>OZ012740.1:286392059-288799956 GCA_963859935.3 Lathyrus sativus
CTGGTGTCCCCTTGCCAGAGAAGACGATCGGAGCCCTAGCTCCAGCGTCTGGTCTGTTTTTGGGATGAGCTGACGTGTTCAAGTTAACTGGCTTAGGTGCCTGTTTGAATTTCTCGCGTGGCATCCAGGTGGATTAATGAAACGATGTGTTTCATTAATCCTGGTTGTGTTTTGGCTATTGGGCTTAGTCCCTTTCCTATTAAAACCCCCTGTTTCAGAGGCCCAAGCAAGCTATTGAAGGATTCAGTTCATTGTCTCTTTGCTATTACACCCCTCTCCATTTGTTCATTCCTTTTTATTTCTTTTTGTTTACCATTTCAATTTAATTGTTTTAAAAATAGTTTTGTGCATTTTTAAAATACCCAAAAATCATTTTCTAACTTTTCAATATGTTATTTAATTTTTCATGATTTTTATTTTATTTTTCCTTTAATTTTAATATTTTTAATTGAATTTAAGTTTTGAAGTGTTTCATGGTGTATACTTAGAATTGAATTGATCATTTGACCTCTATTTGCAAACCCCCTAGGACCAAAATTTCTCTCCCACTTAGGTGATGGATTGAGGAAGTTTTGAGGTATTCATGATCATAATCCATTGGTTTTCCATTACCTTTTTGTTGACCCTCGATACACACTCGATAAAAGTGGAACACCTTTCCGTCTTGGATTTAATTGGTGGTGCTTTGAGTTAATTCTTGCCTTGAACTTTTGCATTCTATTTGGCATTTGTTACAACTTGTTAAGGGTATTTTATTTGGCATTTATTGGATTTGTTTTCTATTTTTGATGGATTTTGCAAATTCAAGTTGATTTCATTATGTTTACACATACTAGTATTGACCTAATCTTTGGGATATGATCATGAGTGATCCCTTGAGCACCTCTTAAGTTTTTTTAGCTCTTGTTAACATGCTTGAGGTGCTGCCTTGCTTGTGTAGAGGTCAATGGTATATGTAACTTGTGCCACAAGTTTCTTTTGGATCATGTCTTTCCACTTGCTTGAAGTGTGAGATAATTGCTTGAACTTTGGTTCTTCAATGTGACTTGATCCTTCTTGTGTTTGCCTTCCATTTGGATATTGAATTTGAGGTATTTAATTTGTGTATCCCTTCTTACCTAGTTGGTTTAACACTTGTTCATGATGACTTGGTGATGATGATTCCACTTTGAGTTTGTCATGAACACTTGTATTTGTTTTGCTTTGTTGTGTTGCATTTTCTTGGCTTGGTCTTGAAGTAAGTGTTTGGTTGTGTTGACTATGAGTTGGTGGCTGCCCCACACTCTTTTATCCCTCACTTCTTTGTTTGTGCTCTTTGAGTAACACTCTTCTCTCTTGATGATTGATAGTACTTGGTTGTAGGAGCTTGCTTCTCCCATTTCATCTCATCTCTTGTTGACTTATTTAAGTCATCTCTTGTGTTTGAGTCTCCTTTGTCTCTGAGTCTTGTTGCATTGTTGCATATTTGCATTTATGTTTGCATCTCATCTTGCATTGACTTGTTTAAGTTCTTCAAATCTTTTCATCTGTGATTGAACTGATATGTGTTTACTTGTGCTCTTTTGCCATGATCCCTTAGGATTCCTAGTCCCCCTATTTAAGAGATGAGGTTTCTCGCTAGGATCTCTCATTCCTATGCCTACGTATTCTCATTGACAAATGAGAAATCAGAGCATCCGCAGTTTTGACTACGGATGTTGGTTTAATTTAATTGTAAGATACTTAGTCGCATTCGACAAAAAATATTGCTTTACCCAAACGGGTAAGGAGAGGACGCTTGCACCACTTTGAATGGATTTCTACATATTGACATTCATGGGAAACACGCCACTTATCTCGACTTAAGTAGGTTACGAACGAAGCAATATTTTGCGTCATTCTCAAGACACCATATCTCATGTTTATAAAAAGGTTTGACAGTTCGCACGGGGGCGAGGATTTGAATTAACGTGTTAATGTATTTGTTGCACCCCAAAATTTGCTCAACCTTTTCTTGCCTGATTTATGTTTCATTGCATTTCATTTGCATAGTTACATCATGTACATAGTTCAATCATTGGCATATCATAGCATAGCATGCATCCAACAGGGGATCAAGGGTGTCTATCAAGAGAAGAGCCTAGCAAGAGGTGTTATCCAAGATGAGAAGTCATCCAAGCCATCGAGAAATGATTTGAAGTCTTGAGAAGTTTGAGTGCCTACATGTGGGTTTTGCTCCTATCTTGAGGAATATTGAGAATCATCAGTGGGATGTGAAACATTTAATGTGAATTTGAGGTGTGTATTGATCTCATGGGATGCCTAGAGGGCCATATTGAAGCTGAGACAAGTCATTGATTCAAGTATGAGAGCCACAGTTGAGGTGCAGTCAACTAGGGTTTCATCTGGGTCAACCCTAGTTCAATTGTGCAAAGTGGAGACCATCAAAGCCTACTTTTAGGTCATGGGATTCATGGATTGGTATGTTGATACATGTGTGGTGTTGTTCCAAGGTCAAGCAAAGAAGAATCAAGAATGTGGGAAGTTGTTAAATTAGGGTTTCAGTGTAAAATCCCCTATTTAGTGCCTAACTTCAAAGCCACACAAGTCAAATTAAAAGTTTCAAATGGATCTTTGGCCAACATGAAACTTGTATAGAATCTCAATACCTTTAATTTGAGTACTAGAAGTCCTCAAGGGGATTTATAGAACTCAAGTTATGGTCCTTGCAAGTTACAGGTCATCAGATGACTATGAAATTTATCTATGAAAGTCACTTGACTTCCAAGCAACTTTTTCCCTTCAAGGAGTTTTCAAATCGACTTTTGGCCAACGTTAGAGTTGTAGATCTTGATCGTATCTTTCCATAGAGTACTAGAAGTCCTTGATAGGATTTGTAGAACTCAAGTTATGATCTTTGCAAGCCAGGGGTATTTTGGGTATTGGTGATTATAGGTCATTTGTGATCATGGGTCCATAACTCCAACTTGCAAGTTTCAAATGGAAAATTGTTCAACATGAAACTTGTTCAAAATGATGTTTTGAGTGCAACCAAGTGGTTATGAGAGTTTTGTTTGGCTTGGAACACAAAGTTGCTTGAAAGGGCTTAAAAAGGAAGAAATTAAAGTCATTTAAAGGCAAAAAAATGGAATTCTTTGTTTTATGGTCAAACAAGGTCATGTTGCATATCATTTTGATCAGAAATGGCATTCTAAGAGTGATGACAATGTTACATTTGGCATTTGAGGTCATTTACACACACTTCCCTTTTGTGACTTAAGGTGGAAGCAACATTTGAATCACACACCATGGGATCCAAAGCAAGGCAATTACCATTCCCATTCAATTTAAAATATCACAAGAGGAGAAATTCAAGTGAAACCAAGAGCTGTGGCAGAGCAATTCATGACAGTTGCATATGAGATTTTGGAAGTGCATGAGAAATTGAATTTCTCATTGTGGTTGTTACAGAAAGTTCTAGAGGTTTCCAACAACTTCTATATAACATATGCATTGGATTCAGATCATTTTTTGGGCAAGGATTGAGCAAGGAATCAGAAGAAGCCATTGAAATTTCTTCATCTGCATCAGAAATCGTGATTGGAGATTAAGGAGAATTCAGTGCAAATTGATCATTGGAGTAGCTTGGGAAGTGGTTCTTGAGTGATTCTGCAAAAGATTGGAGGTTGATTCGAGCAAAATCTTCATCTGTTCATCATTTCAAACCAGGTTTGCATTTTTCAATTTTTAGCTTAGATTATAGGTAATTGAGTAGAAATGAACATGAGAATAGGTTGTTGATGATGCTTAGATGGATTTAGGCACAAGAATTGAGCAATTCGTGACACTTTAGGTCAGTGCAAGATTTCTGTTGAGGGAGATATCTCTTGATTCTTGAGGCTTTAAGCATGGCTGAATGGTTAGTTTCGAACAGTGATGTGTGTAGATGAGAATAGGATCTTTAATTTTAGGTTTTAGGTTGATCAAGATTTGTGATATGTCTGAACTTTGGATCGGTTTTTAAGATAGAGCAAGAATCATGGAATTTGGAGGTCATAATTGGACTCAGGATGAAAAAACGAGTGAGATAGGGTACTTAGTTGGCTTGCTTGATACACTTTTGGATATGCCTAACTGGAGACGACGGTGGCGCAAAGCTCAGGCCACCGTCCTGAACATTTCCCTCCCAGTTTGAATCTTTTGAGAAGATGAAGTATTAACCATAGGATCATGTTTTGACTTTGACTGAAACCTAGAACCAATGGCCACGATTTCGTTTCAAAAGCTGAAGAGAGTTTGAGTTTCATCAAAACTCTGCGTTTCATTAAACTGAATTGGATGGGCTGAATCATTTTCTTGCTAACCACACCCTCTAGTCAGGCCCAAGGTTGAATTGAACTGAAATAAGTTGCTATTCAACACAGGGATTTTCCAATTTCCATTTCTTTTTTTGAGTTATTTTAGTTTCGTTTGGGCTTGGTTACCAGATTTCTACACGCACCCCCCTGCTGGGCCCAGTTGGATTTACAACTGAATATAATTGCTATTCAGCACGCGCTTCTTTCTATTTTCATTGTTTTCTTTTTATTTTTCACATTTTGCATATAGTTAGAAATTAATTCACAATAAATAGGAAAATTAACATTTTTAGGCTAGATTTTTTCCCCCTGACTCCTTAAAGAGTCTAAAATTTAATAGGATTAAAAAATTCATAATTCAGGCATTTTATTTTTTAATTGCATTTTTGGCATTTTAATTGGTTTTATTTTGAGTTTGTTTGTTGCTTGATCTTGCTGATTTTATTATGGATGATTGGTGTTGATTTTTGAGTTGATTCTTTTTGGACTAATTAGTTTAGAGATACATGTACCTATAGTAATTTTCTCATATTTTCGTGAGAGAATTTTAGGCTAGTTTGAACATTGAACTTTAGGTGGTTTAGATTTAGGGTTTTAAGATAGTACCCTTAGGTTTAGGGCATAGTTTTAGGTCTTAATGAATGGTTAACCTCTGGTTTTTGTATGGAGTGATTCTTAAGAGGTTTAGGAACCCTTAGAATGTTTTTATAGGATTTTACAATCACTTTTGGTATTTTAATTAGATTTAGTTTTAAGAGTAACTTTTAGGTGTTTCTAACACACTAATTTGACTAGTTTGATTCAATAGTTCCTTTTAGACTAGGGTGGTGGTGCTCTTGTGCTTGGATGAAGATGAAGACCAATTGAAGATGCCTTGGAGAGCTTGAAGAAGCTTGGATGTGAAGATTTCTCATCTGGTGGAGTGCTTGTTAGGAGCTTAGGGAAACTAGGGTTTTAGGGAGAGTATTAGATTAGTTTTGTTTCTTTCTTCAAACATGGAGTATATTGTTCATCTCCATTCAATCCAATGACATAAAGTCCTTTTAAAGAGGTCATATATCTCCTTTGGAGGGATGAATGTCATGCTTTAAGAGTAGAACTTTGAGGATGCCTTCCTATTACAGTGTTAAGATCTTAATGGCTTCCTTTGATTGTCATTGAGTTTCTTAACACTTCAACTTGATCTTGTTAAGTGATTCTCCCTTGGAGGTGCTTGTTGAAGCTTGGTAAAGAGAAAGTTTAGTGCTTGTTGAAGCTTGTTGAGAATGAGGTTTGTGCTTGTTGAAGCTAGGGTTTTGCTGCTTGTTGAAGATGAAGTTAGGAGCTTGTTGAAGTTGTTTACTGGTTGAAGTTTGCTAGGGTTTAAGCTGGTTGCTTGTTGAAGTTTGAAGCTTGTTGAAGCTTGATGTTGGTTGAAGATTGAAGGTTTATTGAAGCTTGAGGATAGGAGCATTCATGAAGATGAAGGTTGTTGCTGTCAACTTTTTGCTGTTTAACCAATTGTTGCTGTCAGAGCTGCTGCTTGTGCTGTTTGCTGTAAGAGTTTGATGCTGCTGCTTGGGCTGCCTCCTCTGCTTTGGGTTTTGTTTTCTGTATTGTTTGTTGGCTTGTGTAGCTTGCCCCCTAGGTTTGAAGTGAATGTTGATTCACTTTGCCTATTGTTTTCCCAGGTTCGAGGTTGAGTGGGACTCCCTTGCCTCGCTTGTATTGTTGCATTGCATGCATTTTACTGCATTTGCTTGCTTTCTTTTCTGTTTATCCCCTAGGATCTCTGATTTCCTCTGTGCAGGAGGGAATCATGACAGACATTAGTATTCTTATCCATGCATGACAACATTTGGTTAGTTTTTATTCCCTTTTCAACCCTTGGCTTTTTTAGAGCTTTTTTCTCTTCTTATCTCAAAACAACTCAAAAACATAGTAATAAGGTTAATCGATGTCGTACGTTACGAGCCTTAAGCTATTTGAGAAAGGGTTGCTGGAGAGCTTCTTTCTAGTAGTCTAGCTGCTTAGTGTGGCACCCTTTGGGTGATACGCGACGTAGTCACTCTCAAATCATAGTCTATAGTGCGTCAGAGATTGCAAACAAACAAAAAAACACTTCTTTCGTAAAAGATTCAAAACAAACATCAAAGTGTCATTTTTGTCCGCTTGGACTCTTAATCAAGAAAAACCCTTTTTGAAGGTAATAAAAACAGTCAGACAAGCTTGTGTCTTCCGTATCCCGAACTACGTTTGCTCTGATCTTTCATGCTGTATGAAAATACGTAGGAATATGATGCCGTATCCTAGCGAGCAACCTTCCCCTCCTTTCCCGTAGGTAGGCAAACTACGTTGACTCTGATTTCTCGTTCCAGACGGGAATACGTAGGCATAAAGTGTGATACTTTGCCGAGTCATTTTCTTTTCTTTTTAACCCAGACCTGTAGAGTAGATAGAATAACAATCCGTACTAGAAAACAAGCATGGATCCCGTCGAGTACGGAGGACGTGAGGGGTGCTAATACCTTCCCCTTGCGTAATCGACTCCCGAATCCAGGAATTTGGTTGCGACGACCATTCCTTTCCCATTTTGCGTTAGGTTTACTCTGAGTGTTTCCTTTCCCTCCGTTGGGACAAATAACGCACGGTGGCGACTCTTCTGTCATAGTCGGCGCCGATTTTCGCAGTAGCGACAGTATTTTGATTGGATGAAGATTACTTGAAGCTTAAGAAGGGCTCCTTGGGCCCAAGTAATTGGGAAAGTGAATCGAAGATCTGACTCGCTTTCTTTTTCATCTCGAAAAGAGGTTGTGTATATAGATTGAATGTTATCGAGATGGAAGTGTTTAGAGGATAAAGTATTTTAAATTAGATGAAGATCACTCGAAACTTAAGGAAGGCTCCTCGGGTCCCAAGTAATCGAGAGAGAGTCAAAGACTCGATTCTCTCTCTTTTCCATCTTATATTATGAAAGAATTTCGATGTAGTTAGAGTAAGCTACGAATGATGATTACTCGAAGCTTAAGAAAGGCTTCTCGGGCCCAAGTAATTAGGAAAGCGAGTCAAAGGCTTAACTCCCTCTCTTTTGCATCTAAGTGTTTAGGAAAATATATTTAATTTCGTTTATCAGATTAGAAGTCAATTGTTCGAGCTTGAGAAAGGCTCCTCAGGCTCAAACAATTGAGGAGAGGAATTGAAGATTCCATTCCAACTTCCTTTTCATTCTTATTGAAATTGTGTTTGATTTGATTAAGTATGTTGATTTGATTTAAAGAAAATATTCGACGTACATCGAGGTTTAAATTTGCGTACACAATGGTTAGGGTTTGAAATAAACAGTAAGGAGATCCTAATTGGGAAAGGTAAGGTCGATGGAGAGGCAAAAGCGCTTGACTTACAAGAGTAAAAATGGCTCGACATTGAATCGAGAATTTAATTTGGAAAATGGTTTAAACGGGTGTGTAAAAAAATCAATCAAAAATAATTATGGTATAGGCATATTCTGTGACAAAGTTGCACAAATGAAATAAATAATCGAAAAATTCACAAATAAGGCCAACTAGACCAAATCACAAAAATTATTGACTAAAAATATTTTTTTTTAATGAAATCAATTAACAATTTGATTAATTAAATAAATAAATATATATATATATATATATATTTAAGATGATTACCAATACATATTAATTTCATATATTTTGTTTTATAAATTAAACAAACAAAAGAATATTATATATATATATATATATATATATATATATATATATATATATATATATATATATATATATATATATATATATATATATATATATATATATATATATATATATATATATATATATATATATATATATATATATATATATATATATATATATATATATATATAACACTTATGGGCTTATCATAAAAATAGCAAAGAAAAACTAAAAGGGATGTTAGTAGCAGTGGGGTAAAGGCCCACACGAAATAAGCCTAAGGTTCTAAAATTTGAGATAAAATGATAATAAAATTATAAAAAAAAGGTCAGCAAGTAGAATAAAAGGGAGCAACCAAGAACGTTGGATCTTCCCATGAGTCAAAACTGACTCTGATCCGAGGGATAATATCGCCTGGTGCATGGGAAGAAAGGTTACACGTGTATGCACGAGATTGAAATGATGATGCGGTGATTAAACATGATGATGACATGTGTCAAAATCACTACCTCCCTATACGAGATCATGACATGCGGGCAGGAGAGCTAATAATATAAAATAGATATGCTCATTCCTTGCCCTGTCGTCTCTCTCTCTTTATCAATCTTCTCCCCTCGCTCTCTCTCTCTAAGACCTCATCAAAAACAAAAACAAAAAGCTGCCAGAGAAGACAACAACGTGTGGTGGCCGCCGCCGTCTATCTTCGGCCAAACCCCAAAACAAACTCAACCTCATCAAATCAAACTCTCTATGTCCAAATTTTGATTTAGAAACCCTAAATTCTACCACAAAAGACCCAAATCCGAGAGTTCAAAATAACACCTCAAAAACCCTAGACCTATGACATAGCAAAGAAATCCAGCAATCAACATAGGGTTTTAACAAAACTCACCTTGGTGGTTCAGAAAACACTTAACGGAAGAAGGAAAGAGATAGGGGAGGATACCTAATCGGATCTTGTCCGAATGCAAACTCGGGTGAAGCTTCAAGTACAAAGCGTTCGCTCTCTTTATTCTTCTTATTTTCTTCTTCTACTACTCCTTCTCCTTATTCAAGCTGTTAGGGTTTAATGTTGATTTTCTATTGAGTAGAAACCAAAACTAGGATTTTTTTTGGAAAATGTTTGTTGTTGTTGCGGCGTAAAAAACTTCTAGGTTTTTTCTTAGGTCTCCCTTTCTTTGAATGAATAGTGACGTTTTTATATGAATTCAATTAAGGTTTTTTTGAGCTTGAAATTGATGAGTTGTGATTGAGGTACTGCATAATGGAATGTGTCTCTGTATGACCCTTGCAACTGAGGATTTCGTCTTTGTCTGTAGCGAGGTAAGCCTTACATGGTCCCACTTGATTTTCACTGCCTTTTTTACTGCTTGATTTTCATTGATTGCTTTTTACTACTCGCAGGGGAAAATGAAGGAAACTACACCATGTTATTTGAAAAAACAAGTTGTGAACTCTAAAATCAAGGTGATGAATTTTCTGACCGTGATGCTATCCTCACCGAACGGCTCTCTATCATGGTAAGTCATCCCAATCCTATTGTTTGATATCATAAAAACTACTTGCTATGATAAAAATGATGATAACATATTGAGATAGAAACGTTAGGGACTTAGTAGGATAATTTGAGCAACGAAACTTAGTTGTTTGCATCTTGAGTCTTATTGAAATTTGAACTAGGTTGAATAAACTTGGATAAAGGATATGGTTGAACAAAGGTGAGATATATTTAGGTTTAAGTGATATGTCATGTAAAAACCTCAACGAATATGTATGAAAAAGTCTTGATTGAGAATATGTGATGAATCTTAATAGAGTTTGGCATTGTTTGTTGTGATTTGGATTTGTATGAACTAACTTGGTTATGTCTTGAAATCATGTTGAAATAACTTGAAACTGTGACATCATTTGACTTGAATCGTGGCTTGAAGTTTGTGATAAATTAATTGAATAAACATAAGTGTTTGAGTGATGGTTTGGATATATTTGAATGAATTTGAATGACTATGGTGACTTGTTTATTTTGGAATGATTCGAATTGACATGGTGAAACATGATAAGAATTGGAACTTGTGTTATAGTGCCTCTTTAATTAAAACTTGAATATGTTTCGAACATAAAACTGAGTTATGATATGATAGACCTTGAAATTGAATGTATACTTGAATTATACTAAAACGAAATGCTTGAATCATGAAATTAAATTGAGGTGAAATGCAAAAATGCTCTTGAACACGTACATGAAACTTGGATGCACAGGTTGGAAGAGCTAACATGGTCTTGTTATGTGCAGGTTTTTTAGGTTCAATTGCAACACACGAAATCTTTTAGTAATAGGTTATATGAGGCTTAGCAATATGTGGCATAGAGATTGGAAATGCATGGGCTGCTAACGTTTTGTTGTAATAGACAAGTAGTGTTATGGATTTTTGGTTTTTTTTTATTGGGAAAAGTTCATGACCTTTGTTGCACACTTATTTACTTTGTATTTTTGTTTACTTAAAGAAATGGTTTTTTTAATCAATGACGATTCTTGATCCTTAATCTGAACTTGAATTGATGTAAGTTCATAATTAGGAGTTTACCTCTGAACATGACATTAATGAATTGAAATAGGTTAGGGAGTGGAATTGAATGGAAATGCATGTTGAAATTTTTGAAGTTTTTTTTTTTTTTTGAAAAAGAAACGAAATGGAAACTATAATTTTAGTCCTAAGTTGATGCTTTGGACCTTTGACAATTGAAATTGGAAGGGATGAAATTTGCAATTGAATTTGAAGGAGTTGGAAACTTGAATTGAAATTTGCAATAGGTTGAAACCTTGGTAATTGACGTTGAATTTGAAAAGAATTTGAATTTTCTTTTAAATAGGATCAAGCATTTGCAACTTTGAAGCTTGAATGAGAAGAAACTCGTAACCATTCAAATTGTTCAAATGTAGTAGTTTTAGCACTTAGGACTTGAATCTAAAACTAAGACATTCATAATGAATTCCATCCAGGAAATTCGAGCTTGTAGCTTAGATCTTGAACATGAAAACCTTATTCACTTTAATTCTTAATAATGTAACTCAAGAGCCAAATGACAACTTCAAACATAATGCCTTGTTTAAATCATGGTGAATTTGAAATGAATGCCTTTGTACTCTTAGTAAGATCACACCCCTCATGAGGACATGGTTCCACACATAGCTCGAAACTTTATTATCGCATAAAATGGTTTTTTTTTCTTGAAAATTTCTTGACGCCATTAGGTGCACATTCTTCTAACTCAAATTTGACTATGATGAGGTCAAAATTCCTCTCTTGTTGAGGATGGATAACTGAAAAAGCCAAACCCAAATCTCATATTGAAACAAATCACCTTCACTTGCAATTTGTGTACCATCACGGGCTTGATAAAAAAAGTGAAAGAGAAGAGGGTATGACAAAAAAGTGAAAGAGAAGAGGGTATGACAGGCACCCTTTTGTTTTGAGGCCACTTTTGGCTGGCATTTCTTTGCAAAACCATCTCTGACTGGTATATTTCACCTTACGTATCTCAGATTCCCCAGCAAGCCCAACCACGCTTGGCGTAACCGTCTTTCTAGACCCTCTCGTTTCCCTAACATTTTGCATACATCTTGCATCATATGCATACCCTAAACCATAGCATACTTCCCCAGCTCTTGCATCTTTGTACACCAGCATTTGCATTTGCATTTCCATTCGTTATGGAACATCATTATCATCAAGCATTAGCATATGTGGATCAAGGTCCAGGGTCAATTCCAAAGATTTCCAAGATCATCTTTAGCCCAGTCAGGGGCATCTTTTAGAAGACTGTGGGTTTCCCCTCACGAAATTCAAGAATATCAAAACAAGGTTCAGCCTAGCCAAGGGCATCTTTTTCAAGACCACGGGCATCTCCCACAAAGTTGTTTCAACCTTAGGGTTGATCAGTTTTCGAGATGATATTCAGCCCAGTCAGGGGCATCTTTTACAAGACTGTGGGCGTTCCGTACAAAGTTGTCCAACCTTTTGTTAAGAAAACTTGAGAGCTTTAAAGCAGCCATTAGCCCAGTCAAGGGCATCCTCCACAAGACCGAGGGTGTTCCCCACGAAGTTGTTCAACCTTTTGTTGGGCAAATTCAAGAGTTTCAAAGCGATGTTTAGCCTAGCCAGGAGCATCTTCTTTGAATTCGTGAGCATTACTCACAAAGTTGTTCAACCTTTTGTTGACCAAGATCGAGAGTTTTAAAGCAAAACTCAGCCTAAGTCAGTGGCACCTTCTTTAAGGTTCATGGGCGTTCCTCATGAAAAGTTATCTCAACCTTTTGTTGTCAAGACTGTAACCTTCAAGCAAGTTAGTGGGCGTTCCCCGTTGATTTATCTCAACCCAATCTTCCTCTTGGGTGTTCCCCAGTGAGTTATCTCCAACAAACTTGACCTTTTGTCAATTGCCTTACTACCATCCTTTTGGTGATAACTGAACCTCATCATTTCAACCTAGCCTGTATCCTTTTGGTGTTGGTCACCTTCAAGATTGGGAATTTATTATCATCCTTTTGGTGGTAGTAACTTATGTGTCGCTCTGTCATCCTTTTGGTGATGAGTCTGTCATCCTTTTGGTGATGAGTCTGTCATCCTTTTGGTGCCAGATGGTGCGAGTGTTGCTCTACCATCCTTTTGGTGGTAATAGCCTGTGTGTGCTCACCCTATCATCTTTTGATGATGGGTATGTCATTCTATTAGTGCCAGATTGTGCGAGTGTTATTCTATCATCCTTTTGGTGATAGGTCTGTCATCCTTTTGGTGTCAGATGGTCTCCGTTGTCATAACGACCTTTTCCAGTTACTCAGTGTTTACTCGAGAGTTGACATTGATCAGTTATTTCACTTCCTAAACACTTTCTTCCTTTCCGGAAAAATTCGGAGTCTTCTTCATATTTAATAGACTTATACCTCGAAAGAATGAACGTTGCAACAGTTCATCTTACTCGGTTCAAGCCAATTAGATAGGGGCATCTGTCATACCTCAAAATTTTTCCACTTATATCACCTCCATCTGATAAGTGTGTGTGTAGTGATGCTTTTATTTCAAGAGGTTTTGACCAAATCTTAGGTCAGGAGAATTTATTTCGGATTAAAGTCAAGGTATGCCTACTTTCAATGGTGTGTTTGATATTCCAACCAGGGTTTGTGTGTTTAGTCAGGTTATCTATGTGTGGATTAAATTAATGGACTGTGGTAAGTTATCAGTTGTTTCATGATTGAAATTCATCGAGGGCCAGTTCTTCTTCCGATTAAAGTTCTATGCAACGTGTGGAGGTCCCTGTTCCAAGTCACGCTTTTCTGACATCAATTCAATTCATGGTGTAAAGGTTCATTTTATCAGTACAATTGAAAATTCAAGATTGATTAGTGAATTGATTCATGGTTGACTTATTTTTCTCAAGAATTAATCCAAAGTTTCAAATTTCATCATCGAGACTCAATTACAAGTTTCTCCCCCAAACTTCACTCATCCCGCACAATTTTAAGATTTAAGTTTCGTGTTAATTTCTAAGTTTCGAGTTCGAGATAACAAGTTCATATTTTCTTTTTATTCCAAACTTCATGATACAATTCAAGGGAACATATGCAAATAGAAATAAAGCCCATACATTGAAAGCCTATTGTCCATACCATTTTCACATACAAAATCCACAAAAAACATATTTACTATCCAATAAGGTCCATTACCATGATAAGTCTACCACATGTCCATTACACCAAAGTTACAACACAAACCCAATACTAAATCAAAAGCCCATGGTTCTTTTTACAAACTGAAAAAAACAAACCAATTGTCCATGATACTCTACGTAATATGGCCCAGTCATAATTTTCTCATAACATAATTGGCTTTACAACTTGAAACTTCTCCAAGGCCAAGTACCACGCACCAACATTGACAAATTCAAACAATCACATATACAACCCACAGTTGCTACCACTCATGTTGCTAACCGTTAGCCAAAGAATGTGATTCACAACATCTAGACCATGATTTTGTACGCACAAAGGCTGGCCATGAAATTTCCTGCAACCAAATACACACTCCAAGATGTGAGATTCCAAAATGCAATGCGCTGTAAAACGTACAAAAATAAAACATGAAAACAACAATACGAGGCCACAATATACACGGACCTGCGAACAAAACCTCTACTACACACACAAATCGCACGAAACGTGGAATTTCTCACAAAAGACGCCAGCTAGCATACCTCTGCAGGACAAACCGTAACGCAACACTACCAATCCACCGTCTCATACACAACCACTTTCCAACAAAGCCTGTATGTAGCATCCAATTTCTTCAGCAAACACACACACTTGACCCCACTCCTTCACACTATAAGCCTACAACCGTTTCATAGTATAGAGTATCGTACCTTTGTTTTTCAAAAGGGAGAAATCTCAGCCTCACGATAAACCAACGACATCAGTAGCAACAACGAGGATGGTGTGACAACAACAAACCCGAACCTTTGCAAAATGTCTCACAAAAAAAAACCAAAATTCATCTCATTTGTTTCCCAAGATACCCTAATCTCTCTCTCTCTCTATAAAAACTCTCGGTCATTCTCGGAGAAGGGAGGTTTTTTTCGACCTCAATCGTTCTTCAACATTTCCTAAACTTTACAACCTAAACTCACAAACCCAAAATACCTTTCTTCAACCTATCATAACTCGAACCGCAAACCAGATCCAGAAACCCCAAAATTCGGACCAGAATAGAGAAGTGTTAACAAATCTGATAACTGAGTAATTTATTAGAAAGTAATGCTGCTATATAAATAGCTTACAAAAGAAACTGAATACGTCCTAAGTAGTGGCTAGGAAATAGGGCCACTAAGCAATACTAGACTCCCTACAATTTAGGCATAATCAAAGGTAACAAACTGCAAGCACGATTCTCTCAATCAGTGCAGACTAAGCCAAATAACAAATAACAATTAATAATAACCTAACAATTAATAATATTCCTAACAATTCTCCCCCTAAACTAGACTGTCTAGTTTATCTCTGAGATGTCACATACACCAAGCTTCTTCCTCAGCTCTTGAAAGACTTCAAGCTTGAGCGGCTTAGTAAAGATATCAGCTATCTGCTGTTTGGTGCCGCAATACTTCAGTTGAACCTTACCTTCATTTACTAAATCACGGAGGAAGTGAAAGCGCACATCGATATGTTTGCTCTTGCCATGCATAACTGGGTTCTTTGAGAGTTTGATGGTAGAACTGTTGTCACAAAAAATCACCGGACTTTTGTTTCCGTTGTACTCTAACTTGGGCAGAACCCTCTTCATCCAAATCAGTTGGCAGGCACAGGCTGACGCAGCTACAAATTCCGCTTCTGTGGTGCTGAGTGTGACTATAGGTTGCTTCCTTGATGACCATGCCACAACTGCATTGCTAAGTATGAAGGCATAGCCTGAGGTACTTTTCCTATCATTGATACAACCGGCATAGTCGCTGTCTGTGTATCCCACAAGCTCTTGATTGCTTGATCTTTGATAGAAAATCCCAAAACACGCAGTTCCGTTCACATACCACAGTATTCTCTTTGCTGCCATAAGGTGCATCTTAGTTGGTTTGGCCATATATCTACTGACTACACAAACTGCACACATCAGATCCGGCCTGGTAGTTGTCAAGTATATCAAGCTACCAACAAGTTGTTTGAACATGGAGCTGTTTACCGTCACACCTGTATCATCTTTATCAATTTTAACTCCAGGAACAGTAGGATTTAGGACCAAGTTGCTTTCCTCCATCCTAAACTTCTTCAAGACCTCTTCGGCATATCTCTTTTGAGAGATGAAGATTCCATTGTTGAGCTGCTTAACCTCTAAGCTAAGGAAGTAGTGCATTCTTCCCAGATCAGACATTTCAAATTCATCCATCATTGATTGTTTGAATTCTTTCAACATGGCTTCATCCTTTCCAGTATAAATCAAATCATCAACATATAGGCTAACGATCAAATGCTTCCCTTGTTGATTGATTTTGGTGAACAAGGTTTGTTCGCTTGCTTCTTTATCAAAACCCATATTTCTGAAGTGTGCTTCAATCCTGCTAAACCAAGCCCTCAGTGCTTGTTTAAGGCCGTACAAAGCTTTTTGTAGCTTGTATACCTTAGTTTTCTCATGCTGTACTTCATAGCCTTTTGGTTGATCAACGTACACTTCCTCTGTAAGTTCACCTTGTAAGAATGCGGACTTCACGTCCAGCTGATACACAACCCAACTTCTTTGTGCAGCAAGGGCCAAGATCATACGCACGGTGTCTAGCCTTGCCACTGGCGCATATACTTCTTCATAATCAATTCCATGTTGTTGTGCATATCCCTTTGCTACTAATCGAGCCTTATACTTGTCAATCTCACCATGTTGATTCAATTTTGTTTTATACACCCATTTGACCCCTATGCTTACCGCTCCCTTTGGTAATTCAACTAGAGTCCAGGTTCCATTCTTTTCGATGGACTGAATTTCAACATCCATGGCTTTCTTCCAATTGGTATTTAGCACAACTTCGTCAAAGGATTGGGGGTCAAAACTTGCTGCTACGTCAGAGTTTGCGACAACAGAGTTCACCACATAATCATCCATCCACCTTGGAGTTCTTCTAATACGCGTGCCTTCTGCTGCAGAATTTTCAGTATTTTCAGTTGTAGCTACTACATTTTCATCCTCAGTAGCAATCTCAATCCCAGCTGCATTCTCAACCTCCTCATTCTCATCTGTTGAGTGACTTATATCTCCACTGTACTCAATGGCTTCTTCATGCTTTGACTGATCTTGTGGTGTCACTGTATCACTCTCTTGGTCAGCAATAGTAATATCCATATCTCCCCAATCAAGCTGATCATTGCGGAATTCTGAGTGACTTGTGTTCCAATCTCATTTCTTATTTTCTTCGAACACGACATCCCTGCTAACAATGATATTTCCTTTAATGGGATTGTATAACCTATATCCCTTCGACTCGGCACTTACTCTAAATAAAACACACTTAGTGCTCTTGTCATCAAGCTTGATTCTTCGAGCATCTGGAATGTGGACATGAGCAATGCAGCCAAAAACTCTAAAGTGCTCGACTGTGGGCTTCACTCCAGACCAAGCCTCTTCGGGAGTCATTTATTTCACAGCAGAGGTGGGGCTCCTATTAAGCACATGGAACGCCCAATTAACAGCTTCAGGCCAGAAAACCTTAGGTACTTCTTTTTCGACAAGCAAACTTCTGACCATGTTCATGACAGTCCGGTTTTTCCTTTCGGCAACTCTGTTTTGCTGTGGTGTGTAGGCTGTGGTGAGCTGTCTTTTTATCCCTTCTTGTCTACAATAATTAGTAAACTCATGTGAGGTAAACTCACCTCCACGATCAGTTCTCAAGCATTTCACAAATAAACTGGACTCCCTTTCTACCCGACTTTTAAATTGCTTGAAAGTAGAAAATGCATCACTCTTATAAGCAATAAAATACACCCAAGCTTTCCTACTGAAGTCGTCAATGAAACAAATGAGGTACCTCTTTTGACCATGTGACATTGGCGAGATGGGACCACATATGTCGGCATGTATAAGCTCCAATCGGGCTTCAGCTCTCCACAAGGCTTTTCTTGGCATGATCTCCCTGTGTTGTTTTCCTTTCAAACACCCAATGCATACAGTAGTTGTTTTTCTAGCAGCAGTGATTTCTCCAAGATTTGGCAGGCCTTTAACCATGTTCTTGCTAGCCAAAGTTTGGAGTCCAGTATAGCTAAGGTGGCCATACCTGTAGTGCCATAGATGAGCAATTTCTTGGATGTCAGTTTGGAAACAGCATTCACTTGACTCATTGGTGACTGAGGAGGTCTTCGAGAGCAATACGAACATTCTGTTGAGTGTCATTCTGCTTTCAAGGATAAGGCCCTTCGATGGGTGATAGATTCTGCACTCATTGTTCTTGAATAGAAAAGCCAAGCCTTTCTCCTGCAGCTGTCCAATACTTAGTAGATTGTTCTTCAATTCTGGAATATAGAACACTTCTTGAACAACATGACCGACACCGGCAAGATTTAACCTAACACTTCCTTTGCCGACAACCTTCATCTTCATATGATTCCCTAGACTGACTTATCTTTTGAACCCTTCTTCCATGGTACAAAAAAGAGAGATGTCTCCGCTCATGTGGTTGCTGCACCCACTGTCTAAGAACCATACAGTATGTCCCTTTTCCCCTGATGCTTCAATATAAGCCATAAGAAGCATTTCTTCATCCTTGCTCATCTCGGCATAGTTAATCGTCTTCTCGAGATTAGGGCATTCATATTGAAAATGCCCTAATTGATGGCATTTGTAACATTCAACTGTTGCTTTGTTATAGCTCTGACGGCCTTGTCCACGACCTCTTCCTCCTCTGAAGGTGTTTCTCCCTTGACCTCGACCACCGGTGTCACCATAAGAAACCGCCAACGCTTGTTCTTCATCTGGTTCCCTCTTGAACTTCTGTTCATGGACCAAGAGGGAACTTTGCAAGGCATCAATTGTGAGCGTATCAACATCGTTAGCTTCCTCAATGGAACACACAATGTAATTCCATTTCTCTGTCAGTGTTCGCAGAATTTTCTCTACGATTTTTACATCTGTCATGTCTTCACCACAATTTCGCATGTCATTGGCTATGGTCATCACCCTTCCGAAGTAGTCATTAACTGACTCCCCCTGTTTCATAGCCAACACTTCGAATTCTCGTCGGAGTCGATTGAGCTGAGCACGCCGGACCCGATCGTTCCCTTGGTACTTCATCTTCATGGAGTCCCACAACTGCTTAGAGGTGTCCTTCTTGGTGATGGTTCGTAGAATTGATTTGTCCAAGGATTGGAACAAATAATTCTTCGCCTTCAAATCCTTAAGCTTCAAATCATCCAGGATCTTCTTCTTCCCATCTGTCTGCACTTCTCCTTCTCTAGGTAGCGTGTAACCGTTCTCCACCACGGGCCAATATTCTCGGGATATCAAGAGATTTTCCACGACCATCTTCCAATGATCGTAATCTCCATCGAATTTGGGAATGGAGGGTGCAGAAAATCCACCATTCTTCTCTTCGGATCCCATATCCCAGACACTCTTTTGTTGCACTCTCGTGAGTTCTTTTCTCTCGCTCTGATACCAGATGTTAACAAATCTGATAACTGAGTAATTTATTAGAAAGTAATACTGCTATATAAATAGCTTACAAAAGAATCTGAATACGTCCTAAGTAGTGTCTAGGAAATAGGGCCACTAAGCAATACTAGACTCCCTACAATTTAGGCATAATCAAAGGTAACAAACTGCAAGCACGATTCTCTCAATCAGTGCAGACTAAGCCAAATAACAAATAACAATTAATAATAACCTAACAATTAATAATATTCCTAACAAGAAGAAGAGGGAAGAAAAGCCGAAAACGAAGCAACGTGAAAACAAAATCACAACCCAATTGGATTCAAACCTAATTCGGAAGATTGAAGGAGAGAACATTCGAGATTTGAGACAAAGCGAGCAAACGGAGGAAAAGTTAGGAACGAGAGTTGTTTCTTATTTTTGTTCATATCCCGCGCGATGATGAAGATGAGTTCGTTTTCACTCTTCTAAGCATGTTGCTTCGAAAGCCTTGGCTTGCTTTATCGTTTCTTTTTCTTTTTCATCTCTACAAAGTATATGTTAAAGATGATGATGGTTTTAGTCTGAACGTGACCCTTTTTACTAACCTCACTTGGATCGTGTTTGGTTCTTCCATGGGCATTGCTTGATGATTCTGGGCTTTAGGCCCATTTCTTTCTTTTTGGCTAACCGGATTTTTGGTGAGATGATGGGCTTCGAGACCATATGATTCTCATGTAATCCACGATAATCACATACTCTAAATCTGATGTACACACCCCTTTTGTAGTCTTTGATGGTTTTGTTTATTTTATTTTATTTTTAGGGCTTTTAATGTGATGTTTTTGTTAGTGATTTCATTAAGCATTTCAATAAGTAAGTGACATTTATTGTTAAATCACTCTCGATTTTATTTTGTATTATACTTGTTTTTCGTCATTTTGATTTCATCTTGGTTTTCATTTTTCTTTTATTATGGTCGATGACAAGACCTCCATAAGTTGTTATCGGTCAAATTATTGATAGATAATAATTTATCCGAGACTACCCGCTTTTTCACTTTTCATTTTCTTTCTCATTCTCGACTTTATTACATTTTTCGTATCGATGAAGTCTTTGATTCACAAGCGTTAGTTTTCGAGGTTGTTAAACCTTCATTATTTCAAATCTGTAGAAAATGATCATTTGGATCATTTTTCTATACTTTGGGATCGTGAGAGGTTCCCCTCGATTAATTAACATAAGGTTTGCGATTAAGACGAGATTTAACCTTACTTTCAATTTCATCTTTATTTTATCGCTCAATGAAGTCTTTACATTCGTAAATGTCGACTTATCAAAGTCGATAATCTTCATTATTCCAAATCTGTAGAAAATGATCATCGGGATCATTTTTCTATACTTTGGGATAGTGAGAGATTACCTTCGATTAATCGACACGAGTTTATGATTAAGACGAGAACTCACTCCTTTTGACCCATTTCCTTCAATCAATCATTAATTCTCGATTTTAATTTTTGTTCAAAATATAATTGCTTTACTTTTCAGTCAAATATACCCTTGATTTAACTTCTGTTAATATATCACTGTTTTTATTTTTGCACATATTCTTTGATTATATTATTGTTGATATTATCTTGTTTATTATCTTGCTCATCTTATCATCATTGTTCATATTTCATCCTGTCATATTACATATACTGTCATCTAACCCTTTCCTTGTTTATTTCATTCAAAATACCAAAAACACAATAAAACTATCGAAACCCTAAAAACCCTAAATTGGTGGACTGTTGACCATTATCTTAGATGTTAAAGTTTAGGCCTTATACATAAACCCTAGTTCGGATGTTTTTGTCTGAATTCTTGTTCTTTGATTAGTTTAGGATTCCTCGTACACACACGACTTTCTCTTGGGCTACCTGACAATGAGACCATTTATTTCTTGCAATCCCATGTACTTCATATGTATCCCTCTCCCGTTATAGTGTAATAGTGTAGTCCTTTTCATGCTTGTTTTCTATTTGTTAAAAAGATAAAAAAATGAATTAGGTTAGAACACGTTTTCAAAATTAAAAAAAAAAACAAATGAGGCTTGATCCAATGTCAAGTCATTTTCAAACTCATTTCAAATTGGATCACCTTAAGGTTTCTTCTTCTCATTTCACCCCTTTTCCCTCAAACCACTAACCTTGTATGTATTCTACCCTTGTAAGTCGATTGCTTCGTGCATCACCATCAACCTACCATGCTCTATTCACCACCCTCTCTTTTCAAAACTTCTTTTCAAACTTTTCTCTATTGAGTCTAAAAACCTTGGTCTCGTACCAAGCGTATTTTCAAAACCATTTATCTAATAAACTTGGATGGTTGTGGAGTGGTTAGGCGTTGGCCTTCTCCTATCCCAAGTTCTTGACATTATCTTTAAGGTTCACTGTCGTAAA
Source organism: Lathyrus sativus (assembly GCA_963859935.3). NCBI lineage: Eukaryota > Viridiplantae > Streptophyta > Magnoliopsida > Fabales > Fabaceae > Lathyrus > Lathyrus sativus. Next base: position 286,413,683 of record OZ012740.1, read on the forward strand.
GTACTTACCATTCAAGATCAAAATATCCTTAATAAGAGAATGAAGTTCTCTTTGTATTGAACTAAAGAAAGAGGATTGAGTGCAGACTTCTTCCTCTCTGAGTATTAGGATACTCACTTTAGAGTGTGTGGTCTCGATACTCGTCTTTGAATAGGAAGACGTGACTATATTCACCACACTATTTTTACAATAAATCTTAGAGATAAAGAATTGGGTACTACCCGCAAGGGGTTACTATCCGAGGACCTATTTCACCCTTAAAAATGACTTCCACAAATCAAATGTGACATCTTGCCTCGATGGCGAAAACTATCTCTTTTCAAAAAGGATATGTTACGTTCGTTCTACCGCAAACAGGTAATGCATAAGACTCCACAAGCGAGCTGCAATACACCTAACTGCTAGAATGCGTATGTTAGCATCATCCACAAAAACACCGGTTAACCGTAGGCCGAACTACGGCTGCTCTAATTCTTTACTTCTTTTAAGTAAAGATACGTAGGCACGAGGGCCCCAATCCATGCCGAGCACTTTCCCGTCTTGTATTCGTAGTCCTCCGGACTACGTTGACTTTGACTTTCTTATACCTATTGAGAATATGTAGGCATAGGACCGCAAGGTCCTACCGAGTCTCTTTCCCCTTTTATCTCTCTTTTACTTGTTTCTAACCTTTATCTCCCCCCTTAGAACACATTTTATAGCAATACCCGTTAGCAGATACCTTCACACATAGACAAACAAATGGTTCCCATTGAGTACGATAGATGCGAGGGGTGCTAATACCTTCCATTCACATAACCGGCTTCCGAACCCTTTCTCTTGGTTACGAGACCATCTTATCCGCTTCTTCCTTGGTGTTTTCTTGATATTTTCCCTTCCCCTTTTGGGATAAATAAAGTTAGATGGTGACTCTTCTGTCTTTCCATTTCTTCTTCTCCGTCGTTGCATTTTCGAGTAGTGACAAGTAGCCATGTCATATTGCATTCAAATCATGTTGATGATCAAAGGATGAGAAAAAAGATTTAAGTCAGGTATCATATCCAAACTCAATCAATTGTCACACAAACAATCATATAATGACACACAACATAGAAGTAAACATGTAAACTCAAGGTATTAATCCTAATGGGGCAGCAACATCATGCATATCATCTCAAATATCAACTCAAGAATCTCAAGAAGAAACAACAAAGATCAACCTCAAAACATGCATCAAAACCAGACAAGTCCATTCCATGATCATCTTCAAATGAAAACATGTATTTAAGTAAGGTAAAAAGGGAAAATTGATCAAGTAATGCACACCAGAACATGAAGGTCAGAAGCAAACTCAAGTGGGAAATGATCATACAATGGGCACATAACATGAAGATCAAAACCTTAACCGAGCTAATTGAATCATAAAAGAGTCATGAATCACAAGAAAAATCCATTCAAGAAGCAAGTCCTCAAACAAGGTCAAGAATTAGGCAAGTTCATGCTCAAACATCATCACATTGAAAAATCAATTTCAAGCACCTAGATGATCATACAAAAATGAAACCAAAGCTCAAACTCGTGTTGAAACAAACAAGAATAAGCATAAAAGAGATCTCAACAATAGTTGCATGAATACACCATCAAAAGGAATCCATAAGTTCAAGCATGTTATGAATCAAGCATGAATCCAGGACAAAACAAAACAAAATGAGAAACATCCAAGAAATGAACATCAAGGCACCAAAACCACATTCAAATAGTTACTAATCAAGTGTTCAAATATGTGAGAAAAATTGGAACAAGAAGGCACATCAAAGACATCAAAAGATCAAACCCTAATTCAAGGGTAAACATGTCAAACCACTTCACATTTTAATTCAAATTAAATAGGAAAATAAATTGAAAAATAAAATAATAATCATGAAAATATTCTCAAGACATTAAACAGTTAGAAAAGTATTTTTGAGTATTTTTAAAAAGGTCTTAACAATAAAATTAAATGGAAAGTAAACAAAAAAGAAAATAAAAAAGAAATGAAACCAATGAATGGGTGCAGAAGCAAATCTAGATTGAACTAAATCCAAGTTACAAGCTAAGGTGGGCTCAAAATGGGGTGTGTAGATAGCAAAAATATCAGGCCCAAGATCCAAAACATCCTGCACCTTACCAAAAATAATGAAATGATGTGTTTCATTAAAGGAGGGGCATGTCACCTTAATTTTCAACGCTACACGTCTGCAGGTCAAAAACCAAGTCACCTGGCCATGCTAGCACACCACAACCCTACGCCAGTCATCTTCTCCGGCCAGCCTCGCTGGAGAAGAGTAAATGGAGCTACTTCGTTGGTGCTTCAAGCCTTGCTTGAGCTTCCAAAAAAGGTCACCAATGGACTTCTGAGCAAGATGGAAGAAATAGCTGGAAGAAATATGTAACACCCCAAATTATTGGAATATTTATTTAATTTATTTAAATATGAATATTCGCATTTTTGGTGATTTTCGGTGGTTGGTGTGAATATTGGAAATTATGGATTGAGTTATTTATTTAAATAATAGTATATAATATGAATATATTGGTATTATTATTAAATTTAAATAAATATAAGTGAATTAAGGTCAAAGTGGACATTTGAGGAAGAGTTGGTGAGGGTGAAGTAGGAAAGTCCAATTTTAAGGTCCAAAGTTAGGTTTAACAAAAAGGAATTTTGAGGGAATTAGGATTCATTCTTGTTAGGCCGTGAAAAGAGAAGAAGTAGAGGCCAGAGCTCTGAGGAAGAATATTGAGGCAAAAGCTTTGCAAGGTTTCCAAGAATCAAGGAGAAAGGCTTAGAGTCAGTGTCATACCCCAAATTTGTCATACTCGCGTATAACTTTCATTTTTGTACATTCGTCCACTAATCATTATTTAGAAAATAAAAAAAATGTGTTGTTGCTTTCATTTGAAGATGTCAGGACAGGCGTGTGGGTAATGTTGAGTGAGGTTCAATAATCAGGCAAGAGTATGTTTTACAGTTTAGGTAATACTGTGTTCAGTATGTGTTATAATCCATCTGGTGGTAATCGGGTCCTGCTTTAGCAAAGATTTGCTTCAAGATTATGATTAGGGTTGCGTCATCCAAGACGTGTATGTGTAAAGTTACAATTTGGGTTCATGCATCAAAAGGAGTTTTAATGGCATTATCAAAACAAGTTCAGGTCGTCTGGTCGCAGTCGATTTGCAGAGCTTTCAGTGCAGTGCATACTTCAAGGCATCATTTTCTGATACCAAGGCATTTTGTTGCTCATTTTGGTCATGGTACAATATTTGGTTTATTAATGGACTGATTTAAGTTAATTAAGAATATTGAAATTCTGATCAAGCATAGGAATCTCAAGCTTAATGGTCATGATTTTAGTTCAGGTTCCAAGTTTGTTGACAAAACGTTAATTGAGATCAAATGTTGTTTAAATCAAGTTTAAGGGTGCAAATACTACATGTTAAAATTCATTGGCAATTCAAATTCATTTAAATTCAAATTCTAAAGATTTCTTGCTCATGATTTACCACCAAAGAAAAGGCTTAGCCCAAAAATAAAAAATAGATAGAAAATTGGTTTTTACAAAGTCCATTCAAGGCCCATTAACCCATACCACATCTTTTTACAAGAAAACCATGAAGCCCATGTCATGAAGATATTTACCTAGAGAATGAGTTGAAGCAAAGGGCCAGGAGACACACTACACGCATATGGTTCAGCAGACAAAACATTAGCCACACGCAGCGCCATGTATAAAACCTTGTTATGACTCACATCGAAAGGTAGATGCATACCACCACCACATAACCAAAATAGACCCAAACTTTCATACCTGGCGTAAAATATACATGCACGACGTCCGCTGAGAGGAATTTACCAAAACGACATCCACAAAATGACACAAAACGGCGTCATGAATATATTCATTCTTCTGCTCATAAAAGCCTAAAACACCCTCATATTGCACTATAAATAAGGCAATTCATTCATGGCGCGGGGAAAGCCAGAAGGGGGGGGGGCTCCTTCAAATTGAAAAACGTCTAAATTCTCTCTTCTCCATACATCCTTCAACCAAACTTTCACAAAACCTTTATTAAAAGACTTTCTTCTTCCCTATTTCACGAGCCAAAACCTTTCCATATACATACCAACCCAATAATGACACCTACAAATCCCAAATTGATTCCCATCAGAACAAACCCAAAATCCACAAAACCAAGAAAAGAAAATAAAAGAAACAAAAACAGATTGAAAGAAATAGAAGAGGAAATCGAAATGGGGACCAAATCAAAAGCGAAATTGCTCAAACCTGAGCAAATCAGAGACGAAAGTGAGGGATCAAAGAGCTAGAGGGTGTCGGGTGTTGTTTTGTCCGTCGTTTGTTTGTTCGTTGCGCTTGATTGAAGTTGTATCCATCTTTGAAACTTGTTTATTTGTTTTCACCTTTTCCCTTTTGAGGAAGGTCTGATAGTTTTCTCCTCAACCAAGCTTATGTCATTATCGTTGAATAAAATTTTTTTGGTGATGTGAGTTTAATGAATGTCATGCTAAACCTTCTTTCTGGACCGGACCATGGTGCTATTGGGTTTTTGGGAGCCCATAGCCATTCTTTTTTATACACACACCGCCCCTTTATGTTAAAACCTTGCTTTTATTTTGTTTTTAAAAAAACGATGATGGGATTTGTTTCTAAAGCCCATATGATTATGTATACTCGCCAGCTAATTCCCTCCATCTTCCGTTTCCCCCCTGATCTTTCCCGTAGTCGAATTATGACGCTCTGATTTCTCATTCTCGTCCGAATGAGCATACGTAGGCACAAAGGCCCTAATCCTTGGCGAGCACCCCATCCTATAACCACCCATTTTCCCTAGCATCATTATCCTTTTATCCTACAAATTCACACTTATTGTTGAGAAGAAAACAAGAAAGCTTAGATAACTCCCATCGCAAAATACCCTAAGAGGTTCCCGTTAAGTACAACAGACGTGAGGGGTGCTAATACCTTCCCCTTGCGTAACCGACTCCCGAACCCAGAACATCAGTTACGATGACCCTGTTCCTTTCCATTTGTTCTAAAATGTTTTCTCAATATTTTCCTTTCCCGTTTATTCAGGATAAATAAAGTTTGGCGGCGACTCTGTCGAACCGCATTCCACGCCTTTAGCGCGAGGGTCGTATTTCCGAATTATCTCGTGTGAGATAATTTGAGGTACGACAGTTGGCGACTCTGCTGGCAACTATTTGGTCCATGCAACAGAGAGTCAAGCCTATCTTAGGGTTTTGTGAGGAGTGTTATCTTCGTTTATTTATTTTCTTCTCGTTTATGTATTCGTTCTCTTGTGGCACTTATTTTTGTTATCTTTGACTGTTGGGTCTTGGGATGACATCATGGAGTAAGGCTCTACGCTTGAGCTTTGGTAAAAGCAGAGAGAACCCATAATTTAGAATTGGTAGTCGAGTAATGTTAGTCCTCGAGGACTTGTTCCTTGTGTGCCTCGCATGAAAGCTCCCCTAGAGGAGACCTATTCGTAGATCCTTCTGTAACACTGCTAGCCTGTGGCACGACTTGATTAATGAAGGGTCCGTGATTTTGAAAACCCTTTTAGCACCAGTTCTATATTGGTGGTCATGTAATGTTAGTCCCCAAGGACTTGCTCCTTGTGTGCCTGGCATGATGACCCTGCTCAGGAGAGACCTTGTCGTCATTATCGTCGTAATACAGCTAGCCTGTTGGGTAACACTAATGTGGTAGTGTCCATGATCTTGAGGACCACAAACGTAAGAACCATCCAATGAGTGGGTTTATGGGTAGAGAATTAGATCTTCCCGTATAGGGTCTACTTGTGAGGTTCCTTTGTTCAGTGACTATGGTTACATACCTGTTACAGTTACCAGCTTCAGAAATGTTTGAACTGCGTTTCTGTGATCCTGGATCTTGCATCTTACATATCATTTGCATTGCATTTGTTGTGCATCTTGCATTCTCATTCCTTCAGTAGAATCTCATTTCTCCTTCCTTCATCTCCAGTAAATCAAGCTGATTCCTCGACACCAGTACGTAACTAGAGCCAACACAAGACGAATGATGGAGCAGGTTCAATAAGAGCAAGTTGCCTTCAGAGAAGAGTTAGACTCCATCAAAGGAAAGATTGACCAGATTCTTAAAGCTCTCCTCACAGCCAGAAAGGAAGAAGAACAGTGTGAAGCTACTGTGGTTGTCAACAACAATGGTCAGGTGCAAGGGTCTACCTCAAAGCTCTCAGTTCCCGTCCCCAACCACTATGGGATGCCAATGTACTTTGCTACCAAAGCTGAAGGAACCACTTCTCAACCAATCCCAGCGCCTGGAGTTACTGTTAGAGCTATCACGCAGGCCTAACCTACTGTTGTTCAGATTCCCGTTCCTCATGCCGAAGATAATCTGATGGACCAGTATGATGACGTTCAAAACTATCATGCTGCTATCCCCATTCCCAGTCCTGTTGCTGCTCAGGATTTCGAAGCCATCAAAATGTGCCGCGATCTAGCTGAAAAACTCCGAGTCATGGAGGGGCATAACTCAAACTCTCTCAGTGTTCTGGAATTGTGCTAAGGAGGGTTGAAGAGTGGAAAGATCCAAGGAGGTTCTAATAGCTAAGCTAGTGCCAAAAAGCCTTTCAACTGGTACAAGAAAAAAGGGTGAAATAAATGCCATTTCTGTGCTGAAAGGGCAAGCTCCTCAACAAGCTCCTGCTCATATGCCTTATCAAATCCCCTACTATCTGTATCTATATGTTGCTACTGCGCAATATGCTCCAATGCCTTATCCTCCAGCTGTTCAAGAAGCTCAAGCTCAAATGCCTCAGCAACAGGCTCCTCAGCAACAAGCTTATAACCAGCAAGGATATCAGTATCCTCCTTAGCAACAACAACTGCAAGCTACTCAGGAACAGCAAGGCGCTCGCCAACAATGTCAGTAGAGAATGTAGAGGCCAAACAGAGTTTTTGATCGTCTACCAATGTCTTATGCTAAAATATTTGCTCAGTTGATGGAGAATAAGGTTGTCGTTCCGAGAGATTTGGCTCCCCCAACTGTCATTTCTGCCGACTACGATGCAAATGCTCATTGTGAGTTTCATAAGGGTGCTCTAGGTCACACCATTAAGAACTGCAGGACTTTCAAGCACAAAATTCAAGACATGATTGACAGAGATGCTATCAACTTCAATGGGAAGTCCCCAAACATCATCAACAATCCAATGCCACCGGCCAGCTAGCGCCAGCATCAGATCAAATCAAGTCAAGTTCATCCCCCGAAGAAGGCAGTCATGTTGCCAACTTTTGCTTTCTTGTATTTTTTCTTTGTTCGTTTAAGTATTGTATGCTTTGAACATTGTCATTCTTATTCAGTTTTTCATTAATGTGTTGCTTATGCATTATTTTGAGTTAGTTACGTCGTATTCACTCATATTTCCACTTATCACAAGCACCGACACATTTATTCACTTCACTCTATCAATTGTTATTTAGCATGATCGGGGGGAGGATGACATAAATGAAATACCCATAATTGAAAATTGTATGCTTTCAAACAAAATCTCGTCAATGATGTACATACATTGTTTCAATTCTCCAAACACTGGAGATATAAGGAGTTAATTCCTAGTAAACCACTTCGAGCCTAGAAGTAGTTGTTTCCTTCGGATATTCAAACCTTTACACTCAACCTGGGGTAGGGTAGTATTCAGTTAATCCAATTTCCGCACTCGAATCACAAAGCAGAAATCCAAAAGACATGACAGTTGTTATTCGAAGACCCGTGACTTGGCAGTCACAATCCCCCAACAACAACAAAAGGAGATCTTTCTAAGTCGAGCGCCTCAAAAGGGGACTTAGGCAAAAATCAAGGCAATCCCGATGGACTCGACAAACAGTCCATGCAAAATTTAGAGATCAAAAACAAAATCAAAAGAAGTCCTCAAACCCTCAACAAAAACAAAATAAGATTCAGTGGAATCAAAAAGGTCACTGACATCCATCAAAATCAAAATAAGGTGACTGCCATTTCGAGCAAACCTGAATCATCAAGCTTATGCTGTCAAGACAGGTGCAGAATTAACTGAACGTAGGACTGTAGATCATTACGAAGAAGGGGCGGGTACAAATCATACTTTGAGCCTAATATCCTTTGTTTCATAACCATGAACCAGACCACGTTACAACCCTCGAAAGACCTAATTGAGGCAAGGTTTATTCTGAAAGCATACTATTGTATGGTTGCGTAAACTGACTCCTCACATATATGCTTATCATTAGCATTGGTGCCATTAACCTTGTTGTATCTTTTACACTATTCAAATTAGCACTACGTCTGGACTAACAGTCCATTCGTTTCACACTATCACGACACTATCAATAAACGCCACTTTTTCAATACTTGCATAAGCGTAGCATTAATATTACCATTTATGAATACACAACTTTAATTGCAAAATCAATGCTAGACATCAAAGACACTCCAATAAGGGGAAAACAAATAAAGGACTTGACTTTTAGTGGCCGACACAAAGCGAGGCTACCTCAAAACCCACAGGCTGGGGAAAATCATTCAACAGCTTGAGCAAGGGCAAGTCATTTCAAAGCATCAAAGATCAGCTTCAACTTCAGAACTGGTAAGTCAGGGGCAGACCATTACCATGTTTAGGCTAGGGCAAGACCGGGTCGTCGTGACCATCAAACAGAGCTGCAATCTCCTCTGAAGCAAATCCACAACAAATCACTAAATGCTCAGACTTGGGGCATCAAGAATATCTTTGTCTGCTTCAATCATGGCATCTTCAGCAAACTGCATGTCTAGGAAGTCAACCCATCCCACCACCCAAAGCCCAATCCGCATTGGCAACTACCAAAATTCCAGTTTTTGTTGACACTTCCAATTGCATATCCATTACCCGTCTACAATCATATGCATCATACGAATTGCATTCGATATCATAAGCATCTTGCATCATATTCACATCCTAAACCATAACATACTTCCCCAGCTATTGCATCTCCGCACATCATCATTTGCATTTGCACTTCCATTCGTTATGGAACATCATTTCTGACATCCAACATTCGCATATGCAAGTCAAGGTCCAGGATCAATCTCGAAGATTTCCAAGACCAAATGCAGCCCAGTCAAGGGCATCCTCTGTGTTGCAGTGAGAATCTTGATGTCAAGGTATTGATTAACTTGAATCTTAATTCATTAAATTCACAACCGGACTTTAATTTACCCAAAGGAAAGGTTAAAGAAAGAAAGACCTTTTGCGTGATGTAACAACAATGCTAATAGATCGGGGATTCGGGGTTGGTTATGCCTAGGGTAGGTATTTCACATCCTAAACATCTGTAGTACTTTACAGGAACCTTTTGTTTGTTTGTATGATAAACTTTCTAAATGTTTGATATGGCTTGGGGTTGGGTATAAGGTAAGGGTTAAGACCTATGGATAGTTTCTAAATTTTCTCGCAACGATATCGCATCCTCTACCTACGTATCCTAACTAGGTTAAAATCAGAGCAACCGTAGTTCACCTCACTGAGGATCAAAAAGTACTTGACTTATGGTCAAGCATCTAAGGGAACAAACATAACGATGCTTGCATAGAGTTTAATAAAACTCTCTATTTCTAAGTTGTACACTCAAAGGATATTGACTTTTACAAAAGCCAAGAGGTAAGGTAAGCAATCATCACCATGATTCTTACATAGAGTTAACAAACTCTATCTTAAATTTCTAGTTGAAAGATCTTCCTAACAAAGGGTAGTTCTTTTAGATTTAAAGCAAAGTCTAATGGAAAGTGGGTTCTAACTTAACTAAATTAGGGTTCAAGGGGACTTAACAAAGTCAATGAGCTGTCTATGACCCAAGGGTCAATATAGAGACTTTCCTTTGGAATGGGAAAAGACGAGGCAACTGGATGAGAACTAACAAGTTCCATCACTTGGGGAATAACTTAACAAAGTTAAAAGCATACATAAGTGTTGCACCCCAAAATTTGCCTAACCTTGCTTAACCTATCTTGTATTTCATTGCATTCATTTTAGCATTATCATCTACATTGCATTGACATGTGTGCAGGAGATCAAGAGGTATGACTACCAACAAAGGGATACACAAGGCTATGAAGCTAGATAAGAGCCTTATCCAAGTGTTCAAGGGTTGATATCCTCACCAGAGAAGCCAAGGATCCTTAGAGAAGGGGTTGGATATAAAAGTGTATGCCTCCTAACTTGAAGGTTGTGAGAGGTCATTAGATGATTCTGAATCCATGAAGTTGGACTTGATACTTTGAGAGAGCTCATGAGAAGTATTGAAGTTCATTTTGAAGCCTAGACAGGTCATTATGCAAAGGATATGAAGCTACCACCAAGATTGGTGCAACTAGGGTTTCATCTGGTTAACCCTAGGTCAACTGATGGTTTGAAGAAGGTTGAGACGTAGTTCCAAATCCATGTGATCATGGATTGATGTCTTAAGATGCCCAAGGGATGATTCCAATGTCAACTTATCATGAATCAAGAGTGTGAGGAGTTCCTAGGCTGGGTTTGCTATGCTTGACAGTGTAAAATCCCCTGGTTTGGTGCCTAACTTCAAGACCACATAACTCAAGATGTGATTTTCATATCACCTTTACCCCAACATGATTTTTATAGAGCATGATCATAGCTTTAATTTGAGTACTAGAAGTCCTTGGTAGGGTTTATAGAACTCAAGTTATGAGTCAGACAAGTTACAGGTCATCAGATGAGTGTGAATTTGGAGCTTGAAAGTCAACCAACTTGCATGACATTTTTAACCTAGAAGGATGATTCTCATGAACTTTTGGCCAACATGAATGTTGTTCCTTATCTTCTTAGATTTCTAGAAAGTACTAGAAGTCCATGATTGGATTTGTAAAACTCAAGTTACAAGCTTTGCAAGACAAGGGTATTTTGGGAATTTGGAATTATAGGCCATTTTTGGTTATGGGTCAATTTCATCAACTTAGACACCTCAAATGGACTTTTGATCAACTTGAAAGTTATTCAAAGTGGTGTTATTTGTCCAACCATGACCCAAAGGTTCATTGATATGGATTAAGTATGGAAGTCAATGAAGGAATTTTCATGGAAGATAATTAAAAGGCATAAAAAGAGAAAAATTCTAAAACAATTCATTTTTGTGCAAAACTTGGCAAGTTTGTGCATTTTTTGAAAGTAGAAGGCATTTGGAGCACTTTGACATTGTTGCATTTTCAAATTGGAATTGGTTTCATGGCATAATTTCAAGTTGCTTAAAGATGAAGTTACATAATAAAGATTCACCATTGGTTGGATTCAAGGAACAAATCCTGGCCATACATCCTCCCTAACACACCAGCAAGCAATTTGGGTGAGAATGAAGCTGAAACAGAAGAAGAATCGTGTCTGTCATGAGAGGAAAGTGAGAAAAATCAGAAAATTGGAATTGGATGAATTGGGCCATAACTGGGCCAGATAAGGATCCAAAACAATTCTATATATTACATAGATGGATTTCAGAACAAGTTTGGTGATTGGAAGAGCTTAAATGATGTAAGAAGCACTTGAAAAAGTTAGTTACAAAGTGAAAATCGTTTTTCATCTTAGAGGCCATTGAAGAAGGAATTGAAGCTCCAAGATTCTTCAGCAAGCATCACTGATCGTTTCTGAGCAAGTTTGATCAAGGTTTGGAGGCTGTGGCACTCTCTGTGGAAGCTCAAACCAGGTTTCTTTATTTTCATTATTGTGCTCTGATGAGAATGAATTTGGATAGAAATTTCATGTGGTTAGGTAGAGTATGAACCATAGATGGATTTAGGCAAGGTTTGGAAGCCATTGGTGAAGGTTCTTGATCATGGATGAAATGTTTAGAGGTTCGGTTAGGGCTGTATCTTGATGGATTTCAAGGTTTGAACATGGATTCTTGATCAGTGATGAGTGTAGAATAGATTGGTAGAAAGAATTTGGCATTTGGTGATGATTTTCCAAAACACGTGTTTTCTGTTCATGTGCGTATCTGCGTGATCTTTGAGAGATTGAAAAAATGGAGAGTATCATGATGTTCCTTGTGAGCAGACGAGTAAATCTAGATAATTTCATAAGGTTTTGTGTTGTCTGATGACTTGGCCACCATGAACTCGCCGGAGAAGACGACCGGAGTCTTCTCCGGCCGCCCTGATTTCCCCCCCTTTCCATCTTCAGTTCAAAGGTAGAAGATGAAGCTTACACCATTGGATCGTATTGACTGACTTGACTTAGTAGTAGGATCTGACGCGTGAGATGCGTTCTAAGAAGATTGACTCTTGACCAGCTGATGTGGCACGCTATTAGACCTTGTATTGTTGTACTTTTAGGGTGAACGCTCCAGATTAGAACGTAGGGTGAACCCTAGTCAACTAGCCACACCTGAACACTAATGAAACACTACGTTTCATTTAAGAGGACTTCTGGGATACGTGGCATGCGCTGGCCCTTTAGATGAGTGGACTAGTCTCCAGATCCAATGGCCACGTTTTATTCCTAGTTTTAATTTCTTTTATTCATTTTGTGAATTTCTTTTATTGTTTTAATCATTTTTAATTCATTAAAAATATAAATAATTGTCAGAAAAATGTGAAAAATATCATGACTATTCTTTGGATTATTTCTGATTTTTGTTGCCATTTATTTGGAATTTTGGTTAATTTTCCATTTTTGTGCTATTTTTCCATTTTTATTACATGTTTAAAATGTTCAAAATGACTAGTTTACTTTCTGATTTTAGTACTATTTCTTGGATTGGAATTTGGTGCTGAAATCTTGCATGCTTGTTATAGACTCCTTGATAGGTTTGTGTGATTTTTATTGTATTTTTTAGATGATTCTAAGTTGGAGTTTGAAATAGGTTTTAGAGCTTCCCCCTTATGGATTCCTTTTACTACACATTGAGATGTAGAAATTGTTTAGTACCCTTAGATTTAGGTTTTGACATTCAATTTTCTACTATGATTCCCTAACAAATTTAGGATCATCTAGGATTTTTCATAGAATTTAAAGAGGTGATCTTCTATTATTCCCCCATTTTACAAGTTGATTATGGTTTAGGTGACCCTAACTAGGATAACTTCATAGATTAGTCTTTTAAGTGAACATTAGTTAACTCTAAGTTTCAAATCCTTTCTTGATAGAATAGAACTTAGGTAGATACCTCTCTAGAACATTGATTAGGCCTTGATAGAGCTTTTTAATCTTCCTAGTTTAGGTGATCCCTGTAGCTAGTTATTAGGGTTCTCAGAAGTTGTTGTGATGGCTTCTTTCCCCTATGTGATTTCTTCCCTGGGCTTTGCCCTATCCTCTTTCTCCAAGTCTTGATGAGAAGCCCTCTTGGGAGAGCCTAATCCTTCCTTTGGTTGAATTTTGTGCATTCCTCAAGGGGCTGAGCCTTGGATTGACATTCATCAGTATAGTACATTCCTTTGGTTTGTACTATCTTTCTCCTTCAAGTCTTGATGAGGAGCCCTCTTGGGAGAGCCTAATCCTTCCTTTGGTTTGATTCTGTGCATTCCTGAAGAGGTTGAGCCTTGGATTGACATTCCTGGTATGGTATATTCCCTTGGTTTATATACTGTCATCCCTCTCCAAGTCCCTTTCTTAGGATCCCTCTTGGGAGAGCCTAATCCTTCCCTTGGTTGGATTATATGCATTCCTCAACAGGTTGAGCCTGGGATGGACATTCTGTGTTGATGCACTTTAACCAGATACCTTAGATTGACACCTAGGAATAATACCTTGTCTTCTCTGTTCTATTGACATAGGATCCTGTTGCACCCCAAAATTTGCCCAATATTTCTTTACCTAGCTTGTGTTTCATTGCATTCATATTAGCATTATCATTTGCATTGCATTGACATGTATGCAGGAGATCAAGAGGTATGACTACCAATCAAGGGCTACACAAGACTACGAAGCTAGCTCAGAGGTTTATTCAAGTGTTCAAGGGTTGATATCCTCATCAGAGAAGGCAAAGATCCTCAGAGAGAGTGGTTGAAGCCAAGTGTGTATGTCTCCTAACTTGAGGGTTGTGGGAAGATCATCAGATGATTCTGAGGCCATGAAGTTTGACTTGAGGCATTGATAGAGCTCTTAAGAAGTATTTGTAATACCCCAAATTTTACCCTTATATTTAGTCAGGCGTTTCGCATATCATCTCATATGTACATTTGCTAACCACTAACAAGTTATGAAGGTGTTTGTTTCCCCAATTTGGTCCCAGGGGTATTTTGGTCATTTTACATAAATTCTACCAATTCCTTGAAGACGGGCTGTTATTAGAATTCTGAGGCGTTTGATACGTTATGGTTTTGAGGCATTTACCTATCACCAGGGCTGATCATATTGAGATTTTAGCAGTTTGGTCGGTGGAATTTAATTATGAGTAGTGTTGAAACTGTTGTGATTATGGTGCACACCCGTGTTTGGTTATGAAACGTTTGGTCAACATTTAGATGGGATTTTAATCAGATGATGAGGTCAGAATTACAAATGAGATGAGTGCACCAATAAGAATACCACTTGGGAATATTTATGTTTTATGCCTATGTTAATGAATTTAAATACTTGTGGATTTATTCACAATTGTTTATATTTTTTAACTAAGAATAAAATATAAATAAATTCAAAATTTTGAGAATTTTATTTCATAAATAATGTCATCATACAAGAATGTGGATGTTGCTTCATATTTTATAAAGTGCTGTTACAAGGAAGTACATTAAAAGTTCTCAATCTTAAGGGATTACATTAAAGCATCTATCCTAAATCCTAAGAGCATCTAAAGGTCTTCATGTTGTATTTGAACTTCTCCATGAATCCTCAGCTAACCTGCACATCAAAAGAAAACAAACAGTACAGAAAAATGTTAGAAGTTTTTTTCGACACTCTCAGAACAATGTCATCATCGAGTGCCGGGAGTGGCACAACCGAAGCTGCGTCCGACCCCCGTTACCGATCCGCGCCGTGGGCGTCAGATCAGGTAATACCTGTTCTTATCGATACGGGACATCCGAGAGATAGAAAAAAAATAAATGAAGTGGGACTGATTCGTTTTGCCGCGATTGGATTTCCAAACTGATACGAGAATAAGGCAACATAGGCATGTTTTGACTCAGACCCGGATGCCGGCAGGTCTGAGTCACTTTGGTTTCAAAACTTCCCACACCTGAAAATCCACAAACACATCAATATCAGTTTCAGCATTCAAAACTCAAAATGATTCATAAGTTGCCATAGGCATCAAACTGCAGCAATCCTGAACAGGACAAGAGAATTGAAATACAAGCCAAAACCGCATCAAATTGCAAACAGAACACCATATGCCAACTAAACAATGCATCAGAAGGCAGACTTATGCGCAAGAAGCCATAAGAAAATATCTCATAGGTCTGTCATAACAAGATCCAAAGAAAAGGTAGCAGCAGATAATACAAAGAAAGCCAGAAGAATAAAGCTGTAACAAGCTGCAAAGCTGTACCAAAAGGCTGTCAATTAAGGGGCAAGCCTCACGGATGGCAAGTCACAAGGATGGGCACCAAGTTGCAGCACAAGGCATAGCGCAGAATGGGGCTCAGTCATAAACATCATTGCCCCAACAAACAAGTCACCGAAACAAGTTATCAAGCCATACTCAGTTCATGAAACAAACAAATGGCTCGGTTAACCAAACACCATAATCCAAATCATCATCGCCCAAACTCACTATCGCGTAAGTGTATCGAGGCAACATTAAGCATTCATAGTTGGACACAATTGCCCAGAGTATCAGCTCTGAAACACAAGAATCAAATATCATCAGAAGTTAAAACAACTCAAAGGGAATAAGTGATAAACCACACGCGAAGATCATCAGAAGCAACCGCGACTTCGTCGAAGAAACATCCCTCGAAGGCTCAGAACGGTATCATCATTGCCGTATACCTTTCCCGGCAATTCTGATTCGACCGAAGTCGTAGCATCAACCCTCTCTGAAAGAAGAAGAGGAAAAGCTAACTGCACCAGAAAATCAAAAACAAATCGAAAACGCATCAGCACAGTCCAGATTGAATTCAAACAGGACAAACAAATTAATCCAGATATCGAACAGATCAAGTAAATTCAAAGGCAACCCAATCCACATCAGAAAATGACCAAACACAATCGAATCTGGAAAGGGAAGTTTCGAGTCAGATCCAAATGCATCAGGAAACATCTCCATTGGAACCAATCTGAACCAATCTGAACCAATATGAACCAGTCTGAATCAATCTGAATCAATCAAACAAATTAATCAAACAAATCAATCAAACAAGTCAGTCAAAAACGAATCGGTTCGAAATCAAATGAATCAGTATAGATCAGTCAAACAAATTAATGTCAGATGAAACCATGACCGCGTCAAAATCCCAATCAGGTTCTAAAAGAGGCAGCACAATCCAATCAAATCCATGAAGAAAATCCAAAAGATGTCAGCAAAGACCAGTTCGAGATCAAAGGGGCATCGAAATAAAGTCCACAAAAAAAAAAAAAAAAAAAAAAAAAACCCTAGAACGAACCGCGAGAGAGAGAACGAAGAATACCCAGATCGCGTACAAACCCTAGCGAAGGAAGGAGATCGTGAAACCCCAACGGCCAAGACTCAGAGACGAAGTCTCATCATCGTCGCCGTCCATCACCTTACGAACAAAGTCGCGATTGAAACACCAGAGGAAGGGATCACCTTCGCCGTTTGAACGGCGGGCAAATCGATTCCAAGCCTCAGAGGAAAACCTCATCACCGGCCGTTTCACCATAAAAGTGAGCCAGGACTGCTTGTCATTTTTATTTTGCATGTGTTTTTCAGGATCGCGAAGGAGAACGGAGTAGAGGGTCCATGGCGATCGTGAGATAGATGAGGGAAGAAGAAGAAGTAAAACGGCGCCTCAAGAGCATTAGGGTTCTGAGAACCCTAATGGCTCTCCAAAATTGTAATCCAACCGGGTTGGGTCCGGGGTGGTGACCGGCCCAACCATTTTATGTTTTGTGTTTTATTTTGGTTTTTTTAAAATTATGTTTATTAATTGTTTTAAAGTGTTTTAATGAATAAATAAAACTTTTTTTTAATATAATAAAAAACCCTTTTTTAAAAAATAATAAATTAATTTTTTTTTATAAAATTAAAGCTCTTGTAAATATAAAAATGAAAAACTCTTTTTTAAAAAATAATGAAAAAATAAAATCTTTTCAAAAAAATTCTTTTGTAAGTTAAATCATTAAATATCAAATAAAACAATCTCGAGTTTGTGTCTCATTTTCTGCATTGCCTCGTAGTTCATCTGATAACTGGTTGACCATGCTTACTAACGGGTGTTCATTTTTTTGCAGTTCACATTTAGTGTTTTGAGTTTTCATTTAAGTTTCATTCATATTTGTATCTGTATCTCAATTGTAATCTCGCGAACCTAATAATCGCGTTTACTTTTCGCATTTAATTTCTGCTGATGAATGATTTAAATTTCTGCTGATGTATCGCAATATTTCTGTCACCTTACGCATCCGAAGGAATTAGGTCTAGCATTTGACCGCCGTGTCAATAGTCCTCAACCTCAAAACCTCAAAACTACACCTTACAAACCCTAATTTTCCATAAATGTCTCGCCGCAGACAAAGTTACCATTTTACCCCTAGCACTAGGTCAAAGAGCCGTCGCGCTCATTTTAGGGTTTCCCGCCGCGGAATCCCTAACCTAATTTAACCCTAATTACAACTTAATAATTCAACGTAGAGATTTGGAGTTTCTACACTCCGCGTAAGCATGTCCTTAAGACATGTTTATTCCCCTTGAGACCTTGACCACAGTCAAGAAGTCTCTAACCTCCCTTTTGAGGGGAACTACGATTACTCTGATTCCACTCCCGTAAGGATACGTAGGCACAAGATGCGATGTCTTGCCGAGTAAACTTAGAATTAACCCCTTAGGTCTCTTTTCTCACTTTTAATCCCTTTGTATATATACCTTAAGCAAATAAATAAAGCAAATAGTAAACAACTGAACAAAAGGTTCCTGTAGAGTACTACAGAAGTTTAGGGTGCTAATACCTTCCCTAAATTTAACCAACCCCCGAACCCTAGATCTTTCCCCGCATTGTGTTTACAATGCAAAATAGGTTTTCCCTCTTTTGACCTTTTCCTTCGGATAAATCAAAGAGCGGTTGTGAATTGAATTGCGATTCAAACTCATTAATAGTTTGTGATCCTATTTCCACCGCAACAGAAAATGGCGACTTCACTGGGGAATCTAAACTTTTGAGGGTTATCCCTAATTTGTTCATATTTATTACTATTTGTTTTACTATTTATTTGCATGTATATATTGTACTTTTATTTGGGACTGGTCCTTGTGTTGTGAGATAAGTCCTACGCCCGGACTAGTGACATTATTATAGGATGGGGATATATTCGAGGAGGCTTATAGGGAGTGAATCCCGACCAAGCCGATTCGAGAATCACCGCTCGGTTGAGACCCTTTCGAAAATGGTTCGGTTGAACGAGTAATCGCGAAAACTTTTTCCATGGTCGATTGGAGTCTGTGATATTGGGAACCGTAGTACCTTTACACCACCTCGGCCTTATTTAGGATGTAGTGCGGGAACTATGTGGGAGTAATCCTACAATGGTTGCTACGCGATACTACACTCAAAAGAGGTTCTCTTGAGAATATTATTAACCCCCGAGTCAATCGGAAGGTTGATAATATCTGAAAGATGGGCTGATGACTTTGGGCACTTTTTAGAACCTTGTTCGGCAGGTACAACTAACCTATAGTACACTCCTTTTGGGATGGGTAGACCTTGACTCCGCTCACGTTCCTTTAACCTAGGACTTTGTGTGTTTTCATGCATTGCATCCATAAAGCATCTCATTGCATTGTATTTCATGGAGTTCAAATATCATTTATGGATATCGCGGGATACCATAAATAAAAAAAAATAAAATGAAAAAACAAGAAAAAGATTTCCTTGGTACCCCACGACATTCATAAATGTTTGAATTCCATGAAATCTTCATTTACATTCACATTTTAGCATCATTTACTTTCTTACATTGCATGTGTCTTCCGTTTTCTCATGTTCGGTTCTCTCGCCTTCCAGTTTCGTCACCCTGAGTTCTCGGCACCAATACAACACCAGAGCTCAAACTCGGAAAAGAATAGAGGATCAGGCAAAAGAGATTGATCGCCTTAGCAATGAACTTGAAGACCTTCGAGGGGGTATGGGGCATATGATGGAATTGTTACATGTCATGAATGCTAAGATGGATACCCAGCCCACCGTTGTTTCTGAGATTACCGGCGTTACTGTGGACCCTCCACCAAGTGTGACCGTAGCAAGGGACCCACCTTATGGTCTCGCTCCCGGTTTTGTGCCTCCTCAAGCCACTGTTCCAATTAATCAGCCTGTTCAGCAAGCCGTGCCTTTATTTTCTGAAGTTTCTAGGGGGGCTCCTATCTTTGCACCACCTGTTGTACACACTCGTGCGCAACCGTACTTCAATGAGACAGTTTTTGATAATCTTGATGAGAATGTTGAGGGTTATGAGAAACATGATAAGCTTCGTGAGGAAGTAAACACCATCGTCCAGAGATTGAAAAAGGTAGAGGGTGATCAAATTTTTGGGATTGCTGCAAGGGATGTTTGTTTGGTCTCAGGGTTGGTTATTCCCCCGAAGTTCAAAACTCCGAACTTCGATCGTTATGAAGGTGCCACCTGTCCTAAGAGTCATCTGATCATGTATTATCGCAAAATGGCTGCCCATGTTGAGAATGATAAACTGATGATTCATTGCTTCCAAGATAGTTTGAAGGGTGCTTCTTCCAAGTGGTATTTAACTTTGGACCAGTCTCGCGTTAAGAGCTTTCAAGATTTATCTGACGCTTTCATCAAACACTACAAGTACAATATGGATCTGGCTCCTGACAGAAGACAGTTGCTGAGTATGTCACAAAAGAATTCTGAGTCATTCAAAGAGTATGCCCAAAGGTGGAGAGAGACTGCTTCGCAGGTAGAACCTCCTTTGACCGAGAAAGAGTTAGCTGATTGGTTTGTCGACGCGGTCCGTCCAGAATTTTACGAGAGAATGGTGGGTAGTGTGACTTCAAATTTCTCTGACATCGTTGCTGTGGGTGTCAAGATTGAATTGGGTATGAAAAGTGGTAAAATGACAAATAATCATGGTGCTTCTAAGGATCAGCCGAAGAAACCTCCGTATAGCTCCCAGAAAAAGAAGGAGGGTGAGACTAATGCTATATCCTCTGGTAGACCAAGAGAACGCTTTTATCGACACCCGCAAAGTTATGCTCAACCTCAAGGGTACCCAGTCCAATATGCTCAACAACCCTATGTGGCAGCTATTACACCTTCTTTCAATCAACAGGTTCCCATGTATCAACCTATGCAACAACCTCCTGTTTATCCGCCTCCTGTCAACTACCTACAGGCGCCCAATACTCCTGCTCCTCAACAGCCAAAGAGTCCGGCTCCTCGCTAGAATGTTCCGAATAGAAGGACGTATAAACCTTGTCCGCCGATTCCGATGACTTTTACCGAGTTGTATCCCTCTTTGGTCAAGCAGGGTCTCATCACTACACGGGCTTTAGGTCCGCCTCCTAATCCTCTACCCGCCAATTACAACGCCGCCGCTCATTGTTTATTTCATGAGGGTGCGCCTGGTCATGATCTGGAGAATTGTTATGCTCTCAAAAATATTGTCAGAGATTTATTGGAAAAGAAGATTTTGTCATTTGAAGATCCTCAACCGAATGTTAAGAAGAACCCTTTTCCTAACCATGAGAGTGTCAATGCCATTAGTGTTGATTCGGGGGAAGGTTATGCCCTTGACGTTGGACAGATTAAGACTCCTCTCAAGATGTTCCATTCGAAACTGTTTGAAGCTGGTTTGGTAGATACTTCCCACGTTGCATGCGTAAGTTGTGAAGCCAGTGTTAAGGGTTGTGTGTTGGTTCAGAATGATGTTCAGAGGTTAATTAATGAGGGTGTTTTACAAGTGACAAGCCAATACAAGAAAGATGAGGTCGCTGTGGTTGAGCCTCTCTTCCATCAGCCTGAATCAAAGGGTAAGGTACCAGTGTTTAATCTATCAGGGGCAGGTTCTGCCAATCTCGTGTTCGATATACCGAAGTCGTATATCCCTGAGGTGAATCAGCCTAAGCCTATAGTTATTCGAAGACCAAGTCCGTTTCCTTTCAGTGATTCTAAAGCTGTGCCTTGGAAATATGACGTGACGATGATTGACAAGGAGTCTGGGAAGGTTATTCCAAATGAAGAGGCTAAGAGTGCGGTGACCAATATCGCAGAGGTAAGCAGGATGACTCGCAGTGGCCGTGTGTATACTCCCCATTCCAACGAGGTCCCACCTAAGGAAATAACTAGTACCCCAGTGCCTGCCAAAGATAAAGGTAAAGGAGCCGTCACGAATGATGAAGATGCCGAATTTTTGAGGATCATCAAGAAAAGTGACTATAAAGTTATCGATCAACTTCATCAGACTCCCTCCAAGATTTCGATTCTATCACTGTTGATGAGTTCGCCCGCCCACAGGATGGCCTTGCAGAAGGTTTTGACTCAAGCACATGTGGATCAAGATATCAGCACCAGTCGGTTTGATAGTGTGATTGCCAATTTGACCGCCTGTAACACCCTCAGTTTCTGCAACGAAGAGTTACCAAAAGAGGGTCCGAACCATAATCGTGCTTTACATATATCGGTGAAATGTCAGGAGGACAATTTAGCGAGAGTGCTAGTAGACACCGGGTCTTCTCTGAATGTTCTACCCAAGAGAGTTCTTGATAAGTTGGCTTGTAAAGAGACTGTGTTGAAACCTACTCCTTTGGTTGTCAAGGCTTTCGATGGCTCTCGTCGATCGGTAATGGGGGAGGTTGAGCTTCCTATCCTGATTGGTCCGCAAGTTTTTAATATCACGTTTCAAGTCATGGACATTAATCCCAATTACAGTTATTTACTTGGAAGGCCGTGGATCCATGCCGCTGGGGCAGTAACCTCAACTTTACATCAGAAGATGAAGTTCGTGATTGATGGAAAGTTGATTATTATACACGGTGAGGAGGATCTGATGGTCAGTAACCTGTCTTCTTTCCGTTACATCGAGGCCGATGAGAATGCTTTAGAAATCTCCTTTCAAGCACTTGAGATCGCCAATGCCGTGCTGCTAGAAGTCGAAGAGACAGTGGGCCAGGGTAATCCATCTTTTGCATCTCTGAAGAGTACCAAATCAACAATTGACAGGGGCATTCCTGAAGGTTGGGGAGAGGTAATTGATGTCAAGACCAAGACTGATCGCTCTGGGTTGGGTTACAAACCAACTCAGAATGGAGCTGCCATAACTGTCGAAGGGCGTCCGAAGGTTATCCGAGAGGTATTTGTCAGCAGAGGTTTCCAAATCAATGCCATCAGCGACTGTGAAGAAGATGAAGAGCTGAGCAACCTGGTGTTTAAGGGTGATGCAGTTTTGAACAACTGGGAGGCCGTAGAGATCCCTGTTATTTTTCCCTTGTCAAAGTAATTGTTTTTTTAAGTTTCATTTACATTTTCAAATAAAAATCCGTAGCTCTGCCCAAAGCTATAGGGTCGCTTTTATTGGGCCACCTTCCATTTCTAAAAAGATATTAATAAGAGCATTTTGTTCAATTCCACCTTGTTTCATTTGCGTTTTTCGTTTTCACCTTTAAAAATGAAATTGGCAACCTTTTTTCCGAAAAAAAACAATAAAAAAACAGCATTTCATTCTTACATATCTTCGAGCATTTTAATTAAGTAAGCCTTCCATCATGCAGAGATATCGTAAACCTTGTTGGATCCAATGACTTTACTGACACTCCTGACTGGGATGCACCCATCAATCAAGCTGAGGACGAGGGTGAAGAAGATTTTGAAGTACCCGCGGAACTGACAAGATTGATTGAGTACGAGTACACAGAGCTTCAACCGCATAAAGAGCAGGTGGACTTAATTAATCTCGGTACAGATGAGAGCAAGAAAGAGGTCAAGATTGGTGCAATGCTTGGGACAGAGATTAGGCCGAGGTTGATTGAGTTGTTAAAAGAGTATATTGATGTGTTCGCGTGGTCGTATCAAGATATGTCGGGCCTGAACACAGATATTGTTGTTCACAAGTTGCCACTTAAGCCAGATTGTCCACCTATCAAGCAGAAACTCCGAAGAACGAGACCCGACATGGCTTTGAAGATTCGAGATGAGGTTAAAAAGCAGTTGGATGCAGGTTTCTTGGCAGTCGCAAAGTATCCCGATTGGGTTGCTAACATTGTGCCAGTGCCTAAGAAGGACGGTAAAGTTAGGATGTGTGTAGACTACAGGGATCTGAACAAAGCAAGTCCAAAAGACGACTTCCCTCTGCCACATATCGATACACTGGTAGACAATACAGCCAGTTTTGCGTTGTTCTCATTTATGGATGGTTTATCTGGCTATAATCAGATCAAGATGGATCCGGATGATCAAGAGAAGACTACTTTCATTACTCCTTGGGGAACCTTCTGCTACAAAGTCATGCCCTTCGGTTTAAAGAATGCAGGGGCAACTTACCAACGCGCTACGACCACTCTTTTTCATGATATGATGCACAAAGAGATCGAGGTGTATGTGGACGATATGATAGCCAAGTCTCAGAGTGAAGAGGAGCATCTGGACCATTTGGTGAAATTGTTTGAACGACTCAGGAAATATCAGTTGAAATTAAACCCTGCTAAATGTACCTTCGGTGTCAGATCTGGAAAATTGCTTGGTTTCATCGTTAGCCAGCGAGGGATTGAGGTGGATCCTGACAAAGTCCGAGCCATTCAGGATATGCCAGCTCCGCGAACCGAGACACAAGTTAGAGGATTTCTGGGACGCTTGA
This sequence comes from Lathyrus sativus, assembly GCA_963859935.3. Classification (NCBI taxonomy): domain Eukaryota; kingdom Viridiplantae; phylum Streptophyta; class Magnoliopsida; order Fabales; family Fabaceae; genus Lathyrus; species Lathyrus sativus. The sequence continues at coordinate 286,437,650 of OZ012740.1, forward strand.
ATTATATTTCCAGGTTTATCTTCAATATGACCGCTACTTGTGAGCCGATATTCAAGTTACTTTGCAAGGGGCAGACGGTTGAGTGGAACCCTGATTGTCAGAAAGCGTTTGAGAAGATTAAGGGTTATTTGCAAGATCCCCCTATTCTGATCCCTCCCGTACCTGGAAGACCGTTGTTTATGTACCTTACTGTTCTTGAGAAGTCTATGGGTTGTGTGCTTGGACAACATGATGAGACTGGGAAAAAGGAACATGCGATTTATTACCTGAGCAAGAAGTTTACCGATTGCGAAAACAGATACTCACCATTGGAGAAAACTTGTTGTGCATTGGCATGGGCCGCTAAGCGCCTTCGGCAATATATGGTCTGTCATACCACGTTATTGATTTCTAAAATGGACCCGATCAAGTATATTTTTGAAAAACCCGCTCAAACCGGGAGGCTAGCCCGTTGGCACATGTTGTTATCCGAATATGACATCCAGTATGTACCCCAGAAGGCGATTAAGGGTAGTATTTTATCTGATTATCTTGCAGACCAGCCAGTTGAAGATTATGAACCTCTTAAGCTCGATTTTCCTGATGAGGATATTTTGTTGATTAAAAGAGATTGTGAAGAGCCAGATCCGAGCGAAGGTCCAGAACCAGGTCTTTGGTGGAAGATGATGTTTGATGGCTCCTCGAATTTCAATGGGCATGGTATAGGCGCCGTTTTGATGAACCCAAAGGGTGGATTCACTCCATTTACAGCGAGGTTGGACTTTGAGTGTACTAACAACGTCGCAGAATATGAAGCATGTATTCTTGGCCTCGAAGCAGCGATTCACCTCCGAATCAAACTTCTTAAAGTAAGTGGTGACTCAGCCTTGGTTATTTACCAAGTACAAGGCAAATGGGAGACGAAGAATGAGAAGTTGATCCCTTATAAGGACTATATTATTGAGCTGATCAAGTATTTCGACGAGATAGAGTTCGAGCATGTTCCTAGATCCGAGAATCACGTAGCTGATGCTTTAGCCATGTTAGCATCCATGTGGAAAGTTAAATTCGTTAATGAAGCACCTCTTATCCACATTGAGCGCAAGGTTGAGCCCGCTTATTGTCAGATGGTCGAAGAAGTTAAGGTGGATGAAAAGCCTTGGTTTCATGATATCAAGAACTATCTCGTCAAATAGGAGTATCCCGATGGTGCTACTGGTCTGGACAAAAAGACATTGAGAAGACTGGCGTCCAAATTCTTTGTCAGTAATGGTGTGTTGTACAAAAGAAATCACGACATGGTCCTGCTCAGATGTGTTGATAAACGGGAAGCGGACATGTTACTACAGTAAATTCATGAGGGAACCTTCGGAACTCATGCCAATGGCTATGCTATGTCCAAGAAGATGTTAAGGGCTGGGTATTATTGGCTAACCATGGAAGCCGACTGCATCCAATACGCCAGAAAATGCCATAAGTGCCAAATTTATGCTGATAAAATGCATGTACCTCCGTCACCGTTGAATGTTTTGTCTTCACCATGGCCGTTCTCTATGTGGGGCATTGACATGATTGGGGCAATCGAGCCGAAAGCTTCTAATGGACATCATTTCATCCTTGTTGCCATTGATTATTTCACCAAGTGGGTAGAGGCTGCCTCCTACACCAACGTGACCAAGCAAGTGGTTGCCCGATTCATCAAGAAAGAGATCATCTGCCGTTATGGAGTCCCAAGCCGGATAATAACTGACAATGGCACCAATCTAAATAATAAGACTATGAAAGAGCTGTGTGATAGTTTCAAGATCACTCACCACAATTCTTCTCCGTACCGTCCTAAGATGAATGGAGCCGTTGAAGCGGCAAATAAGAATATCAAGAAGATCCTGCAAAAGATGGTTGTGACTTACAAAGATTGGCATGAGATGTTACCGTTTGCTTTGCATGGATACAGAACCTCAGTGAGAACTTCGACAGGGGCAACACCTTTCTCATTGGTGTATGGAATGGACGCCGTGCTCCCCATCGAAGTAGAGATACCTTCGTTAAGAGTGTTAATGGAGGCTGAACTTGAGGAAGCTGAGTGGGTTCAAGACAGACTGGATCAGTTGAATCTCATTGACGAGAAGCGTTTGACAGCCATGTGCCATGGGCAATTATATCAGAAACGGATGAAAAGAGCGTTTGATAAGAAGATTCGTATCCGCGAGTTCCGTCAAGGAGAGCTCGTACTCAAAAAGATCTTGCCAGTACACAAAGATATGCGTGGAAAGTGGATGCCCAATTATGAAGGCCCATTTGTTGTAAAGACCGTTTTCTCCGGAGGGTCCCTGATACTTACGACAATGGATGGTGAAGAGCTTGCACACCCCGTGAATTCTGATGCAGTCCGAAAATATTATGCCTAAAAACCCGCTAAGTTGAAAATCTGTAAAAGGCGACTTAGGAAAAAGTAAGGGTTGAAAAAAAGAAATAATAATAAAAAGCTCGCTAAGTCGAAAACCCGAAAGGGCGGCTTAGGCAAAAAAGAGCGTCCCGGTGGATTGAAAACCCGAGAGGGCGGTCCAGGCAAAAGTAAGGGACAAAGGCATTTCATTGCATCAGAGGACACTGATTATTTCGAATACACTTTCCGCATAAGAGCCATGTTTCAGTTCTTTCATCCTTGCCCAAAGCAGGATTCTGGATTAGTCTTAGTTATTAGTGTCAGTAGGTGTCATTGGATTCGATGTAACTTTTTCCCATGTTGCCAATTTCAAAACATAATCATCTGTGGAGCTATGCCTTCAGCGAGCTACCGCCCTTTAAATAAAAGAAACCATCTCGTTACTTACATTCCTTGGTGCATTGCTCTTTGTTTTCTATTGTTATGCAAAATGCGTTTATTCTTAAAATTTGAAAATGAAAGGTGCATTGTAGATTTTTCAAAACTGTTTTTCAAAAACAACAAATTTGAAATGTAATAAATTACTTTGACTAGTGGAAATTCCGAAAGGATCTCTTCATTCCCCGGAAATATCATTATTGCAGAAACACTTTCAAACCATTGCTCTAACACAGTCCCCAGAGAGACTATAAGCTGACAACTTTTTCTTGGGTAACTCGAAAGTGTCCCTCAGGTTTTCTCCTCCCCATGTGAAGACGTGATACTGGGCACCCGAGCAGATTACTTTCTCCCCAGAGAATTCAGAACTTTAAAACCAGATTTGGTTGCAGAGAACGCAGGGTATCTCCGTCGAGATGTTTATTTCATCTCTCGTCCCGTCTCTAGTCAGTTTCGTCAGCATACGCAAGGGCATAAGCATCACATGCCTATTTCATTACATACTCATTACATACTCATTTCATAACATCTTGCATAGACATTAACATACATTCATATCAACATATTCATTAACATACGCGATAACATGCACAGGTTCATCGTGTCTCCATCATTGGTCGTTACCGCCAAGTAACTGGGGTTTGTCCATTCTCTCCAAATAGATCGTCAGCCCTAAGCATAAAATACATATGTGTTTCCAGTTTCCCCACAGAGCTCGATCCTCGTGGATGACGGTTACTTCAGCTATCTTTCCTCGCCAGGATAAGATATCTACCCTTCGAGTTCATTCCCTCGATGGAGTCTTGATTACCAGTTTTCTTTCTAGCTCGATCCTAGATGGAATCTCAGTCTTGTCGGTTGTCGAGCCCAATCGGACGTGCATTTATTTTGCACCATCTAAAGGTTTTCACCATACCATGACAGATACGCGACTGCTCTCGCCCGAGAAGTTTATCACTGTACCCGGACGTGCATTTATTTTGCACTATCTTTCAAGAAAATCAACTACAATCATTTACAGATACACGCCAGTTCACGCCTGGAAAATCTTTACAATCCTACATGTTACAACAACACTTTACACTTTACATCTTACAGCATCAATATACGACATTTCTCACCTAAGAAGTCGATCCTATCTTCGTTATGACTCGCAGCAAATGGCCATCTCCATGGAGCAGTTGGGCTTCCATTTACCTGTCGTCTTGAGGTATGAACCAAATCGTATTCAGGAGAACACGATCTTGAAGTACGCGGAGGTTTTGAGCGGAATCATATTCAGGAGAGCACGATTCTGAGGTTATGAAGAAGTTCATTTATCCTTTAGTAAAAGAAGGAGCGGAATCATATTCAGGAGAGCACGATTCTGAGTTATGAGGAAGTTCAATTGGCCGTTTTTCAGGAGAGCACGATTCTGAAGAATGAAGAAATTTCAAGAGCCGAATCATATTCAGGAGAGCACGATTCTGGGTTATGAGGAAGTTCGATTATCCACTTTCATACTCAGGAGAGCACGATTCTGAAGTATGAAAAAAAAAATTCATTTACAACCAAATCATATTCAGGAGAGCACGATTCTGAATTTCATTTATCCGAAAGAGCCGAATCATATTCAGGAGAGCACGATTCTGAGGTATGATGAAGTTCAGTTTACCCTTTTCATATTCAGGAGAGCACGATTCTGAAGTATGGAGAATTTCATTTACACAAAAAAGCCGAGTCATATTCAGGAGAGCACGATTCTGAAGTATGAGGAAGTTCAGTTAGCCATTTTCATGTTCAGGAGAGCACGATCTTGAAGCATGAAGAGGTTTATTTATCCTTCAGTAAGAGAAGAATAAGAATCGTATTCCAGGCGCCGACCTTAAATGCGAGAAGATTTATTTATCAGATAAGCAGCAACCTCTTTATTTGAGTGCTTATCCATTTTGGCATATAAGTCCCTCCCAACGATGAGTAACAATTCTCCCGCGAGAAGCTTATCAGGGCATTTCCCATCAAAGTCCATTTATTTTGGCATACAGCCGGTCTTTACCCTGTATATTTGTTACGGAGTTCTGAAAAGTCCGTTTGATCCTGTCACGAGAGATAGTTTACAGAAGCTTGGATGTTATTCTTTGCTCAATGCTCCAGCATTCTGTAATCGATCTTGCAATCGTACGTGATCCAGTTTTATTTTTAGATTCCCCAGTGGAGGCCGTCTCACAGGTGTCACCTCCATTTGAGAATCTCGTTCCCAAGATGACAATTGGTCGTGTTCGCACCAGTTGACTATCATTTTAGGATTCCCCAGTGTTTGTACTGTGTCTCAGCACGACATTTTCCCCGGTGTGTTCTTCTCGTAGCGTCTGCCTCGTAGCGCTTGTCATCATTTTCATATTCATCATTCCAGCATACGCATCACATCATATCCATATCATTTGCATTAAGCGGTCCTCGTTTTGTCCATAGCATTGCATACCGTCGCATATAAGGGCAAAATTTTCGGTTATCTATATTTAAATCTCTCCACCACGATTCCTCGAGTCTCTGTCACTCAAGTCGTCCGGTGTAGCTATTTAAATAGGGGCAACTGTAATACCCCAAATTTTACCCTTATATTTAGTCAGGCGTTTCGCATATCATCTCATATGTACATTTGCTAACCACTAACAAGTTATGAAGGTGTTTGTTTCCCCAATTTGGTCCCAGGGGTATTTTGGTCATTTTACATAAATTCTACCAATTCCTTGAAGACGGGCTGTTATTAGAATTCTGAGGCGTTTGATACGTTATGGTTTTGAGGCATTTACCTATCACCAGGGCTGATCATATTGAGATTTTAGCAGTTTGGTCAGTGGAATTTAATTATGAGTAGTGTTGAAACTGTTGTGATTATGGTGCACACCCGTGTTTGGTTATGAAACGTTTGGTCAACATTTAGATGGGATTTTAATCAGATGATGAGGTCAGAATTACAAATGAGATGAGTGCACCAATAAGAATACCACTTGGGAATATTTATGTTTTATGCCTATGTTAATGAATTTAAATACTTGTGGATTTATTCACAATTGTTTATATTTTTTAACTAAGAATAAAATATAAATAAATTCAAAATTTTGAGAATTTTATTTCATAAATAATGTCATCATACAAGAATGTGGATGTTGCTTCATATTTTATAAAGTGCTGTTACAAGGAAGTACATTAAAAGTTCTCAATCTTAAGGGATTACATTAAAGCATCTATCCTAAATCCTAAGAGCATCTAAAGGTCTTCATGTTGTATTTGAACTTCTCCATGAATCCTCAGCTAACCTGCACATCAAAAGAAAACAAACAGTACAGAAAAATGTTAGAAGTTTTTTTCGACACTCTCAGAACAATGTCATCATCGAGTGCCGGGAGTGGCACAACCGAAGCTGCGTCCGACCCCCGTTACCGATCCGCGCTGTGGGCGTCAGATCAGGTAATACCTGTTCTTATCGATACGGGACATCCGAGAGATAGAAAAAAAATAAATGAAGTGGGACTGATTCGTTTTGCCGCGATTGGATTTCCAAACTGATACGAGAATAAGGCAACATAGGCAAGTTTTGACTCAGACCCGGATGCCGGCAGGTCTGAGTCACTTTGGTTTCAAAACTTCCCACACCTGAAAATCCACAAACACATCAATATCAGTTTCAGCATTCAAAACTCAAAATGATTCATAAGTTGCCATAGGCATCAAATTGCAGCAATCCTGAACAGGACAAGAGAATTGAAATACAAGCCAAAACCGCATCAAATTGCAAACAGAACACCATATGCCAACTAAACAATGCATCAGAAGGCAGACTTATGCGCAAGAAGCCATAAGAAAATATCTCATAGGTCTGTCATAACAAGATCCAAAGAAAAGGTAGCAGCAGATAATACAAAGAAAGCCAGAAGAATAAAGCTGTAACAAGCTGCAAAGCTGTACCAAAAGGCTGTCAATTAAGGGGCAAGCCTCACGGATGGCAAGTCACAAGGATGGGCACCAAGTTGCAGCACAAGGCATAGCGCAGAATGGGGCTCAGTCATAAACATCATTGCCCCAACAAACAAGTCACCGAAACAAGTTATCAAGCCATACTCAGTTCATGAAACAAACAAATGGCTCGGTTAACCAAACACCATAATCCAAATCATCATCGCCCAAACTCACTATCGCGTAAGTGTATCGAGGCAACATTAAGCATTCATAGTTGGACACAATTTCCCAGAGTATCAGCTCTGAAACACAAGAATCAAATATCATCAGAAGTTAAAACAACTCAAAGGGAATAAGTGATAAACCACACGCGAAGATCATCAGAAGCAACCGCGACTTCGTCGAAGAAACATCCCTCGAAGGCTCAGAACGGTATCATCATTGCCGTATACCTTTCCCGGCAATTCTGATTCGACCGAAGTCGTAGCATCAACCCTCTCTGAAAGAAGAAGAGGAAAAGCTAACTGCACCAGAAAATCAAAAACAAATCGAAAACGCATCAGCACAGTCCAGATTGAATTCAAACAGGACAAACAAATTAATCCAGATATCGAACAGATCAAGTAAATTCAAAGGCAACCCAATCCACATCAGAAAATGACCAAACACAATCGAATCTGGAAAGGGAAGTTTCGAGTCAGATCCAAATGCATCAGGAAACATCTCCATTGGAACCAATCTGAACCAATATGAACCAGTCTGAATCAATCTGAATCAATCAAACAAATTAATCAAACAAATCAATCAAACAAGTCAGTCAAAAACGAATCGGTTCGAAATCAAATGAATCAGTATAGATCAGTCAAACAAATTAATGTCAGATGAAACCATGATCGCGTCAAAATCCCAATCAGGTTCTAAAAGAGGCAGCACAATCCAATCAAATCCATGAAGAAAATCCAAAAGATGTCAGAAAAGACCAGTTCGAGATCAAAGGGGCATCGAAATAAAGTCCACAAAAAAAAAAAGAAAAAAAAAACCCTAGAACGAACCGCGAGAGAGAGAACGAAGAATACCCAGATCGCGTACAAACCCTAGCGAAGGAAGGAGATCGTGAAACCCCAACGGCCAAGACTCAGAGACGAAGTCTCATCATCGTCGCCGTCCATCACCTTACGAACAAAGTCGCGATTGAAACACCAGAGGAAGGGATCACCTTCGCCGTTTGAACGGCGGGCAAATCGATTCCAAGCCTCAGAGGAAAACCTCATCACCGGCCGTTTCACCATAAAAGTGAGCCAGGATTGCTTGTCATTTTTATTTTGCATGTGTTTTTCAGGATCGCGAAGGAGAACGGAGTAGAGGGTCCATGGCGATCGTGAGATAGATGAGGGAAGAAGAAGAAGTAAAACGGCGCCTCAAGAGCATTAGGGTTCTGAGAACCCTAATGGCTCTCCAAAATTGTAATCCAACCGGGTTGGGTCCGGGGTGGTGACCGGCCCAACCATTTTATGTTTTGTGTTTTATTTTGGTTTTTTTAAAATTATGTTTATTAATTGTTTTAAAGTGTTTTAATGAATAAATAAAACTTTTTTTTAATATAATAAAAAACCCTTTTTTAAAAAATAATAAATTAATTTTTTTTTTATAAAATTAAAGCTCTTGTAAATATAAAAATGAAAAACTCTTTTTTAAAAAATAATGAAAAAATAAAATCTTTTCAAAAAAATTCTTTTGTAAGTTAAATCATTAAATATCAAATAAAACAATCTCGAGTTTGTGTCTCATTTTCTGCATTGCCTCGTAGTTCATCTGATAACTGGTTGACCATGCTTACTAACGGGTGTTCATTTTTTTGCAGTTCACATTTAGTGTTTTGAGTTTTCATTTAAGTTTCATTCATATTTGTATCTGTATCTCAATTGTAATCTCGCGAACCTAATAATCGCGTTTACTTTTCGCATTTAATTTCTGCTGATGAATGATTTAAATTTCTGCTGATGTATCGCAATATTTCTGTCACCTTACGCATCCGAAGGAATTAGGTCTAGCATTTGACCGCCGTGTCAATAGTCCTCAACCTCAAAACCTCAAAACTACACCTTACAAACCCTAATTTTCCATAAATGTCTCGCCGCAGACAAAGTTACCATTTTACCCCTAGCTAGGTCAAAGAGCCGCCGCGCTCATTTTAGGGTTTCCCGCCGCGGAATCCCTAACCTAATTTAACCCTAATTACAACTTAATAATTCAACGTAGAGATTTGGAGTTTCTACACTCCGCGTAAGCATGTCCTTAAGACATGTTTATTCCCCTTGAGACCTTGACCACAGTCAAGAAGTCTCTAACCTCCCTTTTGAGGGGAACTACGATTACTCTGATTCCACTCCCGTAAGGATACGTAGGCACAAGATGCGATGTCTTGCCGAGTAAACTTAGAATTAACCCCTTAGGTCTCTTTTCTCACTTTTAATCCCTTTGTATATATACCTTAAGCAAATAAATAAAGCAAATAGTAAACAACTGAACAAAAGGTTCCTGTAGAGTACTACAGAAGTTTAGGGTGCTAATACCTTCCCTAAATTTAACCAACCCCCGAACCCTAGATCTTTCCCCGCATTGTGTTTACAATGCAAAATAGGTTTTCCCTCTTTTGACCTTTTCCTTCGGATAAATCAAAGATCGGTTGTGAATTGAATTGCGATTCAAACTCATTAATAGTTTGTGATCCTATTTCCACCGCAACAGTATTAAAGATCGTTTTGAAGCCTAGACAGGTCATTATGCAAAGGGTATGAAGCTGCTACCAAGATTGGTACAACTAGGGTTTCATCTGGTCAACCCTAGGTTAACTGATGATTTGAAGAAGGTTGAGACCTAATTAAAGGGCCATGTGATCATGGATTAAGGTGTTGAGATGTCCAAGGGATGATTCCAAGGTCAACTCATCATGGATCAAGAGTGTGAGGAGTTCTTAAGCTAGGGTTGCTATGCTTGACAGTGTAAAATCCCCTAGTTTGGTGCCTAACTTCAAGACCACATAACTCAAGATGGGATTTTCATCTCACCTTGACCCCAACATGATTGTTGTAGGGCATTAACATAGCTTTAATTTGAGTACTAGAAGTCCTTGATAGGGTTTATAGAACTCAAGTTATGAGTCAGACAAGTTACAGGTCATCTGAGGCATGTGAATTTGGAGCTTGAAAGTCAACCAACTTGTATTACACCTTTTCCCTAGAAGGATGATTCCTATGAACTTTTGGTCAACATGGATGTTGTTCCTTATCTTCGTAGCTTTCTAGAAAGTACTAGAAGTCCATGATTGGATTTGTAGAACTCAAGTTACAAGCTTTGCAAGATAAGGGTATTTTGGGAATTTGGAATTACAAGTCATTTTTGGTTATAGGTCAATTTCACTATCTTGTGAACCTCAAATGAACTTTTGATCAACTTGAAAGTTGTTCAAAATGTTGTTTTTAGTCCAACCATGACCCAAGTATCCATTGATATGGATTGAATATGGAAGTGTATGAAGAAATTTGGAAAAAAGGATAATTAAAAGGCATGAAAAGTGAAAATTCCATTTTAATTCATTTTTGTGCCAAACTTCATAAGTTTGTGCATTTTCTGATTGCAAATGGCATTTTGAAGAGATTGACAATTTCACATTTTTGGTTTGAGCCATAATTCATGGGCATTTCAAAGGTTACTTAGAATTGAAGTAACATAACCAATCAACACCATTGGATGAAATCAAGCACTCAATCTTCGCCATTCACATTCAAGGGATGTTAAGCAATGAATCTGAGTGAGATTTGAGCTGAAATCACACAGGATACACGACTTCCATGGTTACACTTTGAAGGAAAATTGAAATTTTGGATTCATCAAATTGGGCCATGATTGGGCTAGGTTATGATCCAAATAGTTCCTATTTAAGTTCAGTATCATGTTCAGATCATTTTTGGGAGAGCATTTGGAAGGAAAACGGTTATTGCAGTTGGAACTTTGGAGCTTTCGAGCAAGAAGAATCGTCCAGGATCATTCAGTGATGAAATCTGCACGTTTTGAAGTCAAGATTTGCACGTGAAGACCTCCAATTTCAAGCTTCAGAACAGGTTTTTATTTCTCACAATTCCTCTTGATTTAAACATGTTTAGATTGAATTTGACATGTGGTTAGGTTGTGGATACAACATAGATTGTTTTAAGATCATAATTATGGAGATTAGTGATGATTCTTGATTGGATGCAATTTCTGTTTGGATTCATACATGGCTGATTCTTGAGAGTTAAGATGAATTGATTAGTGATTTTTTATCCTTGAGAGGTGAGGAAGACATCTGTATAGTCAATTTGGCGTTTCGTGACACTTTTGGAAATGAGGAGTTTTCTGTTCATCATCGTATTAGGAGATTTATGAAGAATTATTGAATATGGAGAGTGTCTTAGTGATCCTGGTGAGGAGACGAGAAGAACAGTACAATTTTCATGAAGTTTGGTGGTACTGTGATTTCTGGTGTTATTGCTCTCGCCGGAGAAGACGGTGGAGCTCTTCTCCGGCCACCGTGGTTGAGTTTCCCCCCTTTTGTTCAGTTCAATTGGAGAAGACGCACATGAACCGTTGGATTTGTTTGAATGGTTGACTAGGTCTTAGCATCGAATGCATGAGGTTTAGTCTAACTAGGGTTTGGTGAGGTGTCATACTCTGAAGCGTAAGATTAGAATACTTTTGCAATGAATGGACGTGATTAGGGAGTACCGTGTACGCTGGTCAACTAAACCACACATTGCCTTTGAGTCAAAACGCATAGTTTTATTAATTGACGTGGCACGCGCGCAACCCCTTGATGAGTGGACTGGTCAATAGATCCAACGCCTCTGATATTTTATGATTTCTTTTAATTTCTTTAATTGATTTTGTATTTTCTTTTAATTGATTTTTCATGTTTAATTCATTTTAAATAGTTTTAATGATCAGAAAATAATGAAAAAAATATGTGGTTGATCCTTTTTTAATTTCTGATTTTTTCATGCCTTTGGATTTTATTTTGGTGATGTTTTCAATTTAATGTCCATTTTTCTATTTTCAATACATGATTAAAAATGCATAATATGACTAGTTTGATTGCTGATTTTATTACCAATGCATGATTTAGAATTTGAGGCTGAAATTTTGTATGCTTGTTATAGACTCCTTGATAGGTTTGGGTGATTTTTGTTGTAATTTTAGATGATTCTAAATAGGAGTTTGAGATAGGTGTTTAGGAGCCTTCCTTGATGGATCCCCTTTAGTACACTCTTTGGATTTAGATTTTGTTTGAACCTTTAGGATTAGGTTTTGCCCCTGATTTTTCTACCATAGATTCTTAACCCATGTAGGATGATGTAGGATTTTCCTTGAGATTTGTAGAATTGATTTTCTATTAGTTCCCCATTTTACAAGCTGCTTATAGTTTAGGTGACCCTAACTAGGATAACTTCATAGATTAACCTTGTAAATGACCATTAGATGATTCTAAGTTTCACATCCTTTCTTGATAGAATAGAAATTAGGTAGATACCTCATTAGAACCTTGATGAAGCCTTGATAGAGCTTTAGATTCCCCTAGTCTAGGTGATCCTTGTGGATAGTCTGTAGGGTTCCTTAGAAGTTGTTGTATTACCTTCTGTCCCCTATGTGATTTCTTCCTTGGGCTTTGCCCTACTTTTTCCAAGTCTTGAAGAGGAGCCCTCCTGGGAGAGCCTAATCCTTCCTTTGGTTGGATTCTGTGCATTCCTCAGGAGGTTGAGCCTTGAATTGACATTCCCCAGTATAGTATATTCCTTTGGTTTGTACTATCTTTCTCTTACAAGTCTTGAGGAGGAGCCCTCCTGGGAGAGCCTAATCCTTCCTTTAGTTGGATCCTGTGAATTCCTCTGGAGGTTGAGCCTTGGATTGACATTCTTGGCATGGTATATTCCCTTGGTTTATATATTGTCATCCATCTCAAAGTCCTTTCCTTAGGATCCCTCTTGGGAGAGCCTAATCCTTCCCTTGGTTGGATTCTGTGCATTCCTCAACAGGTTGAGCCTGAGATGGATATTCTATGTTGATACACTATAACCAGTTACCTTAGATTGATATCTAGGACTAATACCCAGCTTTCTGTCCTATTGACATATGATCCCTCTTGAGAGAGCCTAATCCTTCCTTTGGTTGGATTTTATGTATTCCTCAAGAGGTTGAGCCCATGATGGACTCTGGTGATGATACACCTCCAACCTGATGTGGCCTGGGATGACTTCCCTGTTGCTCATTGTGGTTTCTCCCTCTTGTTTAACTTGCTTGATGCATTAGAATAAGATCATGTTTAGAATACTTTAGGTTAGGAGCATGACTGCTTAAAGGTTGAGTGAGTCTCCCTCTGCTTGTTTGCATTAAGGGTTGAGGTGATCCTCCCCTTGCTGGTGTGTTGTTTTTCTTTTTATCTGTGTGTTTGCATTAGAGGTTGAGTCTGTCTCCCCCTGCTTGTCTGTTTTTGATTGTTTTATTTGCTTGATTGCTTAGAGGTTGAATGAGTCTCCCTATGCTTGTATTACTGCATCGCATGTGCATCTTTACTGTTTTCTTCTGTTTATCCGTTTGGCTGATGCTTTGTGTGTTGTCTGTTTCCCATTGGCATGATCCCCTAGGAGTCTCACTTCCTTTGATAAGGAAGTGATGATAGAACTTTAGGTTGAAACCTTTTGCATGATAACATCTAGGAGTTCCCTGTTTCAAAACTCAACCATAGGATGAATCCTTGGCATGACAACATTAGGGCTTGGTAGTTTCCCCCGTAGAGTTCGTTCTCTTCTTATCTCCAAAACAACAGTAAAAAACATAATAAAGACAAGTTGGTACAGGGCGTTACAAGCCTTAAGCCACGTGGCAAATGATAATTGAGCGGTCTCCTCTCAATCGTCTAGAGTGTTTAGTATACGTCCTTTGGACGATATGCGACGCATTCGTTCCCAGGTCATAGTCTCTAGAGCTGTACAAACTACAAAATCCATAAAAAAACATTTTTTCCGTAAAAGACAGAAAACAAACTGCAAACTTTTTTTTGCCCCGTGGGCCCATAACTCAAGGAAAACTTTTCTGAAGAAAAGAGTGTCATTAACTCCCAACTCTACCGCAAATGGTAACGCACGAGTCTCTGACGAGCAAGCTGCATACACCAAACTGCTGGAACTGTTTGTTAACCCTACTCGTAAAAATAGTTGAATCTGAATCCCCATAATCCGTATTATCCCGAACTACGTAAGCTCTGATCTCTCATATCTGTTAAGAGTACGTAGGCACAATACTGACGTATTGGCGAGCCACCTTCCCCCATCCGTAACCCGTAGTTAGCCGAACTACGTTGACTCTGATTTCTCGTTCTCTGACGAGAATACATAGGCATAAAGTGCAATGCTTTGCCGAGTCATTTTTCTTTTCTTTTCAGACCAGCCTTGATAGGTAGATAGATAAAAACAACCCGTCAGATAAACACAACAAGCATGGATCCCATCGAGTACGATAGACGTGAGGGGTGCTAATACCTCCCCCTTGCATAAACGAATCCCAAATCTAGACATGGTTGCGATGACCTTGTCTTATACCTTTTCGTCAGGTTTTTCCGATCGTTTCCTTTCCCGTTCTGAGGGATAAATAACAAAAGATGGCAAATCTTCTATTTTGCCGGCACCTTATTTTCGCAGTAGCGACAGATCCCTTTTGGGAGAGCCTAATCCTTCCTTTGGTTGGATTTTGTGCATTCCTCAAGAGGTTGAGCCCATGAAGGACTCTTGTGTTGATACACATCCAACCTGATGTATCCTGGGATGACTTCCTTGTTGCCCATTTTGGTTTCATTTCTCTTCCTTGTTTGATTTGCTTGTTGCATTAGGATAGTATCATGTTTAGAGTATTTTAGTGTAGGTGCATGACTGCATTGAGAGGTTGAGTGGGTCTCCCTCTGCTTGCTTGCATTAAGGGTTGAGGTGATCCTCCCCTTGCTTGTGTGTTATTTTTCTTTTTATCTGATGTGTTTGCTTTGAAAGGTTAAGCTGAGCTCCCTTTGCTTGTCTGTTTTTTATAGTTTTCCTTGCTTGATTGCTTAGAGGTTGAGTGAGTCTCCCTCTGCTTGTATTGCTGCATGACATTTGCATCTTTACTGTTTATTCTTCTGTTTATCTGCTTTATGACTTTTGCAGTTGTTTTCTATTTCCCATTGACATGATCCCCTAGGAGTCTCACTTCCTTTGATAAGGAAGTGATGATAGAACTTTAGGTTGAAACCTTTTGCATGATAACATCTAGGAGTTCCCTGTTTCAAAACTCAACCATAGGATGAATCCTTGGCATGACAACATTAAGGCTTGATAGTTTCCCCCGTAGAGTTCGTTCTCTTCTTATCTCCAAAATAACAGTAAAAAAAATAATAAAGACAAGTTGGTACAGGGCGTTACGAGCCTTAAGCCACGTGGGAAATGATAATTGAGTGGTCTTCTCTCAATCGTCTAGAGTGTTTAGTATACATCCTTTGGACGATATGCGACGCATTCGTTCCCAAGTCATAGTCTCTAGAGCTGTACGAACTACAAACATCCATAAAAACACTTCTTTCTGTAAAAGACACAAAACAAATGTCAACCTCTTTTTGCCCCATGGGCCTTTAATCCGAGGAAAATGTTTTCAGAAAAAGAGTGTCGTTAACTCCCAGTTCTATCGCAAACGGTAACGCACGAGTCTCTGACGATCGAGCTGCATACACCAAACTGCTAGAACTGTTTGTTAACCTTACTCGAAAAAACAGATGAACCTAAACCCGTAATCTGTATTATCCCGAACTACGTAAGCTCTAATCTCTCATATCTGTTGAGAGTACGTAGGCACAATACTAACGTATTAGCGAGCCACCTTCCCCCATCCTTTTACCCGTAGTTAGCCGAACAACGTTGACTCTGATT
This sequence comes from Lathyrus sativus, assembly GCA_963859935.3. Lineage (NCBI taxonomy): Eukaryota > Viridiplantae > Streptophyta > Magnoliopsida > Fabales > Fabaceae > Lathyrus > Lathyrus sativus. The sequence continues at coordinate 286,453,373 of OZ012740.1, forward strand.
TCTCGTTCTCTGACGAGAATACGTAGGCACGAAGCGCGATGCTTTGCCGAGTCATTTTTCTTTTCTTTTCAGACCAGCCTTGATAGGTAGATAGTTAAACCAACCCGTCAGATAAACACAACAAGCATGGATCCTATCGAGTACGATGGATGTGAGGGGTGATAATGCCTTTCTCTTGCGTAACCGACTCTCGAACCCAGACATGGTTGCGATGACCTTGTCTTATACCTTTTTGTTAGGTTTTTCTGATTGTTTCCTTTCCCTTTCTGTGGGATAAATAATGAAAGGTGGCGACTCTTCTGTTTTGTCGACACCTTATTTTCGCAGTAGCGACAATAAGCATTCATTCATACATGATGAACATATAAAAGAGTATGGTAACAACCAAGGAGAGATATGCAAGCATGTAACAACATCAAGCAAAGATTACAATCAAGGCAAATGGTTACAACCAATAATACACAAAGATATTATAATATCTAGAAGGGGAACATGGTAGAGGTTCTTACAAGACCAAGCATACAAGGTAAAATCAACTTGAAGCATCTTAATAAAGATGAAGGAAAACATGGTAACAACCACCAAGACAATAACATGTAATTCATACAAGTTTAATGCAAACAAGTAACAAATTGGGGAAAACATATATAAAGATTAAGAAATGTCAAATGTAACAACATAAGGCCAACAACCATGCATTGATTACAATCAAGTACAAGTAAGCATACAAGAAATGTTACAACAGTTCAAGTAAGGGGTTCAATGTTTCATGGGGAAGCATACAAGTTCATGGTAACAACCAAAATGAAGTAGATCCTAACATATTATAGTTCTAACAAGACTTCTAAATAAGTAGAGGATACATGAAGAACACACTCAAACGATTACAACATCAAGAGGTAGCATGATTCACAAACATAGTTCACAATGACACACAATTAGATGCATCAAAAACAAGGATTTGAACAAGATAAGTGTTGCACCCTAAAATTTGCTCAACCTTATTCACTTGGTTTATGTTTCAATTACATTAGCATTTGCATATAGAGTCATGTACATAGTCTAATCATCTGCATAGCATAGCATAGCAAGTCATCCAACAGGGGACCAAGCATTATTCTCATCTCTATGAGCCTATCAAGAGGTTATTATCCTAATTCAATCTCATTCAAGTCATCAGAAAGAATTTGAAAACTGGGAAGTCAATGGATCAAGCAGTGCATCTATCCCCTAGCTGAGGGTATCTAGGGATCATCAAAGAAATTGTGAGTTGTGGGCTGAGCATGGAGAGTATCTAGACATCATAGAGGACTTAGAAAGTCATTTGGAGAAGGAGACAAGCCATTGGTGTGATCACAAGAATTGCAGTTGAAGACAGTCAACTAGGGTTTCATCTGGGGTCAACTCTAGGTCAACTCTAGGTCAATTGACTGATTGAAAGGCATTAAGGGCTATTGGAGAGATGTGGGGTTCATCATTTGAAATGTAGAGAAAGATATGATGATATGTCAAGAAGAAATCAAGAGAAATTAAGGAGGAGAGGAGTTTCTAAATTAGGGTTTCTGTGTAAAATCCCCTAGTTTAGGTCAAATTTCCAAGCAAGATAAGTCAAAATTCAAGCTTCAAATGGATCCTTGACCAACATGAAACTTGTAGAGGATCTAAAGACCTTTAATTTTAGTGGTGGAAGACATCAAGGAGATTTATAGAACTCAAGTTATGGTCCTTGCAAGTTATAGGTCATCTGAGGTATCTGAAATTTTGTCTGTAAAAGTGACTTGTTTTCCAAGCAATTGTTACCCCTCAAGGAGATTTCAAATGAATTTCTGGTTAACATAAGAGTTGTTCCTCATTGTCTTAGCTTTCTAGAATGGTATGGTATGCCTTCATATGATTTGTGGAACTCTACTTATGGTCTTGGCAAGCAAAGGGTATTTTGGTCATCTGAGAATTATAGGTCATTTCAAGCCTATGCCCAAAACTCATACAAGGAAGCTTCAAATGGAAAACTTCACAACATCAAGCTTGTTCCAAATGACAGTTTGAGTCTAGAAAAGTGACCATGAAATATTGGAAAGATTCATAGCACAAGGTTTCAAAATTGGTGGATTTAATGAATGAAAAATGACCTAAAAATGAGATTTTTCATATTTTGGCCAAATGAGGTGAAATTACAGGTCATTTTGATTGGAAAAATCATTTTGAGAACATTGGAAAAAGTAGAATTTTGAGTTTGGTTCAAGATTTGAGAGATATGCATGGTTACTTACAATGAAAGTTACATAATCAAAATTCAAGGGAAATTGTGCATGGGAAGTTTCTCCAAGCTTCTAGGAGTTTCTAACCTCATCTATATATTGCATTGAGTAACTCCATGCCATGGTTGGTGAATCACATTGCTCATAACACCAAGTTTCACACCTTTCTTCCATTTTGCAAAATCAATTCAAACTACCTCAAATCTTCACCAATTTTCACAATTCTTGATTGGATCATCATCACCATCACTCATAGATCAGAATTCACACAAGGATTGGGTAGAATTGGAGAGAACTCGTGCCATTCAAGTGAGTCATCCAAGAAGCAAGAATTCTTTAATCTCAAGATCCAAGAAGTTTGAGTCAGAATATTTGCATACAGAATCAAGGTTTGAGTGTGTGGATCAGTTTCAAATCACTGCAAGCATTGAATCAAGGAGTTCCATAGCTGTTTTCTTCATTTTACACCAGGTAGGTTTCTCCTTCGAATTGCATGATTCAGCCAGCATGTTAGTGATTTGTTAGCATAGAAAGGTTAGGATAGGTTAGATGACTGATTTTGGTGAGTTTGGAGAAGTTTTATGGAGGTTGTAAATGGTGTGTCAAAACTGTTAAGGCTTGTAATTCATGGTTCAATGAACGATAATCTTGAATGAATAGCTTGCAATGATCAGCATAAGATATGGATTAGTTTAGGGCAAGAATTAGAGAGAATTGGAAGAAGTGATATCAGGTGATCATGGTGGATTCAAACTGTTATGCGTATCGGGTTCCATTGTTGGTTGAGTTTTAGAGGAAGTTATTGTTATGGTTGTGTAGAGGGAAGAAATTAGAGCAATTTTGCTTTTGGAATCGTGTGATTTCATGGTGCCTCGAGGGAGAACAGAGGAGTGTAAGATGCATGCATGGTTAGGGTTTCAGACCTTAGGGTTGGCTGGAGGTTGAAGAAGACCTGAGAGCCACACGATTTGATCTTTGACCTTGACTGGGTTCTAAATCCAATGGCCACGATTCAAAGAAATTCGGAGGGAGATTTTAAAAAACCAATGCGCACCATTTCATTAAACATAATCAGACTGGGCTCAAACCATTGTTGCTAGTGACACCCCCCAATAAGGCCCAAACCTAAAATGAACTGGAAATATTGCTTAATGCACCGTTTTTCTCTTTTTTTTAATTTTTGTTATTTTCTGATAGTGTTGGGCCCAGACGCGCTTGCTATGCGCGCCCCCCAGTCTGGGCCCAGTTTATTCTTTTAACTGGTTTTCTCTACTTGTTGCACCCCTTCCATTTAATTTCCATCTTATTTTCTTTCAAATTTTTATTTTCTTTGAAAAATCATAAGTAATTGAAAAGTACATGATTTTAATTGATTCTTTTTGCATATTATTCATAATTTTGTCAAGAAAAATATCACATAAAAAAATTAATATTTCATTTTATTTTTATATTTTTTAGCATATTTTTCTTTTAAATAGCATTTTAAGTAGTTTAATTTGATGCATGATTTGTTAATTTTAGTTTGAATAGATGCTTTACCATTTTTAATCCATTCTTTTTAGGTTGATTAGATTAGACCTTCATCTTATATATAAAATTTAGTTCATGATTTTAGAAATTAATTTTAGGTGATTTGATTAGATGTGAATAACATGAACAAAACTAGGGTTTAGGTGATAACATAGGTGAATTAGTTCATTTCCCTTAGGAGTTAGAGATTGAATTTTTGAGGTATGGGACTATAGGGATTATGGGTAGTTATTAGATCCCTTAGAAAATATTAGGATTCCCCTACTGCTATTAGTATACTGGCTATATTTGCTTGACTGATGTGGTGTGCCCTCTCTGGGGATTATGATTTGTCTGTGTGGGTATTGGGTTTGCTTGGGGATTGGGAGAGCTGAAGACTTGTGATGATGAAGCCATTGGAGATCAAGAGATTGAAGACCAACTTCCAGAGTTGATGAGGAGATTCTGTGCTGGCAGCTGTTGAGGAGTGTAGGGTTTAGGAGCTAGTCAGAGCCCTAGAGTAGAAAGCTTGTTTCCCAAACATGGAAGGCCTTGTCTGCCTCCATTCCTCTCTATGATGCAGAGTCTCTCTAAGACACTCACCCCTTCCTTTGGAAGGCTTGGTGATAGTGTCTAAGAGATAGAACTCTTGAGAGAAATATTCTATGTGTTGTTAGCAGTCTGTTTGCCACCCTTGGTGGTCAACTAATTGCTTAACACCAATTCACTCCTGTGATTGATTCCTTAGCTTGGAGATTGAGACTGGAAGAAAAGCCATTGCAGATGGAAGACTGATAATCAGAGACCTTTCCTGAAGGCTATGAAGATGGAGATTGATGCTTGCCTGAAGCTTGTAGCTGTTTGGAGATGACCTGAAGTCAGATGTTGATGCAGAGCTGCTGTGGCTGTTTATTTCTGCTGTATTATTTTCTGATGTATTGATTGGTTTCCCTGACTGTATTGTTTGCTGTTTAACCTGTTGGGTTGAAAGTGAATGCTGTTCACTTTTGCCTATTGTTTTCTAGGTTCGAGGTTGAGTGGGACTCCCTTGCCTCGCTTGTATTGCTGCATCCATGCATTTTACTGCTTTATTGTATATATGCTATTGTTTCTGTTTCCGTCTATTCCCTTAGGATCTCTGTTTCTGTCTGTGCAAGAGAGGAGCATGATAGACATTAGGTCTTAACCCATGCATGATAACATTAGGTTAGTTTGATTCCCTTCGCAACCGTAGGTTAGAGTTCTGTCTCTTCTTCCTCAAAACAAACAGAAGAACACAATAAATATTTCAAACACAATAAAAGACACTTCTTCCGTAAAAGAATGTGAACTCATCAAAACGTCATTTTTGTCCGCTTGGACTGTTAATCAGAAAATCCCTTTTTCAGAAGGAATAAAAACAATCAAAACAGACAGACCTGTCTCGTACGTGTCCCGAACTACGTTTGCTCTGATCTTTAATGCTGTATGAAAGTACGTAGGCAAAGGATGCGATATCCTAGCGAGCAACCTTCCCCTCCTTCCTCGTAGGTAGGCGAACTACGTTGACTCTGATTTCTCGTTCCAGACGGGAATACGTAGGCATAAAGTGTGATACTTTGCCGAGTCATTTTCTTTTCTTTTAACCCCTGACCTGTAGAGTAGATAGAATAACAATCCGTACCAGAAAACAAGCGTGGATCCCGTCGAGTACGACGGACGTGAGGGATGCTAATACCTTCCCCTTGCGTAACCGACTCCCGAATCCAGGTTTTGGTTGCGACGACCATACCTTCCCCGTGTTGTGCGAGGTTTACTCTGAGCGTTTCCTTTCCCTCCTGTGGGATAAATAACGCATGGTGGAGACTCTTCTGTTCAGCCGACGCCGATTTTCGCAGTAGCGACAGCTGGCGACTCTGCTGGGGATCCAACGTCCCCTGGCTGCTAAGGACCGCGATAGTTCTTATGCATTTGGGATCCAACGTCCCTTAAGAGAGTCAATCCTAACGCTTGTTTTCCCGTCGAGGATTTTGTATGGGTTTATATTTCTGACCTTTATTTTCAGCATTATATATATTGGTTATTATTGCTGTATTGTGGGGTGTGACGGGTGTTCTTTGATTGAGAGATAAGTCGAACCTGGGCTTGAGTGCACCTAGACTTAGAGTAGAGATTAGTGGGCGCGCATGTGCTTTGCATGTCCTAGTGTCCCGCGAAATCTACACTCAGACGAGGTTCTTCTGGTTGGCCTCATGTCCTGCCCTTTGGGTGGCTCGGGTTGCTGGTTAGTTGGATTGTCGACTCTGGGGACCGATCATTTGGAAGTTGGCTAAGTGAGGCCTCTTCAGGATGTGATGATGCCACTCCTTCTGGGAATCGTATCATCAACCCTGAAAGTCTGTGACGCCGACGACCGCATAGGATGCCGTACCTTTGTCAGTTACCAGGACATCCACCTGTGAGAAGGTTTGGGGTTATGCAGGTAACTAGACCTTCAGACTACCGGTTGTTTCTTGATCTGAGATCCTGGGTATTTATGAAGAGTTCTGAGGTCTTTCAGAGACCAGTTGGAGAGTTCTGAGGTCTGTCAGAGACCAGTTGGAGAGTTATGAGGTCTGTCAGAGACCCGTTGGAGATATGATGTGAGGTCTGCCAGAGACCAGTATTAGAGCTGTGTATGAGGTCTATCTGAGACCAATGTTTGAGGACTTCTAGAGGGTCTATCTGAGACTTCTTGATATGGTTCAGGCTTCTCAGCCGCGGCATTTAGTCCCTGTTGCATGTTACTTGCATTGCATTGTTTGCATACCCATTATCATCGCATCCCATTAACGTGTGTCTGTGCTGCAGGTGCATTTGCATATCCCCCGGTTTTAGTGTCTGGACTTCTGAGTATTGATCATGGCTGGTTTGAGGATGACAGTTGCCTATAATCTACCTATTCCTGATATTACTCCACTCCTGGGTCTGATTTCTCTTGCTGATGAGAATGTTCGTAGAAGCTTCAGGCAGAGTTACAGACGGTTGTTGGGTTTAGTTCGCAAATCCACTGATGATGAATTGAATGGGCTGTACACGCTGATGCAATTCTATGATCCGGCTTTGAGATGTTTCACGTTTGCTGATTTTATCTTGGGGCCTACCATGGAGGAGTATGTAGAGTTTATTGAGCTGCCGGTACAGAATGCAGTTCCTTTTATTCCCTCTGTCGCTGAGCCCAAGTTGGAGGATTTGGCTAAGGCCTTGCATATGAATGCTTCTGAGCTGTTGATGACTTCGTGGCGAGGGGTTCTGGGTTTCTCTCTCCAGTTTCTGGTTGGTAAGGCTCAAGAGTACGCCAAGAATGGGTGTTGGGTGGTCTTTAACGCTATTTTGGCCCTATGCATTTATGGGATAGTACTGTTTCCTAACTTCCCAAATTTCGTGGACATGGATGCATTTCATCTATTTGCTGCTGGTAACCCGGTGCCAACACTGATCGGAGACTTCTATCATTCGATGCACTACAGGAATGAGAACAGGAGGGGCAAGAATGTCTCTTGTTGCGTACCTCTGTTGTACATGTGGTTTAAGAGCCATCTTCCCCTGAAGGGACCTTTCGTGGATAGTGCAGCTACATCTGACTGGCCAGAGCGTATGATGAGGCTATCTTCCGAAGATATTGAGTGGTTCGATCGAGACTTGCTGGGGTCTGAGCTCATCTTCAGTTGTTCTGGGTATCCTAATGTGCCGTTGATAGGAAGAAAAGGGTGTATCAATTACAACCCTTCTCTGTTTGTTCGTCAGTTCGGATATGCGTTGAAGAACCCACCAAAGGAGGAAGAAGTACAGGAATCTCTGTACTTCACCGGTGATTTGAAGGGGGAGTTGCTAGCCAAGCTGCAACATGCCTGGACGCGTATTAACAGAAGAGGGAAGCCGTTGTTAGGGAAGAACGATTGTCAGGCTTATGCACCCTACAGAGTTTGGATCCAGGAGAGAGCAAGTCAGTTGCGGATGCCATTTCCAGATGCGCCAGTCCCTGTTCATATCCCAGTAGAAGAGCCGACCACTGTTTATAGGGAAGCCTACGAGCAAGTTGTAAAAGAAAAAGAAGCCTTGATGAAGATCAATGAAGGGTTAGAGCAAGAGCTAGCTCAGATACACAGTGAGAAAAACAAGGCCGTGCATGCTTTCCAACAGCAGATCGAGCTAGTAAACAGACTAGGGGCTGAGTTGACTGAGGAGAAAAAGAAGCGCGAACGTCTGGGGCAAGAGTTCAGAAGCTCCCATGACATGCTGGAATCCAAAAAGAAAGCACTTGACGCCGCTCACCGGGAGATCTCTTCTTGCAATAAGACTTGGAATGCTACGCTCACCAACAATAAAAAGAGGGAAGATAAGTTGAAGCAGCAAATTTCTGACCTCGAAGAGCAGTTGAAGGCTAGCATTAAGAAGTATGAAGAAGAGGTGATGACCAGGTATAGTCTCCAGAATGCATTGAATAAAGCCATCAAAGGCAGGGATGAAGCTGTGTCTCAGAAGCGGAAGTTAGAAGATCGCTTCGGAGAAAGGGCATGGGAGGAAACTGCCGGAGACGTGCAACGTGTTCTCAAACGAAGAAACCAACTTGTTGAAGGGCTGCTTACCCGACCAGGTCATCCAGAGACCAAGAAGTTGATAGAAGAGTACCGGGCTTATGGGAGTACTTGATCATTTCATGTATTAACTTGTATGCTTTATTTGCATAGTGCTGACCATCACCAGGATTGTTGGTTGAGGTCATGCCTTCTTATTGCACTCAGTGATATTGTATTCTTGGCTTACTGGATTTCTCTGCAATATATGAGGCTTTCTATGATTCAGCTCCGATCTTCCTATAGCTAGCACTGTCACTGCACTGGCACCTTCGCACTAGAATCGGGGAATGAATTCCCCTAATGCACAGACACACACATTGCATTGCATTCATATTCATATTGCATTACAGGTAATCATTGGATGGTATCTTATTTCCTGCTTTGTGCCAGGTATTTTCAGGATTGCAGATCAGCGCCCGCACAGATACTCCACTCGCACCAACTGTCGAAGAATCATGGATCAAATGCAGAACGAGATGCAAGATATGCGTGAGAAGCTAGCGCTCTTTATGCAGACCATGGAGACTATTGCAAAAGGTCAGGAGAATTTGCAAGCCATGGTGCAGCCTCTGTTGGTCAGAAATGCTGGTCACGGTAATGAGGATCATCAGTCTGTGCGAGTCGACACTGTTCATGGGGATGGCACTCCCACACCAGTGGCTCCACCGGTAGTCAATATACCTGCTGTTAATGTCAACAATGTTACCGCTGCTGGGAACGGTAACGTCGGAGTTGGGAACGAGACTGCTGTCCATAACGTTGGGCTTGGTGATGTCAACTTGGGTGATAATATGGGAGGCAACGGCTTCGGTAATGCTGGATTCGGGTTCAATGATCAGGGATTCGATAATGCTGGGAAATATGGTTTCAATGCTCAAGGCTTTGGGCAGGACGGTTTTGGTGTGACCAATCAGGGTTATGGAGGTTTCGGAAATGGAAACGGCGCTGGGTTAATGACTTTTGGACCTACTGGAATTGCTCCAGGATACGGCAACAGAGGGCGAGGCCCGGTGATGAATCAGATTAGAGCTTGCCGCAACAATGGATACGATGGGTATGGAGCTGGGAATGGTATGTGGCAAGAGGATCAGTAGGAGGACGCCTTCTCCGGTGGAGGTTTCGAGGGACCGATGGATGACTCCCAGAAGATCAGAATGCTAGAAGAGCAGATGAGGGGGGTCCTGAACCAAAGTGTTGTGGGCTTAGACATGTCAACAATGGGTCTGGTACCTGGCTTGAGGGTGCCAATCAAATTCAAAGCTCCTACATTTGATAGGTATAAAGGGGACACTTGTCCAAAAGTGCACGTACGGGCTTACAACAGAAAGATGTCTGCGTATTCAACTGATGAGAGAATGCTAATGCACTTCTTTCAAGATAGCTTGTCAGGTCCTTCCTTAGAGTGGTACATGGGGTTGGAGCCAACGCATATAAAGACATGGAAACAACTGGCAGAGGCATTTGTAGCTCACTATAAGTATAACAGCGACTTGGCGCCCAATCGGGTCCAATTGACAGGGCTGTCTCAGAAGAAGGGTGAGAGCTTTAAAGAGTATGCGCAAAGATGGCGCGACATGGCTGCCAGGGTCCGTCCTCCTCTAAAAGACAAGGAAATGAATGACATGTTCATTGGAACATTCACGGGCATGTTTTATGACAAGTTGTTTCACACATCTTTGGCCAGTTTCTCAGACTTAATTCTGATCGGAGAAAAGATTGAAAACAACATTAAGCAAGGAAGATTCCAAGCTGAGGAATCAACTGCATCTGGCAGTAACAGGAAGGCTTTTGGTGGGCGCCGTCAGGGCGATGCGAGCGCAGTGTTTGGAGGCCGAGGCAGAGGGCGAAACCAGTATAATCAGCCGCAGCAGGTGGCGAGTGTTACTATTCCGTTCCAGCAACAACCGTTTCAGCAACAGCCAATGCAACAACAACAGCAACAGCAGCCGCAGCAGGGGGCACAGCCTGCTCAGCGAAGATTCCAGGGTGGTAAACCAAGGAGAGTGTTTGAGAAGCCTCCCTCAACGTACGCAGATTTGTTACAGACGTTGTTGGGTTTGAACTTAGTAGAGATGAGAACTCTGGCACCAATAACGGGAACTCCTCCGTATGGCTATGATGCCAGCAGGCACTGTGAGTTCCACTCTAGGGCTCCGGGCCACGACGTAGAGGGTTGCCATGCTTTTAAGCATGTTGTGCAGGATTTATTAGACAGTAAGGCTATCAATTTTGGAACGGCGGGTCCGAATATAGTGCAGAAGCCCATGCCTAACCATGGGGCAAACGCCATTTTGACTGAAGAGGGTTTGAATCTGATTATGAATGTCGATGACTTAAAGACGCCGCTGAGCGAGATAAAGAGCAGATTGTTGCAAGGGGGTGTTTATCCAGGGTGTGACGAGTATTGTTTAGAGTGCTGGACCCTAGCTGGGGGGTGTGATGATTTAAAGAAAGGTGTTCAGGCTTTAATAGATGACGGCATGTTGCAGTTTGACCGAGCAGCAATTGACGAGCCTGCAGGGGCATTAGCAGACAATCAAAGTGATGTGGCCACTGTAACGATTCCTCGAAAGACAATCACTATAACAGCGCCGGCCCAGCGACCGCCGATCACCATAACTAAGGCCGGGCCAATCCCGTACGAGAGCACGAAGGCAGTCCCATGGTCATATGGGTTGGAAGTGTATTGCGACTGAATAAAGATTGATGTTAATAAGCAGCCAACTGAGGTTGTAGATAATGTTGTTGGTACCGGAGGTATGACGAGGAGTGGTAGGATCTTCATATCGCCTGAGGTAGAGGCCGAAAGACTGGCGAAAGGAAAAGGGAAGATGGTTGAGAATGTCCCAGTGCAGGGGAGCGGCATCGAAAGATGTAGAAGAGTTCATGCGCTTGATCCGTAAAAGTGATTATAAGATTGTGGAGCATCTGCAACAGACGCCGTCCAAGATATCTATCCTGTCGCTGCTACTATGTTCTGAAGCTCACAGAAATGCACTGTTGAAAGTCCTGGATACTTCCTTCGTACCCCAAGATGTTTCCGTAAACCAGCTGGAGGGAGTGCTAGCGCACGTGAATGCAGGCCACAGCTTGGGCTTTACCGATTTTGATTTGACCCCGAAGGGGAGAGATCATAATATGGCGCTGCACGTATCTGTCGAGTGTAGAGGATCAGTAATGTCGCATGTATTGGTCGATACCGGATCATCTTTGAATGTGCTGCCCAAGAAAGCGATGATGAATCTAGATGTCAGAGGAATCCTGTGCACGCCCAGTGACTTGGTCGTCAGGGCATTTGATGGGACGCGGCGAACAGTTTTCGGATCGATAATATTGCCTCTACAGGTAGGGCTGGAGGTTTTCGCGACTGAATTTTATATCATGGACATCCAGCCTGCATATAGCTGCCTGCTCGGAAGACCTTGGATCCATGGGGCTGGGGCAGTCCCGTCTACTCTGCATCAAAAGTTGAAATATATGGTGGGAGACAGCGTGGTCACCGTATGCGGAGAAGAAGACATCCTGGTCAGCCATCTGTCGTCATTTAAATATGTGGAGGTCGATGGAGAGATTCACGAAACACCTTGCCAGGCATTTGAAGGGCTGCGCATCAAGGACAAAGGTCCCGGGCCGAGTAAAGTGTCGGAGATAGCCGTCTCGTCATATAAAGAAGCTCAAGCTCTAGTAGAGACAGGAGAGACAAAGGGCTGGGGCAAAGTGCTGGATATTCCTGTGAAGATGGACCGGTTTGGACTGGGGTACCAACCGTCGTCGTCAACACCTGCTGTGGGGGTACCCCGTTTCAGAGGGCCAATAACCATCTCTGCTAGTGGAGTATGTCATGAGACCGTCAACGCTGCTTCAGAGTCTGACGAAGGAGACAGCGATTGCGATATGGATGCCTGGATTCAGCCAAGCACGCCAGGACAGGGATTGTGCAACTGGTCTATTCAGGAGCTTGTTCCTGTGACTCTTAAACAGTAATGCTTTGTTTTTAATTGTTGAACAATCTGATGTCTTGCCCGGGGCATCATGATTTGCTTAGGGCTGTGCTGTTACGAACATTGCGTGTTTATCGTTAAATAAAAGGCGTTTTTCATGTGCAAATATTGTGATCTCTGTTTTTCTTGTTTTGTATTTTTCAATAAAATGGCAATGTGGTTATTCGCTTTATACGCTTTTTGAAGCATTTAACCATTCTTTTTGCAGGATAACATTTTCAGATGACATCCTTGAACCACCTATGACTCGTCCCGACTTTGAACACCCGGTATTTCAGGCCGAAGAAGAGGTTGTCGAAGATAGTGACGTTCCTGAAGAATTATCTTGGTTGGTGAAGCAAGAAGAGCGTGTCATTCTGCCTCACGAAGAGGTCATCGAAATCATTGATTTGGGGTCGGAAGGGGTTGAGAAGAATATTCGTATAGGAGCCGCGCTGCAGAGCGACATCAAGCGAAGACTGGTTGAAATGCTCCGAGAGTATAGTGATGTGTTCGCTTGGTCGTATGAAGACATGCAAGGGCTCGATACAGATATGGTTGTGCACCGTCTGCCGTTGAAAGAAGAATGCCCTCCAGTCAAGCAAAAACTTCGCAGAACTAGACCCGATATGGCAGTGAAGATCAAAGAAGAAGTTCAAAAGCAGTGGGACGCTGGTTTCCTGGCCGTGACGAAATATCCCTCATGGGTTGCTAACATCGTGCCAGTGCCCAAGAAAGATGGCAAGGTTCGAATGTGTGTGGATTATAGGGATTTAAATAAAGCGAGCCCAAAAGACGATTTTCCACTTCCTCATATCGACGTGCTGGTTGATAATACTGCTCAATACTCCGTATTCTCCTTCATGGATGGCTTCTCAGGCTATAATCAGATTAAAATGGCGCCAGAGGATATGGAGAAGACTACTTTCATTACGCCTTGGGGAACATTTTGTTATAAAGTGATGCCCTTCGGTTTGAAGAATGTTGGGGCAACGTATCAGCGTGCAATGACGACTCTTTTTCATGATATGATGCATAAAGAGATCGAAGTTTATGTTGACGATATGATTCCCAAATCCCAGACGGAGGAAGAGCATTTAGTGAATCTGCTGAAGTTATTTAAAAGGCTTAGGAAGTTCAGGATGAGACTGAACCCTAACAAATGCACCTTCGGGGTGAGATCGGGTAAACTGCTGGGGTTTATCGTAAACGAAAGAGGAATAGAGGTTGATCCTGCTAAAATAAAAGTGTCGCTACTGCGAAAATCGGCGCCGGCTGAACAGAAGAGTCGCCACCGTGCGTTATTTATCCCTCAGAGCGGGAAAGGAAACGCTCGAAGTAAACCTCGCAAAAAACGGGGAAAAGGTATGGTCATCGCAACCATAGCCTGGGTTCGGGAGTCGGTTACGCAAGGGGAAGGTATTAGCACCCCTCACGTCCGTCGTACTCGACGGGATCCACGCTTGTTTTCGGGTATGGATTGTTATTCTATCTAAACTATAGGTCAAGGGTTAAAAAGAAAATAAAATGAAAATAAAAATGACTCGGCAAAGTATCGCACTTTATGCCTACGTATTCCCGTCTGGAACGAGAAATCAGAGTCAACGTAGTTCGCCTACCTACGGGAAAGGAGGGGAAGGTTGCTCGCTAGGATATCGCATCCTATGCCTACGTACTTTCATACAGCATGAAAGATCAGAGCAAACGTAGTTCGGGCCACGGAAGACACAAGCTTGTCTTGGTTGATTTTATTCTTTCTGAAAAAAGGTTTTCTGATTAGCGGTCCAAGCGGACAAAAATGACGTTTTGATGAGTTCACATTCTTTTACGAAAGAAGTGTCTTTTATTGTGTTTGAAATCTTTATGTGTTTTTCTGTTTGTTTTGAGAAAGAAAGAGACAGAACTCTAACCTACGGTTGCGAAGGGAAACAAACTAACCTAATGTTATCATGCATGGGTTAAGACCTAGTGTCTATCATGCTCCTCTCTTGCACAGAGAGAAACAGAGATCCTAAGGGATAGGCAGAAACAAAAACAATATCAGATATATACAGTAAAGCAATAAAATGCATGGATGCAACAACACAAGCGAGGCAAGGGAGTCCCACTCAACCTCGAACCTAGAAAACAATAGGCGAAAGTGAACAGGCTTCACTTTCAACCCAGCAGGGTAAACAGCAAACAATACAGTTCAGAAAACCAATCAATACATCAACAAATGAAATACAGCAAAAGAAACAGCATCAGCAGCTCTGAATCAACAACTGGTTTCAAGTAACCTCCAATCAGCTACAGGCTTCAACAAGCATCAATCTCCATCTTCATGGCCTTCAGACAAGGGCTTTGATCATCAGTCTTCCATCTGCAATGGCTTTTCTTCAAGCTCAAACCTCCAGGATGAGGGATCAGTCACAAGAGTGAATTGAGTGTTAAGCAATCAGCTGACTACCAAGGGTGGTGAACAGACTGCTTCTAACACAAGAGACATTTTCTCTCAAGAGTTCTATCTCATAGACACTACCACCAAGCCTTCCAAAGGAAGGGGGTGAGTGTCTTAGAGAGACTCTGAATCACAGAGAAGAATGGATGCAGACAAGGCAATCCATGTTTGAGAAACAAGATTTCTAATCTAGAGCTCTGCCTAGCTCCTAAACCCTAATCTCCTCAGCAACTGCTAGCAAGAAACTCCTCCTCAACTCTGACAGTTGATCTTCAGTCTTTGAATCTCCAATGGCTTCATCTTCACAAATCTTCAGCTTCCCCAGGGCCCCAGACAAACCCAATACCCATACAAACAATCAATAAACCCCAGAGGGCACACCACACCAAACAACAGATATACAGACAGTAATAATAGCAGTAGGGGAATCCTAACTGTTCTCTAAGGGATCTAATAACTACCCATAGCCCCTATAGTCCCATAACTAATCTATTCAAACCCTAAGTCCTAAGGGGAATGAAATCAAACTCCTAAGTTGTCACCTAAAACCCTAGTTTTGCTCATGATATTCAAACATCTATTAATCACCTAAAATTAACCTCTAAAAAATGGGAACTAAAATATTCCTACAAGCTTAATATCTCATCTAAACAATATGAAAAGAATGATCAAAGACATCAAAGCATGTGAGAGAACAAAAATCATAAAAATGATGCATGAAATGAATTATTTAATATGACATTTATTTAGAAAATATGTAAAAAATATGAAATAAAACTAAAAATGAAATTTTATTTTCCTATAATATTCTAGACATTTTAATGAAAATATTGTAAAAAGAATGGATTAAAAAGCATTTTTTATGAATTAGTTATGATTTTATGAAAATTGGTAAAATAAAATGGAATTAAGAAAAATAAAATGAATTAAAATGAGGGAGGGGGGTTAGAATAGTAACCACGCGCAGTTCAAAATCACAATGGGCCAACAACAGGGGGGTGCTGGTAGCGTTTTGAACAAGGCCCAGAATTACTCAGAATTAGAGACAATAAAAACACACGCTGGGGGGTGAGAATAGAATGGAAATCACGTTGCAATTGGTTTGGGCCTGAAAGCTGGGGGTTTGAATAGCATAACATCCTGAGGCCCGCCCGTTTCAATTAATGAAACGGTGCGTTTTGGCACCCAGGTCAATTCCCTCCATATTCTGAATTGAATCTCAGCCCTAGGATGGCCTCACAAGTCAAAGGTCCAACAACAGATAAACGGCCATGATTGCATCTTCTCCAATGGCTCTGTTAGAAACTAGGGTTTCACCATGAAACCTCCATGCACGAGCAAGTTCAACTCAACTGTTCTCCTTATCCAGGCCACGAATCACGATGCTATAAACATGAAAAACATGCTAAATCTCTCCCTCTTCAATCCTGTGGTTTTAATTCAATCTGAAACTCAATAAATCCCTCAACCCGATAGCATCAATTTCTGATCACCATGGAAGTGCACTGATATGCATCATGATAATTCTTCCTCAAACCTACCCTAATCTAACCTATAACTAAAGGTGATTAATCTGAGCTATCAACACAACATCCTAATGCACTAACCTAATGGATTCAAGCACTAACAGTTTGTTGCACCTGTCACTAACCATCACCAAATCGTTCCAAAATCATCTAACTTAATCTCCTAACCACCTAGATCAAGTCTACACTAATAAAATCATGTAAAACTAACTGAATTAAGCAAATCGAAGGAAAACTTACCTGATGTAAAACCTTGAGAACAGCTATGGAAGATGTGGATCTGAAGCTTCTAAGTGTTGAATCTTGATCAATCCTTGAGGAACTTGATTCTGTATGCAAGCTTTTGATGAGACTTGGCCAGAATTATGCTATCCACTTGAGATTGTGATTTTGATGATCTTGAGAAAAGCACTCGAAAATGGATGATAATCACTTGATCCTTGCTTCAATTCTGATCTATGATGAATATTGAATATGATTGGATTGATTTTGAGGAAGATTGATGAAGATTTTGGGGAATTGGAATGAAAACTTAATGAGAAAGCATGAGAAAAATTTGTGGAATTCTTGGTGCAAATGAGGCCAACCCTTGCCAAATTCATCTTTCATGAATATATAGACCCCAATGGTACATTCTAGATCCATCTTGCACATTCCCTTGTTTTCAAACTTTGGCTCATTTTGGATTATGTTTCTTAAAAGGTAAGCAACCATGGATAACTTCATTTTTTCCTTCTAAACTCAAAAAAGTGTGTGAACCATTGTTCTTAGAATTGTTTTTCCATTCAAAATCATATATTGGAAGTCTTCATTTGGACTTGTAAATCTCCCAAACCACTTTTCACTTTGAAATTATTCACTTTATAAGCCTTTTTAGTTCATATTTTGACCAATTATGTAACATCATGCTATGAGCTTCTCCAATAATTTGTGACCTTCTTTCTAGACTTAAAATCCCATTTGGAGCAAGTTTGATGTTGTAAGTTTTTCCATTTGAGGCCTCCTTGTATGAGTTTTGGGTATAGGTTAAAATGACCTGTAATTCACAAATGCCCAAAATACCCTTTGCTTGTCAAGACCATAAGTTGAGTTCTCCACATCATATGAAGGCATACCATACCATTCTAGAAAGCTAAGACAATGAGGAACAACTCTTATGTTGACCAAGAATTCATTTGAAATCTCCTTGAGGGGCAAAACTAGCTTGGAAGTCAAGTCACTTTCACAGACAAAAATTCAGACACCCCAGATGACCTGTAACTTGTAAGGACCATAACTTGAGTTCTATAAATCTCCTTGAGGTCTTCCACCACTCAAATTAAAGGTCTTGAGATCCTCTACAAGTTTCATGTTGGCCAAGAAGCCATTTGAATCTAGCATTTTGACTTATCTTGCTTGGAAATTTGACCTAAACTAGGGGATTTTACAGAGAAACCCTAATTTAGTAACTCCTCTTCTCCTTGATTTCTCTTGAATTCTCCTTGTCATATCTCCATATCCTTCTTTATATGTTCAATGATGATCCCCACATCTCTCCAATAGACTTGAATGCCCTCTTAAGTCAGTCAATTGACCTAGGGTTGACCTAGGGTTGACCCAGATGAAACCCTAGTTGACTGTCTTCCACTATAGCTCTTGTGCTTTCATCAATGACTTGCTTTCTTCTCCAAATGACTTTATAAATCTCTCAAGATGTCTAGATGCTCTCCATGCTTTCATTTCACAGCTCACAACCCTCTTGTTGATCCTCAGATACCCTCAGCTAGGAGATAGACCCAAGGCTTGATCTGCTGAACTCTTTGCTTTCAAATTCTTTCCTGATGACTTGAATAGGATGGAATTAGGATAATAACCTCTTGCTAGGCCTCTAGAGATGAAAATAATGATTGGTCCCCTGTTGAATGACTTGCTATGCTTATGCTATGCAGATGGTTAGTCTATGTACATGACTCTATATGCAAATGCTAATGATGATGAAACATAAACCAATTGAATAAGGTTGAGCAAATTTTAGGGTGCAACAGCTGCCCCTATTCAAGCGACTTGGACCCGATTGGGTGAAGAGCCCGGAGCCTTCAGACATTCGCGGTACGAGACGGTTGAATACTAGTGAAACCAGAAATTTGCCAACCGCAGAAATAAACTGCGCTCCTGCTTGAGGAATGACATTCGTCAGCTGAATCTGACTGTTACGATAACCCACTGATCTTGCGCGACCGTGCTGGGGATTGTCTTCATCGTTCTGAAGAGGATTCTGTCATAACAGATTGCTTGCTTGTCCATGCTAGGACTCTGTCTGTTGTCAATACGAAGAACTCTCAACTAGAACCTGTCCACGTTAGGACTCCACTTACTGTCAACCCAGGAAAATCCCGGCAACTCCGCTGGGGATAATTCATCTGCATTTCCGTAAACTGAATTGTCCACGTTAGGAAAAACTCTTCCACGTTAGGAGTAACGCTCTTATCTTTCCACGTTAGGAAGCAATCTTCTTTCCGCGTAAGGAGAACTACATCAATCTGTCCACGTAAGGACTCCAATGCCATTTGACATGTCCGCGTCAGGACTCCGATCTTTCCACGTAAGGAATACAACTTTCGGTTCTGAACCTGTCCACGTCAGGACTCACCTTTTCTTGCATCTGTCCACGTAAGGACCCCAATTTCTCCGCGTAGGGAATAAACCTCTTCGATCTGTCCGCGTCAGGACTAAACTCTCTTTCCACGTCAGGAATAATCCATTTCTTTCCACGTCAGGAATCAATCGATTTTCCACGTAAGGAATAAACTCGTCTTTCCACGTAAGGAAACCATTTTTCTTCCACGTAAGGAATGCTCTTGATATGTCCACGTAAGGGCTCTGATCTTTCCACGTAAGGAATACCAACTTCTTTCTGATTTGTCCGCGTCAGGACTCATTTTTCCACGTAAGGAATGCCATCTTAATCTGTCCACGTAAGGACTCTCTTCTTTCCACGTTAGGAATACTGTCATTTCCACGTAAGGAAACTATCTTCTGACACGTCCGCGTATGGACTCCATCTTTTCCGCGTTAGGAATCTCCGTCTTTCCACGTTAGGAATCACTTCTGTTGATAGGTCCGCGTAAGGACTACATCTTTCCACGTTAGGAATAATAATCTCTTTGATCTGTCCGCGTTAGGACACTGATCTCGTCTTGATTTGTCCACGTTAGGACTCAGGCGTCTTCGACTCACTGAGGAAATAAGACTTGTCCACGTAAGGACTCACACCTTCGACTCACTGGGGAAATATCCGCGTTAGGACCTACACTTTGCCAACAACACGAAGAAGGATAAATTTGTCCACGTCAGGATTCTTGTACCTTGTCATCACAAAGGACTACAAACTTGTCCACGTCAGGACGCACATTTCACCATTACGAAAAAAGATATCTGCCGAAAACAAAATGATCCACGTCAGGACACCAACACGGAGAGTAACCAATCTTTTGTCGACGTCATGACCTCCTTTTCTCCAAATTTCGAGAGACCGAATCTATCCACGTCAGGATTAACGCACCTTACCCATCCGGTAAAACAAACCTGTCCACGTTAGGACGCCCACTTCTGAAGAAATCCCGTCATTCTAGGAGTAAATGGTCCACGTCAGGACTTAATTCTTCAATGATCCTTACCCACAAACTGCTCAGCACTGACGTGACAGCGACTTCGAGATGAACTCTACTGGGGATGTCTGAAAACCAACTATCGGACGCCTGCTCTGAAATTCTGATTCATGCGACTCGTTGATGACAAACGAACTTTGCTTGGGAATAAGGAGATTCTTATCCTGGCCACTCTGGCTGGGGAAAATAAGATACATTTGCATAAATGACTCTGCTGGAGACAAAGAGAGTTTTATCACGATAACTCTGTGGGGGAATACCGCCGAAACTGACATTATCATTGAATATCTCCTGCCGAGATCTTGACTGTTTGGTGATTTATTTGAGCAAGAGCTCTCTCCACCTGAACTACTAGAGTACAGAAACTGCTTCAGCAAAATAAATGCTGGAAGGGTAACGCCGACTCGCCGGGGATATATCCTGATGCTACAAAATTATTCCGGCAAAATAAATACTGGAAGAGTGAAGTCGACCCTGCTGGGAAGTTGGGAACTCAAACCACACGTCTTGCTGAAGTAACCCCCTGCTGGGGAATATGACTTTGCTGAGGAATAGCAGATGCGCACAGCACGATCGGACTTTCTGCTGGAACGTGAACCGATATCACCAGTATCTCTGACAAAATAAATGACAGGAACCGCCATCAACTCTGCTTTGGAGAGTCTTGACCTTCGAATTCCGCTGGAAGAAAAGAACATTTGCTGAAAAGAGAACTCCGCTGGGGATGGGATGATTCTCTCGGGGAAAATTAACTGACTCCACTGGGGAAGAGTGCCTGACCCTACGGGGGGAGATGAACCTGTCTGAATACAGCCTTACGATCTTGGAATCGCCAAATTCTGCTAAGGACGGGTAACTTCTCTGGAGCACGTCCTTTGGATAAGCTACGGCTAGCTGGGGAATTCTATCCTTCTTCAGGAAGAACATGCATGACCTGCGTGGGGATCAAGCCTTTCACTATTGCAATCTTTTGATCACCTTCCTCGTACAGTTATGAAACCTGCAACAACACAAACAAAGCACGACAAGCCTATGCAATCCAAATCGATTCAGGTTAGTGACGTTACACTCAGTTAATTCAAAGCTTTAACAATTGTTGGCAAGGGCCAGTGATGTTATACTCATGCTAGCTTCAATAAACTTAGGCGTTTTATCATGCGCAAAACAGTAAAGAACAGGCATCAAGTACTGAATAACACATTTTCATTGATTGGGCCCCTGAATGGGCGGAGTTTTTGTACACGGGATGTAACTCCTGAAAAGAGGAAGCTACACAAAGCAAATATACAAGTATGCAAGTATTCACAAGAAGCATAAATATTGACAAATTAAATTTTGTACACATGTCGGCAACTGGATGCAGATGAACACCACGAACTGATCCTCCCATGACTCGTCCGACTCTTATACTTTTCCCGGTATCCCTACTTCTGAAGAGGTTGTATTCGATAACTAATTCCTCAAATATATTCTCCCGCATAGATGCTCATTGAATTCGAATTCGGACCGCAGTCATTTGCTTTTCAAATCCCTAACTTTTGCGTGAACCGCCCTTTACGGGTTTTCAGTTCACCGGGATACCCCTTTTTGCCGAAGCCGCCCAGTGTAGGTTTTCAACTTCGCGGGTGTACATTTTTTCAATTTTATCCCTAACTTTTGCCCGAACCTTTCATTCTGTTTTTGGTTCGCCAGGATGCCCCATTTTTGCCTGGACTCTCTTTTTTTTGTCCAGCGGGTCTATTTTAAGCAAAGTATTTTTTAACTGCGTCCGAATTCACAGGTGATGCAAAGTCGTCCCCGTCCATGGTGGACAACAATAAAGCTCCTCCTGAAAAGACCTTACTGACAACGTATGGCCCTTCGTAGTTGGGGGTCCACTTGCCCCTGTGATCTGCTTGCGGCGGGAGAATCCTTTTCAGCACAAGGTCGCCCGTCTGAAAGCTTCGCGGAAGTATTTTCTTGTCGTACGCTTTCTTCATTCGTCTTTGATACAAACGACCGTATGCCAGAGAAGCTAGCCTCTTCTCATCCATCAAACTCAGTTGGTTCAATCTGTTCGTTACCCATTCTGCCTCGTCCAGCTGAACGTCTCGCAATACCCTCAGAGAAGGGATCTCAACTTCCAATGGTAGTACCGCTTCCATTCCGTATACCAACGAGAATGGAGTTGCCCCGGTTGATGTGCGTACCGTCGTACGATAACCGTGCAAAGCGAAAGGTAGCATTTCATGCCAATCTTTATAAGTCACCACCATTTTCTGGACTATCTTCTTGATATTCTTATTGGCCGCTTCGACAGCGCCATTCATCTTGGGTCGGTAAGGGGAGGAGTTGTGATGTTCAATCTTGAAATTCTGACAGAGCTCCTTCATCATTTTGTTGTTCAGATTAGAACCATTATCCGTGATTATCCGCTCGGGAATCCCATATCGGCAAATGATATCTCTCTTGATGAATCTAGCCACCACTTGCTTCGTTACATTTGCGTAAGACGCTGCTTCCACCCACTTGGTGAAATAATCGATTGCTACTAGGATGAACCGATGCCCGTTAGAAGCCGTCGGCTCAATCTTTCCAATCATATCGATTCCCCACATCGAGAATGGCCATGGAGATGACATCACATTCAGAGGACTCGGAGGCACGTGTATTTTGTCAGCATAAATTTGGCACTTGTGGCACTTTCTTGCAAATTTGAAACAATCAGTTTCCATCGTCAGCCAAAAATAACCTGCCCGCAGCAGTTTTCTCGTCATAGCATGCCCACCAGCATGCGTACCGAATGCACCTTCGTGAATTTCCTCCATAAGAAGCTTGGCCTCTTTTTCATCTACACAACGCAACAACACCAAGTCGTGGTTTCTTCTGTATAAGACGCCATCCGGGTTCAAATAGAAATTACCCGCTAATCTCCTGAGAGTCTTCTGATCTTGACTAGATGCCCCAGCCGGATACTCTTTATTCTTCAGGAAATTAAGGATATCAAAATACCACGGTTTGCCATCAGACGCTTCATCAATAGCAAATACATAAGCTGGCCTGTCCAACCGAGAGATAGTGATTTGGGGAGTTTCGTTCCAGAAATTGACCTTGTACATGGAAGACAAAGTGGCAAGGGCGTCAGCCATTTGATTTTCTGCCCGCGGCACATGATGCAATTCAACTTTGTCGAAGAAAGGCAACAACCTCCTTGCATAATTCATGTAATGTATCAAATTGGGCTGCCGTGTCTCCCATTCCCCTTTGATCTGATTCACCACTAGAGCTGAGTCTCCGTATACGTCTAAATGTTTGATTCGCAAATCAATGGCTTCTTCGAGCCCCATTATACAAGCTTCATATTCGGCCTCATTGTTGGTAACAGCAAAGGTCAATCGGGCAGTAAACGGGATGTGCGACCCGTGCGGCATAGTGATAATTGCCCCTATTCCGCTACCGTAAGCATTCACAGCTCCATCAAATATCATCTGCCATTTGGACCCCGGCTCTGGTCCTTCGTCTGGTAACGGCTCTTCACAATCCTTCATCTTGAGATACATGATATCCTCGTCAGGAAAGTCAAATCTCATCGATTGATACTCTTCAATAGGCTGCTCCGCCAGATACTCAGACAACACACTCCCCTTTATTGCCTTTTGCGAGACGTATTGAATATCGTACTCAGTCAAGATCATCTGCCACCGGGCAATTCTACCTGACAACGCCTGCTTTTCGAATATATATTTGATCGGATCCATCTTCGAGATGAGCATGGTTGTATGATTCAGCATGTACTGCCTCAAACGCTTGGCGGCCCAGGCTAGCGCGCAACAAGTTTTCTCCAGCATTGAGTATCGAGATTCACAGTCCGTAAATTTCTTACTCAGATAGTAGATCGCATGCTCTTTTCTCCCCGTCTCGTCGTGTTGACCGAGAACACAACCCATGCTTCCCTCAAGAACCGTCAAATACATTATCAAGGGTCTCCCTGCCACTGGGGGTATCAAAATAGGAGGCTCCTGCAGATACTTCTTTATTTTATCGAACGCCTTTTGACAATTATCGTTCCACATTACAGCTTGATCTTTCTTCAACAGCTTGAATAATGGTTCACACGTGGCCGTTAGGTGAGATATGAACCGAGCAATATAGTTCAACCTCCCTAAAAACCCGCGCACCTCTTTCTCTGTTTTAGGCGTCGGCATTTCGTGAATCGCTTTTATTTTAGCAGGATCGACCTCTATTCCTCTTTCGCTTACTATGAACCCCAGGAGCTTACCCGATCTCACCCCGAAGGTGCATTTATTAGGGTTCAGCCTCAGCCTGAACTTCCTAAGTCTTTTAAACAACTTCAACAGATTCACCAGATGCTCTTCCTCCGTCTGGGATTTGGCAATCATATCGTCAACATAAACTTCAATCTCTTTATGCATCATGTCATGAAAGAGAGTCGTCATCGCACGCTGATATGTTGCCCCAGCATTTTTCAAACCAAAGGGCATCACTTTATAGCAAAATGTTCCCCAAGGCGTTATGAAAGTAGTCTTCTCCATATCCTCTGGCGCCATTTTAATTTGATTATAGCCTGAAAAGCCATCCATGAAGGAGAATACAGAGTATTGAGCAGTATTATCCACTAACACGTCAATGTGAGGAAGTGGAAAATCGTCTTTTGGGCTTGCTTTATTCAAATCTCTATAATCCACGCACATTCGAACCTTGCCATCTTTCTTTGGCACTGGCACGATGTTAGCAACCCATGAGGGATACTTCGTCACAGCCAGGAAACCAGCGTCCCACTGTTTCTGAACCTCCTCTTTGATCTTCATTGCCATATCTGGGCGAGTTCTGCGAAGTTTTTGTTTGACAGGCGGGCAGTCTTCTTTCAGTGGCAGACGATGCACAACCATATCTGTATCGAGCCCTGGCATATCTTGATACGACCAAGCGAATACATCATTATACTCTCGGAGCATTTCAACCAGTTTTCGCTTGATATCACTCTGCAGTGCGGCTCCGATACGAATATTTTTCTCAACCCCTTCCGACCCCAAATTGATAATTTCGATAACCTCGTCGTGAGGCAGAATGGCTCTTTCCTCTTGCTTCACCAACCAAGACAGTTCTTCAGGAACGTCGCTATCTTCGACAACCTCTTCTTCGGTCTGGAATACCGGGTGCTCGAAGTCGGGACGAGTCATAGGTGGTTCAAGGATGTCATCTGAAAATGTTATCCTGCAAAAGAAAGGGTTAAGTGCTTCAAAATGCGTATAAAGCGGATAACCACGTTGCCATTTTATTGAAAAATACAAAACAAGAAAGACAGGGATTACAGTATTTGCACATGAAAAAAACGCCGTTTATTTAATGATTAACGAAGCAATGTTTATAACAACACAGCCCTAAGCAAATCCTGATACCCCGGGCAAGACATCAGATTATTCAACAATTAATAAAGCAAAGCATTACTGTTTAAAAGTCACAGGAACAAGCTCCTGAATAGACCAGTTGCACAGTCCTTGTCCTGGCGTGCTTGGCTGAATCCAGGCATCCATATCACAGTCGCTGTCCCCTTCATCGGACTCTGAAGCAGCATTGACAGATTCATGGCATACTCCACTGGCAGAGATGGTGATTGACTTTCTGAAATGAGGGGCCCCCACAGAAGGAGTTGATGACGACGGTCGGTACCCCAGTCCGAACCGGTCCATTTTCACCGGAATGTCCAATACTTTGCCCCAGCCCGTGGCTTCTCCTGCCTTCACTAGCGCTTGGGCCTCTTTATATGAAGAAACAGCTATCTCTGGTACTTTGCTTGGCCCGGGACCCTTGTCCTTAATGCGCAAACCTTCGAATGCCTGGCATGGCGTCTCGTGGATCTCCCCGTCGACTTCCACATATTTGAACGAAGAAAGATGGCTGACCAGGATGTCTTCTTCTCCGCACACGGTGACTACACTGTCTCCGACCATATACTTTAACTTCTGATGCAGGGTAGACGTGACTGCCCCCGCCCCATGAATCCAAGGTCTTCCCAGCAAGCAGCTGTACGCAGGCTGTATATCCATGATATAAAACTCCGTTGCAAACACTTCCGGCCCCACTTGCAGAGGCAATGTAATCGATCCGAAGACTGTCCTCCGCGTGCCGTCAAACGCTCTGACTACCAAATCACTTGGTGTGCACAAAATTCCTCGAACATCCAGCTTCATCATAGCCTTCTTAGGCAGCACATTCAAAGACGACCCGGTGTCAACCAATACGTGCGACATTGTCGACCCTCTGCACTCAACAGATACATGTAATGCCATATTATGATCCCTTCCTTTCGGAGTCAAGTCAAAATCAGTAAAGCCCAGACTGTGGCCTGCATTTACATGTGCCAATACTCCTTCTAGCTGGTTCACGGAGACATCCTGTGGTACAAAAGAAGTGTCCAGGACTTTCAGCAAAGCGTTCCTGTGGGCTTCTGAACACAACAGCAATGACAGAATAGATATTTTGGATGGCGTTTGCTGCAGATGCTCCACGATTTTATAGTCGCTTTTCCGAATCAAGCGCATGAATTCCTCTACGTCCTTCGACGCTGCTTCTTTTTCATTTGCTTGTACCGGAACATTCTCAACCGCTTTCCCCTTTCCTTTCGCTAGCCTTTCGGCCTCTACTTCAGGAGATATAAAGATCCTGCCGCTTCTCGTCATGCCTCCCGGGCCCACAACATTATCCACAACCTCCGCTGACTGCTTGTTAACATCGATTTTAATCCCGTCACAATACACCTCTAGCCCATATGACCATGGGACCGCTTTCGTGCTCTCATACGGGATTGGCCCGGCTTTAGTTATAGTAATCGGTGGTCGCTGAGCTGGTGCTGAAATAGTGATCGTCTTCCTAGGAATTGTCACTGTAGCAACATCACTCTGATTATCCATTACTGCCCCTGCCGGCTCATCAGTTGCTGTTCTATCAAACTGCAATACACCTTCATCAATCAAGGCCTGAATGCCTTTCTTCAAATCCTCACACCCCCCAGACAGGGCCCAACAATCTAAGCAGTACTCATTACAACCCGGGTAAACACCTCCTTGCAACAGTCGGCTTTTTATTTCGCTCAGCGGCGTCTTTAAATCCTCAACATTCATAATCAGATTCAGACCTTCCTCAGTCAGCACGGCATTCGCCCCATGATTAGGCATGGGTTTCTGGACAATATTCGCACCGGTCGTTCCGAAGTTGATAGACTTGTTGTCCAAGAGATCCTGCACAACGTGCTTAAAAGCATGACAACCTTCTATATCATGGCCCGGGGCCCCAGAATGAAACTCGCAGCGCCTATTTGCATCATAGCCGAACGGGGGAGTTCCCGTTATCGGTGCCAAGGTTCTTTTCTCCACCAGATTCAATCCCAACAAGGTCTGCAATAAATCAGCATAGTTAGAGGGAGGCTTCTCGAACACCCTTCTCGGCTTACCACCCTGGAATTTTCTCTGAGCTTGCTGTGCCCCCTGCTGAGGCTGCTGCTGCTGTGGCATTGGTTGCTGCTGAACCTGTTGTTGTTGCTGGATTGGTTGCTGTTGATAAGGGATAGTAACACTCGACACTTGCTGCGGCTGACGATATTGATTTCTTCCCCTGCCTCGGCCCCGGCCTCGGCCTCCAAATACCGCGCTAGCTTCGCCCTGACGGCGCCCACCATAAGCTTTCCTATTACTGCCAGATGCAGCTGACTCGTCAACTTGGAACTTTCCTTGCTTAATGTTCCGCTCAATCTTTTCACCCATCAGAATCAGGTCTGAGAAACTTGCCAGAGACGTATGAAACAGCATATCATGAAACAGCCCGGTGAATGTGCCAACAAACATGTCGTTCATTTCTTTATCTTCCACAGGAGGACGAACCCTGGCAGCCATATCGCGCCACCTTTGCGCGTATTCTTTAAAACTCTCCCCCTTCTTCTGCGAAAGCCCGGCCAACTGGACCCGATTGGGTGCAAGGTCACTGTTATATTTGTAATGGGCTACGAACGCCTCTGCTAATTGCTTCCAAGTCTTGATATCAGTGGGCTCCAACCCCATGTACCACTCTAAGGAAGGACCCGATAGACTATCCTGAAAGAAATGCATGAGCATTCTTTCGTCAGTGGAGTATGCAGACATCTTTCTGTAATAAGCTCGTACATGAACCTTCGGACATGTATCTCCTTTGTACTTATCGAACGCAGGCGCTTTGAATTTGATTGGCACCCTCAGCCCAGGTACCAAGCCCATTGTTGCCATGTCCAGACCCACAGCACTCTGGTTTAGGACTCCTTTCATTTGCTCTTCCAGCATTCTAATCTTTTGAGAATC
The DNA here is from genome assembly GCA_963859935.3 of Lathyrus sativus. NCBI lineage: Eukaryota > Viridiplantae > Streptophyta > Magnoliopsida > Fabales > Fabaceae > Lathyrus > Lathyrus sativus. The sequence goes on from OZ012740.1 coordinate 286,481,658, forward strand.
ATCCATCGGCCCGTCAAAACCCCCTCCAGAGAAGGCGTCCTCCTGCTGATCCTCTTGCCACATACCGTTTCCAGCCCCATATCCATCATATGCATTATTACGTCCAGCTCTGACCTGATTCATCCCCGGAACTCGGCCTCTGTTGCCGTACCCTTGAACACCTCCAGCAGGACCACCAGCCATAAAACCAGCACCGTTTCCGTTTCCAAAACCTCCGTAGCCCTGATTGACCATACCATAACCATCTTGCCCAAAGCCTTGAGCATTAAAGCCATACTTGCCAGTATTGTCGAATCCCTGATCGTTGAATCCGAACCCAGCGTTGATAAAACCATTGCCTCCGAGATTATCTCCCAAATTGACATCACCCAGCCCAGCGTTATGGACAGCAGTTTCATTTCCAACTCCGACGTTACCATTCACAGCAGCGGTAGCGTTGTTGACGTTAGCAGCATTCACATTGACGACAGGCGGAGCCACTGGCGTTGGAGTGCCATCTCCATGAGCAGTATCAACCCGGACAGACTGATGATCTTCGTTACCATGACCAGCGTTGCGAGCCAATAGAGGCTGGACCATGGCCTGCAAGTTCTCTTGCCCTTTTGCTATAGCCTCCATGGTCTGCATGAAGAGGGCGAGCTTCTCGCGTACATCCTGCATCTCGTTCTGAATCTGGTCCATGACTTTCCGACAGTTGGATCGTGTAGAATAGCGGTGCGGATGTTGATCTGGAATCCTGTTAAGTACCTGATACAGAGCAAGAGATAAGACACGATTCATAGATTACCTGTTATGCAATATGAATATGAATGCAATGCAATGTGTCTGTGCATTAGGGAAGTTCATTCCCCCAGTTCTAGTGCGAGGGTGCCGGTGCAGTGACAGTGTTGACAATAAGAATATCGGAGCTGAATCATAGAAAGCCTCATATATAACAGAGAGAATCAATAAGCCCAGGGTACAATATCACTGAGAGTACAAAGATGGCATGACCTCAACCAACAATCCTGGTGATGGTCAGCACTATGCAAATAAAGCATACAAATAATGGAATGATCAGATCCTCCCAAAAGTCTGGTACTCCTCTATCAACTTCTTGGTCTCCGGATGGCTTGGTCGATCAAGCAGCCCTTCAACAAGCTGGTTTCTCTTCTTAAGGATACGGCGTACGTCTTCAGCAGTTTCTTCCCATGTTGCTTCTCCGAAGCAATCTTCTAACTTTCGCTTCTGGGACACTGCTTCATCTCTGGATTTGATTGCCTTGTTCAGTGCATGCTGGACACTATACCGGTTCATCACTTCTTCTTCACACTTCTTGATGCTAGACTTCAACTTCTCCTCGAGGTCGGAAATTTGCTGCTTCAGCTTATCTTCCCTCTTCTTGTTGTTGGTGAGTGTAGCATTCCAAGTCTTATTGCAAGAAGATATCTCTCGGTGTGCTGCGTCAAGCGCCTTCTTTTTGGCTTCCAGCATGTCGTGGGAACTTCTGAACTCTTGCCCCAGACGTTCGCGCTTCTTCTTTTCCTCGGTCAACTCAGATCCTAACCTGTTTACCAGCTCAATCTGTTGTTGGAAAGCATATACAGCCTTGTTTTTCTCACTGCGTGCCTGGGCTAACTCTTGCTCTAACCCTTCATTAATCTTTATCAAGGCTTCTTTCTCTCTCACAACTTGTTCATAGACTTCCCTAGAAACAGTAGTCGGCTCTTCTACCGGAACGGGATCAAGAATTGGTGCATCTGGAAATGGCATCTTCAACTGACTAGCCCTCTCCTGAATCCAAACTCTATAAGGTGCATAGGCCTGACAGTCATTCTTTCCCAACAACGGCTTCCCTTTGTGGTTAATACTCGTCCAGGCACGTCGCAACTTGGCTAATAACTCCCCCTTCACGTCACCGGTGAAATACAGAGATTCCTGTACTTCTTCCTCTTGAGGTGGATTCTTCAGCGCATATCCGAACTGGCGAATGAATAGAGAAGGGTTGTAATTGATACACCCTTTTCTTCCAATCAAGGGGACATTAGGGTAACCAGAACAACTGAAGATGAGCTCCGATCCCAACAGATCTCTATCAAACCACTCCATATCTTCCGACGATAACCTCATCAAACGCTCCGGCCAACCAACTGGAATTGTAGTCTCTGCAGCAGATCCTCTCTTAGGAAGGTGACTCTCAAACCACATACTCAACAAGGGTACACAAAGATGAACATTCTTCCCTCTTCCCTTCTCATTCTTGTAATGCAGCGAGTGGTAGAGATCTCCGAGTAAAGTAGGCACAGGATTACCAGCGGCAAACAAGTAGAAAGCATCGAAATCCACAAAATCCGGTATATTGGGGAATAGTACTATGCCATAAATGCACAAGGCCAACACAGCATTGAAAGCAACCCAGCACCCATTCTTGGCGTACTCTTGGGCTTTACCAACTAAGAACTGAAATGAGAAGCCTGGAACTCCACGGGAAACAGTAGTCACAAGTTCAGAAGCATCAACATGCAAGGCTTTTGCCAATTCCTCCGGCTTGGGTTTGGCATCATAATGAATGAATGGAACCTGGTTCTGCACAGGCAGCTCAACATACTCAGCGTATTCCTCCAGAGTTGGTCCCATAATAAAATCAGAGAACGTAAAACACCTCAAAGCAGGGTCGTAGAATTGCATCAAAGCATACAGCCCATCTAACTCTACCTCTGTAGGTTTGCACACCAATCTCAATAATCTACCATAGCTCATCCGGAAACTCCTACGAACACCCTCATCAGCAAGAGAGATCAACCCCAGTAAAGGAACAATATCAGGCGTAGGCAATTTGTAAGCAACTGTTCTCCGTAGGCTAGTCATGATCAAACACTCAGAAGTCTGGGCACTAGAACTAGGGAAATGCAAATGCACCTGCAGCACAGACACACGTTAGTGAAATGCAAATGAGAATGTATATGCAGGGATGCAATGCAAGTAACATTCAACAGGGACCAAAGCTGCAGCTGAATAGCCTAAACCCAATCAAGAAAGGTCTCAGATAGACCATCCAGAAGTCATCAAACCCTGGTCTCAGATAGACCTAAAATAGAACTCCAACACTGGTCTCTGACAGACCTCAAACCATAACTCACTGGTCTCTGATAGACCTCAAATCACCTCCAATTGGTCTCTGACAGACCTCATAACACATCTCCAACTGGTCTCTGACAGACCTCAGAATAAATCTCCAAATGGTCTCTGACAGACCTCAGAATAAATCTCCACATGGTCTCTGGCAGACCTCATAACTCTCCCAATGGTCTCTGACAGACCTCAGAATAAATCTCCAAGTGGTCTCTGACAGACCTCAGAATAAATCTCCACATGGTCTCTGGCAGACCTCATAACTCTCCATAAATAACCCGGATCTCTGATCAAGAAATAACCGGTAATCTGGAGGTCTAGTTACCTGCATAACCCTGAATCCCCTCACAGGTGGGTGGCCCTATAACTGGCACAAGGTACGGCATCCTATGCGGTCGTCGGCGTCACAGACTTTCAGGGTTGATGATACGATTCCCAGAAGGAGTGGCATCATCAAATCCTGAAGAGGCCTCACTCAGCCAACTTCCAAATGATCGGTCCCCAGAGTCGACAATCCAACTAACCAGCAACCCACGCCAACCAAAGGAAGGGGCAGGAGGCCAACCAGAGGAACCTCGTCTGAGTGTAGATTTCATGGGACACCGAAGCAAGCAAAGCAAGCGGGCGCCCACTAATTTCTACTCTAATTCTAGGTGCACTCAAGCCCAGGTCCGGCCTATCTCTCAATATCAGAACACCCGTCACACCCCAATACAGCAATAATAAACAATATATAAAGCTGAAAATACAAGGTTAGAAATATACAATAACTCCATACAAAATCCTCGACGGGAAAACAAGCGTTAGGATTGACTCTCTCAAGGGACGTTGGATCCCAAATGCATAAGAACCATCGCAGTCCTTAGCAGCCAGGGGACGTTGGATCCCCAGCAGAGTCGCCAGCTGTCGCTACTGCGAAAATCGGCGCCGGCTGAACAGAAGAGTCGCCACCGTGCGTTATTTATCCCTCAGAGCGGGAAAGGAAATGCTCGAAGTAAACCTCGCAAAAAACGGGGAAAAGGTATGGTCATCGCAACCATAGCCTGGGTTCGGGAGTCGGTTACGCAAGGGGAAGGTATTAGCACCCCTCACGTCCGTCGTACTCGACGGGATCCACGCTTGTTTTCGGGTATGGATTGTTATTCTATCTAAACTATAGGTCAAGGGTTAAAAAGAAAATAAAATGAAAATAAAAATGACTCGGCAAAGTATCGCACTTTATGCCTACGTATTCCCGTCTGGAACGAGAAATCAGAGTCAACGTAGTTCGCCTACCTACGGGAAAGGAGGGGAAGGTTGCTCGCTAGGATATCGCATCCTATGCCTACGTACTTTCATACAGCATGAAAGATCAGAGCAAACGTAGTTCGGGCCACGGAAGACACAAGCTTGTCTTGGTTGATTTTATTCTTTCTGAAAAAAGGTTTTCTGATTAGCGGTCCAAGCGGACAAAAATGACGTTTTGATGAGTTCACATTCTTTTACGAAAGAAGTGTCTTTTATTGTGTTTGAAATCTTTATGTGTTTTTCTGTTTGTTTTGAGAAAGAAAGAGACAGAACTCTAACCTACGGTTGCGAAGGGAAACAAACTAACCTAATGTTATCATGCATGGGTTAAGACCTAGTGTCTATCATGCTCCTCTCTTGCACAGAGAGAAACAAAGATCCTAAGGGATAGGCAGAAACAAAAACAATATCAGATATATACAGTAAAGCAATAAAATGCATGGATGCAACAACACAAGCGAGGCAAGGGAGTCCCACTCAACCTCGAACCTAGAAAACAATAGGCGAAAGTGAACAGGCTTCACTTTCAACCCAGCAGGGTAAACAGCAAACAATACAGTTCAGAAAACCAATCAATACATCAACAAATGAAATACAGCAAAAGAAACAGCATCAGCAGCTCTGAATCAACAACTGGTTTCAAGTAACCTCCAATCAGCTACAGGCTTCAACAAGCATCAATCTCCATCTTCATGGCCTTCAGACAAGGGCTTTGATCATCAGTCTTCCATCTGCAATGGCTTTTCTTCAAGCTCAAACCTCCAGGATGAGGGATCAGTCACAAGAGTGAATTGAGTGTTAAGCAATCAGCTGACTACCAAGGGTGGTGAACAGACTGCTTCTAACACAAGAGACATTTTCTCTCAAGAGTTCTATCTCATAGACACTACCACCAAGCCTTCCAAAGGAAGGGGGTGAGTGTCTTAGAGAGACTCTGAATCACAGAGAAGAATGGATGCAGACAAGGCAATCCATGTTTGAGAAACAAGATTTCTAATCTAGAGCTCTGCCTAGCTCCTAAACCCTAATCTCCTCAGCAACTGCTAGCAAGAAACTCCTCCTCAACTCTGACAGTTGATCTTCAGTCTTTGAATCTCCAATGGCTTCATCTTCACAAATCTTCAGCTTCCCCAGGGCCCCAGACAAACCCAATACCCATACAAACAATCAATAAACCCCAGAGGGCACACCACACCAAACAACAGATATACAGACAGTAATAATAGCAGTAGGGGAATCCTAACTGTTCTCTAAGGGATCTAATAACTACCCATAGCCCCTATAGTCCCATAACTAATCTATTCAAACCCTAAGTCCTAAGGGGAATGAAATCAAACTCCTAAGTTGTCACCTAAAACCCTAGTTTTGCTCATGATATTCAAACATCTATTAATCACCTAAAATTAACCTCTAAAAAATGGGAACTAAAATATTCCTACAAGCTTAATATCTCATCTAAACAATATGAAAAGAATGATCAAAGACATCAAAGCATGTGAGAGAACAAAAATCATAAAAATGATGCATGAAATGAATTATTTAATATGACATTTATTTAGAAAATATGTAAAAAATATGAAATAAAACTAAAAATGAAATTTTATTTTCCTATAATATTCTAGACATTTTAATGAAAATATTGTAAAAAGAATGGATTAAAAAGCATTTTTTATGAATTAGTTATGATTTTATGAAAATTGGTAAAATAAAATGGAATTAAGAAAAATAAAATGAATTAAAATGAGGGAGGGGGGTTAGAATAGTAACCACGCGCAGTTCAAAATCACAATGGGCCAACAACAGGGGGGTGCTGGTAGCGTTTTGAACAAGGCCCAGAATTACTCAGAATTAGAGACAATAAAAACACACGCTGGGGGGTGAGAATAGAATGGAAATCACGTTGCAATTGGTTTGGGCCTGAAAGCTGGGGGTTTGAATAGCATAACATCCTGAGGCCCGCCCGTTTCAATTAATGAAACGGTGCGTTTTGGCACCCAGGTCAATTCCCTCCATATTCTGAATTGAATCTCAGCCCTAGGATGGCCTCACAAGTCAAAGGTCCAACAACAGATAAACGGCCATGATTGCATCTTCTCCAATGGCTCTGTTAGAAACTAGGGTTTCACCATGAAACCTCCATGCACGAGCAAGTTCAACTCAACTGTTCTCCTTATCCAGGCCACGAATCACGATGCTATAAACATGAAAAACATGCTAAATCTCTCCCTCTTCAATCCTGTGGTTTTAATTCAATCTGAAACTCAATAAATCCCTCAACCCGATAGCATCAATTTCTGATCACCATGGAAGTGCACTGATATGCATCATGATAATTCTTCCTCAAACCTACCCTAATCTAACCTATAACTAAAGGTGATTAATCTGAGCTATCAACACAACATCCTAATGCACTAACCTAATGGATTCAAGCACTAACAGTTTGTTGCACCTGTCACTAACCATCACCAAATCGTTCCAAAATCATCTAACTTAATCTCCTAACCACCTAGATCAAGTCTACACTAATAAAATCATGTAAAACTAACTGAATTAAGCAAATCGAAGGAAAACTTACCTGATGTAAAACCTTGAGAACAGCTATGGAAGATGTGGATCTGAAGCTTCTAAGTGTTGAATCTTGATCAATCCTTGAGGAACTTGATTCTGTATGCAAGCTTTTGATGAGACTTGGCCAGAATTATGCTATCCACTTGAGATTGTGATTTTGATGATCTTGAGAAAAGCACTCGAAAATGGATGATAATCACTTGATCCTTGCTTCAATTCTGATCTATGATGAATATTGAATATGATTGGATTGATTTTGAGGAAGATTGATGAAGATTTTGGGGAATTGGAATGAAAACTTAATGAGAAAGCATGAGAAAAATTTGTGGAATTCTTGGTGCAAATGAGGCCAACCCTTGCCAAATTCATCTTTCATGAATATATAGACCCCAATGGTACATTCTAGATCCATCTTGCACATTCCCTTGTTTTCAAACTTTGGCTCATTTTGGATTATGTTTCTTAAAAGGTAAGCAACCATGGATAACTTCATTTTTTCCTTCTAAACTCAAAAAAGTGTGTGAACCATTGTTCTTAGAATTGTTTTTCCATTCAAAATCATATATTGGAAGTCTTCATTTGGACTTGTAAATCTCCCAAACCACTTTTCACTTTGAAATTATTCACTTTATAAGCCTTTTTAGTTCATATTTTGACCAATTATGTAACATCATGCTATGAGCTTCTCCAATAATTTGTGACCTTCTTTCTAGACTTAAAATCCCATTTGGAGCAAGTTTGATGTTGTAAGTTTTTCCATTTGAGGCCTCCTTGTATGAGTTTTGGGTATAGGTTAAAATGACCTGTAATTCACAAATGCCCAAAATACCCTTTGCTTGTCAAGACCATAAGTTGAGTTCTCCACATCATATGAAGGCATACCATACCATTCTAGAAAGCTAAGACAATGAGGAACAACTCTTATGTTGACCAAGAATTCATTTGAAATCTCCTTGAGGGGCAAAACTAGCTTGGAAGTCAAGTCACTTTCACAGACAAAAATTCAGACACCCCAGATGACCTGTAACTTGTAAGGACCATAACTTGAGTTCTATAAATCTCCTTGAGGTCTTCCACCACTCAAATTAAAGGTCTTGAGATCCTCTACAAGTTTCATGTTGGCCAAGAAGCCATTTGAATCTAGCATTTTGACTTATCTTGCTTGGAAATTTGACCTAAACTAGGGGATTTTACAGAGAAACCCTAATTTAGTAACTCCTCTTCTCCTTGATTTCTCTTGAATTCTCCTTGTCATATCTCCATATCCTTCTTTATATGTTCAATGATGATCCCCACATCTCTCCAATAGACTTGAATGCCCTCTTAAGTCAGTCAATTGACCTAGGGTTGACCTAGGGTTGACCCAGATGAAACCCTAGTTGACTGTCTTCCACTATAGCTCTTGTGCTTTCATCAATGACTTGCTTTCTTCTCCAAATGACTTTATAAATCTCTCAAGATGTCTAGATGCTCTCCATGCTTTCATTTCACAGCTCACAACCCTCTTGTTGATCCTCAGATACCCTCAGCTAGGAGATAGACCCAAGGCTTGATCTGCTGAACTCTTTGCTTTCAAATTCTTTCCTGATGACTTGAATAGGATGGAATTAGGATAATAACCTCTTGCTAGGCCTCTAGAGATGAAAATAATGATTGGTCCCCTGTTGAATGACTTGCTATGCTTATGCTATGCAGATGGTTAGTCTATGTACATGACTCTATATGCAAATGCTAATGATGATGAAACATAAACCAATTGAATAAGGTTGAGCAAATTTTAGGGTGCAACAAAAAGCAATTCAAGAAATGTCGACGCCTAAAACAGAGAAAGAGGTGCGCGGGTTTTTAGGGAGGTTGAACTACATCGCTCGGTTCATATCTCACCTAACTGCTACGTGTGAACCATTGTTCAATCTGTTGAAGAAAGATCAAGCTATAACATGGAATGAAAATTGTCAAAAGGCGTTCGACAAAATAAAGCAGTATTTGCAGGAGCCTCCTATTTTGATACCTCTAGTGGCAGGGAGACCCTTGATTATGTATTTGACAGTTCTTGAGGGAAGCATGGGTTGTGTTCTCGGTCAGCACGACGAGACAGGAAGAAAAGAGCATGCGATTTACTACTTGAGTAAGAAATTTACAGATTGTGAATCTCGATATTCAATGCTTGAAAAGACTTGTTGCGCGCTAGCCTGGGCCGCCAAGCGTTTAAGGCAATACTTGCTGAATCATACAACCATGCTCATCTCGAAGATGGATCCTATCAAATATGTATTCGAAAAGCAGGCGTTGTCAGGGAGAATTGCCCGTTGGCAGATGGTCTTGACTGAATACGACATCCAATACGTCTCGCAAAAGGCTATAAAGGGGAGTGTACTGTCTGAGTACTTGGCGGAGCAGCCTATTGAAGATTACCGATCGATGAGGTTTGATTTTCCTGACGAGGATATCATGTACCTAAAGATGAAAGATTGCGAAGAGCCGTTGCCAGACGAAGGACCAGAGTTGGGTTCCAAATGGAAGATGATTTTTGACGGAGCTGTGAACGCTTACGGTAGCGGAATAGGGGCAATCATCACCACTCCACACGGGTCGCACATCCCGTTTACTGCTCGATTGACCTTTGCAGTTACCAATAATGAAGCCGAATACGAAGCTTGTATAATGGGGCTTGAAGAAGCCATTGATTTGCAAATCAAAAATCTGGACGTATACGGAGACTCAGCTCTGGTGGTGAATCAGATAAAAGGAGAGTGGGAGACACGTCAGCCCAATTTGATACATTACATGAATTATGCAAGGAGACTATTGCCTTTCTTTGACAAGGTTGAATTGCATCATGTACCGCGAGCGGAAAATCAGATGGCTGACGCCCTGGCCACTTTGTCTTCCATGTACAAAGTCAACTTCTGGAACGAAGCTCCCAGAATCATTATCTCTCGGCTTGACAGACCTGCCTTCGTGTTTGCTATTGATGAAGCATCCGACGATAAACCGTGTGTTGCACCCCAAAATTTAACCAACCGATTCTCCTAGCTGGCTTGTGGTTTAAATTCATGTTCGCATCAGATGCATGATGTGTGTGTACAGACAGAAGATATCAGAGTTACAGTTTGGGTTTCGTCTATCAGATATTTCAGATCCAGTCTAGGTCATCAGGGTTTTATTTCGGGAAATTGTGCGCTTCTCGGGATTTTCAGTCTGCATGGTGGTTTTCAAGATATTCTGATGCCAGGGGTTTACTGGTTGATTTGATCTGGTCGCACGCCCTTTTATGGTGGTCATTTGCATTTGTCTGCATTTTTTAGGGTTTTATAGCCTTTTGTGGATTTTAAATAGGCTTTTAATCATTTTTAGGATTTAAATGGATTTTTAAACTCTTTTAAATAGTTTAAGTTTTTTTTTAGAGCTTTATAAGTTTTTAGAATTTAAATAGGTTTTTTTAACATTTTTTAATAGTTTGAATCTTTTTTAGAATTTTATAGAATTTTTAATTGGTTTAATAGTTTTTTAAATCATTTTTTAGAATATAATAGATTTTAAATAGTTTTTAATTGTTTTTAGATAATATAGAAAGTATAGTTTTTCTTCTTTTATTAATAAATAGAGTTTGTTTTTATAGAGATTTAATAGTTTTTGTTTTAGGATAATAGAATTTTAATAGTTTAAATAAATAATATAGAGGTTATTAGGGATTAAATAGAGATTAGTAGAAGTTTTATTAACATAGAGTTAATTAGATCTTAATCATTTTTAGGTTAATTAGGAGTTAATCTTTGGTTTAGATTTAATTGAACTTGTTAGGATTAATTAGGTTAGTTTAATGTTCAGTTAGTAGTTAATTGTTTTTAGAATATAAGTAGGTTTAATTTCTGATTAGTGATTAATTAGGGGTAGTCTTAATTAGGTTAATTGAGTTTAATCTTTTTAATTCAGACTTTTTTGGCTTATTGATAATCAGTTTCGTGGGCCCAGTGCAGTTTGTGGCAGCCCAATCAAGTCCAATTCAGTTTTTTTATTATTTTTGGCCAGAAAGGACACTTGTCACCTATAAAACACGCCACGCGTGTACCCAGGAAGGACCCACCAACACACCTCAGAATCTTCCACACGCTGACACCTCACCACTCAGAACTCCCTCTCTCTCCACACGTGCCCCCCACTAACTCCATCCTCCTGCCACCTGTCCCCATCAGTACTTCGCCGGAGCACATCATCGTCGGCCATGCAGCCGCCGGCCAGCCTACTCCCATCCACCGTACCGGTCACCGGAAACTAGTGACCTCGCCAGAATCTGGAAATTTCCCAGAAACACCTCTGATCGTCTCCGATCTTCATCTTCTTCCTCTTCTTTCCTCCCTCCAACCTCATCAATATCCCACCGGAAAACTCAACGTCGCCGGAAAAGTCATCACCGCTCCCAGATTCATCCACCAATTCTCCAGATTTCTTCAGAAAGCGTAATAATCCCCAGATTCTTCATCCAAACTTTCCAGAAGCCCTTCCAGTCTTCATCAATTCTTCGCTGTTTTCCAGAAGACTTCAACGAGCTCAAGAACAGCGTCACCTTCAACCAATTTCCAGTTTTTCCTGAAAGACCTTCCATCCTCTTCTCCAGATCGTTCAAGCAAATCTTTCGCGATACTCCCAGGATCTTCAAGATTTCTTCAACTGCGTCTTAAGGACATCCCTCCAAATCATCCACGCGCTTCCAAGGTCTTCGTCTTCCTCAGTTTTTTCCCAGAAAGATTGTTGCTCTTCAAACTCATCCTTCGAGGAACTTCGTAAACCTCATCGTCTCAGCTGCGTTATTCCAGGTGTGTTTCCTTTTCACCACCTCCATTGCTGTTTGTTTTTCATTGATTTTAGGGTTATCGTTTTAGGGTTTGAGTTTCGTGGGTGATGTTGTTGAGATGAGGAAGAAGGTTTTCTGAATAGGGTTTTGTGTTTCTGGGATTTGGTTGATGATTCGTGAGGGTTGGGAGAAGAATTGCAGAGAGGAGGGAGTTGCAGACGAAGCGGCTAGGGTTTGGTTTGGGTAGATGAACAGTGATCTGAGAATAGAAGGGGAGATTAGGTTTTGTTAATTGGTTAGTTGGGCTAGGGTTTGGGCAGCGTTTGGGCCCAAGTTAGTTTACTGAAGCATACACCTGGTTTACTCGTATCACCCCCCCTGCGTGAGATTACTGAAGGGATTTGGATTGGGCCTTAGGCCCCACTGCTATCTGCACCCCCTTCGTACGGCCCAATCTCATTTTCAACTAAAAACTATGCTATTTGCACCGTCCTCGTCTTATTTTTCTTTTTTCTTTTTCAAGTGACTTCCTGAGCGCGTGTGGGCCTATCTCAATCTAATATCTGCACCCCCCCAGTTCTGGCCCATTAAGATAATAACTAGGGCGCCCTACTGGTAGCACCCCCCTCCCCTTTAATTCAATTTCCTTTATTTTTATTTCTTTTAATGTTTTCTTGCATTTTCAATAATTCACATAAAATAGAAAAATGATCATTTTTTAATGCTTGTTTTTTTCACATGTTCATATTCATGTCTAGAAAATTATAAATAAATAAAATTCCATTTTATTTTTCTTTTAATATTTTTAGTATATTTTTTCATTTAAATAGCCTTTTATATGGTTTAGTTTGGTGCTTCATTTTGTAGAATTTCTTTTAGGACCTTCCCTTAGTCTTTTTAATTCATTATTTTTGGTGTGATTAGATATTGAATCATAGTTCCCCATAGGATTTAATTCTTGATTTTTAGATTAAAATTTGATTAGTTTAATTAGGCTAGCATTAGGGTATCATAATTAGGGTTTAGGTTATACATAGGTAAGGTAACTCATTTTCTTTAGAGAGTTTTGTCTTGATTTTTGGGGATGGGCATATAGGGATGTTATGGGTAGGTGTTGTAGACCCTTGTGAATAATTTTTAGAATTTTCCCCCTTGTTTTAGTATTTTTAGGTATTTTCTGAAGTTGACTGATGGTTTTGACTGTTCTGTGGTTATCTGTTTATCTCTGGGGTTTATTTTGGGGAATTTGTTGTGGGGCTTAGTTTGTTTTGAAGATCTTGTTGAAGAGCATGATGGAAGAGAAGATTGTAGATCAAGACCCAGAGACCCAGAGCTTGGGGATTATTCCCTGTCTGTGAGGTTTGAGATCCTGAAGTATGAGGGAAGTTCATGGTACTTTCCTGAGGAAGGCACTATGAATGACTTTCATTCTTTCTTCTCACCTCTTTCTTAAGTATCCAATGATGTTGGAGCCAACTTGTGAGTTTTATTTCTCCTGAGGAGGAATGTAAACTGATCACAGTTGTTGAGCCACATGGGATACAACTCCTAAGTGGAAGCCTCCTAGTACTTTCCTGAGGAAGGTCCTATGGGTCTATTCACTTAGTTCCGTTAGTTCATCTAGAATTTCTTAAGTATCCAATGATGTTGGAGCCAACTTGTGAGTTTAATTTCTCCTGAGGAGGAATGTAAACTGATCACAGTTGTTGAGCCACATGGGATACAACTCCTAAGTGGAAGCCTCCTAGTACTTTCCTGAGGAAGGTGTTATGGGTCTATTCACTTAGTTCCACTAGTTCAGGTAGGATTTCTCAAATATCCAGTGATGTTGGAGCCTTCTTGTGAGTTTAATTTCTCCTGAGGAGGAATGTAAACTGATCACAGTGGTTGAGCTACATAGGATATGATCCCTGAGTATACACCTCCTAGTGCTTTCCTGAGGAAGACACTATGAGTCTGCCTACTTAGCTCCCTTTCTTTGGTAAGCTTGTTTTGAAGCTTGAAGACTGGGATTGATTTCTTTGGATTAGGGTTTTGCTTTAGGGCTTTGCTTTCTTCTGATTAGAGTTTTGTTTTAGGGCTAGGATTAGAGAGTAGATGTAGATGATTCCTTCTCAAGCATGTGGTTTGTTTGCCTGATGGCATTTCATTTCTTTTATCTGTATGATTGCAGTTTACTGTTTATTGCTTGATAGCATGTTGTTTATTTTTCAGTATGATTACTGTTATTTCATGACTGGCCTGAGGTCGAGATGAGCTTGTGGAGGCTGAAGCCCCACACACATTTCCTCCCTCACTTGCATTGCATGCATTTTACTGTTAAGCTGATGCTTTGTCTGTTTTGGTGTATCATTGACATGATCCCTTAGGACTCTCATTTCCTTTGATAAGGATTTGATGATAGACTTTTAGGTTGAAACCTATGCATGACAACTTCTAGGAGTTCCCTGTTCAAACCTCAACCATAGGATGAATCCATGGCATGACAACAGTAGGACTTGATAGTCTCCCTCCTAGTTGGGTCTGTTCTCTTCTCATCTCAAAGCAGTTTAAGATACAGTAATCATGAATGATTTCTTTCGTACGATACGAGCCTTAAGCTATCTGAGATTGGATGTTTAGTATGGTACCCTTTGGGTGACATGCGCCGCATTCACTCTCAAGTCATAGTCTCTAGTGCGGTTGAAATCGCAAACACAATAAAAAACACTTCTTTCAAAGCAGGAAATAAACCGTAGTTTCCCGAACTACGTTTGCTCTGATCTTCCATACAGTGTGGAAGTACGTAGGCATAGGATGCGATATCCTAGCGAGCAACCTTCACCCATCTTCCCGTAATCCTTCGTAGGCCGAACTACGTTGACTCTGATTTCTCATTCTCTGATGAGAATACGTAGGCATAAAGTGCGACGCTTTGCCGAGTCATTCTTCTTTTCTTTTTCAGCCAGCCTTGATAGGTAGATAGATTATAACCAACCTGTCCAAGTAAACAAACAAGCGTGGATCCCGTCGAGTACGACGGACGTGAGGGGTGCTAATACCTTCCCCTTGCGTAACCGACTCCCGAACCCAGACAATGGTTGCGATGACCTTGTCTTACCCTTTTTCGTCAGGTTTTTCCGATCGTTTCCTTTCCCGCTCTGAGGGATAAATAACGAAAGGTGGCGACTCTTCTGTCATGCCGACACCTTATTTTCGCGCAAGCGACACCGTGGTATTTCGATATCCTTAATTTCCTGAAGAACAAAGAGTATCCAACTGGGGCATCCAGTCAAGATCAGAAGACTCTCAGGAGATTAGCGGGTAATTTCTATTTGAACCCGGATGGTGTCTTGTACAGAAGAAACCACGACTTGGTGCTGTTGCGCTGCATAGACGAAAAAGAGGCGAAGTTGCTCATAGAGGAAATACACGAAGGTACCTTTGGCACGCATGCTGGTGGGCATGCTATGACGAGAAAGCTGCTACGGGCAGGTTATTTTTGGCTGACTATGGAAACTGATTGTTTCAAGTTTGCGAGGAAGTACCACAAGTGCCAAATCTATGCTGATAAGATCCATGTGCCTCTGAGTCCTCTGAATGTGATGTCATCGCCATGGCCATTCTCGATGTGGGGAATCGATATGATTGGAAAGATCGAGCCGACAGCTTCTAATGGACACCGGTTCATCCTAGTAGCAATCGATTATTTCACCAAGTGGGTGGAGGCGGCATCTTATGCGAATGTGACTAAGCAGGTGGTGGCCAGGTTCATCAAGAGAGATATCATTTGCAGATATGGGATCCCCGAGCGGATAATCACTGACAACGGTTCATACCTGAACAACAAGATGATGAAGGAGCTCTGTCAGAATTTCAAGATCGAACATCACAACTCCTCCCCTTACCGACCCAAGATGAATGGCGCTGTCGAAGCGGCCAATAAGAATATCAAGAAGATTGTGCAGAAGATGGTGGTGACCTATAAGGATTGGCATGAGATGCTACCTTTTGCTTTGCACGGTTATCGTACGACGGTACGCACATCAACCGGGGCAACCCCGTTCTCGTTAGTATACGGAATGGAAGCAGTGCTACCATTAGAAGTTGAGATTCCTTCTCTGAGGGTATTGCGAGACGTTCAACTAGATGAGGCAGAATGGGTGAAAGACAGGTTGAACCAACTGAGTTTGATGGATGAGAAGAGGCTAGCTTCTCTAGCATACGGTCGTTTATACCAGAGCCGAATGAAGAAAGCATATGATAAGAAGATACATCCGCGGAGCTTTCAGACGGGCGACCTTGTGCTGAAAAGGATTCTCCCGCCGCAGGCAGATCACAGGGGCAAGTGGACCCCCAACTACGAAGGACCATACGTTGTCAGGAAAGTCTTTTCAGGAGGAGCGTTATTGTTGTCCACCATGGACGGTGAAGACTTTACGTCGCCTGTGAATTCGGACGCATTTAAAAAATACTTTGCTTAAAATTGACCCGCTGGACAGAAAAAAGAGAGTCCAGGCAAAAATGGGGCATCCTGGCGAACCAAAAACAGAATGAAAGGTTCGGGCAAAAGTTAGGGATAAAATTGAAAAAAATGTACACCCGCGAAGTTGAAAACCTACACTGGGCGGCTTCGGCAAAAAAGGGTATCCCGATGAACTGAAAACCCGTCAAGGGCGGTTCACGCAAAAGTTAGGGATTAAAAAAGCAAATGACTATGGTCCGAATTTTATACTGCATTGAGCATTGGTGCGGGAGAATATACTCGAGGGGTCGATTATCAGATACAATCTCTTCAGAAGTGTGGATACCGGGGAAAGCATTAGAGTCGGGCGAGTCATAGGAGGATCAGTTCGTGATGTTCGTCTGCATCCCGTTGCCGACATGTGTACAACTTTAATTTGTCAATATATTTATGCTTCTTGTGCATACTTGTATATTTGCTTTGCGTAGCTTCCTCTTTTCAGGAGTTACATCCCGTGTACAAAACTCCGCCCATTCAGGGGCCCAATCAATAAAATGTGTTATTCAGTATTTGATGCTTGTTCTTTACTGTTTTGTGCATGATAAAACGCCTAGGTTTGATGAAACTAGCATGTGCATAACGTCACTGGCCCTTGCCAACAATTGCTAAAACTTTGAATTAACTAAAAATAATGCTAACCTGGATAGATTTGGTTGCATAGACTTGTCTTGTCTTGTTTGTGTTGTTGCAGGGGTCTTAGCCGTACAAAGAAGACGATCAAAAGATTGCAGTAACGAAAGGCTCGACCCCCACGCAGGTCACGTTCCCAAGATAGCAATGTTCCTCAATGAAGAAGGATCGAATTCCCCAGCTAGCCGTAGCTTATCCAAAGGACGTGTTCCAGCAAAGTGAGTTATGCTCAGCAGAATTGGAGATTCCAAGAATGCAAGGTTGTATTCAGACAGTGCATCTCAAGCAGAGTTGGTTTAGCCTCAGAAGATTAATATTGGTGAGTTGTATTCAGACAGTTTACCGTTCCCAGCAGAGTCAGTTGATTTTCCCCAAGAGAATCATCCCATCCCCAGCGGAGTTCTCTTTTCAGCAAGTATTTTCATTCCTCTCAATGGAATCTGAAGATTAAGACTCTCCCCGGCAGAGTTGGTTGCGTGCCCTGGCATTTATTTTGTCAGAATACCGTGTGATATCCGTTCACTCTCCAGCAGAAGTTCGATCATACCAGGCGCATCTGTTATTCCCCAGCAGAGTTATATTCCCCAGCAGGGTGTTACTTCGATGAGGTGCTTGGTTTAAGTTCCGACTTCTCAGCTGAGTCAACTTCATTTTCCCAGCATTTATTTTGCTGGAATAATTCTGTAGCATCTGGTTATCCCCAGCGGAGTTGGCATTATCTTCAACATTTATTTTGCTGAAGCAGTTTCTGTATCCCAGTAGTTCAAGTCTGCATTTTCATTGGCATACAGTGTCATATTTGCATCCACCCAAATAAAAACGCATAACATTTCCATGTCGAATGGAGCGTTGCGTCATCGTCAAACATACGCATTTTGAAACATAAACCAGGTTGGCTAACCGTTTGTTTCAAGTATTATTTCTCTTGCAGGTAGAAGGAGTTCTTGCTCCAATAAATCAATAAGCATTCGAGGTCTCGACGTGAGACATTCAAGGAAGTGTCAGCTTTGGCATTATTCCCCACAGAGTTATCATGATGAAGTTCTCTTTGTCTCCGAACAGAGTTATTTGTGAATTTCTCATGTTTTCCCCCGCCAGAGTTAGTAGGCAAAATTTCTCTTCACTCCCAAGCAGAGTTATTTGGCGTCAAAGGGTTTCAGGAATCGGGATTTCAGAGGTTGCCGCCGGGTATCAGAACAGGCGTCCGGTAGTTTGGTTTCAGATATCCCCAGTAGAGTCCGCTTCAAAGTTGCTGTAACGTCAGTGCTAAGAAGTTTGTGGGTTGGGACCAGTGGAGAAATGAGTCCTGACGTGGACAATTTTATTGACAGGTTTTCTTTGTGCTAGAAAAGTGGGGGTCCTAACGTGGACAGATTTATTTCCTCATGGTTGTCAGGTTCGATTTTTCAGAATTGTTGGAATGTGGAGTCCTGACGTGGATATTTCTCCCAGGTGACGATATGTGTTAGTCCTGACGTGGACAGATTCGATTTCTTGGTATTGATTGAATGTGAAGTCATGACGTTGACAAAATGGATTACTCTTCGTGTTGGTGTCCTGACGTGGACCATTTTATTTCCAGCAGATATCTCTATTCGTAATGGTGAAATGTGCGTCCTGACGTGGACAAGTTCTTAGTTTTTCGTAATGACGAGATACGAGAGTCCTGACGTGGACAAATTTATCCTTCTTCATGATGCTGGCAAAGTGGGTGTCCTGACGTGGACAAGTCTTATTTCCCCAGCAAGTCGAAGACGCGCGAATCCTGACGTGGACAAGCTTTATTACTTCAGTAGGTTGAGATGTGAGTCCTGACGTGGACCAGTTTTTTTTCTTCAGCGAGTCAAGAGGTGAGTCCTGACGTGGACAAATCAAGACGAAATGTGAGTCCTGACGTGGAAAAAGTTTATTCCTCACGTGGAAGGAGAAGTTTCAGTTCCTAACGTGGAAAAGCACATTTATTCCTTACGTGGAAATAGAAGTTACTCCTTACGTGGAAAGATTGTATTCCTTACGTGGAAAGCTAGGAGTCCTTACGCGGACAGATCAAGAGTTTTATTCCTTACGTGGAAAGATTTTATTCCTTACGTGGAAAGACGATGTATTCCTTACATGGAAAAGTGGGTCCTAACGTGGACGATGTAGTCCTGACGTGGACAAGTTAGTTCCTAATGTGGAAAGATTGTTTCCTTACGTGGAAAGATTGGAGTCCTTACGTGGACAAATCAGAAAGAGTGGTTTCCTTACGTGGAAAGACGTGGTTCCTTACGTGGAACAAGTTGGAGTCCTTACGTGGACGAATCAAAATGTGATGCCTTACGTGGAAAGATAGCATTCCTGACGTGGAAAGATGTTATTCACAAGATGAAAAAAAAGATGTGTTCCTTACGTGGAGGAGTTTAGTCCTGACGTGGACAGATTCAGAAAAGATTGTGGTTTCCTTACGTGGAAAGAGGCATTCCTTACGTGGAGAGATTGGAGTCCTTACGTGGACAAAGCAAGGCGAGATGGGAGTCCTAACATGGACGAACCAAGATGTTAATTCCTTATGTGGAAAGAAGTTGATTCCTTACGTGGAAAAGATGAGTCCTTACGTGGACAAGTCAAGAAGATGGCATTCCTTACGTGGAAAGAAGAGAGGTTTCCTTACGTGGAAAGAAGTTTATCCCTTACGTGGAAAAGTTGAGTCCTTATGTGGACAAATCAAGACGATAGATGGTTTCCTTACGTGGAAAGAAAGATTGATTCCTTACATGGAAAAGCGATATATTCCTTACGTGGAAAGGTGGGTCCTGACGTGGACATGTATTCTTAACGTGGAAGGGTGAGTCCTGACGTGGACGAAGTATTCATAACCTAGAGAGTTTAGTCCTGACGTGGACGGATCCAGGCGAAGTCTTAATCCTAACGTGGACGGTGTTATTCCTAACGTGGAAGAATTTACTCCTGACGTGGACGATTTATTTCTAATGAAGTGCAGACGCATTATCCCCAGCGAAGTTGCCGATATTTTTCCGGGTTGACGACAGATGGAGTCCTAACGTGGACAAATCTTGGTTGCGATTTCCTTGTGTTGACGACACAGGCGTCCTAACGTGGACAAAGTTATATCCTTGCGATGATAGAAGCTTTTCAGGCTGATGAAAATAATCCCCAGCACGAGATCAGTGGGTTGCTGTAAACAGTCAGATTAAGTTGATGAATGTCGTTCCCCAAGCAATGGCACCGTTTATTTCTGCGGTTGGCAAATTTCCGGGTTCTTAGTATTCAACCGTCTCGTACCTCGAATGTTTGAAGGTCGTTCGCTCTTCACCCAATCGGGTCCAAGTCGCTTGAATAGGGGCAGCTGTTGCACCCTAAAATTTGCTCAACCTTATTCACTTGGTTTATGTTTCAATTACATTAGCATTTGCATATAGAGTCATGTACATAGTCTAATCATCTGCATAGCATAGCATAGCAAGTCATCCAACAGGGGACCAAGCATTATTCTCATCTCTATGAGCCTATCAAGAGGTTATTATCCTAATTCAATCTCATTCAAGTCATCAGAAAGAATTTGAAAACTGGGAAGTCAATGGATCAAGCAGTGCATCTATCCCCTAGCTGAGGGTATCTGGGGATCATCAAAGAAATTGTGAGCTGTGGGCTGAGCATGGAGAGTATCTAGACATCATAGAGGACTTAGAAAGTCATTTGGAGAAGGAGACAAGCCATTGGTGTGATCACAAGAATTGCAGTTGAAGACAGTCAACTAGGGTTTCATCTGGGGTCAACTCTAGGTCAACTCTAGGTCAATTGACTGATTCAAAGGCATTAAGGGCTATTGGAGAGATGTGGGGTTCATCATTTGACATGTAGAGAAAGATATGATGATATGTCAAGAAGAAATCAAGAGAAATTAAGGAGGAGAGGAGTTTCTAAATTAGGGTTTCTGTGTAAAATCCCCTAGTTTAGGTCAACTTTCCAAGCAAGATAATTCAAAATGCAAGCTTCAAATGGATCCTTGGCCAAAATGAAACTTGTATAGGATCTCAAGACCTTTAATTTGAGTGGTGGAAGACATCAAGGAGATTTATAGAACTCAAGTTATGGTCCTTGCAAGTTACAGGTCATCTGAGGTATCTGAAATTTTGTCTATAAAAGTGACTTGTTTTCCAAGCAATTTTTACCCCTCAAGGAGATTTCAAATGAATTTCTGGTTAACATAAGAGTTGTTACTCATTGTCTTAGATTTCTATAATGGTATGGTATGCCTTCATATGATTTGTGGAACTCTACTTATGGTCTTGGCAAGCAAAGGGTATTTTGGTCATCTGAGAATTATAGGTCATTTCAAGCCTATGCCCAAAACTCATATAAGGAAGCTTCAAATGGAAAAATTCACAACATCAAGCTTGTTCCAAATGACATTTTGAGTCTAGAAAAGTGACCATGAATGATTGGAAAGATTCATAGCACAAGGTTTCAAAATTGGTGGATTTAATGAATGAAAAATGACCTAAAAATGAGATTTTTCATATTTTGGCCAAATGAGGTGAAATTACAGGTCATTTTGATTGGAAAAATCATTTTGAGAACATTGGAAAAAGTAGAATTTTGAGTTTGGTTCAAGATTTGAGAGATATGCATGGTTACTTACAATGAAAGTTACATAATCAAAATTCAAGGGAAATTGTGCATGGGAAGTTTCTCCAAGCTTCTAGGAGTTTCTAACCTCATCTATATATTGCATTGAGTAACTCCATGCCATGGTTGGTGAATCACATTGCTCATAACACCAAGTTTCACACCTTTCTTCCATTTTGCAAAATCAATTCAAACTACCTCAAATCTTCACCAATTTTCACAATTCTTGATTGGATCATCATCACCATCACTCATAGATCAGAATTCACACAAGGATTGGGTAGAATTGGAGAGAACTCGTGCCATTCAAGTGAGTCATCCAAGAAGCAAGAATTCTTCAATCTCAAGATCCAAGAAGTTTGAGTCAGAATATTTGCATACAGAATCAAGGTTTGAGTGTGTGGATCAGTTTCAAATCACTGCAAGCATTGAATCAAGGAGTTCCATAGCTGTTTTCTTCATTTTACACCAGGTAGGTTTCTCCTTCGAATTGCATGATTCAGCCAGCATGTTAGTGATTTGTTAGCATAGAAAGGTTAGGATAGGTTAGATGACTGATTTTGGTGAGTTTGGAGAAGTTTTATGGAGGTTGTGAATGGTGTGTCAAAACTGTTAAGGCTTGTAATTCATGGTTCAATGCACGATAATCTTGAATGAATAGCTTGCAATGATCAGCATAAGATATGGATTAGTTTAGGGCAAGAATTAGAGAGAATTGGAAGAAGTGATATCAGGTGATCATGGTGGATTCAAACTGTTATGCGTATCGGGTTCCATTGTTGGTTGAGTTTTAGAGGAAGTTATTGTTATGGTTGCGTAGAGGGAAGAAATTAGAGCAATTTTGCTTTTGGAATCGTGTGATTTCATGGTGCCTCGAGGGAGAACAGAGGAGTGTAAGATGCATGCATGGTTAGGGTTTCAGACCTTAGGGTTGGCTGGAGGTTGAAGAAGACCTGAGAGCCACACGATTTGATCTTTGACCTTGACTGGGTTCTAAATCCAATGGCCACGATTCAAAGAAATTCGGAGGGAGATTTTAAAAAACCAATGTGCACCGTTTCATTAAACATAATCAGACTGGGCTCAAACCATTGTTGCTAGTGACACCCCCCAATAAGGCCCAAACCTAAAATGGACTGGAAATATTGCTTAATGCACCGTTTTTCTCTTTTTTTTTTAATTTTTGTTATTTTCTGATAGTGTTGGGCCCAGACGCACTTGCTATGCGCGCCCCCCAGTCTGGGCCCAGTTTATTCTTTTAACTGGTTTTCTCTACTTGTTGCACCCCTTCCATTTAATTTCCATCTTATTTTCTTTCAAATTTTTATTTTCTTTGAAAAATCATAAGTAATTGAAAAGTACATGATTTTAATTGATTCTTTTTGCATATTATTCATAATTTTGTCAAGAAAAATATCACATAAAAAAATTAATATTTCATTTTATTTTTATATTTTTTAGCATATTTTTCTTTTAAATAGCATTTTAAGTAGTTTAATTTGATGCATGATTTGTTAATTTTAGTTTGAATAGATGCTTTACCATTTTTAATCCATTCTTTTTAGGTTGATTAGATTAGACCTTCATATTGTATATAAAATTTAGTTCATGATTTTAGAAATTAATTTTAGGTGATTTGATTAGATGTGAATAACATGAACAAAACTAGGGTTTAGGTGATAACATAGGTGAATTAGTTCATTTCCCTTAGGAGTTAGAGATTGAATTTTTGAGGTATGGGACTATAGGGATTATGGGTAGTTATTAGATCCCTTAGAAAATATTAGGATTCCCCTACTGCTATTAGTATACTGGCTATATTTGCTTGACTGGTGTGGTGTGCCCTCTCTGGGGATTATGATTTGTCTGTGTGGGTATTGGGTTTGCTTGGGGATTGGGAGAGCTGAAGACTTGTGATGATGAAGCCATTGGAGATCAAGAGATTGAAGACCAACTTCCAGAGTTGATGAGGAGATTCTGTGCTGGCAGCTGTTGAGGAGTGTAGGGTTTAGGAGCTAGTCAGAGCCCTAGAGTAGAAAGCTTGTTTCCCAAACATGGAAGGCCTTGTATGCCTCCATTCCTCTCTGTGATGCAGAGTCTCTCTAAGACACTCACCCCTTCCTTTGGAAGGCTTGGTGATAGTGTCTAAGAGATAGAACTCTTGAGAGAAATATTCTATGTGTTGTTAGCAGTCTGTTTGCCACCCTTGGTGGTCAACTAATTGCTTAACACCAATTCACTCCTGTGATTGATTCCTCAGCTTGGAGATTGAGACTGGAAGAAAAGCCATTGCAGATGGAAGACTGATAATCAGAGACCTTGCCTGAAGGCTATGAAGATGGAGATTGATGCTTGCCTGAAGCTTGTAGCTGTTTGGAGATGACCTGAAGTCAGATGTTGATGCAGAGCTGCTGTGGCTGTTTATTTCTGCTGTATTATTTTCTGATGTATTGATTGGTTTCCCTGACTGTATTGTTTGCTGTTTAACCTGTTGGGTTGAAAGTGAATGCTGTTCACTTTTGCCTATTGTTTTCTAGGTTCGAGGTTGAGTGAGACTCCCTTGCCTCGCTTGTATTGCTGCATCCATGCATTTTACTGCTTTATTGTATATATGCTATTGTTTCTGTTTCCGTCTATTCCCTTAGGATCTCTGTTTCTCTCTGTGCAAAAGAGGAGCATGATAGACATTAGGTCTTAACCCATGCATGATAACATTAGGTTAGTTTGATTCCCTTCGCAACCGTAGGTTAGAGTTCTGTCTCTTCTTCCTCAAAACAAACAGAAGAACACAATAAATATTTCAAACACAATAAAAGACACTTCTTCCGTAAAAGAATGTGAACTCATCAAAACGTCATTTTTGTCCGCTTGGACTGTTAATCAGAAAATCTCTTTTTCAGAAGGAATAAAAACAATCAAAATAGACAGACCTGTGTCGTACGTGGCCCGAACTACGTTTGCTCTGATCTTTAATGTTGTATGA
The DNA here is from genome assembly GCA_963859935.3 of Lathyrus sativus. Taxonomy (NCBI): domain Eukaryota; kingdom Viridiplantae; phylum Streptophyta; class Magnoliopsida; order Fabales; family Fabaceae; genus Lathyrus; species Lathyrus sativus. The sequence goes on from OZ012740.1 coordinate 286,506,165, forward strand.
AAGTACGTAGGCAAAGGATGCGATATCCTAGCGAGCAACCTTCCCCTCCTTCCCCGTAGGTAGGTGAACTACGTTGACTCTGATTTCTCGTTCCAAACGGGAATACGTAGGCATAAAGTGTGATACTTTGCCGAGTCATTTTCTTTTCTTTTAACCCTTGACCTGTAGAGTAGATAGAATAACAATCCGTACCAAAAAACAAGCGTGGATCCCGTCAAGTACGACGGACGTGAGGGATGCTAATACCTTCCCCTTGCGTAACCGACTCCCGAATCCAGGTTTTGGTTGCGACGGCCATACCTTCCCCGTGTTGTGCGAGGTTTACTCTGAGCGTTTCCTTTCCCTCCTGTGGGATAAATAACGCACGGTGGCGACTCTTCTGTTCAGCCGGCGCCGATTTTCGCAGTAGCGACAATAAGACCTTGAGTCAAGCCAATTAAAACAATCAAACAAGTTAACAAACATGTGTAGATCAAGTATAAAACAATCTCACAAGATTAAATCAAGAAGAAGTTGAGAAGAGTTTCAACAAGAAGCAAGGTAAAAACCCTAAAATGTAACATGTCTTTCAAGTGGGTTAAAGTATTTCTAGGATGAATATCCTTGAATTATTTTCTCACTATGCGAAAGTATACATGATATGGAACATTTTGTAAAAAGAATGGATCAAAAATGTTGGAAAATGGAGAAGTTATGAGGTTTTCAAAATTGTGAAGAAAACATAAAAATATAAGTGATAAAAAGAAAGGAGTGCACATGGTAGGTGTTGAACCCACAACCCTTAAGTCACGAGTCTAAAGCTTTGCCAATCTTGCTAGTATGCACGTGTGAACATAAGTGGAAGAGAAATATCAAAATGTTAAAACATGGAAAAACATGAAAAACCCAAAAGAGTTGATCTCCACACGAATCGAACTCAGGACAATGGGCAAGGCAAGTACATGAGCGCGTAGGTCATGATCACTGGGGTGCTGATACATCCAATGTATCAAACCACCCTAGTGCAATATAAACCTAAAAGTGTGGAAATCTAGGCAACATTCTAAGCCAGCAAAAACAAGTGAAGAATGCCAAAAACGTGAACATCCAAAACAGGTCAAAACATCATCAATTTTAGCAAACCTTAGGTCTATCTTGTGTGATTTTTAACAAGGAGTAAGATGGCATGCTTGGTTTTCTCAACTTATGTGTACAAATTAAAATCCGATGGCAACTTCATAATGGTGTTTTAAGATGCATTTTCAAAGTTTGAGTGTAAAACCGACATGCTTGGATCGAATAGAAGATGTGCACACATTATAATCATGATATATGCAAGGTCTGAACAGAAAGATGCATCAAAAAGGCACTAGAATTGAAAATGGCATATGAGTTGCAAAGATGCACATGGATTGAAAATGCAAATGGCCAAAACAGAATGGCAGAACCAAAACTAACAAAGCTTCAATCAATAGACATTCAAGTACAACACATCATGGATTGAACAAATAGGAATTTGGTTCAAACTGACAGCAAGAAAACTTAAGAATCAAGAGGCTGCAATGACAGGTTGGAACAGAATCAGAAACATGATCTTATCACATAAGTAGCTAAAGCAAAATGATTGAACCAAACCCTGATCTTTGTGGTATATGTTCAACAATGGTTCATGACATATATTCACTTATTAATCACATCAAACTAAAACAAGACATGGCATGTACGAAACAGTTTTTAAACAAAACAGAAATTGGTATGAACTAGAACTCAAATAGAAAATATCAAGCATATTAAGAGCAATTTTGAGCATAAACAAATCAAGGTCCTCAAATGCTAACTGATCCAACATTAAATCCAAGCATCATACCTGAACTAACAGAAACAACAACAATATTCATAAATGGAACAACTTCACATTCAAATCCAATACCACCCATAACAGTTGCAAGCAAATCCCCCTAATATTCATCCATGACTTAGGGTAATGTCTTAAAGAGTTTCAAAAGTTAACACATAGCAGTACAATATTGTGTGATGATTAACAAGATGTTTAAACATAATGATTAGTAAAACAAACAAACAGTGGCAGATTCATACATGAGCTACATTTACTTTAAGCACATTTCAAACAAAATACACTAACATGTTCATGACAGTTCAACATTAAGATAGTGAGTACTAACCTCTTGTAGACTTCCAAGCAAGTTATGTGGCACACCGGCAAAAAAAAGGGCTGGCAAACTAGACAGAAGAGTCGCCACCGAACGTTATTTATCCCAAAGATAGGTGTTGCACCCCAAAATTTGACCAACTACTCATCGCAATTTGGCTCATGTTTCGACTCATTTCATTTTACATTTGCATACTGCGTACATTGCATTTTTTTAGTCAGATTGACTTTATCGGGATTACAGCCCTCTGATCACGTTTAAGGCAGTTTCATACCATCTCGAATACGAGGATTTATTTTGAGAATTGGTGCTCGTCCCGGTGTTTTCAGCTCTTGCTGTTATTTTGAGGACATGTCGGTGTCTGGTTTTTACCGTTTATTTCGCTGTATTCGCGCATCTTTTTCTAATCGGTTTAATTGACCTTCCCTGCATTTTTAGATTTTTTCCTCTTAATTTCTAGAATTTTAAAAGTATTTTTAATTGTTTTTCTAGAATTTTAATTCTTTTAAATAGATTTTAATAGCTTTTTAGGGTTTTATTTTCTATTATAGAATTTAATAGAGTCTTAATAGCAATTTTCTGTTTTTTAGATAATTCTTCTATAGATTTTAAATAGTTTTTTTAATAGATTTTAATAGAATAATTGTTTTTCTAGATTTAAAATAGATTTTTAATAAGTTTTTAGATTTAATTTCTTTTTTAGGAATTACTTTAATCATTTTTAGATATTAATTGGCTTAATATAGTTTAAATCACTTTGCTAGATTAATTTCTTTTTAGAGGTAATTGGATGTTAATTAGTATTTTAGAAAGTTTAATTGTATTGTTTAGTATTAATGGGGTCTTTTTAGTCATCATTAGCATTTTAATTACGTCAATTAGGAGTTAATGGTCCAATTTTCGTTTTATTATTAGGCATTAATTGCATCATGTTTTAATTAGTTTTAATATGATATTTTAATTGAGTTTAAGTGAGTCATTAATCAAGTTAATCAAGTTTTGTCCTTTGTGGGCCATGTGTCTGATTGTGGAGGCCCAAATCCCATTCTTCTGCCACTTGTCATACATATAAACAGCCACGCGTGGCACTCTCTCTCCACCATCTCACTCTGCACACGCCAACGCATCACTCTCTCTCTTGCCACCTCTCTACATGCAGAGATACGTGGCTTCACCTCCTCCTCCCCTTCCATGCAGAGCACCACGTGTCCTCCCCTTCCTCCCTTCACCGGCCGGCCATGCAACCGCCGCCGGAGCCGCCCTAACTATCGCCGGTAACTGCATTTCATCGCCGGAAACTGCATTTTTCCACCAGATCATTCTCTTCTCCGCCATGAACATTCAACAACTTCATCAACTCTTCACCGGACCTTCATCGAGAATCCCCAGAAATTCATCCAACTTCAAGAGAACCACCATAGTTCCTTCAAAATCCATGAATGTTCATGTGCAATGTTTCCAGAAGATTTAAGAACACCATCGTGTTCTTCTTTCTTTTTCCCCAGATTCAGGCGAGATCCAAGAATGCCACCGTTTCCAGATTCCCAGATCCTCAAGGGCGTTCGTTCATCCGTTCTCCATCACGCGTTCATCAAGATCTTCGTCGCTCATCCATCTGAATCTATGTTCATCATCTGTTTTCCAGAACTTCAAGGTCCCCAAGAACATTCATCGGTTCATCTTCCTCTCCAGATTTTCAGTAGCAAAACGCCCCAATGGACTTCGTAAGATCTTCAGAGATCATCAACACTGCAAATCGATCTTCGAGAATTCTCCAGAAACGTCTCAGATCTGCAAGGACGTCCAACGCCTTCACTCCAGATTTTCACAGTCTTCATTCGCGAACAATAAGTGTAACTGCATCAAGAAATTCTCAGATCTCCATCGATCATCACCTTCTTCATGATCCACGCACAATGAAGCCTTCGCAGGGGTTTTGTTTTTGGATGGCAAAGAGTGTGAGATGAGGAAAGCAAGGAACGGTGGCGTATGGAGGTTGAGACGGAAAGGTTTGGGAAGAGATTATAGGTGACGGCTGAGGGAGAAGAGAGAAAGGGTGCTAGGGTTTCATAATTGTGTTGGGATTGGGCCTCAAGCCCAACGAGTGTTGCATTCACACCCCTGCATACCACGCTACACCCCCGTCCCCTTGTTTGTTTTTTTCTTCTTTTTTTTTTGTGTGTCACGAATGGGCTGGGCCCAATTCACTTTTTTCTGAATTACACCCCACGTTTCCTATTCACGCCCCCCTGTGTTGATTTTTGTTATCATGATATTGGGATGGGCCCAAGCGTTTTGGTTTTTTTTCTGATTGCACCTCCAAATTGCCAGCGCCCCCCCCCCCCCCCCCCCCCAGTTTTTTATTTTTGTTATTTTTCTGAATGTATTGTGGGCTTAAAGCCCAGTGGCTGATTTTTCTATTTTACCCCCAGTTTGCAGGCTGTACCCCCCCCCCTCCCCTTTTATTTTTAATTTCTCTTTTGTATTGGACATATGATTGTAATAGTGTAGATTTTATTTTCCTATTTTCTTTTAGGGATCATTTTCATAGTTAGAACATTATGCATAGATTTTAATATAGAATTTTTATTCTAGTTTTCTTTATAGAATATTATAGATTTTAATATAGAATTTCATTCTATTTTCTTTAGGATATTATGGATTTAGATAGAATTGCTTTTTATGCTATTTTCCATTTATGCAATTTCTTTTAATTTCTTTAGAATAATTTCTAGTAGAATTTAATTGCCGTATTTTAGGAGTACACTTTTATTTCCGTTTTGTGGTTGGATTTCTCTCCTATTTTTCTTTCCTATTTTCGTTTCCTATCCGATCGTCCTTCGATTTTATTTTTGGCTGGCTGTGTGACATGATTTAATTGGAGAATGATTTTCGATATCATTTCTCTATCTTGTCTTTGACACGGATATCAATGCGCTACCTCTTAGAGTTCGATTTCTCGTATAGGTCGAACCATGACGGTCTAAGCGTTACATTGTTACTGATTCGAGCGTCCTCATCAAGGATCCAGAGAGGGAAAGATTGGAATGGAGCTTGCGCACATGTCAGGAGCCCACGGAGCCGCTTCGTTCAACATCATCTTTCTTATTCAAGTCCTCAGGCAACCGTCGAGCGTTGTGAGCTGTATCGTTAGATACGTAGGAAATGACAGTTGAGGAGTTTCTTCTCAATCGTCTAGGATGTCTAGTATGGTACCCTTTGGGTGACATGCGACGCATTCGCTCCTACGTCTTAGGTTCTTGCGTGTGTGTCCCGAGTTCCTTCCCGTTTGGGCGTAAGCCTGCTTCCTCTTTGTTCTCACCCCCGTGCGATCGAAACCCCTTTTCTCTCGTTGTCGTGCGATCGAGACCCCTTCTCTTGCCCCTGTGTAATCGAGACTCGTGTTCCCGCCAAACTACGTTTGCTCTGATCTCTCGTGCCAGACGAGAGTACGTAGGCATAAGATGCGATATCCTAGCGAGCTACCTTGATCCCTTTTCCCTGTTTTGATGTAGTTAGCTAAACTACAGCTGCTCTGATTTCTCGTACCAGACGAGAATATGTAGGCATAGGATGCGATATCCTAGCGAGCACACTAACAACTAACTTCTCTGTTCTCTCGCTGCCGTGGATCGAGACTTTCCCGCTAACGACTGATGTTCCCTTTCTCTTGCCCGAGTGCAATCGAGACCAGACCGTAGTTCTAGAACCCGTAGGTCCCCGTACCTTTAAACCCGACATACTACGTCCGTTCTACCGCAAATAGGTAACGCCTAATTCCTCGTCGAGCAAGCAGCATACACCTAACTGCTAGAATGCATACGCTAGTATCGTCAATCCTTTCTCTCACCCCCGTGTGATCGAGAACGCCCTGTCTAGCTGTAGTTAGCCTGAACTACGCAAGCTCTGATCTTTCACGCCGTGTGAAAGTACGTAGGCACGAGACACGACGTCTTGGCGAGCCCATTCCCCCCGTAGTTTCCCGAATTACGTTGACTATGACTTTCCCATTGCACGAGGGAATACGTAGGCATAGAGTGCGATGCTCTATCGAGTCAGTTTCTTTCTGTTTAGACTTAAAAGCCGTAGATAGATTGTTTTTCACCCGTAGACAAACACAACAAGCGTGGATCCCATCGAGTATGATGGATGTGAGGGGTGCTAATACCTTCCCCTTGCGTAACCGACTCCCGAACCCAGACAATGGTTGCGATGACCTTGTCTTATACCTTTTCGTCAGGTTTTTCCGATCGTTTCCTTTCCCGTCCTAAGGGATAAATAACAAAAGGTGGCGACTCTTCTGTTTTGCCGGCACCTTATTTTCGCGGTAGCAACAACTAGCGACTCTGCTGGGGAGCTTGATAGTTTCCTGGGGATCCAACGTCCCTTATGCGAGTCAATCAGGGGATCCAACATCCCTGTGCGAGAGTCAGTCCTAGCGCTTGTTTGCTTGTCTTTGGGTGTTTATTTTTGTGATGTATGTTATATATTACTGCTGTATTTACATTTCTCGCACTGTATTTTTATCTGTTGCTACTATACTGTTGTGGGATGGGAACTCTGATGAGTGATGAGCCAAAACCCAGGCTTGAGAGCATATACCTAGCATTAGAGTGGAGATTAGTGACGGACCTGTATGCTTAGCATGCACCAATCCCCATGAAATCCACACTCAGACGAGATCCTCTTTGATGACTTCTCTTCTGGCCCTTAGGGCTTGACGTGAGGTTGGATCTGAGGGTTGTCGACTCTGGGGACCGATCATTTGGGATTCAGCTAAGTGAGGTCGCTTCAACAGATGATGATGCCACACCTTCTGGGTATTGTATCATCGCTCTTGAAAGTCTGTGACGCTGATGACCGTATAGGATGCCGAACCTGTGTCAGTTTAGGTCCATACCCGTGAGTGGGAGGATTTTTTGCAGGAAACTTGACTTCCAGCCTACCCGGTATTTTTGGTTTTCTCTCGTCATAGCAGACTTATCCCGTCAGCAGCACAGTAGTAATCAGAGCTTTGTGGGGGCTATGATCCCGTGTTTGCTGCATCTTGCATTGCATTTGCATAAGCATCTTTGCATCATATTGCATATCATTCTCCAGCTAGCCAGAGCTCTTATCCAGCCTTTGTTTTGCATCAGAAGGGTGATTCTCCGGTGTTTGGTCTGAGCAAGGGTTGATTGTTAGAAGACGACCAAGGGGTTGAAGCAGATTTGAGCAGGATCAAGCAGTGAAGTCAGTTGAAAGTTGTTGGTAGTTATGTCAGAAAGCAACTTCCAGTTTGTTGATACCTTGTCAGGTTTCACTGTGACGTCCAATCCTTTGTATGGTTTTATGCCTGATGAAGACTTTCCGCAAGTGAACAACCTTACCGCAACTCGACTTGTACAACCTTCTGTTGAAGACCGAGATCTACATGAGCAGTTTGTTGTCCGAAGTGAACACCATCCTTCTATTGATACCTCAGACTATCAGGGTGTTGTTTTCCCTGTGCCAAATTCCCAAAGAGAGGTCCCAATAGCAAAGACTGAAGACCCATTAGCTCTCGTGTATGCTAAAAGGTTTCGTGCGTTGGATGAAAGATTCAAAGCCTTGGAAGTTAAAGATGTTGTTAAGCCCAATGTTGCAGACATGTGTCTGGTTTCTGGCCTAGTGTTACCTCCGAAGTTCAGAGCGCCGAGGTTTGAAAAGTACAAAGGAGATAGTTGCCCGAGGCAACATCTGGTGATGTTCTGCCAAAGAATGACTTCGTTTGTGCACAACAACAAGTTGATGATTCACTGCTTTCAGGACAGTCTGATTGGGGCATCTCTGAGTTGGTATATGCAGTTAGAGAGTAATCAGATCCAATCATGGGTGGATTTAGCCAATGCTTTTCTGAAACAGTACGACTATAACCTAGACATGGCTCCTAGTCACATGCAGCTGCAAGAATTGTCTCAAGAGAACAATGAACCTTTCAGGAAGTATGTTCAGAGATGGAGAGAATTTGCTGCTAGAGTGCAACCACCGCTTCTAGACCAAGAGTTAAAAGGCATGTTCGTAAAATCCTTGCAGAGCCCGTACTTCGAAAGAATGCTTGGAGTTGCACCAAATTTCTCTGAATTGGTAAGGGCAGAAGAGCGCATCGAGTATGGTGTACAGACTGGAAGAATTCATAATGTTTCGAGCAGTCAGGCTGGTGAAACCGAATCTCTCTTTAGCTTTCAAGCTGAAGATGAAACCATGGTCAATGAAATCATGACAGATGATGGGTATTCTCAAGACAAATCGGTGAAATCTGTTGGTTCTTCGTCTTCTCAGCGGCCGGTATCCTCTGTGTCTCGTTATTCTGGACAGACAATTGTGCATAGGGCACCACATCGGGAACCTTATGTCATTCCTCTTGCAAATCCACGAGCTCGTGGCCGAGGTTATCAGAATCAGCGTCAAAATCAGAACCGACCTCGTAACAACTTGGAACAAAGGAATGCTCCTTCTCATCCAGTGCATGTGTCGTATAGCCAGATTCTGCCACATTTGATTCAGAATTCTTTGGTGGAACCTAAAGCTCTTAAGCCCGTGCCAGAGCCTTACCCTCCTGGGTACAATCCCCATGCTCAGTGTGGATACCATGGTGGATCCCCGGGGCATTCAACTGAAGATTGCAAAGCTTTCCAGGCAAAAGTGCAACAGTTGATCGACAAAGGGTGCATTTCCTTTCCAGAAGGAGTTCTGGTTGTGCATGACAGCCTCTCAGCTGTCTGAGCTCGCAGATTCAGAGGGTTATTTCCAGAAGCCAGTGGTCCAGACAGGCAGACATCCTCAACATTGGCAGTTCTCAGACTTTTTATCATTTGCATTTGTAGTTTCCTTTCTGTTAGTTACTACTTGCTGTTAAACATTGTTTGTTTCGAATGGTAATATTGATAAAGTGACTATGCATTTTTCTGAATTAATCATGCCGCTGTCGCTCAATTATTGCATTGCACTGACACTTGCATTTTATTCATTCCACTTTATCACTATGATTAGTAAGGATTGGAGGGAGGATGACGAAACTGAATACTTATAACCGAGGATCGTATGCTTTCGGATAAAACCCTGCCTATGATGTACAAGCATTGTTTCAAATCCCCTAAACACTGGAGATATGAGGAGTTAGTCCCTCGTTAGCCACTTCGAGCCGAGAAGTAGGAGTTTCTTTCGGACTTTTAAACCCTCTCATCTTAACCCGGGGCAGGGTAGTCGTCAGTTAGCTTGACCGAGCGTTCAAGCCTTATAGAGGAGTGTTGCCTTTCGAGGACCAATCACAGTTTATTCCTCTCAAGAGGTCACACCTCGTCAACCACAGTGGTTAAACCTCGCCAATAAGGAGTGAGACGGTTATAACCTTTTCGGAGCAAGCAAGACAACCAGTGTCACACGACTTGTTCCAAGCAAAAGAAAAAAGAAAAAGAGAGCCCGCTAAGTAAAAAAGAAAAGAAAAGTTGGAAAGCAAGTACTTAGGCAAAAATCAGGGCATCCCGCTGGACTTCAAAAGAAATCAAAAAGAACTCAAAAGAGTCAGTCTAGGCAAAAATTAGGGAATCAAAAGAATAAAATGAAAGGATCTCAACAGAAAAATCCTCAAACAAGGACAAAGTCGTGTGGATACAGACACCGAAAACGAAAGAGGAGTAACTGTCACTCCGAAAACCTCGCGAGTTCCTTAACCATTGTTCCTAACATTCCTCGAAGAGGCGAGCGCACGTGCTAGGTTAACTGAACATTAGGACCGGAGATCATCACGTAGAAGGGGTGGGTACGAATCATAACTTGAGCCTAATATCCCTTGTTTCATGAACCGTGAACCCGGCCACAATACAACCCTTAAAAGACCTAATTGAGGCAGGGTTTATTCTGAAAGCGCATTACGATAAGGTTGAGTTACCTGACTCCTACATGATTTGCTAATCATATCCTTGTTGTATTTTTCACTGATCAAATTAGCATTACGTTTGAACTCTTTGGTTCATTCGTCACTCACTATCATGATGCGTAAATGGGTGACAACACCTTTTTCAAAATCTGCATGAACACTGCATTAAAATTACCATTCGTGAATAAACAATTTTAATTGCAGGTCAGTAGTTGATATGAAGGAATTCCAACAGGGAATAGTCAATCAGGACTGAATCGTTAGTAGTCTGGATCAGAACTGTATGCTGCGAAGCCCTGTGAATTTGGGACATTGACTTCCAGTGAGTTTGGAATCAGTTAGTCTGAGGACAAGTCCCGAAGCATCGGTTGATTATGGGACAGTTTGTTCAAGAAGCAGTTGATCAAAAGTGAATCTTCTCGAGACCCAATCAGGGGCAGTTATCCAGAACTCCTGTGATTTGAGGGCGGATCCCTCCAGTGTTCAATCAGGGCAGGTTAAGTCACTCAACGCTCGTTCAGGGGCAAGCTACTTTAGAAGTATATTGAAACCAGCCATGTTGAGAGTTGGTTATTTGAGGATGAATCCTTCTGTTGCACAGATGCTAGGGCAAGCCATCTCGAGGTCGCCTCATGGCAAGCTGCTTTCTGTTCATAATGAATTTTCCCAAGAGTCGGATTGGGGCAAGTTGAATTACACTGGGGCAAGTTATTCATACGAGTTTGTTCACCCCAGCAAGAGTTGAGTGTCGGGGAATCGTGTCATTACCCTACCAGATAACCTGAACCTTCTGAAAAAGCCTCGCTGTTATTGGATTGTTATCCTACAGCCTAAACTTGTTACTTACCGTGTAACCAAAGTCATTTCCAAAGCCCAGTTCTCGCCTGGAAAACCTCTAAAGCCTAGTCCTCGTCTGGAAAACCTGTAACCAGTTCTCGCCTGGTCCGCCTTTCTCAGAATACCAGTTCTCGTCTGGTGGGTGTCAGCTTTTAAACCAGTTCCCGTCTGGTCACCTTTTCCTTGACCCACTGTTTAACTAGTTCTCGTCTGGCTAACACAGTTTTAAAGCCCAGTCCTCGTCTGGCAAACCAGAAATCAGTTCTCGTCTGATATCCAAAACCTAGAAGTCAGTTCTCGTCTGACAACTTAAACCCTTTTGCCACTAGTTCTCGTCTGGTATTCTACCCTCGAATGCTAGTTCTCGTCTAGTATGTCCCCTTCAAATCCACTTTTGTTGGTAACCAGTAATAAATCCTTATCACCATAAACCTATCCCTAAACTAGAAAAAGCCTAATCGTACCTGGCCCGATATTCCCGGTGACATGTGCTATCACGTTCCCTGACACGAGGCTCGAATGGTCTCAGTTCTCCATGATTGGTGTTCTACATTCCCTTAGGGGGTGATGTTGTTAAACCAAGAAATTTTCTTCAGCAGAGATGTGCAGTTAAGATTGACTCTCCTCAGCTGTTTGAGATTGCAGCAAGTTGAGATGGCACTTGTCCTTCATCAGAGTAGGGTCAAGATTATCCTCAGCAGGTCATGATTGATATCCTCGACAGAGTGTAGCCATCCCCGGCAGATTGATTGTACATTCCCAACGGTTTAGGATCGAAGTTCTCCCTGACAAGCGGATTTGGGTTTATTTCCCCAGCACTGGGTCAGGGTGCAGTTTCTCGTAGGAGATTATTCACAAGTGTTCAGCCTTTGATAGCGCAGACTGAAGTCTCCAGCGGAATTGAAAGTCCCCCACATAGTTGTATTTTCCCCGGCAAGTAGGATTTATTCCAGCGTCTGGTTGCCTATCCTCAGCCGAATTTGCAGTTTCCCAAGAGAGCCAAGTCCTTGGAAAGCGTTCAGGCCATGATTGGTGCTCCCCAGTAGAGTGTTGAATAGCTGATGCTGTATTTCCCCATCGGAGTCGTTATCTCCAGGAAAGTTTTGCCGCAAAGTCCGTGCAGTTTATTACTCCAATTGACATTGTTTTTCTCAGCAGTTGTGGTTCGTACACCTAGATGAGCAGGTCCAGGTTCTCGTAGAACTTTGTTCCCCTACAGCAGTCGACTGAAGTTTGTTTCCCCAGGCGGAATCCAATTGAGATTGGTGTGACTTCTTCTCCGTGGCAAGATGATTCCTTCCTCCACCAGAGCGGTCCTTTTTCCTTGACAGGAGGCTTTTCCCTTCAGCATTTATTTTGCTGATGGGGTCGTAGCATTTTGCATGATTGCATAGCATTTACCCTAAAAAATGCGTAGCATTTCCACCGTGTGGAGCATTACGTCATGGTCAAACATATGCATACGAAACATGAGCTAGGTCGTTACCGTTCGGGTTTTGCAGGTGTTCCTCCGCAGAATGGTTCGCTCAAGATGATTCTTGAACTCCCCAGCGAAGTTGATTGCTTAAGATGATTCTTAAAATCCCCGGTGAAGTTGCCAGAGTTGGTTGCTCAAGTTGATGCTTAGGATTCTCGGCAGAGTGTTTGCACAGGATGATTCCTGAAATCTCCAGCAGAGTTATTGGTTCAGAATGACTCTTGAAGTCCCCAGCGGAGTTGATTGTTCAAGATGATTCTTGATTCCCTCAGCAGAGTTTATTTGTCCAGAATGATTTCTGAATCCCCCGAAGCAGATTTACTTGATAGTTATCCAGAATCCCCAGCGGAGGTGTGTCAGCCCCAGCAGGTTTTAAACAGAAAAGTTGAAATTTCCCTTATTGACTTACTGATGAAGTCCGACAAAGATTTTGTCGACGTGTCTAGCGACACGATGAGTCCATAGGTGACAATAAGGAATTCTTCTACAGTGGCGCAGAACGCCCGACAACAAAATCAGCCATCATTCACCAGTTACTGAGCAACCGGTGATCCCTTATTGACTTACTGATGAAATCCGACAAAGATGTTGTCGACGTTCCTAGTGACATGATAAGTCCATAGGCGACGATAAGGAATTCTTCTGCTATGACACAGAACGCCTGACGGCATAATCGACCATCCATTACCAGTTACCGTGTAACTGGTGATCCCTTGATGACTTGAAGATGAAGATCTACAGCAAAATCAGATGATCATCCTGACGGAGATTTGAGATTAGCCCTTCACCAATTACCATTTGACCAATTCCACAGCAGAGTTGCCGTGCAACTGTCATGATCAGTTTTTGAAGACGTTCCTACTAATCAGAGTATCGTCTACCTGTGCGGTTGGGCGATCGCCCGTTGCCGTGTAATCGGCGATCCCTCGATGATTTGAGGATGCAAAGATATCAGATAAATCAGAGAATCATCCTGAAGGAGGTTCATATCAGTATTTCTCCAGCTAGTTGTCGTTCAGCTACTATTTCAGCTTCCGAAGATTTGTTCCCATCAGAGTACCATGTACTTGTGCAGTTGGCAAATTTCTGGGTTCCCTTTTGTATTCAACCGTCTTCTACCTTTGAATGATTGAAAGCCGTTCGCTTCTCAACCCTTCAGGTCCAAGCCGTTTGAATAGGGGCAGCTTTTGCACCCCAAAATTTGACCAACTACTCATCGCAATTTGGCTCATGTTTCGACTCATTTCATTTTGCATTTGCATACCGCGTACATTGCATTTTTTCAGTCAGATTGACTTTATCGGGATTACAATCCTCTGATCACGTTTAAGGCAGTTTCATACCATCTCGAATACGAGGATTTATTTTGAGAATTGGTGCTCGTCCCGGTGTTTTCAGCTCTCGCTGTTATTTTGAGGACATGTCGGTGTCCGGTTTTTACCGTTTATTTCGCTGTATTCGCGCATCTTTTTCTAATCGGTTTAATTGACCTTCCCTGCATTTTTAGATTTTTTCCTCTTAATTTCTAGAATTTTAAAAGGAATTTTAATTGTTTTTCTAGAATTTTAATTCTTTTAAATAGATTTTAATAGCTTTTTAGGGTATTATTTTCTATTATAGAATTTAATAGAGTTTTAATAGCAATTTTCTGTTTTTTAGATAATTCTTCTATAGATTTTAAATAGTTTTTTTAATAGATTTTAATAGAATAATTGTTTTTCTAGATTTAAAATAGATTTTTAATAAGTTTTTAGATTTAATTTCTTTTTTAGGAATTACTTTAATCATTTTTAGATATTAATTGGCTTAATATAGTTTAAATCACTTTGCTAGATTAATTTCTTTTTAGAGGTAATTGGATGTTAATTAGTATTTTAGGAAGTTTAATTGGATTGTTTAGTATTAATGGGGTCTTTTTAGTCATCATTAGCATTTTAATTAGGTCAATTAGGAGTTAATGGTCCAATTTTCGTTTTATTATTAGGCATTAATTGCATCAGGTTTTAATTAGTTTTAATATCATATTTTAATTGAGTTTAAGTGAGTCATTAATCAAGTTAATCAGGTTTTGTCCTTTGTGGGCCATGTGTCTGATTGTGGGGGCCCAAATCCCATTCTTCTGCCACTTGTCATACATATAAACAGCCACGCGTGGCACTCTCTCTCTCTCCACCATCTCACTCTGCACACACCAACGCATCACTCTCTCTCTTGCCACCTCTTTGCATGCAGAGATACATGGCTTCACCTCGTCCTCCCCTTCCATGCAGAGCACCACGTGTCCTCCCCTTCCTCCCTTCACCGGCCGGCCATGCAACCGCCGTCGGAGCCGCCCTAACTATCGCCGGTAACTGCATTTCATCGCCGAAAACTGCATTTTTCCACCAGATCATTCTCTTCTCCGCCATGAACATTCAACAACTTCATCAACTCTTCACCGGACCTTCATCGAGAATCCCCAGAAATTCATCAAACTTCAAGAGAACCACCATAGTTCCTTCAAGATCCATGAATGTTCATGTGCAATGTTTCCAGAAGATTTAAGAACACCATCGCGTTCTTCTTTCTTTTTCCCCAGATTCAGGCGAGATCGAAGAACGCCACCGTTTCCAGATTCCCAGATCCTCAAGGGCGTTCGTTCATCCGTTCTCCATCACACGTTCATCAAGATCTTCATCGCTCATCCATCTGAATCTGTGTTCATCATCTGTTTTCCAAAATTTCAAGGTCCCCAAGAACATTCATCGGTTCATCTTCCTCTCCTGATTTTCAGTAGCAAAACGCCCCAATGGACTTCGTAAGATCTTCAGAGATCATCAACACTACGAATTGATCTTCGAGAATTCGCCAGAAACGTCTAAGATCTGCAAGGACGTCCAACACCTTCACTCCAGATTTTCACAGTCTTCATTCGCGAACAATAAGTGTAACTGCATCAAGAAATTCTCAGATCTCCATCGATTATGTTGCACCCCAAAATTTGCCCAACATTTCTTTACCTAGCTTATGTTTCATTTCATGCACATTAACATTATCATTTGCAATTCATTGACATGTATGCAGAAGATCAAGAGGTATGATTACCAATCAAGGGCTGCACAAGAGTTTGAAGCTAGCTAAGAAGGTTATTCAAGTGTTCAAGGGTTGATATCCTTGCCAGAGAAGATAAAAGATCCTCAAAGAGAGTGGTTGAAGCCAAGTGTGTAGGTATCCTAACTTGAGAGTTGTGGGCAGACATCAGATGATTTTGAGTTCATGGAGATGGACTTGAGGTCTTGAGAGAGCTCATGAGAAGTGTTGAAGATCACTTTGAGGCCTAGACATGTCATTGTGCAAGATTAAGAAGGCTCAACCATGATTGGTGCAGCTAGGGTTTGACTGGGTCAACCCTAAGTCAACTGATGATTTGAAGAAGGTTGAGACCTAATCCAAGAGCCATGTGATCATGGATTAATGCATTGAGATGCTATAAGGATGATTCCAAGGTCAACTCATCATGATTGAAGAGTTTGAGAAGTTTCAAGCTAGGGTTTCTAAGGCTTGACAGTGTAAAATCCCCTAGTTTGACCCCTATCTTCAAGGCAGTTTAGCTCAAGATGTGATTGTCATCTCATCTTGCCCCCAACATGAATGTGTGGAGCATACGCTTAGCTTTAATTTGAGTGCTAGAAGTCCATGATAGGATTTGTAGAACTCAAGTTATGACTTTGACAAGTTACAGGTCATCTGAGGTATGTGAATTTGGGGGCTTGAAAGTTGCCCAACTTGCATGAAACGTTTTCCCTAGAAGGATGATTCCTATGAACTCTTGGTCAACATGAATGTTGTTCCTTATCCTCTTAGCTTTCTAGAGAGTACTAGAAGTCCTTGATAGGATTTGTAGAACTCAAGTTATGGCTTTGACAAGTCAGGGGCATTTTGGTCATTTGGAGATTATAGGTCATTTCAACCATAAGGCCATAACTCCTATTTCCAAGCTTCAAATGAGAAAATGTTCAACATCAAACTTGTTCAAAATGATGTTTTAAGGCTAGTCAATATGCCATGAGATGTTGGATTTGCTTGTAGCTCAAAGTTGCAAAAATGACCTAAAATGAGGGTATAAGTTAAATGAACCAAAGTTGGAAATTGATACTTTTGATCTACACATCCAAACCAAGGCATGTAATAGGTCATTTTGACTCTAAAAAGCATTTTAAGAACATTTGTTTAGCCACATTTTTGAATTGAGGTCTAATTTGTGGACTTGCTTTGAAAAGTAGTTACTTACATCTTAAGTAACATTTGCAAAACCAAAATGCAAGGCATAATCAAGGTCCCTTGCAAGCCAAACACTTCCAAAATGTCACTAGGGGAGAAATTGGAAGGGAATGGGATTGATTTCAAGCTGTTAACAGAATTATGCACACCATGGCATATGATTGAAATTCTCATGACATGAGAGATTGAACTTCTCATTAGAAGGATCTAGAGGGTTCTAGATCATCCACACATGGTCTATATATTGAATAGAGATGATCCAAGGCCAAGGTTGGTGATGATTGAAGGAGAGAGCAGAGATTGAGATTGAAATTTCATTACTTGCAACTGAATTCGGTTACATCATTTCACTCACTTTCCATCCATTTTCTTGATTGCAATCTCTTCCATGAAGGCTAGGGATTGATTCCAGATCATAATCAAGGGAAATTCGTGGCTGATTGGTGTTCTTGAGCTCAGATTTCTCCACCTGCAACTCAGATTCAAATCCAAGAATTGAAGCCATTCCAATCAATTCTATTGCATACAGAAGCTTGGAAGTGATTCACTGAAGGAGTCTGGAGCATTTGAGGGCTTGATTTGAGGTCTTGCTACTTCTGTGCACACGAATTTTTCAGGTTGGTAACCTTCAATCTCTAGCTTGTTTTAGTTAGAATTAAGAGGAATTAGGGTGTTAGATGCATTGTAGAATGGTGTAGGAAGGATTTCAGATCATTAATTTGGGAATTAGTGACCAATTAGGGATGTTACCATTTTCGGTTGAGAGTTGGTTCTTGCGAATCTTGAGGTTTCAGAGTGAATTAATGGTATGAGTGAGTTCCTTGTGAGATTTGGGACATGTTTCATCAAGGGATCGTGGCCAATGGTGGACTCTATGGCAAACTAGGGTTGTGAGAAGATGACCGGAGAAATTCACCGGTGGTGGTTTTGGGCGCGCAGGTGGCCTGAGTTGTAGAAGTTTGAATTGGGGAAGATGATCCCTGAGCCCTTGGATCAAGGTTGGACTTTGACTAGGAACCCCATCCAACGGCCACGCGTGCGTTTCATTTTCTGAAGAGGTCTGACTTAATGAAACGATGCGTTTCATTAATCAGCTGTTTTGGGCTTTGTATAATAGCTGCTACTCACACCCCCCTGATGGCCCAATCCATGAATTGAACTGATTTTTACTACTATCTGCACCGTGGGTTTGTATATTTTATTTTGATTTTCTTTGTTTTTTCATTTTATTCATGCTTCTTGATAAAATCATAAAAAATGGAAAAATGATTCAATTAATCCCATTATTTTTGCATTAGATTCATGATAGGGTCTAGTATTTGTTAGATAAAAAATATTTTTATTTCATGCATTTTCTGATTTTATGGGAATTTTCACATTTTAATTGATATTAAAATAGTCATGTTTGATACTTGATTTTGTGGAATTTTGTGTGATCATGTGATGATGATTTTGATCTTGATTTTTTGTGAGTGGCTAGCATGGATATGCATGATCCCCATAGATTTTTATCACATTTTTGTGATGAGCATAAGTGGTAGTTTAGGTTGAAACCTTTAGAAGCTCCATTTTTAGGGTATATGGTTGATACCTTTAGATTAGGACTTAGTTTTAGGACTTAATAGATGTTTTAGTCCTTGGTTTTTGTATGAGGCATTCTTAATTGAATTAGTATCCCTTAGGAATTTTTGTAGGAATTTATAATATAGTTTACTATTTTTGATTGATTTTAGTTTAGGTGCTAGTTTTAGATGATTCTGATGCACTAACTCAACTAGATTAACATCTTTAGTTCCCTTAGATTAGGGTTTTGTTTCTCTTGTTCTTGGGTGATGATGAAGGCAAGTTGAGGATGCATTGGATTGCTTGAAGAGGCTCGGATGTGAGGATCTTCCCTTCTTTTGGTGTAGTTTTGTTTAGGTGTTAAGATTAGGGTTTGTAGGCAGAGCTGCTAGATAGTTCTCTTCCTTCATAAACATGGATGATGTTGATCACTTCCATTCTTCCCTATGATGTAAGGTCCCCTTGTAAAGGCCTCATCCCTCCTTTGGTAGGATGTGTGGCTCTTTGCAAGTTTGTAGAACCTTTGAGGGTCCCTTTCTCTGATGACAGGATGCTTAGTGGTGACCTTTGGTCTTCACTCTGCTACCAATCATCCCAACTTTGCTCTGGATAGATGAATCTTTTTCCCTTGTTAGAGGATGGAGTTCCTTGCTTGAAGAAGATTGAAGGATGGAGTTGATGCTTCTTTGTGTTTGAATATTACTATGAGAAGCTGAAGCTTATAGGTGAAGAGGACCTAGTTGATACTGGTAAAGAAGAGAGAGCTGAAGCAAGAAGAACAAGTTGATACTTATGAAGAAGATCCAATTGAGATTGAGTGAAAAGCTGAGGCTTGAGGAATAAAGGATAAGTTGACACTTACATTGATGCATTGAGAGCCTGAAGGAGTCAAGTTGATACTTGTAGTTAGGAGTGAAGCCTGAAGGTGGAATTGACTGAAGAGCTGAAGCTTGAAGAAGAAAGAATAGGTGGATACTTATGTAAAAGCTCAGAAGAAGCAAGTTGATACTTGCTATTGAAGATGATAGCCTTGAAGACCAATTGAAGTCTGATGACTGGGCTGCTGTCAAGTTGGTTTAGTTGTAGGAGCTGTTGATCTGTTTCCTTTCTTGTCTGCTTGCTTTCTGTGCAACTGTATTGATGTGCCTTGTTTGACTTGCTTGATGCATTAGAATAAGTCTATATCTAGACTGATGTAAGCTAGGAGCATGATTACACTAGAGTTTGAGTTGCTCCCTCTGCTTGTATTTTTACTGTATGGCTTTGCTTGCGGGTATTCGGTAGAGCCCAGCTCCCTTGCCTATGTGGTTTGTGTTTGCTTGATAGCATTTCATTTCTTCTGTATGATTGCAGTTACTTCTATTTTGCTTGATGGCATGTCATTTATTCTGTATGATGGAAGTTATTCATATCTGGCTTGAGGTTGAGATGAGCTTGTGGAGGCTGACACCCCACACACATTTCCTCCCTCACTTGCATTGCACGCATTTTACAGTCGTTTACTGTTTACTGTTTAAGCTGATGCTTTATCTGTGTACTGTTTAAGCTGATGCTTTAGATGTTTCTGTTTATCATTGACATGATCCCCTAGGAATCTCACTCCCTTTGATAAGGAAGTGATGATTAGAACTTTAGGTTGAAACCTATGCATGATAACTTCTAGGAGTTCCCTGTTTCAAACCTCAACCATAGGATGAATCCTTGGCATGACAACATTAGGACTTGATAGCCTCCCCTTAGTTGAGCCTGTTCTCTCTTCTCATCTCGAAACAAATCAAAATACAGTAATAAAGGTTAACTGACGCCGTACGTTACGAGCCTTAAGCTATCTGAGAAAGGATTGTTGGAGAGCTTCTTTTCAACAGTCTGGATGTTTAGTATGGTACCCTTTGGGTGACATGCAACGCAGTCACTCTCAGGTCATAGTCTCTAGTGCGATACTAGTTGCAAACAAACATAAAAAACAGTTCTTTCGTAAAAGACAGAAAACAAACCTCAAACCTTTTTGCCCCGTGGGCCCGTAATTCGAAGGAAGCTTTTCTGAAGAAAAAAGTGTCGTTAACTCCCAGTTCTACCGCAAACGGTAATGCCTAAGTCTCCAAGGGTCGAGCTGCGTACGTCAAACTGCTGGAACTGTTTGTTAACCCTACTCGATAAAACAGATGAATCTGAATTCCCGTAATCCGTATTATCCCAAACTACGTAAGCTCTGATCTCTCATTCCTGTTGAGAGTACGTAGGCACAATACTGACGTATTGGCGATCCACCTTCCCCGTAACCCGTAGTTAGTCGAACTACGTTGACTCTGATTTCTCATTCTCTGATGAGAATACGTAGGCATAAAGTGTGACGCTTTGCCGAGTCATTTTCTTTTCTTTTTTAAGCCAGCCTTGATAGGTAGATAGATAAATCAACCCGTCATATAAACACGACAAGCGTGGATCCCATCAAGTACGATGGACGTGAGGGGTGTTAATACCTTCCCCTTGCGTAACTGACTCCCGAACCCAGACAATGGTTGCGATGACCTTGTCTTATACCTTTGCGTCAGGTTTTTCCGATCGTTTCCTTTCCCGTTCTGAGGGATAAATAACGAAAGGTGGGGACTCTTCTGTTTTGCCGGCACCTTATTTTCGCGGAAGCGACAGCTGGCGACTCTGCTGGGGACTTGATAGTTTCCTGGGATCCAACGTCCCGTATGCGAGTCAGTTTGGGGATCCAACGTCCCCTACGAGAGCCGATCCTAGCGCTTGTATGATTACTGGTTGGGTTGTGTTTATTTATCGCATTTTATTTCCCGCATTTTATTTTCAGTATGATATGATTATCTGTGCTGTTGTGGGAGGGCATTCTGATGAGTGAGAAGCCAGACCCAGGCTTGAGTGAACCTAGCATTAGTTATGGAAATTAGTGGGCGCGTGCTTGCTTGGCAGGCACTAGTGTCTCATGAAATTCACGCTCAGACGAGGTTCTCCCGGTTGACTTCTGTTTCAACCCTTTGGGTTGAGGGGGTTGTTGGTTTGGAGGATTATTGACTCTGGGGACCGATCATTTGGGATTCAGCCGAGTGAGGCCGCTTCATGAGCCGGTGATGCCACACCTTATGGGTATCATATCACCCCTCTTGAATGTTTGTGACGCTGATGACCGCATAGGATGCCAAACTTGTGTCAGTATAGGTCCATACCTGTGAGCAGGGTTGGGTTTGTTGCAAGAAACCTTAACCTTCAGACTACCTGGTTTTCTTGATAGTGAATCAGTTTTGTTGGTATCAGAGGTTCTCATCATCATATATATGATTGTTCTTGACAGAACAGAGTTTTGGTCATGTATCAGAGGTCCTTGTTATCAGATGTTTGTTCTTGACAGAGCAGAGTTTTGGTATTGTATCAGAAGTCCTTATTATCAGATGTGTGTTCTTGACAGAGCAGAGTCGTGGTCCGATGTCAGGGTTTTCTTATTATCAGAGATAGGGTTGTTCTTGACAGAGCACTATTATGATTTTGTTGATACAGGATCTTCACCTTCATCTCCTCAACAACACAATTGCTTTGATCTCTTGCTGCATGATTGCATTTTACATTGCTTTGCATGCTCATTTGCATTTCATTAACGTGTGTCTGTGTTGCAGGTACCGTTTCCCCCGATTCAGGATTTCTTGCCTTCTATTGTGCTATCATGGGTTCTCTGAGGAGGACCATGGCTTACAAGCTCCCTGCTCCTGATGTTGTTCAGCTGACTGGTTTGATAGCTTTAGCAGAGGATTCTGTGAGAGATGAGTTCAGAAAGTCTTACGACAAATTGCTCAGTTTGGTTCGTAAACCCTCTGTGTTTGAGTTGAATGGGTTGCACGCTCTGCTGCAGTTCTACGACCCTCCGTTGAGATGCTTTACTTTCCAGGACTTTGTTCTCGCACCCACGCTAGAGGAGTATGTTGATTTGTTAGGTGTTCCTATCAAGAGTCAGATGCCCTTTGTCCATATGGATGCTGAGCCTAATCTGGCTAGTCTAGCTCCGTCACTTCATCTGGATGCCTCCGAGTTGGTATTGTCTAGTTGGAACAAGGTTCCCGGTTTCTCCTTGCAGTTATTAGTGGGAAAGGCTTAGCAGTGCGCCAAAGACGGATGTTGGGTCGTGTTCAATGCCATCCTCGCTCTGTGCATATATGGCATCATTCTGTTCCCTAATATGCCCGACTTTGTGGACTTCGATGCCTTCCACATCTTTGCTTCAGGGAATCCAGTCCCTACCTTGATAGGAGATGTCTACCATTCCATCCACTACAAAAACGAGAACAGAAGGGGTAAGAATGTCTCGTGTTGTGTGCCCTTGCTTTATAGATGGCTTGATAGTCATCTACCCAAGAGGGGTCCCTTTGCTTCGTCTGCAGCCACAGCCGAGTGGTCTGAGCGTTTGATGAGTCTATCAGCGGAGGATATTGACTGGTTTGATAGAGATAGGTTGGGTACCGAGATCATCTTCAGCTATAGCGGGTTTCCGAACGTGCCTTTGATAGGCAGGAAGGGCTGTATAAACTATAATCCGTCTCTGCTGGTCCGACAATTTGCTTATGCTTTGAGAGCTCCGCCGAAGGATGAAGAGGTGCAGGAATCAGTAAGAGGGGAAAACCATTGCTGGGGAAAAGTAATAGTCAAGCCTAAGCTCCGTATGTGACGTGGATCAAAGCCAGAGCAGATGCTATAGGGATGTCGTTTCCTCCTGCCAAGCCAGAAAGCCCTCCAGTGATCGAAGAGCCCACCACCGTGCCTATTCAGCAGCATAATCAGGTGCTAGCTGAGCAAGATGAATTGAAAAGGGCAAATGAAGAATTGGAGAAAGAACTGGCTCAGCTCAGAAGTGAGAGAAGCGAAGCCGTCCATTCCTTCAAGAGGCAGACAGAACTGGTGAACCAGTTAGGGACAGATTTGACTAAGCAGATAGCTGAGCGCGAGCGCATGGGTTGAGACTTCAAAGCTGTCAACGATGTACTGGCCACGAAGAAGCAGCACTTGGACGAAGCGTATCGGAGGATATCCAAGTTTAACCAGCATTGGAAGGCCACCCTAGCCAACAGGAAAGAGCGGGAGGATAAGCTGATGCAACAGTTCTCCAAGCTGAAAGCCCAGGTGAAGGCTAGTGAGAAGAGGTTTGATGAAGAAACCGCTCGCCGATATACCGTCGAAGGCCAACTCAACAAGGCTCTCGCTAACCTGAAGGAGCGCAAACTGACGTTTGAATCCAAGAAGTGGAAGTTAGAAGATTGTTTCGGCGAAGGAGCATGGGAAGATTCGCTCGAAGGTCTTCAATACACCATTATGCAGAGGGAGTTACTCGTCGAAGGGTTACTCACTCGGCCTGGTCATCCAGAAACGAAGGGGTTGTTAGAAGAGTTTCGCGCCCGTGGCCGTGCTTGACTATTTGTATTCCTTTTGTTTGACCATCATTGTATGTTGACCATCACCAGGCTTGTTGGTTGAGGTCGTGCTATTGATTCATCTTGTACTCAGTGACGTTGTGTACCGCCTTGACGGGCTTTCTTTATATATATGAGATGTTATTTCCATGACTGGACTCGGACTTCTTATTATCAGCACTGGCACTCAGGCACTAGGATCGGGGGAAATCTCCCTAACGCACAGACACACGTTTGCATTTGCATGAAGCATTTGCATAACGAGCACTTTGTCGTTTTTTCCTAACCCTTTTGTGTTTTCAGGTTGTTTCAGGTTGTTCCAGGATTGATCAGAGACCTATCCACCGCTATCCGACCAGAGCAAATCGAACCAGAATCATGGAGCAAGTGCAAACTGATGTTCAAGAACTCCGCGAAAGAATGGACCGCTTCATGAAGCTCATGCAAGCGGTCGCCAATGGCCAGGATCAGCTCAGAACCTTGGTTCAGCCTCTGATTTCAAGGGTCGATAGCAATGGCGTACTCCATGGTGGGACCGTGCCTACCCCTCCACCTGTTGAAACTCCTCAGAATGGCGTCCCCGTGACCGGGGGGAATGGCAGTGCCAACGGCAATGTGATAGCTAGCATGGGACTCAACGGTAATACGACGGGCGTCGGTAATGGGAATTTTGAAGCTAACGTCAATGTTGGGCTGGGCAATCGCAATGCGGGTGTTGGAAATCTGTTCGGGCCTCAGCCGTGGTTAGAAGATCGTCAAGAGGATGTGTTCTCTCAGAGAGGTGCTAAAGGTGAGCTGACTGCTGAAGCACGGCTAAGGTTCAAGGCACTCGAGGACAAGATGAGGAATATCGAGAACCAAAACACCATGGGTGTTGATATGTCCAAGTTGGTACTGATTGCCGATTTCAAGGTGCCTCCCAAGTTCAAGGTACCTGACTTTGAAAAGTACAAGGCCACCACTTGCCCTTGCGTCCACCTGAGATCATATTATAGAAAAATGTCCGCTCATTCTGAGGACGAGAAGTTGCTGATGCACTTCTTTCAGGACAGTCTGTCCGGGCCCTCCCTCGAATGGTACATGAGTCTGGAACCTACCAGTGTGCGCACGTGGAAGGAACTTGCTGAAGCATTTGTGCACCACTACCAATACAACAGTGACTTGGCTCCGAACCGAGTCCAACTACAGAATCTTTTGCAAAGGAACAACGAAGGGTTCAAGGAATACGCCCAGCGGTGGCGTGAATTGGCAGCCAGGGTTCAGCCGTCGATGGTTGAGCGCGAGCTTGTGCAAATGTTCGTAGCCACCCTCCCAGGGGTTTATTATGAGAAATTGGTCAGCGGTATGTCTGGAACCTTCTCAGATCTCATTATCACAGGTGAGCACATTGAAAATGGGATCAAACTGGGCAAAATTCAAGGTGATTCATCCTCAGCTGGAGGAGGCAAGAAACCTTATGGTGGCAAAAGACGGGAAGGAGAAACGAGCGCCGTGACCAACGCTCGAAGGAAAGGTAAAGGCCCTCACCAATAGGTGGCCAGCATAACCATCTCGGCAGTTCAACAGCCACAGCAGCAGCAGCAGCCGAATCAACAAGGGTACAGAAAATATCAGAACAGGGCACCTTTGTCCATTCGTCACCTCGAGACACCGCCCATGTCTTATGCTCAGCTGTTACAGACATTGCTTCAGCTACAGTTGATCCAGAAGAGAACCCTGGCTCCCTTGACAGGGGCACCTCTGCCAGGTTATGACACGAATGCAACTTGTGAGTTTCACTCAGGGGCACCCGGCCACACAATAGAGAATTGCAAAGCCTTCAAGCATAAGGTGCAGGACATGGTGGACGCTAAGATCATCAACTTCTCAGATAATGTGCCAAACGTCACGAAGAACCCTATGCCGAATCATAAGGGAGGTGGAGTAAATGCCATTATTGAAGACGAGAGTTTGGATTTGTTGACTGACGTCAGAGATCTAAACACACCACTTAGCTTCGTTAAAGCTAAGCTGATGAAAAGAGGTTTCTTTCCAGGTTGTGGAGAACTGTGCCTGGGCTGTGCGACAAGTCCGGATGGATGTGAACAGTTGATAGAGGGGATTCAAAGTCTGATGACCGAAGGAATCCTACATTTCAGCCGAAGGGCCGAAAGCGGATCGGGAGAGGTAATGCTGAAGCAAGGTGATGAGGTTGCCACCATCACCATCCCTCGTCGAACGATAACTATTTCTGCACCCAGGCCGTCCACAATTACCATCACCAAAGCTGGGCCGATACCGTTCGAAAGCACTAATGTTGTCCCATGGCATTATGGGGCAGAGGTCTACTGCAACGGACAGAAGGTAGAACTAGAACCATCAGGGGCATGTGCGGAGAACCTAGCGGGCGTTAGCGGAATTACTCGCAGCGGAAGAGTATTTGCACCACCTGAGGTCGTGGCAGATAAGGCGGACAGAGCTGATGCAACTGATAAAGGGAAGAGTAAAGTCGTCGAAGAGATCCCGTGTGGGGTAGAAAAAGACTTACTTGTTAAAGACGCCGAGGAATTTATGACGTTGATTAAAAAGAGTGATTACAAGATCGTGGATCATCTCCATCAAACACCCTCAAAAATCTCCATCCTGAACCTGTTGCTGTGTTTTGAGGCACATCGCAACGCGCTGCTGAAGGTGTTGAATGCCGCGTACGTGCCGCAGGAAATATCGGTAAACCAGTTGGAAGAGGTCGTAGCCCACATGAATGCTGGAAATGGGTTAGGGTTCACTAACCTAGAGCTGACGCCGAAGGGGAGGAACCACAATAGTGCCCTACACATCTCGATAGAGTGTAGGGGAACGATTATGTCTCACGTGTTGGTGGACACGGGGTCGTCGCTCAATGTTCTTCCGAAGAAGGCATTAATGAAGTTAGATACTCGCGGAGTGATTTGCACACCCAGTGATCTGGTTGTGAAAGCGTTCGATGGAACCAAACGCCATGTTTTCGGGGAGGTGACGTTGCCAATCCAAGTCGGGCCGGAAACATTCAACGCGGTCTTTTACATTATGGACATCATGCCTGCCTACAGCTGTCTCTTGGGCCAACCATGGATCCATTCTGCGGGTGTCGTGACCTCCACGTTGCACCAGAAGCTCAAGTATGCTGTCGGAGGTAGCATCGTGACTGTGTGTGGCGAGGAAGACATAATGGTGAGCCATTTGTCGTCCTTCAATTATGTTGAGATGGATGGGGAAATCCACGAAACCCTATGTCAAGCGTTCGAAGCTGTTAAAGTCAAGGACGTAGCTCTTGCAACCACTGAAAAGCCAGAGATGACTCTCTCTTCCTTCAAGGAAGCCCGGGCCGTTGTCCAAGCCGGATCTACCCCAGGCTGGGGGCGAATTTTGGAGATACCCAACAAGCAGGACAAGTTTGGGTTGGGATATTCTCCTGGAGCTGAAACGTCCTCTTCCGGCAGTGCGTCGCGAGGTAAAGGGCCGATCCAGTTTACAAGTGGCGGGGTGATATTTGAAAGCCTCAACGCGGTGGTCTGAAGACAACGGAGATAGCGACTGTGACTTAGACTCTTGGATCCAGCCAAGCAAGCCAGGTGAGAGCCTCAACAACTGGTCCGTCAAGGATATCATCCAGATGACAAGCAAAGAGTAATGATTTACTTTTTCCAATCATTGTACAACCATATATCCTACCGGGGCATAGTAGTTTTATTGTCAGGGCCTCGTTTGATTATGTACAGGCATTTTATCAATAAATCAAAAGGCGTTTTTCTTCGTATCCAAATATTGTGATCTCTGTTATTCCTGTTTTATATTTGCTTTGAAAAACAACAAAATAGCAATGGGGTTTGTGCTAACCTGCATATTCTTGTCTTAAGCTTAACCCTTGTTATTGCAGGATCCACATAGCGGATGACATCGACTCTGGACCTTCTACGACTCACTTCGACTTCGATTGCCCGATCTATCAAGCTGAAAAAGAGATTGATGAAGACGAAGACCTCCCCGAAGAGTTGTCCCGCTTGTTGAAACAAGAAGAGAAAGTTATTCTGCCTCACGAAGAAGAGATCGAGATTGTGAATCTGGGTTCTGAAGAACTTGTCAGGAACATCAGGATAGGGGTTGCATTGCAGAGTGATGTCAAACAGAGATTGGTCGAGATGCTAAGAGAGTATAGTGACATCTTTGCTTGGTCATACGAGGATATGCCCGGACTTGATACTGACATCGTGGTCCACCACTTGCCGCTGCGAGAAGATTGTCCCCCCGTTAAGCAGAAGCTTAGGAGGACGCGACCAAATATGGCCGTTAAGATCAAAGAAGAAGTGCAAAAGCAGCTTGATGCTGGCTTCTTAGCGGTCACTACTTACCCTCCGTGGGTCGCCAACATAGTACCTGTACCGAAGAAGGACGGTAAGGTGCGAATGTGCGTCGATTATCGGGATTTGAATAGGGCGAGCCCTAAAGATGATTTCCCGTTGCCTCATATTGATGTGTTGGTCGACAATACAGCTCAGTTCTCCGTATTTTCTTTCATGGATGGTTTCTCCGGTTACAACCAGATCAAGATGGCGCCGGAGGACATGGAGAAAACTACGTTTATTACTCCTTGGGGAACATTTTTCTATAAGGTAATGCCTTTCGGTCTGAAGAACGCAGGGGCCACTTACCAACGAGCTATGGTTACTTTGTTTCATGACATGATTCATCATGAGATTGAAGTCTATGTTGATGACATGATTGCGAAGTCCCAAACGGAGGAGGGACATTTGGTCAATTTGCTGAAGCTTTTTGAGAGGCTTAGGAAGTTCAGGTTGAGGCTGAATCCTAACAAGTGTACTTTCGGAGTACGGTCCGGAAAGCTACTGGGGTTTATCGTGAGCGAAAGAGGCATCGAGGTTGATCCTGCGAAGATAAAAGCAATACAAGAAATGCCAGCGCCAAGAACAGAAAAAGAAGTTCGTGGTTTCCTGGGCAGAATAAACTATATTGCAAGGTTTATCTCTCAGCTCACGGCCACGTGTGAACCGATGTTCAAACTGCTGAAAAAGGACCAGGCGATTATCTGGAACGAGGATTGCCAGAGGGCATTTGATAAGATAAAACAGTATCTACAAGAACCTCCAATCTTGATACCCCCAGTGGCCGGGAGACCCTTAATTATGTACTTGACAGTTCTTGAGAATAGTATGGGGTGTGTTCTCGGTCAACACGACGAGACGGGCAGAAAAGAGCATGCCATTTAATACTTGAGTAAAAAGTTCACAGACTATGAATCTCGTTACTGAATGCTGGAGAAAACGTGTTGTGCACTAGCCTGGGCTGCCAAACGTTTACGACAGTACATGCTCAATCACACCACCATGTTAATTTCGAAGATGGATCCGATCAAGTACGTCTTCGAGAAGCAAGCGCTTTCGAGCAGGATTGCCAGATGGCAAATGGTGTTGACGGAATATGACATTCAGTACGTTTCCCAGAAGGCCATCAAGGGAAGCGTATTGTTTGAATACCTGGCCGAACAGCCGATCGAGGATTATCAGCCGATGAAATTTGAATTCCCTGATGAGGATATCATGTTTCTCAAAGCGAAGGATTGCGATGAGCCGTTGCCCGACGAGGGTCCAGACAGGAAATCCTAGTGGAAATTGATATTTGACGGGGCGGTTAATACTTACGGAAGTGGCATTGGCGTGATCATCACGACTACCCATGGATCCCACATCCCGTTTACGGCTAGACTGACGTTTCCAGTCAATAATAATGAAGCGGAGTACGAAGCATGCATCATGGGTCTAGAAGAGGCAATTGATTTGAGAATCAAGAACCTAGATGTATATGGTGACTCAGCGCTTGTGATCAACCAGATTAAAGGGGAGTGGGAGACTCGTCAATCGAATTTGGTGTCGTACATGAACTATGCCAGAAGGTTGCTTCCGTTCTTTGATCGAGTGGAACTCCATCATGTGCCCAGAGCTGAAAATCAGATGGCTGATGCCTTAGCCACGTTGGCTTCGATGTATAAAGTCAATTTTTGGAACGAAGCTCCAAGAATTGTCCTTTCTCGTCTTGATAGACCTGCATTCGTCTTTGCAATCAAGGAAGCCTCCGACGGCAAGCCATGGTTCCATGACATCCAGACTTTCCTTATGACTAAGGAGTATCCTGCGGGAGCGTCGACCCAGGATCAGAAGACTCTAAGGAGGCTGTCTGGAAATTTCTATCTCAATCCTGATGGAGTTTTGTATAAAAGAAACCACGATCTCGTGCTACTCAGATGTGTAGATGAGAAAGAGGCGAGTATGCTCATGGAAGAAGTCCATGAAGGCACATTTGGTACGCACACCGGCGGACATGCTATGACAAGAAAGATCCTGAGAGCAGGATACTACTGGCTAACGATGGAATCGGATTGCTTTAAATTCGCAAGGAGATGTCATAAATGCCAGATTTATGCTGATAAGATTCATGTGTCGCCGTGCCCGTTGAATGTCATGTCCTCCCCGTGGCCGTTCTCCATGTGGGGCATCAACATGATAGGCAAGATCGAGCCCACTGCATCTAACGGTCATTGCTTCATTCTAGTAGCTATCGACTACTTCACCAAGTGGGTGGAGGCAGCCTCATACGCTAATGTGACCAAGCAGGTGGTGGCTAAATTCATAAAGAGGGACATCATCTGTTGTTACGGAATTCCCGAGCGGATCATTAGTGATAATGGTTCGAATTTGAATAACAAGATGATGAAGGAGCTGTGCCAGAGTTTCAAGATTGAACACCACAACTCATCTCCTTATCGGCCAAAGATGAATGGCGCCGTTGAAGCGGCCAATAAGAACATTAAGAAGATTGTACAGAAGATGGTTGTGACCTATAAAGATTGGCACGAGATGCTGCCGTTTGCACTGCACGGTTATCATACCACGGTACGTACGTCAACCGGGGCCACTCCTTTCTACTTAGTGTACGGTATGGAAGTTGTCCTACCGTTAGAAGTGGAGATCCCTTCTTTACGAGTTTTGGTTGATGCAAAACTCGATGAGGCAGAATGGATTAAGAACCGATTAAACCGACTCAGCCAGATGGATGAGAAAAGATTAGCATCGATTGCATATGGTCGTCTGCACCAAAGCCGAATGAAGAAAGCCTATGATAAGAAGGTGCGTCCTAGAAGCTTTCAGACGGGTGATCTCGTCCTGAAGAAGATTCTTCCTCCACACTCCTATCACCGGGGCAAGTGGACTCCCAATTACGAAGGTCCGTACGTCGTCAGCAAGGTCTTCTCGGGAGGAGCCTTGTTGTTATCCATGATGGATGGCGAAGATTTTGCATCCCCGGTGAACGCGGACGCAGTTAAAAAATACTTTGCTTAAAAATGACCCGCTGGAAAGAAAAAGAATATCTAGGCAAAAATGGGGCGTCACGCCGAACCATAAAAAAGGAAAAAGGTTCGGGCAAAAATTAGGGATATAAAGAAAAGAATGTACACCCGCAAAGTCGAAAACCCGGATGGGCAACTTTGGCAAAAAAGGGTATCCCGGTGAATCGAAAACCCGAAAGGGCGATTCAGGAAAAAGTTAGGGATTCGAAAAAGCAAATGACTGCGTTCCGCGTATGGACTCTCATTGTTTAGTGGTTTGGAAGACCTGAGGGCCGTTTATCTGAATCAATCTCTTCTGAAGCTGAAGCGTCGGAGAGGTATCAAAGTCGAGTGGGTCATAGAGGGATTAACTCATGGTGTTCGTCTACACCTCGTTGTCGACATTTGTATATACTGATGTATATTTATGTCTTTATGTTTGCGCGGCTTCCTTGTTCCAGGGGCTTGCATTTGTTGTAAAACATTTTTACCCATTCATGGGTTCGTTATCAATAAAATGTATACTATTCAGCAATTATGTTTGTCTGTTTAGCATTTATCTGTTTTGTTTGCGAAAAAGAACGCCGATGTTTTTGATAAAATGCGCATACATAAACCTACTGGCCTAGGCCACTGATTGTGGAAACAATGAAGTACTTGAACATTGTCACAAGATGATAACCTTGATAGGTCCCTTTGAGAAGGGTATCTTGTCTGTTTGTTTGTGTTGTTGCAGGTATGGCATACTCCAGGCAGTACGCCGTATGCGTCCCCAATCAGGATGATTCCTTCTTCTCTAGCAAAGTTCAGCAGCCTCTCCCCACAAAGTCTGAACATGAGATCGTAAGCATTGATATGTCTCCCCAAGCAGAGGAGATTCTCCCTAATCAGATGTATCCTGAAGGTTCATCATTTCCCTAGCTGAGTCATGCGCTGAAGTGTATACCCGTCCCCAACACTGGGTCAATATGCAGATTCTCATAGAAAACTATCCGCAAGCATGCAACACTCGATAGTTCAAGACTGAAGTCTCCAGCGGAATTGAAATTCCCCACAGAGTCGTACTCTCCCCAATAAACAAGATGATTTCTTCTTCCCCCAGCCGAGTAGGCAAATCCCCAAGAAAGCCGAGTCCTTGGAGAGCGTTCGGGCCATGATTGGTTGTCCCCAGTAGAGTGTTGAATAGATGATGCTGTATTTCCCCGTCGGAGTCGTTACCTCCAGGAAGGGTTGGATGCGAATGCCGTGCAGTGTATTTCTACGATTGGCTTTCCTCAGCAGATCCAGGTTCCCGTAGAGCTTCGTTCCCCTGCAGCAGTCGACTGAAGTTCATTTCCCCAGGCGGCGTCTGATTGAGATTGGTGTGACTTCTTCTCCTTGGCAGGATGAGTCCTTCCTACACCAGAGTGGTTCTTTCTCCTTGACAGGAGGATTCTCCCTTCAGAATTTATTTTGCTGATGGGGTCGTAGCATTTTGCATGATTGCATAGCATTTACCCAAAAAACGCGTAGCATTTCCACCGTGTGGAGCATTACGCCGTTGTCAAAGCATATGCATACTAAACATGAGCTAGGTCGTTACTGTGCTTGTTTTTCAGGTGTTCCTCTGCAGAGTCGCTTGCTCAAGATGATTCTTGAATCCCCCAGCGAAAGTCGTTTGCCCAAGATGATTCTTGAATTCTCCAGCGAAGGCGCTCGTTTAAGATGATTCTTAAAATCCCCAGTGAAGTCGCAAGAGTTGGTTGCTCAAGTTGACGCTTAGAGTCCCCGACAGAGTATTTGATCAGGATGATTCTTGAAATCTCCAGCAGAGTTATGGGTTCAGGACGATTCTTGAAGTCTCTGGCGGAGTTATTTGTCCAAGATGATTCTTGCAGTCCTCAGCAGAGTTGATTCACCCATAATGATTTCTGGATCCCCGGAGCAAAGTTACTTGATAGTTCTCCAGAATCCCCAGCGGAGATGCGTCATCCCCAGCAGGTTTCCGAACAGCGAAGTTGAAACTTCCCTTGAAGACTTGATGATTGAAGTCCAACCGCATTGACGAAGCAGTTCTCTCCGCTGATGCAGAGTGCCTAACAGCAGAAGTTTGGATATCCCCAATTGGTTCATGATTGACTGAGAATTCTATTCCCGACTTGGTAATGAAGTCCGGCTGATGCCCGAAAATTTCTTTGAATGCCCGATGGCATGATTAACGTGATTGTTGACTTGATGAGTCCCGAGGAGTCTTGATGCCTGACGGCATGATCGACCATGTATCACCGGTTACCGTGTGACCAATTCCCCTGCTAGTTGTCGTGCAACTATCATTACAATTTCCGAAGATTTGTTCCCATCAGAGTACCGTGTACTTGAGCAGTTGGCAAATTTTCGGGTTTGTTGGTATTCAACCGCCATTTACCTTGATTGTTTGAGAGCCGTTCGCTTCTCACCCAGTTAAGTCCAAGCCGTTTGAATAGGGGCAGCTGTTGCACCCCAAAATTTGCCCAACATTTCTTTACCTAGCTTATGTTTCATTTCATGCACATTAGCATTATCATTTGCATTTCATTGACATGTATGTAGGAGATCAAGAGGTATGATTACCAATAAAGGGCTACATAAGAGTTTGAAGCTAGCTAAGAAGGTTATTCAAGTGTTCAAGGGTTGATATCCTTGCCAGAGAAGATAAAAGATCCTCAGAGAGAGTGGTTGAAGCCAAGTGTGTAGGTATCCTAACTTGAGAGTTGTGGGAAGACATCAGATGATTCTGAGTTCATGGAGATGGACTTGAGGTCTTGAGAGAGCTCATGAGAAGTGTTGAAGATCACTTTGAGGCCTAGACAGGTCATTGTGCAAGATTAAGAAGGCTCAGCCATGATTGGTGCAGCTAGGGTTTGATTGGGTCAACCCTAAGTCAACTGATGATTTGAAGAAGGTTGAGACCTAATCCAAGAGCCATGTGATCATGGATTGATGCATTGAGATGCTATAATGATGATTCCAAGGTCAACTCATCATGATTGAAGATTTTGAGAAGTTTCAAGCTAGGGTTTCTAAGGCTTGATAGTGTAAAATCCCCTAGTTTGACCCCTATCTTCAAGGCAGTTTAGCTCAAGATGTGATTGTCATCTCATCTTGCCCCCAACATGAATGTTATGTAGCATAAGCTTAGCTTTAATTTGAGTGCTAGAAGTCCATGATAGGATTTGTAGAACTCAAGTTATGACTTTGACAAGTTACAGGTCATCTGAGGTATGTGAATTTGGGGGCTTGAAAGTTGCCCAACTTGCATGAAACGTTTGCCCTAGAAGGATGATTCCTATGAACTCTTGGTCAACATGAATGTTGTTACTTATCCTCTTAGCTTTCTAGAGAGTACTAGAAGTCCTTGATAGGATTTGTAGAACTCAAGTTATGGCTTTGACAAGTCAAGGGCATTTTGGTCATTTGGAGATTATAGGTCATTTCAACCATAAGGCCATAACTCCTATTTCCAAGCTTCAAATGAGAAAATTTTCAACATCAAACTTGTTCAAAATGATGTTTTAAGGCTAGTCAAGATGTCATGAGATGTTGTATTTGCTTGTAGCTCAAAGTTGAAAAAATGACCTAAAATGAGGGTATAAGTTAAATGAACCAAAGTTGGAAATTGATACTTTTGATCTACACATCCAAACCAAGGCATGTAATAGGTAATTTTGACTCTAAAAAGCATTTTAAGAACATTGGTTTAGCCACATTTTTGAATTGAGGTCTAATTTGTGGACTTGCTTTGAAAAGTAGTTACTTACATCTTAAGTAACATTTGCAAAACCAAAATGCAAGGCATAATCAAGGTCCCTTGCAAGCCAAACACTTCCAAAATGTCACTAGGGGAGAAATTGGAAGGAAATGGGATTGATTTCAAGCTGTTAACAGAATTATGCACACCATGGCATATGATTGAAATTCTCATGACATGAGAGATTGAACTTCTCATTAGAAGGATCTAGAGGTTCTAGATCATCCACACATGGTCTATATATTGAATAGAGATGATCCAAGGCCAAGGTTGGTGATGATTGAAGGAGAGAGCAGAGATTGAGATTGAAATTTCATTGCTTGCAACTGAATTCGGTTACATCATTTCACTCACTTTCCATCCATTTTCTTGATTGCAATCTCTTCCATGAAGGCTAGGGATTGATTCCAGATCATAATCAAGGGAAATTTGTGGCTGATTGGTGTTCTTGAGCTCAGATTTCTCCACCTGCAACTCAGATTCAAATCCAAGAATTGAAGCCATTCCAATCAATTCTATTGCATACAGAAGCTTGGAAGTGATTCACTGAAGGAGTCTGGAGCATTTGAGGGCTTGATTTGAGGTCTTGCTACTTCTGTGCACACGAATTTTTCAGGTTGGTAACCTTCAATCTCTAGCTTGTTTTAGTTAGAATTAAGAGGAATTAGGGTGTTAGATGCATTGTAGAATGGTGTAGGAAGGATTTCAGATCATTAATTTGGGAATTAGTGACCAATTAGGGATGTTACCATTTTCGGTTGAGAGTTGGTTCTTGCGAATCTTGAGGTTTCAGAGTGAATTAATGGTATGAGTGAGTTCCTTGTGAGATTTGGGACATGTTTCATCAAGGGATCGTGGCCAATGGTGGACTCTATGGCAAACTAGGGTTGTGAGAAGTGTTGCACCCTAAAATTTGACCAACCGGTTCCCATATCTGGCTTATGGTTTGATTCATTTTCGCATTCGCATTCGCATTCGCATACTACATGCATTACATTTTTAAACAGGCAGATGATATCAGAATTACAGCTTGGTTTTCATCCATTAGACGTTTCGGATTAGTCCAGATAATCAGGGTTCTATTTTCGGGAAATTGCGCGCCTCTCGGCATTTTTAGTATACACTGTGTTTTTCAGGATATTTGTGATGTCCGGGGTTTATCAGTTACTCCAGTCTGGCCTCGTGCTCCCTTTTGATTGAGTTTAACTGCTTTAATAGCCTTTTCTTGAATTAACTGCCTTCACAGTTCCTCTAGTTTTTAAAAATAGTTTTATTTGTTTTCTAGAATTTTAAATAGGTAGTTCTTTTTGGATATGAGAATATATGCCCTTTTAATAAATAGATTAGTATAGAATTTCAATAGATTTTAAATAGTCCTTTAGTTTTTTTAATAGGATGAATAGTTTTTTTAGAAATATATAGGATTTATTTTAATAGATTTTAGGGGTTTTAAATTGTTTTTAGAATATTATAGTTTTTTTTAATAGATATTAAATAGGGTTATTAGTTTTAAACCATTTTAGAGTTTAATTTCTGTTTTAGATTTTAATAACAGTTTTTCTGTATATTAATTTTTTAGAAATTGATTAGTGGATAGAATATTAAATTTTGTTTTTTATGTTGGATTTAGGCATCTTTAGGTTTTTTTTACTTAGTCAGCATTAATCACTTCTGATTAATCCATTTAATAGTCCATTAACCATGTTTTCCATTCATTAGTCCATCAATCTTTTCGTTTTAATCAATTCATCATTAATCATTCAGCCATTATCAGGCCATTAATCTATTAACCACGTCTTAATTCACGTTTTGAGCATGCTAACTGTGTTTAGTCCTCAGGATTTAGTGCTAATCATCATCTAACAGTCCAATAATCATGCATTGATCACGTTTTGGTTTAGTGGGCCAGTCAAAGTCCAAGTCCGTGGGAGGCCCAGAAATTGCCACATGTCCTATAAAGAGTGATGCCACATGTTCGTTTCTCCGTCTTCCCCCACACCTTGCCACGTTTCACACGCCACTCTCTCTCTGCGCCAGCACACCACACGCGTGCCTTCACCTCTTCTCTCTCCCATCCACGCGTCCTTCTCTCAACCCTCTCTGTGACACCTGGATCCCACTCACTCCCCTCCATCGCCGGCCATGCAACCGCCCACCGGACCACCCTCCGCCACCGTAACCGTCGCCGGACTTCATTAGTTTCACCGGAAACTGCAAATTCGCCAGAGATTCATCCAAACACTCCGATCTTCTCGTCTACCTTCATCAAAGAATTCCTACCATCGCCGGAAAGTTCACCGGGACCTTCATACGTCTTCTCCAGAAAATCAAGACTAGATCTTCATCTTAGGTGTTCATCCAGAGATCTCCTTGCAAGAACTTCATAAAGTTCATCGCCTACACCGGATTCACATCAGTTCGTTGGGGCTTCACCAGATCTTCTTCAAACGAGCAAGAACACTCACGTTTTTTCGTCTTCATTTTTCTTCCGTTTCCAGATTTTTGAAAGCCCTCCGTAGAAGCTTCGTCATCAACGTCGTCTTCGAGAATATTTCCAGGATCTTCATCCTCCAAGAGCGTTGTTGCGTATTGCTTTTCCAGATCTCCTTCAGGATTCTCGCTCAGAGCCATCTTCAGCGTAGATCTTCAATCATCCTCAGAAGACCTTCAAAGCTCACAGGTCGTCTTCAGATATCGTCCGGTTTGTTGATCTTCAAGAATCTACGAAGAACTCTCCAGAAATCCTCCAGAACTCCTCGAGCTTGCTCCATATCCAGGTGCGTTCACTTGATTCCATTTGCTTTCTTCTTTCTGATTGCTAGGTTAGTTCTGTCTTGATTCAAGCAAATTTAGGTTGATAAGGTCGTGGTGTAGTTTGTTTTCGTTTCAGAGAGTGGATTAAAGTGAGATTGATGGATGATTTCATGAAGGTTTGTTAGGGTTTGGGAAGCATTTGTGAAATGTTTGAGAGGATTTTTCAGAGAAATGTGTGAGAGAGAGTTTGAGAGGAAACGGCGCTAGGGTTTCCTTATGTGAACAGTAGGCGAAAATTGAAAGAATGAGGTGGTTTTGTTAGAGGATAGTTGGGTTAGGGTTTGATCAGACCTGGGCCCAATATGAATTGCTGGATTACCCCCTCTTTACTCGTCCTACTCCCCCTTGGATGTGTAATACTGAATGTGTTGAAACGGGCTTAATAGGCAATTGCTATTCGCACCCCCGTTTGGGCCCAACTGGAACCTTAGACATGAAATAGTTGCTTTCTGCACCTCTTCCTTTCCTTTTTTCTTTCTTTTATTTTCTGAGCTTTGGGCCTAGTGCGTTTGGCTGTTTGCACCCCCCTGTCTGGGCCCAATCCTGAATATAACTGAGCATTTCGCTATCTGCCACGCTGGGGGTTATTTTTTAGTTTAATTTCTTTTTAATTTCTTTTGTTTCATTCATGATAGAAAAAGTGTCATAAAAAATAGTAGACTAATCCAATTTAATCCATTCTTTTTCTCATAGATTCACATTTAGATTTAGGATTTTATTAAATAAAAACATTAATTTAGTCATGCATTTTTCATTTTAGTGGCATTTTTACGTTTTTATTGGTTTTGAAGTCCATTTTGTGAATATGTTTGCCTTGTGGATTTTATTTCTACCATTTGGTATGAGTTTTTTGCTTGGCTTTTTGGTATGTTGTGCTAGACTGATGCATGCTCCCCATAGGATTTTTGTAGTTTTTTTAGAAATTGATTGATGTTGTTTTAGGGTTAGAGAGTAGAGACCTCATAACTTGCTGGTTAACCCTTGACCATTCACATGTTAGGGACTGATTAGTGGCCTTAGAAGTTGACTTAGGTTTTGAGATTTGATCTTGGGATCATAGAGGCATGTAGGTTCCCCCTAGATTTTTGGTAGATTTTTAGAGAGTGTTCTGTTATTTTTTGTTTGAGCCTGAGATTAGGGGAAGTCTTAAGGGCTTCTGACTTTGAAGTTCAACTGTGGTTGAACTTTGAAGATAGTTTCTCTCGGTTTGAAGGCCTGTGGTTTCTTCTTGAAGATGGAGGCTGGATGAAGACTTGATGGAGCTTGCAAGGATGCATGGATTGAAGACCTAGTATAGGAGCTTGCTCTCTTTCTGTGAGGTTTGAGATCCTGAAGTTTGAGGGAAATTCATGGTACTTT
Source organism: Lathyrus sativus (assembly GCA_963859935.3). NCBI lineage: Eukaryota > Viridiplantae > Streptophyta > Magnoliopsida > Fabales > Fabaceae > Lathyrus > Lathyrus sativus. The sequence continues at coordinate 286,545,059 of OZ012740.1, forward strand.
CCTGAGGAAGGCACTATGGATGTCTTTCATTCTTTCTTCTCACCTCTTTCTTAAGTATCCAATGATGTTGGAGCCTTCATGTGAGTTTAGTTTCTCCTGAGGAGGAATGTAAACCGTTCACAGTCTTTGATCCACATGGGATATGATTCCTAAGTGGAAGCCCCCTAGTATTTTCCAGAGGAAGGCACTATGGGTCTGTTCACTTAGTTCCTGTAGTTCATCTAGGCTTTCCTAAGTATCCAATGATGTTGGAGCCTTCATGTGAGTTTAGTTTCTCCTGAGGAGGAATGTAAACCGTTCACAGTCGTTGAGCCACATGGGATATGATTCCTAAGTGGAAGCCCCCTAGTATTTTCTAGAGGAAGGCACTATGGGTCTGTTCACTTAGTTCCCTTAGTTCAGGTAGGGTTTTCTTAAGTATCCAGTGATGTTGGAGCCTTCATGTGAGTTTAGTTTCTCCTGAGGAGGAATGTAAACCGTTCATAGTTGTTGAGCCACATGGGATATGATTCCTAAGTAGAAGCCTCCTAGTACTTTCCTGAGGAAGGCACTATGGGTCTGTCTACTTAGCTCCCTTTCTTTGGTAAGCTTGTCTTGAAGTTTGAAGAATGGGATTGATTTCTCCCTTTAGGGTTTTGCTTAAGGTAGATTAGGGTTTTGTTTTAGGCTTGTTTAGGGTCCTGCTCAGGGTTAGTTTCTTGCTTTTGGATAGGAGTTTGCCAGGCTGGTTAGCCTTCTCTTTGTGTTGATTGACTTGTGTGGTGCTGTGCTGCATTAAACTTAGGGGTTCATATAGATATTTCTGAGATAGGTGCCTCTTAGAAATAAGCCTGCTTGTGTGCATGAGAAGCTGAGGTGGTCCTCCTTCTGCTTGATTGTTATTGAGTGGATTTGCTTGTTGGTATTTGGTAGAGCTGAGCTCCCTTGCCTCTGTGGTTTGTGGCCTTTGTGCCTTGCTTTGCTTAGAAGTTGAGGTGGTCCTCCTTCTGCTTGGTTGTTGCATTCATGCATATTTCCAGTATTTCTTTACTTTGCAGTGATTCCTGTTTGTTGTTTAGTTCTGTTGCCATGATCCCTTAGGAGCTCTAACTTCTCTGTTGTGGAGGAGTTATGATAGACATTAGGTTGGTTAACCAGGCATGATAACATTAGGTAGATTCCCCTTTTCAACCATAGTTTTAGGGTGTCTCTTTCCTTTCTCAAAACAACAGAAAAACACTTAATAAGGGATAAAACAAAAGTGAATTCATTTCTTCCGTCAAAAGATTTGAACAAACATCAAAACCTTTTGTCCTCTTGGACTGTGGAAACCCTTGGTTAAGGTGCATTTTCCCAATAAAAAACACTTGAATAGCTTGTGTCGTGCGTAGCCCGAACTACGTTTGCTCTGATCTTCCATGCCGTGTGGAAGTACGTAGGCACAGGACGCGATGTCCTGGCGAGCAACCTTCCCCCCCGTCTAGACGTAGGTAGTCGAACTACATTGACTCTGACTTTCCCATTGCACGAGGGAGTACGTAGGCCCAGAACAGCGTATGTTCTGTCGAGTCCTGTCCTTTTCTTTTCTTTTCAGACTGACCACTAGCGTAGATAGATAAACACACCCTTTTCCTTATAAACACCAAGCGTGGATCCCGTCGAGTACGACGGACTTGAGGGGTGCTAATACCTTCCCCTTGCGTAACCGACTCCCGAACCCAGGTTTTGGTTGCGATGACCATACCTTTCCCGTTTTTGCGAGGTTTACTTCGAGCGTTTCCTTTCCCTCCTGTGGGATAAATAACGCACGGTGGCGACTCTTCTGTCAAGCCGGCGCCGATTTTCGCAGTAGCAACAGCTGGCGACTCTGCTGGGGACGATGTAACATCTAGGGACTTTTCCCATCCCTTATGCTGGGACCGTTTCCCATCCCCTACGCGAGTCAATCCTAGCGCTTGGGTGTTTATCTGTTGGGTGTTGTACATATGTGCTTTACTTTTCCGCACCTTTACCTTTCCGCATTTACTTTCAGCACTATATTATTGTGATTATTGCTGTGGGAAAGGGAGGTTACTATGAGTGAGAAGCCGGACCTGGGCTTGAGTATGCACCTAGACATAGTTGTGGAGAGTAGTAGACGAACCTGTTTGCTGAGCAGACACAGTTCCCTACGAAATCTGCGCTCAGACGAGGTTCTCTCCGAGGTGCTCCTTTCCGATCCTGAGGATCTGAGAGGAGTCCAGACGCGAGGATTGTCGACTTTGGGGACCGATCAATTGGAAGTCGGCTAAGTGAGGCCTCTTCATGACTTGATGATGCCACTCCTTCTGGGAATCGTATCGTCACTCATGAAAGTCTGTGATGCTGATGACCGCATAGGATGCCGTACCTTTGTCCGGGGATTAGGTCCATACCTGTGAGAGTGATTGGGTTATTGCAGGAAAACTGGCCTTCAGAAACCGTGATTCAGTATTTATCAGATGGTTTTCTTGGCTCGTTAACAGGTGTGTTGTTTGGATCAGATGGATTTCTTGTCTGAGGTTGATACTATTATCAGATGGTTTTCTCGTCAGAGACAGAGGTTCAGATGGATTTCTTACCAGGGTATTGGTATTTTGGGTGTCGGATGATAGTCAGTGTCATGAGGTTCTGGTGACTGTGGTGGTTGTCTGTTCTTGACATCACAAAGATGTTCCTCTTCAGGCTACAGCATGGCCTCTGTGTTCACTGATTGCATCATTTATCATATTGCATTATTGCATTACCATTTGCATCCAACTAACGTGTGTGTTTCCAGGTACATATTTTCCCTCCCAGTTTCGGTGGTTGTTTCCTAGCAGACATGGAAGCCATGAAGAGAGTGTTACCCTACAGATTCCCGTCTCCAGATATCTGTCTGTTGTCAGAGTTAATTACCATTGCTGGGAAGAAAGTGATGGGAGATTTCAGGAAGACATATGGGAGGATCCTGACTTATGTTTACCAGCCCTCGGCTTATGAGATCAGCGGTATTTACATCCTGTTGCAGTTTTATGATGCTGAGCTCAGGTGTTTCGTATTTCCTGACTTTGTCTTGGCTCCTACCCTGGAGGAGTATTCTGCACTCTTGGATATACCGATTCGCGAGCAGATGCCTTTCTATCACACGGACGCTAAGCCTAATCTGGCTGAGCTGTCTGCTATTCTGTACTTAGGAGAGTCCGAGCTGACAGGGAAGATGATTAAGAGAGGAGATGTGTGGGGATTTCCGTTGGTTGTTTTGATAGAGAAGGCTCGGGAGTATGCCAAGAAAGGTTGCTGGGTTGTTTCTGATGCCATCCTTGCTGTGTGTGTTTATGGCATTGTTTTGTTCCCAAACCAACCTGATTTTGTTGATGCAGATGCTTTCTATATTCTGGCTGCAAAAAATCCAGTTCCTACCTTGCTGGGAGATATCCACCATTCTACTCACTACAAAAATGAAAAACGGCGAGGAAAGAATGTCTCTTGCTGTGTACCTCTACTGTGCAGGTGGTTTGCTAGTCATATGCCAAAATCAGGGCCTTTTGTCACTTCTATTGATTCTTTAGGATGGCCCGAGCGCTTGATGGGATTGACTTCCGAGAATGTGGTGTGGGTTAATGAGGAGGTGTTAGGAGTTGATGTCATATACAGATGCGAAGGATTCCCTAATGTTCCTTTGATAGGAAGGAGAGGGTGTGTCAATTACAACCCTTCCTTATTAATCAGGCAGTTTGGATATGCACCTCAGGAAGCGCTGAAGCCCGAGGAGATATAGGAATCTCTGTATCTTACTGGGGAAATAGAGGAAGAGATGTTGATCAAGCTTGAGAAAGCATGGAAGAACCTGCATAAGAGAGGAAAGTCTTCATTTAGCAAAGGGGGTACTCGAGTTCTTGGTCCGTATGTGGAATGGATTCATGAACGATCTACGAAAAATTCCTTATGCCTTATCCTGCAGTTCAGCCATTGTATCCTTCTCCGGTGGAGGAGCCCACCACTATAGACATACAGGTATACAAGCAGCTGATGGCAGAGAAAGAAGAGTTAGCAAAGGCTAAAGAAGCTTTAGAGAAAGAGAACGCCCAGCTTCGTCATGAAAAGATTGAAACAGGATATTCTTCCAAGCAACAGGCTGAAACTTTGAAACATCTGAAGACTGCTTTATTGGAGTTGACTGAAACCAAGAAGCGTCTGGAGTTAGATGTAGACTCAGTTAGCAGTGTATTGGCTACTAAGAAACAAGAGCTGGAAAGGGCCTACACGAAGTTAGCTAAGTTTAGAGAGCATTGGGACCTTACTATGGCCAAACGCAAAGAACGGGAAGAAGAGCTAAAGATACAGGTTGCTCAGTTGGGAGAACAGGTTAAAGTGAAGACTGAAGAGCTTGAAGAAGAAGCATTCCGTCGATACGAGGCCGAACGCAAACTGATTGATGCCATGAAGAATCTGGAAGATTGTCAGCGCAGAGCAGACACCAAGAGGCCCAAACCTGAGGTTGGTGCCCAGAATAAGGCTTGGGAAGATTTTGTCAGAGATATCCAAGGAACGATCAAGAAAAGGGATCAGTTGATAGAAGGCTTGATTTATCGACCGGATCACCCAGAGACGAAGAAACTGTTCGAGGATTTCCGCGATCCTACCCGCACTTGACTTCTTTCTTGTACTCTATGTGTTGAGATCACCGCCAGACATGTTGGTTGGGATCCTCCTTTATCATTTCAGTTGTAAGAAACACGGTTGTGTAAGGCTTTGAGAAGACTGTTATCCAATAAATATATGAGGGTTTTTCTAAATATTGTCTTTATGGTTTCTCTTGTCTCGCCACATCGACACTGGAATTGGAGGGGAAATATCCCCAACGCACACATGCACGTTAGCATTTTTGCATTGTTGTTTGCATAAATCACATTGCATTACAGGTTTGTGATCCATGTTCCTTATCATTCTTCATCCATACATCCAGGTATTTTCAGGATTGCAGAACAACAGGTCCACCGTTACTCTACCAGAACTAATCACAAGAAGATCATGGACAACATGCAGAGTGAAATGCAAGAAATGCGTGACAGGATGGCCATGCTCATGCAAACCATGGAGACCATCTCCAAAGGACAAGAGCAGCTGCAGACTCTGGTTCAACCGTTGGTCGCACGGGCTGAAAACAACGGGACACCGCGTGGTGAAAATATTGCTGCTTCTCCCCGAATTGAGAATCGTCAAAATGCTGATGCTATTCCCGTAACCGGTTTGAATGCTGGAGAAACTGGTCCTGCAGGCGGAGGTGGGAACGCCGGTAATATGAATGCCAATGCAGATACTGCTGGAGTATTTGTGGGTAATGTCAACCAGGGTTTCAATGGGGGCGCTGAGAATGTCGGAATGAATGGTAATAATGGTAACCAGGGCTTCAATGGTGTGAACATGGGGTATGGCAACATTGCTGGCACCAAGGCTGGGTTTGGTGACTATGGTTATGGTAATCTTGGATATGGAACTGGTGCGTACAACGCTCAAGAGATGGGCAATCTGAGGTACGACCCCAGGTATTTCCAAACGGGTCCGAGCCGTGAGGCAGAATATGTTGGATACGATACAGTACCTCGCTGGGAGGATCGTCAGGAGGATGTGTTCTCTGGTCAGAATGAGGGTTATGAAAGAGCTAGGGATGACAACCATCGGATGAGATTGCTAGAAGAGAAAGTGAACGGATTAGCCAGCCAGAATGCTCTTGGGCTGGATATGTCAAATATGGGGCTGGTCCCAGGGCTGAGGGTCCCGCTGAAATTCAAAGCGCCGTCATTTGATAAGTACAAAGGGGATACATGCCCTAGGGTGCATGTGCGCGCGTTTTACAGGCGTATGTCCGCATATTCTGAGGATGAAAAGATGCTGATGCACTTCTTCCAGGATAGCCTGTCAGGGCCATCGCTGGAGTGGTACATGAGCTTGGAACCTACTCAGATTAGGAGTTGGAAAGAGCTGGCAGAGGCTTTTGTTCGACATTATCAATATAATAGTGATCTCGCCCCTAACCGAGTCCAGCTGCAGAGCATGTCTCAAAAGTCTAGCGAGAGCTTTAAGGAATACGCCCAGAGATGGCGAGATCTGGCTGCTAGGGTACACCCTCCGATGGTGGAGCGCGAAATGATGGATATGTTCATAGGAACTTTCTCTGGAATGTATTATGACCGGTTGCTCAATTTTTCTATGAGTACTTTCTCTGAGTTGATTTTGATGGGGGAGCGCATTGAAAACGGGGTGAAGATTGGTAAAATTCAAGCGGGTGAGTCCAGTTCCGCAGGAGGTAATAAGAAGACGTTTGGTGGCAAAAGGCAGGGTGATACCAACGCTGTATACAATGCTCGACGGAGAAATAGAGGTCAGAACTGGCATCAGCAGTCGCAGGTTGCAAGTGTAACCATTCCAGGGCCTTCTCAGCAGCAGAGACAACAACCACAGCAGCAGGCTCAGCAGCAGCCAAATAATAATCAGCACAGATTTCAGAACCCGCGATCGAGGAGAGTATTCGAGGTACCGCCGGTATCATATGCAGAACTTCTTCAAGCTTTGTTGAAATTGCAGCTAGTCGAGAAGAGGACCTTAGCACCACCAACCGGCCCGCCACCAGTCGGGTATGATATTAATGAGCATTGTGACTTCCATTCGGGTGCACCAGGGCACAATATTGAAAATTGCCTAGCTTTCAAGCATAAAGTACAGGATTTGCTTGATAGTACGGCTATTAACTTCGGGAAGGACGGTCCCAATATCACGCAACAGCCAATGCCCAAGCATGGTGGGGCTGGGGCCAATGCAATCCTGACAGATGATGAGTTGGACTTGGTTTCGGAAATGAGCAAGTTGAAAACCCCTTTGAGTTACGTAAAGCAGTGCTTATTGAAAGGAGGTGTCTATCCCGGATGCAGTGAAGAGTGTGCTGACTGTTTGGTTCAACTTGAGGGCTGTGAGAAGTTGAAAAGGGGAGTTCAAGGTTTGATTGATGAAGGAATCCTGCAGTTTGACAGGTCTGTGGGGCGAGAGAAGTCTGTTGAGACAGAATCTGAAAAAGAGCATAGTGAGGTTGCTACGATCACCATTCCGTTCAAATCAGTGACGATTTCGGCATCATCGAAAAGGCCGACCATTGCTATTACCAAGGCTAAACCAATCCCTTATGAGAGCACAAAGGCAGTCCCGTGGAGCTACGGTGCTGAAGTGTATTGCAATGGGGAAAAGATTGACTTGAATGATCCGCCAGTGGGATCCGTAGATAACATAGTGGGAGCGGGTGGTATAACCCGGAGCGGGAGAATTTTCACTTCACCTGAGGTCGAGGCAGAGAGGCTCGCCAGGGGTAAGAACAAAGTTGTTGAGGGGGAACCTTCGGGGAGTAAGGAGAAAGAACCGACAAACAAAGATGTGGAAGAATTCATGAGATTGATTCGCAAAAGTGACTACAAGATCGTAGATCACCTGCAGCAGACCCCGTCAAAGATCTCCATATTATCGCTGTTGTTGTGTTCTGAGGCGCATAGAAATGCCCTGTTGAAGGTACTTGAGACATCCTTCGTGCCGCAAGAGATTTCAGTCAATCAGCTGGAGGGGGTTATGGCACATGTTAATGCTGGGCATGGTTTGGGATTCACTGATTTTGACCTAACGCCTAGAGGGCGTGATCACAATAATGCCTTGCACATCTCTATCGAATGCCGGGGCACTATTTTATCCCATGTGCTGGTGGACACTGGATCCTCGTTGAATGTGTTACCAAAGAAAGCCCTGTTGAAATTGGATACCCGTGGGTTGTTGTGCACACCTAGTGATTTGGTGGTGAGGGCCTTTGACGGAACAAGGAGGTCGGTATTCGGGTCAGTAACGTTACCCATCCAGGTAGGTCTGGAGGTGTTTGATACAGTGTTTTACATCATGGACATCCAGCCTGCATATAGCTGTTTGATCGGGAGACCTTGGATTCATGCCGCTGGGGCAGTAACTTCTACACTCCATCAGAAGCTGAAGTATATGGTTGAGGGGAGTATTGTGACGGTGTGTGGCGAAGAGGATATCCTAGTCAGTCATTTTTCTTCCTTCAAATACGTGGAGGTAGATGGAGAGATTCATGAAACGCTGTGTCAGGCGTTCGAAGGGGTGAAGGTTAAAGAAGAAGCTCCGGTGAAGAGTGAAGGGCAAGAGGTGGCCGTCTCCTCATATAAAGAAGCCAAGGTGTTGGTGCAAGCAGGAGAGACTCGGAAGTGGGGGCAGGTTCTGGACATACCAGTGAAGCAAGATATGTATGGCTTAGGGTACCGCCCATCTCCCTCACAGAGTGCGCCTAAGTACAAGGGACCTGTGGTGTTCACGCCCGGAGGGGTTAGCTTTGAAAGGATTAATGCCGTGTCTGATACGGAGGAAGTGGATAGCGACTGCGACATGGACGCATGGATTCGACCCAGCACGCCGGGGCAAAGCCTATGCAACTGGTCCATCCAGGACGTCATCCAAGTCACCAAACAGTAATGCGTTGTTTTTTCAATCATTGTATGATCACATGCCTTGCCCGGGGCATCGTTGACCTCGTCTTAGGGCCTAACTGTTTACCTGTATGTTTGCATGATCAATAAATGACGGCGTTTTTTACATTCAAATGTTGTGATCCTTTTCTTTCTGTTTTTTATTTTTCAATAAAATGGCAGTGTGGTTATGTATTTTGCTTGTATATCATTTTGAAGCACTTAACCGTTTCCCTCGCAGGATTCATGAATTTTCAGATGACATCGACCAAAGACTTCCTATGACTCGTTTAGACTTCGAGCATCCGATCTTCCAAGCTGAGGAGGAGATTGTTGAGGATAGTGACTTATCAGAAGAGCTGAGTCGGTTGTTGAAGCAAGAGGAGAGAGTCATTCTGCCTCACCAGGAAGAGATTGATATTGTCAATTTAGGGTCTGAAGAATGCGTCAGGAATATCCGTATAGGGGCCGCGTTACAGGTTGACATCAAGCAAGAGCTTATCAAGATGTTGCGCGACTACGGTGATATATTTGCTTGGTCCTACGAGGACATGCCGGGTTTGGATACCGATATGGTCGTTCATCGTCTGCCTTTAAAAGAAGATTGTCCGCCTGTCAAACAGAAGCTCAGAAGGACTCGTCCTGACATAGCTGTAAAGATAAAGGAAGAAGTGCAAAAGAAATGGGATGCTGGGTTCCTGGCTGTCACTACTTATCCCACTTGGGTCGCTAATATCGTGCCTGTGCCAAAGAAAGATGGCAAGGTTCGAATGTGTGTTGATTATAGGGATCTAAACAAAGCGAGCCCGAAAGATGATTTCCCGTTGCCGCATATTGATGTGTTAGTTGACAACACAACTCAGTTTTCGGTATTCTCTTTCATGGATGGATTTTCAGGGTACAACCAGATCAAAATGGCTCCGGAGGATATGGAAAAAACGACCTTTATCACCCCGTGGGGAACCTTCTGTTATAAGGTGATGCCCTTTGGTTTGAAAAATGCTGGGGCAACGTACCAGCGGGCTATGATAACGCTCTTTCACGACATGATGCACAAAGAGATTGAGGTGTATGTCGATGACATGATTGCCAAGTCTCAAACAGAGGGAGAACATCTGGTTAATCTGCTGAAGTTGTTCAAGAGGCTGAGGAAGTTCAGGCTGAGGCTGAACCCTAACAAGTGTACCTTCGGAGTAAGATCCGGGAAGCTACTGGGGTTCATTGTGAGCAAGAAAGGAATCGAGGTCGATCCGGCAAAAATAAAAGCAATACAAGAGATGCCAGCATCGAGAACAAAAAAAGAAGTCCGTGGATTCTTAGGAAGATTGAACTACATTGCCAGGTTCATCTCTCACCTAACGACCACGTGTGAACCATTGTTCAAACTGTTAAAGAAAGATCAAGCGGTGGTCTGGAACGACAATTGCCAAAGGGAATTTGAAAAGATAAAAGAATACTTGCAGGAACCTCCGGTGTTGATACCCCCAGTAGCGGGACGACCACTGATTATGTATCTGACGGTTCTTGAGAACAGCATGGGTTGTGTTCTCGGTCAACATGACGAGACGGGAAGGAAAGAGCATGCAATTTACTACTTGAGTAAAAAGTTCACGGATTGTGAATCTCGATACACTATGCTCGAAAAGACGTGTTGTGCATTGGCGTGGGTTGCCAAACGTCTAAGACAGTACATGCTGAACCATACCACCATGCTGATATCGAAGATGGATCCGATCAAGTATGTGTTTGAAAAGCAAGCGCTCTTTGGAAGGATTGCTAGATGGCAAATGGTATTGACAGAATACGATATCCAGTATGTTTCCCAGAAGGCCATTAAGGGAAGTGTTCTGTCCGAATATCTTGCCGAACAACCGATTGAGGATTATCAGCCTATGAAGTTTGAGTTTCCTGATGATGACATAATGTACTTGATGGGGCTGTCAATTCGTACGGTAGTGGGATTGGGGCAATCATTACAACTCCCCACGGGTCGCACATCCCGTTTACGGCCAGATTGACTTTTCCAGTGACGAATAACGAAGCCGAGTACGAAGCTTGTATTATGGGGTTAGAGGAAGCTATCGATCTGAGGGTCAAGAATCTGGACATATATGGGGATTCAGCATTGGTTGTGAATCAGATTAAGGGAGAGTGGGAGACACGCCAACCTAATCTGGTACCGTACATGAATTATGCGAGAAGGTTGTTACCTTTCTTTGATAAGGTGGAGTTTCATCATGTACCTCGGGCGGAGAATCAAATGGCAGACGCCCTTGCAACATTATCCTCGATGTATAAGGTCAACTACTGGAATGAGGCTCCCAGGATTGTCATATCTCACCTTGATAGGCTGGCCTTTGTGTTTGCAATTGATGAAGCATCTGACGGTAAACCTTGGTATTTCGACATACAGAATTTCCTGAAGAACAAGGAATATCCGGCTGGGGCATCCAGTCGTGATCAGAAGACTCTAAGGAGATTAGCAGGCAACTTCTATCTGAATCCCGACGGCGTTCTGTATAGAAGGAACCACGATTTGGTACTCCTCCGGTGTGTAGACGAGAAGGAAGCCAATTTACTCATGGAAGTGGTCCATGAAGGAACTTTTGGTACACATGCTGGTGGGCATGCTATGACCCGAAAGTTGTTGCGGGCAGGGTATTACTGGTTAATGATGGAAACGGACTGTTTCAAGTTCGCCAAGCGGTGTCACAAGTGCCAGATCTATGCTGATAAGATCCATGTGCCACCCAGTCCACTGAATGTTATGGCTTCTCCGTGGCCTTTCTCCATGTGGGGGATTGATATGATTGGCAAGATTGAGCCTACTGCTTCTAATGGGCATCGCTTCATCCTAGTCGCGATTGATTATTTTACCAAGTGGGTGGAAGCAGCATCTTACGCCAATGTGACGAAACAGGTGGTGGCCAGATTTATCAAGAGGGATATAATCTGCAGATACGGTATTCCTGAACGGATTATTACTGATAATGGTTCGAACCTGAACAATAAGATGATGAAGGATCTTTGTCGGGAGTTTAAGATCGAGCATCATAATTCATCTCCATACAGACCCAAGATGAATGGCGCTGTTGAAGCGGCCAACAAGAACATAAAGAAGATTGTTCAGAAGATGGTGGTAACGTATAAGGATTGGCATGAGATGTTGCCGTTTGCTTTGCACGGTTATCGCACGACGGTGCGTACATAAACGGGGCAACTCCATTCTCATTGGTGTATGGCATGGAGGCAGTCTTGCCATTGGAGGTTGAGATACCATCTTTGAGGATTTTGCTTGATGTTCAGCTTGATGAGGCAGAATGGGTGAGAAATAGATTGAATCAACTGAGCTTGATAGACGAGAAGAGACTGGCATCAATTGCACATGGTAGGCTGTATCAGAGCCGGATGAAGAAAGCGTTTGACAAGAAGATTCGACCTTGGAGCTTTCAGACGGGTGATCTTGTGCTGAAGAAGATTCTCCCACCGCAATCGGATCACAGGGGCAAATGGACTCCCAATTATGAAGGTCCATACGTCGTGAGAAAGGTCTTCTCCGGAGGATCCTTATTGTTATCCACCATGGATGGTGAAGACTTTTCGTCCCCTGTGAACTCGGACGCAGTCAAAAAATACTTTGTTTGAAAATTGACCCGCTGGACAGTAAAAAGAGAGTCCAGGCAAAAATGGGGCATCCTGGCGAACCAAAAACAGAATAAACGGTTCGGGCAAAAGTTAGGGATAAAATGGAAAAAATGTACACCCGCGAAGTTGAAAACCTACACTGGGCGGCTTCGGCAAAAATGGGTATCCCGGTGAATTGAAACCCCGCAAAGGGCGATTCACGCAAAAGTTAGGGATTTGAGAAGCAAATGATTGTGGTCCAAGTTAGATTATCTAGTGGTTTGGGAGAACCTGGGGGGTCGACTATCCAAAGCAATCTCTTCCGAAGACAGAGATCAGGAAAGCGTCAGAGTCCGGCGAGTCATAGGAGGATCAGCTCATGGTGTTCGTCTGTAACACGTTGCCGACATGTGTACAAATTTTATTCTGTATCTTTGTACATTTCTGCATTTTGTTTATGTGTGACTACCTCTTTTCAGGAGTTGCATCTGATGTACAAATCTTGCCTATTTTCAGGCCGTTATCAATAAAGTGTGTTATTCAGTGTAGTGTGTGACTTTGGTTTTAACTTTTACAGTTGTGTTTGTAGAAAACGCCGATGTTTTTGATAAACTTACATATGTGTAAACAGGCGGGCCTCGGCCGATGATTGTTAAAACCGGAAATTACCTGAATGGTTGTCATGGGTGATTACCAAGATGTTTCTTTTTGCATAGATTGTCTTGTGTTTGCTTGTTGACTTTTGCAGGTATTCAAAAGCTCGCAAAGTTCCCCGCCAGAGTCCATGGCAGGCTAGTACCCTCTCCAGAGGATGAATGTTGTGTCTTTCCCCTGTGAAGTCGCCCCAGGCAAAATTGAATGTTGTCTCCCCAGGAGAGTGGAGATTGCGTCAAAGGAAAAGATCAATGTAGTTCAGAATTCGCTTATCAAGCAGAGCAGAGTCCTCCCCAGCAAGGGTCGAGACGGATATGATTAACTCCCCCAAAGAGTCTTGTGTAGTGCGAATCAGAGCACACCGGTCAATCCCCAACTCAGTGATAGCAGGATGAATTATCCCCACAGGGCGTAATCAGAGTGTTGATACCTTTTGAAAGCAGTTTCCAGGATTGCTTCTCTCTTTCCCCAACAGGTTGATCCTTCCTCGTCAGGACGATCATCTTCAACAGAGTTTGAAGTTATGAGTTTGTGAGCTACTTTCCCAGCAGGATGGTTATCCCCAGCGGAGTTAGTTCATCTTTCCAGCATTTATTTTGTTGGAAACGTATCGGTAGTATTCCGGTTATTCCCAGCGGATCCAGTTTGTCTTCAGCATTTATTTTGCTGAAGTAACTCTTTGCATAAGCATGCATCATAAGCACTTGCATTTTACACGAATACGTAGCATTTCCATGCAGTATGGAAGCATTACGACATTATCAAACATGTGTATTTGGAAACGTAAGCAGGATTGATTACCCGTCCAGCTTCAGGTGTATTTTTTCTGTCGATAAGTGAGATCGTGGTTCACGGAGATGTGCATATGTTTGGTTTGCGACACAGGACACGCAGTGATCGTGTTTCCTCCTGTCAAGAGGGTTGTGGCGCAGGGCACGCAGTGATCGCGTTCATCTTGTTATGGGATTATATGGGGGGCCAGACACGCAGTGATCGTGTTCGTCATGTCATATTCCCCTAGCAGAGTTTGCTTGGTCAAACACCTTTTTCCCCCCAATTGAGTCTTTCTCAGGATGCTGTGGTGTCAGCATTGGAAGATGGTAATGCAGATTTTTGGGTGGTTACCCGTAGTTTCCCCAGCAGAGTTATATTCCCCAGCAGGGTGTTACTTCAACAAGTTACTTGGTTAAGTTCCTCGTAGTCCCCAGTAGGGTATTCGCCAACGAGTTGCTTGGTTAAGTTCCTCGTATTTTCCAACAAAGTTATTCTCGTCAAGGTGCTTGGTTAAGTTCCCAATTTCCCCAACGGAGTGTTTTCAGGATACCTATTGCCAGAATAGGTATTTGACGGCCGTCGTCAGAATTGTCCTCTCAGAGTTGCTTGGTTAAGTTTCTCGTGTCCCCGCAGGGCTGCTCGTTCAAGTACGAACGGAAGGTTGATAAGTGAAATCAACATTTTCTCGCTGTTTAGCATTTGCTCGTTCAGGTACGAACGGAAGGTTGATAAGTGAAATCAACAGTTTCTCGCTTTCAGTTAGCGTTTGCTCGTTCAGGTACGAACGAAAGGTTGGTAAGTGAAATCAACAATTTTGCTCGCTGGTTAGTGTTTGCTCGTTCAAGTACGAACGGAAGGTTGATAAGTGAAATCAACATTTTCTCGCTGTTTAGCGTTTGCTCGTTCAGGTACGAACGGAAGGTTGATAAGTGGAATCAACAATTTGTCTCGCTGGTTAGTGTCTTCTCGTTCAGGTATGAACGGAAGGTTGGTAAGTGAAATCAACAATTCCTCCCTGGTCAGTGTATGCCCGCTTCTTCGAAACGGGATGGTCCGTGGACAATGTCAGATTATTTCATAAACAGATTGATGGATGAGTATTTAGTTGTCGCTGTGGCAACAGAAATCAGTCACTTAGATGATTCTCCCCCAAAGGGGTGTACGCAATTTATTTTTGCGGTTGGCAAATTTCCGGGTTATTGGTATTCAACCGTCTCGTACCTCGATTGTCTGAAGGTCGTTCGCTCTTCATCCAGTCGGGTCCAAGCCGTTTGAATAGGGGCAGCTGTTGCACACTAAAATTTGACCAACCGGTTCCCATATCTGGCTTATGGTTTGATTCATTTTCGCATTCGCATTCGCATACTACATGCATTACATTTTTTAACAGGCAGATGATATCAGAATTACAGCTTGGTTTTCACCCATTAGACGTTTCGGATTAGTCCAGATAATCAGGGTTCTATTTTCGGGAAATTGCGCGCCTCTCGGCATTTTTAGTAAACACTGTGTTTTTCAGGATATTTGTGATGTCCGGGGTTTATCAGTTACTCCAGTCTGGCCTCGTGCTCCCGTTTGATTGAGTTTAATTGCTTTAATAGCCTTTTCTTGAATTAACTGCCTTCACAGTTCGTCTAGTTTTTTAAAATAGTTTTATTTGTTTTCTAGAATTTTAAATAGGTAGTTCTTTTAGGATATGAGAATATATGCCCTTTTAATAAATAGATTAGTATAGAATTTCAATAGATTTTAAATAGTCCTTTAGTTTTTTTAATAGGATGAATAGTTTTTTTAGAAATATATAGGATTTATTTTAATAGATTTTAGGGGTTTTAAATTGTTTTTAGAATATTATAGTTTTTTTTAATAGATATTAAATAGGGTTATTAGTTTTAAACCATTTTAGAGTTTAATTTCTGTTTTAGATTTTAATAACAGTTTTTCTGTATATTAATTTTTTAGAAATTGATTAGTGGATAGAATATTAAATTTTGTTTTTTACGTTGGATTTAGGCATCTTTAGGTTTTTTTTACTTAGTCAGCATTAATCACTTCTTATTAATCCATTTAATAGTCCATTAACCATGTTTTCCATTCATTAGTCCATCAATCTTTTCGTTTTAATCAATTCATCATTAATCATTCAGTCATTATCAGGCCATTAATCTATTAACCACGTCTTAATTCACGTTTTGAGCATGCTAACTGTGTTTAGTCCTCAGGATTTAGTGCTAATCATCATCTAACAGTCCAATAATCATGCATTGATCACGTTTTGGTTTAGTGGGCCAGTCAAAGTCCAAGTCCGTGGGAGGCCCAGAAATTGCCACATGTCCTATAAAGAGTGATGCCACATGTTCGTTTCTCCGTCTTCCCCCACATCTTGCCACGTTTCACACGCCACTCTCTCTCTGCGCCAGCACACCACACGCGTGCCTTCACCTATTCTCTCTCCCATCCACGCGTCCTTCTCTCAACCCTCTCCGTGACACCTGGATCCCACTCACTCCCCTCCATCGCCGGCCATGCAACCGCCCACCGGACCACCCTCCGCCACCGTAACCGTCGCCAGACTTCATTAGTTTCGCCGGAAACTGCAAATTCGCCAGAGATTCATCCAAACACTCCGATCTTCTCGTCTACCTTCATCCAGGCCTTCATCAGAGAATTCCTACCATCGCCGAAAAGTTCACCGGGACCTTCATATGTCTTCTCCAGAAAATCAAGACTAGATCTTCATCTTAGGTGTTCATCCAGAGATCTCCTTGCAAGAACTTCATAAAGTTCAACGCCTACACCGGATTCACATCAGTTCGTTGGGGCTTCACCAGATCTTCTTCAGACGAGCAAGAACACTCACGTTTTTTCGTCTTCATTTTTCTTCCGTTTCCAGATTTTTGAAAGCCCTCCGTAGAAGCTTCGTCATCAACGTCGTCTTCGAGAATATTTCCAGGATCTTCATCCTTCAAGAGCGTTGTTGCGTATTGCTTTTCCAGATCTCCTTCAGGATTCTCGCTCAGAGCCATCTTCAGCGTAGATCTTCAATCATCCTCAGAAGACCTTCAAAGCTCCCAGGTCGTCTTCAGATATCGTCCGGTTTGTTGATCTTCAAGAATCTACGAAGAACTCTCCAGAAGGCTTCCAGAACTCCTCGAGCTTGATCCATATCCAGGTGCATTCACTTGATTCCGTTTTCTTTCTTCTTTCTGATTGCTAGGTTAGTTCTGTCTTGATTCAAGCAGATTTAGGTTGATAAGGTCGTGGTGTAGTTTGTTTTCGTTTCAGAGAGTGGATTAAAGTGAGATTGATGGGTGATTTCATGAAGGTTTGTTAGGGTTTGGGAAGCATTTGTGAAATGTTTGAGAGGATTTTTCAGAGAAATGTGTGAGAGAGAGTTTGAGAGGAAACGGCGCTAGGGTTTCCTTATGTGAACAGTAGGCGAAAATTGAAAGAATGAGGTGGTTTTGTTAGAGGATAGTTGGGTTAGGGTTTGATCAGACCTGGGCCCAATATGAATTGCTGGATTACCCCCTCTTTACTCGTCCTACTCCCCCTTGGATGTGTAATACTGAATGTGTTGAAACGGGCTTAATAGGCAATTGCTATTCGCACCCCCGTTTGGGCCCAACTGGAACCTTAGACATGAAATAGTTGCTTTCTGCACCTCTTCCTTTCCTTTTTTCTTTCTTTTATTTTCTGAGCTTTGGGCCTAGCGTGTTTGGCTGTTTGCACCCCCCTGTCTGGGCCCAATCCTGAATATAACTGAGCATTTTGCTATCTGCCACGCTGGGGGTTATTTTTTAGTTTAATTTCCTTTTAATTTCTTTTGTTTCATTCATGATAGAAAAAGTGTCATAAAAAATAGTAGACTAATCCAATTTAATCCATTCTTTTTCTCATAGATTCACATTTAGATTTAGGATTTTATTAAATAAAAACATTAATTTAGTCATGCATTTTTCATTTTAGTGGCATTTTTACGTTTTTATTGGTTTTGAAGTCCATTTTGTGAATATGTTTGCCTTGTGGATTTTATTTCTACCATTTGGTATGAGTTTTTTGCTTGGCTTTTTGGTATGTTGTGCTAGACTGATGCATGCTCCCCATAGGATTTTTGTGGTTTTTTTAGAAATTGATTGATGTTGTTTTAGGGTTAGAGAGTAGAGACCTCATAACTTGCTGGTTAACCCTTGACCATTCACATGTTAGGGACTGATTAGTGGCCTTAGAAGTTGACTTAGGTTTTGAGATTTGATCTTGGGATCATAGAGGCATGTAGGTTCCCCCTAGATTTTTGGTAGATTTTTAGAGAGTGTTCTGTTATTTTTTGTTTGAGCCTGAGATTAGGGGAAGTCTTAAGGGCTTCTGACTTTGAAGTTCAACTGTGGTTGAACTTTGAAGATAGTTTCTTTCAGTTTGAAGGCCTGTGGTTTCTTCTTGAAGATGGAGGCTGGATGAAGACTTGATGGAGCTTGCAAGGATGCATGGATTGAAGACCTAGTCTAGGAGCTTGCTCTCTTTCTGTGAGGTTTGAGATCCTAAAGTTTGAGGGAAATTCATGGTACTTTCCTGAGGAAGGCACTATGGATGTCATTCATTCTTTCTTCTCACCTCTTTCTTAAGTATCCAATGATGTTGGAGCCTTCATGTGAGTTTAGTTTCTTCTGAGGAGGAATGTAAACCGTTCACAGTCGTTGAGCCACATGGGATATGATTCCTAAGTGGAAGCCCCCTAGTATTTTCCAGAGGAAGGCACTATGGGTCTGTTCACTTAGTTCCTGTAGTTCATCTAGGCTTTCTTAAGTATCCAATGATGTTGGAGCCTTCATGTGAGTTTAGTTTCTCCTGAGGAGGAATGTAAACCGTTCACAGTCGTTGAGCCACATGGGATATGATTCCTAAGTGGAAGCCCCCTAGTATTTTCCAGAGGAAGGCACTATGGGTCTGTTCACTTAGTTCCCTTAGTTCAGGTAGGGTTTTCTTAAGTATCCAGTGATGTTGGAGCCTTCATGTGAGTTTAGTTTCTTCTAAGGAGGAATGTAAACCGTTCACAGTTGTTGAGCCACATGGGATATGATTCCTAAGTAGAAGCCTCCTAGTACTTTCCTGAGGAAGGCACTATGGGTCTGTCTACTTAGCTCCCTTTCTTTGGTAAGCTTGTCTTGAAGCTTGAAGAATGGGATTGATTTCTCCCTTTAGGGTTTTGCTTAGGGTAGATTAGGGTTTTGTTTTAGGGTTGTTTAGGGTCCTGCTCAGGGTTAGTTTCTTGCTTTTGGATAGGAGTTTGCCAGGCTGGTTAGCCTTCTCTTTGTGTTGATTGACTTGTGTGGTGCTGTGCTGCATTAGACTTAGGGGTTCATATAGATATTTCTGAGATAGGTGCCTCTTAGAAATAAGCCTGCTTGTGTGCATGAGAAGCTGAGGTGGTCCTCCTTCTGCTTGATTGTTATTGAGTGGCTTTGCTTGTTGGTATTTGGTAGAGCTGAGCTCCCTTGCCTCTGTGGTTTGTGGCCTTTGTGCCTTGCTTTGCTTAGAAGTTGAGGTGGTCCTCCTTCTGCTTGGTTGTTGCATTCATGCATATTTCCAGTATTTCTTTACTTTGCAGTGATTCCTGTTTGCTGTTTAGTTCTGTTGCCATGATCCCTTAGGAGCTCTAACTTCTCTGCTGTGGAGGAGTTATGATAGACATTAGGTTGGTTAACCAGGCATGATAACATTAGGTAGATTCCCCTTTTCAACCATAGTTTTAGGGTGTCTCTTTCCTTTCTCAAAACAACAGAAAAACACTTAATAAGGGATAAAACAAAAGTGAATTCATTTCTTCCATCAAAAGATTTGAACAAACATCAAAACCTTTTGTCCTCTTGGACTGTGGAAACCCTTGGTTAAGGTGCATTTTCCCAATAAAAAACACTTGAACAGCTTGTGTCGTGCGTAGCCCGAACTACGTTTGCTCTGATCTTCCATGCCGTGTGGAAGTACGTAGGCACAGGACGCGATGTCCTGGCGAGCAACCTTCCCCCCCCGTCTAGACGTAGGTAGTCGAACTATGTTGACTCTGACTTTCCCATTGCACGAGGGAGTACGTAGGCCCAGAACAACGTATGTTCTGTCGAGTCCTGTCCTTTTCTTTTCAGACTGACCACTAGCGTAGATAGATAAACACACCCTTTTCCTTATAAACACCAAGCGTGGATCCCGTCGAGTACGACGGACGTGAGGGGTGCTAATACCTTCCCCTTGCGTAACCGACTCCCGAACCCAGGTTTTGGTTGCGATGACCATACCTTTCCCGTTTTTGCGAGGTTTACTTCGAGCGTTTCCTTTCCCTCCTGTGGGATAAATAACGCACGGTGGCGACTCTTCTGTCAAGCCGGCGCCGATTTTCGCAGTAGCGACAAGAAGATGACCGGAGAAAGTCACCGGCGGTGGTTTTGGGCGCGCAGGTGGCCTGAGTTGCAGAAGTTTGAATTGGGGAAGATGATCCCTGAGCCCTTGGATCAAGGTTGGACTTTGACTAGGAACCTCATCCAACGGCCACGCGTGCGTTTCATTTTGTGAAGAGGTCTGACTTAATGAAACGATGCGTTTCATTAATCAACTGTTTTGGGCTTTGTATAATAGCTGCTACTCACACCCCCCTGATGGCCCAATCCATGAATTGAACTGATTTTTACTACTATCTGCACCGTGGGTTTGTATATTTTATTTTGATTTTCTTTGTTTTTTCATTTTATTCATGGTTCTTGATAAAATCATAAAAAATGGAAAAATTATTCAATTAATCCTATTCTTTTTGCATTAGATTCATGATAGGGTCTAGTATTGTTTAGATAAAAAATATTTTTATTTCATGCATTTTCTGATTTTATGGGAATTTTCACATTTTAATAGATATTAAAATAGTCATGTTTGATACTTGATTTTGTGGAATTTTGTGTGATGATGTGATGATGATTTTGATCTTGATTTTTTGTGAGTGGCTAGCATAGATATGCATGATCCCCATAGATTTTTCTCACATTTTTCTGATGAGCATAAGTGGTAGTTTAGGTTGAAACCTTTAGAAGCTCCATTTTTAGGGTTTATGGTTGATACCTTTAGATTAGGACTTAATTTTAGGACTTAATAGATGTTTTAGTCCTTTGTTTTGTATGAGGCATTCTTAATTGAATTAGGATCCCTTAGGAATTTTTGTAGGAATTTATAATATAGTTTACTATTTTTGATTGATTTTAGTTTAGGTGCTAGTTTTAGATGATTCTGATGCACTAACTCAACTAGATTAACATCTTTAGTTCCCTTAGATTAGGGTTTTGTTTCTCTTGTTCTTGGGTGATGATGAAGGAAAGTTGAGGATGCATTGGATTGCTTGAAGAGGCTTGGGTGTGAGGATCTTCCCTTCTTTTGGTGTAGTTTTGTTTAGGTGTTAAGATTAGGGTTTGTAGGCAGAGCTGCTAGATAGTTCTCTTCCTTCATAAACATGGATGATGTTGATCACTTCCATTCTTCCCTATGATGTAAGGTCCCCTTGTAAAGGCATCATCCCTCCTTTGGTAGGATGTGTGGCTCTTTGCAAGTTGGTAGAACCTTTGAGGGTCCCTTTCTCTGATGATAGGATGCTTAGTGGTGACCTTTGGTCTTCACTCTGCTACCAATCATCCCAACTTTGCTCTGGATAGATGAATCTTTTTCCCTTGTTAGAGGATGGAGTTCCTTGCTTGAAGAAGACTGAATGATGGAGTTGATACTTCTTTGTGTTTGAAGATTACTCTGAGAAGCTGAAGCTTATAGGTGAAGAGGACCTAGTTGATACTGGTAAAGAAGAGAGAGCTGAAGCAAGAAGAACAAGTTGATACTTGTGAAGAAGATCCAATTGAGATTGAGTGAAGAGCTGAGGCTTGAGGAATAAAGGATAAGTTGACACTTACATTGATGCATTGAGAGCCTCAAGGAGTCAAGTTGATACTTGTAGTTAGGAGTGAAGCCTGAAGGTGGAATTGACTGAAGAGCTGAAGCTTGAAGAAGAAAGAATAGGTGGATACTTATGTAAAAGCTCAGAAGAAGCAAGTTGATACTTGCTATTGAAGATGATAGCCTTGAAGAGCAATTGAAGTCTGATGACTGGGCTGCTGTCAAGTTGGTTTAGTTGTAGGAGCTGTTGATCTGTTTCCTTTCTTGTCTGCTTGCTTTCTGTGCAACTGTATTGATGTGCCTTGTTTGACTTGCTTGATGCATTAGAATAAGTCCATATCTAGACTGATGTAAGCTAGGAGCATGATTGCACTAGAGTTTGAGTTGCTCCCTCTGCTTGTATTTTTACTGTATGGCTTTGCTTGCGGGTATTCGGTAGAGCCCAGCTCCCTTGCCTATGTGGTTTGTGTTTGCTTGATAGCATTTCATTTCTTCTGTATGATTGCAGTTACTTCTATTTTGCTTGATGGCATGTCATTTCTTTTGTATGATGGAAGTTATTCATATCTGGCTTGAGGTTGAGATGAGCTTGTGGAGGCTGACACCCCACACACATTTCCTCCCTCACTTGCATTGCACGCATTTTACAGTCGTTTACTGTTTACTATTTAAGCTGATGCTTTATCTGTGTACTGTTTAAGCTGATGCTTTATATGTTTCTGTTTATCATTGACATGATCCCCTAGGAATCTCACTCCCTTTGATAAGGAAGTGATGATTAGAACTTTAGGTTGAAACCTATGCATGATAACTTCTAGGAGTTCCCTGTTTCAAACCTCAACCATAGGATGAATCCTTGGCATGACAACATTAGGACTTGATAGTCTCCCCTTAGTTGAGCCTGTTCTCTCTTCTCATCTCGAAACAAATCAAAATACAGTAATAAAGGTTAACTGACGTCGTACGTTACGAGCCTTAAGCTATCTGAGAAAGGATTGTTGGAGAGCTTCTTTTCAACAGTCTGGATGTTTAGTATGGTACCCTTTGGGTGACATGCGACACATTCACTCTCAGGTCA
This sequence comes from Lathyrus sativus, assembly GCA_963859935.3. NCBI lineage: Eukaryota > Viridiplantae > Streptophyta > Magnoliopsida > Fabales > Fabaceae > Lathyrus > Lathyrus sativus. Next base: position 286,567,595 of record OZ012740.1, read on the forward strand.
TAGTCTCTAGTGCGATACTAGTTGCAAACAAACATAAAAAACAGTTCTTTCGTAAAAGACAGAAAACAAACCTCAAACCTTTTTGCCTCGTGGGCCCGTAATTCGAAGGAAGCTTTTCTGAAGAAAAGAGTGTCATTAACTCCCAGTTCTACCGTAAACGGTAATGCCTAAGTCTCCAAGGGTCGAGCTGCGTACGCCAAACTGCTGGAACTGTTTGTTAACCCTACTCGATAAAACAGATGAATCTGAATTCCCGTAATTCGTATTATCCCGAACTACATAAGCTCTGATCTCTCATGCTTATTGAGAGTATGTAGGCACAATACTGACGTATTGGCGAGCCACCTTCCCCGTAACCCGTAGTTAGCCGAACTACGTTGACTCTGATTTCTCATTCTCTGATGAGAATACGTAGGCATAAAGTGCGACGCTTTGCCGAGTCATTTTCTTTTCTTTTTTAAGCCAGCCTTGATAGGTAGATAGATAAATTAACCCGTCATATAAACACGACAAGCATGGATCCCATCGAGTACGATGGACGTGAGGGGTGCTAATACCTTCCCCTTGCGTAACCGACTCCCGAACCCAGACAATGGTTGCGATGACCTTGTCTTATACCTTTTCGTCAGGTTTTTCCGATCGTTTCCTTTCCCGTTCCGAGGGATAAATAACGAAAGGTGGTGAATCTTCTGTTTTGCCGGCACCTTATTTTCGCGGAAGCGATAGATCATCACCTTCTTCATGATCCACGCACAATGAAGCCTTCGCAGGGGTTTTGTTTTTGGATGGCAGAGATAGTGAGATGAGGAAAGCAAGGAACGGTGGCGTATGAAGGTTGAGACGGAAAGGTTTGGGAAGAGATTACAGGTGACGGGTGAGGGAGAAGAGAGAAAGGGTGCTAGGGTTTCAGAATTGTGTTGGGATTGAGCCTCAAGCCCAACGAGTGTTGGATTCACACCCCTGCATTCCACGCTACACCCCCGTCCCCTTGTTTGTTTTTTTCTTTTGTTTTTTTATGTGTCACAAATGGGCTGGGCCCAATTCACTTTTTTCTGAATTACACCCCACGTTTCCTATTCACGCCCCCCTGTGTTGATTTTTGTTATCATGATATTGGGCTGGGCCCAAGCGTTTTGTTTTTTTTTTTCTGATTGCACCTCCAAATTGCCAGTGCCCCCGCCCCCAATTTTTTTATTTTTGTTATTTTTCTGAATGTATTGTGGGCTTAAAGCCCAGTGGCTGTTTTTTCTGTTTTACCCCCAGTTTGCAGGCTGTACCCCCCTCCCCTTTTATTTTTAATTTCTCTTTTGTATTGGACATATGCTTGTAATAGTGTAGATTTTATTTTCCTATTTTCTTTTAGGGATCATTTTCATAGTTAGAACATTATGCGTAGATTTTAATATAGAATTTTTATTCTAGTTTTCTTTATAGAATATTATAGATTTTAATATAGAATTTCATTCTATTTTCTTTAGGATATTATGGATTTAGATAGAATTGTTTTTTATGCTATTTTCCATTTATGCAATTTCTTTTAATTTCTTTAGAATAATTTCTAGTAGAATTTAATTGCCATATTTTAGGAGTAGACTTTTATTTCCGTTTTGTGGTTGGATTTCTCTCCTATTTTTCTTTCCTATTTTCGTTTCCTATCCGATCGTCCTTCGATTTTATTTTTGGCTGGCCGTGTGACATGATTCAATTGGAGAATGATTTTCGATATCATTTCTCTATCTTGTCTTTGACACAGATATCAATACGCTACCTCTTAGAGTTCGATTTCTCGTATAGGTCGAACCATGACAGTCTAAGCGTTACATTGTTACTGATTCGAGCGTCCTCATCAAGGATCCAGAGAGGGAAAGATTGGAATGGAGCTTGCGCACATGTCAGGAGCCCACGGAGCCTCTTCGTTCAATATCATCTTTCTTATTCAAGTCCTCAGGAAACCGTCGAGCGTTGTGAGCTGTATCGTTAGATACGTAGGAAATGATAGTTGAGGAGTTTCTTCTCAATCATCTAGGATGTCTAGTATGGTACCCTTTGGGTGACTTGCGATGCATTCGCTCCTACGTCTTAGGTTCTTGCGTGTGTGTCCCGAGTTCCTTCTCGTTTGGGCGTAAGCCTGCTTCCTCTTTGTTCTCGCCCTCGTGCGAGCGAAACCCCTTTTCTCTCGCTGCCGTGCGATCGAGACCCCTTCTCTTGCCCCTGTGCAATCGAGACTCGTGTTCCTGCCGAACTACATTTGCTCTGATCTCTCGTGCCAGACGAGAGTACGTAGGCATAGGATGCGATATCCTAGCGAGCTACCTTGATCCCTTTTCCCTGTTTTGCTGTAGTTAGCTGAACTACAGCTGCTCTGATTTCTCGTACCAGACGAGAATATGTAGGCATAGGATGCGATATCTTAGCGAGCACACTAACAACTAACTTCTCTGTTCTCTCGTTGCCGTGCGATCAAGACTTTCCCGCTAACAACTGATGTTCCCTTTCTCTTGCCCGAGCGCAATCGAGACCAGACCGTAGCTCTAGAACCCGTATGTCCCCGTACCTCTAAACCCAACATACTACATATGTTCTACCGCAAACAGGTAATGCCTAATTCTCCGTCGAGCGAGCATCATACACTTAACTGCTAGAATGTGTACGCTAGTATCGTCAATCCTTTCTCTCACCCCCGTGTGATCGAGAACGCCCTGTCTAGCTGTAGTTAGCCTGAACTACGCAAGCTCTGATCTTTCACGCCGTTTGAAAGTACGTAGGCACGAGACGCGACGTCTCGACGAGCCCATTCCCCCCGTAGTTTCCCGAGCTACGTTGACTCTAACTTTCCCATTGCACGAGGGAATACGTAGGCATAGAGCGCGATGCTCTATCGAGTCAGTTTCTTTCCGTTTAGACTTAGAAGCCGTAGATAGATTGTTTTTCACCCGTAGATAAACACAACAAGCGTGGATCCCATCGAGTACGATGGACGTGAGGGGTGCTAATACCTTCCCTTTGCATAACCGACTCCCGAACCCAGACAATGGTTGCGATGACCTTGTCTTATACCTTTTCGTCAGGTTTTTCCGATCGTTTCCTTTCCCGTTCTGAGGGATAAATAATAAAAGGTGGCGATTCTTCTGTTTTGCCGGCACCTTATTTTCGCGGTAGCGACAATAGGGAAAGGAAACGATCGAAGAAAACCTGAAGAACGGGAAAGACAAGGTCATCGCAACCAAATCTTAGGTTCGGGAGTCGGTTACGCAAGGGGAAGGTATGAGCGCCCCTCACGTCCGTTGTACTCAACGGGATCCACACTTGTTGTCTAATCTATGAGTTAAAACTATCTAAAAGCTACTGCTAAACGGGGGTGAATAGAAAGAACAGACTCGATAGGACATCGCCTCCCTATGCCTATATATTCCCTCGTGCAATGGGAAAGTCAGTCAACATAGTTCGGAAAACTACGGGTGATGGGGGAAAGGTTGCTCGCCAAGACATCGCCATCTTGTGCCTACGTATCCTCATCTAGTATGAGAAATCAGAGCAAACATAGTTCGAGAAACTAGACCACTGGTTGGTTCAAGTGTTTTAATGAGTAATTTTACGTTTCAATTCTAGCAATTAGGGATGATGCCTGTTTGCGGTAGAACGGAAATGTAACATACTCTTTCTGAAAATTAGGTTTGCAAACAATACTGAAGGATGAAAAGGTTTGATTTTTGTTTGTGTTTTTTATGAGAAGTGAATTGAGTTAGTTTGTACTTAAGGCTCCCCACTCATCATTCTTTATGTACTTAAGGCTCGTAGCATAAAACAATTGTTATCCTTTATTAAGTGTCTTAAGAAGTTCTGAGATGAGAAGAGAAGACATAAGACTCTAAGGGGAATTGATAAACCCTAATGTTGTCATGCAAGATGGTCTTAAAGTTGGGATTAAAAAGGGAACTACCTAATGTTATCATGCAAAGGATTCAAAGCCTAATGTCTCTCCTACTCCCATGTTAAACAGAGGGACTAGAAATCCTAAGGGATCATGGCAAAAAGCACAAGTAAACACCAAACGTAATCAATCGCAGATGAAAATGCAATGAAAGATTTAAACAAGTCTTGAAAGATGAAAAGAGATATGAAATGCAAACACAAATGCAAACATGAAAAGGTGCAACAAAAAAAAACACAAGGGAAGACTTAAAAAAGTCAAAAGAAATGAGATGAAATGGGAGAAGCAAACTCCTACAGCCAAATACCATCAATCATATAAAGAAGAAAGGTGCTAACACAAAAGCACACAAAGGATGCATAACCAAATAAGTGAGGGAGGAAAAAGAGTGGGGCAACCACTAACTCACAATCAACTCAACCAAACACTTACTTAATGACCAAGTAAAGAAATGCACCAAAACAACTCAAATGAGTGCAAATGTTCATGACAAACTCAAAGTGAAGTCAACACCACCAAATCATCATGAACAAGCATCAAAACCTCTAAGGTCAGGAGTGAAACAAAAATGAGAAACCTCAAATTCAAGATCAAAATGGAAGGCAAGCACAAGAATAATCAAGTCAAATTGAAGAACCAAAGTTCAACCAACTATTTCACATTTCAAGCAGGTGGAAAGGCATGATAAAAAAGAAACTTGTGGCACAAGGTGTTGTACCCCAAAATTTGACCAACCTTTCTTTTCTAACTTGGCCTATGTTTCATTTCATTTTAGCATTTGCATCTGCATAGCATTGTTCTTAACAAGGGATCAAGAGAGGTGTGCCATTCAAGAGAAGAGTCTCAGGGGTTTCAAGCTCAAGCAAGAGTGTTTATTCAGATCATCAAGTGTATGCCATCACCATGAGGTTGTCAAAGCTCCTTAAAAGGAAAGATTGATGTGCGTTGTTTGTCTCCTACCTTAGTGGTAAACAGAGGATCATCAGGGGTTCACGAGATCTTTGTTTTGGATAAGAGGTGTTTGAGAAGCCCATTGAGTGCTTTGTAAGTCCTTGTGGAGCTTGCCTAGGATTTAATTTCATCTGCAAAAGTCACAGTCAAAGGATGTGAATCTAGGGTTTCATCTGGTCAACTCAAAGTTAACTATGGATTTGTGAGAGTCCAAGACTTGGTTTTAAGTCATTGAGGCCATGGGGCCAACTCTAGATAATGTCTCCAAATCTTCAACACAAACACCACAGCGGCCAACTCTAAATCATGTGTAGGATAATTTCTTTCATGAACCTTCAGTTTTCTAGAAGTGTAAGCAACAACCTGACTATTCTGCATCAATACGCCTCCAAGGCCCATCTTCGACGCATCACAATACACCACAAAGGACTCACTCGGATTTGGAAAAATCAACACTGGAGCAGTCGTCAACTTCTTCTTGAGTTCTACAAAACTCTTCTCACAAGCAACATCCCACACATAAGCCTGACCCTTTCGAGTCAACTGAGTCAATGGCAATGCTAACTTAGAAAAACCTTCAATAAACCTGCGATAACAACCAGCCAACCCAAGAAAACTTTGAATATTAGTAGCAGACTTTGGAGCCTCCCACTGCAACACAGTATCAATCTTCGACGGATCAATATCAATCCCTCCGCTAGAAATCACATGGCCAAGGAAACTCACTTCCTTCAACCAAAACTCACACTTAGACAACTTGGCGTAAAGCTTCTTGTCTTTCAAAACCTGCAATACAACTCTTAGATGTTGCGCATGCTCTTCTTCAGACTTAGAATATATCAAAATATCATCAATAAACACCACTACAAACTGATCCAAATAAGGATGGAAAATCCTATTCATATACTCCATGAATACTCCAGGTGCATTCGAAACTCCAAATGGCATCACAATATACTCATAGTGTCCACATCTCGTCCTGAAAGCTGTCTTCGGAATATCATCAGGCTTAACACGAATCTGATGATAACTAGACCTCAAATCAATCTTGCTAAACACACAAGCACCCACCAATTGATCCATTAAATCATCAATCCTCGAAAGTGGATATTTATTCTTAATCGTCACTTTATTCAACTGCTGATAATCCATGCACAATCTCATACTACCATCTTTCTTCTTCACCAACAACACATGAGCACCCCACGGAGAACACTCGGTCGAACAATCTTCTTCTCAAGCAAATATTCCAATTGTTTCTTTAATTCCCCTAACTCATATGCAGACATCTAATAAGGAGCCATCGATACAGGACTAATGCTCAGTATCACCTCAATAGTAAACTCTACCTCACGCTCAGGAGGTAGGTCATTCATGTCGTCTGGAAACACCTCAGGAAATTCCCGAACAACTGGTAGCTCCACGCCCACTACTTCACAAATAACTTGAAGTGAAGCAAACAAAGAAAACATCTTAGCCTCATATTCTAAGAGTCCTTCCACTTGCTTAGCGGATACAAACATCAACTCTCCACCATCACCAAACTCAGGGAATCTCACAGTCTTACTATAATAATCAATGTGAACATAGTTGTACTCCAACCAGTTCATCCCAAGGATAACATCAATTTGATTCAAAGGTAGACATACCAAGTCCATCACAATGTTCCTATCATAAATAGTCAAAGGGCATCTCAAACAAACTAAAGCAGTAGTCAAAGAACGATTAGTCGGGGTATCAGTAACCATACTCCCACTCATAGCAGACAAATTCAAATTCAACCTCTTAGCACATTCAAGCGAAATAAATGAATGAGTAGCACCAGTATCAATTACAGCAATCGATTCAATATCATTAATAAAACACGTACCTCTGATCAAGTTATCTGTCTTGGCTTCTTCTGCATCGCTCAAAGCAAACACTCTGCTACTTGTTTGAGCAGCAGTAGCAGTCTTCTTCGGCTGCTGACACTGGGTACTGATATGCCCCTTCTCTCCACAGTTGAAGCAAGTCAGAGCTTCGTCTTTGCAGTCATTATCCTTATGACCCCTCTTGCCACAATGATGACACCTCAGCGCTTTACAATTCTTAGCACGGTGGCCTTGCTCGCCACACTTATAACACTTCCCTGGAGCAGTAGCCGCTCCCCCACTTGGATTTTTCCCATCAGAAGCCTTCTGCTTTCCTTTATCACCAGAAGTCACATACGATTTTCCCCTGAACTGACCTTTCACTTTCTTCTCACTCAGCTGCTTGTAGTGAGTAGATCGAGCTTGGCTATCTTCATCATAAATTCTGCTCTTGTTCACTAGTTCCGAAAACCGAAGAATCTGCTGATACCCAATTCCCTGCTTAATCTTTGGTCTCAAACCATTGTCAAGCTTGAGACACTTCGACATCTCTACGTCAGCACGGTTGTAATGCAGACAAACCTTGACCAAAGACTCAAACTTTGTCGCATACTCAGCCACAGTCATATTACCTTGTTTCAGCTCAAAGAACTCCACCTCTTTCTTCCCCCGAACATCTTCAGGAAAATACTTTCTCAGAAACTCTTCTTTAAACACAGTCCAAATTATTGCAATGCCCGCATCTTCTAATCTCTGGCGAGTGTTATCATACTAGTCCTCAGCCTCCTCTGCCAGCATATGTGTACCAAAGTGTACCTGCTGCGCATCAGTGCATGCCATAACTCGGAAAATATTCTCAATCACTTTCAGCCACTTCTGCGCACCATTAGGATCATGAGTACCCACAAAAGTCGGCGGATTGTTCCTCTGAAACTTTCCCAAAGCACGGAACTCATCTGGAGGTCCACCATTCTGAGCCATCACTTGGGCAAGTGATTCCAGTGCATCAGCAATAGCACGATCATTCCTTCCTGCCATCTACCACCACCAACAAGGTTAGAAGGAAACAACTCATCGATAGCATTCTCACACTATCGACTGACAGGGGATTAACAACATAAACACTTGGCCGGACGGACCAACCAGGCTCTGATACCACTAATGTAACACCCTTTTTCTACCCCAAAAATATCAAGGCAAAATAACACAGAAATCAGAGTGAATAAATAAATCTCATTAAAAAGCCACTAAAAGGGCGTACATTTCTCAAAGTCATCAAAATAGGTTCATACTCCGTAACTACGGGTTTTTCCCAAATTACATCAAAACATCATAAACAGCGGAACTCAAAGCATAAATCAAAGTTTTCCTGAAAATGGAAATTAATCAAAATAACGTCAACAATATAAAATTAACTCAAGGAACCCAACCCGATGTTACATATCAGAGCAAGACCCTCTAGGCTGACCAAAAGACTAAAACACTCAAAAACTTCAAAACTAACTCCTTGCCGGCGTCCACGGCTAAACTTGATCATCTGCATGTTACCCATGTAGAGGTAACATTCAAACAGGTAGGGTGAGTAAAATAATTCATAATAATCAATGTATAACAATTAATGCATAAACGACATCATAACTATATTCAACACATTCATATCCTTCAATAGGCCTCGAAGGCCATAACGTCATAATTTATACACAAATGCTCATAAATGCAAATGCAACATAGACTCAATGCATGTGGTACCAATCATCACAGCGCGATGGACACTAGGCCATCAACCCTCCATAGATCCCCATCAATAGGATCGATTCTACTAGAGAACCGGAGCACATCAAAATACTTCACATCCACACAGTGGGATTGAAGCCAAAGCAATCGAGGTCCTGAACCGAAGTCCGGATGCACATGAATGCATGATGCACACGTCACCATAATAATCCTCACAATACAACATATGGTGCATCGTCATTCATCATACTCATCATCATCACATAAAATCATCATATCTCATGTTATCACATAGTTTATCAAATCATGGTAATTTCATCATATTAACTCAATCAATACATCATAGAAAACTATCATAACATCATGTACACATCACCCAAAACCCATTGTCATACTCGGGGTAATCCATCCCAAAAATCCCAGAATTACACATCAAGGCATCGCTGCAAAACGATCAAATTTCGTGAACTCTGCTATGTTTGCTGGCTTGCTCGCTAGGCGAGTCGGTAGCGAGTCTTTGCTGGCTTGCTCGCTAGGAGAGTCTTTGCTGGCGTGCTCGCTAGGCGAACATAGCGATGACAGCAAAAACCTGTTACGACCAGAACTGATTCTTGTCCAAATACTCATACGATTCACTTACCCAATGCCCCCAAAACATCCCTAAAACATCCCTATGGTCATACGACGATAACGACACAAAATCTATGGTTTATTAGGCCAATCTGGCAATATTCGCACAGCCTAAATAACTATTTCCTGCAATTGCTCTGAGTGCATTAGAGTTACTCACATTTGAACATTCCTATTCCTACAGGGTCAAACATATAACGATCCAAGGTTTTGGCCACGAAGGCTAAGGTTTCCATTCTCATATCAATATTCAGTGTTACATACTATTACCCCTAACCTCAAAGCCTTATCATCAAATTCCCTATTTTCCCACAACTAACCCAAAATACCTTAAATCATAAACCAACCATAAACACATCTAAAGGCATACATAGAAAATCATGAACACTGATACTCCCCATACCTTAGTCGATTTGCAGCTTTCAGGATTAACTTCGGGATCTTCTGCCTCCAACCTTTCCTTCAGAGCTCTGGCCACCAAACTTTCACGGTTAACACAAATGAACTCAAATTCCCTTCAGAACTAAATTTTGTCCAACCTAGTCTTGGGCCTCACAAATTGGGCTTTTCCCTCATTACCCTTACTAACTCCCTCAAATGCCCAAATTGCCCTTATTTCACTTATATTCCATTTAATTAAAAATAATACTAATAAATTAATATTATATGCTATTAATCAAATAAATACCCGAAAATGCGCATCTTTCCAATATTCACAAAACCACCGGAAAATTCACCGAAACATGAATATTCTTAATTAAATAATTAATTAACATATTCCGATTAAATTTAGGGTGTTACAAGTTATATTGATACATTTAGGTTGTCATTTCAAGTTCAAATCAAGAAGAAACAAGAGTTCAAGGAGTTACTAAATTAGGGTTTTAGAGGATCTCAGTGTAAAATTCCCTTCTTTAGTGCCTAACTTCAAAGACAATTTACCACATGATACAAGTTCAATATCATTTTCATGAAAACATGAAACTTGTAGGGCATGTTCTTAGCTTTCTTTTGAGTACTAGAACTAATCCATTGAGTGCATAGAACTCAAGTTATGATGCCAACAAGTTAGAGGTCTCAGATGAACTTATTTTTGGTCAACTAAAATTCAACTCAATTCCAAGGCATTTTTGACCTAGAATCAAGTTTCTCCACAACTTTAGGTGAACATGAACATTGTTTATCATGGTCTTAGCTTTCCAAAAAGTCTTAGAAGTCCTTGATATCATTTTTACATCTCAAGTTATGGTATTGGCAAGGTAAGGGTATTTTGGGAAAGTTTCATTTTAGGTCATTTGTTTTATAGGTTATTTCCATGAACTTATGCACCTCAAATGCACTTCCAACCAACATGAAAGTTGTTCATAAAGGCCTCATTTACATCTTGGAACTCAAGAATCATTTGAATCATGGAATTGTATGGCCATATGGAAGGATTTTCAAGTGGAATTTGAACTTTTAAGCATGGCATGAGATGGATTCATTATAGGCCATATTTTCACTCATTTTGAATCAATTCACATCACAATAGGATCATGAGAAGATTGCACAAATTGGATTGGTACAAGAGGGCATGGAAACATGGCATTTTCAAGTTGCTTCATGGAAACGTTTCCACTTCAAACTTGGATTGTGGATCAAATTCAAAGCCCAACTCCATTCAAATGCAAAATACACCTCACAAGCTTCAAATTGGTGCACTTAACACTTGTGAAGCAAGCAAAACCCATGTGCATGAAGGGAGTTACATTTTTGGGCAAAATTTCAAAATCTCACAATTGAGGCTTCATGGGCCTGCATGAAGTCATTTAATCCATCATATATAAACAACGAGCTTGCCCTAGAAGCTCAGAACGCGCATTTGGAGCTAGAGAGATCAATTTAAGATTCAAATTTCTCAAGCATTTTTCAAATTCGTATTCCTTTTTTCTCTGCAAATTAACTTCAATTGAGGCCTGATTCTTCTTCCTGGGAGCATTTGGAGTGGAATTGAAGCAAAGAAGTGAAGGTTGCACGCATCTGAAGAACCAACAGAGTTACTCTGTTCAGTAAGTTTCCTCTTCCATTTTCTCTCATTCTAGACCATGATTTAAGCTCATATTGGTTGCATTTGAAGCCCTACGTTGAGTAGACCATGTTTGATCCATTATTGTTCATTTTTGATGGAACTTTCAGTTGTGCATCTCAAACTTTAAGTCTTCGATTCTCCTTGATCTTGAGCTTTTGCGATGATTGATCTATGGATTTGGAGTTCTTGTAGCAAGACCTTTTGTTTGGTACCATTTTTGTGGCTGTTGTTGATGGTTTTTCACCTGAGCTCCAGTGAGCTCACCGGAGAAGACGACCGGAGCCCTAACTGTGCTAATGGATTGGGCTTGAATTGTTATTCGCCCCCCCCCCCCTTCATTTTGGAGCCCATTTCATTTCCAACGTGCTTATGTTGTTTCTGGCTTTTACTTGCACACCTCCCTTCATTTCCATTTGTTTTTTATTTTATTTTATTTTCTGTTTTGGTTTGCAATTATTAAAAATAGCTCTGATTGGTCAAAAATTCCACAAAAAATATTTTTCATCATTTTAAAACCTTAATTAATTTTCCAAATTTTTTAATTCTGATTTTATTTTATTTTACAATTTAATTTGAATTTTGCAATTGGAGAGGTTTTTAATATTGTTTTCATTTGATCATCCATACTTGAGCTACCATTTGATATCACCAATGAATGAGGTTTCCTCTCCCTTTAAAGGATGGATTGAGATACCTTTTAGGCTGATTTTGGTCTTGGTTTGATCACTTTTGGTTTGACTTTTCTTTGATTTTGTTTGACCCTCGATTATAATTCAATAAGGTGGAACACCCTAGTTGATCAAATCATTTGGTGATGCCTTGAATTGAATTTGGTTTTGAAACTTTGGCCTCTTTTTACCAACATACTTGGTTGATTTGTGTGTTTTATTTGAGATTTATTGAACATTTCTTCTATTTTTGGTGAACCTTGCAAGTCAAGTCACCCTAGATGAAGTTCATACAAACTAGTTGACCTAGTTTCTTTGGGAAATGACTTTGATTGATCCCATATGCACTCTATGACTCTTTATTTTCATTCTTGACATGATTAAGGTGTTGGCTTTGCATTTATAGGTCACACACTTGTGTAGCTTGTGTTACAAGTCACTTTGAATTAGGGCATTCCACTTGGTTATAAGTGTTGAATGTGGTTTAAACTTTGGTTATTTCTCTTTCCTTGACTTGTAACTTGCTTGTGCCTTGGTTTCCATTTGGTTTTAGCATCTTCTTCTTGTGTTTATGCTTCTGTCCTTTGGCTTTTGATACTCATTCAAAGCAATTTGGTATCGTTTGTTCCTACTTTGAGTTTGCTTTGAATGAGGGATCACTTTGAGCACTTTTTCTCCTTTCTTTGAATGAGGGATCACTTTGAGCACTTTCATCTTTTGTTTGTATTGCATCTTGCATATCATGTTTACTTTATTCCTTGACTTGTTTAAGTAAACTTCATCTCTTACTTGCATCTCATTTGTGATTGATTTATGTTGTGTTTTCTTGGTCTTTTGCCATGATCCTTTAGGATTCCTAGTCCCTCCGTTTAGGATGGGAGTAGGAGAGATATTAAGTGTTCAATCCAAGCATGATAAAATTAGGATAGTCTTTTCCCCTCTTAATCTCAATCTTAGGAGCACATTGCATGATAACATTAGGGTTGATTAGTTTCCCCTTAGAGTTTGTGTCTTCTCTTCTCATCTCAAAACTTCTTCAAGACATCTAATAAAGGATAATAAGTGTTGTACACTACGAGCCTTAAGTACTTGGGGAATGATAGTTGGTGGGCTTCCTCTCAACAGTCTAGAGTGTTTAGCATATGCCCTTTGGGCGATATACGACGCATTCGCTCTCAAGTCATAGTCTTTAGTGCAACATGAATTACAAATCTAATTCAATTCACTTCTACATAAAAAACACAAAACAAAACATCAAACCCTTTTATCCTTTGGGATTAATTAAAAATCAGTTTTAGAAAGAGTGTGTTAACTCTTGGTTCTACCTGAAACAGGTAACGCCTAAGTCTCGAATGGTCGAGCAGTAATACACCTAACTGCTGGAACGAAGGTTTAACCTTACTCAGTTAAAACACTTGAAACAATCTATGGTCGTGTCAGCCCAAACTATGTTTTCTCTGATTTCTCGTACCAGACAAGGATACGTAGGCACAAGACAGCGATGTCTTGGCGAGCAACCTTCCCCCTTCACCCGTAGTTTTCGGAACTACGTTGACTCTGACTTTCCCATTGCACGAGAGAGTATGTAGGCATAAAGCGGCGATGCTCTATCGAGTCTCTTTTATTTTCTTTTGTCCCTATGGCTAGCCTTATAGATTAACACCCTTTTAGATAGATAACAAGCACGGATCCCATTGAGTACAATGGACGTGAGGGGTGCCCATACCTTCCCCTTGCGTAATCGACTCTCGAACCCGAGATATGGTTGTGATGACCTGTCTTTTCCCTTTTCATAGGTTTTCTCTTATCGTTTCCTTTCCCTCTCTTTGGGATAAATAACAAATGGTGGTGAATCTTCTATCCTTGTCGGCCCCTCTTCGCAGCGATGCGACAGCTGGCGACTCTGCTAGGAACTTTTACCATCCCGTATACGAGTCAATCCTAGCACTTGTGTGTTTTATTTTTGGGTGTGTATATATGTGCACTTGTGTTGTATCAGTATTTTATTGCATTTGCATTTTACTTTCCGCATTTTATATATCATATTGTTGTGCTGTTGGGTGGGAATGTTCCATTGTGTGATAAGCCAAAACCCAGGCTTGAGAATAACCATAGCATTAGAAGTGGAAAGTAGTGATGAACCTGTATGTTTGGCATGCACTAGTTCTCACGAAATTCGCGCTCAGACGATATTCTCTTTGATGACTACCTTTCCAGTCTGTTTCGGACAGTTGAGAGGATGTTGGATCTGAGGATTGTCGACTCTGGGGACTGATCATTTGGGAGTCAGCTAAGTGAGGCTGCTTCGTTAGACTATGATGTTAAACCAGAAATGGTGAACGTATCATCGTTTCTCGAAAGTCTGTGACGCTGATGACCGCATAGGATGCCAGACCTTATCTGAGATAGGTTCATACCTGTGAGTGGGGAGGGTTATGCAGGAAACCTTGACCTTCAACCTACCTAATTTTCTCGTCAGTGTGAACTTTTGATCCTTGGCATTGTGGGTGTTGTGTTCTAGCCAAAGCAAAGCGCTGGTTCATCTCAGTCAACAGCACAACAATCTTGATCCCCTATTGCATTTTTATTTTCATTTGCATATTAACATTGACATGTATTTATGTTTCTGGTGCATATTCTCCTCTTGATTCTAGTAAACCAATTCCCTGCTGACATGGAGGTTTGTTTGAAGAAGACGGTTGTGTATAAGTTTCCAACACCAGATATAGGGTCTGTACTTAGTTTGATTTCTGCTGTTGATCATCGTGTGATGGAAGATTTCAAGAAAGAGTATGGGAAGATTCTGGGTTGTGTCTGTAAAGATTCAGTGTTTGAGTTAGGAGGTCTTCAGACCTTGCTTCAGTTCTATGACCCTCAACTGAGATGTTTCACTTTCCCTGGTTATGTATTAATGCCTACTCTGGAGGAGTTTGCCATGTTGGTAGGAGTTCCTATTTTGGATCAGATGCTTTTTTATCATTCTGAAGCTGAGCCTAATATGACTAAGCTTGCTAATGCTCTTCATCTAGATGCTTCTGAGTTAGAAGGAAAGTTGGTTCAAAGGAATGGAATGTCTACTTTCTCATTGCCTTTCTTGGTTGGTAGAGCTTAGCATTTTTCAAAAGAAGGATGTTGGATTGTCTTTAATGCTATATTTGCTCTATGCATATACGGTATAATTCTGTTCCCAAACATTCCAGACTTTGTGGACTTGGATGCTTTCCATATCTTTGTCTCAAAGAATTCTGTGTCTACGCTCTTGGGAGATGTGTATCACTCTGTGCATTACAAGAATGAGAATAGGAGGGGGAAAAATGTCTCTTGTTGTGTACCTCTTTTGCATAGATGGTTTATGAGTCGTCTTCCTAAGTCTGGTCCATTTGTAGACATCTCAGACACCGCTGATTGGTCAGAGAGGATTATGGGGTTAACTTCTGAGGACATTGTATGGTTTAATCGAGACTTCCTGGGTATGGACATAATCTCTAGCTATGGTAATTTCCCTAACGTCCCTTTGATTGGAAGAAGGGGTGGTATTAACTACAACCCAACTCTTGCAGTGAGGCAATTTGGTTATGCTTTAAGGGAACCTCCGAAGGAAGAAGAAATGCAGGAATCTCTGTATTTCACCGGCTTCATTGACAGTGAGACACTGATCAGATTAGATAAGGCTTGGAATAAATTCACCGTAGGGGTAAATCTTCTTTGGGATAGAGCAATAGCAGAGCTTATGAGCCTTATGTGGTTTGGATTCAGGAAAGAGTTGAGAGATTGTCGTTGCCATTTCCAACTCGATAACCTTTGTATCCCCGAATGATTGAAGAACCAACAACTGTTGATATTCAGAGATACAATCAACTGTGGGCTGAAAAGGAGGAATTACATAAGGTAAACAAGGAGTTGGAAAAGGAAATTATGCAGATCAGAAGTGAAAAGAATCAAGCTACCTACTCATCTAAGAAGTAGACAGAGCTGGTGAACAAGATGGGTAGAGAACTAACAGAGGGGATTTGCGCCCGAGAACGAGTGGGCCGAGACTTGAAGAGTGCTAGTGATATCCCCAAAGATAAGAAGAAGGAGCTAGAAAGAGCACATCTAGAGATATCTAAATTCAATGCTCAATGGAACACTATTCTGACTAACAACAAAGAACAAGAAGATGGATTGCGGCAACAAATTGTCAGGTTGAAAGCTCAACTCTAGGTGAAGGAAGAGAGAGATAAAGTTGAATCCTCACGCCGATGCGAAAGTGACCACAAGTTGAATGAAGCTCTTGCAACTTTGGAAGAGTATAAATTACGAACGGATCTGAAGAGGCTTAAGCTTGAAGAAGCATTTGGGGAAGGCGCCTGGGAAGATTATGCTCAGGGCTTGTAGGCTGTTGCACCCCAAAATTTGCCTAACCTTTTTCTTTACCTAGCTTACGTTTCATTGCATTTCATATAGCATTAGAATTTGAATACCATCACTCATATGCAGGGGATTGAGAGATTTGTGCTTACCAAGAAGGGTCTACCACCATGTTCTAAGTTTATTCAAGTGTTCAAGGGTTGATATCCTCATCAAAGAAGTCAGAGATCCCTAGAGAAGTGGCTGAAGCCAAATGTGCACATTTCCTAACTTGTAGGTTGTGGGAGAGCATCAAATGATTTTAAATCCATGGATATGGATGTCAAGCATTGAGATAGCTCAGGAGATGGCTTGAGAGTCACTAGGGAGCTTGGGTAAGCCATTGTGCAAGGTATATGAAGCTGCAACCAAGATGGCTGCAATTAGGGTTTACATCTGGTCAACCCTAAGTCAACAGGTCAATTGAAAGAGGTTGAGACCTAATTTCAAGGCCATGTGATCATGTAATGATGTGTTGAGACACTCAAGGGATGATTCCATGACCAACTCATCAAGGATCAAGAGTGTGAGAAGTTCCTAGGCTAGGGTTTCTAAGCTTGACAGTGTAAAATCCCCTGGTTTAGTGCCTAACTTCAAGACTACATGATTCAAGATGCAAGTTTCACCTCATCTTGAAAACCATATGGAACTTGTAGAGCATGTTATTAACTTTAATTTGAGTACTAGAAGTCCTTGATAGGATTTATAGAACTCAAGTTATGAAGCATACAAGTTACAGGTCATCAGATGAATGTGATTTTGGTACTTGAAAGTCAACCAACTTCCATGCCACTTTTGACCTAGAAGGAAGCTTCTCCTCAACTTCAGGTGAACATGAATGTTCTTCCTTATCTTCTTAGCTTTCCAAAGAGTACTAGAAGTCCTTGATTGGATTTGTAGAACTCAAGATATGGAGCTTGCAAGGAAAGGGCATTTTGGGAAAGTAAGATTATAAGTCACTTTTGGTTATAGGTCCATTTCACCATCATACATACCTCAAATGCAAATTTGTACAACTTGAGAGTTGCTCAAAATGGGGTTATTTACTCAATCAAACACCAAGGATACATTGATATGGCTTGGATTGGAAAAAGTGTGAAGAGAATTTCATGAAAGGAAGCTTGAAAAGGGCTAGTTTGGATTTAATGCCAATTAAACTAATTCATGTCATATTTGTGCGTTTTTTGAGTCCAAATAATGTTCTAAGAACAACGGCAACACTACAAATCAATTTTGAGTTCATCTTTTTGGCCAAATTCATGGTTACTTCACTTTGAAGTAACATAACTCAAATCTACCATTGGCTCATTTCCAAGGGATGAATCCTAGCCATCCCCACTCCTCATATTACCATCAAGGGATTTGAGCCATTTTGGAAGAAAATTGAAGCCATTTTTGTACACATTGCAATGCTTCAAAGTGATGAAAGTTGAAATTTGGATTAGGCTGTTTGGACCTCCATTGGGCCTGAAATGTATCCAAATCATTTCTATATAAGCATTAGATCGTTTTCAGATGAAGGTTGGTGAATTTTGGTGCCATAAACGGTTAAGACCGTTGAAAAAAAGTGAATGAAAAAGTGATATTCAAATTCCAAGTTCCAGGCCATTTCAAAGCAATTCAAGCATTGGAAAAGCTTCAAGAGCATTCACGGAGTGTTTATGTGCAGAGAAAGTGAAGAATTGGTTGCCATTGAAGCACCTATAGAAGCTTTTTCAGAGGTAATTGAATTTCAAGATAATTCATTATTTAGGAGTCTTTATCATGCCATTTTTGTACCATTAGAACCCCCATACATCTTAGAGCGATTATGGTATCAATTGGGGAGTAATGGTGAAGATTTGGAGTTCTTGTGTTTTTCTTGGAATAACACAGTTTTGGAGATTCAGTGGATAAAAGTACAAATAAATGGTACGGTTGGATTCTACATGAAAAAAGAATCAAGTTTGACTCAAGAATTATTCAATTTGGTGAAGAATTGGACAAGTTAGGTTTTTGGTCAATTGGAGAAGATGACCGGAGCAAGCTCCGGCCACCACCTGCGGCACCTCTGCATTTTCCCTCCGTTTCACAGTTTGAATTGAAGAAGATGACTTAGTAACCGTTCGATCGTGTGACCTTATTGACTTGGTATCCTCACCCAATGCGTGAGAATGAATTTTAGTTGTCTTGACCATTGACTGTTGACGTGGCAATGTGATAGGCGTTAGATATGAATACTTATTGAACCAACGCGCATGATTAAAACGTATCATGAACCCTAGTCAACTAAGCGCATGTGATCATGTGGAATCCTGATGGATTGGGCCCCATAATTGATATTCACACCTCCCTTAGAAAAGGCCCAAGCGTTTCAACTAGGAATTCTTGCTATTTACCACACAAATTTATTCTTTTTCCAATTCATTTTCTTTATTTTTATGGTTTTATGCTTGATCATTTTAATCCATAAAAAATAGTAAATGATGTCAATAAATTCTGGAAAAAATCATGAGCATAGTCTAACATGCCTTTTAATTTTGTGCATTTTTGAATTCCAGTTTTAATTCATTTTTCATTTAATTGCATATTTTCCTTTTAAATAGCCATTTAATAAATGTGGAATTATATGTTAATTTTGTAGAATTTTTATCTTGATAGATATTTGGATTGAGTTCCTTATTTTTTGTGTGCTTATTGTTGATGCATTAAGTAGCTTTTTAGTATTTTTATCATGATTTTTTAGATACCTTTTGAATAGGTTTTAGAGTGAATCTTTAGGAACCTCCCCATTTACACCTTCCATAGCACACCTTAGGATGTTGATCTCTGTTAATGCCCTTAGGATTAGAATTTTGATCCAAGATTTTAGCCCTAGACTCTTAAAACCTTAAGTGATCTTTAGAATTTTTCTTAGATTTTTTAGGAGTGATTTCCTATTTTTCTTAGGTTTTACCTTATGGCTGTTTTTAGTGTGTCCTACACATGACCTTCTCATAGTTTGGCCTCATAAGTGACCTTATAGCCAACCTTAAGATTTCAATCATTACATTAACCCTAAGTACCTAGGTTGGTACCTTGATAAGGTAGTTCTTAAGCTTTCAATAAGGAATTATCTCCCTTAGGATGGATTTCTTTTAGGGTTTAATTGTTGTGGTTTCTTTAGAAGCTTTAGGTGTTTGATTTTCTTCCTTCCCCATTCCTTATCCTATGATTTAGGGTTCCTTTGTGGGAGCCTAGTCCTTCCTTGGGAAGGACTAAAGGCATACCATGAATGGTAAAACCTTTGAGGATACAATCTTTGAGATGATTGGTTGAGTGCCATGTTAGATACCTTTGGCATACCCATGCTTCCCATCATCCTTTCAATCTCTGTCAGTTGATCTGAGGATCTCTCTTGTGAGAGCCTGGACTTCCCTTTGGGAAGTCTAATGTGCATTCCATAAAGAGATTGAGCCTTAGAGGACTCTTGTGTTGATACACAATGAACTTAAAACCCTAGTTGTTTATTAGGTTCCACCTTTCAATCTCTGTCCATTGATCTGAGGATATCTCTTGTAAGAGCCTGGACTTCCCTTTGGGAAGTCTAATGTGCATTCCATAAAGAGGTTGAGCCTCAGAGGACTCTTGTGTTGATACACAATGACCCAGATACCTTAGATTGACTTCTAGGTTCCACCATTCTCATCTCAACCTGATGTAGCCTTGGGATGATTTCCTTACTGCTTTTCTTAGTTGCCTCTCTCCTGATGGAGTGTTTTCTTCTTGCTTACCTGATGGACTGCTTGATTGATTTCCTGACTGCTGTGATGCATTAGGATAGAGTTGCATGAGTAGATACTCTTGTTTAGGTGCATGTTTGTATTAAAGGTTGAGCTAGTCTCCCTTTGCTTGATTGCATTAAAGGTTGAGGTGATCCTCCCTTTGCTTGGTTGTTTATTTGCTTTCATACTTGCCCTTGCTTGTTTTCATTGAAGGTTGAGGTGATCCTCCCTTGCTTGTGTGTTTCTTTTTCTTCTATGCTTGTCATGTTTGCATTAGAAGTTGAGGCTTCCTCCTTCTGCTTGTGCTGATCCATTGCATATCCATACAAGTTTTTATTTCAGTAGCTTGATGGCTTTACTCATCTGCTTAATGATTTTTGTTGTTGCTGTTGTTTCCCTTTAACATGTTCTCTTAGGGCTCTCACTTCTTTTGATAAGGATAGTGATGATAGACACTAGGATGAATCCATGCATGATAACAGTAGGGTAGATTCCCCTTTCAAACTCAACACTAGGGCCATATTGTATGACAACAGTAGGATGCTTGATAGTTTCCCCTGTAGAGTCCTTCTTGTCTCTTCTCATCTTCAAACAGCAGTAAAACACATAATAAAGGAAAGTTTGTACAGTACGTTACGAGCCTTAAGCCACTTAGGAAATGGTTATTGGAGGGTTTCCTTTCAATAATCAGGATGTTTAGTGTGGTACCCTTTGGGTGACATGCGACGCATTCACTCCTAAGTCATAGTCTCTAGTGCAATACGAATTACAAACATCCATAAAAAACACTTCTTCTCGTAAAAGACTAAAAAACAAATTCAAACCTCTTCTTGCCCCGTGGGCTCTTAATTCAAGGAAAACCTTTTCTGATGAAAAGAGTGTTGTTAAGCTTCAGTTCTACCGCAAACAGGCATTCTGCTGGAACTGTAGTTTAACTTTTCTCGGGCAAAAACAAATGAATCAACCTGTGCCGTTTTAGCCCGAACTATGTTCGCTCTGATCTTTCATACCAGATGAAAGTACGTAGGCACAAGACGTGATGTCTTGGAGAGCAAAACCTTCCCCCTTCACCCATAGTTAGCCGAACTACGTTGACACTTACTGTCCCATTACACGAGGGAATACGTAGGCCCAGAGCAGCGATGCTCTGTCGAGTCACTTTTTCTCCTTTCTTTTCTTTTGAACCAGCCTTGATAAGTAGATAGATAAACAACCCGTCAGATAAACAAATAAGCATGGATCCCTTCGAGTACGACGGACGTGAGGGGTGCTAATACCATCCCCTTGCGTAACCGACTCCCGAACCCATAGATTTGGTTGCGATGACCGATCTTATCCTTTTCGCTAGGTTTTTCCTGATCGTTTCCTTTCCCTCCTTTGGGATAAATAATGATAGGTGGCAACTCTTCTGTCTTTGCCGGCACCCTTTTTCGCAGTAGCGACAGCTGGCGACTCTGCTGGGGATCGAACCCAGAATCTCTGGTTCCCTATGCGAGTCAATCCTAGCGCTTGCGTGTTTATCTGTTGGGTTTGTATTTATTTATCGCACTTTACTTTCCTACACTTTACTTTCAGTATAATATGATTATTTGCTATGCTGTTGTGGGAGGGGACTGATTCTGATGAGTGAAAATCCAGACCCAGGCTTGAGAGAAAACATAGCACTAGAGTGGAGAGTAGTGGGAGCGTGCATCCTTTGCATGTACTAGTTTCCCATGAAATTCACGCTCAGACGAGATTCTCCTGGATGATTTCTTTTCCAGCCCCTTGGGCTTGAGGGGATATTAAACTTGAGAGTTGTCGACTCTGGGGACCGATCATTTGTGACTCAGCTAAGTGAGGCCTCTTCAGGGGGTGATGATGCCAAACCAGAAATGGTGAACGTATCATAATTTCTTGAAAGTCTGTGACACTGAGGAACACATAGGATTCCGTACCGTATCAGTGGATAGGTCCATACCTATGAGTGGGAATGGGGTTATGCAGGAAACCTTTACCTTCAGACAACTTGGTTTTTCTTGACAGTGAATCAGTATTCCTGGTACCAGAGGGGTCCTATTATCAGAGTTGTGTTATATTCTCGTCGAAGCAAAACTTTGATCCTTCAGTCAACAGCACAACACTCTTGATCCCTTGTTGCATCTCCGCATTTGCATTTGCATCATTATAACATGTTTGCATTTTGACATACATGTTCATGTATTCCCAAGGATCTTAACTTCGAAACTCGCTGTTGAACATTAAATCTTTTCCTTGTGGTTTGTCAGTATAAAATGTGAATCGAAAGTAGACAGGTTCCTTGGAAATACTCGAACATGACATTCGCATTTCATTTGCATAGCAGGTGTTCGAGACTGGGATTTATTTTCCTGATCCGGGTTTTCTTCAGAATTTCAGACATCAAGAAGCTAGACATGGAACAGGTTCAAGCAGAGCTGAGGGAATTTCAGGGCTAGATGAGGCAGTTCATGAGGGACATGCAAGCACTACGTCTAGATCAGGAGATGCTCAGAGAGGAGAACCAGCAGTTGAAAACTCAGGTGGGTTTGATCATGGAGGTAATAAGAAAGGTGCTCAGAAAAGAAGGTGACCAGGTGCCTAAAGCTGCAGTAGAGATGCTCGTTCCGCTTTTTTCCATGGAACCTATCCCAAGGCGTGATGTGCCTCAAAGACCTGTGGCATAACCTGAGATCCCAGATTTGCCACGTCAGCAACTACCTCTCGCTCCCCAAGACATTCCTAAGACCAGAAGGTATGCTCTGAGGCTGAAGCAGCCCGACAGAATCTTTGATAAGATCCCTATGACTTACACCCAGTTGCTACAAGTCTTGCTTCAGCTTCGGTTGGTCGAACTACGGAAGTTATCTCCACTAACTGGTGAGCCACCATCAGGCTATAATGCAAACGCCCATTGTGACTTTCACTCTGGGGCACCCGGGTGTAACGCCCTTCTAACCCCACATGAAAATACATAAATAATCAGAGTAAATTAACATGCTTTCGCAAAAGGGCGTCATACATAATTTCAAAACCACCTGTCATGCTTTAAACACTCAAATAAAATGATCATGTTTTTCAAAGTTCACTTTGCATGTAGCAGCGGATTCAATTTATATTCATAATTCTTTTCACATAGAATTCATGTTCATCTCATAATTCAACAATACTTGGGCACTAAGGCCAACATCACAATATTTCGATACATTTAAAACACAACTTAAAATACATAAAATATCTCTAAAGCAAAAACCCAAACGATCCCAGTGTTACATAACCAGAGCATGACTCGACCCAACATAATTAAAATACTAAACGACTGCACCACCAGAGACCTCGCAACTACTAGCAGTACAACTCCAAGATACCTGCACGATGTCATAAAGGACATCATTCCAGCAGAAGGGTGAGAAATATTACCATAATAATCAAAGCACATAATCATATATAAATGCGCAAGTACAGAATACATACATTTCACATTTTCTCACCACAATGCATAATAACACAATAACCATGCACATAATATATATCCATAGCATCAAATACACATATTATACTCCTCACCACAATACCCCACATACCCACTAACATACATCGCAAAGCATATATGTATAAAACCAAGCATTTCATCATGCATACATTCGCAATTACAATTAATCCTCACAAACATACACGTTATGTTTCATTCATCATGAATCATATAACATACGCCATCATGTTTAATCATCAATTCATCACATACATTACACTGCATGTATATATATATATATATATATATATATATATATATATATATATATATATATATATATATATATATATATATATATATATATATATATATATATATATATATATATATATATATATATATATATATATATATATATATATATATATATATATATATATATATATATATATATATATATATATATATATATATATATATATATATATATATATATATATATATATATATATATACACACACACACAACTAAGCATACTCATCAATCATGCTTCTACAATTCACATCATTTTCACACAAACATTTATAATTATATTTATTCATACATCTCAATCATTCCATACATCACAATGTATCCATATAAGTATTTATATATATAAATAAAACATCAAGCATATACAATATGCATTCACCAATGTTTACATCAATCCATGTAAACCCACATATATATACATATCTTCAAGCATACTCACTCATGCCATTATCGCAATTCGCGTTAGTTCACATAAACATACACAATATGTTTATATCATCACCATTTCACATGAACATTCACATACATGTTTATTTCACCAATGCATCATATAAAGATGAATTATGCAACTCATGGAGACCGACTCACGACTCTATGCAGATGCAAATGCGGTACCGACTCAATTCAGCAGGTTCAATTGAAGAACCAAATGGAACCATCGCTCGTTACCGAAGTAACTCCCCGTCGGGCCTACGATGTTCACCCATTGCTCACACCCCACATGGGCACACAATGTTTATGGATTGCTCACACCCCACATGGGCACACAATCCGATTGCTCACACCCCACAAGGGCACAC
The DNA here is from genome assembly GCA_963859935.3 of Lathyrus sativus. Taxonomy (NCBI): domain Eukaryota; kingdom Viridiplantae; phylum Streptophyta; class Magnoliopsida; order Fabales; family Fabaceae; genus Lathyrus; species Lathyrus sativus. Next base: position 286,592,144 of record OZ012740.1, read on the forward strand.
AATCGTTCTGCAGATTCTACGCGGAATCAAATATAGACCATCGCTCACACCCCACATGGGCACACGATGTCTCTGCAGATCCTACACGGGACCAAATATAACCATCGCTCACACCCCACATGGGCACACGAGGTTCTGCAGATCCTACACGGGATCAAATAACACAAATGCATATCATGATGCTTCACATGCAAACATGACTCAATCAACTATAAACCATCGCTCACACCCCACATGGGCACACGAGGTTTCTGCAGATCCTACGCGGGATCAATCAACACAAAATGCATACATGTTTACAAACATACTCATGCATCTATCACATTCCACTGCATACATTTATTATGCATTCACAACATATATATCATAATGCAAATATATATATATATTCATCATTTATTTCACACCATTTCATACATGGTTCTCATACAAAATGACTCAATCAGTTATAGACCATCGCTCACACCCCACATGGGCACACGATGTCTCTACAGATCCTACACGGGATCAATCGACACAAACTGCATACATATTCGCAAATATATTATCATGCATTCTTCACACATCAACACGTACAATCATCATGCACTCACAATGTGTATTATATTCATCATTCATCATAATTGTCATGCATTTTTATTCATTTATAAACAATGCATAATTTGCCCAAAGGCCATGATTCAAAATCATATTCATACACTAGGGTTCACGCCTTACGGCTACCTATAACACAACAATTAATAACACACAAATTATCCTTACGAGACGAGACCGATCGCAACCGGACGCTCTAGCTACTATAAGCTCTTCTCACTCAAAATCATTAATCCCGACTAATCGGTAAAATCGGCTAAAAGTTGGCTAAAAATAATATTTCTTTTCACCAAGTTGTAGAACATTTTATTAGCTTCAGTTTGATATAAAGAACGTCAAAATCCGATAAACGGTGAAAAAGTTATGAATTTTCGAAGTTTTGAAAAATAATATTTTCTCACACTTACAGTGTTAATCGGTTAACGTATATGGTTAACCGATTAACCACTCCAAAAACTCAGTTTTTACGCCAAAAACTCAGTTTTTAGGCCCCCAACACTGTGTTAATCGGTTAACGTATATGGTTAACCGATTAACACCTGAAAAACTCAGAAAAACAGCTACGGGTTCGGGCTTAAAACCCTCAAAAATCCGACCGATTAAATAGTTTTCACCCGATTAAATACCTATCTATCCTTACTAATCATATACAGATATATTAGGGTCATAAAACTCAACTTTCGCGACATTCGATTTCCACTCAAAATCTTAACCTCAATTTAACCGAAAATGGTGAAACTCACAATATCACCCGATTTTCGCCAAACTAGTTCCAATAATCTTAGTCTAACATATCCCGACTAAGCTACGAAAGTTATTCTCGATTCTAACCGTCCGAACATTGGCTTCTATCGATTTCTATCATTTCGACCTAAATGGAAACAAGGTTGGAAAACAACCAAACTCATCCACACACATACACAATCATACACAATGATTAAGATAGTAAGATTTCACACCCTTACCTTAGATTAATCGAAGCCAGAGGATGTTCTTGATGATTCTCCAAGTTTCCTCTTTTTCTCCTCTTTTCTCTTCTTCCTCTTTCTTTCCCTTTCTTTCTCTTCCTTCTTTCTTTTCTTTTTCTTTCCACTTCCTCATATATATATATATATATATATATATATATATATATATATATATATATATATATATATATATATATATATATATATATATATATATATATATATATATATATATATATATATATATATATATATATATATATATATATATATATATATATATATATATATATATATATATATATATATATATATATATATATATATATATATATATATATATATATATATATATATATATATATATATATATATATATATATATATATATATATATATATATATATCTTTCCCTTTATTTCTTTCCACTATATTTCCTTTCTCAAAACATCTATCAATCCATTTAAACAATCATCTAATTATTCAAATAATTAGAATAATCCAAATAAATCAATTAATTAACACAATAATTAATTATTGAAAATTGGGCTGTTACACCGGGCACCACGTTGAGAACTGCAAAGCTTTTAAGCATGTGGTTCAGGATTTGATTGATTCAAAGGCCGTTAAGTTCGCGTCAGGCGACACGAGTATAGCAGAAGATCTCATTCCAGGCATTACCGAAAAGGTGGACACTTCTGCTTTCATCCCCAAAAATGTATTGGAACCAGAGGATACCTTACAATTTATGACCTCTAAATATCCGTGCCTACAGCTATTGCCGATTCCGGGGTTGAACCTGAGGATGAGTGCATCCGAACAAAAAGAGTCCTTGGTATCTCAGGCTCAATCTCCGGATATCTTGACCGTTCAGAGTCAACAACCCCTAGGGTCCATGCATTATACCTCATCTCCCTTCCGGTGTCAACGGTCATACCGTCGTCCGCTGCGTCAGCATGCAAGACCAAAGAAGCCAGAAAGGCAGTTCGCGCGATTACCCATATCATACAGTCAGATGTGCCATATTTGATCAAGGGTGGTCTGATAGTGACAAAGGAGATTAGCCCGGTGATTCCTCCATATCCGCCAGGTTTTATTGCAAGCGCCCATTGTGATTACCACGCTGGGGCACTGGGGCACTCAACTGAAAATTGCAAGGTGCTTAAGAGCCAGGTTCAGACTCTATTGGACGCCAACAGGTTCTCGATCACACCTCAGGGTATTCAGATTAATGACCTTCCTTTATCCAGCCAGGTGGGCGTGTCAGTTCATGCTATGGAAGAGTTCACCGAGAACGAAGGTTCAGAAGCATTTCAGACCGACTTTGACGAGTAATTCTGAAGATGGCTGCCTCAGTTGCAAATCAATTTTGAAAGCCCAGTTCCCAGAAGCTGGCAATCTGCACTTCATCATGTCATTTCTTTACATTTGTAATTTCTTTCCTGTTAGAATGCAAATTTCGTTTGTAAAACTTGTTGTTTTTCAATTGATATTGATAATGAAATAAATATGCATGTTTTGAATTAATCCATTCGTGTTCACTCTATTGCTTTCTTTTATTTCAAACGCTGGTTTAAGTGGAATCCGGGGAGGATGACGAAATCAAAAGATGTGTAAGCCTCCGATGGTATGCTTTTGAATAAAAAAACCTGTTGATGATGTACATGCATTGTTTCAAATCCACAAACACCGGAGATATAAGGAAGATAATCCCTTGTCAACCCCTTTGAGCCTAGTAGTAGGAGTTTCTTTCTGAAAACGAAAAACCCTCAATCATAACCTGGGGCAGGGTAGGTGTCAGCTAATTTGACCGAGCATTCAAATTACAGCAGGAGTGTTCCCGTTTGAGGATAAATCACACCTATATAGGTCGTACCTAAAAAACCACGATGGTTAAACCTGGCCGATCAGGAGTGAAATAGTCATAATCTCTTTTCAAACAAGTCAGACGAGCCGATGTCATACGATTTGTTCAAAAAATAAAAGAGAGAAAAAAAAGAATCAAAAGGAAAACACCCGCTAAGTCGAATCTTGAGAACAAGCGACTTAGGAAAAAATTAGGGCACCCCGCTGGACTTCAAAATCGAAGAAACTCAAAAGAGTTAGTCCAGGAAAAAGTTAAGGGAAAACAAAAAATGAAAATCGAAAAGGATTACAAAAGAAAATCCTCAAATAGGAACGAAATCGTGTGACTCCAGGCACCGAAAGACGAAAAGCGAGTAACTGTCACTCCGAAAAAGTGTGATTCCCTAAACCATCGCTCCTATCAATCAACCTTTGAAAGGTGAACGTTAAGGTCGAATTAGCTGAACGTAGGATTGGAGAACATCAAGGAGAATGGGTGGGTTAAAATTAATTTTGAGCCTTATATCCTTCCTTGTTAACCGTGAACCTGACCGCGTTACAACCTTTAAAAGTCCTAATTGAAATAGGTTTGTTTCGAAAGCATACTTCGGTAAAGATCGCATCGAAACTGACTCCTAGAAAGGATTCCTCTTACATCGTTGTATTAATGTTGACATGTTGATGAATGATTCATACACTTTATGTCACAAATTTTTTCCAATGAACCGAACTAGATTTTGAAAACTGTCATATGCATTGCATTTAATATGTCTTTTATGCAGAACAACTTGTTTTACTTATGAGTAAGCGCTTGAAAACAGTAAAGTTTCCACAATGGAAAGTCTGACTAGAATAGAATGTAGAATGCCTGAATTCCGGTGAACCGGGGCAAGCTATGTCAAATGATCACATCATGGGAGTCAGCCATCTAGAAGTCAGTTAATCTGAAGCAGTCAGGTCGAGATTTGATAAATCTCTCAAGGACAATCAGAGGTATTTCCCCCAATCAGCCAATCAGGGGCAAAGTCATGACAAGGCTGGGGCAGGCCACCCCGAGAGCGTCGAAGCGATCCTTATCCTGAAGACGATTAACTTGAAGCACCTTTGTGAGGTTCAAAGCGCTAAGGTCATTCATATAAAATCGCTGGAGTATAGAGATCTCAGGTTTCCTTTCGAGAGGATGTTACGAAGATCCCACAGGCTGGGGAAAAATCAAAGATGAAGGAATTGTTCCTCTCCATATCTGCAAAGTTTATTAAAAGTTGTTACAGATTCTGGGGCAAGCCATCTCGAGTTCGTTTCATGGCAAACTTTTTCTGTTCAGGATAAAATGTCCCAGAGATCATTTTGCAGGGTCATTACCCTTGGGGCATCTGTCAGAAATGTATCCTCGTCATATCTTCAGTAGAAGCATATGCAGAGTATTGAGCCTACTCCTCAGCAGATTCCGTTGTGTTTCCCCACAAAGTCTGAACATTGGACTGTGAGCATTTAGTTGTCTCCTCAAGCGGAGATAGATTCTCCCCAACCAGAGTCCATTCCCCAACAACTGGAGTTGGTATCTATACCTCCAGTAGAGTGGTATGCAGGATAGAAGGAGCAGTTAAGGGTGTGCCCTTATCCCTGGTATTTGGATAGCTATTGCTATATTCCCCAAGAGAGCCGAATCCTTGAAGGCCGTTCAGGCCATTGTTAGTCTTCTCCAACAGGCGAGAGTGTTTGAATAGCTGTTGCTATACTTCCCCATCGGAGTCCATATCTCCAAGAAGGTTCTATTTGCAAAGGCCATGCAGTTTATTTTTGCGGTTGGCATCTTTTCCTCAGCAGTTTGGGTTCGTATACTCAGTTGAGAAAGTACAGGTTCTCGTAGAACTTTGTTTCCCAGCGGAAGGTCGTCTGAGGTTCGTTTCCCTGGGTTAGGTCCAATTGAAATTGGTGTGGTTCACTTCCCCAGCAGGATGATTCCTTCTCCCCATCGGGATGGTTCTTTCTCCTTGACAGGAGGGTTCACCCTTCAACATTTATTTTGCTGATTCGGTGCCGTAGAATTTTTGCATGCATGCATAGCATCTACCCTAAACGCGTAGCATTTCCATTTTGTATGGAGCATTACGCCATTGTCAAACATATGCACGTGAAACATGAGCTAGGTGGGTACCGTTCTTGTGTGTAGGTGTTTCTTCAGCAGAGTTATTCGGTCAAAGCCCTTCCAGAGTTCCCAAAGCAAGGTGTGCGATTTGCTTTTATTTAGCGAAGGTTTGACGGTGAAGTTAGACGCATGTATCCCATGGTTGGTCTAGCGGTGAGGTCAGATGGGATGTTTGTTACTCAGTATATCCAATGGTTGTTTGGTGGCAACGTCAGATAGTCTTCAACTTTGGTTTGTCCGACGATGATGGCGGGCGTTCTGGCGGTGATGTCAGGTGTTTCTCCATATTATGGTAGTCTGACGGTGAGGTTAGACGTATGCTTGGCGGTGATGCCAGGTGGTTATTGATATGATAGACATCTGGTGGCGATATCAGATATTTACCGGTTGTGTTGTTCTGGCGGTGATGTCAGGTGTTTCTCCATATTATGGTAGTCGGACGGTGAGGTTAGACGTATGCTTGGCAGTGACGTCAGGTGGTTATCGATATGATGGACATATAGTGGCGATATCAGATATTTACCAGTTGTGTTGTTCTGGCGGTGATGTCAGGTGTTTCTCCACATTATGGTAGTCTGACGGTGAGGTTAGACGTATGCTTGGCGGTGATGTCAGGTGGTTATCGATTTGATGGACATCTGGTGGAGATATAAGATATTTACCGGTTGTGTTGTTCTGGCGGTGATGTCAGGCGGTTATTAGCAATGTAGAGTTCTGGCGGTGATGATAGACGCTTCTCAGTTCCGTTGTTCTGGCGGTGAAGTTGGACGCTCATCAGTATTGAAGGAGTTCTGACAGTGATGCCAGCGAGATTATCATATTTGTGTTTATTTGACGGTGACTTTAGATGTACCAGCTTTCTGTTTGCCTGATGGTGATGTCAGACGTTTATCCCGTTCATGGGAGGTTGACGGTAAGGTCACACGTTCATCAACTCTGCAGAGTCTGGCGGTGATGTCAGAAGTTTATCTATTTGTTTGGTTATTTGACTCTGATGTTAAGGGCTTATCAGTTATGACTTCCGACGGTGAGGCCAGTTGTTTCTCAGATCTCTGTTGGTCTGGCGGTGATGCTAGACGTTTCTCAATTTTCTGACGACGAGGTTAGAGTGTTATCAGGGCCTGACGGTGATGTCAATTGGTTATTAAAAGGTATGATTGGTTGACAACGAGGTCAGTTGTTTAGTAATTTGGTGGCTATCCAATTCAGATGATGTGTTTATGGATATGTGATGATGATGTCAAAAGTTTGCTAAAGGTTGTGATTCTCCATTTTATATGACGGTGATGTCAAGAGGTGATCAGAGAAGATTGCTCGACGGTGATGTCAGAGATGTATCAGCTTCATGTGGCGGTGATGTCAGTAGTTGATTACCAAGGGTGATTAGTGGCGAGATCAGGTATGTTATCCCAGGCAGAGCATTGACGATGATGTCAGAGGATTTCCTCCAATTGATTAGATGCTCTTGGCGGTGAGGTCAGGTGTGTATTAGATATGTGATTGTCCGACGACGAAGTCAGATGCTCAATCTTGACGGTGAGGTCAGACATTTCTTGATAGTATGATTATCCAGTGGTGATGTTGGAATATGATCGACGAAGATATGACGGTGAGGTTAGACGTTTCTTATTATTATTATCCAGCGGTGATGTTGGAATGTTATCGACGAAGATATCACAGTGAGGTCAGAAGTTTTCTTGTTTCTTATGATTATCCAGCGGTGATGTTGGAATGTTATCTACGAAGATATGGCGATGAGGTCAGGAATTTATAGGTGATATGATTATCCAGCGGTGATGTTGGAATGTTATCGACGAAGATATGACGGTGAGGTCAGACATTTTCTTGTTTCTTATGACTATCCAGCGGTGATGTTGGAATGTTATCTACGAAGATATGACAGTGAGGTCAGGCATTCCTGGGTGATATGGTTATCCAGCGGTGATGTTGGAATGTTATCGATGAAGATATGACGGTGAGATCAGACGTTTTCTTGTTTCTTATGATTATCCAGCGGTGATGTTGGAATGTTATCTATGAAGATATGACGGTGAGGTCAGGCGTTTCTTGGTGATATGATTATCCAGCGGTGATGTTGGAATGTTATCAATGAAGATGTGACGGTGAAGTCAAATGTTTCTTGTGTTTATCCGGCAGTGTTGTTGGAAGGATGCTGACAAAGATATGACGGTGAGGTCAGGTGTTTCTTGTTGGTAAGGTTGTCCGGTGATGACATTGGAATATTAGCAATAGAGTCATGACAGTGACGTCAAATGTTTACCTGGATTGTGGTTCTCCACTCGTCTGGCGGTGATGTCAGTAGTTGTTGAACAACTTTATGGAGGCCTGACGGTGAAGTCAGAAATGATGTCCCCAAAAGATGATTGGCGGTGATGTCAGTTGTTTCCCTTCGACTTGAGATCGATACTTGACGATGACGTTAGATGGGTCCTTTCAACGTGAGGTCGATACTTGATGGAGTTACTTGAGGAAGTTCTCCAGAATCCCCAACGGAGTCAGAAATTTCTCACAGACTTGATGACGAAGTCCGACAAAAATTTTCTTCCAGACTTGATGATGAAGTCCGGCAGTAATGTCAAAGTTCCTTACCGACTTGATGAGGAAGTCCGGTGGTAATGCTAAGTAATCCTTCCAATTGATGCAGAGCGTCTGACGGAAGAATCAGTTATCTTTATCAGTCACTGATGAATTAGTGGCTTCGTCCCGACTTGATGACGAATTCAGACGAAGATTTGAAGTAGTAATTCACCAACCAGTTGTCGTGCAACTGTCATTTCAGTCTCCGGAGAGTTTTACCAATCAGAGTACCGTTTACCTGTGCGGTTGGAAAATTTCCGGGTTCTTTGGTATTCAACCGTCTTTTACCTTGATTGTTTGAGAGTTGTTCGCTTCTCACCCAGTCAGGTGTAAGCCGTTTGAATAAGGGCACCTGTTGCACCCCAAAATTTGCCTAACCTTTTTCTTTACCTAGCTTACGCTTCATTGCATTTCATATAGCATTAGCATTTGCATACCATCACTCATATGCAGGGGATTGAGTGATTTGTGCTTACCAAGAAGGGGCTACCACCATGTTCTAAGTTTATTCAAGTGTTCAAGGGTTGATATCCTCATCAAAGAAGTCAGAGATCCCCAGAGAAGTGGCTGAAGCCAAATGTGCATATTTCCTAACTTATAGGTTGTGGGAGAGCATCAGATGATTTTGAATCCATGGGTATGGATGTTAAGCATTGAGAGAGCTCAGTAGATGGCTTGAGAGTCACTAGGGATCTTGGGTAAGCCATTATGCAAGGTGTAAGAAGCTGCAACCAAGATGGCTGCAATTAGGGTTTCCATCTGGTAAACCCTAAGTCAACAAGTGAATTGAAAGAGGTTGGCACCTAATTTCAAGGCCATGTGATCATGGAATGATGTGTTGAGACACTCAAGGGATGATTCCAAGACCAACTCATCAAGGATCAAGAGTGTGAGAAGTTCCTAGGCTAGGGTTTCTAAGCTTGACAGTGTAAAATCCCCTAGTTTAGTGCCTAACTTCAAGACCATATAATTCAAGATGAAATTTTCACCTCATCTTGAAAACCATATGGAACTTGTAGAGCATGTTCTTACCTTTAATTTGAGTACTAGAAGTCCTTGATAGGATTTATAGAACTCAAGTTATGAAGCAGACAAGTTACAGGTCATCAGATGAATGTGATTTTGGTACTTGAAAGTCAACCAACTTCCATGCCACTTTTGACCTAGAAGGAAGATTCTCCTAAACTTCAGGTGAACATGAATGTTCTTCCTTATCTTCTTAGTGTTACAAAGAGTACTAGAAGTCCTTGATTGGATTTGTAGAACTCAAGATATGGAGCTTGCAAGGCAAGGGCATTTTGGGAAAGTAAGATTATAAGTCACTTTTGGTTATAGGTCCATTTCACCATCATACATACCTCAAATGCAAATTTTTCCAACTTGAAAGTTTCTCAAAGTGGGGTTATTTACTCAATCAAGCACCAAGGATCCATTGATATGGCTTGGATTGGAAAACGTGTGAAGAGAAATTAATGAAAGGAAGCTTGAAAAGGGCTAGTTTGGATTTAATGCCAATTAAAATAATTCATGTCATATTTGTGCTTTTTTTGAGTCCAAATAATGTTTTAAGAACAATGGAAACACTACAAATCATGTTTGAGTTCATCTTTATAGCCAAATTCAAGGTTACTTCACTTTGAAGTAACATAACGCAAATCTACCATTGGCTCATTTCCAAGGGATGAATCCTAGCCATCCACACTCCTCACATTACCAGCAAGGGATTTGAGCCATTTTAGAAGAAAATTGAAGCCATTTTTATACACATTACAATGCTTCAAAGTGATGAAATTTGAAATTTGGATTGGGCTGTTTGGACCTCCATTGGGCCTTAAATGTAACCAAATCATTTCTATATAAGCATTAGATCATTTTCAGATGAAGGTGGGTGAATTTTGGTGCCAGAAACAATTAAGACAGTTGAGAAAAGGTGAATGAAAAAGTGATATTCGAATTCCAAGTTACAGGCCATTTCAAAGCAATTCAAGGATTGGGAAAGCTTCAAGAGCATTCATGGAGTGATTCTGTGCAGAGAAAGTGAAGAATTGGCAGCCATTGAATCACCAATAAAAGCTTTTTCAGAGGTAATTGAATTTCAATATAACTCATTATTTAGGAGTCTTTATCATGCCATTTTTGTACAATTAGAACCCCCATACATCATAGAGCGATTATGGTATCAATTGGAGAGTAATGGTGAAGATTTGGAGTTCTTGCGTTTTTCTTGGAATAACACGGTTTTGGAGATTCAGTGGATAAAAGTACAAATAAATGGTACGGTTGGATTCTACGTGAAAAAAGAATCAAGTTTGACTCAAGAATCATTCAATTTGGTGAAGAAATCGACAAGTTAGGTTTTTGGTCAATTGGAGAAGATAACCAGAGCAAGCTCCAACCACCACCTACGGCGCCTCTGCATTTTCCCTCCGTTTCTCAGTTTGAATTGAAGAAGATGACTCAGTAACCATTCGATCGTGTGACCTTATTAACTTGGTATCCTCATCCAACGCGTGAGAATGAATTTCAGTTTTCTTGACCATTCACTATTGACGTGGCAGTGTGATAGGCGTTAGATCTGAATCCTTATTGAACCAACGCGCATGATTAAGACGTATCATGGACCCTAGTCAACTAAGCGCATGTGATCATGAGGAATCCTGATGGATTGGGCCCCAAAATTGATATTTGCACCTCCATTAGAAGAGGCCCAAGCGTTTCAACTAGGAATTCTTGCTATTTACCACGCAAATTTATTCTTTTTCCAATTCATTTTCTTTATTTTTATGGTTTTATGCTTGATCATTTTAATTCATAAAAAATAGTAAATGATGTCAATAAATTCTGGAAAAAATCATGAGTATAGTCTAACATGCCTTTTAATTTTGTGCATTTTTTAATTCCATTTTTAATTCATTTTTCATTTAATTGTATATTATCCTTTTAAATAGCCATTTAATAAATGTGGAATTATATGTTAATCTTGTAGAATTGTTATCTTGATAGATATTTGGATTGAGTTCCTTATTTTTTGTGTGCTTATTGTTGATGCATTAAGTAGATTTTTAGTATTTTTATCATGATTTTTTAGATACCTTTTGAATAGGTTTTAGAGTGAATCTTTAGGAACCTCCCTATTTACACCTTCCATAGCACACCTTAGGATGTTGCTCTCTGTTAATGCCCTTAGGATTAGAATTTTTACCCAACATTATAGCCCTAGACTCTTAAGACCTTAAGTATTCTTTAGAATTTTTCTTAGATGTTTTAGGATTGATTTTCTATTTTTCTTAGGTTTTACCTTATGGCTGTTTTTAGTGTGTCCTACACATGACCTTCTCATAGTTTGGCCTCATAAGTGACCTTATAGCTAACCTTAAGCTTTCAATCATTACATTAAACCTTTGTACCTAGGTTGGTACCTTGGTAAGGTAGTTATTAAGCTTTCAATAAGGCATTATCTCCCTTAGGATGGATTTCTTTTAGGGTTTAATTGTTGTGGTTTCTTTAGAAGCTTTAGGTGTTTGATTTTCTTCCTTCCCCATTCCTTATCCTATGATTTAGGGTTCCTTTGTGGGAGCATAGTCCTTCCTTTGGAAGTACTAAAGGCATACCATGAATGGTAAAACCTTTGAGGATACAATCTTTGAGATGATTGGTTGAGTGCCATGTTGGATACCTTTGGTATACACCATGTTCCCATCATCCTTTCAATCTCTGTCCATTGATCTGAGATCTCTCTTGTGAGAGCCTGGACTTCCCTTTGGGAAGTCTAATGTGTATTCCATAAAGACATTGAGCCTCATAGGACTCTTGTGTTGATACACAATGAACCTAAAACCTTAGTTGTTTATTAGGTTCCACCTTTCAATCTCTGTCCATTGATCTGAGGATCTCTCTTGTGAGAGCCTGGACTTCCCTTTGGGAAGTCTAATGTGCATTCCATAAAGAGGTTGAGCCTCATAGGACTGTTGTGTTGATACACAATGACCCAGATACCTTAGATTGACTTCTAGGTTCCACCATTCTCATCTCAACCTGATGTAGCCTTGGGATGATTTCCTTACTGCTCTTTTTAGTTGCCTCTCTCCTGATGGAGTGTTTTCTTCTTGCTTGCCTGATGGACTGCTTGATTGATTGTCTGACTGCTATGATGCATTAGGATAGAGTTGCATGAGTAGAGACTCTTGTTTAGGTGCATGTTTGCATTAAAGGTTGAGCTAGTCTCCCTTTGCTTGATTGCATTAAAGGTTAAGGTGATCCTCCCTTTGCTTGGTTGTTTATTTGCTTTCATACTTGCCCTTTCTTGTTTGCATTGAAGGTTGAGGTGATACTCCCTTGCTTGTGTGTTTCTCTTTCTTCTATGCTTGTCATGTTTGCATTAGAAGTTGAGGCTTCCTCCTTCTGCTTGTGCTGATGCATTGCATATCCATACATGTTTTTATTTCAGTAGCTTGATAGCTTTACTCATCTGCTTAATGATTTTTGTTATTGCTGTTATATCCCTTTAACATGTTCCCTTAGGGCTCTTACTTCTTTTGATAAATATAGTGATGATAGACACTAGGATGAATCCATGCATGATAACAGTAGGGTAGATTCCCCTTTCAAACTCAACGCTAGGGCCATATTGTATGACAACAATAGGATGCTTGATAGTTTCCCCTGTAGAGTCCTTCTTGTCTCTTCTCATCTTCAAACAGTAGTAAAACACATAATAAAGGCAAGTTTGTACAGTACGTTACGAGCCTTAAGCCACTTAGGAAATGGTTATTGGAGGGTTTCCTTTTAATAATCAGGATGTTTAGTGTGGTACCCTTTGGGTGACATGCGACGCATTCACTCCTAAGTCATAGTCTCTAGTGCAGTACAAATTACAAACATCCATAAAAAACACTTCTTCTCGTAAAAGACTCAAAAACAAATTCAAACCTCTTCTTGCCCCACGGGCTCTTAATTCAAGGAAAACCTTTTCTGATGAAAAGATTGTTGTTAAGCTTCAGTTCTACTGCAAACAGGCATTGTCCCTAACTGCTGGAACTGTAGTTTAACTTTACTCGGGCAAAAACAAATGAATCAACCTGTGCCGTTTTAGCCCGAACTACGTTCGCTCTGATCTTTCATACTAGATGAAAGTACGTAGGCACAAGATGTGATGTCTTGGCGAGCAAAACCTTCCCCCTTCACCCGTAGTTAGCCGAACTACATTGACTCTGACTTTCCCATTGCACGAGGGAATACGTAGGCCCAGAGCAGCCAAATAAACAACACGTCAGATAAACAAATAAGCATGGATCCCGTCGAGTACGACGAACGTGAGGGGTGCTAATACCTTCCTCTTGCGTAACCGACTCCCGAACCCATAGATTTGGTTGCGATGACCGATCTTATCCTTTTCGCTAGGTTTTTCCTGATCGTTTCCTTTCCCTCCTTTGGGATAAATAGTGATAGGTGGCAACTCTTCTATCTTTGCCGACACCCTTTTTCGCAGTAGCGACATAGGCCACCATTGGTCAGAGAGAGTTGCTCATCCAAGGATTGATTGCTAGGCCAGACCATCCTGATATGAAGGAGTTATTGGAGGAGTTCTAGAATCGCTGTCGTACTTGATACTTTCTCTTTTTGTATTTGTTGTTATGTTGTATCTCGACCATCACCAGGATTGTTGGATGGGGTCGTGTTTGATTCCTTTGTAGTTCCTCAGTAGCGTGATGTGTATTGACTCTGGTTCTCATTTTATTTATGAGAAGATTGTGTGACCTTATCTGTTGGTCCTCCATTGTCTTGTTGTTCTCGTGAAACTAGAATCAAGGGGAAATTTTCCCTAAAGCATATTTGCATATGCGCATACTGCATCATTTCTCATTTTGCATCGCAGGCGTTCCAGGTTTCGTTAACCTTATCTCCTTTCTGTGGTTCGTTTAGCTTGTTTTAGGATTGAAAACCAAGTGATTCATCGCTACTCTACCAGGGGAAATCAGCGCAAAGCTATGGACCAAATCCAACTCGAGTTGTAGGAATTTCGTGACCGCATGGCCCAGTTTATGGATATGATGCAAGGGTTCGTCAATGGCCAAGAGCAACTGAGAACACTGGTGCAACCTCTGATTGTAAGGGTTGACGGGAGTGGGGTTCTACATGGAGGAACTGCTGCTATACCTCTTACAGCTGACAATGTCACCCCTCATGCTATCGCTATTCCAACTGTTGTTGTCCCTCCGGGCGGAGGAAATCATACTGGAGTTCACATTCCAGGAGCGACCTGTGCTATACATGGGAATACTGGCCCTCAGTGGGATGAGGATGACCAAGATGATGTTTTCTCTATGAGAGAGATTGGTGCTAGTCTGCAGTCTGACGTAGACAGAAGGTTTAAGCTGATAGAGGAAAAGATGAAGAATTTTGAATATCAAAACTCGCTGGGTCTAGATATGTCAAATCTGGGGCTGATCCCAGACCTGAAAATTTCTCCGAAGTTTAAGGTTCCAAACTTTGATAAGTATAAAGGGACAACTTATCCTAGGGTACATCTCTGCTCTTATTACCGAAAGATGTCTGCATACTCTGACGATGAGAAGCTGCTCATGCATTTCTTCCAGGATATTCTTTCTGGTCCATCCCTGGAATGGTATATGGCTCTAGAGCCGGTCAACATCAGAAGTTGGAGAGATTTGGCTGAAGCTTTTGTCAGGCATTATCAGTATAATAGTGATTTTGCACCAAACAGGGCACAGTTACAGAACCTGTCTCAGAGAAGTAATGAAGGTTTCAAGGAATACGCCCAGAGATGGTGCGAGCTGGCAGCAAGAGTTCAACCTCCTATGGTGGAGAGAGAGCTGATTGACATGTTTGTTGCTACACTGTCGGGAGTGTATTATGAGAAATTGATAGGCAACATGTCGGGTAGTTTTTCAGACTCGATCATTACAGGCGAGCGAGTTGAAAATGGAATCAAACTGGGGAAGATACAGGCCGGAGAAGGATCCTCAGCTGGAGAAGGTAGGAAAAGTTTTGGCAATAAGAAGAGAGAGGGGGAAACAAATGCAGTATCAGGTTTCCGAAGAAAAAATAAGAACAAAAATCAGCAATATCATCAGCAGCAACCTCAGGTCGCAAGCATTACAATCCAGCTACACCATAACAACAACAACAACGTCCACAACAACAACAAAACTATGCTCCGCGACGATTCCAAGATTGGGGAAGAGCAGTGAACAGACAGTTTGATGCACCGTTGATGCCTTACTCACAGTTACTCCAACATTTGATGCAATTACAATTGATCCAGAAAATAACGCTAGCTCCTTTAACTGGCACACCACCCCCAGAGTATGATGCCAATGCCAGGTGCGATTTTCATTCTGGTGCTCCCAGCCATAACATTGATAATTGTAAAGCCTTCAAGCTTAAGGTGCAAGACCTTATCGACAGTAAAGCTATCAATTTTTCACATGACGCACCTAACATTGTGCAAAATCCTACTCCAAATCATGGAGCGGCTGGGGTAAATGCTATTGTTGAGGAGGAAGGTTTGAATCTGGTGACCGATGTTGAAGAACTGAAAACTCCATTGAGTTTTGTGAAGGATAAGTTGTTGAGTGGAGGAGTGTTTCCCGGTTGTGACAGAGACTGCGCAAGTTGCTTAACCCATCCCGAGGGATGTGAGAAATTGAAGAGTCATGTTCAAAGGTTGATAGATGACGGTGATCTACAATTTGGCAGAATTGGAGAAAGAGAGAAAGTAGTTGATAAAGAGAAGGATGAAGTGGCTACAATTCCCATTCCTTACAAAACAATCACTATTTATGCACCGCCAAGGCCACCCACCATTATAATCACTAAAGCAGGGCCAGTGCCCTGCGAGAGTACCAAGGCGATCCCATGGAATTATGGGGCTGAGGTCTATTGCAATGGTCAGAAGCAGGAGCTGAAGAATTCGCCATTGGATTCCGTTGATAATTTGGTAGGAACCGGTGGGATAACCAGAAGCGAATGCTAAAAGGTATGATAAGGGAAAAGGAAAAGCGGTGGTTGAAGAGAGTTCTCAGAGTGGTGAGAAAGAAACTTTGTTAAAGGATGCGGAAGAGTTTATACGCTTGATCAGGAAAAGTGATTATAAGATTGTAGACCACTTGCAACAAACTCCGTCAAAGATTTCAATCTTATCTCTACTTTTGTGCTCTGAGGCACATCGGAATGCCTTGTTAAGGATTCTGAATACCACGTACGTGCCACAAGAAATTTTTGTGAATCAACTAGAAGGAGTGGTGGCACACGTCAACGCCGGGAATGGGCTAGGATTTATAGATCTTGATTTGACGCCCAAAGGAAGAGACCATAATCACGCGTTGCATATCTCCATTGAATGCATAGGGGATGTATTGTCGCATGTGCTGGTGGACACTGGGTCATCACTTAATGTGCTACCCAAGAAAGCTTTAGTGAAGCTGGACACCCGGGGAATAATGTGCACCCTAAGTGATTTGGTTGTGCGAGCATTTGATGGGACAAGAAGGTCTGTTTTCAGAGAAGTGACTCTTCTAATCCAGGTTGGGCCAGAGGTTTTCAATGTTGTGTTTTACATTATGGATATTTAGCCATCGTATAGCTGCTTGTTGGGATGACCTTGGATTCATTTGGCTGGAGTTGTGTCATCAACCCTACATCAAAAGCTAAAATATATGGCGGGCGGTAACATTGTTACTGTTTGCAGTGAAGAGGATATTATGATAAGCCACTTGTCTTCATTTAAGTATGTGGAGGTTGATGGTGAGATTCACGAAACATTGTGAAGCTTTCGAAACCGTGCAGATTAAAAAGAAGACGCCAGTTGTGGGCAGTGTGCCTGAGGTTTCTATGTCGTCTTTTAAGGAAGCACAGGCAGTGGTGAAGTCTAGAGCATCTCAGGGTTGGGGGCAAGTTTTGAGCATCCCAATAAACATGACAAGTTTGGACTGGGGTACAACCCATTTCCTTCTTCTTCACAGAGCGCTCCGTGCTACAGGGGACCAATCCAATTCACCAGTGGTGGGGTGATTTTTTATCAGATCAATGTCGTTTTTGACGAAGAAGGTGATAGTGACTATGACATGGATGCATGGATCCGGCCATGTATTCCTGGTCAGAGCTTGAATAACTGGATCATCAAGGAAGTTATCCAAGTGACTCGTGAAGAGTAATTTTCCTGTTCTCTTGATTATGTGTAGCCCTATGTTCTACCCGGAACATAGTGGTCTTTGTCTTAAGGGACTTATCTTTTATGTTTGAACATTCATTTTATCATTAACCAAAGGGCGTTTTTCTTGCATTCAAATATTGTGATCTCTGCTTTTCTTGTTTTATTTTAACAATAAAATGGCAATGTGGTTTGTTCTTGTTTGCATATCATTTTAAGCATTAAATCATCATCATTGCAGGTTTCACATTGCAGATACCACCAACTCAGACTCGTCTATGACTCGGTATGACTTTGATAATCCGATCTTTCAAGCTGAAGAAGAGATTGAGGAAGACGAAGACCTACCCGAGGAGCTTGTCAGGCTACTGAAACAAGAAGAGAAAGTTATTCTTCCTCATCAGGAGGAAATTGAGGTCATCAACTTGGGCACCGAGGAAGCCAGAAAGGAAGTCAGGATAGGGGATGCATTAGAGAGTGACGTCAAACAAAGACTGGTTGAAATGCTTCGGGAGTATAAAGATGTCTTTGCTTGGTCATACAAATATATGCCCAGTCTTGATACAGATATTGTGGTTCACCTCTTACCTCTTCGAGAAGAGTGTCCACCAGTGAAACAGAAGCTGAGACGAACCAGACCGGACATGGCGGTAAAGCTCAAAGAAGAGGTCCAGAAGTAGTTGGATGCGGGATTTCTCGCCGTGACGAATTATCCTATGTGGGTCCCTAACATTTTACCTGTACGAAAGAAGGATGCTAAGGTAAGAATGTATGTAGATTACCGTGATCTCAATCGAGCGAGCCCAAAAGATGATTTCCCGCTCCCCCATATTGACGTACTTGTTGATAATACCGCGCAGTATTCAGTGTTTTCCTTCATGGACGGTTTCTCTGGATATAACCAGATCAAGATGGCTCCGAAAGACATGGAGGAAACAACTTTTATCACATTGTAGGGGACTTTTTCCTATAAGGTAATGCCCTTTGGATTGAAGAATGCAGGGGCAACCTATCAGCGGGCAATGGTGACTTTGTTTCATGATATGATTCATCATGAGATTGAGGTCTATGTTGATGACATGATCACGAAGTCACAAATGGAGGAAGAACATCTGGTGAATCTGTTGAAGCTGTTTGAGAGGCTAAGGAAATTCAGGTTGAGGTTGAATCTGAACAAGTGCACTTTTGGTGTACGGTCAAGAAAGTTACTGGGGTTCATTGTCAGTGAAAAAGGAATCGAGGTCGGTCTTGCAAAAATAAAATCCATACAAGAAATGCCAGCACCGAAGACTGAGAAAGAGGTTCGTGGTTTCTTGGGTAGATTGAACTACATTGCAAGGTTCATATCTCACATCACAGCCACGTGTGAACCAATGTTCAAATTATTAAAGAAAGATCAAGCGGTGGTCTGGAATGAAAATTACTAAAGGGAATTTGAAAGAATAAAAGAGTATTTGCAGGAGCCTCCGATACTGATGCCTCCAGTGGCTGGAAGACCATTAACAATGTATTTAACGATTCTTGAGAATTCCATGGGTTGTGTTCTCGGTCAACACGAGGAGACGGGAAGAAAAGAGCATGCCATTTATTATTTGAGTAAAATGTTCACAGATTGTGAGTCCAAATACTCAATGTTGGAAAAGACGTGTTGTGCACTCGCTTGGGCTGCCAAACGCCTAAGGCAATACATGCTAAATCACACAACCATGTTGATTTCGAAGATGGATCCGATTAAGTACGTGTTTGAAAAGCAAGCATTTTCGGGAAAGATTGCCAGATGGAAGATGGTTTTGACAGAGTACGACATTCAATACGTCTCCCAAAAGGCTATTAAGGGGAGTATTTTGTCTGAATATCTTGCAGAGCAGCCGATCGACGACTATCAACTGATGAAGTTTGAATTTCCTGATGAGGATATCATGTTCTTAAATATTAAGGATTGTGATGAGCCGTTACCTGATGAAGGTTCTGAGCTGGGCTCCCAATGGCAAATGATTTTTGACGGTGCTGTTAACTCGTACGGTAGTGGAATTGGGGCAATTATTACCACCCCCATGGTTCGCACATACCATTTACTGCCAGGTTAACTTTTCCCTGCACCAATAAGCTGAATATGAAGCAAGTATCATGGGTATTAAAGAAGTGATTGATTTGAGAATCAAGAACCTTGATATTTATAGTGATTCAGCTTTAGTGGTAAATCAGATCAAAGGAGAGTGGGAGACTCATCATCCTAACCTGATTCCCTATATGAATTATGCTAGGAGGTTGCTGCATTTCTTCGACAAGGTAAAGTTTCACCATGTTCCAAGAGTGGAGAATCAGATGGCAGACGCCTTGAATACGTTATCCTCAATGTATAAAGTGAACTATTGGAACGATGCTCCGAGAATCGTCATCTTGCGCCTTGATAGGTCGGCATTCGTATTTGCAATAGAGGAAGTATCAGATGGGAAGTCGTGGTATCATGATATCCAGAATTTTCTCAAGAACCAAGAATATCCGCCTGGGGCTTCGGTTCGGGATAAGAAGTCCTTGAGGAAGTTGTTTGGAAATTTCTATCTGAACCAAGATGGTGTACTCTACCGGAGGAATTTTGACTTAGTGTTGCTAAGATGCGTGGACGAAAAAGAAGCTGGTTTGCTTATGGAAGAGGTTCACGAAGGTGCCTTTGGTACACATGCAGGTGGGCATGCCATGTCTCGAAAATTGTTGAGGGCAGGTTATTATTGGTTGACTATGGAGTCTGATTGCTTCAAGTAAGTGAAGAAATGCCATAAATTCCATATTTATGCTGATAAGATTCATGCTCCGCCAAGTCCTTTGAATGTCATGGCATCTTTTTGGCCCTTTTCCATATGGGGCATTGATATGATTGACAAGATTGAGCCAACCACATCCAATAGACATCACTTCATCTTAGTGGCAATTGATTATTTCACTAAGTGGGTTAAAGCAGCTTCCTATGCCAATGTCACCAACCAGGTCGTAGCCCGGTTTATCAAGAAGGACATCATCTGTCGTACGGAGTGCCCGAGAAAATCATTACTGATAATGGTTCAAATTTGAATAACAAGATGATGAAGGGACTGTGCCAGAGTTTCAAGATTGAGCATCATAATTCTTCTCCCTATCGTCCGAAGATGAAGGGCGTTGTTGAAGCGACCAATAAGAATTTAAAGAAGATTGTGCAGAAGATGGTTGTGACCTACAAAGATTGGCACGAGATGTTGCCCTTCGCATTACACGGATATCGTACTTCGGTACGTACTTCAACTGGGGCAACTCCTTTCTCGCTAGTGTATTGTATGGAAGTTGTCCTGCCATTGGAATTCAAGATTCTTTCTTTGAGAGTTCTGGTTGACGTCAAGCTTGATGAGGCAGAATGTGTGAGGAACAGATTCAATCAGCTCAGCCTGATGAATGAGAAAAGACTAGTGTCCATTGCATATGGTTGTTTGTACAAAGCAGGATGAAGAAAGCTTTTGATAAAAAGGTGCACCTTTGGAGCTTTCAGGCAGGCGAGTTAGCGTTGAAGAAGATTCTCCCTCCACAGACAGATCACAGGGGCAAATGGACTCCTAATTACGAAGGTCCATATGTCGTACGGAAGGTTTTCTCAGGAGGAGCCTTAATACTGTCAACCATGGATGGTGAAGATTTCACATCCCCTGTGAACGCAGACGCAGTTAAAAAATACTTTTCTTAAGGAGACCCGCTGGAAAGAAAAAGAGTATCCAGGAAAAATGGGGCATCCCGGCGAACCATAAAAAGAATGGGTTCGGGCAAAAGTTAGGGATAAAAATAAAAGATGTAAACCCGCAAAGTTGAAAACCTGAAAAGGCGACTTTGGCAACAATGGGTATCCTGGTGAATCGAAAACCCGCGAGGGCGATTCAGGCAAAAGTTAGGGATTTGAAAAGCAAATGATTGCAGTCTGCGTGTTGATATTCAAAGCATAGTGGATTCTGGGAGGACCCGAGGGCCATCCGTTCAAATCAGTCTCTTCAGAGGGCGAAGCATTAGAAAAGCATCGAAGTCATGTGAGTCATAGAGGAATCGACATATGGTGGTTGTCTGTACCACATTGTCGATATTTTGTATATATTTGTGTATTTCTATAAATTTTTTGCGCAACTTTCTCTTTTCAGGAGTTGCATCTGTTGTAAAATTTGCCTATTTACAGGCCACTTATCAATGAAGTACATACTATTTAGTAAATCGTTGTCTTGTTTTAGCTTTTACTGTTCTGTTTGCAAAAAAACGCCTGATGTTTTTGATAAAATTGTGCATACATAAACTTGTGGGTTTAGCTAATAATCATTAAAACTTTGATTTGCTTGAACGATGTCATGGATGATGACCGAGATAGTTTCCGTTACGCGGGATATCTTGTTTGTTTGTTCATTTGCAGGTTGAGCGTGTACACCTATCCCCAACAGATCAAATGTATGCGCTTATCCCTCAGCAGGTTGAGATTGAAATTCTCTTCACCCTCAAATTTGGGATTATCCCCAGCAGTTGAGCGGATTCAGAGTTCTGGTTCCCCATAGAGTCCAAGTCTTTAACTTCTTTCCCCTCAGGGTCTAGGTCGTTGACTCATTCCCCAAGCAGAGGTCGATGTTGATCCCCTCATTGAGTAATCCCCAGCAGAGTTGCTGGAGTGGTTTATTTCTCATCCTCAGTAGAGAGAGTTTGGGATGGATTCCCAGTAAATCTTATTCGGTTACCCCTAGTGGTTTGGATTTAATCTCCAACAGGTTGGAATCTACGGCAGAGTAGAAGTATTTCCCAACAGTTCGCTTCATACCCTAGAATATTTTTAGTGTTCTAGGAGGCCATCCATGGCTGATTTCCCTAGGAGAGTTGAGATGATCTCAGCAGTTGGCTGCCGTTTTTCCAGCCGAGTATATTGTTCCCCAGAAGAGTTGTATTCTGGTAGGCCATTCAGGGTGTTTTCCTCAATAGAATTTGAGTTGATCCCCAGCAGAGTGGATTTTTGTTCTCGTCAGAGCAGTATTACCCAGGAGAGTTCTTATCTTGGAGGCCATCAAGGGTTGTTGTTCCCAGCATAAGTCCAATCGTAACTGGGATATCCTTTCTTTCCCCGACGGGGCTGCTTTCGTCTCTTCAACATTTATTTTGTTGAGGTGGTTCCTTTGCATTTGCATTGTGCATAGCATCCTCCCAAGCGCGTAGCATTTCCATTTCGTATGGAGCATTACGCCATATTCAAACATATGCATTTGAAACATAAGCCAGGTTATTACCACTTATTTCCAGTTGCATCTTCCGGTAAATATCAGTGTATTTTCTTAATCCCGGGAGGTATCCAGACCCCGACAAGTATTGGTGTTTTTCTTGAGCCTGCGTGGTATCCAGACCTCTAGCAAGATCATTGACAAATGTGTTTATCTCACCATTTCTCCCCAACAGAGTCTACATGTTTAAGTTTCTCTTTCCCCAACGGAGTTCTCTTTCAGATTATGAATCGGTAGATTCTCCTCTCAACTTCGTGTTGAGCCGGCCTTCGGGTTCGATGCTCGCTTTTATTTAGCGAATGTTTGCTGGTTAACAGACGTTCTCAACTTTGTGTTGAGTCGGTCTTCGGGTTTGATGCTCGCTTTTATTTAGCAAATGCCTGCTAATTAGCAGATGCCCTCAACTTCGTGTTGAGACGGTCTTCGGGTTCGATGCTCGCTTTTATTTAGCGAATGCCTGCTGGTTAGCAGATGTTCTCAACTTCGTGTTGAGCCGGCCTTCGGGTTCGATGCCTGTTTGTTTAACAGATGCCTGACGACGAGGTTAGATGTTCTTTTCAACTTCGTGTTGATCCGGCCTTTGGGTGTGATGCTCGCTTTTATTTAGCGAATGCCTGCTGGTTAGCACATGTTCTCAACTTCGTGTTGAGCCGGCCTTTGGGTTTGATGCCTGGTTTGTTTAGCAGATGCCTGATGGTGAAATCAGATGATCTTTCCGACTTAGTGTCGTTTTTTGCATGTTAGCGGATGTCTCTTCCGACTACTTGTCGAGGTGTTCTGATTGGTAATCAGTTAGCTTATTGTCGTTGCAACTATCAGATACAGTTACTTCCGAAGACTTTGTCCCAATAACAAGTTTGCAGTTCTATTTTTTACGGTTGGAAATTTTCCGAGTTCTTTGGTATTCAACCGTCTTTTACCTTGATTTCTTGAAAGCCCTTCGCTTTTCACCCATTCAGGTCCAATTCGTTTGAATAGGGGCAGCTGTTGTACCCCAAAATTTGACCAACCTTTCTTTTCTAACTTGGCATATGTTTCATTTCATTTTAGCATTTGCATCTGCATAGCATTGTTCTTAACAAATCAAGAGAGGTGTGCCATTCAAGAGAAGAGTCTAATGGGTTTCAAGCTCAAGCAAGAGTGTTTATTCAGATCATCAAGTGTATGCCATCACCATGAGGTTGTCAAAGCTCCTTGAAAGGAAGGATTGATGTGTGTTGTTTGTCTCCTATCTTGGGGGTCAACAGAGGATCATCAGGGGTTCATAAGATCTTTGTTTTTAATAAGAGGTGTTTGAGAAACCCATTGAGTGTTTTGGAATTCCTTGTGGAGCATGTCTAGGCTTTCATTTCATCTGCAAAAGGTCACAGTCAAAGGATGTGAATCTAGGGTTTCATCTGGTCAACTCAAGGTTAACTGTGGACTTGTGAGAGTCCAAGACTTGTTTTTAAGTCATTGAGGCCATGGGGAGTTATCTTGAGACATTTAGGTTGTCATATCAAGTTCAAATCAAGAAGAATCAAGAGTTCAAGGAGTTACTAAATTAGGGTTTCAGAGGATCTCAGTGTAAAATTCCCTTCTTTAGTGCCTAACTTCAAAGACAATTTACCACATGATACAATTTCAATCTCATTTTCATGCAAACATAAACTTATGGGGAATGTTCATAGATTTCTTTTGAGTACTAGAACTCATACATTGAGTGTGTAGAACTCAAGTTATGATACCAACAAGTTAGAGGTCTCAGATGAACTTATTTTTGGTCAACTAAAAGTCAACTCACTTCCAAGGCATTTTTGACCTAGAATCAAGTTTCTCCTCAACTTGAGGTGAACACGAAAGTTGTTCCTCATGGTCTTAGATTTCCAAAAATTCTTAGAAGTCCTTGATATAATTTGTACATATCATGTTATGGTCTTGGCAAGGCAAGGGTATTTTGGGAAAGTTTCATTTTAGGTCATTTGTTTTATAGGTCATTTCCATGAACTTATGCACCTCAAATGCACTTCCAACCAACATGAAAGTTGTTCATAAAGGTCTCATTTACATCTTGGAACTCAAGGATCATTTGAATCATGGAATTGTATGGCCATATGGAAGGATTTTCAAGTGGAATTTGAACATTTAAGCCTGGCATGAGATGGATTCATTATAGGCCATATTTTCACTCATTTTAAATCAAATCACATCACAATAAGATCATGAGAAGATTTCACAAATTAGATTGGTACAGGAGGGCGTGGAAACATGGCATTTTCAAATTGCTTCATGGAAAAGTTTCCACTTCAAACTTGGATTGTGGATCAAATTTAAAGCACAACTCCATTCAAATGTAGAATACACCTCACAAGCTTCAAATTGGTGCACTTAACACATGTGAAGCAAGTAAAACCCGTGTGCATGAAGGGAGTTACCTTTTTGGGAAAAATTTCAAAATCTCACAATTGAGGCTTCATAGGCCTGCATGAAGTCATTTAATCCATCATACATAAACAAAGAGCTTGCCCTAGAAGCTCAGAACACGCATTTCGAGCTAGAGAGAGCAATTTCAGATTCAAATTTCTCAAGCATTTTTCAAATTCGTATTCCTTTTTTCTCTGCAAATTAAATTCAATTGAGGCCAGATTCTTCTTCCTGGGAGTATTTGGAGTGGAATCGAAGCAAAGAAGTGAAGGTTGCACACATCTAAAGAACCAACGGAGTTGCTCTATTCAGTAAGTTTCCTCTTCCATTTTATCTCATTCTAGACCATGATTTAGGCTCATACTGGCTGCATCTGAAGCCCTACGTTGAGTAGGCCATGTTTGATCCATTATTGTTCATGTTTGATGGAGTTTTCAGTTGTGCATCTCAAACTTTAAGTCTTCGATTCTCCTTGATCTTGAGCTTTTGTGATGATTGATCTATGGATTTGGAGTCCTTGTAGCAAGACCTTTCGTTTGGTACCATTTTTGTGGCTTTTATTGATGGTTTTTCACCTTAGCTCCGGTGAGCTCACCGGAGAAGACGACCGGAGCCCTAGCTCCGGCGTTTGGTTATGATTCAGTCATATCTGAGGTGGATCCTTGTTGACTTGTTGACTGCTTGCTTGTTGCGTTGGTATTGGCTTGACTGGATCCATGTGTCACTTTGACTCCACGTACGTTTAATGAAACATAGCGTTTTGAGTAAGTGAACTGAGCTGGTGGATTGGGCTTGAATTGTTATTCTCCCCCCTCATTTTGGAGCCCATTTTCATTTCCAACGTGCTTATGTTGTTTCTGGCTTTTACTTGTAGACCTCCCTTCATTTCCATTTGTTTTTTTATTTTATTTTATTTTCTGTTTTGGTTTGCAGTTATTAAAAATAGCTCCTATTGTCCAAAAATTCCACAAAAAATATTTTCCATTATTTTATAACCTTAATTAATTTTCCATATTTTTTAATTCTGATTTTACATTATTTTGCAATATAATTTGAATTTTGCAATTGGAGAGGTTTTTAATATTGTTTTCATTTGAACCTCCATACTCGAGCTACCATTTGATATCACCAATGAATGAGGTTTCCTCTCCATTTAGTGGATTGATTGAGGTACCTTTGAGGCTGATTTTGGTCTTGGTTTGATCACTTTTTGTTTTACTTTGCTTTGATTTTGTTTGACCCTCAATTATAATTCAATAAGGTGGAGCACCCTAGTTGATCAAATCATTTGGTGATGCCTTGAATTGAATTTGGTTTTGAAACTTTGCCCTCTATTTGCCAATATACTTGGTTGATTTGTGTATTTTATTTGAGATTTATTGAACATTTATTCTATTTTTGGTGAACCTTGCAAGTCAAGTCACCCTAGATGAAGTTCATACAAACTAGTTGACCTAGTTTCTTTGGGAAATGACTTTGATTGATCCCATATGCACCCTATGACTCTTGATTTTCATTCTTGACATGATTAAGGTGCTGGATTTGCATTTATAGGTCACACACTTGTGTAGCTTGTGTTACAAGTCACTTTGAATTAGGGCATTCCACTTGGTTATAAGTGTTGAATGTGGTTTGAACTTTGGTTCTTTCTCTTGCCTTGACTTGTAACTTGCTTGTGCCTTGGTTTCCATTTGGTTTTAGAATCTTATTCTTGTGTTTATGCTTCTTTCCTTTGGCTTTTGATACTCATTCAAAGCAATTTGGTATCCTTTGTTCCTACTTTGAGTTTGCTTTGAATGAGGGATCACTTTGAGCACTTTTGCTCCTTTCTTTTGCATGATCAATATGTTGTGTTTGGTTGAGATATCCTTCATGTTGCTTGATACCCAAGACTATTCTCCCATATCCATTTTGATCATGGCTTCTCCCTTTGGCTTTGTTGTTTATGCTTTGGTTGTAGTGATTGATGCATGAATGGTTGTAGGAGTTGTGACTTCATCCATTTCATCTCACTTTTTCTTTGATTTGTTTAAGTCATTTTGCTTCATCTTTTGTTTGTGTTGCATATTGCATATCATGTTTACTTTATTCCTTGACTTGTTTAAGTTAACTTCATCTCTTACTTGCATCTCATTTGTGATTGATTTATCTTGTGTTTTCTTTGTCTTTTGCCATGATCCCTTAGAATTCCTAGTCCCTCCGTTTAGGATGGGAGTAGGAGAGACGTTAAGTGTTCAATCCAAGCATGTTGACATTAGGATAGTCTTTTCCCCTCTTAATCTCAATCTTAGGAGCACATTGCATGATAACATTAGGGTTGATTAGTTTCCCCTTAGAGTTTGTGTCTTCTCTTCTCATCTCAAAACTTCTTCAAGACATCTAATAAAGGATAATAACTGTTGTACGCTACGAGCCTTAAGTACTTGGGGAATGATAGTTGGGGGGCTTCCTCTCAACTGTCTAGAATGTTTAGCGTATGCCCTTTGGGTGATATGCGACATATTCACTCTCAAATCAAAGTCTTTAGTGCAACATGAATTACAAATATAATTCAATTCACATAAAAAACACAAAACAAAATATCAAACCCTTTTATCCTTTGAGATTAATTGAAAATCATTTTTAGAAAGAGTGTGTTAACTCTTGGTTCTACCGCAAACAGGTAACGCCTAAGTCTCCAATGGTCGAGCAGCAATACACCTAATTGCTAGAACAAAGGTTTAACCTTACTCAGTTAAAACACTTGAACCAATCTGTGGTCGTGTCAGCTTGAACTACGTTTGCTCTAATTTCTCGTACCAGACGAGGATACGTAGGCACAATACGGTGATATCTTGGCGATCAACCTTCCCCCCCTTCACCCGTAGTTTTACGAACTATGTTGACTCTGACTTTCCCATTGCACGAGGGAGTACGTAGGCATAGAGCGAAGATGCTCTATCGAGTCTCTTTTCGTTTCTTTTGTCCCTGTGGCCAACCTTATAGATTAACACTCTTTTAAATAGATAACAAGCGTGGATCCCATTGAGTACAACGGACGTGAGGGGTGCTCATACGTTCCCCTTGCGTAACCGACACCATAACCCGAGATATGGTTGCGATGACCTGTCTTTTCCCTTTTCGTAGGTTTGAAGGTGAGGAAATACTTAGAAGGGGGGGTTGAATAAGTATGAAGATAAAATTTAGAAATAAAAACTCAAGGATTTTTTTCCTGGTTCGTTAAACTCAACTACTCCAGTCCACCCTATCTAGAGTGATTTTCCTTTCTCAAACAAGGACTTAATCCACTATTTAATCAACTGATTACAATAGTAAGCACTAAGAACAACTGTTCAAAGTCTTCTCAAGAACTACTGATCCTAACTGGATCTTCTTAAAGTTCTCTTACAATCAAATGTAATAATAATAGAAGTGTTAAAAAATGCTTCTAATAAAGCTTTATCACAACTGTGATTTTTCACTTAAGATGAAGAACAATGAAATAATTCTAGCAAGAATTTATGAGTTGTATGAGAGCTTTGTTATGAATTCTTTTTAAGTATTTTCGTCAACTGAAGAAGATGAATGGAGACTTGCTTTTATAGGCACAGTGATCCAAGAGCTTTTCACGTTGAGAGTAGTGTACCAAAAAGGCCTGAGCCTGTTTGTCTTCACATCATATGACCTTTCCTGGAAGAAGAATGCACAGAGAAATCCTTTTTGTCTGTGTTCTTGTGTCTAGCATAAATAAGGAAAGAGTCGTTTGGTTATTCCAACTGACATAACTTTGAATACTTCTTCAATAAATTTCAGCAAGAATCATCAGAGTCTAAAATGGTCAGAGCCTTCTGATGTTCATCAGAGTTTGCTGAATCAGAGTCTTTGCAGCAAGTGTGCTTTCAGCGTGTATAAGTTCAGAGCAGAGTTTTGGATCAGATCCTCAGTACTGGCAGCGTTAGTACTATCAGAGTCTTCTAAAGTAACTGTGCTTGAAAA
Organism: Lathyrus sativus; assembly: GCA_963859935.3. Taxonomy (NCBI): domain Eukaryota; kingdom Viridiplantae; phylum Streptophyta; class Magnoliopsida; order Fabales; family Fabaceae; genus Lathyrus; species Lathyrus sativus. Next base: position 286,621,109 of record OZ012740.1, read on the forward strand.
CGCTTCATACAGAATTCTTCATTGCTTCAGATGCTTCTGGCTTTTGCTTCAGATTCTTCTGTAGCTTCTGCTTCAGATTCTTCTGTAGCTTCTGCTTCTATAGCTTCTGCTTCAGATTCTTTTGGAGACAGCGCTCAGAATCTTTTAAGAGATGCTTCTGACGCTTCAGAGCCTTGCATATTTCTTATGTTCAGATCTAATTTGCTTCTGGAGTGATATTTACTTTAACATCTGTAGCAAACATTCTCAAGCAAATTTTAGAGTATATAATTCTTTAATACAAAATTTCATAATAGTTATCATCAAAACATAGAGATATTATTAAGAACCAGTCTGTGTTCTAACAATCTCCCCCTTTTTGATGATGACCAAAAACATCAGAAATTTTGTTTAATAATAAAGAAAATAATTATAACTCCCCCTGAGATGATGAATCCCCCCTGAATTGAATACTAAGAAGGAATAGAAACTTCCCTTTTTGCATGAGTATTCTTTTCAGAATTAGATCCTGAATGTTCCAATCATTCAATCTTGCATGTTTCAAAGTCAGAGTCTGATAAGTTAAATATGATCTGGGAGTCTCAGAGTTTCTTTTAAAGAATATGTCAGATTTATCAAACATTCTGAAACACTAAGAGTTTACATTAGTTAGAATTGACATGTCTGAAGTTTCATTTAGGTAGAGTTTATTTGACTAGTCAGATCCATTTTCTCCCCCTTTTTTGTCATAATCAAAAAGTAAAAAATTTAAAAGACAAATAAAAGGAAATACAGAAAAGATAAATTAGGTAGAGAAAATGTTAAGTCATTCATTCATTCAGAGCAAATAATACAAACATCAGATAAGATTTAAGTACATGTGCAAACATCATAAAAAAATAAACTAAGTTTGTTTGGACAAAATCATCTTCAATAGGTTAGTGATCTCAGAGGAGGACTGTTCTTGCTTTGACATCCACTTAGCCATGGTTTCATTCTTCTGATCGTGTTTGGACATCCATTGAGCCATGTCTTCAGACTTCTGATCTTGCTTGACCATCCATGACTTAATCTCAGATTGACCAGCCTCCAGAACTGCAATCTTATCTTCAAGATTAGGATACTCTTTCTTGATCTCAGATGAAGAAGGTGGGGTAGATCCTGAAGCAGGAACAAAGTCAATTTCCATAGGAGATGCAGAGTCAGGAGCAACAGATCCAGAGGGATGTTCTACAAGAGTCATAGCCAGAGGGTTTTCTTCAGATGCAGATTCAGCAGTCACTTCTGTATCACATACTACAGAGGATGGCAAAACATCTTCAAGAAGCAATGGTTCAGATCTTTTAACAGTCCAGATTAAGCTTCTAGCAGTCTCAACAAATCTGAGTTTCACATCATCAGAACATACATTCTTAAGATTTGAGGCTACAATATTGAATCTGTTGATGAAGCTATTCCAAATAGCATTAGATTCATTTGCATCCATTGTCGATAAGCACTTCCTCTGAAAGGCTTAGGTTGAGGTGGTGATGGAATGGTAAATTCAGAAATAATAATGAGAGGGCTAGGATATGCTGGTTTCTTCTGGGCTGGCATGATACGAAAGTATGGTTTTATTCTGCGAATGGAAGGAATGACAGCTCTTGGGTTGTCAAAGTATGGAACAAAATCATATTGTTTTTCTTTGATAAGAAAAGGAATAAATGTTGATTGAGGTGGTTGATCAAAGAAATTTTCAATATCAAGTCCAGACGGAAGGTGATCAGAGGGAAAAGGTTTAGCAGAAACAACTGAAACAAATTCAGATGTTCTTGGTTCAGGAATGGTTTCAGAAATGGTAATTTCAGAAGAAATGGGTGGTTCAGGTTGGTTAGCTTCAAAAGTTCTGAGAGAGGGAGGTGAAAGAATATCTGGATGGATATTAGATTTTGAGGAATCAGAGGAGGTGGTTGGGGTACAAGATGTAGAAGACACTTCAAATACAGTCTTGAGTGGTTTAGCGTTTAGAACCTCTGTCTCAGGTATATGTGTTTTAGGAGGATTGGTTGATTTTGGTTGATTTTCAGAAGGTTTTAATGGAGGTTCAGATACAAGTGGTTCAGAGATAGGTGGTTCAGTAACAACTTGTTCAGGTGCAGCAGGATCAGATGCAACTGGATTAGATGCAACTGTATCAGATTGTATGGGTTCAGATGAATCTGGTTGTTGTTTTTCTGGATGTTGTTGTGATGAAGGTTGTTCTGTTGGTTTTGTTATAGGTGTTGGAGTTTGATTTGCTGGTGTTGTTGTTGTTGGTTCAGATGGTGGAATAACAGAAGTTTTTAGTGGAGTAGTGGAAATAGGATCAGATGATTTTTATGGGGAAGGAATTTTTGATGGTTCAGATTTTTGGGATGGAGCAGGAATAAATTGTTTTTGAGTAGGAGGTGGTTTTGGAATAGAACTAAATGTTGATTCATTTGTAAAAATTTTAGAGAAAGAAGATACAAATGTTTTAGTACCTTTAGTCTTGATACGCTTTGTGGGAACAAAGGGAACGTCTCCAGAGGCTTTTCTCTTGATCAGCTTCTGTGGCTTGTCAGCAACTTTTGGCTTCTTCTGAGCAGCAGTTTCTTTTGCTTCTGACTGACTTCTTTTCCTCATGTTCTCATTGTATACATCTGACATTGGTTCTCTTGCTCTTTTCAGAATATCTGCAGGAATGGGTGTTCCATCTGCTTTGCATGAATCAATATATCTCACAATTATATCCCTTGGTTCTTCAGCACCAAACAGTGGGAAGTTTTCAACTGGAATTCACTTCTGACTGATTTCAGAAATATTCAGCTTCTTGGGTGCAGATGTGAGTTCCTCTACAATTTTTAGTCTCTGAAGACTCTTTGCATTCAGAGGTTTTCCAACAATGGATTCAAGTTCATCCTTAACTCCAGCTTCATACAGAGCAGTCACCAGACCATTCTCTGTCAGAATGTCTGAAATTAACCTTCCAAAGGGGATCCATGTTCTGATCTTCTGACCTTTATCCTTTACAGATTCTCTTGAAGCATTGATATGGTTCCATAAATGCATAAATAAAATGTAAGGAAGATCTACCTTAGTACTCTGACTCAAACAGTACATGAAGTAGAGTTGTTCATTATTCACATAATTTGGAGAGTTGGTAGATTTTCTATGATGAATGCATCCCAGAAAAATCTTTGCCCAGATTTTGTAGTCAGGCTTCAGATCTTTAAATTTGTTAGAGGCCTGTCCAGAAGAGATGACTTCCTCATAAACTTCCTCCATGTCCACACGCCCAGCTGGCAGATGACATACTCCATCAGTCTCCTCATACCCTATGAGTTTCCTGATGAGATCTTCAGTTATTATGATCTCCTTTCCCAGAACAGAAGATAAAATGAATTTTGGATAAACAGAAGCATGTATCCAGAATTCGTTCACCAGATGAGGGTAAATTGGTCCAAATAATCTGTCAAAATATTTTACCCAGCCTTGTGCATCAATTATTGAACGAAATTCAAACCCATTTTCAGCTAACGAATCAAATTCCACCATTGATTCATAGAGAACTTCAAGTTTGTCAACAGGAGTTAACAAAGTCCTTTTAGGAACAGTGAATGGAGTCACACCCATATTTGCAGAAGTAACTGCAACCATGGTTGATTGAAACTGAGCTGCTGTAGAAGATGAGGTTGCCATTGAAGATGATGAAGATGATTTGGATGAAGGTTTAGGGTTTTTGTGAAGAGAGAATAGAAGACAGAATTGCATAAACTTGTTTGTGATGTGAAAAGTGTGAAATTGGTGTGAGATGTGGTATTTATAGAAAACACTTAAGGCACTCAAACAGACATACAAAACACGTTTTCACATAGCATTTAATGACAATTAATGAAAGAGAATAAAAATCATTTCAAGCATTAATTGATTCTGACAAATTGGGGGGAAAATCAAGATTTTCACTATTCAAACCATACCTCAAATGTCTCTTCAGTAGTGTACACGCTATCTTTTCAGATTCAGAGTGACACGTGTTTGCTTGCATGTGCTTCTGAATTCTCTTAAGAAATGAAACGTTAGCCAACGTTCAGATCCTCTAAGATTGGTTAGTTCAGATACACACAAATAAACATAAATCTAATAAGCAACAGATGAAATACTTCAGAGTTATAAACATTTTACATCTGAAAAATTTGCATCTGATAAATATTATTCTGGACAAAAATCCATAGCAATATTTTTCAGAATAAATTTGAACCTATCTTCAGCAAGGGGTTTTGTGAAAATATATGCCCATTGATGATCTGTATCAACAAAGGCTAAGTTTATAATTCCTTTCTGAACATAGTCTCTGATGAAATGATGCTTAATTTCTATATGTTTTGCCTTAGAGTGTAAAATGGGGTTTTTAGACAAACATATAGCAGAAGTATTATAACATAATATAGAAATGTTACTTTCAAATATCTGATAGTCTTCTAGCTGACTTTTCATCCAGAGCATCTGCGTGCTACATCCAGCAGCAGCAATATATTCTGCCTCTGTAGTTGATAGTGCAATTGTGGGTTGCTTCTTGCTGTACCAAGAGATTAGATTTCTTCCTAGAAATTGACAACTTCCAGAAGTACTTTTTCTTTCCACTTTGTCCCCAGCATAATCAGCATCACAGAATCCAACTAACTTGAAATCATCAGATTTTCTGTAACACAAACCCACATTAGGAGTACCTTTCAGATACCTTATGTTGCACCCTAAAATTTTCCCAACCTTATTCATTTGGTTTATGTTTCATTATCATTAGCATTTGCATATAGAGTCATGTACATAGACTAACCATCTGCATAGCATGAGCATAGCAAGTCATTCAACAGGGGACCAATCATTATTCTCATCTCTAGAGGCCTATCATGAGGTTATTATCCTAATTCCATCTCATTCAAGTCATCAGGAAAGAATTTGAAAGCAAAGAGTTCAGCAGATCAAGCCTTGAGTCCATCTCCTAGCTGAGGGTATCTGAGGATCAACAAGAGGGTTGTGAGCTGTGAATTGAAGGCATGGAGAGTATCTAGACATTATGAGAGGCTTAGAAAGTCATTTGGAGAAGGAGACAAGTCATTGAGGAGAGCACAAGAGCTATAGTTGAAAACAGTCAACTAGGGTTTCATCTGGGTCAACCCTAGGTCAACCCTAGGTCAATTGAGTGATTTAAAGGGCATTCAAGGCTATTGGAGAGGTGTGGGGTTCATCATTGGATATATAAAGAAGGATATGGAGATATGCCAAGGAGAATTCAAGAGAAATCAAGGAGAAGAGGAGTTTCTAAATTAGGGTTTCTCTGTAAAATCCCCTAGTTTAGGTCAAATTTCCAAGCAAGATAAGTCAAAATGCAAACTTCAAATGGCTTCTTGGCCAAGATGAAACTTGTAGAGGGTCTCAAGACCTTTAATTTGAGTGGTGGAAGACCTCAAGGAGATTTATAGAACTCAAGTTATGGTCCTTGCAAGTTATAGGTCATCTGAGGTATCTGAATTTTTGTCTGTGAAAGTGACTTGACTTCCAAGCAATTTTTACCCCTCAAGGAGATTTCAAATGAATTCTTGGTCAACATAAGAATTGTTCCTCATTGTCTTAGCTTTCTAGAATGGTATGGAATGCCTTCATATGATGTGGGGAACTCAACTTATGGTCTTGGCAAGCAAAGGGTATTTTGGGCATTTGTGAATTACAGGTCATTTTAACCTATGTCCAAAACTCATACAAGGAGGCCTCAAATGGAAAAACTTACAACATCAAACTTGCTCCAAATGGGATTTTAAGTCTAGAAAGAAGGTCACAAGTTATTGGAGAAGCTCATAGCATGGAGTTGCATAATTGGTCAAAATATGAACTAAAATGGCTTATAAAGTGAATAAATTCAAGATGGAAAGTGGTTTGGGAGATTTATGAGTCCAAATGGAGACTTCCAATATATGATTTTGAATGGAAAAGCAATTCTAAGAACAATGGTTCAAACACTTTTTTGAGTTTAGAAGGAAAAAAAGAAGTTATCTTTGGTTACTTGTAATTGAAGAAACACTTCAAAAATGGATCAAAGTTGGAAAGCAAGGGAATGTGCAAGATGGATCTAGAATGTTCATATGAGGTCTATATAAGCATGAAATGAGAATTTAGCAAGGGTTGGCTTCATTTGCACCAAGAATTTCACAAAATTCCCTCATTCTTTCTCTTTGAAGTTTCATTCCAATCTCACAAATTCTTCACAAAATCATCATCCACATCAATTCAATCTTGCTCCATCATCATCCTAGATCAGAATTGAAGCAAAGTTTTGGTGATTAGGATCCATTTTCGAGCACTTTCTTCAAGAACATCAAAATTGAAGTTTCCATTGGACAACATAATTCAAGCCAAGAATCACAACACTGCATACAGAATCAATACCTGAGTAATTTGATCAAGATTCAAGCCTTGGAAGCCTCAGATCCTCAATATTCCATAGCTGTTTTCAAACTTTTGCACCAGGTATGTTTTCATTCGATTTGCTTGATTCAGTTAGTTAGGCATGATTTTATTAGTTTAGATGTAATCTAGGTGGTTAGTAGAACAGTTAGGGTGAATTTGGAGAGGTTTGGTGATGTTGATTAGCAGGTGCCATAAACTGTTAGGGCTTGAATCTACTAGGTTAGTGCATTAGAATGTTAGGTTGATAGCGCAGATTAATAACCATTATGCATAGATTAGGTTAGGGTAAGTTTGAGGGAGAATTGTGTTGATGCATATCAGTGTACTTCCATGGTGACCAGAGTTTGATACCATCGGGTTGAATGATTTATTGAGTTTCAAACTGAATTAAGATCATAGGATTGTAGAGGAAGAGATCCTGAGCAACTTTCATGTTTATGGCATGTTGATTCGTGGCTTGGAGATGGAGAACAGTTGGGTGGAATGTTGCTCGTGCATGAGCTTTCATGGAATCCAAACCCTAATTCTCAGAACCAAGGAAGAAGACACAATCGTGTCCGTTCATCTCATGGTAGACCCTTGACTTGGAGGGAGATCCTGTGGCTCACGTTTAATCTGATTTTGGGAGGGAAATGGAGTTGGCCAAAACGCGCCGTTTCATTAATTGAAACGGGCGGGCCTGAGTTAGTTTGTGTTATTCCCACCCCCCTATACCAAGCCCAAACCAATCTGAACATGAATTTGATACTTTTCTCACCCCCCCTGGCGTTTCTATTTCTCATTATTTCTGAACTCAAGCTGGGCTTAACTCAAGTTGATATGCGCACCCCCCTATTTTCTGGCCCAATGGATTTATAACTGGGCGTATCTGCTATTCTAACCCCCCTCCTTTTTTTTTAATTCATTTTATTTCTTAATTCATTTTAATTTTACCAATTTTTAGAAATTCATAATAAATTCATAAAAAATGCATTTCACTTCATTCTTTTTACCATATTTTCTTTAGGATGTCTAGAATACTATAGGAAAATAAAATTGCATTTTTATTTTCATTTCATATTTTTTTCATATTTTTCTAAATAAATGTCATTTTAAATAGATTCATTTCATGCATCATTTTAATGATTTTTGTTCTTTTACATGCTTTAATATTTTTTGGTCATTCTTTTCATATTGTTTAGATGAGATATTCAACTTGTAGAAATATTTTAGTTCCCATTTTTAGAGATTAATTTTAGGTGATTAAAATAGGTTTGAACATCATGAACAAAACTAGGGTTTTAGGTGACAACTTAAGAAGTTTGATTTCATTTCCCTTAGGACTTAGGGTTTGAATAGATTAGTTATGGGACTATAAGGGCTATGGGTAGCTACTAGATCCCTTAGAAAAAGTCAGGATTCCCCTACTGCTATTAATACTGTCTGTATATCTGTTGTCTGGTGTGGTGTGCCCTCTGGGGATTGTTGCTTGTTTGTTTGGGTATTGGGTTTGTCTGGGGCCCTGGGGAAGCTGAAGACTTGTGAAGATGAAGACCATTGGAGATTCAAAGATTGAAGATCAACTGTCAGAGTTGAGGAGGAGTTTCTTGCTAGCAGATGCTGAGGAGACTAGGGTTTAGGAGCTAGGCAGAGCTCTAGATTAGAAACCTTGTTTCTCAAACATGGAATGCCTTGTCTGCATCCATCCTTCCTCTATGATTCAAAGTCTCTTTCAAGTATCCACCTCCTTCCTTTGGAAGGATCAGTGAATATATTTGAAAGATAGAACTTTTGAGAGGAGACTTTCTGCTTAATGTTAACAGTTGATGAACCACCATTGGTAGGTAATTAACTGTCTAACATTCATCCACTTCACTCTTGTGACTAATCCCTCATCCTGGATGTTTGAGCTTGAAGAAAAGCCATGGAAGATAGAAGACTGATGATCAAAGCCCTTGCCTGAAGGCCATGAAGATGAAGATTGGTGCTTGTTGAAGCCTGTGAATGATTGGAGATTATTTGAAGTCAGATGTTGATTCAGAGCTGCTGATGCTGTTTCTTTTGCTGTTGTATTTCATTTGCTGATGTATTGATTGGTTTTCTGGACTGTATTGTTTGCTGTTTACCCTGCTGGGTTGAAAGTGAAGCCTGTTCACTTTTGCCTATTGTTTTCTAGGTTCGAGGTTGAGTGGGACTCCCTTGCCTCGCTTGTGTTGCTGCATCCATGCATTTTACTGTTTTACTGTATATATCTGATATTGTTTCTGTTTCTGCCTATCCCTTAGGATCTCTGTTTCTCTCTGTGCAAGAGAGGAGCATGATAGACACTAGGTCTTAACCCATGCATGATAACATTAAGTTAGTTTGATTCCCTTCGCAACCATAGGTTAGAGTTCTATCTCTTCTTTCTCAAAACAAACAGAAAAACATCATAAAGATTTCAAACACAATAAAAGACACTTCTTCCGTAAAAGAACGTGAACTCATCAAGACGTCATTTTTGTCCGCCGGGACTGTTAATCAAGAAAACCTTTTTCAGAAGGAATAAAACCAACCAAGACAAGCTTGTGTCGTACGTGGCCCGAACTACGTTTGCTCTGATCTTCCATGCCGTGTGGAAGTACGTAGGCATAGGATGCGATATCCTAGCGAGCAACCTTCCCCTCCTTTCCCGTAGGTAGGCGAACTACGTTGACTCTGATTTCTCGTTCCAGGCGAGAATACGTAGGCATAAAGTGCGATACTTTGCCGAGTCATTTTTTATTTTCATTTTCTTTTCTTTTAACCCCAGACCTTTAGTTTAGATAGAATAGCAATCCATACCCGAAAACAAGCGTGGATCCCGTCGAGTACGACGGACGTGAGGGGTGCTAATACCTTCCCCTTGCGTAACCGACTCCCGAATCCAGGTTTTGGTTGCGACGACCATACCTTTCCCATGTTGTGCGAGGTTTACTCTGAGCGTTTCCTTTCCCTCCCGTGGGATAAATAACGCACGGTGGCGACTCTTCTGTTCAGCCGGCGCCGATTTTCGCAGTAGCGACAGCTGGCGACTCTGCTGGGGATCCAACGTCCCCTGGCTGCTAAGGACTGCGATGGTTCTTACGCATTTGGGATCCAACGTCCCTTAAGAGAGTCAATCCTAACGCTTGTTTTCCCGTCGAGGATTTTGTATGGATTTATATTTCTGACCTTTATTTTCAGCATTATATATATTGATTATTATTGCTGTATTTGGGGTGTGACGGGTGTTCTGATATTGAGAGATAAGCCGGACCTGGGCTTGAGTGCACCTAGAATTAGCGTAGAAAGTAGTGGGCGCGTGCCGGCTTTGCTTGCATTAGTGTCTCATGAAATCTACACTCGGACGAGGTTCTTCTGGTTGGCTTCTTTTTCTGCCCTTTGGGTCGAAGGGGTTGTTGGTCAGCTGAATTGTCGACTCCGGGAACCGATCATTTGGAAGTTGGCTGAGTGAGGCCTCTTCAGGATTTGATGATGCCACTCCTTCTGGGAATCGTATCATCAACCCTGAAAGTCTGTGACGCCAACGACCGCATAGGATGCCGTACCTTGTGCCAGTTATAGGGCCACCCACCTGTGAGGGGATTCAGGGTTATGCAGGTAACTAGACTTTCAGACTACCGGTTATGTCTTGATTAGAGATCTTGGGTATTTATGGAGAGTTATGAGGTCTGTCAGAGACCATTTGGAGATGTGTTCTGAGGTCTGTCAGAGACCAATTGGAGATATGACTGGAGGTCTACCAGAGACCAGTTGGGGGTTATGATTTGAGGTCTGTCAGAGACCAGTATTGGAGTTTTGTTTTAGGTCTATCTGAGACCAGGGTTTGATGACTTCTGGATGGTCTATCTGAGACCTTTCTTGATTGAGTTCAGGCTATTCAGCTGCAGCTTTGGTCCCTGTTGCATGATACTTGCATTGCATTGCCTGCATATCCATTATCATTTGCATTTCACTAACGTGTGTCTGTGCTGCAGGTGCATTTGCATTTCCCTAGTTCTAGTGCCCGGATTTCTGAGTATTGATTATGGCTGGTTTGAGGAAAACAGTTGCGTATAAGCTGCCTTCACCTGATATTACCTCTTTGCTTGGTCTGATATCTCTTGCTGATGAAGGGGTTAGGAGAAGCTTCAGAATGAGCCATGGGAGATTACTGAGATTAGTCTGTAAGCCCACTGCTGATGAGATGAACGGGCTATACACCTTGATGCAGTTCTATGACCCCGCATTGAGATGCTTTACTTTTGCTGACTTCATTCTAGGACCTACTATTGAGGAGTATGTGGAGTTTACTGAGCTTCCTGTGCAGAACAAAGCTCCCTTTATTCACTCTGCTGCTGAGCCCAAGTTAGAGGACTTAGCCAAAGCCTTACATATGAATGCTGCAGATCTGTTATTGACTTCTTGGCTTGGAGTGTCAGGTTTCTCTCTGGATTTCTTAGTCGCCAAAGCTCGGGAGTATGCCAAGAACGGTTGTTGGGTGGTTTTCAATGCTATTCTGGCTTTATGCATTTATGGAATCGTGCTGTTTCCTAACTTGCCCAATTTCGTGGATTTGGACGCCTTCTATCTGTTTGCTGCAGGCAACCCAGTGCCAACTTTGATCGGAGACTTCTATCACTCATTGCACTACAAGAATGAGAACCGAAGAGGAAAGGTTGTGTACTGCTGTACTCCTCTGCTGAATATGTGGTTCAAAAGTCATCTCCCGATGAAGGGACCACTTGTAGATAGTGCAACCTCAGCCAGTTGGTCGGAACGCTTGATGAGACTATCTTCCGAAGACGTTGTATGGTTTGATCGAGATTTGTTGGGATCTGAGCTCATCTTCAGTTGTTCTGGGTACCCTAATGTGCCGCTGATTGGAAGGAAAGGGTGCATCAACTACAACCCCTCTCTATTCATTCGCCAGTTCGGATATGCGCTGAAGAATCCACCTCAGAAGGAAGAAGTACGGGAATCTCTGTACTTCACCGGAGATGTGAAAGGGGAGTTGTTAGCCAAGTTGCAACATGCCTGGACGCGTATTAACCGCAAAGGGAAGCCGTTGTTAGGTAAGAATGACTGTCAGGCCTATGCACCTTATAGAGTTTGGATTCAGGAGAGGGCTAGTCAGTTGAAGATGCCGTTTCCAGATGCACCAATTCTTGTTCCCGTTCCTGTAGCAGAACCAACTACTGTTGCTAGAGAAGTCTATGAACAGGTTGTGAAGGAGAAAGAAGCCTTGATGAAGATTAACGAAGGGTTAGAGCAAGAGTTAGCCCAGGCACGCAGTGAGAAAAACAAGGCTGTATATGCTTTCCAACAACAGGTCGAGCTGGTAAACAGGTTAGGAGCGGAGTTGACCGAGGAAAAGAAAAAGCGTGAACGTCTGGGGCAAGAGTTCAGAAGCTCCCATGACATGCTGGAAGCCAAAAAGAAAGCGCTCGACGCAGCACACCGAGAGATATCCTCTTGCAATAAGACTTGGAATGCTACACTCACTAATAACAAGAAGAGGGAAGATAAGTTGAAGCAGCAAATTTCCGACCTCGAAGAGAAGTTGAAGTCTAGCATCAAGAAGTGTGAGGAGGAAGTGATGACCCGGTATAGTGTCCAGCATGCATTGAACAAGGCAATCAAATCCAGAGATGAAGCAGTGTCTCAGAAGCGAAAGCTAGAAGATTGCTTCGGAGAAGCAACATGGGAAGAAACTGCTGAAGACGTACGCCGTGTCCTTAAGAGGAGAAACCAGCTTGTTGAAGGGCTGCTTGATCGACCAAGCCATCCGGAGACCAAGAAGTTGATAGAGGAGTACCAGACTCTTGGGAGAATTTGATTATCTCACGTAGTTATTTGTATGCTTTATTTGCATAGCGCTGACCATCACCAGGTTTGTTGGTTGAGGTCATGCATTCTTTGTACTCTCAGTGACATTGTACCCTGGGCTTATTGATTCTCTCTGCAATATATGAGGCTTTCTATGATTCAGCTCCGATATTCCAATTGTCTGCACTATCACTGCACCGGCACCTTCGCACTAGAACTGGGGGAATGTACTTCCCTAATGCACAGGCACATTGCATTGCATTCATATTCATATTGCATTACAGGTAATCTTTGAATGGTGTCTTATCTCCTGCTCTGTACCAGGTACTTAACAGGATTCCAGATCAACATCCGCACCGCTATTCTACACGCTCCAACTGTCGGAAAGTCATGGACCAAATCCAGAACGAAATGCAGGATGTGCGCGAGAAGCTCGCCCTCTTCATGCAAACCATGGAAGCTATAGCAAAAGGGCAAGAGAATTTGCAGGCCATGGTCCAACCTCTGTTGGCTCGCAACGCTGGTCATGGTAATGACGATCATCAGTCTGTCCGGGTTGATACTGCTCATGGAGACGGCACTCCTACGCCAGTGGCTCCGCCTGTGATCAATATACCTGCTGCTAATGTCAACAACGCTACCGCTGCTGTGAATGGTAACGTCGGAGTTGGAAATGATGCTGCTGTCCATAATGTTGGGCTGGGTGATGTCAATGTGGGAGATAATCTCGGAGGCAATGGCTTTGTCAATACTGGGTTCGGATTCAACGATCAGGGATTTGACAACACTGGCAAGTATGGCTTTAATGCTCAAGGCTTTGGGCAAGATGGTTATGGTATGGTCAATCAGGGTTACGGAGGCTTTGGAAACGGAAACGGTGCTGGATTTATGGCTTATGGTCCTGCTGGAGGTGTTCAGGGGTACGGCAACAGAGGCCGAGGTCCGGGGATGAATCAGATCAGAGCTGGACGTAATAATGCATATGATGGATACGGAGCTGGAAACGGTATGTGGCAAGAGGATCAACAGGAGGACGCCTTCTCTGGAGGAGGTTTTGAAGGGCCGATGGATGATTCTCAAAAGATTAGAATGCTGGAAGAGCAAATGAAGGGAGTCCTAAATCAAAGCGCTGTGGGTCTGGACATGGCAACTATGGGCTTGGTACCCGGTTTGAGGGTGCCAATTAAATTCAAAGCGCCTGCGTTCGACAAGTACAAAGGAGACACATGTCCGAAGGTGCATGTACGAGCTTATTACAGAAAGATGTCTGCATACTCCACTGATGAAAGAATGCTCATGCATTTCTTTCAGGATAGTCTGTCGGGCCCTTCCCTAGAGTGGTACATGGGGTTGGAGCCAACTGATATCAAGACTTGGAAGCAATTGGCGGAGGCATTTGTAGCCCATTACAAGTATAACAGCGACCTGGCACCCAATCGGGTCCAGTTGGCCGGGCTTTCGCAGAAAAAGGGGGAGAGTTTTAAAGAGTACGCGCAAAGGTGGCGCGATATGGCTGCCAGGGTCCGTCCTCCTGTAGAAGATAAAGAAATGAATGATATGTTTGTCGGCACATTCACCGGGCTGTTTCATGATATGCTGTTTCATACGTCTCTGGCCAGTTTTTCAGACCTGATTCTGATGGGTGAAAAGATTGAGCGTAATATTAAGCAAGGAAAGTTCCAAGTCGAGGAATCAACTGCATCTGGCAGTAATAGGAAAGCTTATGGTGGGCGCCGTCAGGGCGAGGCAAGCGCGGTATTTGGAGGCCGAGGCCGAGGCCGGGGCAGGGGAAGAAGTCAATATCGTCAGCCGCAGCAGGTGTCGAGTGTTACTATCCCTTATCAACAGCAACCAATCCAGCAACAACAATCGGTTCAGCAGCAACCAATGCCACAGCAGCAGCAGCCTCAGCAGGGGGCACAGCAAGCTCAGCGAAGATTCCAGGGTAATAAGCCGAGAAGGGTGTTTGAGAAGCCTCCCTCTAACTATGCTGATTTATTGCAGACATTGTTGGGATTGAATCTAGTAGAGAAAAGAACCTTGGCACCGATAACGGGAGCTCCCCCGTTCGGCTATGATGCGAATAGGCACTGTGAGTTTCATTCTGGGGCCCCGGGCCACGATATAGAAGGTTGTCATGCTTTTAAGCACGTTGTGCAAGATCTTTTAGACAACAAGTCTATCAACTTCGGAACGGCAGGTCCGAATATAGTCCAGAAACCCATGCCTAATCATGGGGCGAACGCCGTGCTGACTGAGGAAGGTCTGAATCTCATCATGAATGTTGAAGATTTAAAGACGCCGCTGAGCGAGATAAAGAGCCGACTGTTGCAGGGGGGTGTTTACCCAGGATGTAATGAGTACTGTTTAGATTGTTGGGCCCTATCTGGGGGGTGTGAGGATTTGAAGAAAGGCATTCAGGCCTTAATTGATGAAGGTATATTGCAGTTTGATCGAGCGGCCAATGATGAGCCTGCAGGGGCAGTAGTGGATAATCGGAGTGATGTGGCCACAGTGACCATTCCTCGGAAGACGATCACTATTGCAGCACCAGCTCAACGACCTCCGATTACCATAACTAAAGCCGGGCCAATCCCGTATGAGAACACGAGAGCAGTCCCATGGTCATATGGGCTAGAGGTGTATTGTGATGGGGTTAAAATTGATGTTAACAAGCGGTCAGCGGAGATTGTGGATAATGTTGTGGGCTCAGGAGGCATGACGAGGAGCGGCAGGATCTTTATATCTCCTGAGGTGGAGGCTGAAAGGCTAGCGAAAGGAAAAGGGAAAGCGGTTGAGAATGTTCCGGTACAAGCAAATGAAAAAGAAGCAGCATCGAAAGATGTAGAAGAATTCATGCGCTTAATTCGGAAAAGTGATTATAAAATTGTGGAGCATCTACAGCAAACACCGTCTAAAATATCTATCTTGTCATTGCTGCTGTGTTCGGAAGCTCACAGGAACGCTTTGCTGAAAGTCCTGGACACTTCTTTTGTACCCCAGGATGTCTCCGTGAATCAGCTAGAAGGAGTATTGGCACACGTAAATGCAGGCCACAGTCTGGGCTTTACTGATTTTGACTTGACTCCGAAAGGGAGGGATCATAATATGGCATTACATGTATCTGTGGAGTGTAGGGGATCAACAATGTCGCACGTATTGGTTGACACTGGATCGTCTTTGAATGTGCTGCCTAAGAAGGCGATGATGAAGCTGGATGTTCGAGGGATCTTGTGTACACCCAGCGATTTGGTAGTCAGAGCGTTTGACGGCACGCGTAGAACAGTCTTCGGATCAATTACCTTGCCTCTGCAAGTGGGGCCGGAAGTGTTTGCAACTGAGTTTTATATCATGGATATACAGCCTGCGTACAGCTGCTTGCTGGGAAGACCCTGGATTCACGGGGCAGGGGCTGTCACGTCTACCCTGCATCAGAAGTTAAAGTATATGGTCGGAGACAGCGTAGTCACCGTGTGCGGAGAAGAAGACATCCTGGTCAGCCATCTATCTTCGTTTAAATATGTGGAAGTCGACGGGGAGATCCACGAGACGCCATGCCAGGCATTCGAAGGTTTGCGCATCAAGGACAAGGGTCCCGGGCCGAGCAAAGTGCCAGAGATAGCTGTCTCATCGTATAAAGAAGCTCAAGCGCTGGTGGAAGCAGGAGAAGCCAAGGGCTGGGGCAAGGTGCTGGACATTCCTGTGAAAATGGACCGGTTCGGGCTGGGGTACCGACCGTCGTCATCAACTCCTTCCGTGGGGGCTCCCCATTTCAGAAAGTCAATCACCATCTCTGCCAGTGGAGTATGCCATGAATCTGTCAATGCTGCTTCAGAGTCCGATGAAGGGGACAGCGACTGTGATATGGATGCCTGGATTCAGCCAAGCACGCCAGGACAAGGACTGTGCAACTGGTCTATTCAGGAGCTTGTTCCTGTGACTTTTAAACAGTAATGCTTTGCTTTATTAATTGTTGAATAATCTGATGTCTTGCCCGGGGCATCAGGATTTGCTTAGGGCTGTGTTGTTATAAACATTGCGCGTTAATCATTAAATAAATGGCGTTTTTTCATGTGCAAATACTGTAATCCCTGTCTTTCCTGTTTTGTATTTTTCAATAAAATGGCAATGTGGTTATTCGCTTTTATACGCATTTTGAAGCACTTAACCATTCCTTTTGCAGGATAACATTTTCAGATGACATCCTTGAACCACCTATGACTCGTCCCGACTTCGAGCACCCGGTATTCCAGACTGAAGAAGAGGTTGTCGAAGATAGCGACGTTCCTGAAGAACTGTCTTGGTTAGTGAAGCAAGAGGAAAGAGCCATTCTGCCTCACGATGAGGTCATCGAAATTATCAATTTGGGGTCGGAAGGGGTTGAGAAGAATATTCGTATTGGAGCCGCATTGCAGAGTGATATCAAGCGAAAGCTGGTTGAAATGCTCCGAGAGTATAATGATGTATTCGCTTGGTCGTATCAAGATATGCCAGGGCTCGATACTGATATGGTTGTGCATCGCCTGCCACTGAAAGAAGATTGCCCGCCAGTTAAACAAAAACTTCGCAGAACTCGACCAGATATGGCAATGAAGATCAAAGAGGAGGTTCAGAAACAGTGGGACGCTGGTTTCCTGGCTGTGACGAAGTATCCTTCATGGGTTGCTAACATCGTACCAGTGCCAAAGAAAGATGGCAAGGTTCGAATGTGCGTGGATTATAGAGATTTGAATAAAGCAAGCCCAAAAGACGATTTTCCACTTCCTCATATTGACGTGTTAGTTGATAATACCGCTCAATACTCCGTATTCTCCTTCATGGATGGCTTTTCAGGCTATAATCAAATTAAAATGGCGCCAGAGGATATGGAGAAAACTACTTTCATAACACCTTGGGGAACGTTTTGCTACAAAGTGATGCCCTTTGGTTTGAAGAATGCTGGGGCAACATATCAGCGTGCGATGACGACTCTTTTCCATGACATGATGCATAAAGAGATCGAAGTTTATGTTGACGATATGATTGCCAAATCCCAGACGGAGGAAGAGCATCTGGTGAATCTGTTGAAGTTGTTTAAAAGGCTTAGGAAGTTCAGGCTGAGGCTGAACCCTAATAAATGCACCTTTGGGGTGAGATCGGGTAAGCTCCTGGGGTTTATTGTAAGCGAAAGAGGAATAGAGGTCGATCCTGCTAAAATAAAAGCGATTCAAGAAATGCCGACGCCCAAAACAGAGAAAGAGGTGCGCGGGTTTTTAGGGAGATTGAACTACATTGCCCGGTTCATATCTCACCTAACGGCCACATGTGAACCATTATTCAAGTTGCTAAAGAAAGATCAAGCTGTAACGTGGAACGAAAATTGTCAAAAGGCGTTCGACAAAATAAAGAAGTATCTGCAGGAGCCTCCTATTTTGATACCCCCAGTGGCAGGGAGACCCTTGATAATGTATTTGACGGTTCTTGAGGGAAGCATGGGTTGCGTTCTCGGTCAACACGACGAGACAGGGAGAAAAGAGCATGCGATCTATTACTTGAGTAAGAAATTTACAGACTGTGAATCTCGATACACAATGCTGGAGAAAACGTGTTGCGCGCTAGCCTGGGCCGCCAAGCGTTTGAGGCAGTACATGCTGAATCATACAACCATGCTCATCTCGAAGATGGATCCGATTAAATATATATTCGAAAAGCAGGCGTTGTCAGGTAGAATTGCCCGATGGCAGATGGTCTTGACTGAATATGATATTCAATACGTCTCGCAAAAGGCTATAAAGGGGAGTGTGCTGTCTGAGTATCTGGCGGAGCAGCCTATTGAAGAGTACCAATCGATGAGATTTGATTTTCCTGACGAGGATATCATGTATCTCAAGATGAAGGATTGCGAAGAACCGTTGCCAGACGAAGGACCAGAGCCGGGGTCCCAATGGAAGATGATATTTGACGGAGCTGTGAATGCTTACGGTAGCGGAATAGGGGCAATTATCACCACGCCGCACGGGTCGCACATCCCGTTTACTACCCGATTGACCTTTGCCGTTACCAACAACGAGGCCGAATACGAAGCTTGTATAATGGGGCTTGAAGAAGCCATTGATTTGCGAATCAAACATCTAGACGTATACGGAGACTCAGCCCTGGTGGTGAATCAGATCAAAGGGGAATGGGAGACACGACAGCCTAATTTGATACATTACATGAATTATGCAAGGAGATTGTTGCCTTTCTTCGACAAAGTTGAATTGCATCACGTACCGCGGGCAGAAAATCAAATGGCTGACGCTCTTGCCACTTTGTCTTCCATGTACAAGGTCAATTTCTGGAACGAAGCTCCCCAAATCACTATCTCTCGGTTGGACAAGCCAGCTTATGTATTTGCTATTGAAGAAGCATCTGATGACAAACCGTGGTATTTTGATATCCTTAATCTCCTGAAGAATAAGGAGTATCCGGCTGGGGCATCCAGTCAAGATCAGAAGACTCTCAGGAGATTAGCGGGTAATTTCTATTTGAACCCGGATGGCGTCTTATACAGAAGAAACCATGATTTGGTGTTATTGCGTTGTGTAGATGGAAAAGAGGCAAAACTTCTCATGGAGGAAATTCACGAAGGTGCCTTTGGTACGCATGCTGGTGGGCATGCTATGACGAGAAAGCTGCTCAGGGCAGGTTACTTTTGGTTGACGATGGAAACTGATTGTTTCAAGTTCGCAAGGAAGTGCCACAAGTGCCAAATATATGCTGACAAGATACACGTGCCTCCGAGCCCTTTAAATGTGATGTCATCTCCATGGCCATTCTCGATGTGGGGAATCGATATGATTGGAAAGATTGAGCCGACGGCTTCTAACGGGCATCGGTTCATCCTAGTAGCAATCGATTATTTCACCAAGTGGGTGGAAGCGGCGTCTTACGCAAATGTAACGAAGCAAGTGGTGGCTAGATTCATCAAGAGAGATATCATTTGCCGATATGGGATTCCCGAGCGGATAATCACGGATAACGGTTCTAATCTGAACAACAAAATGATGAAGGAGCTCTGTCAGAATTTCAAGATCGAACATCACAACTCCTCCCCTTACCGACCCAAGATGAATGGCGCTGTCGAAGCGGCCAATAAGAATATCAAGAAGATCGTCCAGAAAATGGTGGTGACTTATAAAGATTGGCATGAAATGCTACCTTTCGCTTTGCACGGTTATCGTACGACGGTACGCACATCAACCGGGGCAACTCCGTTCTCGTTGGTATACGGAATGGAAGCGGTACTACCATTGGAAGTTGAGATCCCTTCTCTGAGGGTATTGCGAGACGTTCAGCTGGACAAGGCAGAATGGGTAACGAATAGATTGAACCAACTGAGTTTGATGGATGAGAAGAGGCTAGCTTCTCTGGCATACGGTCGTTTGTACCAAAGACGAATGAAGAAAGCGTACGACAAGAAGATACTTCCGCGAAGCTTTCAGACGGGCGACCTTGTGCTGAAAAGGATTCTCCCGCCGCAAGCAGATCACAGGGGCAAGTGGACCCCCAACTACGAAGGGCCATACGTTGTCAGTAAGGTCTTTTCAGGAGGAGCGTTGTTGTTGTCCACCATGGACGGAGAAGACTTTGCGTCACCTGTGAATTCGGACGCAGTTAAAAAATACTTTGCTTGAAATAGACCCGCTGGACAAAAAAAGAGAGTCCAGGCAAAAATGGGGCATCCTGGCGAACCAAAAAACAGAATAAAAAGGTTCGGGCAAAAGTTAGGGATAAAATTGAAAAAATGTACACCCGCGAAGTTGAAAACCTACACTGGGCGGCTTCGGCAAAAAGGGGTATCCCGGTGAACTGAAAACCCGTAAAGGGCGGTTCACGCAAAAGTTAGGGATTTGAAAAGCAAATGACTGCGGTCCGAATTTGATATGAGCATCAATGCGGGAGAATACGCTTGAGGAGTCAGTTATCGGATACAACCTCTTCAGAAGTGGGGATACCGGGAAAGCATTAGAGTCGGATGAGTCATAGGAGGATCAGTTCGTGGTGTTCATCTGCATCCAGTTGCCGACATGTGTACAAAATTTAATTCGTCAATATTTATGCTTCTTGTGCATACTTGCATACTTGTATATTTGCTTTGCGTAGCTTCCTCTTTTCAGGAGTTACATCCTGTGTACAAAAACTCCGCCCATTCAGGGGCCCAATCAATGAAAATGTGTTATTCAGTACTTGATGCTGGTTCTTTACTGTTTTGTGCATGATAAAACGCCTGAGTTTATTGAAGCTAGCATGAGTATAACATCACTGGCCCTTGCCAACAATTGTTAAAGCTTTGAATTAACTGAGTGTAACGTCACTAACCTGAATTGATTTGATTGCATAGGCTTGTCGTGTCTTGTTTGTGTTGTTGCAGGTTTCATAGCCGTACGAGGTAAATGATCAAAAGATTGTGTTAACGAAAGACTTGGCCCCACGCAGGTCATGCATGTTCTTCCTGAAGAAGGATAGAATTCCCCAGCTAGCCGTAGCTTATCCAAAGGACGTGCTCCAGAAAAGCTATTCGTCCTCAGCAGAGTTTGGCGATTCCAAGATCGTGAGGCGGTATTCAGATAGGTTCATTTTTCCCCGCAGGGTCATGCACTCTCCCCCAGTGGAGTCAGTTAATTTTCCCCAAGAGAATCATCCCCTCCCCAGCGGAATTCTCTTTGCAAGTGTTTTCATTCCTTCCAGTGGAATTCGAAGATCAAGACTCTCCCCAACAGAGTCGGTGATGGTTCCTGTCATTTATTTTACCAGAGATACCGGTGTAATATCAGTTTACGTTCCAGCAGAAAGTCCGATCGAACTATGCGCATCTGATATTCCCCAACAAAGTTATATTCCCCAGCAGGGGGTTACTTCAGCAGGTTGTTTGGTTTGAGTTCCCAATTTCCCGGCGGAGTTGACTTCACCCTTCCAGCATTTATTTTGCTGGAGTAATTCTGTAGCATCTGGCTATCCCCGGCGGAGTCGGCATTATCCTTCCAGCATTTATTTTGCTGAAGCAGTTCCTGTATTCTAGCGGTTCAGGTGGAGAGAGCTCTCGCTCAAATGAATTACCAAACATTCAAGATCTTGGTATGGGACATCCAATGTCAGTTTTGGCTGTATTCCCCACAGAGTCAGCATGATGAGATTCTCTTCGTCTCTAACAGAGTCATTTATGCAAATGTCTCTTATTTTCCCCACCAGAGTCAGCAGGATAAGTGTCTCCTTATCCCCAAGCAGAGTTTGTTTGTCATCAACGGGTCCCATGAATCAGAATTTCAGAGGCCACCGCCGGTTATCAGAACAGGCGTCCGATAGTGGGTTTCCAGGCATCCCCAGTAGAGTTCATCTCAAAGTCGCTGTCACGTCAGTGCTAAGAAGTTTGTGGGTTGGGATCAGTGGAGAACTAAGTCCTGACGCGGACAATTTATTCCTAGATTGACGGTATTTCTTCAGAAGTGGGCCCTAACGTGGACGATGTAGTCCTTACGCGGACATATCAACAGAAGTGATTCCTTACGTGGAAAAAGATGATTCCTTACGTGGAAAAAGATAGTTTCCTTACGGGGAAATGACAGCATTCCTGACGTGGAAAGAGTGAAGTCCTTACGCGGACAGATTAAGATGACATTCCTTACGTGGAAAAATGAGTCCTGACGCGGACAAATCGAGAAAGAGTTGGTATTCCTTACGTGGAAAGATCAGAGTCCTCACGTGGACATATCAAGAGCATTCCTTACGTGGAAGAAAAATGGTTTCTTTACGTGGAAAGACGAATTTATTCCTTACGTGGAAGGATTGAGTCCTCACGCGGACATATCAAGATTGATTCCTGACGGGGAAAGAAAGAGATCATTCCTGACGTGGAAAAGTTTAGTCCTGACGCGGACAGATCAAAGAAGATATTCCTAACGTGGAAGAAGTTTATTCCTTACGCGGAGAAATTGGGGTCCTTACGTGGACAGATTCAAGAAAAGTTGATTCCTGACGTGGAAGATTGATGTACTCCTTACGTGGAAAAGTTGAGTCCTGACGTGGACAAGTTCAGAACCAAAAGTTGTATTCCTTACGTGGAAAGAATGGAGTCCTGACGCGGATATGGCAAGTGGTATCGGAGTCCTTGCATGGACGGATTGATATAGTTTTCCTTATGTAGAAAGAAGATTGCTTCCTGACGTGGAAAGATGAAAGGGTTAGTCCTGGCGTGGACAGATACAGGTGTTACTCCTAACGTGGAAGAGTGTTATTCCTAACGTGGACGATTTAGTTTATGGAAATACAGACGAATTATCCCCAGCGGAGTTGCCGAGATTTTTCTGGGTTAACAGTAAATGGAGTCCTAACGTGGACAGGTTTTAGTTGAGATTTCTTCGTATTGATGACGGACAGAGTCCTGACGTGGACAAGCAAGCAATCTGTTATGACAGAATCCTCTTCAGAACGATGAAGACAATCCCCAGCACGGTCGCGCGAGATCAGTGGGTTGCCGTAACAGTCAGATTCAGCGGATGAATGTCGTTCCTCAAGCAAAGAGCGCAGTTTATGTCTGTGGTTGGCAAATTTCTGGGTTCCTAGTATTCAACCGTCTCGTACCGCGAATGTCTGAAGGCTCCGGGCTCTTCACCCAATCGGGTCCAAGCCGCTTGAATAGGGGCAGCTGTTGCACCCTAAAATTTGCCCAACCTTATTCATTTGGTTTATGTTTCATTATCATTAGCATTTGCATATAGAGTCATGTACATAGACTAACCATCTGCATAGCATGAGCATAGCAAGTCATTCAACAGGGGACCAATCATTATTCTCATCTCTAGAGGCCTATCATGAGGTTATTATCCTAATTCCATCTCATTCAAGTCATCAGGAAAGAATTTGAAAGCAAAGAGTTCAGCAGATCAAGCCTTGAGTCCATCTCCTAGCTGAGGGTATCTGAGGATCAACAAGAGGGTTGTGAGCTGTGAATTGAAGGCATGGAGAGTATCTAGACATTATGAGAGGCTTAGAAAGTCATTTGGAGAAGGAGACAAGTCATTGAGGAGAGCACAAGAGCTATAGTTGAAAACAGTCAACTAGGGTTTCATCTGGGTCAACCCTAGGTCAACCCTAGGTCAATTGAGTGATTTAAAGGGAATTCAAGGCTATTGGAGAGGTGTGGGGTTCATCATTGGATATATAAAGAAGGATATGGAGATATGCCAAGGAGAATTCAAGAGAAATCAAGGAGAAGAGGAGTTTCTAAATTAGGGTTTCTCTGTAAAATCCCCTAGTTTAGGTCAAATTTCCAAGCAAGATAAGTCAAAATGCAAACTTCAAATGGCTTCTTGGCCAAGATGAAACTTGTAGAGGGTCTCAAGACCTTTAATTTGAGTGGTGGAAGACCTCAAGGAGATTTATAGAACTCAAGTTATGGTCCTTGCAAGTTACAGGTCATCTGAGGTATCTGAATTTTTGTCTGTGAAAGTGACTTGACTTCCAAGCAATGTTTACCCCTCAAGGAGATTTCAAATGAATTCTTGGTCAACATAAGAATTTTTCCTCATTGTCTTAGCTTTCTAGAATGGTATGGCATGCCTTCATATGATGTGGGGAACTCAACTTATGGTCTTGGCAAGCAAAGGGTATTTTGGGCATTTGTGAATTACAGGTCATTTTAACCTATGTCCAAAACTCATACAAGGAGGCCTCAAATGGAAAAACTTACAACATCAAACTTGCTCCAAATGGGATTTTAAGTCTAGAAAGAAGGTCACAAGTTATTGGAGAAGCTCATAGCATGGAGTTGCATAATTGGTCAAAATATGAACTAAAATGGCTTATAAAGTGAATAAATTCAAGATGGAAAGTGGTTTGGGAGATTTATGAGTCCAAATGGAGACTTCCAATATATGATTTTGAATGGAAAAGCAATTCTAAGAACAATGGTTCAAACACTTTTTTGAGTTTAGAAGGAAAAAAAGAAGTTATCTTTGGTTACTTGTAATTGAAGAAACACTTCAAAAATGGATCAAAGTTGGAAAGCAAGGGAATGTGCAAGATGGATCTAGAATGTTCATATGAGGTCTATATAAGCATGAAATGAGAATTTATCAAGGGTTGGCTTCATTTGCACCAAGAATTTCACAAAATTCCCTCATTCTTTCTCTTTGAAGTTTCATTCCAATCTCACAAATTCTTCACAAAACCATCATCCACATCAATTCAATCTTGCTCCGTCATCATCCTAGATCAGAATTGAAGCAAAGTTTTGGTGATTAGGATCCATTTTCGAGCACTTTCTTCAAGAACATCAAAATTGAAGTTTCCATTGGACAGCATAATTCAAGCCAAGAATCATCACAACACTGCATACAGAATCAATACCTGAGTAATTTGATCAAGATTCAAGCCTTGGAAGCCTCAGATCCTCAATATTCCATAGCTGTTTTCAAACTTTTGCACCAGGTATGTTTTCATTCGATTTGCTTGATTCAGTTAGTTAGGCATGATTTTATTAGTTTAGATGTAATCTAGGTGGTTAGTAGAACAGTTAGGGTGAATTTGGAGAGGTTTGGTGATGTTGATTAGCAGGTGCCATAAACTGTTAGGGCTTGAATCTACTAGGTTAGTGCATTAGAATGTTAGGTTGATAGCGCAGATTAATAACCATTATGCATAGATTAGGTTAGGGTAAGTTTGAGGGAGAATTGTGTTGATGCATATCAGTGTACTTCCATGGTGACCAGAGTTTGATACCATCGGGTTGAATGATTTATTGAGTTTCAAACTGAATTAAGATCATAGGATTGTAGAGGAAGAGATCCTGAGCAACTTTCATGTTTATGGCATGTTGATTCGTGGCTTGGAGATGGAGAACAGTTGGGTGGAATGTTGCTCGTGCATGAGCTTTCATGGAATCCAAACCCTAATTCTCAGAACCAAGGAAGAAGACACAATCGTGTCCGTTCATCTCATGGTAGACCCTTGACTTGGAGGGAGATCCTGTGGCTCACGTTTAATCTGATTTTGGGAGGGAAATGGAGTTGGCCAAAACGCGCCGTTTCATTAATTGAAACGGGCGGGCCTGAGTTAGTTTGTGTTATTCCCACCCCCCTATACCAAGCCCAAACCAATCTGAACATGAATTTGATACTTTTCTCACCCCCCCTGGCGTTTCTATTTCTCATTATTTCTGAACTCAAGCTGGGCTTAACTCAAGTTGATATGCGCACCCCCCTATTTTCTGGCCCAATGGATTTATAACTGGGCGTATCTGCTATTCTAACCCCCCTCCTTTTTTTTAATTCATTTTATTTCTTAATTCATTTTAATTTTACCAATTTTTAGAAATTCATAATAAATTCATAAAAAATGCATTTCACTTCATTCTTTTTACCATATTTTCTTTAGGATGTCTAGAATACTATAGGAAAATAAAATTGCATTTTTATTTTCATTTCATATTTTTTTCATATTTTTCTAAATAAATGTCATTTTAAATAGATTCATTTCATGCATCATTTTAATGATTTTTGTTCTTTTACATGCTTTAATATTTTTTGGTCATTCTTTTCATATTGTTTAGATGAGATATTCAACTTGTAGAAATATTTTAGTTCCCATTTTTAGAGATTAATTTTAGGTGATTAAAATAGGTTTGAACATCATGAACAAAACTAGGGTTTTAGGTGACAACTTAAGAAGTTTGATTTCATTTCCCTTAGGACTTAGGGTTTGAATAGATTAGTTATGGGACTATAAGGGCTATGGGTAGCTACTAGATCCCTTAGAAAAAGTCAGGATTCCCCTACTGCTATTAATACTGTCTGTATATCTGTTGTCTGGTGTGGTGTGCCCTCTGGGGATTGTTGCTTGTTTGTTTGGGTATTGGGTTTGTCTGGGGCCCTGGGGAAGCTGAAGACTTGTGAAGATGAAGACCATTGGAGATTCAAAGATTGAAGATCAACTGTCAGAGTTGAGGAGGAGTTTCTTGCTAGCAGATGCTGAGGAGACTAGGGTTTAGGAGCTAGGCAGAGCTCTAGATTAGAAACCTTGTTTCTCAAACATGGAATGCCTTGTCTGCATCCATCCTTCCTCTATGATTCAAAGTCTCTTTCAAGTATCCACCTCCTTCCTTTGGAAGGATCAGTGAATATATTTGAAAGATAGAACTTTTGAGAGGAGACTTTCTGCTTAATGTTAACAGTTGATGAACCACCATTGGTAGGTAATTAACTGTCTAACATTCATCCACTTCACTCTTGTGACTAATCCCTCATCCTGGATGTTTGAGCTTGAAGAAAAGCCATGGCAGATAGAAGACTGATGATCAAAGCCCTTGCCTGAAGGCCATGAAGATGAAGATTGGTGCTTGTTGAAGCCTGTGAATGATTGGAGATTATTTGAAGTCAGATGTTGATTCAGAGCTGCTGATGCTGTTTCTTTTGCTGTTGTATTTCATTTGCTGATGTATTGATTGGTTTTCTGGACTGTATTGTTTGCTGTTTACCCTGCTGGGTTGAAAGTGAAGCCTGTTCACTTTTGCCTATTGTTTTCTAGGTTCGAGGTTGAGTGGGACTCCCTTGCCTCGCTTGTGTTGCTGCATCCATGCATTTTACCGTTTTACTGTATATATCTGATATTGTTTCTGTTTCTGCCTATCCCTTAGGATCTCTGTTTCTCTCTGTGCAAGAGAGGAGCATGATAGACACTAGGTTTTAACCCATGCATGATAACATTAAGTTAGTTTGATTCCCTTCGCAACCATAGGTTAGAGTTCTATCTCTTCTTTCTCAAAACAAACAGAAAAACATCATAAAGATTTCAAACACAATAAAAGACACTTCTTCCGTAAAAGAACGTGAACTCATCAAGACGTCATTTTTGTCCGCCGGGACTGTTAATCAAGAAAACCTTTTTCAGAAGGAATAAAACCAACCAAGACAAGCTTGTGTCGTACGTGGCCCGAACTACGTTTGCTCTGATCTTCCATGCCGTGTGGAAGTACGTAGGCATAGGATGCGATATCCTAGCGAGCAACCTTCCCCTCCTTTCCCGTAGGTAGGCGAACTACGTTGACTCTGATTTCTCGTTCCAGGCGAGAATACGTAGGCATAAAGTGCGATACTTTGCCGAGTCATTTTTTATTTTCATTTTCTTTTCTTTTAACCCCAGACCTTTAGTTTAGATAGAATAACAATCCATACCCGAAAACAAGCGTGGATCCCGTCGAGTACGACGGACGTGAGGGGTGCTAATACCTTCCCCTTGCGTAACCGACTCCCGAATCCAGGTTTTGGTTGCGACGACCATACCTTTCCCATGTTGTGCGAGGTTTACTCTGAGCGTTTCCTTTCCCTCCCGTGGGATAAATAATGCACGGTGGCGACTCTTCTGTTCAGCCGGCGCCGATTTTCGCAGTAGCGACACCTTAGAATCCTCTTAAAAGCTGTTAAGTGTGATTCTCTAGGATCTGATTGGAATCTTGCACACAAGCATACACTAAACAAAATGTCAGGTCTAGAAGCAGTTAAGTAGAGAAGAAATCCAATCATACCTCTGTAGAGTTTCTGATCTACTTTCTTACTTACCTCTTCCTTACCAAGTGTACTAGTTGGATGCATGAGAGTCTTTGCCATCTTACTATCAGTCATGTTAAATTTCTTCGGAAGTTCTTTAACATATTTGGTCTGATGAATGAAAGTGCACTTTGGAGTTTGGTTGACTTGAATTCCCAGAAAGAATCTCAATTCTCCCATCATGCTCATTTCAAATTCTGCCTGCATACATTGAGCAAACTCCTTTCCCAGCATAGTATTGGTAGATCCAAATATAATATCATCCACATATATTTGACAAATTAGAAGATCTTTCTTAAATGTTTTACAAAAGAGTGTTGTGTCCACCTTGCCTCTGATGAAATTTTTCTCCAGAAGAAAATTTCTTAACCTCTCATACCAAGCTCTGGGAGCTTGTTTTAAACCATAAAGAGATTTATTAAGTTTAAAAACATGTTTTGAAAATTTTTCACTCTCAAAACCAGGAGGCTGGTGAACATAAACTTCTTCTTCTATAATACCATTTAGAAAGGCACTTTTAACATCCATCTGATATAGAGTGATGTTAAACTGTGCAGCAAAAGAAATGAGTAAGCGAATAGACTCTAACCTTGCTACAGGAGCATAAGTCTCTGTATAATCAATTCCTTCTTGCTGGCTATAACCTTGAGCAACTAGTCTTGCCTTATTTCTTTCAACTTCTCCTTTCTCATTAAGCTTGTTTCTGAAGACCCATTTTGTTCCAATTATGTTGAATCCTTTTGGTCTTGGAACTAAATCCCACACATCATTTCTTGTGAATTGATTTAGCTCTTCTTGCATGGCAATAATCCAGTCATTGTCTTGTAGAGCTTCATCCACAGAAGTTGGTTCAATTACTGACACCAACCTAAATAATGATGCTTCAGAAGATCTGAGGAAGGATCTTGTTCTAATGGGGTCATCCTTCTTTCCAATGATCATATCCTCTGGATGAGAGGCTTTGATTCTTGAAGATGATCCTCTAACAGTTGATTCTTCAGAAATGTTTAAGTTATTCATCTGAGAAGTTAAAGGAATTGCATCTGGCGTTGCTTCAGGTTCCTTCACTTGAGCTTTGTCTGCCTCTCAGCCTTCAGAGTCTGTGAGAATTACTTCTCTATCTGCAGAACTTTCAAACTGCTTTGGCTTTTCAATGCTATGTGTAACACCCCCTTCTATACCCCCAAATAAATGCATATACAAATTTATCAGAGTGAAAATTTTAGAATAAGGTATAAAGGAAGAATGTCACAATTTCACCAATAAAACACTTTAACATTTGCTCCATAAAATATGTAACATTTTCATGGTTTAGAAATCACATTTCAAAATTTAAATTAAAGCGGAAGATAAAAATCATTTAATCATTTTCAAAATATTAATTCACATACAGATAAGATATCCAGATTGATACATCATGTCAGGTCTGATACATCACAATGTATCACAAAAGAATAATTATACTAGTCTAACTACCCAGTGTTACATATCAGAGCAGCCGACTCAAAAGAATGAAGATAACTTCACAAAAAAACTCCAGCATCCTAATCTGCAATGCCTCATAGAGCATTATAAAACAGTAGAAGGGTGAGAAATACTACCATAATAATCAATGCATAAGATTATATATATACAGGTATCACATAATTGCATTCTACATTTCTCACCACAAATTCATTTCATAGTCATATTTACCATATTAAACAAATATGAACATACCCAAACATATCCCTTCATACATATTCCCCAATCATCCAAAACCCATCATATTCACAAGCATGTTTCATATATCCATGACATTTATGCTATTACCACGTCATCAAACAATGCACACATATCCACGATATGTTCCCATGCATTTCTCACAATTATTAACGATGCACACATATCCATGATATGTTCCCAGGCATCTCTCACAATTATTAACCGATGCACACATATCCACGATATGTTCCCATGCATCTCTCACAATTATTAACCGATGCACACATATCCATGATATGTTCCCATGCATCTCATACATTTGCATCCAACAACATACACTCATAATTCATCGAATAATACACACATAATCATTACTATGTTCTCGTGTATTTTCTAGTCGATGCAAACATTATGCATATCGCAATCTATGATTCATGCTCAAAGGCTACCCACAGCACATACACATACAGTATATAACATTTCATTCCATTAAGGATCGAACCCGATCGAACCACAACACAACATAGAATGAAATCATAGAAAAACGGAATTTTGTCATGTTCGCCACCACCTCGCTAGGCGGGCACCTGGCGAACACTCGCTACCTGTTCGCCTAGCGAACAAGCTCGCGAACCCCAACAGAAGCTACTGGAAGGCTTCGCTACCTGCTCGCTGCAGCGAACTTCCCAGCGAACCATTTCGCTATCTGTTCGCTACACTTTCGCTACCAGCGAACACACCAAAATCCATTATGTCCAAGTCTGGGACCATTCGCTATCTGTTCGCTAAGCGAGCTCCTAGCGAACATTCGCGACCTGCTCGCCTAGCGAGATGCTAGCGAGTGTCTGCGTATTTTGTTTTTCACTTACTGTTATCCAACTCAACCAACTCCGAAAACTCCAAATCTCACTAATCCAACTCCAATACTCTTAGTCTAACATTTCTAGACTATTCTACATCATCTAGTTCAGATTTTACCGATTAAATCACAGTTCTACCGATTATTCCAACTTTTTCCCTAAATGGAAAAGGATGGAAACTACCCCACAATCCAAACCCAACATATATAATAGTATACAATGATCAAATAGCAATGTTTCTCACCCTTAACTTGATTAATCGGAGCTTTGATATTGGTTCTTGATGATTTTCCACTTTCCTCTTCTTCTCCTCCCTTTCTCTTCTTCTTCCCTCTTTCTCTTCTTTCTTTCCAAATGTTTTCTCTAACTTTCTTTTCTTTTCCTTCTCTATTATATTTCCTTTATTTTCCTTCCTTCCAATTTCCTTCTCAATTCTCTATTAATTCCAATTAATAAAAATTAATTTCCACATTAATGAAAATCCCACTAAATCAATTAATTGCTATAATTAATTATTTAATGAAATTCGGGCTGTTACACTAAGCTTATCATCAAATCTAACATGAATAGATTCTTTCACAATCTGTGTTTCAATATTGTATACTCTGTAGCCTTTAAAGCGTTCAGGATACCCAATCATGAAACACTTTTGTGCTTTAGAATCAAACGTGTTCAGATTCTCTTTAGTATTCAACATACAGCAAATACATCCAAAAGGATGGAAATATGAAATGTTGGGCTTTCTGTTCCTCCACAATTCATAGGGAGTCTTTTCCAGAAGAGGTCTTACAGACACTCTGTTCTGAATGTAACAGGTTGTGTTGATTGCTTCTGCCCAAAAGTGCTTTGCCAGATTAGTCTCATTGATCATGGTTCTAGCCATTTCTTGCAGAGTTCTATTTTTCCTCTCTACAATCCCATTCTGTTGTGGAGTTCTAGGACAAGAAAAATCCTGAGCAATGCCATTTTCATTAAAATATTTTTCAAAATATTTGTTTTCAAATTCACCACCATGATCACTTCTGACTTATAATTTTGAAATCTTTTTCATTCTGGACTTGTTTGCAGAAGTCAAAGAACACAGAATGTGACTCATCCTTGTGTTTTAGGAACTTTACCCATGTCCATCTGCTGTAGTCATCAACAATGACTAATCCATACTTCTTGCCTCTGATGGATGCAGTTTTCACTGGTCCAAACAGATCAATGTGAAGTAATTCTAATGGTCTTGAGGTTGAAACAACATTTTTAGATTTAAAAGAAGATTTTGAAAACTTTCCCTTTTGACATGCTTCACAAAGAGCATCTGAGTTGAACTTCAGCTTAGGAAGTCCTCTGACCAGATTGAGTTTATTAATCTGAGATATACGTCTCATATTAATATGCCCCAATCTTCTGTGCCAGACCCATTGCTCATCATTAACAGACAAGAGGCATTTAACATTTTGAACTTTAAGTTCTGAAAGATTTATTTTATAAATGTTGTTCTTCCTCTTTCCATTGAATAGGATTGAGCCATCCTTCTGACTAACAGCTTTACAACATTGTTGATTAAAGATTATATCATAACCATTGTCACTTAATTGACTTACGGACAATAGATTATGCTTTAATCCTTCTACAAGAAGAACATTAGATATAGAGGGAAGGTTACCATTACCAATAGTACCAGAGCCAATGATCTTGCCCTTCTGATTCCCTCCAAACTTCACTTCTCCTCCAGATTTAAGTTCCAGGCTTTGGAACATAAACCTTTCTCCCGTCATGTGACGTGAGCAGCCAGAGTCCAGGTACCATGACTGGCGTCTTGACTTTTCTGCTAAAAACATCTGCAACAAGGATAATCTTATCCTTAGGTACCCAGATCTTTTTGGGTCCTTTTTGGTTAGCTGCCTTGAAAGTTGGTCTGAACTTCTGTCTTTTTACAATAGTATTGTTCTGACTTACTTTTGGCTTAAACACAGGAACGTTCTGATCAGAACGTTTGTGTTTAATGTCATTCAGATGACCAAACTTGAAATGAGAATACAAGGGAGTTTTCTTGATAACAAGTTTATCAACAGGCATTGGATTTAAATCCTTTCTAGAGGAGGATTCATATCCAATTCCTTTCCTGTTATTTCTGCTAACCCCATAGTTCATAGAAGCCATCTTGCTTTTGTCTATGCTTTTAGCAAGAAATTTCTGAAAGCTAAAGTCATATTCTTCTAAAATGTTTTTGCATTTAGACTTACTTTCAGATTCAGAGTTTTGTTAAGCTATTTCAAAATCAACTTTCATTTTTAAATTGTTTTCTTTTAGCTCATCAATTTCTGATTTAACAGATTATTCTCAGAGCCAAGGTTGCACTTAAGCTTATTGCACTTGAGCTTAATCTGATTATAATTTTTCAGGACTTCAGATAAGACTTTAATAAGCTCTTCCCTAGTGAGATCAGAAAGTACCTCTTCTGAGTCAGATTCAGAATCAGACTCAGATCTAGATGATTCTTCATTCTGATCTTCAATGCCTGCCATCAGAGCCATGTTGGCGCATTCATCTTCAGATTCTGATGAGGATCCAAATTCATCAGAGTCATCCCAAGTTTCCATTAGAACCTTCTTCTTTTTGTCAAACTTCCTTTTTGGCTTTTCTTTAAGAAGCTTTGGACATTCACTCTTGTAATGGCCAGGTTCTTTACATTCAAAGCAGACAACTTCCTTCTTTCCATATCTTTTTGGTCCAAAGGACTCCTTGCGCTGATCTGGTCTTTTGAAGTCCTTGAACTTCCTTTTCTTATGCTTCCAGAGTCTGTTGATTCTTCTGGATAGCAAAGATAGTTCATCTTCTTCAAAAGAAGAAGGTTCTTCAGAGCTTTCCTCTAACACCTGCAAAGCTTTTACAGATTTGTTAGATTTTAAGGCAATAGACTTACCTTTCTTTTGAGGCTCATCTTCCTCAAGTTCAATTTCATGACTCCGTAGAGAGCTGATTAGCTCCTCCAGAGTGATCTTGTTCAGATCCTTCGCAAGCTTCAGAGCAGTGACCATAGGTCTCCATATGATAGGAAAGCTCCTGATGATCTTCTTCACATGATCAGCAGTTGAGTAGCCCTTGTCCAGAACTTTTAGACCAGCTGTAAGAATCTGGAATCTAGAGAACATAGTTTCTATGGACTCAGATTCTTCCATCTTGAACACTTCATACTTCTGTATTAACGCCAGAGCCTTGGTCTCTTTTACTTGAAGGTTTCCTTCATGATTCATCTTCAAGGACTCAAACATGTCAAATGCAGTTTCTCTATTTGTGATCTTTTCATACTCAGTGTGAGATATTGCATTTAACAGTATTGTTCTAGCCTTGTGGTGATTTCTAAATTCCTTCTTTTGGGCTTCTGTCATAGATTTTCTATCTACTTTCTTGCCATTCCCATCAATGGGATGAACATACCCATCTATGACCGAGTCCCATAAATCAGCATCATAACCAAGGAAGAAACTTTCAATCCTGTCCTTCCAATAATCAAATTTCTCCCCATCAAACATAGGGGGTTTAGTGCTAATTCTGTCCCTTTCTTCATATTTGTTGTTAATGTTAGATGTAGAAGTATCAGCCATAGTAACAACCAAATATATATCAAAGTTTTTCTCACTGGATCTTTTCTGTCACTGTGAAGTGGTAGCACACACAGAACCGGAGCTCTGATGCCAACTGAAGGTGAGAAAATACTTAGAAGGGGGGTTGAATAAGTATGAAGATAAAATTTAGAAATAAAAACTCAAGGATTTTTATCCTGGTTCGTTGAACTCAACTACTCCAGTCCACCCTATCTAGAGTGATTTGCCTTTCTCAAACAAGGACTTAATCCACTATTCAATCAACTGATTACAATAGTAAGCACTAAGAACAACTGTTCAAAGTCTTCTCAAGAACTACTGATCCTAACAAGATCTTCTTAAGGTTCTCTTACAATCAAATGTAATAATAATACAAGTGTTAAAAAATGCTTCTAATAAAGCTTTATCACAACTGTGATTTTTCACTTAAGATGAAGAACAATGAAATAATTCTAGCAAGAATTTATGAGTTGTATGAGAGCTTTGTTATGAATTCTTTTTAAGTATTTTCGTCAACTGAAGAAGATGAATGGAGACTTACTTTTATAGGCACAGTGATCTAAGAGCTTTTCACGTTGAGAGTAGTGTACCAAAAAGGTCTGAGCCTTTTTGTCTTCACATTATATGACCTTTCCTGGAAGAAGAATGCACAGAGAAATCCTTTTTGTCTGTGTTCTTGTGTCTAGCATAAATAAGGAAAGAGTCGTTTGGTTATTCCAACGGACATAACTTTGAATACTTCTTCAATAAATTTTAGCAAGAATCATCAGAGTCTAAAATGGTCAGAGCCTTCTGATGTTCATCAGAGTTTGCTGAATCAGAGTCGTTGCAGCAAGTGTGCTTTCAGCGTGTATAAGTTCAGAGCAGAGTTTTGGATCAGATCCTCAGTATTGGCATCGTTAGTACTATCAGAGTCTTCTGAAGTAATTGTGCTTGAAAACTCTTCATACAGAATTCTTCATTGCTTCAGATGCTTCTGGCTTTTGCTTCAGATTCTTCTGTAGCTTCTGCTTCAGATTCTTCTATAGCTTTTGCTTCAGATTCTTCTGGAGACAGCACTCAGAATCTTCTAAGAAATGCTTCTGACGCTTCAGAGCCTTGCATATTTCTTATGTTCAAATCTAATTTGCTTCTGGAGTGATATTTACTTTAACATCTGTAGCAAACATTCTCAAGCAAATTTTAGAGTATATAATTCTTTAATACAAAATTTCATAATAGTTATCATCAAAACATAGAGATATTATTAAGAACCAATCTGTGTTCTAACAAGGCTTTCTCTGATCATTTCCTTTCCCTCTCTTTAGGATAAATAACGAATGGTGGCGACTCTTATGTCCTTGTCGGCCCCTCTTCACAGCAATGCGACACAAGGTACCCATGTAATTGACCTCTAAATATGCAAGGCAGCACCTAAAGCATGTTAACAAAAGCTAACAAGGCCTAAGAGGTGCTCAAGGGATCACTCGTGATCATGTCCCAAAATCTAGGTCAAGAAAGGATGTGTACACATGATCAAAACATCTTGAATTTGAAATATCCACCAAATATAGAAGAAGACTCAAATAAATTCCAAATAAAATACCCAAAGCAAGTTGAATAAAGCACAAGTCAGTGTGCAAAAACTCAAAGCAAGAATCAATTCAAAACATCACCAACTAGGTCAAACAATGCAATATGTCCAACTTGTCGAGCAAGCATCGAGGGTTCATAAAAAGCCAATGAGAAACAAATGGAAAATTATCATTAATACCTCAAACCAGCCCTCAAATATCCCTCAATCAATCACCTAAGTGTGGGAGGAAATTTGGTCCTTGGGGGTTTTCAAATGAGGGTCAATGATCAAGTTCAAAACAAGTCATAAACCACAAAACACCTCTAATCATAAATTCAACTAAAAATATTAAAAATAATAGAAAAATAAAATAAAAATGTGGAAAATAAACTCAACACACTGAAATATCAGAAACCAATTTTTTGGGATTTTTATGAAATTCATAACTATTTTTAAAAGATTTAAATTTAAATAGCAAATAAAAGAAAATAAAAATAAAATAAACAAGGAAAAGGGGTGTAAAAGTAAATGAGATTTGAACTGATTCCTTCATAAAACACGCGCTTGGGCCAGATCTGGGGGGTGCAATTATCAAAAGTGCAAGGCCCAAAACCAATTGAAACCTGACTCCAAGTGAAACGCACCGTTTCACTTATCCCGGTCATATTCAACGTGCCAAATCACCAGGTCAACATGCCACATCACCATAACACCTCAGCTCAAGCCTGGACGCCGGAGCCCTAGCTCCGGTCGTCTTCTCAGGCGAGCTTCACCGGAGAAAATCAAAAAATAAACATGAAAATTTAAACCCACAACATCATTTGGAAGCTCTCCTCACGCAGAACATGATTCTACCCTCCATTTTTAAAAAAGGTCCACGAATCATAAAGAAATCAAGCCACGAGTTTTTAGTGTACACACT
This sequence comes from Lathyrus sativus, assembly GCA_963859935.3. NCBI lineage: Eukaryota > Viridiplantae > Streptophyta > Magnoliopsida > Fabales > Fabaceae > Lathyrus > Lathyrus sativus. Next base: position 286,657,555 of record OZ012740.1, read on the forward strand.
AAAATCAACTCAAACAAGCATAAAAGCTATCCAAACATGGCCTATACTAGATAGGACTTCATATGCACCAGATATGAACCCTAATGCAAGGCTAAAATGATTGTTTCAGAGGCTTGAAGCTTACCTAACGAAGCTTCTCTGTTGGCTCTTCAAACGCCTTGTAAGCTTTGCTCTGATGCTACCAATCCCTTCCTTGATCCTCAGTGATGATGAAAAGAGCAATGGCTTGAAGAAAATCTCGAGGAAATGCGTGATTCGAAGTGAGAGAAAATTCTAAAATTTCTTGATGAAACTCTCCTCTCTGCGCAGAAAGCTCTCTCCTCCTCCCTTAGGGTTCATTCTTAACTTATATATGGTGGGTTTATGACACTCATGCAGGCCCATAATGGCTAATTCAAGTGATTTCCAAAATTTGCCAAAAAAAACTCACCTTAAGCATACACACGGGTTAGAGCTCTTGTACATCTCTCTTGGGTCAGTAAAATGAACCTTTTGGGTGCGTGGAAATGAATCATTATGGTTTTGGTCATTGAGAATAAGTGGACACCAAGTTTTGAACCATTACCCCTTATGGCATGAAATTTAAAAAATGGCATGTAAAGTGTACTAATGTTGGTTCACTTTGGGTAATCTCTAGCAAGACCAATATATGATGATGTTATGTCCTCAAAATTTCAAAACCAACTATATTTGATGACTTGTAATGGAAGAAATTCAAGTCATATTCAAAAATCAACTTTTCAAGCTCATCATGGCTCAAATGATCACACAAATCATCAAACATCATGGATTTTTAGCTCAAGAGGATGTTAAGGCAATCTGACACATCTTTCATGTGGCACAAATTTGGATTAGAGGTCATGAAGTTCATGGAATTGGTCATTGAAATGAAAGACCTATAATGAAGTTTCCAAAAATACCCTTGCCTTGTGAAGACCACAACTTGAGCTCCACATATGAGAATGATGCATTCTAGGACTTTTTGGAAAGCTAAGACAATGAGGAACAACTTTCATGTCTGATACAAAGTGAGGAGGAGCTTGGTTCCTTGTGAAAAATGTCTTAGAACTGAGCTATTTTCCAATGCCTCAAAAATCTCTTCATCTGATGACACCAACTTGTTGATACCATAACATGAGATGTACAAACCCAAAAGATGAGTTCTTGTACTTAAAAGAAAGATCTAAATATGATGAACAAGTCTCATGTTTGTTGGAAAATGAGATTGGACTTGCATCATAATGAAAATTGTCCTTGAAGTTAGGCACCAAAAAGGGGATTTTACACTGAAATCAACTGAGTCTTCTTGATTTGATCTCAACATGACATCCTAGATGCTTCATGATTAATTTTCATGGCCTCAATAATCAAGAACCAAGTCTTGAACCCTCTCAAGTCCACAGTTGACCAGATGAAACCCTAACACCATATCCATTGACTGAAGCTCTTGCAGATGATTTGAATGACCATACACACTCCATAAAGAACTCTCAAGATGAACATTGAGCTCTTGAACCATGCCTTACCCAAATAGATGACCTCATGACCCTTTGATGATCGTCAAGATAGAAGGTAACACCCATACACACACTTCGCCTCTCAAGGAGCTTTGATACCCAATCTGATGATTAAGAACCCTTGTTGACATGAAAAAATACCCTTGCTTGAGCTTGAACAAGAAATCCTCTCTCTTGAATGAAAAATACAACCTCTTGATCCCCTATCTAGAACCAATGCTATGCAAATGCAAATGCTAAATGATATGAAACATAAGCCAAGCTAAAAGAAAAGGTTGGGCAAATTTTGGGGTGCAACAGCTGCCCCTATTCAAACAACTTGGACTTGAAGGTATAAAGAGCAATCGCTTTCAAACATTCAAGGTGAAAGGTGATTGAATACAAAATAACCCAGAAATTTGCCAACCGCAAGAGTAGTAAGCTGTAATAATTGTCCACCAAAGTGGAAACACCAAGGGAAATATCTGAAAGTAATGAGAAAAGAGCCAACTAACCACAAGTTAGAAAGCCTCGACAAATGCATATGTTTGAGGAGTTTTTGGTGAGCTTGCTTCAACTATAAGAAAAGTGTGAGGCAAGGTTCTTGGAGTATTTTGGTGATTTTTCCATCTAGAGGAGGTCTCTATTTATAGAGGAAGGGAGAAACTTGACAGATTTGGAAATGTGAAGTGCTTTGTCTTTTGGAGGGAGAAATAGCAAATCTTCATGTGGATCTTTGTTGCAGAAAATCTTGAGTATTTTAAATGCATTATGCTGCATAAAATAGTCTGTAAGCAAGCCATAGGAAGTGATTAAAGTGTGTCAATAGAGTAGGGGCCATGCTGCTCCAGATTTCACTCAAAAGTTTCTCTTTCCTCGTGGATATCTTTTGAATTAAATAATATACTTTGGACAAAATGTTGGCTTTGCTTTTTAATTCTTCTTCATTTCTACACATCACACATCCTATATATCATATCAGTGGCTACACAATGGTTGAGAATCAATTGGATGGTTGGAAAGTTGGTTCATGTCATGTTTGAAGTTGTGCATTTCAAGTGCTTGGACCCCAACTTCCCTCCTTCGAAACTCCTAGCTCACAAATGCATATGTTTGAATATGGTGCAATGCTCCATATGAAATGGAAATGCTACACGTTTGGGAGAATGCTATGCAAAAATGAAAATGCAAAGGAACACCACGTCAAAAGGGTGCCGAAATAAACGGCAAGCAAACTCGTGCCGGGGAACGCCCTAGATGGCCTCCTGGAAATAAAACTCTCCTGGGGAAAATGCCCTGAATGGCCTTCCAGAATAACACTCTTCTAGGGACAATCCCACTCTCCGGGGAATAAAATCCACTCTACTAGGGATAAAATCTGCTCTGCCGGGAATTGAGAAAAACAAACAATGGGAAATCATCCCTCCATCTCGCTCTGAAGAACACCAATATCCACTGGATTCTGCTACGGAGAACGACTTCACTGGAGAATACTCATCGAGGGAATCAACATCAACCTCTTCCTGGGGAAATAAGAATAAGACTCAACGAGGGAACTGACATCAACCTCTACTTGGGGAATTGAGTCCATGACTTAGACTCTATGGGCAAACACCACTGAATTTGTCTCACTATTGGGGGAATAATCCCATATCCACTTGCTAAAGGATAGGCGCACTGTTGCCGGGGAAATTCAATCTCAACCTGTTGGGGATAAGTACACTCTATCGCTGGCGGGATACTTTTGATCTGACATATTTACCTTGTGGGGATAGAGACATATCTCTGTCAGGGATACCCTTCTGAAACAATTCTTAACTGTAAGAGCCCTGCAAATGGCAAACAAACAATGTGTCCTGTATGCAATAAAGGCTATTTCGGTCATCGTCCATGACATAATCCAAGAAAATCAATGTTTCAATCATAATTATCAAAGCCCCACAAGTTTATGTATGCAACATTTTATCAAAAACAACATGCGTCTTTTGCAAACAAAACAGTAAAAAGCAACAACAAGAATAGAAAGCTTTTTTGTGGAAATGTACTTCATTGATTGAAAATGGTCTGTAAATAGGAAAATTACATCAGATACAACTCCTGAAAAGAGAAAGTTTCTCAAAAGATACAAAATGCAACATATATATAAATGTCGGCAATGTGGAAACAGACAACCACCAAGTGTCGATTCGACTATGACTCGCATGACTTTGATGCTTCCCCAAAGCTTCGCTTTCTGAAGAGACTGACTTGTTAACCCTCGGGTCCTCCAAGAATCCATTGTGCTTACAAGTCAGACGTATAACGTATTCGTTTGCTTTTCAATCCCTAACTTTTGCCTGAATCGCCTTGCGGGTTTTCAATTCACCGGGGTACCCATTTTTGCCAAAGTCTCCTTTTCAGGCTTTCAACTTTGCGGGTTTACCTTTTTTTTCCTTTTTATCCCTAATTTTTGCCCGAACCCATTCTTTTTTATGGTTCGCCGAGATGCCCCATTTTTGCCTAGATTTTCTTTTTTTCTTTCTAGTGGGTCTCTTTTAAGCAAAATATTTTTTGACTACGTCTGCATTCACAGGGGACGTAAAATCTTCACCGTCCATAGTTGACAGTAGTAAGGCTCCTCCGAAGAATACTTTCCTTACCACGTATGGACCTTCATAGTTGGGAGTCCATTTGCCCCTGTGATCTGTTTGCGGAGGGAGGATCCTCTTCAACACTAAATCACCTGCCTGAAAATGTCGAGGGCGCATTTTCTTATCGCATGCCTTCTTCATTTTACTCTGATATAGCCGACCATAGGCGATAGCTTCCAATATTTTCTCATCAATCAGACTAAGTTGATTCAACCTAGCCTTCACCCATTCTGCCTCATCAAGCTTCACATCAACCAACACCCTCAGGGAAGGAATCTCGACTTCTAGTGGTACGACAGCTTCCATACCATACACCAGCGAGAAAGGAGTTACCCCGGTCGACGTACACACCGAAGTACGATACCCATGCAAAGCAAAGGGAAACATCTCGTGCCAATCCTTGTAAGTTACCACCATATTTTGTACAATCTTCTTGATGTTCTTGTTAGTTGTCTCAACAAAACCATTCATCTTTGGATGGTACGGAGAAGAGTTGTGGTGTTCGATTTTGAAACTCTGGCATAGTTCCTTCATCATCTTGATGTTTAAATTCGAACCATTATCAGTAATGATTCATTTTGGAACTCCATAATGACAGATGATGTCCTTCTTGATAAAGAGAGCCACTACCTGTCAGGTTACATTGGCAAAAGAAGTTGCTTCTACCCACTTGGTGAAATAGTCGATTTCCACCAAGATAAAGCGATGTCCATTGGAAGCGGTCGTCTCGATCTTACCAATCATATCAATGCCCCACATAACAAAGGATCAAGGAGATGACAAGATATTCAGAGGACTTGGCGGCACATGCACTTTATCAGCATAAATCTGGCATTTATGGCACTTTCTGGCGTACTTGAAACAATCAGATTCCATAGTCATCCAGTAGTAACCTGCTCTCAATAATTTCTTGGACATGGCATGTCCGCCAGCATGTGTTCTTAAAGAACCTTCGTGGACTTCTTCCATTAGCACGCTTGCTCATTTTCGTCCATACACCATAACAATACCAAGTCAAAGTTTCTTCGGTATAACACACCGTCCTTGTTCAAGTAGAAATTTCCAGCCAACCTTCTCAAAGTCTTCTTATGCCGGCTCGATGCCCCAGACGGATACTCTTGATTCTTGAGAAAATTTTTAATATCAAAATACCAAGGCTTCCCATCTAATGCTTCTTCTACTGCAAATATGAATGTCGGCCTGTCGAGGTGCATGATAGTGATCATCAGAGCTCCATTCCAATAATTCACTTTATACATCAATGATAAGGTTGCCAACGCATCTGCCATCTGGTTCTCGGCCCTTGGCACATGATGAAACTATACTCTGTCAAAGAAAGGCAGGAATCTCCTGGCATAATTCATGTAAGGAATCAGATTGGGCTAACGAGTTTCCCACTCTCCTTTAATCTAGTTAACGACCAAAGCTGAATCACCATATACATCAAGGTTCTTGATTCTTAAATCGATGGCTTCTTCTATACCCATGATGCATGCTTCATATTCAACTTTGTTATTGGTGCAGGAAAATGTTAGCCAGGCGGTAAACGGTATGTGGGAACCGTGAGGAGTTGTAACGATTGCCCCTATTCTGTTGTCGTATGAGTTAACAGCATCGTCAAAAACCATTTTCCACTGAGAGCCTCTTTCAGGACCTTCGTCAGGTAGTGGCTCATCACAATCTTTCATCTTCAGAAACATTATGTCCTCATCAGGAAACTCAAATTTCATTGGTTGATAATCTTCAATCAGCTTCTCTACAAGATATTCTGACAAAACACTTCCCTTGATGGCTTTTTGGGAAACATACTGAATATCGTATTCTGTTAGAACCATCTGCCACCTGGAAATTCTTCCAGAAAGTACCTGCTTTTCGAAATCAACATGGTTGTGTGATTCAACATATACTGCCTTAGGCGCTTGGCTGTGCACGCAAGTGCACAACATGTTTTGTCTAACATTGAGTACCTAGACTCACATTCTGTGAACTTCTTACTCAAGTAATAGATGGCATGCTTTTTCTGCCCGTCTCGTCGTGTTGACCGATTACACAACCCATGGAGTTCTCAAGAACCGTCAATTATATGATTAAAGGTCTTCGTGCCACTAGAGGCATCAGTGTCGGAGGCTCCTGCAAGTATTATTTTATCCTTTCAAATGCCCTTTGACAATTTTCGTTCCAAATGACTGCTTGATCTTTCTTTAACAATTTCAATATTGGTTCACAGGTGGCAGTTAGGTGAGATATGAACCTTGCAATGAAGTTCAATCTCCCCAGAAAACCAAGAACCTCTTTTTCTATTTTTGGCGCTGGCATTTCCTATATTGCTTTTATCTTCACAGGATCTACCTCAATTCCTCTTTCACTGACAATGAACCCCAATAGCTTCCCTGACCTCACTACGAAAGTCCACTTATTTCGATTCAACCTCAATCTGAATTTCCTCAACCTTTAAAACAACTTCAAAAGATTAACTAGATGCTCTTCCTCCGTCTGTGACTTCGCGATCATGTCATCAACATAAACCTCAATCTCATGATGAATCATATCATGAAATAGAGTCACCATCGCCCGCTGATAAGTTGCCCTTGCATTTTTCAATCCAAAAGGCATAACTTTATAGCAAAAAGTCCCCCACGGCGTGATAAAAGTGGTTTTTTCCATGTCTTCTAGGGCCATCTTGATTTGGTTGTACCCAGAGAAGCCATCCATGAAGGAAAGCACAGAATGTTGAGCAGTATTATCAACTAACACATCGATGTGGGGGAGCGAGAAATCATCTTTCGGGCTCGCTCTATTCAAATCTCTGTAATCGACGCACATCCTGACCTTTCCATCCTTTTTAGGCACATGAACAATGTTAGCGACCCACAGAGGATAGCTTGTAACAGCAAGAAAACTGGCGTCCAATTGCTTCTGAACCTTTTCCTTAATTGTGATTGCCATGTCAGGCCTAGTTCTTCTCATCTTTTGTTTTACAGGTGGACATTCTTCTCGAAGAGGTAGACGGTGTACTATTATGTACGTATCTAATCCTGGCATGTCTTTGTACGACTAGGCAAAGACGTCTCTGTACTCACGGAGCATTTCAACCAGTCTTCTCTTGATACCATCTTCCAATGCAGCCCCAATTCTGACCTTTTTTCTGTCCTCTTCAGTGCCCAGGTTGACAACTTCAATTTCTTCTTGGTGAGGCAGAATGACTTCCTCTTCTTGTCTCAACAGTCTGACAAGCTCTTCAGGCAGGTCGTCTTCTTCTTCAGTCTCTTCTTCAGCTTGAAAAATGGGACTGTCAAAATCATACAGAGTCATAGCCAAATCTAAATTGGCGGCATCTGCGATGTGAAACCTGCATGATTGATGGTTTATGCTTAAAATGATATGCAAAAAAACACAAACACATTGTCATTTTATTGTCAAAAATAAAAGAAGAAAACCAGGGATCAAAATATTTGAATGAAAATAAACGCCTTTCATTAATGATAAAAGAGAGTTCAAACATAAATAAATAGGGCCCTACAAAAGAAAGCCACTACATCTTGGGCAGAACGTAGGACCACACATAATCAAAACAAAGAAATTACTCTTCAAAGGTAACTTGAACGACTTCCTCGACAGTCCAATTGCATAAGCTTTAACCAGGAACACATGGCTGAATCCAAGTGTCCATATCGCAGTCACTGTCTCCTTCGTCGTCTCCCACATTATTGATTCTGTCAAAAATGACCACACCACTGGTAAACTGCACCGGTCCTCTGTACCTTGGAGCACTCTACGAGGAGGAAGATGGGTTGTATCCCAAACCAAATTTGTCTTGCTTATTGGGGATGCTGAGAACTTGACCCCACCTTTGGGATGAACCAGACTCTACCACAACACGGGCTTCCTTGAAAGAAGACATTGAAATCTCCGGAGTTCTGTCTTCAACAGGAGATTTTTCTTTAATCTGTATCGTCTCAAAGGCTTGACATAGTGTTTCATGGATCTCTCCATCCACCTCTACATATTTGAAGGACGACAAGTGACTAACCATGATGTCCTCTTCACCACACACTGTTACAAACCTCCCTTCAACCATGTATTTCAGCTTCTGATGCAAGGTCGAAGTAACTGCTCCTGGAGAATGAATCCATGGTCGATCAAGTAAACAGCTATATGCTGGCTGAATGTCCATGATGTAGAAAATAGTGTTAAATATTTTCTGGCCCACTTGAATTGGTAGGGTAACTTCACCAAACACCGATCTTCTCATCCCATCAAGGGCTCTCATGACTAGATCACTAGGAGTACAAATCACACCCTGGGTGTCCAGTTTCATCAAAGCTTTCTTGGGCAACACATTAAGTGAAGACCCTGTACCAACCAAAACATGCGACAAAACAGCCCCTATGCATTCAATGGAGGTATGTAGGGCATGATTATGATTTCTCCCTACTGGAGTCAAGTCTAGATCTGTGAACCCTAAGCCATTTCCAGCATTAACATGGGCTACTACCCCCTCAAGCTGATTGACGAAAATCTCCTGCGGTATGTAGGCAGTGTTCAGAATTCTCAACAAGGCATTCTGATGTGCCTCAGAGCACAACAATAGAGATAAGATGGAGATCTTGGAAGGAGTTTGTTGCAAATGATCCATAATTTTGTAGTCACTATTGCGGATAAGCCGCATAAACTCCTCTACATCTTTGATTAAAGAGACTTGCTCTCTTTGTTGCGAATTCTCCTCCACTACAGCCTTACCCTTTCCTTTATCAGTTCTTTCCACATTAACCTCTGGAGGGGAGAACACTCTACCGCTTCTGGTTAAACCTCCGGCCCCAACAATATTATCCACGGACGAACCTCCGGATGACGCTCCCACCAATTCTTGCTTCTGTCCATTACAAAATACATTTGCCCCATAATTCCATGGGATGGCCTTGGTACTTTCGTAAGGTATTGGTCCGACTTTAGTGATGATCACTAGTGCTGGCCTTGGAGGTGCTGAAATATTTATTGTTCTGTATGGGATTGAAATCGTGGCGATTTCATCCCGCCCACTGTCAATTTTCTTCACATTTGCTTCTTCTCCTGTTCTATCAAACTACAAAATACCCTCATTCATCAAGCCTTGAATATGGTTTCTCAGATCAAAACAACCTTCCGGATGCATAACACATCCTTCACAACCTTCCGGATGCACAACACATCCTTCACAACCTTCCACACAGCCAGGAAAAACACCCCCTTTCAACAATCTGCTCTTCACAAAACTTAACGGTGTTCTCAACTCTGCCTCATCAGTTATCAGATTCAACTTTTCCTCCTCTATAACAGCGTTAACTCTGGCTACCCCATGATTCGGCATTGGATTCTGATTTACGTTTGGGGTCTCATTGGTAAAATTCACTGCCTTGGTGTCAAGAAGGTCTTGCACCTTGTGTTTAAAAGCTTTGCAATTGTCTATGTTGTGGCCCTGAGCACCAGAATGAAACTCGCACCTTGCATTTGCATCATAGCCCGGGGGTGGCGCGCCTGTAAGTGGTGCCAGAGTTCTCTTTTGGATCAGTTGTAATTGAAGCAGATGTTGAAGAAGTTGAGAATATGGCATTAGAGGTGTATCAAACTGCCTATTAACTGTTCTTCCTCGATCCTGAAACAGGCGCGGTGTATAACTTTGTTGTTGAGGTGTTGCTGGAATGGTTATGTTGGCAACCTGTGGTTGTTGCTGAGGCTGAAATTACTGTTGACATTGAGCTCTGTTCCTACTCCTTTTTCTATAGCCTATAACTGCATTGGTATCTCCTTCTCTTTTCTTAGAATTTCCAAACGTCTTTCTTACTCCACCTGACGTGGATCCTTCTCTGTTCTGAATCTTACCCAACTTAATTTTGTTCTCTACCCTCTCATCGGTAATGATCAAATCAGAAAAGCTTCCAAACATATTTCCAATTAGTTTCTCATAATAAATTCCTGGCAAGGTTGCCACGAACATATCAATAAGCTCCCTCTCGACCATCGGAGGCTGAACTTTGGCCGCTAGTTCACGCCACCTCTGGGCATACTCTTTAAACCCCTCATTACTCCTCTGAGACAGATTCTACAACTGAACTCGGTTTGGCAACAAGTCACTATTATACTGATAATGACGGACAAAGGCCTCTCCAAGATCCCTCCAACTTCTGATATGAGTCGGCTCTAGGCCCATGTACCATTCTAGTGAAAGCCCTGACAAGCTATCTTGGAAAAAATGCATCAGCAACTTCTCATCATCTGATTAGGGAGACATCTTCAGATAATATGATCTGAGATGTACTCTGGGACAAGTTGTCCCTTTTTACTTATCAAAGTCAAGCACCTTGAATTTGGGTGGAATCTTCACCCCCGGAATCAGCCCCAAGTTAGACATATCAAGCCCTAGAGAGTTCTGATTCTCGAGATTCTTCATCTTTTCCTTAATCATTTTAAACCTTTTATCTGCATTAGTCTGAAGGGCTACACCTAAATCTCCCATCGAGAAAACATCATCCTGCTCATCCTCCTCCCACTGAGGACCTGCTGCCCCATGTGCAACACCCGCTGCACCTAGTACATGAACTCCTGGTTGGTGACCTCCGCCCGGAGGAATGACAACAGTAGGAACAACATTATCCTGAGGAGTATTCCCATCAGCCGAGGGAGGAATGACAGTGGTCCCACCATGCAAAACTCCGCTACCATCCACTCTAGCAATCAAAGGATGGACTAGTGTTCTGAGCTGCTCTTGACCATTGGAAACCCCTTGCATGAGATCCATGAACTGAGCCATACGATCCCTGAACTCTTGCAACTCTAGCTGTATCTGATCCATAGCTTGTTGATGATTCCCTCTGGTCGAGTATCAGTGAAACGTCTGGTATGCTATCCTGAAAACTGGTGAGAGAAAAACACACAGAGATAAGGTTAACGGCACCAAGAACACCTACAATGCAATATGATAATGATGCAAAATGCAAGCATGTAAATATGATTCAGGGAAATTCTCCCCTTGATTCTAGTTCTGCACATGAACAAGAAACAAATGAAGCCATATATGGAGCCACCAAATCCTTCCCATAAATAAAATGAGAGCAAAAGTCAACGTACATAGCATCCAGGAATACAACATAATGATCAATATGACCTCATCCAACAAGCCTGGTGATGGTCTGAATACAAGATAACTACAACAAAAGAGTACAAGAACAAAGAGAAAATTACATCAAATAACTCTCCCTTCAGCCACGATAGTGAGTCTGAAACTCCTCTAACAGCACCTTTGTATCTGGATGCTCAGGCCTTGCAAGCAACGCTTGAATGAGAAACTCCCTTCTGCTGATGGCATCCTTCAGATATTGAGCATAATCCTCCCAAGCACCTTCTCCGAAAGCGTCTTCGAGTCTTGGTTTCTTCAATTCCGCTCTCATCTTGTATTCTTCCAACATTGCCAAAGCTTCTCGTAACTTATAGTCATTTTCATGCTGACGAGATGATTCCCCTGAAGCTTTTTCATCTTTAATCCGGAGCTGAGTCTTCAACCATTCAATTTGCTGACGAAGCTCATCCTCTCTTCCCCTATTGGCAGTTAGAGCAGCATTCCACTGATTGTTGAATTTAGGTATCTCCAAGCACGCTCTTTCTAACTCTTTCTTCTTGTCCTTGAGGATATTGCTAGCACTCTTCAGATCTTTACCTACTCGTTCTCGGGCATGAATCTCTTCAGTCAGTTCTCTCCCTATCTTGTTCAAGGTTTCAGTATTCATCTTGGACAAATAGGCCGCTTCATCCTTTTCGCTTCTCAGCTAAATAACCTCCTTTTCTAGCTTTTCATTCGCTTTGTGTAACTCTTCTTTCTCAACCCGCAGCTTATTATACTGTTGCACCCCAAAATTTGACCAATCTATTTCTTTGTTTGGCTTTTGTTTCATTTCATTTCTTTTGCATTTGCATTGCATAGCATTGTCCTTTTCAGGGGATCAAGGGAGGTGTACCATTTAAGAGAAGAGTATCAAAGGTATCAAGCTTAACCAAGAGTTCTTATTCAAGTCATCAAGTGCTTACAATCATCAGGAGGTGGTCAGAGCTCTTTGGAGAATAAGATGGATGTGTGTTGCTTATCTCCTATCTTGGGGGTCAACAGAGGATTATCAGGGGTTCACAAGTTCATGGTTATGAATAATAGATGTTTGAGAAACTCATGGGTTGCTTTGGAAGCCAGTGTGGAGTTTATCTGAGCTTTCATTTCACTTGTAAGAGACCACGATCAAGGGTTATGCACTTAGGGTTTCAACTGGTTAGTTCAAGGTCAACTGTAGGCTTGAAAGAGTTTGAGACTTAGTTCTAAGTCATTGGAGTCGTGGGAAGTTATGTTGAGACATCTAGGATGTCATGATAAGTACAAATCAAGAAGAATCAAGACTTCAAGAGGTTACTAAATTAGGGTTTCAGAGGATCATAGTGTAAAATCCTCTTCTTTAGTGCATAACTTCAAGGACAATTTACATCATGATATAAGTTCAATTTCTTATAAACATGAGACTTGTAGGGCATGTTCTAAGCTTTCTTTTTAGTACTAGAACTCATCCATTGGGTTTGTGGAACTCAAGTTACGATGCCATCAAGTTATAGGTCTCAGATGAACATATTTTTCAGTCAACTCACTTCCAAGGAACTTTTGACCTAGAATCAAGTTTCTCTTCAACTTTTGGTGAACATGAAAGTTTTTCCTTGTGATCTTAGCTTTCCAAAAAGTCCTAGAAGTCCTTGATATCAGTTGTGGAACACAAGTTATGGATCTTACAAGGCAAGGGTATTTTAGGAAACTTTGAGTATATACCATTTTGATTATGGGTCATTTACATGCACTTAAGTACTTTAAATGAAACTTCAACCAACATGAAAGTTGCCCCCAAAGACCTCATTTACACGCTACAACTCAATGTTGGTGAATTATGCTTGGTTATGGACATTGGATGAGAAAATTCAAATGAAAATGAGCTTTAAAAGGTGATTTGAATTGGACTCATTATAGGTTATGTACATGTCTCATTTAGATCCAATTTTATTTACATTGCATTAACAAGTGAAATGCACATTTTGGTTTGGCACATGAATGAGAAAAACACGTGCATTTCAAGTTTACTTCACAAAGAAGTTTCTCATTCAAACTTCTAATTTGGACCAAATACAAGGCCCAATCCAATCCCATTGCAAAATTCAACTCTCCAGCTGAAGAATCAAGTAATTTTCATGAGTATAGCTGGTTGTTTTCACGTGTGCATGAGAAAACTCCATATTGGGCATTTTTGAAAATTCATCACAACAAGGCATCATGGGCCTCCAATTTCATTTCAAATCCAACATATATAAGTTCACAATGTGAATTGAGAGCTCATAAGCACATTTTGAAGCCAGAAGGAGCAATTTCCATTTTCAAACTTCCAAAGAAAATCTCAAATCGTGTTTTCAGTTTCAGAGCAATTCAACTTCAATTGAGGTGTGATTCTTCTTCCTTGAGCAAATTGGAGTGGATCTGGACGTTTTCAAGCAAGCAATTAAGTTGTTGAAGCACCAACGAAGTGTCTTCATGAAGTAAGTTTCCAATTAACTTTTCTCTCATTCTAGAGCTTGATCTAGGTCCATATTGGCTGCATCTGAAGCCTGACCTCGTGTAGGCCATGTTTGAGTGCTTAATTGTCATGTTTGATAAAGATCACAGATGTGCATTCCAAACTTGATCCGTTCGATTCTCTTTATTTAGCCATGTTTAAAACCAATGGATCATGGATTTGGAATGTACATGAGCTTAGCTTCATTTTGGTATGCATTTTTCTCATTTTGGTAGTGGTTGAATGATCTGAGCTCCGGCCAGCTCGCCGAAGAAGACGACCGGAGCTAGGGCTCCGGCGTCTGGTTCAGAACCGTCAAATCTGAGGTGGATTATGTTGGACCTTTTGACTGTGTATGTGGCCACTTCTTATTTGCTTGACTTGCACGCGTGGATGTTGACTTCCACGTCAATAAATGAAATGGCGCGTTTTGATTTTACTGAGTTGGATTGGGCTTACCTTGCTATACGCACCCCTCTATTTATGAGCCCAATTCCATTTCAACATGGATCCTTTGCATTCTGAGTTTACTTATGCACCCTCCTTTGCTTTCATTTTATTTTCTTTTTCTTTTTATTTCTGTTTTGTTTTTTAATTGCTAAAAATACTTCCAAGCATCATAAAATTCAATAAAAAATATTTTTAGACACTTTGAGATGTTAACTAATTTTTCATATTTTTTATTTTTTATTTTATTTTATTTTTCAATTTTATTTGAATTTAATGATTTGAGGTATTTTTAACATGGTTTCCATTTGTTCTTGTTTGTTTTTAGACCATTTGTATCCACCTATGAGTGAGGCTTCCTCTTCATTTTGATGATGAATTAAGGTGCCATTGAGGCTGGTTTTGGTCAATGTTTGACCTATTTTTGTTTGACTTTGGTTTATTTTTATTTGACCTCGACAAATACCTTTCAAAGTGGAGCACCCTAGTGGATTAATTCCTTTGGTGATGCTTTGTTTGGATTTTGGTTTTGATGTTTTGGACTTTGGTTGCCAACTAGTTTATGAGCTTTGTGTCTTTTATTTAGCATTTATTGAACCATTTTCCTATTTTTGGTGAACCTTGCAAGTCAAGTCTCTCTAATGGAGGTTCATACAAACTAGTTGACCTAGTTCTTTTGGGAGATGACCCTTGTGGATCCCATATGCTTCCAAAACCTCTTGATTCACATTCTTAACATGTTGAAGTTGTTGGTTGCAATTTTGTAGGTCCTACACTTGTTTGGTTTGTGTTGCAAGTTACTTCTAATTACGGCTTTCCATTTGCATTTGAATGTTGAAAGTGGTTTGAACTTAGGTTCTTTCCATGCCCTACCTTGAAACTTGTATTGTTTCCTCTTCTTCTTTAATTTGTGCATCTTCTTACCTTGTTCTCACTTCTGCCCATGGGACTTTGGAACTCATTCAAATTGATTTGGTGCTCTTTGTTTGCACTTTGAGTTTAACTTGGATGACATGCCACTTTGAGAATTCTTTTATGCTTTTTTGTTTGCATGATCATTTTGATGCTTATGGTTGAGATTTCTTTCTTTGTTGCTTGTTGCCCAAGCCTATTCTCCCATACTCATCTTGATCATGTCTTCTTCTCCTTCTTATTTGCTTTCCTTTTGAGTTTAGTGATTGATGCTTGAATGGTTGTAGGAGTTGTGGCTTCTCCCATTGCATCTCACTTTTGCTTGGTTTGTTTGAGTGCTTTTGCTTGCATTATTCTTTTGTTTTGCACCTTTTATTTGCATTTAAGAGGTTGAGATGTGTTTGTGGTGGTTGTTGCCCCAAACTTTTTTCCTCCCTCTTTTCTTTGTGTTGCATTTCATGATTGCATCTCTTTCTTTCATCTCACTTATGATTGATTTATCTTGTGCCTTCTTGGTTTTCTTTGCCATGATCCCTTAGGATTCCTAGTCCCATTTGATTAAGGTGGGAGTAGGAGAGACATCAAGTGTTCAATCCAAGCATGATAACATTAGGGTAGACTTTTCCCTCTCAATCTCAATCATAGGAGCACATTGCATGATAACATTAGGATTGAGTTAGTTTCCCCTTAGTTGTGTCTTCTCTCTTCTCATCTCAAAACTTCTTCAAAACATATAATAAAGGATAATAAGTGTTGTACACTACGAGCCTTAAGAATTTGGGAAGTGTTGATTAGAGGGCCTCCTCTCAAATGTCTAGAGTGTTTAGCGTATGCCCTTTGAGCGATATGTGACGCATTCGCTCCTAAGTCATAGTCTTTAGTGCAACATGAATTACAAACACAATTCAATTCACTTATTTTTCATAAAAGACTCAAAACCAAACATCAAATATTTTTATCCTTCGGGATTAATTGAAAACCATTTTCAGAAAGAGTGTTGTTAACTCTTGGTTCTACCGCAAATAGGTAACGCCTAAGTCTCCAATGGTAGAGCAGCAATACACCTAACTGCTAGAACTAAGGTTTAACCCTACTCAGTTAAAACACTTAAACCAACCTGTGGTCGTGTTAGCCTGAACTACGTTTGCTCTGATTTCTCATACCAGACGAGGATACGTAGGCACAAGACGGCGATGTCTTGGCGAGCAACCTTCCCCACCTTCACCCGTAGTTTTCCGAACTACGTTGACTCTGAATTTTCCATTGCACGAGGGAGTACATAGGCATAGAGCGGTGATGCTCTATCGAGTCTCTTTTCTTTTCTTTTGTCATTGTGGCTAGCCTTATAGTTTAACACCCTTTAGATAGATAACAAGTGTGGATCCCGTTGAGTACGACGGACGTGAGGGGTGCTCATACCTCCATAGGTTTTCTCGGATAGTTTCCTTTCCCTCTCTTTGGGATAAATAACAAACAGTGGAGACTCTTCTGTCCTTGCCGACCCCTCTTCGCAGCGATGCGACAACTGGCGACTCTGCTGTGTGTTTATCTTTGGGTGTGTATATATATGTTGTACTTTGTTTGCATTTGCATTTTACTTTCCAACATTGTTATATATCATTTTTGATGTGCTGTTGGGTGGGAATGTTCCACTGTGTAATAAGCACAAACCCAGGCTTAAGGATAACCATAGCATTAGAAGCGGAAAGTAGTGATGAACCTGTATGTTTGGCATGCACTAGTTCTCACGAAATCTGCGCTCAGACGAGATTCTCTTTGATGACTACCTTTCCAGTCTGTTTCGGACAGTTGAGAGGATGTTGGATCTGAGGATTGTCAACTCTGGGGACTGATCATTTGGGAGTCAGCTAAGTGAGGCGGCTTCGTGAGACTGTGATGCCAAACCAAAAATGGTAAACGTATCATTGTTTCTCGAAAGTCTGTGACACTGATGACCGCATAGGATGCCAAACTTTGTCAGTGATAGGTTCATACCTGTGAGTGGGGAGGGTTATGCAGGAAACTTTGACATTCAACCTACCCATTTTTCTCATCAGTGTGAACTGTTGATCTTGATATAGTGGTTCCTTATATCAGTGTTGTGTTATGATCTCGCCAGAGCGAAGCGCTGGTTCTTCTCAGTCAACAGCACAACAATATTGATCCCATGTTGCATTTTCATTTTCATTTGCATTTAACATTGACATGTATTTATGTTGCAGGTGTATATTTTCCTCTAGCTTCTAGTGAGCTTATTTCACTTCTGACATGGAGCCTAGTTTGAAGAAGACTGTTGTGTACAAGTTTCCTACTCCTCACATAGCACCACTGCTCAGTTTGATTTCTGTTGCTGATCGTAATGTAATGGAAGATTTCAAGGAGTCATATGGGAAGCTCTTGGGTTGTGTCTGCAAAGCTTCATTATTTGAGTTGGGAGGTCTTCACACCTTGCTTCAGTTCTATGATCCACAGTTGAGGTGTTTCACTTTCCTGAGATATGTGTTGATACCTACTTTGGAGGAGTTCTCTGTGTTGTTGGGAGTTCCTGTTTTTGATCAGGTGCCTTTTTATTATACTGAAGCCGAACCTAATCTGAATAAGCTTGCTAATGCTCTTCATCTGGATGCTTCAGAGTTAAAAGGGAAGTTGGTTAGAAGAAATGAGATGCCTGGATTTCCATTATCTTTCCTGATTGGTAAAGCTCAACACTTTGCGAAAGAGGGTTGTTGGATTGTCTTTAATGCAATTTTAGCTCTGTACATATATGGTGTAATGTTGTTTCCAAATATTCCCGACTTCGTGGATCTGGATGCTTTCCATATTTTCATCTTAGGAAATCATGTGCCTACACTTCTGGGAGATGTGTATCACTCTGTTCATTTTAAGAATGAGAATCGGAGAGGGAAGAATGTGTCTTGTTGTGTACCTCTTTTGTATAGATGGTTTGTGAGTCATCTTCCCAAGGCTGGTCCTTTTGTTGATATTGCAGGTACCTCAGAGTGGTCAGAGAGACCGATGGGCTTGACTTCTGAGGGCATTGTTTGGTTTCCCAAAGACCAGTTAGGTACAGAGGTTATCTTTAGCTGTGGTGGTTTTCCTAACGTCTCGTTGATTGAAAGGAAAGGAGGTATTAACTACAATCCAACTCTTGTAGTGAGGCAGTTTGGGTATGCTCTGAGGGAACCTCCAAAGGAAGAGGAAATACAGGAATCTCTGTATTTCACTGGTTTGCTTGAGAATGAGACCCTGATCAGAGTAGAGAAGGCTTGGAACAAGATTCACCATAGAGGGAAGGCTTTCTTGGGTAAGATAAATAATAGAGCTTATGATCCTTATGTGACTTGGATTCAGGAGAGAGCTAGGAGATTACCAATGCCATTTCCAACATGTGAGCCTTTATATCCTTTGTTGATAGAGGAGCCGACTACTGTTGATATCCAGAGATATAATCAGCTATGGTTCGAGAAGGAGGAGTTGCGTAAGGCAAACGAGGAATTGGAAAAAGAGATTATTCAGCTCCGAAGCGAGAGAAATCAAGCCACTTTTTCATCTAAGAAGCAAACTGAACTGGTGAATAAGTTTGATAGAGAGCTAATTATAGAGATTCGTGCACGAGAGCGTGTGGGCTTAGATCTGAAGAGTGTTAGTGATGTTCTTATTTCTAAGAAGAAGGAGCTGGATAAAGCATATGTAGAGATCTCCAAGTTTAATGACCAATGGAATGCTACTTTAACCAACAACAGAGAGCAAGAAGACGGATTGCGACAACATATTGCTAAGTTGAAGGCTCAGATCCAGGTGAGAGATGAGAGGGTCATAGCCGAATCCTCGCGTCGACGTGAAAGCGACTGCAGACTGAATGAAGCTCTTGCAACCTTGGAGGACTATAAGGCACGAGCAGATGTGAAGAGATGCAAGCTTGAGGAAGTGTTTGGTGAGGATGCTTGGGAGGATTATGTTTAGAGCTTGCAGGTCATCATCAGCCAGAGAGAGTTGCTCATCCAGGAGTTGGTAGATAGGCCATACCATCCGGATATGAAGGAGTTATTGGAGGATTTCCAGGCTCGCTGTCGTGCTTAATTGTTTTTCCTCTCCTTGTAATTTGTTATTATGATGTATCTTAACCATCACCAGATCTGTTGGATGAGGTCATTTTGATTCTCTTGTATTTAGTGTTGTGTTGTACATTGACTCTTGGCTCTCATTTTATTTATGAGGAGTTTGATGTGCTTATCTGTTGGCTTTCCATTATCTTGTTGTTCTCGCGGAACCAGAATCGAGGGGAAAATGTCCCTAACGCATATTTACATGTTTGCATACTGCATCATTTCTTATTTTGCATCGCAGGTGCTCCGGAACCGTTAACCTTATCTCCATGGTTTGTTCAGTTTGTTTTATGATTGACAATCAAGCAACTCATCGCTACGCTACTCGGGGAAATCAGCGCAGGATTATGGATCAGATTCAAGCTGAGCTTCAGGAATTCCGTGACAGGATGGCCCAGTTCATGGATATGATGTAAGGGGTCACCAATGGCCAAGAGCAGCTGAGAAATTTGGTGCAACCGTTAATTTCTAGGGTTGACGGGAGTGGTGTGCTTCATGGAGGAACGGCTGCCATACCTCTTACTGTTGACAATGTCACCCCACATGCTAATATTGTTATCCCAACAACTGTTATCCCTCCCGGCGGAGGAAATCAGACAGGAGTTCATATTCCCGGACCTACGTGTGCTTTGCATGGGAATACTGCCCCTCAGAGGGAGGAGGATGATTAAGAGGATGTGTTCTCTATAAGGGATGTTGGTGTTGGTCTGCCATCTGAAGCAGATCATAGGTTTAAGTTACTTGAGGAAAAGATGAAGAGTTATGAGAATCAGAAATCTATAGGGTTGGATATGGCAAATTTGGGGCTGATTCCAGATTTGAAGGTTCCTCTGAAGTTCAAAGTCCCAGACTTTGATAAGTATAAGGGGACAACCTGTCCAAGGGTTCATCTTCGTTCTTACTACCGCAAGATGTCCTCCTATTCTGATGATGAGAAGCTGCTTATGCACTTTTTCCAGGACAGTCTTTCTGGTCCGTCCCTGGAATGGTACATGGGGCTAGAGCCAATTAACATCTGAAGCTGAAGGGATTTAGCTGAGGCGTTTGTTAAGCATTACCAATACAACAGTGATCTAGCATCAAACCGGGTCCAGTCACAGAATTTGTCTCAGAGGAATAATGAATGCTTCAAAGAGTACGCCCAGAGATGGTGTGAATTGGCTGCCAGAGTACAACCTCCCATGGTGGAGAGGGAGTCAATAGACATGTCTGTTGCCACGCTACCGGGGGTGTATTACGATAAGCTAATCGGCATCATGTCAGGAAGTGATGGATCCTCAGCTAGAGGAGTTAAGAAAAGTTTCAGAAGTAAAAGAAGAGAGGGGGGAACCAATGCATTCTCAGGTCCCCAAAACAGAAATAAGGGTAGAGGTCAGCAGTACCGTCAACAGCAACCTCAAGTTGCTAGCATTACAATTCCTGTAGTGCCACAACCACAACAACCACAACAGCAAAAACAAAATTATGCTCCTCGCAGATTTCAGGATCGGGGCAGAGTAGTAAACAGGCAGTTTGATGCGCCGCTGATGCCATACTCGCAGTTGCTTCAACACTTGTTGCAATTACAATTGATTTAGAAAAGGACTCTGGCTCCTTTGACTGGTGCGCCACCTCCCGGATACGATGCTAATGCTAGATGTGATTTTCATTCCGGTGCTCCCGGATACAACATCGACAATTATAAAGCATTTAAGCATAAGGTGCAAGACCTTATAGACAGCAAAGCCATCAATTTTTCACATGATGTGCCCAATGTTGTGCAGAATCCCATGCCTAATCATGGGGCGGCTGGGGTTAATTCCATTATTGAGGATGAGGGTTTGAACTTGGTAGCTGATGTTGAAGATTTGAAGACTCCGTTGAGTTTTGTAAAAGACAAATTGCTGAGTGGAGGGGTATTTCTGGGTTGTGACAGAGCTTGTGTAGAGTGTTTGATCCATCCTGAGGGATGCGAGAAACTGAAGAGTCATATTCAGAAGCTGATGAATGATGGTATTTTACAATTTTACTGAGTGTCAGAGAAGAAAGATGGGGAAATAGTTGATGAAGAAAATAATGAAGTTGCGACAATTTCGATTCCGTACAAGACTATCACTATTTCTGCGCCTCCAAGGCCACCAACCATCACTATTACTAAATCTGGACCCGTACCTTATGAGAGTACCAAAGCTATTTCGTGGAATTACGGAGCCGAGGTCTATTGTAATGGTCAAAAGTAGGAATTGAAAGGTCCACCATTGGATTCTATTGACAATCTGATAGGGACTAGGAGTATAACCCGAAGCGGAAGAGTATTTTCACCCCTCGAAATGAGTGATGAGAAAGCTGATAAAGGTAAAGGAAAAGCGGTGGTCGAAGAGAGTTCTCAGGCTGGTGAGAAGAAGTCCTTGTTGAAGGAAGCGGAAGAGTTTATACGGCTGATCAGGAAGAGTGACTACAAGATTGTAGATCACTTACAGCAAACGCCGTCAAAGATCTCTATTATGTCATTACTGTTATGTTTTGAAGCATACAGAAATGCACTCTTAAGAATATTGAATACAACATACGTGCCACAGGAGATATCTGTGAATCAGCTCGAAGGAGTGGTGGTACACGTTAATACTGGTAACAGGTTGGGCTTTACTGATTTGGATTTGACGCCCAAAGGAAGGAATCATAATCTGGCGCTGCATATATCCATCAAATGTAGAGGGTCTGTAATGTCACACGTACTGGTAGACACTGGGTCATCACTGAATGTGTTACCCAAGAAGGTTTAATGAAGCTAGATACCCGAGGGATAATGTGCACCCCAAGCGACTTGGTGGTTCGAGCTTTTGATGTGACCAGAAAGTCCGTGTTTGGGGAATTGACCCTTCTGATCCAGGTCGATCCAGAATTTTTTGATGTTGTGTTTTATATCATGGATATTCAGCCAGCGTATAGTTGTCTGTTGGGACGTCCATGGATCCATTCAGCAGGCACTGTTACGTCAACTCTGCATCAAAAGTTGAAATACATGGTGGGTGGCAGTGTTGTTACTGTTTGTGGGGAAGAAGATATTATGATAAGTCATTTGTCTTCGTTCAAATATGTCGAGGTTGACGGTGAGATCCATGAGACTTTATGTCAGGCTTTCGAGACTGTGCAGATTAAAGAGGAAGCGCCGGATGTGAGCAAAGTACCTGAGGTTGCCATGTCATCTTTTAAAGAAGCACAGGTCATGGTGAAAGCTGGGGCATCTCAGGGTTAGGGCCAAGTTCTGGACATCCCCAACAAGCAAGACAAGTTCGGACTGGGGTACAACCCATCCTCCTCTTCACAGAGCGCGCCACGCTACAAAGTACCCGTCCAATTCACCAGCGGTGGGGTGATCTTTGAGTAGATTAACGATGTATCAGACGAAGAAGGTGACAGTGATTGCGACATGGATGCGTGGATTCGGCCGTGCATTCCGAGTCAGAGCCTAAAGAAGATTAATGATTTGTTTTCTTCATTAAGATGTCCGGATGAGGGCTGCATTGCAGAGTGATGTCAAGCAAAGATTGGTTGAAATGCTCCGTGAGTATAGTGATATCTTTGATTGGTCATACAAAGATATGCCCGGTCTTGACACTGATATCATGGTTCATCGCTTGCCTTTGCGTGAAGAGAGTCCACCTGTCAAGCAGAAGCTCAGGAGAACCAGACCAGACATGGCGGTAAAGATCAAAGAATAAGTCCAGAAGCAGTTGGACACAAGGTTTCTCGCCGTAACAACTTACCCTTCATGGGTCGCTAACATCGCACATGTACCAAAGAAAGATGGTAAGGTAAGGATGTGTGTTGATTATAGGGACTTGAATAAAGCGAGCCTAGAGGATGATTTCCCGCTCCCCCACATTGACGTATTGGTTGATAATTTTGCTCAATATTCTGTGTTTTCCTTCATGGACGGCTTTTCCGGATATAATCAGATTAAAATGGCGCCAGAGGATATGGAGAAAACAACGTTTATCACACCGTGGGGGATGTTTTATTATAAGGTGATGCCTTTTGGGTTGAAGAACGCAGGGGCAACCTATCAGCGGGTAATGGTGACTTTGTTTCATGATATGATTCATCATGAGATTGAGGTCTATGTTGATGACATGATAGCAAAGTCGCAAACGGAGGAGGAACATCTAGTAAACCTTTTGAAGCTGTTTGAGAGGCTAAGGAAATTCATACTGAGGTTGAATCTGAACAAGTGCACTTTTGGTGTATGGTCAGGAAAGCTGTTGGGGTTCATTGTCAGTGAGAAAGGTATTGAGGTCGATCCTGCGAAAATAAAAGCAATTCAAGAAATGCCAACACCGAAGACGGAGAAAGAGGTTCATGGTTTCTTGGGTAGATTGAACTACATTGCTAGGTTCATATCTCATCTCACAGCCACGTGTGAACCCATGTTCAAATTGTTAACGAAAGATCAGGCGGTCGTCTGGAACGAAAATTGCCAAAGGTCGTTTGATAAAATAAAAGAATATTTGCAGGAGCCTCTGATACTGATACCTCCAGTAGCTGGAAGACCATTAATAATGTATCTAACGGTTCTTGAGCACAACATGGGTTGTGTTCTTGGTCAACACGACGAGAGTGGAAGAAAAGAGCATGCGATATACTACTTGAGTAAAAAGTTCACAGATTGTGAGTCCAGGTACTCAATGTTGGAAAAAACATGTTGTGCACTTGCTTGGGCTACCAAACGCCTAAGACAGTATATGCTAAATCACACAACCATGCTAATTTCTAAGATGGATCTGATTAAGTACGTCTTTGAAAAACAAGCACTTTCGGGGAGAACTTCCAGATGGCAGATGGTTTTGACAGAGTATGATATTCAATGTGTTTCTCAGAAAGCTATCAAGGGAAGTATTTTGTCAGAGTATCTTGCTGAACAACCGATCGACGAATATCAACCAATGAAGTTTTAGTTTTCGGATGAAGACATCATGTTTCTAAAGATGAAGGATTGCGACGAGCCACTACCTGAGGAAGGTCCCAAGAAAAGCTCCCAGTGGCAAATGATCTTTGATGGTGCTGTCAACTCCTACGGTAGCGGAATTGGGGCAATCATCACGACTCCTCATGGTTCTCATATACCATTCACTTCCAGGTTAACATTTCCTTGCACTAACAACGAAGCCGAATACGAAGCGTGCATTATGGGGTTGGAAGAAGCCATTGATCTGAGGATCAAGAATCTAGACGTGTATGGCGATTCAGCGCTAGTTGTTAATCAGATCAAAGGAGAGTGGGAGACTCGGCAGCCTAATATGGTTCCCTATGTGAATTATGCAAGGAGGTTGTTACCTTTCTTTGACATAGTAGAATTTCACCATGTGCCTAGAGCAGAGAATCAGATGGCGGATGCCTTAGCCACTTTATCTTCGATGTATAAGGTGAATTTTTAGAATGATGCTCCAAGAATTATCATCTTGCGTCTTGATAGGCCGACATTCGTATTCATAGTAGAGGAGGCTTCTGATGGCAAGCCATGGTATCATGACATCCAGAATTTTCTCAAGAATCAGGAATATCCGCCTGGGGCCTCGGCCCGGGATAAGAAGACCTTGAGGAGGTTGGCTGGAAATTTCTATCTGAACTAAGATGGTGTACTCTACAGGAGAAATTTTGACCTAGTACTATTAAGGTGGGTGGACGAAAGAGAAGCAGGTTTGCTTATGGAGGAGGTCCACGAAGGTGCCTTTGGTACGCATGCCGACGGGCATGCCATGTCTCGAAAGCTGTTACGAGCAGGGTATTATTGGTTGACTATGGAGTCTGATTGCTTTAAATATGCGAAGAAATGCCATAAATACCAGATTTATGCTAATAAGATTCATGTGCCGCTGAGTCCTCTGAATGTCATGGCGTCCCCTTAGCCTTTTTCCATGTGTGGCATTGATATGATCGACAAGATTAAGCCAACCGCATCTAATGGACATCGCTTTATCTTGGTAGCAATTTACTATTGTACCAAGTGGGTCGAAGCAGATTCCTATGCCAATGTCACCAAACAAGTTGTAGCCTGGTTTTTCAAGAAGGACAGCATCTATCGTTACGGAGTGCCTGAGAGAATTATTATTGATAATGGTTCGAACTTGAATAACAAGATGATGAAGGAGTTGTGCCATAGTTTCAAAATTGAGCATCACAATTCTTCTCCCTATCGTCCGAAGATGAATGGCGCTGTTGAGGCGGCCAATAAGAATATAAAGAAGATAGTGCAGAAAATGGTTGTGACCTATAAAGATTGGAACGAGATGTTACCCTTTGCATTACATGGATATCGTACTACGGTGTGTACTTCAACTGGGGCAACTCCTTTCTCGCTGGTGTATGGTATGGAAGCTTTCCTGCCATTGGATGTCGAGGTTCCTTCTTTGAGAGTTCTGGTCAATGTCAAGCTTGATGAGGCAGAATGGGTGAGAAATAGATTGAATCAGCCCAGCCTGATGGATGAGAAGAGGTTAGCGTCCATTGCGTATGGTCGTTTATATTAGAGAAGGATGAAGAAAGTATTCGATAAGAGGGTGCACCCTCGAAGCTTTCAAGCAGGCGAGCTAGTGTTGAAGAGAATCCTCCCTCCACAAACAGATCACAGGGGCAAATGGACTCCCAATTATGAAGGTCCATATGTCGTGCGAAATATTTTCTCTGGAGGAGCCTTACTGTTGTCAACCATGGATGGTGAGGATTTCACATCCCTTGGGAATGCGGACGCAGTTAAAAAATACTTTGCTTAAAGATACCCGCTGGAATGAAAAAAGAATATCTAGGCAAAAATAGGGCATCCCAGTGAACCTTAAAAAGAATGGGTTCGGGAAAAAATTAGGGATAAAGAGAGAAAAGATGTAAACCCGCAAAGTTGAAAACCTGAAAAGGCGACTTTGGTAAAAATGGGTATCCCGGTGAATCGAAAACCCGAAAGGGCGATTCAGGAAAAAGTTAGGGATTTTGAAAAGCAAATGACTACGGTCTGCGTATCGATCTTCAGAGTATAATGGATGGAGGGAGGGCCGGTCATCCGAATCAATCTCTTCAGAAGACGAGGCATCAGAGAAGCATCGAAGTCATTCGAGTCATAGATGGATCGATACATGGTGTTTGTCTGTGCTACATTACTGACATTCTGTATATTTCTGTTTGATATCCAAACTGAATAAATAAAGTACATATTTGAAAAGCCTCCTGTCACTGGAAGAATAGCTCAGTGGCAAATGCTACTGGTTGAATATCATATCCAATATGTCACTCAAAAATCCATCAAAGAAAGTGTGCTATTAGATTATTTAGCTCATCAACCTGTGGAGGGTCACCAACCAATAAGGTTTTACTTCTAGATGAAGGCATCTTATTTATCAGAGACTATGAAATCTTAGGCCCTGACGAAGGACCCAAACCAGGATCACGATGGAAGCTCGTGTTCGACAGTGCCTCCAATGCACAAGGTCATGGGATTGGGGAAATCATTACTTCTCCAACGGGCTTTCATCTTCCTTTCACAATAAGGTTATGTTTCGACTGCACCAACAATATGGCAAAATTTGAAGCATGTATCTTCGAAATCGACTCTCCATTGATCTAAGGATCAAAATCCTCGAAGTGTACAGAGGTTTAGCTCTTGTAATTAGTCTAATAAAAGAGGATTGGGAAACTCATGATCACAAGTTGATTCCATACAAGAAACATGTCTTAAAGTTGATTCCCAACTTTGATGAAATCACTTTTCATCATATCAGTAGGAAAGAAAATCAACTAACAGGTGCT
This sequence comes from Lathyrus sativus, assembly GCA_963859935.3. NCBI lineage: Eukaryota > Viridiplantae > Streptophyta > Magnoliopsida > Fabales > Fabaceae > Lathyrus > Lathyrus sativus. The sequence goes on from OZ012740.1 coordinate 286,684,524, forward strand.
TTGACTACCTTGGCATCCATGTTCAAAGTTAAGTGGGCTAACAAAGCACCATCCCTTCACATTGAACACCTGGATGAACCTGCATATTATCTAGCAACCGAGGTAGAATCTGATGATAAACCTTGGTTCTACGACATTAAAAGGTATCAGAGAAACAAGAGTATCCCAATAATGTGTCCAATATAGATAAGAAGACGCTGAGGAAAATATCATCCAAATTATTGTTGAACGGGGACGTACAATACAAAAGGAATTATGAATAGATCTTGCTCAGATGCATGGATAAACACGAAGCACACACTGTAACGCCCCGATTCTGAATTTCCCTTTTTTGTTGAGTCTTTTAATTTATTTAGATTGAATTATTCTTTAAATTATAGAATTTGAACATTAATATGTTATGTGTGTTTATTATGTTATATCATTATTCGGAGAGTTTTGGGAATTAATTAGAGGGTTTTTAGATAATCCTTAATTAGTAGATATTAGAGAGAAATAGAATAGAAAGAGTATAAGTGGAAACAGAGAGAAAAGAAAAGAGATAGAAAGAAATAGAAAGGAAAGAAGAAGAGAAGAGAAAAGAGGAGGAAGAGGAGAAAACCTAGAATCATCAAGAATCAAACTTCTAAGCTTCAATTAATCGGGTAAGGGTGTGAAACTTTATTATTCTTTCGATGTGTATGATTATGTATGTTTCTATTGGTTTTCTTTTGGATTGGAGAAAGTTTTGCTCATTTTCCATTTTTAGGTTGAATTTGAGTTAATTAGTAGAACCTGAGTTTTTACGGTTAAGAGTGAGAATAAGTGGTAGGATTTAGTCGAAGGATGTTGGGCTAAGGCTACCGAGACGAGTTGGGATTGAATCAGGTGGATTTCATTGGATTTCAGAGTTTTGGACAGTGGGGATTCTGAGTTCGCAGACCCTCGCTAGCACGTTCGCTAGGCGAGCAGGTCACGAGCATTCGCTGTGGCGAGCCAGAAGCGAACGGTCCCAGACTTGGGCAGAATGGTTTTGGGTGTTCTTCGTTGGTAGCGAAGGGGGTAGCGAGCATTCGCTGGGCATTCGCTGTGGTGAGTGGGGTAGCAAATCAAGTCAGTGGCTTCTGTTTGCCTTCGCAAGCTTATTCGCTAGGCGAACAGGTAGCGAGCACTCACTAGGAGCTCGCTAGGCGAGCAGGGTAGCGAGCGTAGCAGGATGTTATTTTCTTGTGTTTTCACTTTCATGTCGATTCTTCGATTCTAGTATGATTAATCCTTTCTTATTATGCATAGTTGTGTGTGTGATATGAAATGTTGTGGGTAGCCGTATGGCGTGAATCCTAGAATATGAATCGTGAAGTGTGAAATGTGGTCGTTTGGGCAATTTTGTGCATTTGTTTGAATTGAGTGAAAATGCGTGATGAGATAGATGTGAATGTGCATAATTATATGTTTGCGTATATGTATGCATTTCAAGAATGTATGGAGTCGTTTTGCATGTGAAGCATCATGATTGCATTCATGTGTGTCTGATCCCGCGTAGGATCTGCAGAAACCTCGTGTGCCCTTGTGGGGTGTGAGCGATGGTTATTTTTGATCCCTAGGAGGATCTGCAGAAACCTCGTGTGCCCTTGTGGGGTGTGAGCGATGGTTTATATTTGATTCCATGGAGAATATGCAGAACGATTGTGTGCCCTTGTGGGGTGTGAGCAATCGGATTGTGTGCCCGTGTGGGGTGTGAGCAATCCTGAAACATCGTGTGCCAATGTGGGGTGTGAGCGATGGGTGAACATCGTAGGCCCGACGGGGAGTTACTTCGGTAAGGAGCGATGGTTCCATTTGGTTCTTCAATTGAACCTGCTGAATAAGTCGGTACCGCATTTGCATCTGCATAGAGTCGTGAGTCGGTCTCTATGAGTGCATTATTATCTTCATATGATATATTGGTGTAATGAACATAATTGTGTATGTTTAGTGGCAAATGTTTGCATGGTGAATATGCTAGGTGAATTATATATGTGTTGCGATGTATATATGATTGAATTGTGATGTATTGCAATGAGAAATGTGGTATGTGTATTCTATGTTGGTGTATATAGATATATATATTATATGCATTGTTTGTTATGATAATGTTTCTCACCCTTCTGCTGTTTTATGATCCTCTATGAGGCATTGCAAAGTAGGTTTGCTGGAGGTCTTTGTAAAGCGTGGCTTCATTCTTTTTGGTCGGTTGGCTCTGATATGTAGCACCGGGTAGTTAGGAATTCTTTGGTTCTTTTGTGATACCTCTGTGTATGTATCTGCTGGAATGTTTTGTAAACATGACTTATGACTTGAATTAAACTGTTGATGTATACAATGTCCATATGAATGAAGTGACTCAATGTTTATATGTTTCCGCTTTTATTCTAAATATTGATGTGTGGGTTTTAAGGACTAAGTTCCTTCGTGGTGATTTACCCTCTGCTGCATATCTTTATGAGCAGGTGTTGTTTGTGTATTGAATTTTCCTGGATAATGTGACGTACCTCTTTTATACCTTGTGTTAATTTATAATCTGATGAAAATTTTTATTAAGTGCCTAAATGATTTAATTGTTTATTTGGGGGTATAGAAAGGGGGTGTTACATTAAGTGGTATCAGAGCCAGTGTTGAGTCAGTTGTGTCTGTCTTGTTGTTGTGTTGGTTGAACGGCTGTTTAACCTTGTTGTTATTTTTGGGAATCATCAGAATATGGTTGGTCGTAATGACACTGCTATGGCTGCGGCGTTGGAGGCTATGGTTAGGGCGGTGCAAGGTGCACCGAATTCGAACGCTAATGATGAGTTTAGAAAGAATCAGCCGCCGGTATTCAAGGGGAGGTTTGATCCGCACGGTGCTCAGATCTGGTTGAAGGAAGTTGAGAGAATCTTTAGAGTTATTGGGTATGCTAAAGGAAACAAGATGAGACTTGGAACTCACATGTTGAGGGAAGAGGCCGACGACTGATGGATCGGTATGAGACAAGTTCTTGAGGTAGATGACGAAGAAATAACCTGGGAATTATTTCGCACCGAATTCTTGAGAAAGTATTATCCTGAGAGTGTAAAAGGGAAAAAGGAAATGGAATTTATTGAGCTGAAGCAAGGCAATATGTCAATGGTGGACTACACAGCTAAGTTTGTGGAATTAGTTTGGTTTCATTCACATTATGTGGTGGTTACGGCGGCGTTCTCTAAGCGCATTAAGTATGAGAATGGCTTGCGTCCTGAGATAAAGCAAGCGGTAGGGTACCAAAGAATACGAAGATTTTCGGACTTGACCGAATGTTGTAGGATTTTTGAAGAGGACAGTAGGGCTCGATCTACTCATTATAAGAGTTTGAGTGAGAAGAAAGGCAAGCAGCAAGTAAGGGGTGGACCTTATATGACGCCTGTTGATAAGGACAAGTATAAGGGAAACTTTGATAAGAGACTCGGAAGAGGAAGTTCGGGTGCGGTCAAATGTTACAAGTGTGGCGTGTTGGGCCACAAGTCTTTTGAATGTAGTGGCTAATGCCTTAAGTCGGAATTCGTTGCACATGTCTACATTGATGATGAAAGAATGGGAACTTTTGGAGAACTTTAGAGATTTGACTTTGGTTTGTGAAATGACGCCGAGAAGTGTGAGACTTGGCATGCTCCGTATTACGAATGATTTTCTTGCTACCATATGTGAAAGGCAAAAGTTGGACTTGAAGTTCGTTGACTTAATGACGAGTGAGAATGAGGATTTCAAGGTTGACGATTTTGGAGTTTTAAGATTTTGTGGTCGTATTTGTATTCCCGATGATGTGGATTTGAAAAGGATGATATTGGAGGAAGGACACCAGAGTAACTTGAGTATTCATCTGGGAGCGAATAAGATGTATCAAGATTTTAAGAAAATCTTTTGGTGGTCCGGATTGAAGAGAGATGTGGCTCAGTTTGTGTATGCGTGTTTGACTTGTCAGAAGTCTAAAGTGGAACATCAGAAGCCTAGTGGATTGATGAAACCGTTGGATATTCCAGAATGGGAATGGGATAGCATATCGATGGATTTTATTACAGGGTTGCCGAATACGCTAAGAGGTCATAATTCCATTTGCGTGATCGTTGATAGGCTTACTAAATCTGCTCATTTCATTCCGATTGATATTAGTTATCCTTTGAAGAAGTTAGCCGAGATTTATGTTCGTGTGATTGTGAAGTTGCATGAAGTTCCTCAGAGTATTGTATCGGACAGAGATCCTAGATTTACTTCAAGGTTTTGGGAGAGTTTGCAAAAGGTTTTGGGTTCTAAGTTGAGATTGAGCTCGGCTTACCATCTGCAAACAGATGGTCAAACCAAGAGAACGATTCAGTCGTTGGAAGATTTGTTGCGTGCTTGTGTACTAGAGCAAGGTGGTGCTTGGGATAGTTATTTAGCATTGATTGAGTTCACCTACAATAATAGTTTTCACTCAAGTATTGGTATGGCACCATTTGAAGCTTTGTATGGTCGGAGATGTCGAACACCTTTGTGTTGGCATGAAACTGGTGAGAAGTCGGTTGTTGGGCCGGAGATGGTACAAAAAACAACGGAAAAGGTGAAGTTTATTCGTGACAAGATGAAAGCTTCTCAGAGTAGGCAGAAGAGTTATCATGACAAGAGAAGGAAAGATCTTGAGTTTCAAGAGGGCGACCATGTGTTTTTTAGAGTTACACTGGTTACGGGTGTGGGTCGTGCCTTGAAGTCGAAGAAATTGACTTCTCGTTTTATAGGTCCGTATCAGATTATTGCACGAGTGGGTGCTGCGGTGTATCGTGTGGCATTGCCTCCGAACCTTTCGAATTTGCATGATGTGTTCCATGTTTCGCAACTTCAGAAGTATGTTCCGGATCCATCACATGTTATTCCTATGGACGAGGTCGAAGTAAGAGATAACCTTACGGTTGAAGTTTCACCGATTAGGATTTTGGATCGTGAGATTAAGAGACTAAGGGGGAAGGATATTGCGCTTGTGAAAGTAGCATGGGGAGGTGCTGTAGAAGGCAACATGGCTTGGGAATTGGAGAGTAAGACGCGGAAGTCGCATCCAGAATTGTTTGGATCAGGTAATATTTTTGAAGACGAAAATTTTTAAAGTAGGGGAGAGTTGTAACGCCCCGATTCTGAATTTCCCATTTTTGTTGAGTCTTTTAATTTATTTAGATTGAATTATTCTTTAAATTGTAGAATTTGAACATTAATATGTTATGTGTGTTTATTATGTTATATCATTATTCGGAGAGTTTTGGGAATTAATTAGAGGGTGTTTTAGATAATCCTTAATTAGTAGATATTAGAGAGAAATAGAATAGAAAGAGTATAAGTGGAAACAGAGAGAAAAGAAAAGAGATAGAAAGAAATAGAAAGGAAAGAAGAAGAGAAGAGAAAAGAGGAGGAAGAGGAGAAAACCTAGAATCATCAAGAATCAAACTTCTAAGCTTCGATTAATCGGGTAAGGGTGTGAAACTTTATTATTCTTCAGATGTGTATGATTATGTATGTTTCTATTGGTTTTCTTTTGGATTGGAGAAAGTTTTGCTCATTTTCCATTTTTAGGTTGAATTTGAGTTAATTAGTAGAACCTGAGTTTTTACGGTTAAGAGTGAGAATAAGTGGTAGGATTTAGTCGAAGGATGTTAGGCTAAGGCTACCGAGACGAGTTGGGATTGAATCGGGTGGATTTCATTGGATTTCAGAGTTTTGGACAGTGGGGATTCTGAGTTCGCAGACCCTCGCTAGCACGTTCGCTAGGCGAGCAGGTCACGAGCATTCGCTGGGCATTATCTGTGGCGAGCCAGTAGCGAACGGTCCCAGACTTGGGCAGAATGGTTTTGGGTGTCTTTCGTTGGTAGCGAAGGGGGTAGCGAGCATTCGCTGTGGCGAGTGGGGTAGAGAATCAAGTCAATGGCTTCTGTTTGCATTCGCGAGCTTATTCGCTAGGCGAACAGGTAGCAAGCACTTGCTAGGAGCTCGCTAGGCGAGCAGGGTAGCGAGCGTAGCAGGATGTTATTTTCTTGTGTTTTCACTTTCATGTCGATTCTTCGATTCAAGTATGATTAATCCTTTCTTATTATGCATAGTTGTGTGTGTGAGATGAAATGTTGTTGGTAGCCGTATGGCGTGAATCCTATAATATGAATCGTGAAGTGTGAAATGTGGTCGTTTGGGCAATTTTGTCCATTTGTTTGAATTGAGTGAAAATGCATAATGAGATAGATGTGAATGTGCATAATTATATGTTTGTGTATATGTATGCATTTCAAGAATGTATGGAGTCGTTTTGCATGTGAAGCATCATGATTGCATTCTTGTGTGTCTGATCCTGCGTAGGATCTGCAGAAACCTCGTGTGCCCTTGTGGAGTGTGAGCGATGGTTTATTTTTGATCCCTAGGAGGATCTGCAGAAACCTCGTGTGCCCTTGTGGGGTGTGAGCGATGGTTTATATTTGATTCTGTGGAGAATCTGCAGAATGATTGTGTGCCCTTGTAGGGTGTGAGCAATCGGATTGTGTGCCCGTGTGGGGTGTGAGCAATCCTGAAACATCGTGTGCCCGTGTGGGGTGTGAGCGAAGGGTGAACATCGTAGGCCCGACGGGGAGTTACTTCGGTAACGAACGATGGTTCCATTTGGTTCTTCAATTGAACCTGTTGAATGAGTCGGTACCGCATTTGCATCTGCATACAGTCGTGAGTCGGTCTCTATGAGTGCATTATTATCTTCATATGATATATTGGTGTAATGAACATAATTGTGTATGTTTAGTGGCAAATGTTTGCATGGTGAATATGCTAGGTGAATTATATATGTGTTGCGATGTATATATGATTGAATTGTGATGTATTGCAATGAGAAATGTGGTATATATATTCTATGTTGGTGTATATATATATATATATATATATATATATATATATATATATATATATATATATATATATATATATATATATATATATATATATATATATATATATATATATATATATATATATATATATATATATATATATATATATATAATATATATATATATATATATATATATATATATATATATATATATATATATATATATATATATATATATATATATATATATATATATATATATATATATATATATATATATATATATATATATATATATATATATATATATATATATATATATATATATATATATATATATATATATATATATATATATATATATATATATATATATATATATATATATATATATATATATATATATATATATATATATATATATATATATATATATATATATATATATATATATATATATTATATATATATATATATATATATATATATATATATATATATAATATATATATATATATATATATATATATATATATATATATATATATATATATATATATATATATATATATATATATATATATATATATATATATATATATATATATATATATATATATATATATATATATATATATATATATATATATATATATATATATATATATATATATATATATATATATATATATATATATATATATATATATATATATATATATATATATATATATATATATATATATATATATATATATATATATATATATATATATATATATATATATATATATATATATATATATATATATATATATATATATATATATATATATATATATATATATATATATATATATATATATATATATATATATATATATATATATATATATATATATTATATGCATTGTTTGTTATGATAATGTTTCTCACCCTTCTGTTGTTTTATGATGCTCTATGAGGCATTGCAACGTAGGTTTGCTGGAGGTCTTTGTGAAGCGTGGCTTCATTCTTTTTGGTCGGTTGGCTCTGATATGTAGCACCGGGTAGTTAGGAATTCTTTGGTTCTTTTGTGATACCTCTGTGTATGTATCTGCTGGAATGTTTTGTAAACATGACTTATGACTTGAATTAAACTGTTGATGTATACAATGTCCATATGAATGAAGTGACTCAATGTTTAGATGTTTCCGCTTTTATTCTAAATATTGATGTGTGGGTTTTAAGGACTAAGTTCCTTCGTGGTGATTTACCCTCTGTTGCATATCTTTATGAGCAGGTGTTGTTTGTGTATTGAATTTTCCTGGATAATGTGACGTACCTCTTTTATACCTTGTGTTAATTTATACTTTGATGAAATTTTTTATTAAGTGCCTAAATGATTTAATTGTTTATTTGGGGGTATAGAAAGGGGATGTTACATTAAGTGGTATCAGAGCCAGTGTTGAGTCAGTTGTGTCTGTCTTGTTGTTGTGTTGGTTGAACGGTTGTTTAACCTTGTTGTTATTTTTGGGAATCATCAGAATATGGCTGGTCGTAATGACACTGCTATGGCTGCGGCGTTGGAGGCTATGGCTAGGGCGGCGCAAGGTGCACCGAATTCGAACGATAATGATGATTTTAGAAAGAATCAGCCGCCGGTATTCAAGGGGAGGTTTGATCCGCACGGTGCTCAGATCTGGTTGAAGGAAGTTGAGAGAATCTTTAGTGTTATTGGGTATGCTGAAGGAAACAAGGTGAGGCTTGGAACTCACATGTTGAGGGAAGAGGCCGACGACTGGTTGGTCGGTATGAGACAAGTTCTTGAGGTAGATGACGAAGAAATAACCTGGGAATTATTTCGCACCGAATTCTTGAGAAAGTATTATCCTGAGAGTGTAAAAGGGAAAAAGGAAATGGAATTTATTGAGCTGAAGCAAGGCAATATGTCAATGGTGGACTACACGGCTAAGTTTGTGGAATTAGTTGGGTTTCATTCACATTATGTGGTGGTTACGGCGGCGTTCTCTAAGCGCATTAAGTATGAGAATGGCTTGCGTCCTGAGATAAAGCAAGCGGTAGGGTACCAAAGAATACGAAGATTTTCGGACTTGACCGAATGTTGTAGGATTTTTGAAGAGGACAGTAGGGCTCGATCTACTCATTATAAGAGTTTGAGTGAGAAGAAAGGCAAGCAGCAAGTAAGGGGTGGACCTTATATGACGCCTGTTGATAAGGACAAGTATAAGGGAAACTTTGATAAGAGACTCGGAAGAGGAAGTTCGGGTGCGGTCAAATGTTACAAGTGTGGCGTGTTGGGCCACAAGTCTTTTGAATGTAGTGGCTAATGCCTTAAGTCGGAATTCGTTGCACATGTCTACATTGATGATGAAAGAATGGGAACTTTTGGAGAACTTTAGAGATTTGACTTTGGTTTGTGAAATGACGCCGAGAAGTGTGAGACTTGGCATGCTCCGTATTACGAATGATTTTCTTGCTACCATATGTGAAAGGCAAAAGTTGGACTTGAAGTTCGTTGACTTAATGACGAGTGAGAATGAGGATTTCAAGGTTGACGATTTTGGAGTTTTAAGATTTTGTGGTCGTATTTGTATTCCCGATGATGTGGATTTGAAAAGGATGATATTGGAGGAAGGACACCAGAGTAACTTGAGTATTCATCTGGGAGCGAATAAGATGTATCAAGATTTTAAGAAAATCTTTTGGTGGTCCGGATTGAAGAGAGATGTGGCTCAGTTTGTGTATGCGTGTTTGACTTGTCAGAATTCTAAAGTGGAACATCAGAAGCCTAGTGGATTGATGAAACCGTTGGATATTCCAGAATGGGAATGGGATAGCATATCGATGGATTTTATTACAGGGTTGCCGAATACGCTAAGAGGTCATAATTCCATTTGCGTGATCGTTGATAGGCTTACTAAATCTGCTCATTTCATTCCGATTGATATTAGTTATCCTTTGAAGAAGTTAGCCGAGATTTATGTTCGTGTGATTGTGAAGTTGCATGAAGTTCCTCAGAGTATTGTATCGGACAGAGATCCTAGATTTACTTCAAGGTTTTGTGAGAGTTTACAAAAGGCTTTGGGTTCTAAGTAAAGATTGAGCTCGGCTTACCATCTGCAAACAGATGGTCAAACCGAGAGAACGATTCAGTCGTTGGAAGATTTGTTGCGTGCTTGTGTACTAGAGCAAGGTGGTGCTTGGGATAGTTATTTAGCGTTGATTGAGTTCACCTACAATAATAGTTTTCAATCAAGTATTGGTATGGCACCATTTGAAGCTTTGTATGGTCGGAGATGTTGAACACCTTTATGTTGGCATGAAACTGGTGAGAAGTCGGTTGTTGGGCCGGAGATGGTACAACAAACGACGGAAAATGTGAAGTTTATTCGTGATAAGATGAAAGCTTCTCAGAGTAGGCAGAAGAGTTATCATGACAAGAGAAGGAAAGATCTTGAGTTTCAAGAGGGCGACCATGTGTTTTTGAGAGTTAACCGGTTACGGGTGTGGGTCGTGCCTTGAAGTCGAAGAAATTGACTTCTCGTTTTATAGGTCTGTATCAGATTATTGCACGAGTGGGTGTTGTGGTGTATCGTGTGGCATTGCCTCCGAACCTTTCGAATTTGCATGATGTGGCCCATGTTTCGCAACTTCGGAAGTATGTTCCGGATCCATCACATGTTATTTCTATGGACGAGGTCGAAGTAAGAGATAGCCTTACGGTTGAAGTTTCACCGATTAGGATTTTGGATCGTGAGATTAAGAGACAAAGGGGGAAGGATATTGCGCTTGTGAAAGTAGCATGGGGAGGTGCTGCAGAAGGCAACATGACTTGGGAATTGGAGAGTAAGACGCGGAAGTCGCATCCAGAATTGTTTGGATCAGGTAATATTTTCGAGGACGAAAATTTCTAAAGTAGCGGAGAGTTGTAACGCCCCGATTCTGAATTTCCCATTTTTGTTGAGTCTTTTAATTTATTTAGATTGAATTATTCTTTTAATTGTGTAATTTGAACATTAATATGTTATGTGTGCTTATTATGTTATTTCATTATTCGGAGAGTTTTGGGAATTAATTAGAGGGTGTTTTAGATAATCCTTAATTAGTAGATATTAGAGAGAAATAGAATAGAAAGAGTATAAGTGGAAACAGAGAGAAAAGAAAAGAGATAGAAAGAAATAGAAAGGAAAGATGAAGAGAAGAGAAAAGAGGAGGAAGAGGAGAAAACCTAGAATCATCAAGAATCAAACTTCTAAGCTTCGATTAATCGGGTAAGGGTGTGAAACTTTATTATTCTTTCGATGTGTATGATTATGTGTGTTTCTATTGGTTTGCTTTTGGATTGGAAAGAGTTTTGCTCATTTTTCATTTTTAGGTTGAATTTGAGTTAATCAGTAGAACCTGAGTTTTTACGGTTAAGAGTGAGAGTAAGTGGTAGAATTTAGTCGAAGGATGTTTGGCTAAGGCTACCGAGACGAGTTGGGATTGAATCGGGTGGATTTCATTGGATTTCACAGTTTTGGGCAGTGGGGATTCTGAGTTCACAAACCCTCGCTAGCACGTTCGCTAGGCGAGCGGGTCGCGAGCATTCGCTGGGCATTCACTGTGGCGAGCCAGTAGCGAACGGTCCCAGACTTGGGCATAATGGTTTTGGGTGTTCTTCGTTGGTAGCGAAGGGGGTAGCGAGAATTCACTGTGGCGAGTGGGGTAAAGAATCAAGTCAATGGCTTCTGTTTGCCTTCGCGAGCTTATTTGCTAGGCGAACAGGTAGCAAGCAATCGCTAGGAGCTCGCTAGGCGAGCAGGGTAGCGAGCGTAGCAGGATGTTATTTTCTTGTGTTTTTACTTTCATGTTGATTCTTCGATTCAAGTATGATTAATCATTTCCTATTATGCATAGTTGTGTGCGTGATATAAAATGTTGTTGGTAGTCGTATGGCGTGAATCCTAGAATATGAATAGTGAAGTGTGAAATGTGGCCGTTTGGGCAATTTTGTGCATTTGTTTGAATTGAGTGAAAATGCATAATGAGATAGATGTGAATGTGCATAATTATATGTTTGCGTATATGTATGCATTTCAAGAATGTATGGAGTAATTTTGCATGTGAAGCATAATGATTGCATTCTTGTGTGTCTGATCCCGCGTAGGATCTGCAGAAACCTCGTGTTCTCTTGTGGGGTTTGAGCGATGGTTTATTTTTTTATCCTTAGGAGGATCTGCAGAAACCTCGTGTGCCCTTGTGGGGTGTGAGCGATGGTTTATATTTGATTCCATGGAGAATCTGCAGAACGATTGTGTGCCCTTGTAGGGTGTGAGCAATCGGATTGTGTGCTCGTGTAGGGTGTGAGCAATCCTGAAACATCGTGTGCCCATGTGGGGTGTGAGCGATGGGTGAACATCGTAGGCCCGACGGGGAGTTACTTCGGTAACGAGCGATGGTTCCATTTTGTTCTTCAATTGAACCTGCTGAATGAGTCGGTACCGCATTTGCATCTGTATAGAGTCGTGAGTCGGTCTCTATGAGTGCATTATTATCTTCATATGATATATTGGTGTAATGAACATAATTGTGTATGTTTAGTGGCAAATGTTTGCATGGTGAATATGCTAGGTGAATTATATATGTGTTGCGATGTATATATGATTGAATTGTGATGTATTGCAATGAAAAATGTGGTATGTGTATTCTATGTTGGTGTATATAGATATATATATTATATGCATTGTTTGTTATGATAATGTTTCTCACCCTTCTGCTGTTTTATGATGCTCTATGAGGCATTGCAAAGTAGGTTTGCTGGAGGTCTTTGGGAAGCGTGGCTTCATTCTTTTTGGTCGGTTGGCTCTAATATGTAGCACCGGGTAGTTAGGAGTTCTTTGGTTCTTTTGTGATACCTCTGTGTATGTATCTGTTGGAATGTTTTGTAAACATGACTTATGACTTGAATTAAACTGTTGATGTATACAATGTCCATATGAATGAAGTGATTCAATGTTTAGATGTTTCCGCTTTTATTCTAAATATTGATGTGTGGGTTTTAAGGACTAAGTTCCTTCGTGGTGATTTACCCTTTGTTGCATATCTTTATGAGCATGTGTTATTTGTTTATTGAATTTTCCTGGATAATGTGACGTACCTCTTTTATACCATGTGTTAATTTATACTCTGATGAAAATTTTTATTAAGTGCCTAAATGATTTAATTGTTTATTTGGGGGTATAGAAAGGGGGTGTTACACACACGATCATAAAATCAATCCATGAAGGTTGTAAATGAATCCATGCCAAAGGGCCTGCTATGGATAAGAGGATCCTTCGAGCTAGCTATTGTTGGACAATTGTGGAGGTTGACTGTTACAACTATATGCTGAAGAAACCTTATGCTAACGACATCGCCGCTAGTGACCTTTTTCCAAAATCAGTCACAACTGGCAGGTTGAAGCCTGTTGATAGTATTCTACAGTGGATTGTTTCGCACATTCTTCGACCCAAGAAAGGGGGTTATTCTTGGGTTGATCAAGCCGAGGTTCACTTGGTCTACATTCTGAAAAAGAAGATCAAGATTAGCTGGCCTCACTATATTGCGTGTAGAATCTACTCTTTGAAAGATTCTGGTAGAGGAACCACATTGTATTAGGCTTTTTTTCCAATATGTCCTTAATAATGCAAATGTAGCAGTACTTGGTATTCCTTACACAACCTTGACAACCAACCAGGAATTTTGCCAAAAGACTCTAACTATGATGAGGTATATTTGGGATTGTTGCGGTGGAAATAGGATATCAAACTATTAATTAGTTTGAATCACAATTCAAATCACAACCGCTCTTTGATTTATCCGAAGGAAAATGTCAAAAGAAGAAAAACCTAATTTTGCATCGTAAAGACAATGCGGGGAGAGATCTAGGTAAGGGGTTGGTTAAGCTTAGGGAAGGTATTAGCACCCTAAACTTTTGTAGTACTCTACAGGAACCTTTTGTTTATTTTTACTATTTTGCTTCAATTATTTGCTTTAAGGTATATACAAAGGGTTAAAAGTTAAAGAAAGGAAAACCTAAGGGGTTAACTCTAAGTTTACTCGGCAAGATTCGCATCTTGTGCCTACGTATCCTGGATAGGGAATGGAATCAGAGTGATCGTAGTTCCCCTTGAAAGGGAGGCTAGAAACGTCTTGACTGTGGTCAAGGTTTCAATGGGAAGTAAACGTATCTTAAGGACACGCTTACTTGGAGTGCAGAGACTCCAATCTCTATGTTGAAATTGTTAATTAAAATTAGGGTTAAATTAGGGATTCCACGGCGGGAAACCCTAAAACAGAGTACGACGACTCTTTGACCTGATGCTAGGGTTAAGGGTAAAATTGTCCGCGGCGGGACGCCTAAAAGTATGAGTACGGCGACTCAAAGTTTTATGGTTTGAAAGATGAAAGATATAAGGGTTAAGAATTACTGACGCGGTGGTCAAATGGCTAGACCTTTCTTCGGAGGGAGATTAACAGAGAAATAAAGAATAATGAAAAAGCAATAACAGTGCAAGATTAATGAACATTGAAAGGTGGAATAATGTACAATTGATAATGGAATGACTATTGTAAAATAAACGTACAAAAATAAAAGAGTTAGTAAACAACTTCAACATAAAATTAGACGAAAAATCAATCGGGATGACGTGAGGATTTTAGGTTAATGATAATTTACAAATTGGAAGCTCGAGAATGTGAAAGTGCCAGAAATTGAAGTTAAGAAAGGTTAGCAATTTTTTTGAATAAAAGTTTTATGGTTTTTACTTTTATAACGAAAGGATATTTTTTTAAATTAGAGAAAATTAATTTATTAAGAAATTTTAAAAGAAAGGGGTTAATTATTATTATTAATTTTTAATAAATGTTATCTTAATATTAATTCACCAAAAAAACTTTATTTCCACAATATTAGATAAAAAGAAAAAGTTTTAGAAAAAGGGTTAATTATATTTTAAAAGAAAAAACTATAATTTAAGTGTTAACTATTTTTTAAATAAAATTAAAAACTAAAAAAGAGAAAAACAGGTGGGTTGGGCCGGGTCATCACCTCCCGGACTCAACCCGGTCCACAACTTAAACAAAAGGCACAAGGGATTAGGGCAACCCTAATCCCCTTGTTGTTGTCCGCGGCAGATCCCTTTGGGATTATTGCTGAAAATTTCTCTCTTCTTCTCCTCCATATGCTCGCTATTCTTCTTCTTTATGTCACGAACCTCTTCTTTTCTTTTGAACCTGAAGCAAACAACAAACAAGTGAACAAAAATGGCTTACGTTTTGATGATTTGTGGCTCGTTTGATGATGTTTTTCGGTGATGATGGTGGTGGATGTCTCGCATGGAAAGGATGATGAACCGCTGAGCCAAAATGTGGGTTTTTGTCCGCGGATGAACTTCGTGAATATGTCACGTTTGGATCTGTCAGAGGTTTTAGCATGTGATGATTTTTCTTGAACGGTGAGGACGATGATGAGGAACTCAGTTCCTTTGAGTCTGGTTGGTTCTCGTGAACAGTTTTGATGGCTTTAGTCTTTGATTTCCAGCCGGTGATGAATTGTTCTGAGGCCGCGGGTTGACGGTTTGGATGAACGCTTCTGGGGTTTCGCTGTGTTGGTAAGTTTGTTTCGTTTATGTGATTAGGGTTTCACGGCCTTCCCCCTCGTTAGGGTTTCATCTTCTTCGTTTTATATTGTCTGTTTTCGATCTTGCTGGGTTTGGACTTATTTGATTTACATTTTATTTGATTTTGATTTTCGAAATATGATGAGATTTTATTTGATCATTATGATTTTGTAGATTTTATTGGATTTACTTGTGATTTTGCAGATGAGAACAGTTAGGACTTGGATTGATTTCAGATTTTTGATTCGGATTCAATATTACCCGAATTTTATTCTTCTGGTGAATTGATTTTGGATCCATGTGATTTTACTTGATAAAAACTGGATCTGGACATGGTTTTCTGGATTGGATTTGGGATCTGGTGATCTTGGGCAATGATGTTTAACTGAGCCTATGGTAAACTGGATTCGGATTTCATTTTTTGATGATCTGTTTGGCTGAATTTGAAAAACTCATTTTCGGAAAGCGCTTATCCAAATAATCACTTCTTTTTCTCTTCTTCTGGCCGTCCCGAAAATTAAGAGCGGATGCTGCCTATTTTGTGCCAAGGTTGAGAATATGATTCGGGAGTCGGCTTCGACTTTGTCGTTGCCCTCCCGACGTACCCGATGATGGATAACTGAGGGTATCAGAACTATAAAAAAAACCACTTTTTATTATTCACACATTACCGCTTTTCTCTGTTTTGTCTGTCTTGTGCAGGTACGAAAAAGTCGGGTGAAGAAACATGAAGAATCGGCATGAAGACAATAGGACTTAGGAATAAGAATCAAATGTATTTTAATTTTTTCTTTATAATTTGTAATAAAAATAATATGAATAAAATTCACAATACTTTTATCCAAACTTGTCTGATTCTTCTTTCCATAACTTCATTTTGTCACAACCGAATGACCCACAAAAATATCCGATTAAATCCAACTGATTAAGAGCTTCCGAATAAATTCAACCGATTAAACTTAAACAAATGGATTAACTTCACCAATTAAATTCGTAAATCCAAAAATCTATCTGGATCCACTTTGTCATTAACCTGACGTAACTTTTAAATCCAGACAAACCTTTTCCACATCAACTTGTGTCTGAGGATAGAAATCGTAAATACGGCCTTGAACGAGTAACACAAATAAAACTGATTAACAGCAAAACAGAATCAGCCTCTTCACTGAAAAATTCAACCCTGCATCTCTGATGGATAAATCCAATGCCCTGAACCAATTCGGCCCAAAAATCACGATTAAACAGAAATCATAAACCCGAACATGAATCAAAATTTCCACTGTTTTGACTTTAAAATTGACTGGCAGATAGCATAAGAACAACAAATAAACGCCTGTTAAAACAAACCTCCGCAGAATGATATTTTGCGCTGATTTGAGCCGAACCAAATTGATATCTCAATATAATCAAACCCATATGATAAAATAAATGTATCGGAAATCCATTGACGACAGAGTCTCGGCCTGTTGAATTAATTATTGTATCTCAAAAACCCCGAGGCCAAAATTACCGTGAACTTTTGTTCATCTTCAAAGAAAATAAAGAACTCGTAAATGGAGGCTCTAATTGCTCAATGGATTATGGCGATGATTCAACTTCATGAACTGTCAGCAAACGGTGAATAAATGACCATTTTGCCCCTCAACAGTTAAAGTGCACCAAATGGTTATTTCCTGCAAGAATTGACCAATTGCACAACCTTTTTGTGGTTAGTTAAATGTAATGCCAAAAATGAGATGTAATGCGACATGCATCTACTAATCTAAGGGTAAAATTTGGGGTATTACAGTTGCCCCTATTTAAATAGCTTCACCGGATGATTTGAGCAGCAGAGACTCGAGGAATCACGGTGGAGGGATTTAAATACAGATAACCAAAAATTTTGCCCTTAGACGCAGTGATATGCAATGCAATGGACAAAACAAGACGAAATATAATGTTGATAATGTCATGACTATGATGTGTATGATGAGAATGATAAATGCAAGAATGTAGACGACACGATGACACAGGGGACAGATGTGACGAGCAACTGCACTGGAGAATACGACGCGCTGGTGGAACAGCGCGACAATTGGGGAATTCTAGAGTGATGGACCAATCGGTGCAGGCACGGCCAGTCGTCACTTTAGGATGAAACGATAACACAGGAACCACACGGTGGTAGGATCAGGTAAATGACAAGTGCTGGAATTTCCAGGTCATTCCTTTAAACAAAGAGATCGAGCGGGATCTTCAAGAATCTTCAGAAAATATACAGAGAAAGAAACACCAGAGATACTCGAAAAAAACATCGAATAAACTCAGGGCCAAAGAAACCAATTTCAAGGACATTCGGAAGAACATCGAATGAACTCTGAAACACACCAGAGATATTCAGAAAAACATCGAATAAACTCGGGGATAAAGAACCACATTTCAGGGACATTTGGAAGAACATCGAGTGAACTCTGAAACATACCAGAGATACTCAGTAAACCATCGAATAAACTCTGGGACGCATCCAGAAACAAAAGAACAACATCTATAGGAGCATGCGATGAAGACAAGTCTCTGAAGGTGAACCCAAAACATTTAGGAAAGCAATAAATGTACGGGACAAGTTGAAGACATATCTGGAAGAACATCAGATAAGCAACAAAGGAGTTTTAGAAGAACGTCAGAACAAAAAATCGGTCTGGGAAAACATCAGAAAGAGATAGATCCGGAAAAAAATCGGATGAGATTCTAGAAAACCATCAGAATCACAGGGGTATCTGGAAAACCGTCAGATAGAGTTCTGGAATAACATCAGAACAAAGACTCGATCTGGAAAACCATCAAAAGGAGGAATGTATCCGGAAAAACATCAGATAAGATTCTAGAAAACCGTGAGAATCACAAGGAATTATCTGGAAAATCATCAGATAAAGACTCAATCTGGAAAACCATCAGAAAGAGTTACATATCCGGAAAACCATCGGATAAGAAATGTCATACCTGGAAGAACGTTAGATAGACATGACACACAATTGTTTGGTAGGTGCCAAGTAAGTTGGACTTGACCACAAGGTAAGACAATGGATAAAACACGACCTCAGGAGAAATGCAAATGAGGATGACACTCATGATATGCATATGTACAAGAATAATGCTATGATATATGATCAAATGCAAATGCAGATGCCGACGACGAGGCTCGACTCTTCTGTTAAGATTAAAAGACTGGAAGACTGATTCCTCAACACATATATCACTGCCACTTTGCTAAATTGTAATCAGGTTGATAGTCCCTGTAGGAAGGATGAAGAGCCACCTGGGGATCCTTCAAGTAAACTGCCCCAGATTAAGTTGTCTATAGACTGATATTTACTTTAGCTTGTCTTATTCTGAAAATGACTGTTTTTTTGTACCCTCAGAAGGCTTGCCACAGTCTGAGTCTTGAAAATCTTATGGATAAACCAAATTTGAGAATGACCTGCCCTGAACAAATCTTGAATTGGTTCTTAGACAGGACCACTTGACCAAGTTTCTCGATTGTTTGAAAATTCCTTAGAGGAAAGCCAATTTGCAAACAAAAATATTCATACCACCATGGTAATGCAAAGTTCATGCAACTTTTGAAACCAAAATTATTTTTGGAAAGATAAAAATGAGTCGTTGACCAGAACACGACGGTTTGAGATGCTCAAAGTTTAAAACAAAAGTGTACTGCCAAAATAAATGATTCACAAAGATCTTTTGGAGTCAGGTTACGCAACCTTGATGTAGTATTCTTTAAAAATAACCTTGCTTCAATTAGGTCTTTTGAGGGTTGTAACTTGGCCTGGTTCACGGTTTATGAAACAAAAGGATAAAGGCTCAAAATTTATTTGTACCCACCCATTCTACGTGATATCTTCAGTCCTACGCTCAGTTAACTCATATTATGGATTCAGGTTCCTATAGGTTAGGAATTGCACTGATGGTAGCAATGATGGTTCAGAAGTCAAGGGACCTATGAAAAGGCAGCCACTACTTCCCTATAACATTTGGTTGTTTTGACATTAAGGATTTTCAGGGTAAGGATTTAAAAATCTCATCTTTTTATTATCCCTAAATTTTGCCTGAGTTGTTTCTTGTGAAGATTACAGCCAGCGGGATGCCCCATTTTTGCATAAGTCTCCTTCATAGGTTTTGACTTAGCGGGTTTTTTCTTTTGATTTTTTTTTGAAAGAAAATGACTGCCTAGATTAATGATCACGGTGAACCATCATCGACTTTTGGCTTAAAAAACATCTTTGACACTTGTTTGTTGTGTGCGAAGGAATATTTGTGAAAGCAACCTTTATACGAAGGCGTATTGCAGGAAAGCACAACCGAGTTAGCTGAGAACTACCCATGCCCCAGGTTAAGATTGCGGGTTTTTTGTTTGTAAAGAAAGAAAATCCAACTTCTAGGCTCGATGGGGGTGACAAGGGAT
Organism: Lathyrus sativus; assembly: GCA_963859935.3. Classification (NCBI taxonomy): domain Eukaryota; kingdom Viridiplantae; phylum Streptophyta; class Magnoliopsida; order Fabales; family Fabaceae; genus Lathyrus; species Lathyrus sativus. The sequence continues at coordinate 286,704,469 of OZ012740.1, forward strand.
TAACTTCCTTATTTCTCCATTTTTTGGGAGTTGAAACAATGCCTTACATCGTCAACAAAGTCGGATTGAAAGCATACTGACAGCAGTTATGGGTATAACATTTTCGTCATCCTCCCTCCAATCTTTGCATATCAAAAATTTGAACAAGGGGTAAATATTTGAAAGACTAAGCGTAAAGATGCAAATAATAGATAAAATGAATTAAATCAAAAGTTGCAATGCCCAGTTCATTAATGTAAAAGTACAAACATAATTCGAAAGCAAACAACTAATAAAATAAGGAAAGTACAAACAATGAGAAACAAAAGCCTAGTTACTAAATCAGTACAAGGGTGAGCCATCCTGTCTGAAACACTGGCGTTTAAGAAGATAGTCTGCTAAAGTCGGACTGAAGCTTCACTTTTGATGCACTGGCAGCATTGTAGTCATAGAGAGGATTCTCAAAGGGAGCTCAGACAATCGGATTTCTGTGTTATATGTCTCTTATTTTGACATCTTGCGTCTATAGTTAGCTCTGGTCTGATATCTGTGTCGAGGAATCAGCTTGACGACTCAAAGGGATACTGGAAGATGAGAGGACCGAGAATGAGAAACCGGGGGGAAAATGCAATGCAAAAATGTGATGCTAATGCCATGCAATGGTTTCAAGAATTTCAACAGTCGATTGCAAATATTTTTAGGAAAGCCTGAAAAAGTTTTTAGACTTTAAAATGTAAGACTTTTTATATTTGTGAGGGACTGTTGAATTCCTTGAAACTAGGAATGATGTGATGCTTTATGGATGCAATGCACAACCACAAACAACAAAAGGTCCTAGGTTAGAGGAATAATGAATGGAGTTAAGGTCTACCCATCCCCAAAAGGTATGTACTATAGGGTTAATTATACCTGCAGAACAAGGTTCTAAAGTGGTGCTCAAAGTCATCAGTCCATCCTTCGGATATTATCAACTTCCCGACTGACTCGAGGGTCGATAATATTCTCAAGAGAACTTCTTTTGAATGTAGTACCGCGTAGCAACCATTGTAGAACTACTCCCACATAGTTCCCACACTATGTCCTATATAAGGCCAAGATGGTGTAAAGGTACTACAGTTCCCAGTATCACAAACTCCAATCGATAATAGTAAAAGTTTTCACGACTACACTCATTCAACCAAACCATTTTCGAAAGGGTCTCAACTGAGCGGTGATTCTCGAGTCAGCTTGGTCGGGACTCACTCCCTATAAGCCTCGTCGAATATATCGCCATCCTATAATAATGTCACTCAAGTCCGGGTGTAGGACTTATCTCACAACAAAGTAACTCCCAAGCAAGGTACCCCAAAATATTTACATACAAGTGAGCAAAAAATATTAATGAAACAAATATCAAAAATAAACAAAATAGGGATAACCCTCAAAATATTAAGAAGTCCCCAGTGAAGTCGCCATTTTCTGTTGCGATGGAAATAGGATATCAAACTATTAATTAGTTTGAATCACAATTCAAATCACAGTCGCTCTTTGATTTATCCGAAGGAAAAGGTCAAAAGTGGAAAAACCTAATTTTGCATCGTAAAGACAATGCGGGGAGAGATCTAGGTAAGGGGTTGGTTAAGTTTAGGGAAGGTATTAGCACCCTAAACTTTTGTAGTACTCTACAGGAACCTTTTGTTTATTTTTACTATTTTGCTTCAATTATTTGCTTTAAGGTATATACAAAGGGTTAAAAGTTAAAGAAAGGAAAACCTAAGGGGTTAACTCTAAGTTTACTCGGCAAGATTCGCATCTTGTGCCTACGTATCCTGGATAGGGAATGGAATCAGAGTAATCGTAGTTCCCCTCGAAAGGGAGGCTAGAAGCGTCTTGACTGTGGTCAAGGTTTCAATGGGAAGTAAACGTATCTTAAGGACACGCTTACGTGGAGTGGGGAGACTCCAATCTCTACGTTGAAATTATTAATTAAAATTAGGGTTAAATTAGGGATTCCACGACGGGAAACCCTAAAACAGAGTACGACGACTCTTTGACCTAATGCTAGGGTTAAGGGTAAAATTGTCTGCGGCGGGACGCCTAAAAATATGAGTACGGCGACTCAAAGTTTAATGGTTTGAAAGATGAAAGATATAAGGGTTAAGGATTACTGACGCGGTGGTCAAATGGCTAGACCTTTCCTTCGGAGGGAGATTAACAGAGAAATCAAGAATAATGAAAAAGCAATAACAGTGGAAGATTAATGAACATTGAAAGATGGGATAATGTACAATTGATAATGGAATGACTATTGTAAAATAAACGTACAAAAATAAAAGAGTTAGTAAACAACTTCAACATAAAATTAGAAATAAAATCAATCAGGATGACATGAGGATTTTACGTTAATGATAATTTACAAATTGAAAGCTCGAGAATGTGAAAGTACCAGAAATTGAAGTTAAGAAAGGTTAGCGATTTTTTTGAATAAAAGTTTTATGGTTTTTATTTTTACAACGAAAGGATATTTTTTTAAATTAGAGAAAATTAATTTATTAAAAAATTTTAAAAGAAAGGGGTTAATTATTATTATTAATTTTTAATAAAAGTTATCTTAATATTAATTCACCAAAAAAACTTTATTTCCACAATATTAGATAAAAAGAAAAAGTTTTAGAAAAAGGGTTAATTACATTTTAAAAGAAAAAACTATAATTTAAGCATTAACTATTTTTTAAATAAAATAAAAAACTAAAAAACACAAAAACACGTGGGTTGGGTCGGGTCATCACCTCCCGGACCCAACCCGGTCCACAACTTAAACAAAAGGCACAAGGGATTAGGGCAACCCTAATCCCCTTGTTGTTGTCAGCGGCGGATCCCTTTGGGATTATTGCTGAAAAATTCTCTCTTCTTCTCCTCCATATGCTCGCTATTCTTCTTCTTTATGTCACGAACCTCTTCTTTTCTTTTGAACCTGAAGCAAACAACAAACATGTAAACAAAAATGGCTTACATTTTGATGGTTTTTGGCTCGTTTGATGATGCTTTTTGGTGATGATGGTGGTGGATGTTTCACATGGTAAGGATGATGAACCGCTGAGCCAAAATGTGGGTTTTTGTCCACGGATGAACTTCGTGAATCTGTCACGTTTGGATTTGTCAGAGGTTGTAACCTGTGATGATTTTTCTTGAACGGTGAGGACGATGATAAGGAACTCAGTTCCTTTGAGTCTGGTTGGTTCTCGTGAGTAGTTTTAATGGCTTTAGTCTTTGATTTCCAGCCGGTGATGAATCGTTATGAGGCCGTGGGTTGATGGTTTGGATGAACGCTTCTGGGGTTTCGTCGTGTTGGTGAGTTTGTTCTGTTTATGTGATTAGGGTTTCATCTTCTTCGTTTTATACTGTCTGTTTTCGATCTTGCCGGGTTTAGACTTATTTGATTTACATTTTATTTGATTTTGATGGTCGAAATCTGATGAGATTTTATTTGATCATTATGATTTTGCAAATTTGATTGGGTTTACTTGTGATTTTGCAGATGAGAACAGTTAGGACTTGGATTGATTTCAGATTTTTGATTCGGATTCAATATTACCTAGATTTAATTCTTCTGGTGAATTGATTTTGGATCCATGTGATTTTACTTGATAGAAACTGGATCTGGACTTGGTTTTCTGGATTGGATTTGGGATCTGGTGATCTTGGGCATTGATGTTTAACTGAGCCTATGGTAAACTGGATTCGGATTTCATTTTTTGATGATCTGTTTGGCTGAATGTTAAAAACTTATTTTCGGAATAAGCGCTTATCCAAATAATCACTTCTTTTTCTCTTCTTCTGGTCGTCCCGAAAATTAAGAGCAGATGCTGCCTATTTTGTGCCGAGGTTGAGAATATGAGTCGGGAGCCGACTTCGACTTTGTCGTTGCCCTCCCGACGTACTCGATGATGGATAACTGAGGGTATCAGAACTATAAAAAAAACCACCTTCTATTATTCTAACATTATAGCTTTTCTCTGTTTTGTCTGTCTTGTGCAGGTATGAAAAAGTCGGGTGAAGAAACATGAAGAATCGGCATGAAGACAATAGGACTTAGGAATAAAAATCAAATGTATTTTAATTTTTTCTTTGTAATTTGTAATAAAAATAATAAGAATAAAATTCACAATACTTTTATCTAAACTTGTCTAATTCTTCTTTCCATAACTTCATTTTGTCGCAACCGAATGACCCACAAAAATATCCGATTAAATCCAACTGATTAAGAGCTTCCGAATAAATTTAACTGATTAAAATTTAATCGATTAAACTTAAACAAATGGATTAACTTCATCAATTAAATTCGTAAATCCAAAAATCTATCCGGGTCTACTTTGTCATTAACCTGACGTAACTTTTAAATCCAGACAAACCTTTTCCACATCAACTCGTGCCTGAGGATAGAAATCGTAAATACGGCCTTGAACGAGTAACACAGATGAAACTGATTAACAACAAAACAGAATCAGCCTCTTCCCTGAAAAATTCAACCCTGCATCTCTGATGAATAAATCCAATGCCCTGAACCAATTCGGCCCAAAAATCACAATCAAATAGAAATCATAAACCCCAACATGAATAGAAATTTCCACTGCTTTGACTTTAAAATTGACTGGCAGATAGCAGAAGAACAGCAAATAAACGCCTGTTAAAATAAAACTCCGCAGAATGATATTTTGCCCTGATTTGAGCCGAACCAAATTGATATCTCAATATAATCAAACCCATATGATAAAATAAATGTCTCGGAAATCCACTAACGACAGAGTCTCGGTCCGTTGAATTAATTATCGTATCTCAAAAACCTCGAGGCCAAAATTACCGTGAACTTTTGTTCATCTTCAAAGAAAATAAAGAACTCGTAAATGGAGGCTCTAATTGCTCAATGGATTCATGGCAATGATTCAGCTTCATGAACTGTCAGCAAACGGTGAACAAATGACCATTTCACCCCTCAACAGTTAAAGTGCACCAGATGGTTATTTCCTGCAAGAATCGACCAACTGCACAACTTTGTTAGTGGTTAGTTAAATGTAATGCAAAAAATGAGATGTAATGCGACTTGAATCGACTAATCTAAGGGTAAAATTTGGGGTATTACAGGGATCCTAGAAAAACTCACTACATATTTATTGTTAAGGCCACAAGTTCTCATCTGCAGGACTCTCATGAGAGTGATGAAAACAAAGAAGAAGAAGAAGAAGAAGAAGAAGGAGAATAGGGTGAAAATCACATGGAAACTGATGCGTAAGATAACAGTGGTTGGCTAGATCAATCACCACATTTGGAACATTATGACAACCAAGGATGGGGTGCCTGGAAATACATGGGTTGGACTACATTAGTTGAAAACTACATGCCTCAAGCAACAAATTGGGAATATCAAGAGACCCCGGATTGGAATTACGTGCCTCTATCACCTCTGCGTCTCCAACAAAACAACGACGAACTCCTCGAAATGATGAGAAGTATGCAGCTCAAACAACAAAACTTTACCACTACCCAAGATGAACGGTTCACACATTTGCAGTACTAGCTTCAAGCTCACACAAATAATTTCAACTCATTTGCAACAGCAGTGATGGGTAGGTTTGATGGCATGGTTGAAACTGCCGCAGAACAACACCGTGCTCTCACTACCAGTTTCAACACCCTGAATCGAGTTGTCCTAGAGTATACAAAACAGACTAATGAACAACTTCTTCCACCTCAAGAATATCCATTACGCGGAAGAGGCCATTGCTTTAGGGGGAGAAGGCCTTAAGGAGTCCTTGTATATCATTGTACAATTCATTTCATCTATTTTTGATCGCATTCTAATGTTAATCTATTCTTATATTTATTTGTTTTATTAAGACACGAGTCATTGTAAATTTGTAATAACACATATTTATTTTGATCATTTGTGTGGTTATCTATTTATCAGTTTATATCCTTTCATTAACTTCATTATATGTGGATGTTTGTTAATGACTACCCTGTTGCAAATTTGGTGAATTTGCTTATCTCATTATAATATGTCTTTCAATGACCTTTATCTTCTTTCTTTTTGGTGTTGTCAAAGGAGGAGAAGAAGATCAAGCATAAACAAATCACGTTTACAAGACTGATTGAAATTCTGGCAAGCTCGATGGAAGTTATTGTGGATGTTATGACATCCATTGTAACACAGACTAATGGAGTAATTAAAATGCTGTAAAGGAAAGCAGTAAATAACACAGAAATTGTTCACCCAGTTCAGTGTCAACAACACTTACATCTAGGGGCTACCAAGCCAGGGACGAAATTCACTCTTAGTAGAATTAATTCAGAGTCAAACAAACCAGTTTGCACTCCTCACTTAAAACCTACCCAATGACACTTCAATCTAGAGACACTTTAGACATGAGTATTCCCACTCACTCCCCCCCCAATCACACCACAGTGAAATCAATACAATTATAGAAAAGTTTTGAAGATACACTTCAACCACACACCTTGATCTTGCTTCACAGCTTTGATTAAGGGACACACACTCTTGCTTAAAAGCTTTGAGTGACACAGCAGCTTAGAACCTACCTAACCAATGCATCATACAGTTTCTTGGTGTATAAGTATTCCTAAGACACGCTACACACGTGAAGAACAGAACTTCTTCACTCACAAGGACTCTTAGCATACACTCTCTAATCTTCTGTCAGGAGCTGCGTTTTTAGGATTGATTCTCCCTTTATTTATAGCAGCAGTCAGTCCTTGGGCCTGGGCGCATAAATTAGGTTTATCCATAACAAAACCTTTCTCCAATAATTTACGCACTTGCCATTTAATTCAGGAACATTTTGTTTCGCTTTAGGGCTTCTAAAATGTCTCTTGTCTTTCAGCTTGAGCTTCTAATAAGTTTCCTGATTTCTAGCTACCAGAAAAATCCAATCTGCTTGTTGGATGTCATACGATCAGAGTCATGACATTCTGTATGACATTCAACTTAACTAACATTTAGCTAAGTTAACTTACCCTGCACAATCCATATTATGTATGTACTACCATCAGTTATGACATACATACATACTCTAATGTTTTGACATAAAATGCATCCAATCAAGAGCACTTACAAACTCCCCCTTTGGCAAATTTTTGTAAAACACTCTGTTATTATAACAGAGATTTACACACAGCAGAAGACTTATCATATGCCCCTCTTGCAGGATATTCACTAGCTATACAACAGTTATAACTCACCCTATTAGCCATATGTTAGTCACCACTACAGATGTTATACTTTGCTGAGTAACACACTGGGTTACTCCCCCTCAACTGATGCATTTTATGCATATCTTCTCAGCTGAGCATGCAACCTGTAAACAGTCCTGCAGTCACACATAAAAACATCCAGCCTGTTCTAGATGTCCATACATTCAGGATAACTTCCTGAAGTACACTATTTCCACAGCATAACACTCTCACCTGTTAGCCTAGACTACAGATGTCTCACCTTTTTGTGGACTATCCTGTGCTACTCCCCCTGAAGAGAAGCACTACACTCACATTCTGCTAACACACACATACATTCCCAAGCAACAGCTGGGAGCTCACATAGCTAAGATACAATCCTACACAACCTGGGACCTAGGACTTCAGTAGCAGCACAAGCATATACTAGCTCTAGCAAGTCTTCAACCTGTGAGAATCACAATGCTAACATCTCTCCCCCTTTTTAGCCACAAATTAAGATCAAACTACTAACATAGTATATACCAAAATGTGTAACAAATTTACATCTGTTTGGGGTTTTGCACATTACTTCTCATGAAGAGAATCACAAGTTCATGCTCCTCAGATTCTTCACCTGACATGGCTGCTCCATCAATATCATCTATATCTCTTTCAAGTCTTTGGATAAGAGATTCCAGCTTAATTTTGCGGGCAGTTATTGTACTGATGGTTTATCCTAACTCCCTACATGCGTCCTTCAATTCTGCTATTATCATTCTTTTGGAGATCTTAACCTTCTCAGGAGAAGTAAACACCATATCTGGAACATGTCTTCCTTCTAATAGTTTAAAATGAAGTGACAATTCAGGCTCCCTTTTGCTGGCAGTATCACTTGGCTTCAGGATCTCAGGATATTGATTGAGAATGATTTCACAAATGAGAGATGGAAAGGCAGTTGGTAGCTTAATAACATTGGTTGTGGAGTGTTTAACAACCTGATCAAAAATGTATAGACCAAAGTCAAAGTTAACTTTGGTTCCTATGGCATGAATGATCTTGCTAAGTCCAACAACAATAGTGGAAGTATGATTGGTAGGCACCCAGTTAGTTGCCCCAATTCTATGCAGAATTGCATACTTTACACTTAGTTGTGCTGAAGACAACTTTCCTTTTGATGGCCAGGCAGTGACTTGATTTGCAGTGATCACTTTGCACACTTGATTGTCTGAGGCAACCAATTCTGTTGCACCATCATTTTCTCGTCCTAAGTATTTGTTGATTACAGAAGGTGAGAATTGAACACATTGTCCTCTGACAAACACTTTCATGAATTCCTTGTTGTTTCTCTTTGAAATTGTGTCAGGGATGTTAACAATAAACTCTTTTATCATTCCTTCATAGCAGTTTGAAAAACCAGTAACAGTCTTGATCAGACCAGCCTTGTGTATCAGATCCATTACTTCCTTGATCTTTAGAGCATCTTTCCCCAATTCTCTCTCAAGGGCTATTCTCCTTTGGTATACATATCTCCATTTTGTCACACTGTGAATGGAATGGAATTAGACATTGTCTAGAGGAGCAGCTGGCATGGGTTTGAGAGGTCTCTTACCCAAAGATTTCTTGACATTGAAGATGTTAGGAACATCTCTTATAACATCCCCTTCAGACTCAGAGCTACTCACCTCAACTTTTCTTTTCTTGGAGGCAGTTGATATCTTGCTCCAAGGTTTGGAAGGCCCAGCAGCAGTCCTTTCTCCTTGGTTCTTGGACATAAGGGTTTTTCCTTTCCTGGTTGATAGTTTTTCAGCTAAACCAGGAGCAGCATTCTTGATGAGATCATCGTCTTCAAAATTTACCTTATTGCAGGGTGCTTCATCCATGACCTTCTCAATTTTTGAACTTTTGGTTTTCTCATGTTGGTCATCATCCAGACCTTCCTCCTATACCACAGAATTAGCCAGATTGTCTAGGTTCTCAGTGTTAGGGTTAGACTTAACAGAGAGACACTCAGAATCATCCTCATGGCTTACATTGTAATGTGGAGATGGATCTACCCTAGACAGGAGAATGGTTATCCCTTGTACTTCACAACCTTCATGGAACAGTTTGGAGACCATTTCATCTACATACCTATTCTCATGTGTGAAGTTACTGTTGTTCATGTGGGTTCCAGAATTCTTACCATTTTGCTCTGCATGTGAAGGAGCTGAAGCTTGGCCTCCACTCCTTTTTCCAAAAATCATACTTAGAGGAATGACCTCCATTACAACATCTAGAGAGATACTCTTGTGCTGAGTAGAGTCGAGCTTGGTGGGGATGGAGGTATGATGTTGAGAAATTGTGGAAGACTCAGGCTATATCAGAAGTGATTTGCTTTTGAGAGAATGTGAGGTAAGGAAGGAGACGAATTTGCAGACGCACACGGGGTTAGAAGGATTTGGTAGATGTAGTGGAGGGAATTCAATATTTTAACCAATCAGACTCTGATTAATTTTCAAAATATAATTCCCTATTAGTTGCTATAGCCTCTGACTATGCCACCTTTCCAAGCTGCTTCTTTTACTTAGGATAGTCTGGTGATCCCTTGTAACACCCTTAGCCCTTTGTTGGTCAGAATCATCAAGTTTCACACAAGCCTTTTTAAATTGATACCTGTTATCCCTGTGCATTACTCTCTTGAACTGAACTGAATTCATATTGATGTTCCTCTTAATGTCACAGAACAGAGTCATGACATCTTGAGTGACATTGCTTCCTTTATGCTGGCCATTGTTCATGGACTCCATCAAATTCCAATATAGCAAGTCCAGATTTCTGTTATGTACCTTCTTTGGATGAGATGTCTTGGCGTGCCTGCCTACCCCATAGTTACCATAGCCTGTTCTCCCATCTAGAGGAAGCTTTGGAGTTCGTCTTGCTAATTCCTTAGTTATGGTCTTCTTCATCTTTTGCAGATGTTTACCTTTCTCCAACCGTATTTTATCCTTCTTTTCTTCATTGACCAATACATTGAGGTTACTTCTAGGCTCTCATAGATAGCAGTTGTTTTTGGCTCTAGATCCCCTCATAATTTCCTTACCTTCTTCATTGGTGACAACACATTCATCTTTAGAGAATTTTACACTGAAACCTTGGTCACAGAGCTGACTGATTCTGATGAGATTAATAGTCAGTCCTCTAACCAACAAGACATCATCCAGCCTTGGAACACCAGGGCAATCTAGTTTTCCAGCACCTTTGATTTCTCCTCTAGCTCCATCACCAAATGTTACATGACTTGAGGAATGAGGTTTTATGTTTACCAAGATATTCTCTATTTCAGTCATGTGTCTAAAGCAACCACTTTCAAAATACCAATCCCTTTTGGTAGGCATCCTTAGACCAGTGTGAGCTACTAGAGCCACTTTCTTAGCAACCCATTGTCTCTTCTTGATAGGAGCTTCCTTCTTGGACTTAGCTTAATGCAGTTTCTTGACATGAGCACCCTGTTTGGGTTTTCCTTGATGAGGATGACTAGGAAATCCATGTACTCAGAAACACACGGATTTAATGTGTCCAAGTTTTCCACATTGGTAACACCTATACCCTTGGAATTTACTCTTGACTTGGTTCCAGTTTCTGTTTCTCTGATGTTTTGACATTGGTCGTGACATCCCTTTTGACCTCTGAGTTTCAGGTTTTGGCCCCTTGATCTCCAAGATGGATTTCTATTTGCCAACAAATCCCAGTCCAGACCTGTTACCTGATGTCTGACCACTCTGTAGAATTTCTTCTAGAGTGTCAGTCCCAGGGTTCAGCATCCTTATGGATTTGGACATTTGATCAAGATTAGATTTTAACAAGCTGGCTTCACTTTTCAGAGACTATATTGTTACAAGATGTTCCATCTTCTCAGCTTCTAACTCTCTTATGAGTTTCCTCCGTTGCTCTCCTTGCTGATATAATTCTCCACTTCTGTTGCACAGCTTCTCAAATGAATCAGCAAGTTCATCATAAGTCAGCTCATCTTCACTTGAGTCACCATCAGATATACATACATTGTTCAGAGCAGTGACATGTTTTGCAGACTCATCTTCTGATCCACTCTCAGAATCTCCATCAGACCAAGTGACAATTAGGCTTTTTCCCTTCTTTTTGAGGTAGGTGGGACATTCCTTTCTTATGTGCCCATATCCTTCACATTCATGGCATTGTACTCCTTTGCTTTGGCTGGATGTTTCTTCAGACTTATCCCTTCTGCTGATTTCAGAAGGCATGTTCTTGGCATAAGCTTTAGAATTGGGGTTTATCCTTTTGATCAATTTATTAAATTGTCTTCCAAGCAAAGCTATGGCCTCTGACAAGTTCTCCTCTTTTTCTCCTTCCTCTTCTTCAGAGTCATATGCAGTGTTTGAAACAAGAGCTATGCTTTTGTTCTTTTTCTCCATAGCCTAATCACACAGGCCCATCTCAAATGTTTGGAGAGAACCTATGAGTTCATCCACCTTCATGTTGCATATGTCTTGAGCTTCTTCAATGGTTGTGACCTTCATGGAAAATCTCTTAGGCAGTGATCTTAAGATCTTCCTTACTAGCTTTTCTTCAGACATCTTTTCTCCCAAGGCTCCTGAGGTGTTTGCAAGTTCAAGGACATTCATGTAGAACTCATGAATAGTGTCCTCCTCCTTCATCTTTAGACTTTCAAACTTGGTTGCCAGCATTTGAAGTCTTGACATCTTAACTTTAGAGGTTCCCTCATGAGTTGTTTTGAGAGTATCCCGCACCTCTTTAGCCAGCTCACAATGATGCACCAGTCTGAAGATATTCTTGTCTATACTATTGAATAATGCATTCAAAGCTTTAGAATTCCCAAGAGTCAGGGCTTCTTGCTCTTTGGTCCATTATTCTTCAGGTATAAGCACAGACAATCCATCTTTATCAGTCTTTACTAGAAGTGCCCAGCCTGAGTTTGCAGCTCTCCATGCCTTGCTGTCTAAAGACTTTAAGAAGGCAATCATCCTAGGTTTCCAATAGTCATAATTAGAGCCATCCAGAATTAGTGGTCTATTTGTGAATCCTATGTCTTTATCCATAGTACCAGAATTTATCTTCCCTAGATCTCACCCAGATATAACATGCAGGGTGCCTGCTTTGATGCCAATTGAAATTCTGGCAAGCTCGATGGAAGTTATTGTGGATGTTATGACATCCACTGTAACACAGACTATTGGAGTAATTAAAATGCTGTAAAGGAAAGCAGTAAATAACACAAAAATTGTTCACCCAGTTTAGTGTCAACAACACTTACATCTAGGGGCTACCAAGCCAGGGAGGAAATTCACTCTTAGTAGAATTAATTCAGAGTCAAGCAAACCAATTTGCACTCCTCACTTAAAACCTACCCAATGACACTTCAACCTAGAGACACTCTAGACCTGAGTATTCCCACTCACTCCCCCTCAATCACACCACAGTGAAATCAATACAATTACAGAAAAGTTTTGAAGATACACTTCAACCACACACCTTGATCTTGCTTCACAGCTTTGATCAAGGGACACACACTCTTGCTTAAAAGCTTTGAGTGACACAACAGCTTAGAACCTACCTAACCAATGCAGCATACAGTTGCTTGGTGTACAAGTATTCCTAAGACACGCTACACACGTGAAGAACATAACTTCTTCACTCACAAGGACTCTTAGCACACACTCTTTAATCTTCTGTCAGGAGCTGCATTTTAAGGATTGCTCCTCCCTTTATTTATAGCAGCAGTCAGTCCTTGGGCCTGGGCGCATAAATTAGGTTTATCTATAACAAAACCTTTCTTCAATAATCTGCGCACTTGCCATTTAATTCAGGAACATTTTGTTTCGCTTTAAGGCTTCTAAAATGTCTCTTGTCTTTCAGCTTGAGCTTCTAATAAGTTTCCTGATTTCTAGCTACCAGAAAAATCTAATCTGCTCGCTGGATGTCATACGATCAGAGTCATGACATTTTGTATGACATTCAACTTAACTAACATTTAGCTAAGTTAACTTACCCTGCACAGTCCACATTATGTATGTACTACCATCAGTTATGACATACATACATACTCTAATATTTTGCCATAAAATGCAGCCAATCAAGAGCACTTACACTGATCAAATGTGCAGATCATTTCTAGATAAATGCATGGAGTAAGGGGGAGGATGATACAACATATTATGCTCAACTATGTTTCTACTATTTTGCCATCATCAAACCGGAGCAACAATTGGAACTTTTTTTAGTTCTTGATGAAGATGAGATCATTACCTATTTTCCTTTTAATGCGATATTGCTTTTGGAGGGTGATCTACATATCACTTCTCTAGCATGCATTAGCACCAACATTTTTATTGACCGGCCTCAGATAGTTGTGGCTTCTACATAAGTCCGACAAAAATTTATTAACATAGCACTAAATTTTCCCGAAATTGGAAAACCATTGCATTTTGTAAGCGAATCATCAGTCTCCTATTCGTTTGTGGCGTAGTTTGAAATATATTGGCTTTCTCTTGTTACCCGTGGGGGCTAGTTGGCATATTTGTTGATTTTATCTAAGTTGGAGCCCTCCCCATGGTAATGTATGAGACCATGTTTTCATTCTCATGGATGTTTAGTCGAGCATTTCCGAAAAGCAACAAAACATGTTCTCTTATTTTGGATCATTATTGCTCTATGTTATATATCAGATGTCCTATGTTTATGCTTCTTTCTCGCTCCCTGTATCTTTTATTTTTTATGCTTTATATTATCATATCATATCATATCATATCATATCATATCATATCATATCATATCATATCATATCATATTATTGTTTATGCTTCCGCCATTTTTCTTTATCCGCATGGACTATTTGTTTATGTTTCTGAACTTTTTCTTTTGTCCATTTGGACAAAAAACACTAATAAAGGCTTAAACCCCTAAAAAACGTGTCCTCTTAATGGTGGACTATGGTTACTATCCTTTGCATTGGACATGTAATTCTGGACCTAGAACTAGGATCTTAACCTATGCTTGGAAGTTTGTGATGTTAAACTTTCGATGTTTGGGTACTTGAAGTTCTCTTTTGAAGACCTATTTTAATCAAGGCCCAATCTAAAAGAGTGGATGCTTATGTTATGATGCTTGCTTGTGTGATTAGACCGTTCTTATCCTTAACTTTTATCTTTATGCAATAGGATAGTCCATTCTTCTCCACTCCTTCTTCAGTTTTAAAACTCTTCTCCCTCTTTTTCAAAACCTTCTGGTTTTCAAAATCAAACCACTTTCATAATAAAACCTTGACTTTGGTCAATTGATTTTTCAAACTTTGTTTTCTTTAATAAATTTTAATCAATGTTAATCATACTTTGACCAATTTTCAAAAGTCATAAAAAAAACAAAAACTCATTAAAACCTTTTTGTGCCTTTGTGCACTGTTTCTTTTAAAAATGTTTTCATAAGTTTAGACATAAGTAATCTCTTTAAGCGAAATTATTCGCTTGGAAATAACGACTTGTATTTACATTTAAAATCAATCATAAAAACCCTTTTTTTTATTTGTACCACGAAGTACGGGGTTTTGATCCTATATTGCACTTTGTGGGTATGTAGGCATGAGGCGATAAGTCTCTCCAAACACAAAAATCTTAAAAAATACTTATCTTCTCACCTCCCGAATCTTATTTCAAACAAAAAAGCATAGATATTTCAAAGGGTTCCTATAAAGTACTATAGACATTTTGGGTGCTAACACCTTTCCTTAGCGTAACAAACTATCGCTACTGCGAAAAAGAGTCGGCTGACTGACAGAAGAGTCGCCATCGTTCATTATTTATCCTAGAGAGAGGGAAAAGAAATGATCGAAGAAAACCTATGAAAAAGGGAAAAGACAAGGTCATCGCAACCAAATCTTGGGTTCGGGAGTCGGTTACGCAAGGGGAAGGTATGAGCACCCCTCACGTCCGTTGTACTCAACGGGATCTACGCTTGTTGTCTAAACCTATGGGTGAAAACTATATAAAGGCTTCTGCTAAAAGGGGGAGAACAGAAAGAACAGACTCGATAGGACATCGCCGCCCTATGCCTACGTATTTCCTCGTGCAATGGGAAAGTCAGAGTCAACGTAGTTCGAATAACTATGGGTGAAAGGGGAAAGGTTGCTCGCCAAGACATCGTCGCCTTGTGCCTACGTATCCTCATCTGGTATGAGAAATCAAAGCAAACGTAGTTCAGGCTGACACGACCATTGGTTGTTTCAAGTTTTTTACTGAGTAGGGTTAAATCTCCGTTCTAGCAGTTAGGGATGATGCTTGTTTGCGGTAGAACAAAAACTTAACACACTCTTTCTGAAAATGAGTTTGCAAACAATCCCAAAGGATAAAAAGGTTTGATTTTGTTTGTATTTTTTATGAGAAGAAGTGAATTGAGTTAGATTTGAAACTCATGCTGCACTAAAGACTATGACTTGAGAGCGAATGCGTCACATATCCCCCAAAGAGCATACACTAAACACTCTAGACAGTGTGAGACGAGGCCACCCACCTATCATTTCTTATCTACTTAAGGCTCGTAGTGTACAACAATTGTTAACCTTTATTAAGTGTCTTAAGAAGTTATAAGATGGGAAGAGAAGACACAAGACTCTAAGGGGAACTGATAAACCCTAATGTTAGCATGCAATGTGATCCTAAAGTTGGGATTGAAAAGGCAACTACCTATTGTTATCATGCAAAGGATTGAAAGCCTAATGTCTCTCCTACTCCCGTCTTGAACAGAGGGACTAGGAATCCTAAGGGATCATGGCAAAAGAGCACAAGTAAACACATAGCAATTCAATCACAGATGAAAAGAGATGAAAGATGAAAGTGACTTAAGCAAGTCAATGCAAAGAGATGCAAACATGAAATGCAAACACAAATGCAAGATGAAATGCAAACAAGACTCAAAAACAAAGGAGACTTAAACACAAGAGATGACTTAAACAAGTCAAGAAAGATGAGATGAAATGGGAGAAGTAAACTCGTACAACCACTTACCATCAATCATCAAAGAAGAAAGGTGTTATCCTAAGAAGCACACACAATGAAAAGAGGGAGGAAAGGATGTGGGGCAACAACCACATCATACACATATCAACCAAACAATTCTTAAAACTCAAGCAAAGAAATGCACCAAAGCAAACTCAAAGGAAGCAAATATTCATGACAAACTCAAAGTGTGAACAACGACACCAAATTATCATGAACAAACCTCCTAACCAACTAGGGAAGAAATGGATCACAAAAGGAATGCCTCAAATTAAAACTCAAAATAAAAGGCAATCACAAGAATGATCATGTAAAAGTGGAAGAACCAAAGTTCAAGCACAAACTCACACTTAAACAAGTGGAGAGACATGATCAAGAGGTAACTTGTGACACAAGTTACACATTAAAATGACCTCAAAACAAGCAAGGCATCACCTCAAGCATGTTGTAAAGATGTAACAAAGCTCAAGAGGTGTTTAAGGGATCAATCATGATCATATCCCAAAGATTAGGTCAAGACTAGTATGTGTAAACACCTTTAAAATGACTTGAACTTGTAAAATCCACCAAAAATAGCAAAGACCTCAATAAATCTCAAATAAAATACTCAAGTCAAGATGGATCAAGTTGAAAACAGAATGCAAAACCCCATGATAAAATTAAACTCAAAGCACCATCAACTAAGTCCAAGAAGGCATGATGTTCCACTTTATCGAGTGTATGTCGAGGGTCAACAAATGTTAAAGGAAAACCAAATGGAAAATGATCATTGACAACTCAAATCACCCTCAAAACTTCCTCAATCCATAACCGAAGTGGGAGAGAAAGTTTGGTCCTAGGGGATTTAAAATTGAGGTTCAAATGATCAATTCAAAACTAGGTATGAAGCATAAAACCAATCCAATTATTAATTGTATTAAAAATATTAAAATAAATGGAAAAATAAAATAAAAAATTGAAAAATTAAATAACACTCCAAAATATCATAAAACTATTTTGGGTATTTTTTAGATGCATAAAACTATTTTTAAAACATTAAAAATGAAAAGGTAAATAAAATAAAATAAAATAAAATAAAATAAACAAGGGGGAGGGGTGTGGCCAGCAAGAACCAATGAACTGAATTCATTCACAATGCGTCTGGGCCTCAAAAATTGGAGGTGTGGAAATTAATTTGGCAAGGCCCAAACCACATAAACTCAGAGTTTTAATGAAACTTTGTGTTTCATTAATCCAACGTGGATTCAACGCAGTACATGGCATGGTCAAACCAATCTGAGTGTGACAAATCACAAGGTCAAGAAGTCAAAACAAGCCAGCTCATCTTTCCAGCTGAGATGAACCAGACGCCGGAGCTAAGGCTCTGGTCGTCTTCTCCGGCAACTCGCCGGAGCTCAGGGATCAAATCTCAATAAAAATGGAAAATACCCGTACCATTTGAAAGCTCTTTCAACAAGGATCATGAATCCACCAATCATTTTTGAAAAAGGTTATCAAACAAGGGGTAAAACAGGCTACGATTTTTTAAAGCATAAACTGAAAATGCATCAAACACTCATAATAACCAATCAAACATTGCCTATACAAGATAGGACTTTAGATGCAAGCCAAATGATCCTATTTACATGTCTATAATGAGAGGTTTGAGTTGTGAAAATTACCAAACAAAGTGGTTTCGTTGACCCTTCAAAATGCTTGCATGCTTCAGTTTGACACTTCCAAACTCCTCTTTGATCTTCAGTGATGATGTTTTGAGCAAATTTTTTGAGAAATATCCAAAGAGCAAGCAGATTCGAAGAAGGGAAAATTTTGTGAAATTTGGAGTCACTCTCTTCTCTCTCATGCAACAAGCCAAATTTGAGGTTTTAGGGCAAATCTTGAACTTAAATATGAGGGCTTTGAGGATTCCATGTAGGCCCATAATGCTTGTATTGTGTGATTTGAAAAAAATGCCAAAAACTTCCATTTCTTCACACACACGGGTTATGGCTCTTTCTCATTTGTTAATGGGTCAGCAAGTGATACTTGTGATGTGTAGAAATCAATAGGATTGGTTTTGGTCATGTAGAATGCCTTTGTACCAAGTTTGGTTCAAACCTTTTTTAGGTATGAAATGTGAAAAAGTGGCATGAAAAATGGATTGATTTTTGTCCAAAAGAGGTAATTAACATCATGGCCAATATTTGAAGATGTTAGGTCTTCAAAGTTTCAAAAACTAGACCATTAGATGACGTGTAATGAAAGTAACTCCTAACATGTCCAAAAATCACTTTTTCAAGCTTACCATTGCCTAAATGATCACACAAATCATCAAGTCTCATGGATTTTGGATTCAAGATGATGTTAAGGCCATTAGACACAAGTTTCACGTTGGACAAAATTGGATTTGAAGCCTTGAAGTTCATGAAAATGACCATTGAAGTGAATGACCTATAATGAGATTTTCAAAAATACCCTTGCCTTGTGAAGACCATAACTTGAGCTCCACACATGAGAATGAGGACTTCTTTGAATTTTTAGAAATCTAAGACCATGAGGAATAACTTTCATGTTCACTTGAAAGTGAGGAGAAGCTTAGTTCCATGTGAGAAGTGCCTTGGAAGTGAGTTGACTTTGTGTTGACCAAAATTCTCTTCATCTGATGATACCAACTTGTTGACACCATAACTTGAGATGTACAAACCCAATGGATGAGTTCTTGTACTCAAACAAAATCTTGAAAGATGATGAACAAGTTTCATTTTTATGGGAAAATGAGATTAGACTTGCATCATAGGGAATAATGTCCTTGAAGTTAGGCACCAAAGAAGGGGATTTTACACTAAAATCAACTGAAACCCTAATCTAGTAACTCCTTGAACTCTTGAATTTCCTTTATCTGATCTCAACATGACACCTTAGATGCTTCAATATGACTTATCATGTCTTCAATTGTAAAAAAACCAAGTCTTAAGTCCTCTCAAGTCCACAGCCGACTTTTGGTTGACCAGCTGGAACCCTAACACCATATCCTTTGACTGAGTCTCTTGCAGATGATTTGAATGACCACAAAAACTCCATAAAGACCTCTCAAGATACACATTTAGCTTTTGAATCCTGCCTTATCCAAAATGGTGGCTCATGAATCTCTGATGACCCTCTGATGATCCTCAAGATAGGAGGTGACACCCATACACAAACTTCTCCCCTCAAAGAGCTTTGAAACCCAATCCTGATGGCAATGAACTCTTGATGGCTACCAATGATACCCTTGCTTGAGCTTGAACATGAAGCTCTCTTCTTGAATGGAAAACACAACACCTCTTGATCCCTTGTAAGAACCAATGCTATGCAAATGCAAATGCTAAAATGAAAAGAAACATAAGCCAAGTTAGAAAGAAAAGGTTGGTCAAATTTTGGGGTGCAACAGCTGCCCCTATTCAAACGGCTTGGACCTGAAGGGATGAAAAGAAAATGGCTTTCAGACATTCAAGGTAACAGGTGATTAAATACAAAAGAACCCAGAAATTTTCCAACTGCGGGATAATAAACTGTAGAGCTGTCCACCGGAGTGGAATTAGAATCACCGCAGAAATGTATCTGATAGTTGTAGGAAGGTGAGCTGACCCACCACCAATTAGAAAGCATTGAAATGCAGTCGGAAAAAAAATCTGCTAACACGCAGGCAACGACACTAAGTCGGCTCGACACTCGGTCGGTAAAAACATCTGCTAACACGCAGGCATCTGTTAAACAAACCAGGAAACGAACCCTAAGGTCGGCTAAACACGAAGTTGGTAATATCTGTTATCCAAAGCAGGCATTCGTTAATTAAAATAGGCAACAAACCCTAAGGCCAGCTCGACACGAAGTCGGTAATATCTGCTATCCAAAGCAGGCATCCGTTAATTAAAACAGGCAACGAACTCTAAGGTCGGCTCGACATGAAGTCGGTAACATCTGCTATCTAAAGCAGGCATCCGTTAATTAAAACAGGAAACGAACCCTAAGTTCGGCTGGACATGAAGTCGGTAACATCTGCTATCCAAAGCAGGCATCCCTTAATTAAAATAGGCAACGACACTAAGTCGGCTCGACACGCAGTTGGTAATAGAATTCACAATTTGAAGGAGAATTCCGCTGGGGAAGAATGAACTTAACCAAATAAACTATGTTGGGGAGAAAATGATAAGATGAACACATCCACCAAAGATTTTTTCTTGGGTCTGGATACCGCACAGGCTTATGAAATACACTGATATCTGTTGGAGATACAACTGAAAACAAGAGGTAACAACCTGGCTTATGTTTCGAATGCATATGTTTGAGAATGGCGTAATGCTCCACACGAAATGGAAATGCTATGTGTTTGGGAGGATGCTATGCACAATGCAAATGCAAAGGAACCACTCCAAAAAAAAATGCTGAAGAGACGAAGCCAACTCTGCTGAGGATGACTGGGTGCCAAGTACAATTGGACTTATGCTGGGAAAATAACCCCTGGATGGCCTCCTGGAAAAGAACATTCCTGGGTAATAGTGCTCTGCTGAGAATAAATCCAATCTACTGGGGATCAAACCAACTCTGTTGAAGAAAATGCCCTGAACAGCCTTCCAGGATACAACTCTTCTGGGGAACAAAAACACTCGACTGAGGAAAATGCCCTGAACGGCCTTCGAGAATACGACTCTACCGGGGAGTAGGAAAACTACTGAGAATAACTCCACTCTGCGGGGAATTCCACTCTACTGGAGATTAAATCCAATCTGCTAGGAATTAAGAATAAGATTTATTGGGAAGTTATCCCAAACTCTCTCTGCTGAGGATTGAGAACAACATTCTCTGGGATCAGTCCCACTCTGTGGGGAAGAGACCTACTCTGGAGACTTCACTAGAGATTAGGAATAAATATTAATTGGGGAACCCTCCCAAAGAACTCGCTCTGAAGAATACCAATAAACATTGGATTCTACTGCGGAGAACGTCTTCATCGGGGAATACTCATCTAGGGAATCAACTTCAACCTCTGCTCGGGGGAGTGAGAATAAACTCAACAGCATTAACCTCTTCTTGGGGAAATTAGTTTTAGACTCTGTGGGGAAAACGACACTGAATTCGTCCCACTGTTGGGGAGCGGTCCTGAATCTACCTGCCAAGGGATAGGTGTAGTCCACTGCCAGGGGATCTCAATCTCGACCCGCTGGGGATAAGTGCAATCTCAACCTGCTGGGAAGAAACTAGTCTTAAACTGCGTATTATTACCGGCGAGATACTTCTGATCTAACATCTACACCTTGTGTGGATAGAGACATGGTGACTCCACTGGGGATACACCTCTGAAACAAATCTCAATGATGAGAGCCCTGCAAATGAAAAACAAACAACGTGTCTTGTACGCAATAAAGGCTATTTCGGTCATCGTCCATGACATTATTCAAGTGAATCAATGTTTCAATTATGATTAGTAAAGCCCTAAAAGTTTATGTATGCACAGTTTTATCAAAACGTCAGGCGTCTTTTGCAAACAAAACAGTAAAAGCTAAAACAAGAAAACAAAGCTTTCTGAATAATATACTCATTGATTGAAAATGGCCTGTAAATAGGCAGATTTACATCAGATGCAACTCCTGAAAAGAGAAAGTTGTGCAAAAAGTACAAAAATACAACAAATATATACAAATGTCGGTAATGTGGTATAGACAACCACCGTGTGTCGATTCGACTATGACTCGCACGACTTCGATGCTTTCTCCAATGCTTCGTCCTCTGAAAAGACTGACTTGTTAACCCTCGGGTCCTCCAAGAATCCACTATGCTCATGGGATCAGACGCAGACCGCAGTCATTTGCTTTTTAAATCCCTAACTTTTGCCTCAATCGCCCTTGCGAGTTTTCGATCCACCGGGATACCCATTTTTGCCGAAGTCGCCTTTTTAGGTTTTCAACTTCGCGGGTTTACATTTTTTCTTTTTATCCCTAATTTTTGCCCGAACCCATCCTTTTTATGGTTCGCCGGGATGCCCCATTTTTTCCTGGATTCTCTTTTTATTTCCAGCAGGTCTGTTTTTAAGCAAAGTATTTTTTGACTACGTCTGCGTTCACAGGGGATGTAAAATCTACGCCATCCATAGTTGAAAGTAGGAAAGCTCCTCCAGAGAAGACTTTTCTTACCACATATGGACCTTCATAGTTGGGAGTCCATTTGCCCCTATGATCTATCTGTGGAGGGAGGATCCGCTTCAACACTAAGTCACCTGCCTGAATGCTTCGAGGGCGCACCCTCTGATCGAATGCTTTTTTCATTCTGCTCTGATATAATCGACCATGGGCAATAGCCGCCAATCTCTTCTCATCAATCAGACTAAGTTGATTCAAGCTAGCCTTCACCCATTCTGCCTCGTCAAGCTTAACATCAACCAACACCCTCAGGGAAGGAATCTCGACTTCTAACGGTAGGACAACTTCCATACCATACACTAGCGAGAAAGGAGTTGCCCTAGTTGAAGTACGTACTGAAGTACGATATCCGTGTAATGCAAAAGGAAACATCTCGTGCCAATCTATGTAGGTAACAACCATCTTCTACACAATCTTCTTGATGTTCTTGTTGGTTGCCTCGACAACACCATTCATCTTCGGGCGATAAGGAGAAGAGTTGTGATGTTCGATCTTGAAAATCTAGCATAGTTCCTTCATCATCTTGTTGTTCAAATCCGAACCATTATCAGTAATGATTCGTTCAGGCACTCCATAACGACAGATGATGTCCTTCTTGATAAAGTGAGCCACAACCTACTTGGTCACGTTGGCGAAAGAAGTGGCTTCAACCCACTTAGTGAAATAGTCAATTGCCACTAAGATGAAGCGATGTCCTTTGGATGCGGTTGGTTCAATCTTACTAATCATATCAATGCCCCACATAGAAATGGGCCAAGGAGACGCCATGACATTCAGAGGACTTGGCGGCACATGCATCTTATCAGCATAAATCTGGCATTTATGGCACTTTCTGGCATACTTGAAACAATCAGACTCCATAGTCATCCAATAGTAGCCTGCCCTTAACAATTTTCGAGACATTGCATGTCCGCCTGCATGCATACTGAAAGAACCCTCGTGGACTTCTTCAATTAGAAAACCTGCTTCCTTTTCGTCCACACATCTCAACAACACCAAGTCGAAGTTTCTTCTATAAAGCACATCGTCTTTGTTTAGGTAGAAGTTTCCAGACAATCTTCTCGAGGTCTTCTTATGTCGGCTCGATGCCCCAGGCGGGTATTCCTAATTCTAGAGATAGTTTCTGATATCATAATACCATGGCTTCCTATCAAATGCTTCCTCTACTGAAAAATGAAAGACGGCCTATCGAGGCGCGAGATGACAATCCTCGGAGCATCATTCCAATAATTCACCTTGTACATCGAAGATAAGGTTACCAAAGCATCTGCCATCTGATTCTCGGTCCTTGGCACATGGTGAAACTCTACTCTGTCAAAGAAAGGTAACAACCTTCTGGAATAATTCATGTAAGGAATTAGGTTGGGTTGACGAGTCTCTCATTCTCCTTTAATCTGATTAATGACCAAAGTTGAATCACCATAAACATCAAGGTTCTTGATTCTCAAATCAATAGCTTCTTCAATACCCATGATGCATGCTTCATACTCAGCTTCGTTATTGGTGTAGGAAAATGTTAACCTGGCGGTGAACGGTATGTGGGAACCATGGGGAGTTGTAATGATTGCCCCAATTCCGCTGCCATAAGAGTTAACAACACCGTCAAAAATCATCTTCCACTGGGAGCCTATCTCGGGACCTTCGTCTGGTAGCAGCTCATCACAATCTTTCATCTTCAAAAACATGATGTCCTCATCAGGAAATTCAAACTTCATCGATTGATAGTTGTTGCACCCCAAAATTTGCCCAACTTTTCTTTACCTAGCTTATGTTTCATTTCATTCACATTAGCATTATCATTTGCCTTTCATTGACATGTATGCAAGAGATCAAGAGGTATGATTACCAATCAAGGGATACACAAGACTATGAAGCTAGCTAAGAAGGTTATTCAAGTGTTCAAGGGTTGATATCCTTGTCAGAGAAGTCAAAGGACTCTCAGAGTGAGTGGTTGAAACCAAGGTTGTGTGCCTCCTAACTTGAGAGTTGTGGGAGCTCCTCAGATGATTCTGAAGCCAGGAAAGTGGACTTGAAGCCTTGAGAGAGCTTATGAGATGTCTTGGAAGCCATCATGAGGCCTAGACAGGTCATGGTGCAAGATTGAGAAGCCTCAACCATGAGTGGTGTAATTAGGGTTTGACTGGGTCAACCCTAGGTCAACTGATGATTTGAGGAAGGTTGAGACCTAATCCAAGAGACATGTATCATGGATTGATGCATTGAGGTGTTATAATTATGATTCCAAGGTTAACTCATCATGATTGAAGAGTTTGAGAAGTTTCAAGCTAGGGTTTCTAAGGCTTGACAGTGTAAAATCCCCTAGTTTGACCCCTATCTTCAAGGCAGTTTAGCTCAAGATGTGATTGCCATCTCATCTTACCCCCAACCTGAATGTTGTAGAGCATGGTCTTATCTTTAATTTGAGTGCTAGAAGTCCTTGATAGGATTTGTAGAACTCAAGTTATGACTTTGACAAGTTACAGGTCATCTGAGGTATGTGAATTTGGGGGCTTGAAAGTTACCCAACTTGCATCAAACTTTTGCCCAAGAAGGATGATTCCTATGAACTTTTGGTCAACATGAATGTTGTTCCTTATTCTCTTAGCTTTATAGAGAGTACTATAAGTCCTTGATAGGATTTGTAGAACTCAAGTTATGGCTTTGACAAGTCAAGGGCATTTTGGTCATTTGGAGATTACAGGTCATTTCAATCATAAGGCCATAACTGCTATTTCCAAGCTTCAAATGGAAAAATGTTCAACATCAATAAGTTCAAAATGATGCTTTAAGGATAGTAAGGAGGTCATGAGATGTTGGAAATGCTTGTAGCTCAAAGTTGCAAAAATGACCTAAAATAAGGGTATAAGTTAAATGAATCAAAGTTGGAAATTGATATTTTCAATCTACACATCCAAACCATGGCATGTAATATATCATTTTGACTCTAGAAAACATTTTAAGAACATTGGTTTAGCCACATTTTTGAATTGAAATTCAATTGGTGGACTTGCTTTGAAAAGTGATTACTTACATCATAAGTAACATTTGCAAAACATAGAATCAAGGCATAACCAAGGCCCTTTGCAAGCTAAACACTTTCAAAATGTCACTAGGGGAGAAATTGGAAGAGAATGGGGTTGGTTTCAAGCTGCAAACAGAATTATGCATATCATGGCATATGGTTGAAATTCTCATGTCATGAGAGATTGAAACTCTCATTAGAAGGATCTAGAGAGTTCTAGATCATCCATACATCATCTATATATTGAGTAGAGGTGATCCAATGCAAAGGTTGGTGATGATTGAAGGAGAGAGCAGAGATTGAGATTGGAATTGCATAGCTTGCAACTGAATTCGGTTTCACCAATTTCTTCACTTTCTATCCATTTTCTTGATTGCAACTTCTTCCATGGATGCTAAGAATTGAGTCCAGGTCATAATCAAGAGGAATTCGTGGCTGATTGGTGTTCTTGAGCACAAATTTTTCCACCTGCAACTCACCATCGGGTTTCAAGATTCAGGAGCTTTCAACCAGTTCTATTGCATACAGAAGCAAAGAAAGGATCCATTGATCGTGTCTGGAGGGTTGGAGAGCTTTATTTAAAGGTTTAGTGCATCTGTTCATCCAACATTTTCAGGTTAGTAACTTTCTTCCTCCAGCATGAATTAGGTAGAATCAAGATGAATTAGGGTGTTAGATGCATTGTAGAACGGTGTAGGAATGATTTCAGACCATTAATTTGAGAATTAGTGACCAATTTAGGATGTTACCATTTTCGATTGAGAATTGGTTATGGCGAATCTTGAGGTTTCAGAGAGAATAGAGGGCATGAATGAATTCGTGAGGGAATTTGGGACAAGTTTCATGTATAGACCACTTGCAATGGAGGATCCTAGAGAGAGTTAGGGTTGGGGACGATGACCGGAGCACCACCGGTGGTGGCCGGAGCTGCGCGCGAAGTTCAGAGGTTCAAAAGGTAGAAGATGACTCTAGAGCCATTGGATGTGGTAAGACCTTTGACTAGAGGAGTGATCCAACGGCCACGTTTTAATTTCAAGTTGTGAAGGATCTGAGTTAATGAAACGCATCGTTTCATTTAGTGCTGATGCTGGGCTTAGTTGAAACTTTGCTAATCACACCCCCCTGATGGCCCAATCCATTATTTGAACTGTGTTTTATTTCTATCTGCACCGTGTGCTTGTCCATTTTATTTTGATTTTCATTATTTTCTTCATTTTATTCATGGTTCTTGGAAAAATCATATAAAATTGAAAAATGATCCAATTAATCTCATTCTTTTTGCATTATACTCATGATTGAGTCTAGTATTATTTTCATTTCATGCATTTTCTGATTTTATGGGAATTTTATATTTTAATTGATATTAAAATGGTTATGTTTGATACTTAATTTTGTGGAATTTTGTGTGATCATGTGGTGATGATTTTGATCCTAATTTTTTGTGTGTGATTAGTTTAGACATGTATGCTCCCATAGCATTTTTTCACATTTTTGTGATGAAAATAGGTGGTAGTTTAGATTGAGATTTAGGTGCTTCCTTTTAGGGTTTAGGTTTAGTACCTTATAGTGTAGAGTTTATTTCTAGGTCTTATTTGATGATTTGATCTCTGGAATTAATATGGTAGAGTCATGATTGACCTAAGTCCCCATAGTTATTTTTGTAGGATTTTACATTTGGTTTTAGTATTTTAGTTAGGACTAACTTTAGAACTAGGTTTTAGGTGATCCTAACTTACTAACTCCACTAGATTAACTTCTTTAATCCCCTTAGATTAGGGTTTTGCTTTGTTTGCCTTTGGTTGAGATTGAAGATAAGTTGAAGACAAGGTGAGGATGCTTGATGTAACGCCCCGATTTCGACTATTCCTTTTTCGTTGAGTCCTTTTTGGTTTAATTGGGTGAATATTATTTTGATGTGTAATTTTTGTGGAAATATGTTATGTTTACATATTATTCTATTTTACCCGATTTTGGGAGTTGTCGGAGAAAATAGCTGGAGGGTATTTTGGACATTTCCTATTTAAGTAATAAGTTGGATATTTTATGACTTATTAAGTTAATAGATTTTTTGGGAAAAATAATAGGAAGATATTAAAGAGGAAATAAAAGAGAAAGAAAGATAGTAAGAAAGGAAGGAAAGAAAAGAGAAAGAAAGAAGGAGAAGAGAAAGAGGAGAGAAAGAAGAGGAAACTTTGGAAAACATCAAGATCAAACCCTAGCTTGCGATTAATCAGGTAAGGGTGAGAAGTTTTATCATCTTCATAATGTGTATGATCATGTATGTGCTATATTGGATTTGTTGGATTATTTTCTATGTTTCCATTTCTAGGTCGGAAGTTGATTTAATCGGTAGAAACTGAGTTTTATCGGTTAGAATTTGGAATAGACGGTGTAGTATAGTCGGATGATGAGTGGGTTGTACTACTGGAACTGATTTGGATTAAATCGGTCGGTTTGTGAGGTTTGGGCTTTTGGACAGCCATGGAAGTTCTGTCTTCGCAGGCTCGCCAGGCGAATGGCAGCGAAGCTTCGCCAGGCGAAGCCCAGCGAGCTGCAGCGAAGCAAGTCAGAAGCAAACACCCTGTCTTCGCTGGCAAGTTCGCCAGGCGAATGAGAGTGGCGAAGGTTTTCCAGGCGAGTATGCTAGCGAGTAATTCCAGAATAAATCCCAGTGGTCTTCGCTGGCAAGTTCGCCAAGCGAACGAAGTAGCGAAGGTTCGCCAGAGGCTTCGCCAGGCGAAGGTTAGCGAACACAGCAGCATATTTTTCTTTCTTGTGTTTTCCATTCATGGATTGGTTGTGTGGTTTGGTTGCGATCATTCCTTGTTTGAGATGATTAATTATATGTTGTTATGTGTGTTGTGGGTAGCCGTATGGCGTGAATCCTAGTTTATGAATTGTGAAGTGTGGAATGTGGCCGTTTGGTATTTTGGTGCATTACTTGAATGTAATAGAAATGCATGATGAGATTATATGATGACTGTATGTATGTATTGTGATATGTATATATAGTGGATGCATAATGAATATATGCAATGAATGTGAAGAATGCATGAGCATGTTCGCAAACGTGGTTGCATTTCAAGAAGTGTATGAAGTACATTCTTGTGCTGTTGACTCTTAGGAGAGTCTGATGAGTGGTGTGACTCTTAGGAGAGTCTGATGAATGAAGTGATTCCTAGGAGAATCTGATGAACGAATTGATTCCTCGGAGAATCTGATGAAAGATGTGATTCCTCGGAGAATCTGCTAAATGACTTGATTCCTCGGAGAATCTGATGAACAGTGTGATTCCTTAGAGAATCTGATGAATGGTGTGATTCCTCGGAGAATCTGATGAATGGTGTGATTCCTAGGAGAGTCTGATGAGTGATGTGATTTCTAGGAAAATCTAATGAGTTATAGGATACCCATGAGGGGTGGGAGTGAATTGATTCTTAGGAGAATCTGACGGACGATTAAGTCGATAATGTGTTGCATTCGCGTAGAGTAGCGAGTTGGCCTCTATGATTTGCGTGTTGACATCTGTGCATGATGTATGGCGAAATAAGCATGTTGTGTATGTTTATTAGAATAATGTGAAAGGTGTGAATGACATAATGAAATGCTTGAAGATATATATATATGTATATATATATGTATGAATGAATATATGTATATATGTATATGTGTATAACATGTATGAATGTTCCTGAATGGATATAAACCTTAATGATGCATATTGTTTATGCTTGATGTTCTATTTGTAAATAGACTTTAGTGGATACATTGCGATGTACGATGTGAGTCGTGGTGAGAAAGCGTAAGATGCATGATTGTGGATATGATATATATATATATATATATATATATATATATATATATATATATATATATATATATATATATATATATATATATATATATATATATATATATATATATATATATATATATATATATATATATATATATATATATATATATATATATATATATATATATATATATATATATATATATATATATATATATATATATATATATATATATATATATATATATATATATATATATATATATATATATATATATATATGTATATATGCCTTTATGCATTATTTGTTATGATATTGTTTCTCACCCTTCTGCTGTTTTATAATGCTCTATGAGGCATTGCAGATTAGATTACTGGAGATCTTTTGTGAGGCGTGGCTTCATCCTTTAGTTGGTCGGCTCTGATATGTAGCACCGGGTAGCTAGGAGCTGTTTTGTTTCTTTTGTGATGCATGTGTATACGCATCTGCTGATGAAAGTTATGTAACCATGTTGGTTGATGATTTGTATATATGAATACATGTGTTAGAGAATTATGAAATATTTGGATGTTTCGCCTTTGTTCTAGATATTTTCTCGTGGGTGTTACCCCGTTGTTGCATATCATTATATATGAGCAGGTGTTTTATATGTGTGATTTTCGGATAATGTGGCATGTCCCTTTTATACCGTTTTATAAACTTACTCTGATGAAATTTTGAATTTGTGCCTAAATAATTAATTGTATTATTTGGGGGTATAGAAAGGGGGTGTTACATTAAGTGGTATCAGAGCCAGTGTTGAGTCAGTTGTGTCTGTCTCGTTGTTTTGATTGGTTAACGGTTGTTTAACCTTGTTGTTATTTTGTGAGTAATCAGAATATGGCAGGTCGTAATGACAATGCTATGGCTGCGGCATTGGAGGCGATGGCTAGAGCGGTGCAGGGTGCACTGAATGTGAACTCTAATGATGAGTTTAGAAAGAACCAGCCGCCGGTATTCAAAGGAAGGTTTGACCCGGACGGTGCCCAGATTTGGTTGAAGGAGATCGAGAGGATCTTTAGAGTTATGAACTGTGCTGAAGGCAATAAGGTGAGACTTGGATCTCACATGTTACGGGAAGAAGCCGATGACTGGTGGATCGGTATGAGACAAGTGCTTGAAGTAGATGACGAGGATATAACTTGGAATTTATTTCGTTCTGAATTTTTGAGGAAGTATTATCCTGAGAGTGTGAAGGGAAGGAAAGAAATGGAATTCCTTGAGTTGAAACAAGGTAATATGTCCGTAGTGGATTACACGGCTAAGTTTATGGAGTTAGTAAAATTTCATCCTCACTATGACGCGGTGACGGCGGAATTTTCTAAGTGTGTTAAGTACGAGAACGACTTGCATCCTGAGATTAAGCAAGCGGTGGGCTACCAGAGGATTAGAAGATTTTCGGACTTGACCGAATGTTGTCGAATTTTTGAAGAAGATCGTAAAGCTCGTTCTACTCACTACAAGAGTTTGAAGGAGGAGAAAGAAAAGCGACAAGGAGTGAACCTTATGTGACGCCAGCTGATAAGGGCAAGCATAGGGAAAACTTTGTTAAGAGATCTGGAGGAGAGGGTTCTGGATCCATTAAATGCTACAAGTGTGGCGAGATGGGTCATAAGTCTTTCATGTGTGGAAAACCCAAGATCAAGTGCTCTAACTGTGGAGTTCTTGGGCATGATGCTAAGGATTGTAGAATGGACGTAGTGAAATGCTACAATTGTGGAGAAGTAGGTCACATCAGTGCTAAGTGTTCTAAACCGAAGCAAGCTTCAGTAAATGGGAAAGTATTTGCATTGGCAAAGTCAGACACTACCAAAGCGAATCGTTGATTTAAGGTACATGCTTTATTGACAATATTCTTTGAGTACGTTAAGTGTTTGAGATTTTTGTATATTTACTTGTGATGGTAATATGGTTATTGAGACGCCCGCTTCACGGTCGGTAACTACGTCTTTGGTATGATTAAGTTGTCTCTTGACTATGTATGGTAAGGACTTTGTTATGGAACTAGAGTAGATTGTTATCCCCTGTTGGAGAGGATGAGAGTTTCTTGCCCACGGAAGAGTTGGAGAAACTTCTAGTGGACGGGACTCGAGTGTTTAATTTGGCTGCATCAGTGTCAGCAGAGGGTAAGGTTGAACTGGACGTGTTTCCAGTGGTGCGTGACTTCCCAAAAGTATTTCCGGAAGGTGTTGAGGATGTACCGCCGAAGAGAGGAGTTGGATTGAATTCCGCTGATTTGATGGTGAATGAGAATGAAGACTTTAAGATGATGATGTTGGATGAAAGTTTGTATCCGAGATTCAAGCTCATTGGGGTAGAATGACTAGTATGTCATTCCTGATGAGGTATAAGTGTTAGGGTTGTGTTCGCTAGGGTAGAATGACTATGTGTCGTTCCTAGTGAAAGTAGAACGACCGTGATGTTGTTCCTGGTGGAGGGTATGCGGTGTGCCTGTAACCTCCAATGGAGATTGACGTGGATTGACGATCTTATTTGAGTCATGCGGTATGACTATGATTGTGGTATGGAAGTATGCGTGTAAGAGATCATGTGTAACTTGGAAAATGGAGAGAGGGCGTGAAAGTCGTGTCCGGTATGGTTTGAACCAGGTGATATTTTCGAGGACGAAAATTCCTAAGTGGGGGAGAGTTGTAACGCCCCGATTTCGACTATTCCTTTTTCGTTGAGTCCTTTTTGGTTTAATTGGGCGAATATTATTTTGATGTGTAATTTTTGTGGAAATATGTTATGTTTACATATTATTCTATTTTACCCGATTTTGGGAGTTGTCGGAGAAAATAGCTGGAGGGTAGTTTGGACATTTCCTATTTAAGTAATAAGTTGGATATTTTATGAGTTATTAAGTTAATAGATTTTTGGGGAAAAATAATAGGAAGATATTAAAGAGGAAATAAAAGAGAAAGAAAGATAGTAAGAAAGGAAGGAAAGAAAAGAGAAAGAAAGAAGGAGAAGAGAAAGAGGAGAGAAAGAAGAGGAAACTTTGGAAAACATCAAGATCAAACCCTAGCTTGCGATTAATCAGGTAAGGGTGAGAAGTTTTATCATCTTCATAATGTGTATGATCATGTATGTGCTATATCGGATTTGTTGGATTATTTTCTATGTTTCCATTTCTAGGTCGGAAGTTGATTTAATCGGTAGAAACTGAGTTTTATCGGTTAGAATTTGGAATAGACGGTGTAGTATAGTCGGATGATGAGTGGGTTGTACTACTGGAACTGATTTGGATTAAATCGTTCGGTTTGTGAGGTTTGGGCTTTTGGACAGCCATGGAAGTTCTGTCTTCGCAGGCTCGCCAGGCGAATGGTAGCGAAGCTTCGCCAGGCGAAGCCCAGCGAGCTGCAGCGAAGCAAGTCAAAAGCAAACACCCTGTCTTCGCTGGCAAGTTCGCCAGGCGAATGAGAGTGGCGAAGGTTTGCCAGGCGAGTATGCTAGCGAGTAATTCCAGAATAAATCCCAGTGGTCTTCGCTGGCAAGTTCGCCAAGCGAACGAAGTAGCGAAGGTTCGCCAGAGGCTTCGCCAGGCGAAGGTTAGCGAACACAGCAGCATATTTTTCTTTCTTGTGTTTTCCATTCGTGGATTGGTTGTGTGGTTTGGTTGCGATCATTCCTTGTTTGAGATGATTAATTATATGTTGTTATGTGTGTTGTGGGTAGCCGTATGGCGTGAATCCTAGTTTATGAATTGTGAAGTGTGGAATGTGGCCGTTTGGTATTTTGGTGCATTACTTGAATGTAATAGAAATGCATGATGAGATTATATGATGACTGTATGTATGTATTGTGATATGTATATATAGTGGATGCATAATGAATATATGCAATGAATGTGAAGAATGCATGAGCATGTTCGCAAACGTGGTTGCATTTCAAGAAGTGTATGAAGTACATTCTTGTGCTGTTGACTCTTAGGAGAGTCTGATGAGTGGTGTGACTCTTAGGAGAGTCTGATGAATGAAGTGATTCCTAGGAGAATCTGATGAACGAATTGATTCCTCGGAGAATCTGATGAAAGATGCGATTCCTCGGAGAATCTGCTAAATGACTTGATTCCTCGGAGAATCTGATGAACAGTGTGATTCCTTGGAGAATCTGATGAATGGTGTGATTCCTCGGAGAATCTGATGAATGGTGTGATTCCTAGGAGAGTCTGATGAGTGATGTGATTTCTAGGAAAATCTAATGAGTTATAGGATACCCATGAGGGGTGGGAGTGAATTGATTCTTAGGAGAATCTGACGGACGATTAAGTCGATAATGTGTTGCATTCGCGTAGAGTAGCGAGTTGGCCTCTATGATTTGCGTGTTGACATCTGTGCATGATGTATGGCGAAATAAGCATGTTGTGTATGTTTATTAGAATAATGTGAAAGGTGTGAATGACATAATGAAATGCTTGAAGATATATATATGTATATATATGTATGAATGAATATATGTATATATGTATATGTGTATAACATGTATGAATGTTCCTGAATGGATATAAACCTTAATGATGCATATTGTTTATGCTTGATGTTCTATTTGTAAATAGACTTTAGTGGATACATTGCGATGTACGATGTGAGTCGTGGTGAGAAAGCGTAAGATGCATGATTGTGGATATGATATATATATATATATATATATATATATATATATATATATATATATATATATATATATATATATATATATATATATATATATATATATATATATATATATATATATATATATATATATATATATATATATATATATATATATATATATATATATATATATATATATATATATATATATATATATATATATATATATATATATATATATATATATATATATATATATATATATATATATATATATATATATATATATATATATATATATATATATATATATATATATATATATATATATATATATATATATATATATATATATATATATATATATATATATGTATATATGCCTTTATGCATTATTTGTTATGATATTGTTTCTCACCCTTCTGCTGTTTTATAATGCTCTATGAGGCATTGCAGATTAGATTACTGGAGATCTTTTGTGAGGCGTGGCTTCATCCTTTAGTTGGTCGGCTCTGATATGTAGCACCGGGTAGCTAGGAGTTGTTTTGTTTCTTTTGTGATGCATGTGTATACGCATCTGCTAATGAAAGTTATGTAACCATGTTGGTTGATGATTTGTATATATGAATACATGTGTTAGAGAATTATGAAATATTTGGATGTTCCGCCTTTGTTCTAGATATTTTCTCGTGGGTGTTACCCCGTTGTTGCATATCATTATATATGAGCAGGTGTTTTATATGTGTGATTTTCGGATAATGTGGCATGTCCCTTTTATACCGTTTTATAAACTTACTCTGATGAAATTTTGAATTTGTGCCTAAATAATTAATTGTATTATTTGGGGGTATAGAAAGGGGGTGTTACACTTGAAGTGGCTTGGAGCTTGGAGTTGCTTGTGCCTGAAGGTGTATGATGAAGATTTAGGAGGTAGGAACCATAGGGAGAGCCTTATAGTTAGAATGATTTCTTTCACAAATATGGAAAGCATCTTGTGCTTCCATTCCTCCCAATGACTAAAAGTCCTTCTAAGATATTCACATCCCTCCTTTGGAGGGATGAGTGGCTTTATCTGGGAAGTAGAACTTTGAGGGAACCAGTCTCTCATAATGATGAACCCTTACATGCTTCCTTTGGTTGTCAATAAGCTGTTTATCATTTCCACTCATTCTGTTAAATCAATTGTCTTCTGGTTTAAGTATCTTGAAAGATGTTGGACTTGAGTTTGAAGATGAGGACTTCATTGAAGAGTGTGGAAGAGGATGATTCCTTGAGCATTGCCATTGCAGCTGAAGCTTGAAGAGCAAGAAGAACAAGTTGATACTTGAAGATCCAATGGAGATTGAGTGAAGAGCTGAGGCTTAAAGAATTGAAGGATGAAGTTGACACTTCCATGTGATTGAAGATTACTATGAGAAGCTGAAGCTTGTATATGAAGAAGACCAAGTTGATACTGGTAAAGCAAAGAGAGCAGAAGCTTGAAGACTAAGTTGATACTTCTGAGGAGGATTCAATTGAGATTGAGTGAAGAGCTGAGGCTTGAGGAATAAAGGATAAGTTGATACTTACATTGATGCATTGAGAGCCGGAAGGAATCAAGTTGATACTTGTAGCTAAGAGTGAAGCCTGAAGGTGGAATTGACTAAGGATCTGAAGCTTGGAGAAGAGAGAATAAGTTGATACTTATGTTGGATGGATTAAAACCTTGGAGGAGCAAGTTGATGCTTGTTATTGAGGATGATAGCCTTGAAGGGTGGTTGAAGTCTGAAGACTGGATTGCTGTCAGAAGAGCTGAAGCTTGAAGTTGAAGGAGGGGTTGATCTGCTTTCTTTCTTGTCTGTTTTCTTTTCTGTGCTGATGTGCCTTGTTTGACTTGCTTGATGCATTAGAATAAGTTCATATCTAGACTGACTGTAAGCTAGGAGCATGATTGCACTAGAGGTTGAGTTGCTCCCTCTGCTTGTATTTTTACTGTATGGCTTTGCTTACGGGTATTCGGTAGAGCCCAGATCCCTTGCCAATGTGGTTTATCTTGCTTGATAGCATGTTATTTCTTCTGTATGATTGCAGTTGTTATTCTATTTTGCTTGATAGCATTTTATTTCAGTTCTTCTGTATGATTACAGTCACTTATATCTTGCTTGATAGCATGTTATTTCCTGTACGATTGCAGTTATTCATATCTGGCTTGAGGTTGAGACGAGCTTGTGGAGGCTGATGCCCCACACACATTTCCTCCCTCACTTGCATTGCATGCATTTTACAGTCGTTTACTATTTACTATTTAAGCTGATGCTTTATCTGTTTCTGTTTATCATTGATATGATCCCCTAGGAATCTCACTTCCTTTGATAAGGAAGTGATGATTAGAACTTTAGGTTGAAACCTATGCATGATAACTTCTAGGAGTTCCCTGTTTCAAACCTCGACCATAGGATGAATCCTTGGCATGACAACATTAGGACTTGATAGTCCCCCCTTAGTTGAGCCTGTTCTCTCTTCTCATCTCAAAACAGCTTACAGTAATCATGAACGATTTCTTTCGTACGTTACGAGCCTTAAGCTATCTGAGAAAGGATTGTTGGAGAGTTTCTTTTCAACACTCTGGATGTCTAGTATGGCACCCTTTGGGTGACATGCGACACATTCACTCTCAGGTCATAGTCTTTAGTGCGATTGAAATTGCAAACACAATAAAAAACAGTTCTTCCGTAAAAGACAGAAAACAAACTTCAAACCTTTTTGCCCCGTGGGCCCGTAATTCAAAGGAAGCTTTTCTGAAGAAAAGGGTGTCGTTAACTCCTAGTTCTATCGCAAACAGGCTTTGCCCCTAATTGCTGGAACTGTTTGTTAACCCTACTTGATAAAACAGATGAATCTGAATTCCCATAATCCGTAGTATCCCGAACTATGTAAGCTCTGATCTCTCAAGCCTATTGAGAGTACGTAGGCACAATGCTGATGTATTGGCGAGCCACCTTCCCCGTAACCCGTAGTAGGTCGAACTACGTTGACTCTGATTTCTCATTCTCTGATGAGAATACGTAGGCATAAAGTGCGACGCTTTGCCGAGTCAGTTTCTTTTCTTTTTAAGCCAATCTTGATAGGTAGATAGATAAACCAACTCGTCCAGTAAACACAACAAGCGTGGATCCCGTCGAGTACGACGGACGTGAGGGGTGCTAATACCTTCCCCTTGCGTAACCGACTCCCGAACCCAGACAATGGTTGCGATGACCTTGTCTTATACCTTTTTCGTCAGGTTTTTCCGATCGTTTCCTTTCCCGATCTGAGGGATAAATAACGAAAGGTGGCGACTCTTCTGTTTTGCCGACACCTTATTTTCGCGGAAGCGACAGCTGGAGACTCTGCTGGGGACTTGATAGTTTCCTGGGATCCAACGTCCCGTATGCGAGTCAGTTTGGGGATCCAACGTCCCCTGCGAGAGTCAATCCTAGCGCTTGTATGATTACTTGTTAGGTTGTGTTTATTTATCGCATTTTTATTTCCCGCATTTTTATTTTTTCAGTATGATATGATTATCTGTGCTGTTGTGGGAGGGGCATTCTGATGAGTGAGAAGCCAGACCCAGGCTTGAGTGAACATAGCATTAGTTGTGCAAATTAGTGGGCGCGTGCTTGCTTGGCAGGCACTAGTGTCTCATGAAATCCACGCTCAGACGAGGTTCTCCCGGTTGACTTCTTTTTCAACCCTTTGGGTTGAGGGGGTTGTTGGTTTGGAGGATTGTCGACTCTGGGGACCGATCATTTGGGATTCAGCCGAGTGTGGCCACTTCATAAGCTGGTGATGCCACACCTTTTGGGTATCATATCACCCCTCTTGAATGTCTGTGACGCTGATGACCGCATAGGATGCCGAACCTGTGTCAGTTTAGGTCCATGCCTGTGAGCAGGGTTGGGTTTATTGCAGGAAACCCTGACCTTTAGACTACCTGTTTTCCTTGATAGTGAATCAGTTTTGTTGGTACCAGAGATTCTCATCATCAGATGTATTTGTTCTTGACAGAGCAGGTTTTTGATTGGGATCAGAGGGTCTCATCAGCAGATGTATGTTTTTTCTTGACAGAGCAGAGTTTTGGTCCTGTATCAGAGGTCCTTATTATCAGATGTTTGTTCTTGACAGAGCAGAGTTTTGGTCCTGTATCAGAGGTCCTTATTATCAGATGTTTGTTCTTGACAGAGCAGAGTTTTGGTCATGTATCAGAGGTCCTTATTATCAGATGTTTGTTCTTGACAGAGCAGAGTTTTGGTCCTGTATCAGTGGTCCTTATTATCAGATGTTTGTTCTTGACAGAGCAGAGTTTTGGTCCTGTATCAGAGGTCCTTATTATCAGATGTTTGTTCTTGACAGAGCAGAGTTTTAGTCCTGTATCAGAGGTCCTTATTATCAGATGTTTGTTCTTGACAGAGCAGAGTTTTGGTCCTGTATCAGAGGTCCTTATTATCAGATGTTTGTTCTTGACAGAGCAGATTTGTGGTCTGATACCAGGGTTTTCTTATTATCAGATATAGTGGTTGTTCTTGATAGAGCAGGATTATGGTTTTGTTGACACAGAATCTACACAACACAACTGCCTTGATCTCCTGCTGCATGATTGCATTTTACATTGCCTTGCATACCCATTTGCATTTCATTAACGTGTGTCTGTGTTGCAGGTACCATTTTCCCCGATCCAGGATTTCTTGCCTCCTATTGTATTCTT
This sequence comes from Lathyrus sativus, assembly GCA_963859935.3. Taxonomy (NCBI): domain Eukaryota; kingdom Viridiplantae; phylum Streptophyta; class Magnoliopsida; order Fabales; family Fabaceae; genus Lathyrus; species Lathyrus sativus. The sequence goes on from OZ012740.1 coordinate 286,743,011, forward strand.
ATGGGTTCTCTGAGGAAGACCGTGGCTTACAAGCTCCCTGCCCCTGATGTGGTTCAGCTGACTGGTTTGATTGCTTTAGCAGATGATTGTGTGAGAGATGAATTCAGAAAGTCTTACGGAAAATTGCTCAGTTTGGTTCGTAAACCTTCTGCGTTCGAGTTGAATGGGTTGCACGCTCTGCTGCAATTCTACGATCCTCCGTTGAGATGCTTTACTTTCCAGGATTTTGTTCTCGCGCCCACACTAGAGGAATATGCTGATTTGTTAGGTGTGCCTATCAAGAGGCAAATGCCCTTTGTTCATATGGATGCTGAGCCTGATCTGGCTAGTCTAGCTCCGTCACTTCATCTAGATGCCTCCGAGTTGGTATTGTCTAGTTGGAACAAGGTTCCTGGTTTCTCCTTGCAGTTCTTAGTGGGAAAAGCTCAGCAGTGCGCCAAAGACGAATGTTGGGTCGTGTTCAACACCATCCTCGCTCTGTGCATATATGGCATCATTCTGTTCCCCAATATGCCCGATTTTGTAGACTTCGACGCCTTCCGCATCTTTGCATCAGGGAATCCAGTCCCTACCTTGATAGGAGATGTCTACCATTCCATCCACTACAAAAACGAGAGCAGAAGGGGCAAGAATGTCTCGTGTTGTGTGCCCTTGCTTTATAAATGGCTTGATAGTCATCTACCCAAGAAGGGTCCCTTTGTTTCGTCTGCAGCCACAGCTGAATGGTCCGAGCGTTTGATGAGTCTATCTGCAGAGGATATTGACTGGTTTGACAGAGATAGGTTGGGTACCGAGATTATCTTCAGCTGCAACGGGTTTCCGAACGTGCCTTTGATAGGCAGGAAGGGCTGTATAAACTACAATCCATCTCTGCTGGTCCGACAGTTCGCGTATGCTTTGAGAGCTCCGCCGAAGGAGGAAGAGGTACAGGAATCTTTGTACCTCACTGGTCTTCTAGAAGGGCATATGTTGTCCAAGCTTCAGCGCGCTTGGAATGGTATCAGTAAGAGGGGAAAACCATCGCTGGGGAGAAGCAATAGCCAAGCCTACACTCCGTATGTGAGTTGGATCAGAGCCAGAGCAGATGCTATAGGGATGCCGTTTCTTCCTGCCAAACCGGAAAGCCCTCCAGTGATTGAAGATCCTACCACTGTGCCTATTCAGCAACATAATCGGGTGTTAGCTGAGAGAGATGAATTGAAGAGGGCAAATGAAGAATTGGAGAAAGAACTGGTTCAACTCAGGAGCGAGAGAAACGAAGCCGTTCATTCCTTCAAGAGGCAGACAGAGCTGGTGAACCAGCTAGGGACAGATTTGACTAAGCACATAGCTGAGCGTGAGCGCATGGGTCGAGACTTCAAAGCTGTCAACGATGTACTGGCCACTAAGAAGCAGCACTTGGACGAAGCGTATCGGAGGATATCCAAGTTTAACCAGCACTGGAAGGCCACCCTAGCCAACAGGAAAGAGCGGGAGGATAAGCTGATGCAACAGATCTCCAAGCTGAAGGCCCAGGTGAAGGCTAGTGAGAAGAGGTTTGATGAAGAAACCGCTCGCAGATATGCCGCTGAAGGCCAGCTCAACAGGGCTCTTGCTAACCTGAAGGAGCGAAAACTTACGTTTGAGCCCAAGAAGCGAAAGCTAGAAGATTGTTTCGGCGAAGGAGCATGGGAAGATTCGGTCGAAGGTCTTCAGTACACCATTATGCAGAGAGAGTTACTCGTCGAAGGGTTGCTCACTCGGCTTGATCATCCAGAAACGAATGAGTTGTTAGAAGAGTTTCGCGCCCGTGGCCTTGCTTGACTATTTGTATTCCTTTTGTTTAATCATTGTTGGACGCTGACCATCACCAGGCTTGTTGGTCGAGGTCATGCTTTTGATTCAGCTTGTACTCACTGATGTCATGTACTGCCTTGATGGGCTTTCTGTATATATGAGATGTTATTTCCATGATTGGACTCGGACTTCTTATTATCAGCATTGGCACTCAGGCACTAGGATCGGGGGAAATCTCCCTAACGCACAGACACATGTTTGCATTTGCATGACAAGCACTTTGTCATTTTTCCTTACCTTTTTAGATTTTCAGGTTGTTTCAGGTTGTTCCAGGATTGATCAGAGACCAATCCACCGCTATCCGACCAGAGCAAATCAAACCAGAATCATGGAGCAAGTGCAAACTGATGTTCAGGAACTCCGCGAAAGAATGGACCGCTCCATGGAGCTCATGCAAGCGGTCGCCAATGGCCAGGATCAGCTCAGAACCTTGGTTCAACCTCTGATTTCAAGGGTTGATAGCAATGGCGTACTCCATGGTGGGACTGTGCCTGTCCCTCCACCAGTTGAAACTCCTCAGAATGGCGTCCCCGTGACCCGGGGGAACGGCAGTGCCAACGGCAATGCGATAGCTAACATGGGACTCAATGGTAATACGACGGGCGTCGGTAATGGAAATTTTGAAGCTAATGTCAATGTTGGGCTGGGCAGCGGCAATGCGGGTGTTGGAAATCTGTTCGGGCCTCAGCCATGGTTAGAAGATCGTCAGGACGATGTATTCTCTCAGAGAGGTGCTGAAGGGGAGCTGACTGCTGAAGCACGGCTTAGGTTCAAGGCCCTCGAGGATAAGATTAGAAATATCGAGAACCAGAACACCCTGGGCGTTGATATGTCCAAGTTGGGATTGATTGCTGATTTCAAGGTGCCTCCCAAGTTCAAGGTACCTGACTTTGAAAAGTACAAGGGCACCACTTGCCTTCGCGTCCACCTGAGATCATATTACAGAAAAATGTCCGCTCATTCTGAGGACGAGAAGTTGCTGATGCACTTCTTTCAGGACAGTCTGTCCGGACCCTCCCTCGAATGGTACATGAGTCTGGAACCTACCAGTGTGCGCACGTGGAAGGACCTTGCTGAAGCATTTGTGCACCACTACCAATACAACAGTGACTTGGCCCCGAACCGAGTCCAACTGCAGAATCTGTCGCAAAGGAACAACGAAGGGTTTAAGGAATACGCCCAGCGGTGGCGTGAGTTGGCAGCCAGGGTTCAGCCGCCGATGGTTGAACGTGAGCTTGTGCAAATGTTTGTAGCCACCCTCCCAGGGGTTTATTATGAGAAATTGGTCAGTGGTATGTCCGGAACCTTCTTAGATCTCATTATCACGGGTGAGCACATTGAAAATGGGATCAAACTGGGGAAAATTCAAGGTGATTCATCCTCGGCTGGAGGAGGAAAGAAACCTTATGGTGGCAAAAGACGGGAAGGAGAAACGAGCGTCGTGACCAACACTCGAAGGAAGGGTAAAGGCCCTCACCAACAGGTGGCCAGTATAACTATCCCGGCAGTTCAACAGCCACAGCAGCAGCAGCAGCAGCCGAATCAACAGGGGTACAGAAAGTACCAGAATCGGGCACCTCTGTCGAGCCGTCACCTCGAGACACCGCCCATGTCGTACGCGCAACTATTACATACTTTGCTTCAGCTACAGTTGATCCAGAAGAGAACCTTGGCTCCCTTGACAGGGGAACCTCCGCCAGGTTATGACGTGAATGCGACTTGCGAGTTTCACTCAGGGGCACCAGGCCACACAATAGAGAATTGCAAAGCCTTCAAGCACAAGGTGCAGGACATGGTGGATGCCATGATCATCAACTTCTCAGATAATGTGACAAACGTCACGAAGAACCCTATGCCGAATCATAGGGGAGGTGGAGTAAACGCCATTATTGAAGGCGAGAGTTTGGATTTGTTGACTAACGTCAGAGATCTGAAGACACCGCTTAGCTTCGTTAAAGCTAAGCTGATGAAAAGAGGTTTCTTTCCAGGTTGCGGAGAGCTGTGTATGGGCTATGCGACTAGTCCTGATGGATGTGAACAGTTGATAGAGGGAATTCAAAGTCTGATGACTGAAGGAATTTTACAGTTTAGTCGGAGGGCCGAAAGCGGATCGGGAGAGGTGATGCTGAAGCAAGATGATGAGGTTGCCACCATCACCATCCCTCGCCAGACGATAACTATTTCTGCACCCAGGCCACCCACGATTACCATCACCAAAGCCGGGCCGATACCTTTCGAAAGCACTAACACTGTCCCATGGCATTATGGGGCTGAAGTCTACTGCAACAGACAGAAGTTGGAGCTAGAACCGTTTGGGTCGTCTGTAGATAACCTTGCGGGAATCAGCGGGATCACTCGCAGCAGGAGAGTGTTTGCACCACCAGAGGTCGTGGCAGACAAAGCGGACAGAGCTGATGCAACTGATAAAGGTAAGAGTAAAGTCGTTGAAGAGATCCCTCGTGGGGTAGACAAAGACTTACTCGTTAAAGACGCCGAGGAATTTATGAGGTTGATTAAAAAGAGTGACTACAAGATCGTGGATCATCTCCATCAGACACCCTCGAAGATTTCCATTCTGAACTTGTTACTGTGTTCTGAAGCACACCGCAACACACTGCTGAAGGTGTTGAATGCCGCATATGTACCGCAGGAAATATCGGTAAACCAGCTGGAAGAGGTCGTAGCCCACGTAAATGCTGGAAACGGGTTAGGTTTCACGGACCTAGAGCTGACGCCGAAGGGGAGGAACCACAATAGTGCCCTGCACATCTCGATAGAGTGTAGGGGAACGATTATGTCTCACGTGTTGGTGGACACGGGGTCGTCGCTCAATGTTCTTCCGAAGAAGGCATTAATGAAGTTGGATACTCATGGAATGATTTGCACACCCAGTGATCTGGTTGTGAAAGCGTTCGATGGAACCAAACGCCATGTTTTCGGGGAGGTGACGTTGCCAATCCAAGTCGGGCCGGAAACATTCGACGCGGTCTTTTACATTATGGACATCATGCCTGCCTACAGCTGTCTCTTAGGCCGGCCTTGGATCCATTCCGCAGGTGCCGTGACCTCCACGTTGCACCAGAAACTCAAGTATGCTGTCGGAGGTAGCATCGTGACTGTTTGTGGCGAGGAAGACATAATGGTGAGCCATTTGTCGTCCTTCAAGTATGTTGAGATGGATGGGGAAATCCACGAAACCCTATGCCAAGCGTTCGAAGCTGTTAAAGTCAAGGACGTAGCTCCTGTAGTCACTGAAAAGCCGGAGATGACTCTCTCTTCCTTCAAGGAAGCCCGGGCCGTTGTTCAAGCCGGATCTACCCCAGGCTGGGGGCGAATTTTGGAGATACCTAACAAGCAAGACAGGTTTGGGTTGGGATATTCTCCTGGAGATGAAGCCTCCTCTTCTAGCAGTGCGTCGCGAGGTAAAGGGCCGATCTAGTTTACCAGTGGTGGCGTGATATTTGAAAGCGTCAACGCGGTGTCTGAAGACAGCGAAGATAGCGACTGTGACTTAGACTCTTGGATCCAGCCAAGCAAGCCAGGCGAGAGCCTCAACAATTGGTCTGTCAAGGCTATCATCCAGATGACAAGCGAAGAGTAATGATTTACTTTTTTCAATCATTGTACGACCCTATGTCTTACCCGGGGCATAGTGGTTTTATTGTCAGGGCCTCGTTTGATTATGTACATGCATTTTATCAATAAATCAAAAGGCGTTTTTCTTCGTATTCAAATATTGTAATCTCTGTTATTCCTGTCTTATATTTGTTTTGAAAAACAATAAAATGGCAATGAGGTTTGTGCTAACCTGCATATCCTTGTTTTAAGCTTAACCCTTGTTATTGCAGGATCCACATAACAGATGACATCGACTCTGGACCTTCTACGACTCACTTCAACTTTGATTGCCCGATCTATCAAGCCGAAGAAGAGATTGATGAAGACGAAGACCTTCCCGAAGAGTTGGCCCGCTTGTTGAAACAAGAAGAGAAAGTTATTCTGCCTCATGAAGAGGAGATCGAGATTGTGAATCTGGGTTCTGAAGAACTGATCAGGAACGTCAGGATTGGGGCTGCATTGCAGAGTGATGTCAAGCAGAGATTGGCCGAGATGCTAAGAGAGTATAGTGACGTCTTTGCTTGGTCATACGAAGATATGCCCAGGCTTGATACTGATATCGTGGTCCACCACTTGCCGCTGCGAGAAGATTGTCCTCCCGTTAAGCAGAAGCTTAGGAGGACGAGACCAGATATGGCCGTTAAGATCAAAGAGGAAGTGCAGAAGCAGCTTGATGCTGGCTTCTTAGCGGTCACTACTTACCCTTCGTGGGTCGCCAACATAGTGCCTGTACCGAAGAAGGACGGTAAGGTACGAATGTGCGTCGATTATCGGGATTTGAATAGGGCGAGCCCTAAAGATGATTTCCCGCTGCCTCATATTGATGTGTTGGTCGACAATACAGTCCAGTTCTCCGTATTTTCATTCATGGATGGCTTCTCCGGTTACAATCAGATCAAGATGGCGCCGGAGGACATGGAGAAAACTACGTTTATCACACCTTAGGGAACATTTTTCTACAAGGTAATTCCTTTCGGTCTGAAGAACGCAAGGGCCACTTACCAACGAGCAATGGCCACTTTGTTTCATGATATGATTCATCATGAGATTGAAGTCTATGTTAATGACGTGATTGCGAAGTCCCAAACGGAGGAGGGGCATCTGGTCAATTTGCTGAAGCTTTTTGAGAGGCTTAGGAAGTTCGAGTTGAGGCTGAATCCTAACAAGTGTACTTTTGGAGTACGGTCCAGAAAGTTACTGGGGTTTATCGTGAGTGAAAGAGGCATCGAGGTTGATCCTGCAAAGATTAAAGTGATACAAGAAATGCCAGTGCCAAAAACAGAAAAAGAAGTTCGTGGTTTCTTGGGCAGAATAAACTACATTGCAAGGTTTATCTCTCAGCTCACGGCCACGTGTGAACCGATGTTCAAACTGCTAAAGAAAGATCAGGCGATTATCTGGAACGAGGATTGCCAGAAGGAATTTGATAAGATAAAACAGTATCTGCAGGAACCTCCGATCTTGATACCCCCAGTGGCCGGACGGCCCTTAATCATGTACTTGACAGTTCTTGAGAATAGTATGGGGTGTGTTCTCAGTCAGCACGACGAGACGGGCAGAAAGGAGCATGCCATTTATTATTTGAGTAAAAAGTTCACAGACTGTGAATCTCGTTAGTCGATGCTGGAGAAGACGTGTTGTGCACTAGCCTGGGCTGCAAAACGTTTACGACAGTACATGCTCAATCACACGACCATGCTAATTTCGAAGATGGATCCGATCAAGTATGTCTTCGAGAAGCAAGCGCTTTCGGGCAGGATTGCCAAATGGCAAATGGTGTTGACGGAATATGACATTCAGTACGTTTCCCAGAAGGCCATCAAGGGAAGCGTATTGTCTGAATACCTTGCCGAACAGCCGATCGAGGATTATCAGCCGATGAAATTTGAATTCCCTGATGAGGATATCATGTTTCTCAAAGCGAAAGATTGTGATGAGCCGTTGCCCGACGAGGGTCCAGATAGGAAGTCCCAGTGGAAATTGATATTTGACGGGGCGGTTAATTCTTATGGAAGTGGAATTGGGGCTATCATCACGACTCCCCACGGATCCCATATCCCATTTACTGCGAGACTGACGTTTCCAGTCACCAATAATGAAGCGGAGTACGAAGCATACATCATGGGTCTAGAAGAAGCGATTGATTTGAGAATCAAGAACCTAGATGTATATGGTGACTTGGCGCTCGTGATTAACCAGATTAAAGGGGAGTGGGAGACTCGTCAATCGAATTTGGTGTCGTACATGAACTATGCCAGAAGGCTGCTTCCGTTCTTTGATCGAGTGGAACTCCATCATGTGCCCAGAGCTGAAAACCAGATGGTTGATGCCTTAGCCACGTTGGCTTCGATGTATAAAGTCAATTTTTGGAATGAAGCTCCAAGAATTGTTCTTTCTCGTATTGATAGACCTGCGTTCATTTTCGCAATCGAGGAAGCCTCCGACGACAAGCCATGGTTCCATGATATCCAGAACTTTCTTATGACTAAGGAGTATCCCGCGGGAGCGTCAACCCAGGATAAGAAGACTCTGAGGAGGCTGTCTGGAAATTTTTATCTCAATCCTGATGGAGTTTTGTATAAAAGAAACCACGATCTCGTGCTACTCAAATGTGTAGATGAGAAAGAGGCGAATATGCTCATGGAAGAAATCCATGAAGGCACATTTGGTACGCATGCCGGCGGGCATGCTATGACAAGAAAGATCCTGAGAGCAGGATATTACTGGCTGACGATGGAATCAGATTGCTTTAAATTCGCGAAGAGATGTCATAAATGCCAGATTTATGCCGATAAGGTTCATGTACCGCCGTGCCCGTTAAATGTCATGTCCTCCCTGTGGCCGTTCTCCATGTGGGGCATCGACATGATAGGCAAGATCGAGCCCACTGCATCTAACGGTCATCGTTTCATTCTAGTAGCTATTGACTACTTCACCAAGTGGGTGGAGGCAGCCTCATATGCTAATGTAACCAAGAAGGTGATGGCTAAATTCATAAAAAGGGATATCATCTGTCGTTACGTAATTCCCGAGCGGATCATTACTGATAATGGTTCGAATTTGAATAACAAGATGATGAAGAAGCTGTGCCAGAGTTTCAAGATTGAACACCACAACTCATCTCCTTACCGGCCGAAGATGAATGGCGCCGTTGAAGCGGCCAATAAGAACATTAAGATGATTGTGCAAAAGATGGTTGTGACCTATAAGGATTGGCACGAGATGCTGCCACTTGCATTGCACGGTTATCCTACGACGGTACGTACATCAACCGGGGCAACTCCTTTCTCCTTAGTGTACGGTATGGAAGCTGTCCTACCGTTAGAAGTGGAGATCCCTTCTTTGCGAGTTTTGGTTGACGTGAAACTCGACGAGGCAGAATGGATTAAGAACCGACTAAACCAACTCAGCCTGATAGACGAGAAGAGGTTAGCATCGATTGCATATGGTCGTCTTTACCAAAGTCGAATGAAGAAAGCTTATGATAAGAAGGTGCGTCCTAGAAGCTTTCAGACGGGTGATCTCGTCCTGAAGAAGATTCTTCCTCCACACTCCGATCACCGGGGCAAGTGGACTCCCAATTACGAAGGTCCGTACGTCGTCAGCAAAGTCTACTCGGGAGGAGCTTTGTTGTTGTCCATGATGGATGGCATAGATTTTGCATCCCCGGTGAACGCGGACGCAGTTAAAAAATACTTTGCTTAAAAAATGACCCGCTGGAAAGAAAAAGAATATCCAGGCAAAAATGGGGCATCCCGGCGAACCATAAAAAAGGGAAAAAGGTTCGGGCAAAAATTAGGGATATAAAGAAAAGAATGTACACCCGCAAAGTCGAAAACCCGGATGGGCGACTTTGGCAAAAAAGGGTATCCCGGTGAATCGAAAACCTGGAAGGGCGATTCAGGCAAAAGTTAGGGATTTAAAAAAGCAAATGACTGCGTTCCGCGTGTGGACTTTCATTGTTTAGTGGTTTGGAAGACCTGAGGGCCGTTTATCTGAATCAATCTCTTCTGAAGCTGAAGCATTGGAGAAGTATCGAAGTCGAGTGGGTCATAGAAGGATCAACTCATGGTGTTCGTCTACGCCTCGTTGCCGACATGTGTATATACTGATGTATATTTATGTTTTATTTTTGTGCGGCTTCCTCATTCCAGGAGCTTGCCTCTGTTGTAAAACATTTTTACCCATTCAGGAGTTCGTTATCAATAAAATGTATACTATTCAGCAATTCTGTTTGTTTGTTTAGCATTTATCTGTTTTGTTTGCGAAAAAGAACGCCGATGTTTTTGACAAAATGCGCATACATAAACTTACTGGCCTAGGCCACTGATTTTTGAAACAATGAATTACTCAAACATTGTCACAAGATGATAACCTTGATAGGTCCCTTTGAGAAGGGCATCTTGTCTGTTTGTTTGTGTTGTTGCAGGTGTAGCATATACCAGACAGTGCGTCATGCGCATCCCCAAGCAGGATGATTCCTCCTTCTCCAGCAAACTTCAGCAGCCTCTCCCCGCAGAGTCTGAACCGGAGATCGTAAAGCATTGATGTGTTTCACCAGGCAGAGAAGATTCTCTCCCCAATCAGATGTATCCTGAAGGAATGTCATCTCCCCAGCTGAGTCAGGCGCCGAAGCGTGTGTTCATCCCCCAACACCGGGTTACAAGTGCAAGTCTCGTAGGAGACTATTCACTAAAGTGTGCGGTACTCGGAAGTTCCAGACTGAAGTCTCCAACGGAATTGAGATTCCCCACAGAGTCATACTCTCCCCCGAAGCAGGATGACTTCTTCTTCCCCAGCCGAGTTTGCAGTTCCCCAAGAGAGCCGAGTCCTTGGAAAGCAGTTCAGGCCATGATTGGTTTCCCCCAGTAGAATGTTGAATAGCCGATGTTGTATTTCCCCGCCGGAGTCATTGCCTCAGGAAAGGGTTAGCTGCAAACACCGTGCAATTTGTTTCTGCGATTGACATCGCTTTCCTCAGCAGGTCTGGGTTCTCGTAGAACTTCGTTCCCCTGCAGCAGTCAACTGAAGTTTTCTTCCCCATGCGGAGTCCGATTGAGATTGGCGTGACCTTTTCTCCATGGCAGGATGATTCCTTCCCCCACCAGAGTGTTTCTTTCTCCTTGACAGGAGGATTCTCCCTTCAGCATTTATTTTGCTGACGGGATCGCAGCATTTCTCATGATTGCATAGCATTTATCATAAACGCGTAGCATTTCCACCGTGTGGAGCATTGCGCCGTTGTCAAAGCATATGCATATGAAACATGAGCTAGGTCGTTACCGTTCTTGTTTTGCAGATGTTCCTCCGCAGAGTCGCTTGCTCAAGATGATTCTTGAAATTCCCCAGCAAAGTCGCTCGCCCAAGATGATTCTTGAATTCTCCAACGAAGACGCTCGTTTAAGATGACTCTTAAAATCCCCAGCGAAGTCGAAAGAGTTGGTTGCTCAAGTTGATGCTTAGAGTCCCCGGCAGAGTGTTTGCTCAGGATGATTCCTGAAATCTCCAACAGAGTTATTAGTTCAGGATGATTCTTGAAGTCCTCAGCAGAGTTGACTCACCCAGAATGATTTCCGGATCCCCGAAGCAGAGTTACTTGATAGTTCTCCAGAATCCCCAGTGGAGATGTGTCATCCCCAGCAGGTTTCTGAACAGCGAAGTTGAAACTTCCCTCGAAGACTTGATGATTGAAGTCCAGCCATATTGACAAAGCAGTTCTCTCAGCTGAGGCGGAGTGCCTGATGGCAGAAGTCCGGATATTCCCAATTGGTTCATGATTGACTGGGAATGCTATTGCCGTCTTACTAACGAAAGTCGGCTGACGCCCAGAAATTTCTTTGAATGCCCGATGGCGTGACTAACTTGATTGTTGATCTGATAAGTCCCGAGGGATCCTGATGCCTGACGGCATGATCGACCATGTATCACTGGTTACCGTGTGACCAATTCCCCAGCTAGTTGCCGTGCAACTAATATTTTAGTTTTCGAAGATTTGTTCCCATCAGAGTACCGTGTACTAGTGCAGTTGGCAAATTTCCGGGTTTGTCGGTATTCAACCGCCTCGCACCTTGATTGGTTGAGAGTTGTTCGCGCTCACCCAGTCAGGTTCAAGCCGTTTGAATAGGGGCAGCTGTTGCACCCCAAAATTTGCCCAACTTTTCTTTACCTAGCTTATGTTTCATTTCATTCACATTAGCATTATCATTTGCCTTTCATTGACATGTGTTGCACCCCAAAATTTGCCCAACCTTTTCTAACCTAGGTTTATGTTTCAATTGCATAGTCATTTGCATTGGCATCATGTACATAGTGCATTCATCTGCATTGCATAGCATAAGCAAGCTATCTTAATCAGGGGATCAAGTGCCATTCTTGTCCCAAGAGGCATATTCAGAGGGTTTCATTCATATGCAAGACTACTCAGGTCATCAGGGAAGAATTTGAGCTTTGAAGTGTTGACAGATCACTCATTGGGTTCTCCCCTATCTTGAGGTTATTTGGGGATCATCAGAGGAAGTGTGAGCTATGAGCCAAGAGCATGAGGTGTGTATGGATGTTATGAAGAGCCTAGATGATCATTTTGAAGAAGAGCCAAGTCATTGGAATGATTGCAAGAGCCTCAGTTGAAGTCAGTCAACTAGGGTCTTATCTAGGTCAACCCTAGGTCAAAAACTTGTTTTGAAAGGCATCAAGGCTCATTTGAAGAATGTGGGATTCATTATTTGCTACATGGATATGGATGTGGTGTTGTTCCCAAGAAAAATCAAAGGAAGTCAAGGAGAAGAGGAGTTACCAAATTAGGGTTTCAGTGTAAAATCCCCTGATTTAGGTCAAACTTCCAAGTAGTGTAATTCAAAATGCAAGCTTCATATGAATTTCTGGTCCACATGAAACTTGTAGAGTATCTTCATAGCTTTAATTTGAGTGGTGGAATTCATCAAGATGATTTATAGAACTCAAGTTATAGCTCTTGCAAGTTACAGGTCATCTGAGGACATTAAAATTTGTCTGTGAAAGTTGCCTGTCTTCCAAGCAACTTTTACCCCTCAAGGAGATTTCAAATGGATTTCTGGTCAACATGAGAGTTGTTCCTCATTGTCTTAGATTTATAGGAAGGTATGGTATGCCTTCATATGATTTGTGGAAATCTACTTATGTCCTTGGCAAGCAAAGGGTATTTTGGTCATTTGAGAATTACAGGTCATTTCAAGCCTATGCCTAAAACTCATACAAGGAAGCTTCAAATGAAAAACTTCACAACATAAAAGTTGCTCAAAATATCATTTTAAGTCTAGAAAAGAGGTCATGGAAGTTTGTAAATGCATAGAACTCAGATTGATAAAAGTTGGTAAAAAATGACTTAAAAAATGGACATAAGTTGAAAAAGTTCAAATTGAAAATTGGTTTGGGCAATCTATAAATCCAAAATGGGTCATGTAATATATCAAATTGAGTCTAAGGAACATTTTAAAGACATTGGTTCAGCCACAATTTTGAGATAGGGCTTTAAAAATGAGGTTGCTTTGTAAATCCATTACTTGCATAATAAGATATTCATGTGAAACTTAACACAAGGCAAGGGATTAGCTTGGTAAGCATCATACACTCTTCAATAACTCATGTCATGAGATTTTCAAAAGTGATTAAGGGGCTGCAAGTTAGATTGAAGGGAGATATCATATGAGATGAGATGGATTATCATATCATGACATGAGATATTCTACACTCTCCTAGACTGTTCCAGAAACTTCTAGACATTTCCATCATCATCTATATAATGAGTAGAGAGCATTAGGTGCAAAGGTTGGTGAAGATAGAAGGTGAAGAGTGAGAATTATGAAGTTACTTCATTTGCAAGTAAGAAGAGGTTTGCTCATTCTACTCCATTGCTGCTCAAATTTCTTCTTCATATGTGATCCATATCTTCTAGTGAGTGTGTACAAGATCAATCCAAGGTCCATTAATGGCAGATTGAGGAGCTAGTTTTGAAAATTCAAGATCTTACACCAGAGTTGCAGCCACCATTGCAAGCTTCTTCAGCCATTTTCTTTGCAAACAGAAGGCACTACTCCATTAGAGGATCATTTGGAAGGAGAATCAGGCCTCGAATCAAGCTCTCCATACACTTGCCATAGCTACTTAGCAGGTTTGAACTCTCCCCCATATCTCCTTAATTATGTGTATTCAGTTAGATTCTTAGGTGTAGAATTGATAAGATAGGTTAGGTGATTGTTTTCTGAAAGTTAGAGAAGATTGTATGAGGTTTCATGGCAGGGTGTCATTTCTTTAAAGATCAAGAATAGGTTGTTTAACAGGTTTTAATTAGCATGTTATGGCTTGTTGAAACCAGTGTAACATGATGAATAGATTAGCACCATTAGAAATGAAGTTCTTGAGGTTTCATGTCAGTGTAAAGGGATGAAACCAAGATACTCGTGCCCTCTGTTTGGGAGTTCTAGGAAGCTTTAATGGAAACCAAGGCCATGGCTAGATTCCTGGTAATTAGTAGATCAATTTAGGTCTTTGGAGTTTTCATTTTCATTGAGGGAGGAGAGAGCACGAGGGTGAAGAAGTTCATGCATGAACATGTAAAATCTGAAACCCTAATATTCATTTGAGGAAGATGAACTTTTAGCCATTGGATCTTTTCAAAATATTGACTTGTTAGACTCATCTCACGGCTGAGATTTAAAACAAAAACGGAGGGAATAAACCAAAGCCACGAAACACAGCGTTTAAATAAAAACCTGATCATGGGCCTTGGATCATCTCACTATCCACACCCTCCCCATAAGGCCCAATTGGAAATGAACTGTGAAACGTTACTAAATACACCACGCGCTTGTTCTTTTTCTTTTGATTTTTCTGATTTAATTTCTAATTGCAATGGGCCTAATGCTTCTGTTAATCACGCCCCCACCTCTTGGCCCATTTAGAAATAGAACTGAGCGCATTTGATTTTGACACCTCCCTCTCTCATTTTCTTTAATTTCTTTGATTTTATTTCTTTTATTTTTCTTGCCTGTTTACAAATTCATAAGTAAATGAAAAATGAATGTTTTTAATTGCTTCTTTTTGCATTAGGTTTATAATTCTGTTAAGAAAAATAACAAATATTAAAGTTAGCATTTTATGTCATTTTTGTATTTTTGGCATATTTTTCTTTTTAATAGCTTTTTAAGTGATTTAGTTTAGCACATAAGTTTGTTGATTTTAGTTTAGTTAGGTAGTTTTGTATTTTGAACCTATTCTTTTTAGGACATTTCATTTAGGACCTCAACTTGTGTATGAGATTTAATTTGTAATATTTAGGGTTAGTTTTAGATGTTTTGATTAGGTGTGATTAGGAGAATCAAATTAGGGTTTTTAGGCTTAACATAGGTGAAGTAAATCATTTCTTTTAGGAGTTTTTGCCCTTGGGGGTCCAATGATGAAGACTGTCAAATCAGGGAGCTAGCCAGAGCTTGGGGGTCCAATGATGAAGATTGAGCTTGGAGATTCATTTGAAAGAGGATGTGCTGTGCATCAACTTTGGAGTTAGCTGTCAGAGCTTGGGGCTTTTGCTGTATTGTGTGTGATAATTCCCCTAGGTTTGAAGTGAAATGTGCTTCACTTTTACCTATTGTGTTCAGGTAGAGGAAGAGTTTGGCTCCCTTGCCTAGCTTGTTTGCTGTATTCATCATTTTGCTGTTTACTGTATCTGTTTTCGCTTTCCGTTTATTCCCTTAGGAGCTCTGTTTCTCTCTGTGCAAGAGAGTAACATGACAGACATTAGGAGCTAACCCATGTATGATAACATTAGGGTAGATTTTATTCCCTTTTTAACCCTAGGATTTGAGAGTGTCATCTCTTCTTTCTTCAAACAATAGAAAAACATTAATAAAGGTTATAACAGAGATCAATTCACTTCTTCCGTCAAAAGACTTGAACAAACACAAACCTTTTTGCAATAAGAAAACCCTTGTTTAAGGTGAGATTTTTCATAAAAGACATTTGAACAGCTTGTGTCGTGCGTAGCCCGAACTACGTTTGCTCTGATCTTCCATGCTGTGTGGAAGTACACATGCATAGGATGCGATATCCTAGCGAGCAACCTTCCCCACCTTCACCCGTAGTTAGGCGAACTACGTTGACTCTGATTTCTCGTTCCTGACGGGAATACGTAGGCATAAAGTGCGATGCTTTACCGAGTCATCTTTTCTTTTCTTTTCAGACCTCATCCTTTAGTTTAGATAGAAGTGTAATCCGTACAAACAAGCAAGCGTGGATCCCATCGAGTACGATGGACGTGAGGGGTGCTAATACCTTCCCCTTGCGTAACCGACTCCCGAATCCAGGTTTTGGTTGCGATGACCATACCTTTTCCCGTCTTTGCGTTAGGTTTACTCTGAGCGTTTCCTTTCCTTCCTTTGGGATAAATAACGCACGGTGGCGACTCTTCTGTATTGCCGGCGCCGATTTTCGCAGTAGCGACAGCTGGCGACTCTGCTGGGGACCCCAACGGTTCCCTACGCGAGTCAATCCTAGCGCTTGTTTTCCCGTCGTGGGCTTTGTATGGATTTACATTTCTGTATTTACATTTCAGCATTTTATTATCATTATTATTGCTGTATTGTGGGTTTGATGGGGGTTCTATGATTGAGAGATAAGCCGGACCTGAGCTTGAGTGCACCTAGAATTAGAGTAGAGATTAGTGGGGGTGTGCATGCTTTGCATGTACTAGCTTCCCGCGAAATCTACGCTCGGACGAGGTTCTTCTGGTTGACTTCCTGTTTCACCCTTTGGGTGCAGTGGGCTGTTGGTTAGTTGGATTGTCGACTCCGGGGACCGATCATTTGGAAGTTGGCTAAGTGAGGCCTCTTCAGGATTTGATGATGCCACTCCTTCTGGGAATCGTATCATCAACCCTGAAAGTCTGTAACGCCAACGACCGCATAGGATGCCGTACCTTGTGCCAGTTATAGGGACATCTACCTGTGAGAGGGACTTGGGGCATGCAGGTAACTTGACCTTCAGACTACCGGTTTATTTCTCATGAGATACAGGATTGTGGATATTTTATGGGCTGTTATCAGGGTCTGTCAGAGACCAGGTGTGGGTTATATTATTGGGTCTATCCGAGACCAGGCTGGAGTTCTTTGTGAGGTCTGTCTGAGACCAGGGTTTGATGAGTATTGGAGGGTCTGTCTGAGACGTGTTCTTGGTGTGACTTGGGCTTCTTATTCAGGGCACTTGATCCCCTGTTGCAGCTGTTTGCATTGCATTATTTGCATACCCATTTATCATTGCATTTCATTAACGTGTGTCTGTGCTGCAGGTGCATTACATACTTCCCTGTTCTAGTGCTCCGGACTTCTGATTGTTGATATGGGTAGTGTGCGGAAGACAGTGGCGTATAAGCTGCCCACTCCGGATGTGAATTCTATATTGAGTTTGATTGCCCTTGCGGATGATGAGGTTAGGGCTAGCTTCAAGAAGAGTTATGGGAGGCTTTTGAGCTTGGTTTGTAGACCCAGTGCATATGATTTGAATGGATTGTATACATTGCTGCAGTTTTACGATCCTGCTTTGAGATGCTTCACATTTACAGATTTCCTTATGGGTCCTACTATGGAGGAATATGCAGAATTCCTTAGTTTGCCAGTACAGAACAAGGTCCCGTTCATCCATTTTGACGCTAAGCCTAAGTTGGAGGATTTAGCGGTAGCTTTGCATATGGATGCTTCTGAGCTGTTAGTGACTTCTTGGTACGGGATTCCTGGATTCGCTCTTAGCTTTCTGGTTAGCAAGGCGCGAGAGTATGCCAAGAGTGGCTGCTGGGTGGTATTCAATGCTTTGTTGGCTTTGTGTATATATGGGATAGTGCTATTCCCAAACCTTTCAGGCTTTGTTGACTTTGACACACTTCATCTATTTGCTGCCGACAATCCAGTACCGACATTGATTGGGGATTTCTACCATTCCCTCCATTACAAAAATGAGAACCGGCGAGGGAAGAGTGTTCATTGTTGCGTGCCTTTACTGAAGATGTGGTTTGATAAACACTTACCGAAGAAGGGTCCTTTCGTAGAGCTTGCAAATGAGTCTGATTGGTCCGAGCGCCTTATGAGATTGACTTCTGAGGAGATGGTTTGGTTTGATAGGAATTTGCTGGGTTCCGAGATTATTTTTAGCTGTGCAGGATATCCAAATGTGCCCTTAATTGGGAGGAAAGGGTGTATCAATTACAATCCTTCTTTACTTGTTCGTCAGTTTGGATATGCATTGAAGAGCCCGCCGAAGGCAGAAGAGGTACAGGAATCTCTGTACTTCACAGGTGACCTGAGTGGAGACTTATTGGCCAAGCTGCAGTACGCTTGGAATCACATCTCTAGAAGGGGAAAACCATTGTTGGGAAAGAACGACTGTCAGGCTTATCCTCCGTACAAAGCTTGGATGCGAGAAAGGGTCAAGCAGATTCAGACGCCCTATCCTTTTGTGTCATCTCCTGTTCCTACTCCGGTAGAGGAACCCACGACTGTTCCCATTGAAGTTTATGAGCATGTGGTGAAGGAAAAGGAAGCTTTATTGGTGGCTAATGAAGAGCTAGAAAGAGAATTGGCCCAGATTCGAAGTGAGAAGAACGAAGTTGCGTACTCCCTTCAACAACAAACTGAGATGGTAACCTTGTTGAAGACTAAGTTGGTTAAAGAAAAGCAGAAGCAGGAACGCTTGGGACAAGACTTTAAGAGCTCTCATGACATGATGGAAGCTAAGAAGAAGTCGTTGGACATCGCTTACCGAGAGATCGCTTCATTCAATAAGACGTGGAATGCCACTCTTACTAACAACAAGGAACGGGAGGATAAGTTGAAGAAACAGATCTCCGATCTTCAGGACCAATTGAAGGCCACCAGGAGGCAACATGAAGAAGAAGTCATGACTAGATATGCTCTTCAAGATGCACTGAAGCAAGTTGATGCCCGCAGAAAGGAAGCTCGATCCCAGAAGAGGAAGCTAGAGGAGTGCTTTGGTGAAGGCCCATGGGAAGAGTCCATCGACGACTTACGGCGAGTTCTTAAGCAGAGGAGTCTACTCATAGAGGGATTGCTTGTTCAGCCTGATCATCCCAAGACAAAGAAGCTGTTAGGGGAGTATAGGGATTATGGGCATACCTGATTTGTTCATGCTTTATTGTATGCTGACCATCACCCGGCTTGTGGGTTGAGGTCATGCTTTTGTTCGTCTTGTGATACATTGGTGTTATACTTTTGCCTTTGAAGGCCTGTTCAATATATGAGTTGTTTTCTCTTTTGTGATTGAATTTCAACTTCTTGCAACTTTTGTCACCGCACTGTCACGGCGCTACCCTGTATCAAATGTATTAGCACTAGAATGGGGGGAATGATATTCCCTAATGCACAGACACATATTGCACTTTGCATACATACTCATATTTGCATTACAGGTTTGTGATCTGTGTATCTTATCTCCTGCATCCATTACAGGTATTTTCAGGATTGCAGAAAAGCGGGTCCACCGTTACTCTACAAGGACTAACCAGAAGAAGATCATGGACAACGTGCAGAGTGAAATGCAAGAGATGCGTGACAGGATGGCCCTGCTCATGCAAACCATGGAGACCATCGCCAAAGGACAAGAGCAGCTGCAGAATCTGGTTCAACCGATAGTCGCACGGGCTGAAAACAACGGGACACCGCATGGTGAAAATATTGCTGCTTCTCCCCGAGTTGAGAATCGTCAAAGTGCTGATGTTATTCCCGTAAACGGTTTGAATGCTGGAGAAACTGGTCCTGTAGGTGGAGGTGGGAACACCGGTAATATGAATGCCAATGCAGATACTGCTGGGGTATTTGTGGGTAATGTCAACCAGGGTTTCAATGGGGGCGTTGAGAATGTCGGAATGAATGGTATCAATGGTAACCAGGGCTTCAATGGCGTGAACATGGGGTATGGCAGCACTGCTGGCGCCAAGGCTGGGTTTGGTGACTATGGTTATGGTAATCTTGGATATGGAACTGGTGCATACAACGCTCAAGAGATGGGCAATCTGAGGTATGACCCCAGGTACTTCGAAACGGGTCCGGGCCGTGATGCAGATTATGTTGGATACGATGCAGTACCTCGCTGGGAGGATCGTCAGGAGGATGTGTTCTCTGGTCAGAACGAGGGTTATGAAAGAGCTAGGGATGACAACCATCGGATGAGATTGCTAGAAGAGAAGGTGAACGGATTGGCCAGCCAGAATGCTCTTGGGCTGGATATGTCAAATATGGGGTTAGTCCCAGAGTTGAGGGTCCCGCTGAAATTCAAAGCGCCGTCATTCGATAAGTACAAAGGGGATACATGCCCTAGGGTGCATGTGCGCGCGTTTTACAGGCGTATGTCTGCATATTCTGAGGATGAAAAGATGCTAATGCACTTCTTCCAGGATAGCTTGTCGGGGCCATCGCTGGAGTGGTACATGAGCTTGGAGCCTACTCAGATCAGGAGTTGGAAAGAGCTGGCAGAGGCTTTTGTTCTACATTATCAGTATAATAGTGATCTCGCCCCTAACCGAGTCCAGTTGCAGAGCATGTCTCAAAAGTCTAGCGAGAGCTTTAAGGAATACGCCCAGAGATGGCGAGATCTGGCTGCTAGGGTGCACCCTCCGATGGTGGAGCGCGAAATGATGGATATGTTCATAGGAACTTTTTCTGGAATGTACTATGACCGGTTGCTCAATTTTTCGATGAGTACTTTCTCTGAGTTAATCTTGATGGGGGAGCGCATTGAAAACGGAGTGAAGATTGGTAAAATTCAAGCGGGTGAGTCCAGTTCCGCAGGAGGTAATAAGAAGACATTTGGTGGTAAAAGGCAGGGTGATACCAACGCCGTATACAATGCTCGACGAAGGAATAAAAGTCAGAACTGGCATCAGCAGTCGCAAGTTGCAAGCGTAACCATTCCAGGGCCTTCTCAGCAGCAGAGACAACAACCACAGCAGCAGGCTCAGCAGCAGCCTAATAATAATCAGCGCAGACTTCAGAACCCACGACCGAGGAGAGTATTCGAGGTACCGCCGGTATCATATGCAGAACTCCTTCAAACTTTGTTGAAACTGCAGCTAGTCGAGAAGAGGACCTTAGCACCACCAACTGGCCAGCCACCAGTTGGGTATGATGTTAATGAGCACTGTGACTTCCATTCGGGTGCACCAGGGCACAATATTGAAAATTGCCTAGCTTTCAAGCATAAAGTACAGGACTTGCTTGATAGTACGACTATTAACTTCGGGAAGGACGGTCCCAATATCACGCAGCAACCAATGCCCAAGCATGGTGGGGTTGGGGCCAATGCAATCCTGATTGATGATGGGTTGAACTTAGTGTCGGAAGTGAGCAAGCTGAAAACCCCTTTGAGTTACGTAAAGCAGCGTTTATTGAAAGGAGGTGTCTATCCCGGATGCAGTGAAGAGTGTGATGACTGTTTGGTTCAACCTGGGGGCTGCGAGAAGTTGAAAAGGGGAGTTCAAGGTTTGATTGATGAAGGAATCCTGCAGTTTGACAGGTCTGTGGGGCGAGAGAAGTCTATTGAGACAGGATCTGAAAAAGAGCGCATCGAGTACGGTATAAAGACTGGAATCCCCAGCGAAAGCCAGTGGTCCAGACAGGCAGGCGCCCTCAGCATTGGCAGTCCTCAGACTTTATATCATTTGTATTTGTAGTTTCTTTTCTATTAGTTACTACTTGCTGTAAACATTGTATGTTTCGAATGGTGATAATAATAAAATGACTATGCATTTTTCTGAATTAATCATGTCGCTGTCGCTCATTTACTGCATTGCACTGACACTTGCATTTTATTCACTCCACTTTATCACTGTGACTAGCAAAGATTGGAGGGAGGATGACGAAATAAACTCATAACCGGTGATCGTATGCTTTCAGATCAAACCTTGCCGATGACGTACAAGGCATTGTTTCAAATCCCCCAAACACTGGAGATATAAGGAGTTAGTCCCTTGTTAACCACTTCGAGCCAGGAAGTAGAAGTTTTTTCGGACTTGTAAACCCTCACATCTTAACCCGGGGCAGGGTAGTTATCAGTTAGCTTGACCGAGCATTCAAGTCTTACAGAGGAGTGTCGTCTTTCGAGGACCAATTACAGTTTGTGCCTCTCAAGAGGTTGTACCTCGTTAACCACAGTGATTAAACCTCACCAATCAGGAGTGAGACAGTTACAATCCTTTCGGAGCAATCAAGATGACCAATGTCACACGATTTTGTTCCAAAAGAAAGAAAAAGAAAGCCCGCTAAGTAAAAAGAAAGAAAAAGCTAGTAAGCAAATACTTAGGCAAAAATCAGGGCATCCCGCTGGACTTCAAAAGAAAAAATCGAAAAGAACTCAAAAGGAGTCAGTCCAGGCAAAAATTAGGGAATCAAAAAGAATGGAAAAGAAGGGATAGAAAAAATATATATAGATCCCCAGTGAAAGACAAAGTCGTGTATACAGACACCGAAAATGAAGAAGGAGTAACTGTCACTCCGAAAAACCCTGTGAGTTCCTTAACTGTGTTCCTAATATTCAACATACCTCTCGAAGAGGCGAGCGCTCGAGCTAAGTTAGCTGAACTGTAGGATCGGAGAACATCACGTAGAAGGGGTGGGTACAAATCAAAATTTGAGCCAAATATCCTTTGTTTCATGAACCGTGAACTCGACCACGATACAACCCTTAAAAGACCTAATTGAGGCATGGTTTATTCTGAAAGTGCATTACGATAAGGCTGAGTAACCTAACTCCTTCGTGACTTGCTAGTCACATCCTTGTTGTGTTTTTCACTGACCACGTAAGCACTACGTTTGAACTCTGGTTCATTCGTCACTCAGTCATGACATGTAAATGCGTGACAGCCCAAATTTCTTCAAAATCTGCATAAACATTGCATTAGAATTACCATTCGTGAACAGATGATTTTTACTTGCAGGTTAGTAGTTGACATGAAGGTGATTCCAACAGGGAATAATCGAGCAGGACTGAGTAATTCAGCAGTCTGAACCAGCATGGCGTATGTTGTGAAACACAGTGAATCAGGGGCATTGACTTCCATTGAGTTCGAAATCAGTTAGTCTGAGGACAAGTCCCGAAGCTTCAGTTGATCAAGGGGCAGTACGCTTGAGAGGCAACTAATCAGAAGTGAGTCTTCTCGAGATCCAATCAGGGGCAGTCATACAGAACGTGGAGATTTGAAAGCAGATACTTCAGGTGGATAATCAGATCAGGATAAGTCGCTAGAACGCTCATTCAGGGGCAAGTCACCGCAGAGAACGTTGGAACCAACTGGGTTGATCAGGGTTTAATGGAGATTGAATCTTTTTGCCGTATAGATACCGGGGCAAGTAATCTCGAGGTCGTCTCATAGCAAGCGGTTCAGAGCAGGTATTCCCAAGAGTTAGATAGGGGCAAGTTGAGTGCATTGGGGCAAGTTATTCAAAAGCTCGCAAAGTTCCCCGCCAGAGTCCATGGTAGGTTAGTACCCTCTCCAGGGGATGAACGTTGTGTCTTTCCCGGTGAAGTCGCCCCAGTCAAAATTGAATGTTGTCTCCCCAGGAGAGTGGAGATTGCGTCAAAGGAAAAGATCAATGTACCTTCAGTAGTTCAGAATTGGCTTATCAAGCAGAGCAGAGTCCTCCCCAGCGAAGGTCGAGACGGATATGATTAACTTCCCCAAAGAGTTTCTTGCGTAGTGCGAATCAGAGCACACCGGTCAATCCCCAGCTCAGTGATAGCAGGATGAAGTATCCCCACAGGGCGTAATCAGAGTGTTGATACCTTTGAAAGCAGTTTCCGGGATTGCTTTTCTCTTTCCTCAACAGGTTGATCCCTCCTCGTCAGGATGATCATCTTCAGCAGAGGTTGAAGTTTTGAGTTTGTGAGCTACTTTCCCAGCAGGATGGTCATCCCCAGCGGAGTTAGTTCATCTTTCCAACATTTATTTTGTTGGAAGCGTATCGGTAGTATTCCGGTCATCCCCAGCGGATCCAGTTTGTCTTCAGCATTTATTTTGCTGAAGTAACTCTTTGCATAAGCATGCATCATCATACTTTGCATTTTACCTAAATACATAGCATTTCCATGCTGTGTGGAAGCATTACGTCATTATCAAACGTGCATTTTTGAAACATAAGCCAGGTGGTTACCTCTTCGGTTTCAGATGTGTTGTTCCCTGCCGATAAGAGAAATCGTGATTCAGGAAGATGCTGTTTTGTGGTCCAAGTACCCAGGGATCGTATTTGTACCATCTATGGGGTTCATGTCGTAAGGCACGCAGTGATCGTGTTGATCCTGGTATGTGTGTTTGTGGTCGAACTGCGCAGTGATCGTATTCGTCCCGATCTAAGAGGATTGTGTTGTACGGCACGCAGTGATCGTGTTGGCATTATCTCAGG
This sequence comes from Lathyrus sativus, assembly GCA_963859935.3. Lineage (NCBI taxonomy): Eukaryota > Viridiplantae > Streptophyta > Magnoliopsida > Fabales > Fabaceae > Lathyrus > Lathyrus sativus. The sequence continues at coordinate 286,766,896 of OZ012740.1, forward strand.
GGTTCATTGTGCGAGACACGCAGTGATCGTGTTGATCATGGTCTGTAGATTTGTTGGTCGAGATACGCAGTGATCGTATTCGTCCGTTATACAGTGGTTATAGATCGACACGCAGTGATCGTGTTCATCCAGTTTTTGTTGGTTGGTATACGCAGTGATCGTATTCGTCCGTTATACGGGGTTCATGTTGTAAGGCACGCAGTGATCGTGTTGATCTTGAGATGTTGATTTGTGGCCCAAGTACGTAGGGATCGTATTTGTACCATCTATGGGGTTCATGTTGTAGGACACGCAGTGATCGTGTTGATCTTGGTATGCGTATCTGTGGTCGAATGGCGCAGTGATCGTGTTCGTCCCGATCTAAGAAGATTGTTTTGTAAGGCACGCAGTGATCGTGTTGGGATCGTCTCGGGGGTTTATTGGGCAGGGCACGCAGTGATCGTGTTCACTCTATTGGTGGTGCGAAACACGTAGTGATCGTGTTTACCGTATCATGTGATGTTTGCTGGTCGATATGCGCAGTGATCGTATTCGTCCGTTATACAGTGGTTATAGATTGACACGCAGTGATCGTGTTCATCCAGTTTTTTGTTGGTCGAGATACGCAGTGGTCGTATTCTTCCGTTATACGGGTTGGTTATAGGGTGAGGCACGCAGTGAACGTGTTCATCTGGTTGTTTGTGGCCGAAGTACACAGTGATCGTATTCGTCCCATGTTTGAAGTTGTGTCACAAGGCACACAGTGATCGTGTTTCCTCCAGTCAAGAGGGCCGTGACATGAAGCGCGCAGTGATCGCGTTCACCCTATGTGTGGTCAGGATATGCAGTGATCGTATTCGTCCAATTATGTGGGTTGGTTGAGACACACAGCACGCCGTGATTGTGTTTTCTCCAGTCAAGAGGATCGTGGCTCAGAACACGCAGTGATCGTGTTCAAACACGCAGTGATCGTGTTCAAGATACGCAGTTATCGTATTCGTATAGCATGCAGTGATCGTGTTGATAGAACCATTTGAACTTGTGGTGTGAAGCACGCAGTGATCGTGTTTGTCCTATTACAGCACACGCAGTGATCGTGTTCATCATATTGGTGGTTGAAGTACGCAGTGAACGTGTTCGCCTCTTCTACGTGGATTTATTCCGTCTGGCACGCAGTGATCGTGTTTACCTCATCTGGTTGGATTTATGGTCGATGTGATTTTGGTTGTAGCGCAACACGCAGTGATCGTATTTGTCCCATTATGTGGTCTTGTTTGCGGCACAGACGCGCAGTGATCGTGTTTTCTCCTGTCAAGAGAGTTGTGGCGCAGGGCACGCAGTGATCGTGGTCATCGTTATGTTATGGGTTTTTTTTCCGGAAGAGATACACAGTGATCGTATTCGTCCTATACGTGGTTTTGTTTGCAACGCCAAGACGCGCAGTGATCGGGTTTCCTCCAGTCGAGAGGGTTTTGGTGTAGAATACGCAGTGATCGTGTTCATCTTGTTACAGAGGGTTGTTGTGCCAGGCACGCAGTGATCGTGTTCGTCATGTCACATTCCCCAAGCAGAGTTTGCTTGGTCAAGCACCTTTTTTCCCAGCCGAGTCCTTCTCAGAGTGCTGTGGAAATGGCATAATGCAGATTTTTGGGGTGGTTACCCGTAGTTTCCCCTACAGAGTTATATTCCCCAGCAGGGTGTTACTTCAATGAGTTATTGGGTTTAAGTCCCTCATAGTCCCCAGCAGGGTATTCCCCACGGAGTCGTTTGGTTAAATTCCTCTTATTTTTCAACAAGGTTATTCTCGTCAGGGTGCTTGGTTAAGTTCCCAATTTTCCCCAGCAGGTGTTTGACGGCAGTCGTCAGAAGTGTCCTCTCAGAGTTGCTTGGTTAAGTTTCTCGTGTCCCCGCAGGATGCTCGTTCAGATACGAATGGAAGGTTGGTAAGTGAAATCAACATTTTCCCGCAGTTTAATGGATGCTCGTTCAGGTGCGAACGAAAGGTTGATAAGTGAAATCAGCATTGCCTCGTTTGGTTAAGCGTTTGCTCGTTTCTTCAGATATGAAAGGTTGATCAGTGAAATCAACATGACAAGTGAAGTCAATATTCTCCCGCTGTTTAGCGTGTGCTTGATTGATAAGTGAGATCAATAGAGGTTGATAAGTGATATCAACAATTTCTCGTTGTTTGGTGTATGCTCATTTCTTCGGAACAGAGTGGTCTGCGAACAATATTAGAATATTCCTCAAAATAGATTGACAGACGGATGGTTAGTTGTTGCCGTGACAACAGAAGTCATTTCCATGAAGGGTTTTCCCCAAGCAGTAGTCGTATGCAATTTATTTTTGCGGTTGGAAAATTTTCGGGTTCTTTCGTATTCAACCGTCTCGTACCTCGAATGTCTGAAGGCTGCACGCTCTTCATCCAGTCGGGTCCAAGCCGCTTGAATAGGGGCAGCTGTTGCACCCCAAAATTTGCCCAACCTTTTCTAACCTAGGTTTATGTTTCAATTGCATAGTCATTTGCATTGGCATCATGTACATAGTGCATTCATCTGCATTGCATAGCATAAGCAAGCTATCTTAATCAGGGGATCAAGTGCCATTCTTGTCCCAAGAGGCATATTCAGAGGGTTTCATTCATATGCAATACTACTCAGGTCATCAGGGAAAAATTTGAGCTTTGAAGTGTTGACAGATCACTCATTGGGTTCTCCCTTATCTTGAGGTTATTTGGGGATCATCAGAGGAAGTGTGAGCTATGAGGCAAGAGCATGAGGTGTGTATGGATGTTATGAAGAGCCTATATGATCATTTTGAAGAAGAGCCAATTCATTGGAATGATTGCAAGAGCCTCAGTTGAAGTCAGTCAACTAGGGTCTTATCTAGGTCAACCCTAGGTCAAAAACTTGTTTTGAAAGGCATCAAGGCTCATTTGAAGAATGTGGGATTCATTATTTGCTACATGGATATGGATGTGGTGTTGTGCCCAAGAAAAATCAAAGGAAGTCAAGGAGAAGAGGAGTTACCAAATTAGGGTTTCAGTGTAAAATCCCCTGATTTAGGTCAAACTTCCAAACAGTGTAATTCAAAATGCAAGCTTCATATGAATTTCTGGTCCACATGAAACTTGTAGAGTATCTTCATAGCTTTAATTTGAGTGGTGGAAGTCATCAAGATGATTTATAGAACTCAATTTATAGCTCTTGCAAGTTACAGGTCATCTGAGGACATTAAAATTTGTCTGTGAAAGTTGCCTGTCTTCCAAGCAACTTTTACCCCTCAAGGAAATTTCAAATGGATTTCTGGTCAACATGAGAGTTGTTCCTCATTGTCTTAGCTTTCTAGGAAGGTATTGTATGCCTTCATATGATATGTGGAACTCTACTTATGTCCTTGGCAAGCAAAGGGTATTTTGGTCATTTGAGAATTACAGGTCATTTCAAGCCTATGCCTAAAACTCATACAAGGAAGCTTCAAATGAAACACTTCACAACATCAAAGTTGCTCAAAATGGCATTTTAAGTCTAGAAAAGAGGTCATGGAAGTTTGGAAATGCATAGAACTCAGATTGATAAAAGTTGGTAAAAAATGACTTAAAAAATGGACATAAGTTGAAAAAGTTCAAATTGAAAATTGGTTTGGGCAATCTATAAATCCAAAATGGGTCATGTAATATATCAAATTGAGTCTAAGGAACATTTTAAAGACATTGGTTCAGCCACAATTTTGATATAGGGCTTTAAAAATGAGGTTGCTTTGTAAATCCATTACTTGCATAATAAGATATTCATGTGAAACTTAACACAAGGCAAGGGATTAGCTTGGTAAGCATCATACACTCTTCAATAACTCATGTCATGAGATTTTCAAAAGTGATTAAGGGGCTGCAAGTTAGATTGAAGGGAGATATCATATGAGATGAGATGGATTATCATATCATGACATGAGATATTCTACACTCTCCTAGACTGTTCCAGAAACTTCTAGACATTTCCATCATCATCTATATAATGAGTAGAGAGCATTAGGTGCAAAGGTTGGTGAAGATAGAAGGTGAAGAGTGAGAATTGTGAAGTTACTTCATTTGCAAGTAAGAAGAGGTTTGCTCATTCTACTCCATTGCTGCTCAAATTTCTTCTTCATATGTGATCCATATCTTCTAGTGAGTGTGTACAAGATCAATCCAAGGTCCATTAATGGTAGATTGAGGAGCTAGTTTTGAAAATTCAAGATCTTACACCAGAGTTGCAGCCACCATTGCAAGCTTCTTCAGCCATTTTCTTTGCAAACAGAAGGCACTACTCCATTAGAGGATCATTTGGAAGGAGAATCAGGCCTCGAATCAAGCTCTCCATACACTTGCCATAGCTACTTAGCAGGTTTGAACTCTCCCCCATATCTCCTTAATTATGTGTATTCAGTTAGATTCTTAGGTGTAGAATTGATAAGATAGGTTAGGTGATTGCTTTCTGAAAGTTAGAGAAGATTGTATGAGGTTTCATGGCAGGGTGTCATTTCTTTAAAGATCAAGAATAGGCTGTTTAGCAGGTTTTAATTAGCATGTTATGGCTTGTTGAAACCAGTGTAACATGATGAATAGATTAGCACCATTAGAAATGAATTTCTTGAGGTTTCATGTCAGTGTAAAGGGATGAAACCAAGATACTCGTGCCCTCTGTTTGGGAGTTCTAGGAAGCTTTAATGGTAACCAAGGCCATGGCTGGATTCCTGGTAATTAGTAGATCAATTTAGGTCTTTGGAGTTTTCATTTTCATTGAGGGAGGAGAGAGCACGAGGGTGAAGAAGTTCATGCATGAACATGTAAAATCTGAAACCCTAATATTCATTTGAGGAAGATGAACTTTTAGCCATTGGATCTTTTCAAAATATTGACTTGTTAGACTCATCTCACGGCTGAGATTTAAAACAAAAACGGAGGGAATAAACCAAAGCCACGAAACGCAGCGTTTAAATAAAAACCTGATCATGGGCCTTGGATCATCTCACTATCCACACCCTCCCCATAAGGCCCAATTGGAAATGAACTGTGAAACGTTACTAAATACACCACACACTTGTTCTTTTTCTTTTGATTTTTGTAATTTAATTTCTAATTGCAATGGGCCTAATGCTTCTGCTAATCACGCCCCCACCTCTTGGCCCATTTAGAAATAGAACTGAGCGCATTTGATTTTGACACCTCCCTCTCTCATTTTCTTTAATTTCTTTGATTTTATTTCTTTTATTTTTCTTGCCTCTTTACAAATTCATAAGTAAATGAAAAATGAATATTTTTAATTGCTTCTTTTTGCATTAGGTTTATAATTCTGTTAAGAAAAATAACAAATATTAAAGTTAGCATTTTATGTCAGTTTTGTATTTTTGGCATATTTTTCTTTTTAATAGCTTTTTAAGTGATTTAGTTTAGCACATAAGTTTGTTGATTTTAGTTTAGTTAGGTAGTTTTGTATTTTGAACCTATTCTTTTTAGGACATTTAATTTAGGACCTCAACTTGTGTATGAGATTTAATTTGTAATATTTAGGGTTATTTTTAGATGTTTTGATTAGGTGTGATTAGGAGAATCAAATTAGGGTTTTTAGGCTTAACATAGGTGAAGTAAATCATTTCTTTTAGGAGTCTTAGTTTGATTTTGGGTATGGGACTATAGGGATATTATGGGTAAGTATAATAGACCCTTGTGAATAAGCATTAGATTTTTCCCCCTTTGTTTAGTATTTTTAGGGTATTTTCTGATTTGATTGGTTGTATTGAATGCTTTATGAGGATTGTCTATCTTGTGGGGTTTATCTTTGGGGTATTATTGTGGTGCTTTGTTTGCTTGAAGACCTTGTTGAAGGAGCATGATGAGGAGAAGATTGAAGACCAAAGATCCAGAGGTTGATGAGTTCAGCTGTTGAAGGCTTTAGGGTTTAGAAGCTAGGTAGAGCTCTAGATTAGAGATTTGATTCATGAAACATGGAATGCTTCCTGTACTTCCATTCTTCCCAGTGACTAAAAGTCCCTCTAAGAACTCACCTCCCTCCTTTGGAGGGATAAGTGATTGGTCTTAGAGGTAGAACTTTGAGGGAATCAGTCCCACTATGCTAATCCCTTGTGAGCTTCCTTTGGTTGTTCATAAGCTGATTAGCATGCCATATTATCTCTCTTGATCCTATTCTGTTACCCTGGAGTGCTTGCCCTTGAAGATGGAGATCATTGAAGATGAAGACTGTCAAAGCAGGGAGCTAGCCAGAGCTTGGGGGTCCAATGATGAAGATTGAGCTTGGAGATTCATTTGAAAGAGGATGTGTTGTGCATCAACTTTGGAGTTAGCTGTTAGAGCTTGGGGCTTTTGCTGTATTGTGTGTGATAATTCCCCTAGGTTTGAAGTGAAATATGCTTCACTTTTACCTATTGTGTTCAGGTAGAGGAAGAGTTTGGCTCCCTTGCCTAGCTTGTTTGCTGTATTCATCATTTTGCTGTTTACTGTATCTGTTTTCGCTTTCTGTTTATTCCCTTAGGAGCTCTGTTTCTCTCTGTGCAAGAGAGTAACATGACAGACATTAGGAGCTAACCCATGTATGATAACATTAGGGTAGATTTTATTCCCTTTTTAACCCTAGGATTTTAGAGTGTCATCTCTTCTTTCTTCAAACAACAGAAAAACATTAATAAAGGTTATAACATAGATCAATTCACTTCTTCCGTCAAAAGACTTGAACAAACACAAACCTTTTTGCAATAAGAAAACCCTTGTTTAAGGTGATATTTTTCATAAAAGACATTTGAACAGCTTGTGTCGTGCGTAGCCCGAACTACGTTTGCTCTGATCTTTCATGCTGTGTGGAAGTACGTAGGCATAGGATGCGATATCCTAGCGAGCAACCTTCCCCACCTTCACCCGTAGTTAGGCGAACTACGTTGACTCTGATTTCTCGTTCCTGACGGGAATACGTAGGCATAAAGTGCGATGCTTTACCGAGTCATATTTTCTTTTCTTTTCAGACCTCATCCTTTAGTTTTGATAGAAGTGTAATCCGTACAAACAAGCAAGCGTGGATCCCATCGAGTACGATTGACGTGAGGGGTGCTAATACCTTCCCCTTGCGTAACCGACTCCCGAATCCAGGTTTTGGTTGCGATGACCATACCTTTTCCCGTCTTTGCGTTAGGTTTACTCTGAGCGTTTCCTTTCCCTCCTTTGGGATAAATAACGCACGGTGGCGACTCTTCTGTATTGCCGGCGCCGATTTTCGCAGTAGCGACAACATGTATGCAGGAGATCAAGAGGTATGATTACCAATCAAGGGCTACACAAGACTATGAAGCTAGCTAAGAAGGTTATTCAAGTGTTCAAGGGTTGATATCCTTGTTAGAGAAGTCAAAGGACTCTCAGAGTGAGTGGTTGAAACCAAGGTTGTGTGCCTCCTAACTTGAGAGTTGTGGGAGCTCCTCAGATGATTCTGAAGCCAGGAAAGTGGACTTGAAGCCTTGAGAGAGCTTATGAGATGTCTTGGAAGCCATCATGAGGCCTAGACAGGTCATGGTGCAAGATTGAGAAGCCTCAACCATGAGTGGTGTAATTAGGGTTTGACTGGGTCAACCCTAGGTCAACTGATGATTTGAGGAAGGTTGAGACCTAATCCAAGAGCCATGTGATCATGGATTGATGAATTGAGGTGTTATAATGATGATTCCAAGGTTAACTCATCATGATTGAAGAGTTTGAGAAGTTTCAAGCTAGGGTTTCTAAGGCTTGACAGTGTAAAATCCCCTAGTTTGACCCCTATCTTCAAGGCAGTTTAGCTCAAGATGTGATTGTCATCTCATCTTACCCCCAACATGAATGTTGTAGAGCATGGTCTTAGCTTTAATTTGATTGCTAGAAGTCCTTGATAGGATTGTAGAACACAAGTTATGACTTTGATAAGTTACAGGTCATCTGAGGTATGTGAATTTGGGGGCTTGAAAGTTACCCAACTTGCATCAAACGTTTGCCCAAGAAGGATGATTCCTATGAACTTTTGGTCAACATGAATGTTGTTCCTTATTCTCTTAGCTTTATAGAGAGTACTAGAAGTCCTTGATAGGATTTTTAGAACTCAAGTTATGGCTTTGACAAGTCAAGGGCATTTTGGTCATTTGGAGATTACAGGTCATTTCAATCATAAGGCCATAACTCCTATTTCCAAGCTTCAAATGGAAAAATGTTCAACATCAAACTTGTTCAAAATGATGCTTTAAGGCTAGTAAGGAGGTAATGAGATGTTGGAAATGCTTGTAGCTCAAAGTTGCAAAAATGACCTAAAATAAGGGTATAAGTTAAATGAATCAAAGTTGGAAATTGATATTTTCAATCTACACATCCAAACCATGGCATGTAATATATCATTTTGACTCTAGAAAACAGTTTAAGAACATTGGTTTAGCCACATTTTTGAATTGAAATTTAATTGGTGGACTTGCTTTGAAAAGTGATTACTTACATCATAAGTAACATTTGCAAAACATAGAATCAAGGCATAACCAAGGCCCTTTGCAAGCTAAACACTTTCAAAATGTCACTAGGGGAGAAATTGGAAGAGAATGGGGTTGGTTTCAAGCTGCAAACAGAATTATGCATATCATGGCATATGGTTGAAATTCTCATGTCATGAGAGATTGAAACTCTCATTAGAAGGATCTAGAGGGTTCTAGATCATCCACACATCATCTATATATTGAGTAGAGGTGATCCAATGCAAAGGTTGGTGATGATTGAAGGAGAGAGCAAAGATTGAGATTGGAATTGCATAGCTTGCAACTGAATTCGGTTTCACCAATTTCTTCACTTTCCATCCATTTTCTTGATTGCAACTTCTTCCATGGATGCTAAGGATTGAGTCCAGGTCATAATCAAGAGGAATTCGTGGCTGATTGGTGTTCTTGAGCACAGATTTTTCCACCTGCAACTCACCATCGGGTTTCAAGATTCAGGAGCTTTCAACCAGTTCTATTGCATACAGAAGCAAGTAATAGATCCATTGATCGTGTCTGGAGGGTTGGAGAGCTTGATTTGAAGGTTTAGTGCATCTGTTCATCCAAGATTTTCAGGTTAGTAACTTTCTTCCTCCAGCATGAATTAGGTAGAATCAAGATGAATTAGGGTGTTAGATGCATTGTAGAACGGTGTAGGAATGATTTCAGACCATTAATTTGAGAATTAGTGACCAATTTAGGATGTTACCATTTTCGGTTGAGAATTGGTTATGGCGAATCTTGAGGTTTCAGAGAGAATAGAGGGCATGAATGAATTCGTGAGGGAACTTGGGACAAGTTTCATGTATAGACCACTTGCAATGGAGGATCCTAGAGAGAGTTAGGGTTGGGGACGATGACCGGAGCACCACCGGTGGTGGCCGGAGCTGCGCGCGAAGTTCAGAGGTTCAAAAGGTAGAAGATGACTCTAGAGCCATTGGATGTGATAAGACCTTTGACTAGAGGAGTGATCCAACGGCCACGTTTTAATTTCAAGTTGTGAAGGATCTGAGTTAATGAAACGCATCGTTTCATTTAGTGCTGATGCTGGGCTTAGTTGAAACTTTGCTAATCACACCCCCCTGATGGCCCAATCCATTATTTGAACTGTGTTTTATTTCTATCTGCACCGTGTGCTTGTCCATTTTATTTTGATTTTCATTATTTTCTTCATTTTATTCATGGTTCTTGGAAAAATCATATAAAATTGAAAAATGATCCAATTAATCTCATTCTTTTTGAATTATACTCATGATTGAGTCTAGTATTTTTTAGAAAAAAAATATTTTCATTTCATGCATTTTCTGATTTTATGGGAATTTTATATTTTAATTGATATTAAAATGGTTATGTTTGATACTTAATTTTGTGGAATTTTGTGTGATCACGTGGTGATGATTTTGATCCTAATTTTTTGTGTGTGATTAGTTTAGACATGTATAATCCCATAGCATTTTTCTCACATTTTTGTGATGAAAATAGATGGTAGTTTAGATTGAGATTTAGGTGCTTCCTTTTAGGGTTTAGGTTTAGTACCTTATAGTGTAGAGTTTATTTCTAGGTCTTATTTGATGATTTGATCTCTGGAATTAATATGGTAGAGTAATGATTGACCTAAGTCCCCATAGTTATTTTTGTAGGATTTTACATTTGGTTTTAGTATTTTAGTTAGGACTAACTTTAGTACTAGGTTTTAGGTGATCCTAACTTACTAACTCCACTAGATTAACTTCTTTAATCCCCTTAGATTAGGGTTTTGCTTTGTTTGCCTTCGGTTGAGATTGAAGACAAGTTGAAGACAAGGTGAGGATGCTTGAAGTGGCTTGGAGCTTGGAGTTGCTTGTGCCTGAAGGTGTATGATGAAGATTTAGGAGGTAGGAACCATAGGGAGAGCCTTATAGTTAGAATGATTTCTTTCACAAATATGGAAAGCATCTTGTGCTTCCATTCCTCCCAATGACTAAAAGTCCTTCTAAGATATTCACATCCCTCCTTTGGAGGGATGAGTGGCTTTATCTAGGAAGTAGAACTTTGAGGGAACCGGTCTCTCATAATGATGAACCCTTACAGGCTTCCTTTGGTTGTCAAAAAGTTGTTTATCATTTCCACTCATTCTGTTAAATCAATTGTCTTCTGGTTTGAGTATCTTGAATGATGTTGGACTTGAGTTTGAAGATGAGGACTTCATTTAAGAGTGTGGAAGAGGATGATTCCTTGAGCATTGCCATTGCAGCTGAAGCTTGAAGAGCAAGAAGAACAAGTTGATACTTGAAGATCCAATGGAGATTGAGTGAAGAGCTGAGGCTTAAAGAATTGAAGGATGAAGTTGACACTTCCATGTGATTGAATATTACTCTGAGAAGCTGAAGCTTGTATATGAAGAAGACCAAGTTGATACTGGTAAAGCAAAGAGAGTAGAAGCTTGAAGACTAAGTTGATACTTCTGAGGAGGATTCAATTGAGATTGAGTGAAGAGCTGAGGCTTGAGGAATAAAGGATAAGTTGATACTTACATTGATGCATTGAGAGCCTGAAGGAATCAAGTTGATACTTGTAGCTAAGAGTGAAGCCTGAAGGTGGAATTGACTAAGGAGCTGAAGCTTGGAGAAGAGAGAATAAGTTGATACTTATGTTGGATGAATTAAAACCTTGGAGGAGCAAGTTGATGCTTGTTATTGAGGATGATATCCTTGAAGGGTGGTTGAAGTCTGAAGACTGGATTGGTGTCAGAAGAGCTGAAGCTTGAATTTGAAGGAGGGGTTGATCTGCTTTCTTTCTTGTCTGTTTTCTTTTCTGTGCTGATGTGCCTTGTTTGACTTGCTTGATGCATTAGAATAAGTTCATATCTAGATTGACTGTAAGCTAGGAGCATGATTTCACTAGAGGTTGAGTTGCTCCCTCTGCTTGTATTTTTACTGTATGGCTTTGCTTGCGGGTATTCGGTAGAGCCCAGCTCCCTTGCCCATGTGGTTTATCTTGCTTGATAGCATGTTATTTCTTCTGTATGATTGCAGCTGTTATTCTATTTTACTTGATAGCATTTTATTTCAGTTCTTCTGTATGATTACAGTCACTTATATCTTGCTTGATACATTGTTATTTCCTGTACGATTGCAGTTATTCATATCTGGCTTGAGGTTGAGACGAGCTTGTGGAGGCTGATGCCCCACACATATTTCCTCCCTCACTTGCATTGCATGCATTTTACAGTCGTTTACTGTTTACTATTTAAGCTGATGCTTTATCTGTTTCTGTTTATCATTGATATGATCCCCTAGGAATCTCACTTCCTTTGATAAGGAAGTGATGATTAGAACTTTAGGTTGAAACCTATGCATGATAACTTCTAGGAGTTCCCTGTTTCAAACCTCGACCATAGGATGAATCCTTGGCATGACAACATTAGGACTTGATAGTCCCCCCTTAGTTGAGCCTGCTCTCTCTTCTCATCTCAAAACAACTTAAAATACAGTAATCATGAACGATTTCTTTCGTACGTTACGAGCCTTAAGCTATCTGAGAAAGGATTGTTGGAGAGTTTCTTTTCAACAGTCTGGATGTCTAGTATGGCACCCTTTGGGTGACATGCGACACATTCACTCTCAGGTCATAGTCTTTAGTGCGATTGAAATTGCAAACACAATAAAAAACAGTTCTTTCGTAAAAGACAGAAAACAAACTTCAAACCTTTTTACCCCGTGGGCCCGTAATTCAAAGGAAGCTTTTCTGAAGAAAAGGGTGTCGTTAACTCCTAGTTCTACCGCAAACAGGCTTTGTCCCTAACTGTTGGAACTGTTTGTTAACCCTACTCGATAAAACAGATGAATCTGAATTCCCGTAATCCGTAGTATCCCGAACTACGTAAGCTCTGATCTCTCAAGCCTATTGAGAGTACGTAGGCACAATGCTGATGTATTGGCGAGCCACCTTCCCCGTAACCCGTAGTAGGTCGAACTACGTTGACTCTGATTTCTCATTCTCTGATGAGAATACGTAGGCATAAAGTGCGACGCTTTGCCGAGTCAGTTTCTTTTCTTTTTAAGCCAACCTTGATACGTAGATAGATAAACCAACTCGTCCAGTAAACACAACAAGCATGGATCCCGTCGAGTACGACGGACGTGAGGGGTGCTAATACCTTCCCCTTGCGTAACCGACTCCCGAACCCAGACAATGGTTGCGATGACCTTGTCTTATACCTTTTTCGTCAGGTTTTTCCGATCGTTTCCTTTCCCGTTCTGAGGGATAAATAACGAAAGGTGGCGACTCTTCTGTTTTGCCAGCACCTTATTTTCGCGGAAGCAACAATAGTCTTCAACCGGTTGCTCTGTGAGACATTCTAACAAAACACTTTCCTTAATGGCCTTTTGGGAAACATACTGAATATCGTATTCTGTCAAGACCATCTTCCACCTAGCAATTCTTCCTGAAAGCATTTGCTTCTCGAACACATATTTGATTGGATCCATCTTTGAAATCAGCATGGTTATGTGATTCAACATGTACTGCCTTAGACGTTTGGCGGCCCAAGCGAGTGCACAACACGTTTTTCTAACATTGAGTATCTGGACTCACAATCTGTGAACTTCTTACTCAGATAGTAGATAGCATGTTCTTTTCTGCCTGTCTCATTGTGTTGACCGAGAGCACAACCCATGGAGTTCTTAAGAACCGTCAAGTACATAATCAATGGTCTTCCTTCCACTGGGGGCATTAGTATCGGAGGCTCATGCAAATATTCTTTTATCCTTTCGATTTCCCTTTGGCAATTTTCATTCCAGACAACCGCCTGATCTTTCTTTAACAGCTTGAATAATGGTTCCTAGGTGGCTGTAAGGTGAGATATGAACCTTGCAATGTAGTTAAATCTCCCTAGAAAACCACAAACCTCTTTTTCTGTTTTCGGCGCTGGCATTTCTTGTATTGCTTTTATCTTTGCAGGATCAACCTTGATTCCTTTTTCATTGACAATGAACCCCAATAGCTTTCCTGACCTTACACCAAAAGTGCACTTGTTCGGATTCAACCTCAATCTGAATTTCCTCAACCTTTCAAACAGCTTCAAAAGATTAACCAGATGTTCCTCCTTCGTCATCAACATAAACCTCGATTTCATGATGAGTCATATCATGAAAGAGAGTCACCAACGCCCGCTGGTAGGTTTCCCCTGCATTTTTTAATCTAAAAGGCACCACCTTATAGCAAAAAGTCCCCTATGGCATGATAAAGGTTGTTTTCTCCATGTCTTCTGGGGCCATCTTGATTTGGTTATACCTAGAGAAGCCATCCATGAAGGAAAACACACAATGTTGAGATGTGTTATTGGCTAACACATCAATGTGGGGGAGCGGGAAATCATCTTTCGGACTCACTTTGTTTAAATCTCGGTAATCAACATACATCCTGACCTTACCGTCCTTCTTAGGTACAGGCATGATGTTAGCGACCCACAGAGGATAGTTCGTAACAGCAAGAAAACCGGCATCCAACTGTTTCTGGACCTCTTCCTTAATCTCAACTTCCATGTCTGGTCTGGTTCTTCTCAGCTTCTACTTTACAAGTGGACACTCTTCTTGAAGAGGTAGACGATGAACCACTATATCTGTATCCAGTCCTGACATGTCCTCATATGACAAGGCAAAGACGTCTCTGTACTCTCGAAACATCTCTACCAGTCTTCTCTTGATATCATCTTGCAACGCGGCCCCAATTATGACCTCTTTCTTGTCTTCCTCTGTACCCAGGTTGACGACTTCAATCTCTTCTTGATGAGGCAGAATTGAAGGTGAGAAAAACACTTAGAAGGGGGGTTGAATAAGGGTTTTGAAATAATTATGGCAATAAAAATAACACACTATTTTTATTCTAGTTCGTTGAACTCAACTAACCCAGTCCACCCTACCAAGGTGATTTGCCTTTCTCAACAAGGACTTAATCCACTATATTCAAATAGATTACAGTGTCAACCACTAAGAACAAATGTCTTAGTCTTCTCAAGAAACTCTGACCATAACTTGGTCTTCTTAAGGAACCTTTTACAAATAAATGTAAACTAACAAGTGTTTAAGATGCTTCCAAAAAGATTTATCACAACTGTGATTTTTACACTTAGTTTAAGAACGAATAAAAACTATTCAGCTTATGAAATAAATTGTATGAGAGCTTGAGAGTATTTTTCAATTTGATTTCTCAAGTTATCAAGATGAATCGTCAACTTTGAAATGTTGTTGAAGACATCCTTTTATAGTGCAGAAAGTCTAATGCTTGAAGACTGTGCATAGCAGAGTAGCTGTAGCCTTTTTGTCTTCTATTGACTTTAGCTTTCCCAAAAGAGGAATGTTTAGACAAATCCCTTTTGTCTGATTTCCTGTGCCATACATGAATAAGGAAAGAGTCGTTTGGAATATGCCAACGGATATATCTTTGAATAATATCTTCTTCAACAAGCTTTTGTCTCAAAGTTATCAATATCAGAGTCTTGATGTTATCAGAGTTTTGCAGCCAATGTGCTTCAACGTGAATATCAATCAGAGCAGAGTTTGAATAAGAGAGCCTCTGTACTTGTAGCGAAAAATACATTCAGAGTCTTCTAAAACAATGCTTGAAACTCTTCATACAAATTCTTCAACTACGCTTCAGATTCTTCTGCAGCTTCTGCTTCAGAGTCTTCTGCAGCTTCTGCTTTAGAGTCTCTTCTGGCAGCGCTCAGAGTCTTCTGATGACTTGCTTCTAATGTTTCAGAGCTTTGCGTAGAGTAATGTTCAGATGCAGTTTTGCTTCCATAAGAATATTTATTTTAATATCTGAAACAAAAACACTTGAACAAAATTAGAGTATATATTTTCTTAATACAAAATTTCATTAGAGTTATCATCAAAACATAAAGATATATTAAACACCAATCTGTGTTCTAACAATCTCCACCTTTTTGATGATGACAAAAACATAGGAAATTTTGTTCAATAAAAAGGATAAATATATAACTCCCCCTGAGATAAAGAATCTCCCCCTGAAATGAATACTCTAATAGAAGAAAATACTTCCCTTTTTGCATGAGTATACTTTTCAGATTAATAGCCTGGTTAGAATCCTGGTTAGAATATACTTTCAAGAATCAGATCTTGATTTACTTTTCAGAATCAGAGCCTGGTTTACTTTTAAAATCAGAGCCTGGTAATCAGAACCTTGTTTGAATTAAGGTCTGGTTTGGGGATTCTCAGGGTAACTTCAATGAATTTTGTCAGATGATACATTAGTTCTGAAAGACTAAAATTCAATGTTAGTTATAATTTATTATGTCTAAATTCCATTTTAGTAACTGTTTATTTTTTAACAATCAGAATTTCTTTTTCTCCCCCTTTTTGTCATAATCAAAAAGAAAAAAAACTTTTGAAGACAGAAAAGAAGAACAGAGAAAAATAACAAGATAAAACAAGTAGAAACAGAAACCAAACATAGTCATTGATCAAACACAATATTCAGAGGATAACAAAACAACAAAATAACATCAACAAGAAAAACAGCTAACAGGTGCACAAACATAACAAAAAAGAAACTAAGGTTGGCGAGAGGCTATCATCTTCAGAAGGTCTGTGATCTGAGAAGTAGATTCCTCTTGTCTGGTCATTCAAGTTTTAATCTCATATGTGGTTTGTTCTTGCTTGACCATCCATGTTCTGATCTCTTTGTTGCTGGCTTCTAGTTGAGCAAACTTTTCTTCTAAATCTGGCCTTTCTGTCTTCATTTCAGAAGAAGAAGGAGCAGATGCAGATGCAGTAGCTGGAGCACTATCAGTGACCATAGCAGATGCATATGCAGTCTTTTGAATCACAGAATTAAATGCTTGATCCAGAACCATCAGAGCAGACTGATTAGGCATAAGAGTTTCTTCAGCAACAGCCACTTCTGGAGGAGTATCTTCAGACATAGGTTCTTCAACAGGTGCATTGTCCAGAGGAAGAACTGGAGGTCTACTCATGTTCAGAAGAGTTTGTCTGATAACTTCAGCAAATTTCACCTTTGCATCATCAGAGCAAATGATGCAAAGATTTGAAGCTACAGAGTTGAACCTTGAGATGAATCTGTTCCAAGTGGCTTCAGAAGCATCTGGATTCACACTAGGCAAACATTCCTTCTTTACAAAAGATATCCACATGTTCATTTCCTTATTGAAGCCATCAAATAGCGTACTAACATCCATTCTAGGTTTTGGTTTCAGAAAGTTTTCTAGAGATGGTATTTTGGGTTGTTCTGGTGGGCGTGGTATTGTAAAAGTTGGGATAATGAACATAGGACGAGAGAAAGATGGAAAAGATGTTTGGTCAGATGATTCAGTGATAGCCTGACGTTTTGGATAAAAGTGTTTAAGTTTCAGTCCAGAGGGAAGGTCATCAGATGGTAAAGGTTTTAATGAAGCAAACGAAACAAAATCAGATGATCTTGGTTCATAGCCACGGAGTGAGGGGGTGAGTTTACTTTTGGGGGTACATCAGATTCAGTAGAATCAGATGATGCAGAAGAATGACAATATGTGGAAGAGACATCAAACAGAATTTTCAAAGGTTGAATATCAAGAACCTCATAATCAAATATGAATGATTCAGAAGGTTTAGGTTGTTCTGGTTGAGGAGCAGAGGGAATGGATTGTTCTGGTTGTGGTTCAGTAGTTTGTGGTTTTGGTTGGGGAATTTCAAAAGTTTGTTGTGGTGTAGAGGTTTGTTTGTTTGAGGGGGGAATATCAGATGGTTGTTTTTCAGATGGAGTTGGTTGTTATTGGGGTGCAGATGGAGCTATTTCAAAAGTTTTCTTTGGTTTAGGTGTAGAAGGAGATGGTTGAGATTGTGTTGGTTCAGATGGAATTGGTTCATGAGGAGGATAAGGTGAAGGTATGGGTTCATAGACAGGGGGATCAAATGTTAGTACCTCTTTGATAGTTTCCAAAATTGAGTCTAAACTGGCCTCAGGAGGATTAGCTTTTTGCTTCTTGACCCTCTTGGGTTTAACAGAAGCATTCCTCTTGGGTTTTGAAGATCCTTCTTCAGAAACTTTCCTCTTCTTCTTGTGTCTTTCACTATAAAGATCTGGTGCAGGTTCGCCTGCTTTCTGAATCAGATTTTCTGGTAGAGAAGTTCCATCTACCAGACACGTTGCTATATACTTCAAAATAATTTCCCTTGGTTCAACAGCGTAGAACATAGGAAAATCATCCAAAGGTATCCTTCTTTTGCTGACCTCTTCAGAGTTTATTTGTTTTGGTACAAAGTGAGTTCTTCTACAACCTTCATCCTCTGAAGACTTTTCCCATTCAGAGGTTTCCCTACCATAGAAGCTAATTCTTCCTTCAATCCAGCTTCTATCAGATGTCCAACCAGACCATTCTCGGTCAGAATGTCTGAAATGAGTCTTCCCATTGGAATCCAATTCCTCATTTTCTGATGTTTGGTTCTGACTTCTTCCCTTGATTGTTTCACGTGAGTCCATAAATGATTGAAAAATAGATAAGGGAGATCCACTTTTGTGCTCTGACTCAGACAGTACATGAAGTACATCTGATCAGTATTTACATAATCAGGAGAGTTTGAAGACTTCTTGTAATGAATACATCCCATAAAGATCTGAGCCCAGATCCTGTAGTTTGGCTTGAGATCTTTCACTTTGTTAGAAGCTTCTCCAGATGAGCAAACTTCCCTATAAACTTCAGTCATATCAACACGACCTGCTGGCAGATTTGTAACACCATCAGTTTCTTCATAACCTATGAGCTTCCTAATCAGATCCTCAGCTATGATAATTTCCTTACCCAGAACATATGAAACAATAAACTTAGGGTATGAGATTGCATGGATTCAAAATTCCTTCACCAAACATGGATAAACTGGTTCCATCAGCCTATCAAAGAACTTTGTCCAACATTGAGCATCAACAATGGGATGAAGATCAAACCCATTTTCAGCAATTGATTTAAAGTTCACAATAGATTCACACAAAACTTCAAGTTTGTCAACTGGTGTGAGTAGAGTTCTAACCGGTTCTTTGAAAGTAACAACACCCATGTTAGAGGATGAGACATCAGCCATAAATGATTGAAACTGAGCAGAAGTTGATGAAGAAGTAGTCATTGTTGTTCTTGAGAGAGATTTAGGGTTACGAGAGGTTTTGGGTTTGGGAGAGAGATGAAAGCAGTGAAGTAGACAGAAATGCATACAGGAGTGAAAAGTGTGAGAAGTGAAGTGTTATGGTATTTATAGAAGAAATTAGGGCACACATAGAGTCACACGTTCATCACGTTTACACTTAGCATTTAATAAAAAGAATATAATCATTTCAAGCATTTAATGATTCTGACAATTTAGGGGGAAAACGAGAAACTCAATATTCAAAAATAGTACCTCAAACGTCATTTCAGTAATATGCACTCCACCTTTTCAGATTCAGAGTTACACGTGTTTGCTTGCATGTGCTTCTGAAACTTCTTTGAGAAATGAAACGTTAGCCAACGTTCAGATCCTCTGAGGCTTGTTAGTTCAGATTTGCACACAATAAATAAAATATTAAACAATAAATAAATAGATGTAATACTTCAGAGTTAAAACATTTTCATCTGAGGAAATTTTCTTCTGATAAACATTTTATTCTGGACAGAAATCCATACTTATATTTTTCAGAATGAATTTAAATCTATCTTCAGCAAGGGGTTTTGTAAAGATATCAGCCCATTGATGATCTGTATCAACAAAGTTTAAACTGATAATTCCCTTCTGAACATAGTCTCTGATGAAATGATGTTTTATTTCTATATGCTTAGCTTTAGAGTGTAAAATTGGATTTTTAGAGAAACATATAGCTAAAGTATTATCACGGAAGATTGAAATGTTACTCTCATGGATCTGATAGTCTTCTAGCTGAGTCTTCATCCAGAGCATCTGAGTGCTATAACCAGCAGCAGTAATGTATTCTGCTTCTGTTGTTGAAAGCACAATTGTGGGTTGCTTCTTGCTAAACCAAGAGATCAGATGACTTCCAAGAAACTGGCAGCTTCCAGAAGTACTCTTACGCTCTACTCTGTCTCCAACATAGTCAGCATCACAGAATCCAACTAATTTATAATCATCAGATCTTCTGTAACACAAACCCACATTAATAGTACCTTTCAGATACCTTAGAATCCTCTTAACAGCTGTTAAGTGAGATTCTCTAGGATCTGATTGGAATCTGGCACACAGACAAACACTGAATAGAATATCAGGTCTAAAAGCAGTCAAATACAGAAGAGATCCAATCATACCTCTGTAGAGCTTTTGATCTACCTTCTTACTTACCTCTTCCTTTCCAAGAGTGCTTGTAGGATGTATTGGAGTTTTAGCCAACTTGCTTTCAGTCATATTAAACTTCTTCAGGAGCTCCTTCACATACTTAGTCTGATGTATGTAGGTGCCTTCTGGAGTTTGATTGACTTGGATGCCTAGAAAGAATCTGAGTTCTCCCATCATGCTCATCTCAAATTCAGCCTGCATAGATAGAGCAAACTCATTTCCCAGCGTAATATTGGTAGATCCAAATATAATATCATCTACGTAAATTTGAAAAATTAACAAGTCTTTCTTAAATGATTTACAGAAGATAGTTGTATCCACTTTGCCTCTGATAACATTCTTTTCCAGAAGAAAAATACTTAATCTCTCATACCAAGCTCTAGGAGCTTGTTTTAAACCATAGAGTGATTTCTTAAGTTTAAAAACATGTTCTGGAAATTTATCATTTTCAAATTCAGGAGGTTGATGAACATAAACTTCCTCTTCTATAATACCATTTAAGAAGGCACTCTTAACATCCATCTGATATAGAGTGATGTTATTCTAAGAAGCAAAAGAAATGAGTAGGCGTATAGACTCTAACCTTGCCACAGGAGCATAAGTCTCTATGTAGTCAATTCCTTCTTGTTGAATATATCCTTGAGCAACTAGCCTTGCTTTGTTTCTTACAACTTCTCCTTGCTCATTCAATTTGTTTCTGAAGACCCATTTAGTTCCAATGATGTTGAAACCTTGTGGTCTTGGAACCAGATCCTAGACGTCATTTCTGGTGAATTGATTAAGCTCTTCTTGCATAGCAAGTACCCAATCATTATTGTTCAGAGCCTCATCCACAGAAGTTGGTTCAATGATAGAGACCAACCCAAAAAGTGACGTTCCAGATGATCTGAGAAAAGACCTTGTTCTGATAGGGTCATCCTTCTTTCCAATAATCATCTCCTCTGGGTGAGAGGCTTTGATTATGGATGATCCTTTAACATTTGGTTCTTCAGAAATATTCAAATTGTTCATCTGAGCAGCCAATGGAGTTGCATCTGGCGTTGCTTCTGGTGCTTCTGCTTGAGCTTTATCTGCCTCTGAGTCTTCAGAGTTTGTGAGAATGACTTCTCTATCTGCAGAATTTTCAAGCTGCTTTGGCTTTTGATTTCCAAGCTTATCATCAAATCTAACATGAATTGATTCCTCCATAATCTATGTCTCAGTATTGTATAGTCTGTAGCCTTTAGAGCGTTCAGAATACCCAAGCATGAAACACTTATGTGCTTTAGAATCAAACTTGTTCAGATTCTCTTTAGTAATCAACATAAAACATACACATCCAAAAGGATGGAAATAAGAAATGTTGGGCTTTCTATTCCTCCATAGTTCATAAGGAGTCTTCTCCAGAAGAGGTCTAACTGACACTCTGTTCTGAATATAACAAGCTGTATTCACTACTTCTGCCCAAAAATGTTTTGCCAGATTAGTCTCGTTGATCATGGTTCTGGCCATTTCTTGCAATGTTCTATTTTTCCTCTCTACAACTCCATTCTGTTGTGGAGTTCTAGGGCAAGAGAAATCATGTGCAATGCCATTTTCTTTAAAATATTTTTCAAAATATTTGTTTTCAAATTCACCACCATGATCACTTCTGACTTTCACAATTTTAAAACCTTTTTCATTCTGGACTTGTTTGTAGAAGTCAATGAATTCAGAATGAGACTCATCCTTGTGTTTCAGGAATTTTACCCATGTCCATCTGCTGTAGTCATCAACGATGACTAATCCATACTTCTTGCCTCTGATGGATGCAGTTTTCACTGGTCCAAACAGATCAATATGAAGCAGCTCTAATGGTCTTGAGGTTGAAACAACATTTTTTGTTTTGAAAGAAGATTTTGAAAATTTTCCTTTCTGACATGCTTCACAAAAAGCATCTGAGTTGAACTTCAACTGAGGAAGTCCTCTGACCAGATTGAGTTTATTAATCTGAGATATACGTCTCATACTAATATGCCCCAATCTTCTATGCCAGACCCATTGCTCTTCGTTAACAGACAGAAGGCATTTTACATTCTGAACCTTAAGTTCTGAAAGATTGATTTTATAAATGTTGTTCTTCCTTTTTCCATTAAAGAGGGTTGAGCCATCTTTTTGACTGACAGCTTTACAACATTTTTGATTGAAGATTATGTCATAACCATTGTCACTTAATTGACTTATGGACAATAGATTATGTGTTAATCCTTCAACAAGTAACACATTAGAAATGGAAGGGAGGTTACCATTACCTATAGTTCCAGAGCCAATTATCTTGCCCTTCTGGTTCCCTCAAAACTTCACATCACCTCCAGATCTAAGCTCCAGGCTTTTGAATAAAGACCTTCTTCCCGTCATATGACGCGAGCAGCCAGAGTCCAGGTACCAAGACTAGTGTTTCAACTTTGCTGCTAAGGATGTCTGCAACAAAAATAATTTTGTCTTTAGGTACCCATATTTTCTTGGGTCCTCTGGGGTTAGTAAGTTTGAAATTCTTTCTGAATTTCTTTCCTTTATAAGCATCCTTGTTCTTTAAAGGTTTTGATTTATTAAACACAGGTTTGTTCAGATCAGAACGTATGTGTTTAATATCATTCAAATGACCAAATTTGAAATGAGTATATAGAGGATAATACTTTATGATCATTTTATCAACAGGTTTTGGATTTAAATCCTTCCCAGAAGAAGATTCATATCCAATACCCTTCCTGTTGTTTCTGCTTACGCCATAGACCATTGAAGCCATCTTGCTTCTATCTAGGCCTTTAGCCAGAAACTTCTGAAAGCTATAGTCATACTCTTCTAAAATATTTTTAGAGAATGATATAGGTTCTGAGTCAGATTTCTGAGCATTTTCTAAATCATTTTTTATTTTAAGATTTTCTGCTTTAAGCTCAGCAACCTCAGACCTCAACTGATCATTCTCAGATGCAAGACAGCTTTGAAGCTTCTTGTATTTGAGTTTGATTTTGCTGTAGTTTTCCAGAATTTATGATAAACTTTCAGAAAGTTCTTCTCTAGTGAGTTCAGAAAATACCTCTTCAAAATATGATTCTGATTCTGATCCAGATGTTTATGCATGGTCTTCCACGTCAGCCATAAGTGCCATGTTCGCACATTCTTCGTCTGACTCTGATGAAGATTCAGATGCATCTGAATCATCCCAGGTTGCCATCAGAACTTTCTTTTTATGATCAGACTTCCTTCTTGGCTTCTCCTTCAGAAGTTTTGGGCATTCATTCTTATAGTGCCCAGGTTCCTTGCATTCATAGTAGACCACCTCTTTCTTTCCAGATCTTCTGTGTCCAGATGACTCTTTACGTTGATCTGGTTTCTTGAAGTTTCTGAACTTCCTCTGTTTATACTTCCAGAGTTTGTTGATCCTTCTGGACAGCAGGGACAATTCATCTTCTTCTTCAGAACTTTCTTCTATAACCTGCAAAGCTTTGGGAGATTTTTTAGATTTTAAAGCAACTGACTTACCTTTCTTTTGAGGCTCATCTTCCTCCAGCTCAATCTTGTGACTCCTTAAGGAACTGATTAATTCCTCCAGAGTGATCTTATTCAGATCCTTCGCGAGCTTCAGAGCTGTCACCATGGGTCTCCATCTTGTTGGCAGACTTCTGATGATCTTCTTGACATGGTCAGAAGTAGAGTAACCTTTATCCAGAACCTTCAACCCAGCAATTAGGATTTGAAATCTAGAGAACATAGTTTCTACAGATTCAGACTCCTCCATTTTGAAGGCTTCATACTTCTGGATGAGGGCCAGAGCCTTGGTCTCCTTTACTTGGGAGTTCCCTTCATGAGTCATCTTCAAAGATTCAAACATATCAAATGCAGTATCTCTGTTTGTTATTTTTTCATACTCAGTATGAGATATTGCATTTAACAGGATGGTTCTTACTTTGTGGTGGTTTCTAAACTCCTTCTTCTGTTGATCAGACATAGATTTTATGTCAATCTTTTTCCCTTCATCATTGGTAGGATGAGTGTAACCATCAGTTACTAAATCCCACAAATCAACATCATAACCTAGAAAGAAGCTTTCTATTCTGTCTTTCCAGTAGTCAAACTTCTCACCATCAAACATGGGAGGTTTGGTGTTGATTCTATCTTTGTCATCATATCTGTTGTTGTATGAAGTTGAAGTAGAAGCTTCAGCATCCATGATGAATAAAGAACTAGATATATGGAGTTTTTCTCAACTGGATCTTTTCTGTTCACGGTGAAGTGAGAGCACTAACAGAACCGGAGCTCTGATGCCAACTGAAGGTGAGAAAAACACTTAGAAGGGGGGTTGAATAAGGGTTTTGAAATAATTATGGCAATAAAAACAACACAGTATTTTTATCCTGTTTCGTTGAACTCAACTAATCTAGTCCACCCTACCAAGGTGATTTGCCTTTCTCAACAAGGACTTTACCCACTATATTCAAACAAATTACAGTGTCAACCACTAAGAACAACTGTCTTAGTCTTCTCAAGAAATTCTAACCACAACTTGGTCTTCTTAAGGAACCTTTTACAAATAAATGTAAACTAACAAGTGTTTAAGATGCTTCTAAAAAGCTTTATCACAACTGTGATTTTTACACTTAGTTTAAGAACGAATAAAAACTATTCAGCTTATGAAATAAATTGTATGAGAGCTTGAGAGTAGTTTTCAATTTGATTTCTCAATTTATCAAGATGAATCGTCAACTTTGAAATGTTGTTGAAGACATCCTTTTATAGTGCAGAAAGTCCAATGCTTGAAGACTGTGCGTAGCAGAGTAGCTGTAGCCTTTTTGTCTTCTATTGACTTTAGCTTTCCCAGAAGAGGAATGTTCAGACAAATCCCTTTTGTCTGATTTCCTGTGCCATACATGAATAAGGAAAGAGTCATTTGGAATATGCCAACGGATATATCTTTGAATAATATCTTCTTCAAGAAGCTTCTGTCTCAAAGTTATCAACATCAGAGTCTTGATGTTATCAGAGTTTTGCAGCCAATGTGCTTCAGTGTGAATATCAATCAGAGCAGAATTTTAATAAGAGAGCCTCTGTACTTGCAGCAAAAAGTACATTCAGAGTCTTCTAAACAATGCTTGAAATTCTTCATACAAATTCTTGAACTACGCTTCAGAGTCTTCTGCAGCTTCTGCTTCAGAGTCTCTTCTGGCAACGCTCAGAGTCTTCTGATGACTTGCTTCTGATGCTTCAGAGCTTTGTGTAGAGTAATGTTCAAATGCATTTTTGCTTCCATAAGAATATTTATTTTAATATCTGAAACAAAAACACTTGAACAAAATTAGAGTATATATTTTCTTAATACAAAATTTCATTAGAGTTATCATCAAAACATAGAGATATATTAAACACCAATCTGTGTTCTAACAAGAATGACCTTCTCTTCTTGTCTCAGTAGTCTGGCAAGCTCTTCAGACAGGTCTTCGTCTTCATCAATCTCTTCTTCAGCTTGAAATATCGGATTATCAAAGTCAAACTGAGTCATAGACGGATATGAAGCGGTGGCATCTAGAATGTGAAACATGCATGATGATGTTTTATGCTTAAAATGATATGCAAATAAGCATAAACCACATTGCCATTTTATTGTTAAAAATAAAAACATAAAAACAGGGATCAAAATATTTGAATGCATAAAGACGCCTTTGATTAATGATAAAAACAGAGTTCAAACATAAACAAATAAGGGCCCTACAAAGCAAAGTCACTACGCCCTGGGCGAAACGTAGGACCACACATAATCAAAACAGATAAATTACTCTTCAAATGAAACTTAAATGGCTTCCTCGATAGTCCAGTTGCACAAGCTTTGGCCAGGAACACACGGTCGAATCCACGCGTCCATGTCACAATCACTGTCCCTTTCGTCTTTAGATACGGCATTGATTCTGTCGAAGATCACTCCACCGCTGGTAAATTGCACCGGCCCTCGGTACCTCGGAGTACTCTGTGAGGAGGAAGATGTGATGTATCCCAATCCAAATTTGTCCTACTTGTTAGGAATACTGAGCACTTGGCCCCATCCTTGTGAAGAACCAGACTCCACCACAGCTCGAGCTTCTTTGAAAGAAGACATAGAAATCTCGGGGGTACTGTCCACAACAGGAAGCTTCTCTTTAACCTGAACAACTTCAAATGCCTGGCATAAGGTTTCATGGATCTCTCCATCCACCTCGACATACTTGAAGGATGATAGCTGGCTAACCATTATATCTTCACCGCACACGGTGACAATATTCCCTTCAACCATGTATTTCAGCTTTTGATGCAAGGTTGATGTAACCGCACCTGCAGAATGAATCCAGGGTCGACCAAGCAAACAGGTGTACGCGGGCTGAATGTCCATAATGTAGAAAACAACATTGAAAATCTCCGGACCTACTTGAATAGGGAGGGTAACTTCACCAAAATTCGGTCTTCTAGTTCCATTAAAAGCTCTCACAACAAGATCGTTAGGAGTACATATCACGCCTTGGGTGTCTAACTTTATTAAGGCTTTCTTGGGCAACACGTTGAGTGATGACCTAGTATCCACCAATACATGTGACAAGACAACTCCTCTGCACTTAATAGAGATGTGCAAGGCATGATTATGATTTCTTCCCGCGGGAGTCAAATCTAAATCTGTGAACCCCAAACCATTGCCAGCATTCATGTGGGCCACAACCCCCTTAAGCTGATTCACTGAAATTTTCTGCGACACGTACGCTGTATTCAGAATCCTCAACAAGGCATTCCTGTATGCCTCCAAGCATAATAAAAGAGATAAAATTTAGATTTTGGATGGAGTTTGCTGCAGATGATCAACAATCTTATAGTCTCTCTTTCGAATAAGACACATGAACTCCTTGGCGTCTTTCATCAGAGACTCTCTCTCTCCTTGCTGTGAACTTTCTTCCACCACCGCTTTTCCTTTTCCTTTATCAGACCTCTCCACATTAACATCTGGTGGTGAAAACACCCTACCACTTCTAGTTAATCCACCAACTCCAACCACATTGTCAACGAATAACCCTTCAGACGATGTTTCCATCAACTCTTGCTTCTGGCTGTTACAAAATACCTCTGCCCCATAATTCCATGGGATGGCTTTGGTACTTTCGTATGGCACTGGTCCGACTTTAGTGATTATCACAGGCTCTGGCCTTGGAGGCACTAATATGTTAATAGTTCTGAAAGGGATCGAGATCGTGGCGACCTCATCCTAATCACTGTTAATCTCCTTCACATCTTTCTCTTCTGCAATCCTGTCAAACTGCAATACACCTTGATTCATCAAACACTGAATATGATTCCTCAGATCTTCACAACCCTCAGGGTGAGCAATACAACTTTCCACACAACCTAGAAAAACTCTGCCTTTCAACAACCTACTTTTAACAAAGCTCAACGGTGTTCTCAACTCTGTGACGTCAGTTATTAAATTCAGCTCTTCTTCTTTTATAATGGTGTTAACTTCGGTCGCTCCATGATTAGGCATTGGGTTCTGAACCACATTAGGAGTATCATTAGTGAAGTTAATTGCCTTGCTGTCAAGAAGGTCTTGCACCTTGTGTTTGAAAGCCTTACAATTATCTATATTGTGGCCTGGAGCGCCTGAATGGAAATCACATCTCGCATTCGCGTCATAACCTGGAGGTGGCGCGCATGTGAGAGGTGCCAACGTTCTCTTTTGAATCAGCTGAAGTTGTAACAAATGTTATAGAAGTTGAGAATACGGCATAGGCAGAGTTTCAAACTACCTATTAACTGCTCTTCCTCGGTCATAAAACCGGCGTGGCGCATAATTCTGTTGTTGTTGTTGTTGTTATTGAGGTGCTGTAGGAATAGTGATGCTGGCAACCTGTGGTTGTTGTTGCTGATATTGTGGTTGGCGTTGAACCCTGTTCTTGTTTCTGTTCCTGAAATCTAAAACTGCATTTGTATCACCTTCCCTCTTCTTAGAGTTACCAAAAGCCTTTCTTCCACCACGAGATGTGGATCCTTCTACTGCTTGAATTTTACCCAACTTGATACCATTCTCAACTCTTTCACCAGTAATAATCAAATCTAAGAAACTGTCAGACATGTTTCCAATCAACTTTTCATAGTAAATCTCTGGCAATGTTGCCACGGACCCTCGCAGCTAGTTCACGCCACCTTTGGGCATACTCTTTAAACCCCTCATTACTCCTCTGAGACAGATTCTGCAGCTAAACTCTATTGGGCGCTAGGTCACTATTGTACTAATAATGACGGACGAAGGCCTCTCTGAGATCCCTCCAACTTCTGATATGAGTCGGCTCTAGACCCATGTACCATTCTAATGAAGGTCCTAACAAGCTATCTTAGAAAAAGTGCATCAACAACTTTTCATCTTCCGAGTAGGCGGACATCTTCCTGTAATATGATCTGAGGTGTACTCTGGGACATGGTCCCTTTATACTTATCAAAGTCAGGCACTTTGAACTTCGGTGGAATCTTCAAACCCGGAATCAGCCCCAAGTTAGACATATCCAGCCCTAGAGAATTCTGATTCTCCAGATTCTTCATCTTCTCCTCTATCATTTTAAACCTCTTATCCGCATCAGTCTACAAGCCTACACCCAGATCTCCCATGGAAAAAACATCATATTGTTCATCCTCCTCCCATTGAGGTCTGGCATTTCCATGTGCAATGCCCGTTGCACCTGGAATATGAGCTCCTGGTTGATTACCTCCCCCCGGAGGAATAACAACAGTTGGAATGGCATTAGCTTGAGGAGTACTCCCATGTAAAACTCTGCTTCTATCCACCCTAGCAATCAAAGGTTGGACAAGCGTTCTTAGCTGCTCTTGACCATTAGCAACCCCTTGCATGAGATCCATGAACTGAGCCATACGGTCCTTGAACTCTTGCAATTCAAGCTGAATCTGATCCATAGCTTTCTGCTGATTCCTTCTGGTCGAGTAACGGTGAATCGTCCAGTCTGCTATCCTGAAACACTGCTAAGGTTAATGGAACCAAAACACCTGCAATACAATATGATAATGATGCAAAATGCAAGCATGTAAATGTGCTTCAGGGAAATTCTCCCTTTGATTCTAATTCCACGAAAGAAGCAACAGAAGGCAGAAGAACCACAGATAGGACCACAAAATCCCTCTCATAAATAAAATGAGGATAAGAGTCAGCACATACAACATATCACCAATGAAAACAACAGAGTCATCAATACGACCTGATCCAACAATCCCGGTGATGGTCGGAATACAAGATAAAAACCAATATAGAAGAACAAATGGAAACTACATCAGGCACAACAGCGAGTCTGGAACTCTTCTAACAACTCCTTTGTATCCGGATGCTCAGGTTGTGCAATCAGCGCCTGAATAAGCAACTCTCTCCTGATGATGACGACATCCTTTAAGTCTTGAGCATACTCTTCCTAAGCACCTTCCCCGGAAGCGTCTTCAAGTCTAGGCTTCTTTAATTCTGCTTTTATCTTGTATTCCTCCAACATTGCAAGAGCTTCTTGTAGCTTGCGGTCGCTTTCATACTGACAAGATGATTCCCCTGGATCTTTTTCATCTTTCATCCGGAGCTGAGCCTTCAACCTAAAAATCTGTTGATGAAGCTCATCTTTTCTTTCCTTTTTATTGGTCAAAGTTGCATTCCATTGATTGTTGAACTTTGATATCTCCAGGCGCGCTTTTTCTAGCTCCTTCTTCTTGCCTTGGATCCATTCAACATATGGCCCATAGGCTTTACAGTCACCTTTACCCAAGGAAAGCTTTCCTCTCCGATAAATGTTACTCCAAGCTTGTCTCAAACTGGTTAGAGTATCACTATCAGCCAACCCTGTGAAATATAGTGATTCCTGTATTTCCTCCTTCTTCGGGGGTTCTTTCAAGGCGTAACCAAATTTCCGGACTGCGAGAGCTGGATTATAATTGATGCCACCTTTCCTTCCTATCAAAGGAACATTGGGAAAGCTTCCAGAACTGAAGATGATTTCACTACCCAGCAGATCCCTGTTGAACCACACAATGTTCTCTGACGTAAAGCCCATGAGCCTCTCAGCCCAACCAATTGTGTCTGAGGTATCAACAAAAGGTCCAACCTTAGGAAAATGTGACATAAACCATCTGTAGAGAAGTGACGTAAAGCAGGAGACATTATTTCCTCGTCTTTTATCATTCATATAGTGTATAGAATGGTAGACATCACCTAGAAGTGTAGGCACAAGATTCCGAGAAGCAAAAATATGAAACGCATCCAAATCCATGAAGTCAAGTATATTGCGAAACAAGACTATTCCATATATGCACAAAGCCAGAATAACGTTGAAACCGACCCAACATCCCTCCTTAGCAAAGTGTTGAACTTTGCTTACCAAGAATGACAGCGGGAAACTAGGGAATCCACCTCTCCACACCAACTTTCCATCCAACTCAGAGAGATTCAGATGAAGAGAACCAGCCAACTTGGTCAAATTAGGTTCCTCTTCAGAGTGCACAAAAGGCAATTTCTCCAAGACTGGGACTCCCACCAACTAAGCAAACTCCTCCAAAGTTGGCAACAAAACATATCCCGGGAAAGTGAAGCAACACAATTGCTAAAAAGGGGATAACGGAAAGAATAGACTCGATAGGACATCACCGCCCTATGCCTATGTATTCCCTCGTGCAATGGAGAAGTCAGAGTCAACGTAGTTCGAAAAGCTACGGGTGAAGGGGGAAAAGGTTGCTCGCCAAGACATCATTGTCTTGTGCCTACGTATCCTCATCTGGTATGAGAAATTAGAGCAAACGTAGTTCGGGATGACACGACCACTGGTTGGTTCAAGTGTTTTACTGAGTAGGGTTAAATCTCCATTCTAGCAATTAGGGACGATGCCTGTTTTCGGTAGAACAAAAACTTAACACACTCTTTCTAAAAATGAGTTTACAAACAATCCCGAAGGATAAAAAGGTTTGATTTTGTTTGTATTTTTTATGAGAAGAAGTGAATTGAGTTAGATTTGAAACTCATGTTGCACAAAAGACTATGACTTGAGAGCGAATGCGTCGCATATCGCCCAAAGGGAATACACTAAACACTCTAGACAGTGTGAGAGGAGGCCCCCCACCTATCATTTCTCATGTACTTAAGGCTCATAGCGTACAAAAATTGTTAACCTTTATTAAGTGTCTTAAGAAGTTATGAGATGTATAGAGAAGACACAAAACTCTAAGGGGAACTGATAAACCCTAATGTTAGCATGCAATGTGATCCTAAAATTGGGATTAAAAAGGGAACTACCTATTGTTATCATGCAAAGGATTGAAAGCCTAATGTCTCTCCTACTCCCATCTTGAACAGAGGGACTAGGAATCCTAAGGGATCATGGCAAAAGAGCATAAGTAAACACATAGCAATTCATTCACAAATGAAAAGAGATGAGACATTAAAGTGACTTAAACAAGTCAATGCAAAGTGAAATTCTAGTATGCAGATCTCAGATGTCCTAAGAGATGCTAAGAACATTGATCTCTGCTAAAACAAAACAATGACAGGACATGTGCATTTTAATTCACTTTAAAAATTAGCAATGTCGTGACATCTG
Source organism: Lathyrus sativus (assembly GCA_963859935.3). Lineage (NCBI taxonomy): Eukaryota > Viridiplantae > Streptophyta > Magnoliopsida > Fabales > Fabaceae > Lathyrus > Lathyrus sativus. Next base: position 286,798,307 of record OZ012740.1, read on the forward strand.
CTGTAACATCTGCAGACTGACAGAACAGTTTATCTAACCATTTAAATTGAGCAGAATGTTAAATGCAGAAAGATGTGTAACTGACAGTCAATGTTATATCGGATGCTATGACATCCTCTTCTGAACAGATTATTGAACTTAGCAGTAAACAGGTAACAAAAGCAGTAAAGAACACAGGAAATTGTTTACCCAGTTCGGTGCAACATCACCTACATCTGGGGGCTACCAAGCCAGGAAGGAAATCCACTATTAGCAGAATTAATTCAAAGCTAAACTCCCAATTTACAACTCCTCACTTAATCTCTACCCAATGCAATTTCTGCCTAGAAACCACTAGACAAGAGACACCTCTCACTCCTCCTCTACCACAGTAGTGATAAACAATTCAATACAAAAAGAAGACTTTAGAATACACTCTTCAATGTCACAATACTTGATTTTGCTTAACAGCTTCAATCAAGAACAATACACTCTTGCTTAAAAGCTTTTAGTGAACAATTAACAATTAACAATATGTCTACCACGATGCATCCAAAGATACAAAGGGTGACTTACAAAGTCACACACACAAGACTCTCAAAACCCTAAACCCTTACTTTAGACTCGAGTTGTTCTTGTTGTGAGTGCTTGATTTTCCTTGCTTCTGCGCCTCCTTAAATAGTAATGCAGACTAGGCTTGAGCCTAAGTAGCATAAATTAGGTTTAACCAAGTTAATCCAATCTCCACAATTCAAGGTGCTGAAAAATAGGCCACATGCGTTTCCTTTCATGATCAGCACTGAATAGAAAGTTTCCTAAAATATAGCCTGTGATAAATAAGAAAACATAACAGAAAATAAAACAGCGCCCATGCGGGCAGATACCGATGTCACAACATTCAGCTTGACATCCAATAAACTCTGTATAAGCTAACCAAACATATCATGCTGAACACTACACAAGTATGTCATGACATCTACACACATAATAATGTTTTACCACAACATACAGCCAATCAATCAGATTTGATTTAGCAAATCAAATCAAATCAAATCAATCTCCAAATCTGCAATTAATCTTCTTCATAATAGTAGAAACAAATATTTTGTAGTTTCCTACAAAGTCTCAAAGATCCTTTTTATGAACTAAAATTAAATATGCACTTTGTTCCTAATAAATCTCTTTGACCTGCGCATACTGATGAGGTATATCCAACAGAATCTCATCAACCCAAAACACCTATGTGAAGAGATATAAAATAGCAGATCCTGTTGTACCAGACAAAGATGCCATGACATGTGTCTCGACATCTTGATTAAAACACATGACATCAGTTATGTCTTGACAGTAGATGAAGATGTTATAAAATCTTGCTTAACATCAATGCAGAATCATGTTTTACCAAAATTTAGCCAATCATAGAACCATGGAAAATCATAGAATCATGGAACTAACAATCTCCCCCTTTCGCAAATTTTGGCTAAAACAACCAAACGAACTTATCAGGGCAACAACAACAATAGTTTTCTAAAATACATCCAGCCTCACAAACTATCACGCTCCCCCTTAATAGTTGCATCTAGAAAGCAACAACAAAACACTACTATTCCCTTAGCAGTAGTAAAGTCCTATCACAATGTTGGTCATCATGTCAATACATGTGACATAATATCAGGACAACAGAACATCAATACCTTACTCCCCCTTTTTAGCCAAATATTGACAAAATTTGGAGTAAGTGTACACACATAAACTCATACCACATCAATCAGAGCCAACCCAAAAGTTGAATTAGAAACATCATGCTTCAAAGCAGGACTCAGCTGACAGACTGCACATGGTATCCAAAAATCCAGTCATCTTACAATCTCCCAAGAGATACACAAGTTGCTTGATCTCTAATCAATATAAAGACTGCACCACTTCAGCAAAAATCCATGGACAAGGATTTAAACCCCTATGCTGAACTCACTCAAACACAGTAAAACCAATCCTGATTCGTACATATCCAGATACCATAGATCCTTAAGAATACATCCTCCACATTATATTCCAGCATGATTAGATAAAACACTTCTGAGTCAAATTGTGAGTATCAAGCATCACAATCCTAATTCCAACCCATCATGTATGACATCAACTCCTTTACCATTCACTTTGGTTTTTTAGACACCAACCACATGACTTATTATTTCCATAGTAGTCCATACATTTCATTAACATACACATGAAGATCTCAGAAGGACACAACAGCAGCAGCTTAACAAATTATCACAACCACCAGAAAATCATAGAGAGAAATAGACTCTCATGTAGCTTTCTCAGAGACATAATGTTCAGACATCCTGTCTGACATTACAAATACAATAATTATTCTTAAGTCCCTTAAGAAATAATTCCTTAATCAAACGATCATACTACAAGCACATATACTGCTTCTCCTTTTACCCTTTTCCACAGATCCATCAATAATTGGGACAAAACGATTCTTCACCAAGCAATCATACACCATGCTTTATAATAATGAGAAACAACCTCCACAATATACACTCCACATAGATTTACCTCATGAACATTGTCATTGAATCTTGAGTTCTTGTCTTGTCTAAAGCTGCACCTTCAGGAGTGACACTTTTGGCATCACCAATTAAAGGATAATCAATCAAATACTTGCTAAGATCACAAGTAGAAAATGATTTTAAATCCCCAATTTGAGACACACAAATATTCTGCAGAGAAAAATAAATTCTCTCAGACAATAACCAATGTTGTTTCCTAGGTCATTCATAAGAAGTAAGCACATACCTAGTTCAAACCAACAGTCTGACAAACGCCAGACCCACAGTCACATTGTCAAGAAAAATTACACCAGACAGCACAATGTCAACACAAGTAATGCAGCTACGCATCAGACAGGTACATAGCTCCTCCTGTCATGCATAATCAGTACTCCCCCTAAAAGAGGGAACCCAAACACATGAAGAATCACTTTAACATCTTCATATTCACACACAGGAAACACATGCAACTCTACACCCCTTGTTTCACAACCCACACCAGAACCAATCCTTATAGGAGAGGTAGTCACATGATAGACATAACTATCTACAAGATCACCCAGATTCAGCTAGAAAATTCTCCAAGATGCCATGTTTCCTTGACTTCGATATACAATCAAACCTGATGGTGTCTTTATCTTCACCAGTCATACAAGATAAATCACTTGGAGAGAGGCCCAAAAACCTGATTTGATCCATTGATACCCAATGACAGAACCAAAAAACATACACTGTCAGGTTCACCATGAGCTAGAGCAGTAACATAATGTCACAACATCTTGTCTGACATTCCATCCTCATAGAGGCATACAATCACAAACTGCTTGCAACCACAAACAATCTTAACAAATAATTGTACTATTGCAGCAACAGATCCTAGATAGAAGTATAACTCCCCATATCAAGGATAACTAATGCTCTTTTTCCAGAAGCACGTGGATGGAAAACATAAGACTCATCTTCATGTCTTCAAGAGCTCACTCTTTGTTCAACACACCTTCTGAACGGATTCACTTACTGCTTGAACCACAAGCAAATAGTACACTCATCAAACAAAAGTTCTCCCCCTACCTTTTATAGAAAATGCTCTTTTCAACAAGAAATACCCAAGATCACCATATTATCTCTCATGAACAACTCCATGCTCATACAGTGAGAAGGCACCAAACTGCTTCATTTCTTTCTAGAGTTACCCCTTTTCCACAAGAATTCTGGCCTGAGTCAGAGAACAAGATAGACACCCCATAATCCAAGATGTTCTTTCCTCATCATTCTCCCATATGATAAGTTAGAACACTTCTGATTCAACTAGTGAATATCACTTCCATATAACACATCAGAATCCAATCAACCAATGATCCACTCCAGGTTTGTACAATACCTTCACATAATACTCCAAGACAGTCCTTTTACCTCATCATTCTCCCAGATGATAAGATAGAGTACTTCTTAGTCAAGATGTGAATCACAAGTTCCACAACAAATCTTCAAGTCCAGCAAACAAAATGATGTTCTGACATTAGTTAGAACATTATATCACATACATCATGCATTAACCACTTGGACTTACTTTCTGAATAGTAATCCAATCTGAGGATCATCAGAGAGCACAACTCCACCAGCTTGATCAAATACATCTCCAAAAGAATGTAATCTTCCATAAGCAACTTAGGGCTTCTACCACAAGTTCCAATATATGAACAGAACCAGAATCTTCTTTGATCTTCAACCAACTACCCTTCTACACAAGAGTAATTAGTCCCAAGCTCACTGCTTGGAATCACATTAGAGACCAACCAAATGCCACTATTTGGTTAACTTAGCTTCTTTCAGAGCTCTAGAAAATCTAAGAAAACTTGATCTTCATATCCTACATGCTCCAAGGCAACTTAGATACACCAAGACTTGGACCTGTAACATCTACTCCTTCACACAGCTCCCGCAAACTGCATGAGATAGTATTAATTTCGTTCATACCCGAGAAGATCAACCTATATTACAATGATGTGCCACAACATCAATTAAGGCCCTGAAGTTTTCTTGATGTCACAACTTCTGATAAGACATTCTGCTGGTGAATTCAGTCCTTCATTATGCCATTTAGAAGAACCTCATCAATAGTTCCATGTTCATATAGACTTGATTACTGATAGCAAGTTTGAGTAGACAGCCTGTATTCTGCTTTATTGTACCACAACAAATCCCTTGAAGTACATTTGTTTCAGAAACTCCTCTTTAGAGAACCCAAACATGCCAAAGCTTGATTCTTCAAAGAGGAAGGGTCACAAAAATCTTCACAAAAGGACTCTCGTTTTCCTTAAGTAGAGACTTCTTCAGAAAGTCAGAGATAAATGCCACTTATCCATGACCTCCAAGATGAGCAAGGTCACATGCTCCTAAGCACTTAGATCAGAAATAAACTGACCAAGCAATGCTATCACCAGCACCAAATTATAGACAAGTTTCTTGCCAGGAAACTTCCTAGATAAAGATCAGATGCTTCTAGTAGAAACTAGAACACACCTGCTGCACTCCATTACTCCTAGATTAGAAATAACCAGATCTAAAAAATGTCTTCATCTTCACTTCCATCAGAACTACATTATAGCCTTAGTTTCTTGCCAAGAAACTTACTAGAATAAAGATAGATCCACACATGTGTATGGTACCAAGATCATCAACTATATCTCCTACACTCTCTGCTGATGGAATGTCTCAACATCTGGTTGAATATTAGATCTTTGAAGTAGATACATCAAGGCTAACACCCTTGACTCAACCTACCTATGACCTCCTCTGTTGATAGAAACCTAGCAAGTCATGAGTGGTGAAAATAAATCACCTCCCGCTATCTTCTCTAAAACAGTCTTCAGTAGCTTGTAATACACAACATAACAGCCCAAGCACACAATCAACAACCCAGGCACACAAGAAAAATAGCTACAACATTCAGCAACCTATAGAAACAATTAACAATAGCCCGAACAAGCAGCATTCAGCAGGATCAACATCCTGTCAGATCAAACAGAGCAGCAACAGACACCATCTTCCAACCAGCTACACACCTGCCATTGCCATATATCAAATTGAATACAGTATGCACAATACTCTCCCATGGCTACCAGAGTTCTTTCATCAGAAAAATATGCAGCGGAACCACCAAAAGAACATGCCCTAAACAAGATGTTAGAACATCTTATAGGACATCATACAGAAGTAGCCACTCCTCCTATGGAAAAACATTCAACAGGTCACAACAACTCCTATATCAGAGGGCACAATAGCAGATACAAAGAATCCTTCAAAATCAGGAGTAAACACAAACTCCACCTAACCACCATAACAGCACCTCAAACATTTAGCAAGATTAGCAAATCAGCTACCACTTCTCCTTATTCAAAACACCAGAAAGTATGTCCCAGGATCTCATCCAGAACAAACAGGATGCCTGCTCTAATACCAATTGAAATTTTGGTATGCAGATCTCAGATGTCCTAAGAGATGCTAAGAACATTGGTCTCTGCTAAAACAGAACAATGACAAGACATGTGCATTTTAATTCACTTTAAAAATTAGCAATGTCGTGACATCTGCTGTAACATCTGCAGCCTGGCAGAACAGTTTATCTAACCATTTAAATTGAGCAGAATGTTAAATTCAGAAAGATATGTAACTGACAGTCGATGTTATATCGGATGCTATGGCATCCTCTTCTGAACAGATTATTGAACTTAGCAGTAAACAGGTAACAAAAGCAGTAAAGAACACAGGAAATTGTTTACCCAGTTTGGTGCAACATCACCTACATCTGGGGGCTACCAAGCTAGGAAGGAAATCCACTATTAGCATAATTAATTCAAAGCTAAACTCTCAGTTTACAACTCCTCACTTAATCTCTACCCAATGCAATTTCTGCCTAGAAACCACTAGACAAGAGACATCTCTCACTCCCCCTCTACCACAGCAGTGATAAACAATTCAATACAAAAATAAAACTTTAGAAGACACTCTTCAATGTCACAATACTTGATTTTGCTTAACAGCTTCAATCAAGAACAATACACTCTTGCTTAAAAGCTTTGAGTGAACAATTAACAATTAACAATATGTCTACCACGATGCATCCAAAGATACAAAGGGTGACTTACAAAGTCACACACACAAGACTCTCAAAACCCTAAACCCTTACTTTAGACTCGAGTTGTTCTTGTTGTGAGTGCTTGATTTTCCTTGCTTCTGCGCCTCCTTAAATAGTAATGCAGACTGGGGTTGAGCTTAAGTAGCATAAATTAGGTTTAACCAAGTTAATCCAATCTCCACAATTCAAGGTGCTGAAAAATAGGCCATAGGCGTTTCCTTTCATGATCAGCACTGAATAGAAAGTTTCCTAAAATATAGCCTGAGATAAATAAGAAAACATAACAGAAAATAAAACAGAGCCCATGCGGGCAGATACCGGTGTCACAACATTCAGCTTGACATCCAATAAACTCTGTATAAGCTAACCAAACATATCATGCAGAACACTACACAAGTATGTCATGACATCAGTCAAGACATATACATACACAAGAATGTTTTACCATAACATACAGCCAATCAATCAGATTTGATTTAGCGAATCAAATCTAATAAAATAAATCTCCAAATCTGCAATTGATCTTTTTCATAACAGTAGAAACAAATATTTTGTAGTTTCCTAAAAAGTCTCAAAGATCCTTTTTATGAACTCCAATTAATTATGCACTTTGTTCCTAATAAATCTCTTTGACATGCGCATACTGATGAGGTATATCCAACAGAATCTCACCAACCCAAAACACCTCTGTCAAGAGATATAAAATAGCAGCTCCTACTGTACCAGACAAAGATATCTTGACATCTGTCTCGACATCTTTATTAAAACACACGATAGCATTATGTCTTGACAGTAGATGAAGATGTTATAACATCTTGCTTAACATCATTGCAGAATCATGTTTTACCAAAATTTAGCCAATCATAGAACCATTGACAATCATAGAATCATGGAACTAACACAAAGAGATGCAAACATGAAATGCAAACACAAATTCAAGATGAAATGAAAACAAGACTCAAAAACAAAGGAGACTCAAACACAAGAGATGACTTAAACAAGTCAAGAAAGATGAGATGAAATGGGAGAAGTAAACTCCTACAACCACTTACCATCAATCATCAAAGAAGAAAGGTGATATCCTAAGAAGCACACACAAAGAAAAGAGGGAGGAAAGGATGTGGGGCAGCAACCACATCATACACATATCAACCAAACAATTCTTAAAACTCAAGCAAAGAAATGCACCAAAACAAACTCAAAGGAAGCAAATATTCATGACAAACTCAAAGTGTGAACAACAACACCAAATTATCATGAACAAACCTCCTAACCAACTAGGGAAGAAATGGATCACAAAAGGAATTCCTCAAATTAAAACTCAAAACAAAAGGCAATCATAAGAATGATCATGTAAAAGTGGAAGAACCAAAGTTCAAGCACAAACAAGTAGAGAGACATGATCAAGAGGTAACTTGTAACACAAGTTACACATTCAAATGACCTCAAAACAAGCAAGGCATCACCTTAAGCATGTTGGAAAGATGTAACAAAGCTCAAGAGGTGCTTAAGGGATCAATCATGATCATATCCCAAAGATTAGGTCAAGACTAGTATGTGTAAACACCTTTAAAATGACTTGAACTTGTAAAGTCCACCAAAAATAGCAAAGACCTCAATAAATCTCAAATAAAATACTCCAGTCAAGATGGATCAAGTGGAAAACAAAATTCAAAACCCCATGATAAAATTAAACTCAAAGCACCATCAACTAAGTCCAAGAAGGCATGATGTTCCAGTTTATCGAGTGTATATCGAGGGTCAACAAATGTTAAAGGAAAACCAAATGGAAAATGATCATTGACAACTCAAATCACCCTCAAAACTTCCTCAATCCATAACCTAAGTGGGAGAGAAAGTTTGGTCCTAGGGGATTTAAAATTGAGGTTCAAATGATCAATTCAAAATTAGGTATGAACCATAAAGCCAATCCAATTATTAATTGCATTAAAAATATTAAAATAAATGGAAAAGTAAAATAAAAAACTTGAAAAATTAAATAACATTCCAAAATATCATAAAACTATTTTTGGGTATTTTTTAGATGCATAAAACTATTTTTAAAACATTTAAAATGAGAAGGTAAATAAAAGAAAATAAAATAAAATAAACAAGGGAGATGGGTGTGGCCAACAAGAACCAATGAACTGAATTCATTCACAATGCGCCTGGGCCTAAAAAATTAGAGGTGTGGAAATTAATTTGGCAAGGCCCAAACCACATGAACTCAGAGTTTTAATGAAACTCTGCGTTTCATTAATCCAACGTGGATTCAACGCAGTACATGGCATGGTCAAACTAATCTAAGCGTGACAAATCACAAGGTTAAGAAGTCAAAACAAGTCAGCTCGACTTTCCACCTGAGATGAACCAGACGTCGGAGCTAGGGCTCCGGCCAACTCGTCGGAGCTCAGGGATCAAATCTCAATAAAAATGGCAAATACCGGTACCATTTGAAATCTCTTTCAACAAGGATCATGAATCCACCAATCATTTTTGAAAAAGGTCTCAAACAAGGGGTAAAACAGGCCATGATTTTTGAAAGCATAAACTGAAAATCCATCAAACACTCATAATAACCAATCAAACATTGCCTATACTAGATAGGACTTCAGATGCAAGTCAAATGATCCTATTTACATGTCTAGATTGAGAGGTTTGAGTTGTGAAAATTACCAAACGGAGTGGTTCCGTTGACCCTTCAAAATGCTTGCAAGCTTCAGTTTGACACTTCCAAACTCCTCTTTGATCTTCAGTGATGATGTTTAGAGCAAAATTTTTTAGAAACATCCCAAGAGCAAGCAGATTCGAAGAAGGGAAAATTTTGTGAAATTAGGAGTCACTCTCTTCTCTCTCACGCAACAAGCCAAATCTGAGGTTTTAGGGCAAATTTTGAACTTAAATATGAGGCCTTTGAGGACTCCATGTAGGCCCATAATGCTTGTATTGTGTGATTTGAAAAAAATGCCAAAAACTTCCACTTCTTCAAACACACGGGTTATGGCTCTTTCTCATTTGTTAATGGGTCAGCAAGTGATACTTGTGGTGTGTAGAAATCAATAGAATTGGTTTTGGTCATGTAGAATGCCTTTGTACCAAGTTTGGTTCAAAACTTTTTTAGGTATAAAATGTGAAAAAGTGGCATGAAAAATGGATTGATGTTTGTCAAAAAGAGGTAATTAACATCATGGCCAATATTTGAAGATGTTAGGTCTTCAAAGTTTCAAAAACAAGAACATTAGATGACTTGTAATGAAAGTAACTCCTAACATGTCCAAAAATCACTTTTTCAAGCTTACCATGGCCTAAATGATCACACAAATCATCAAGTCTCATGGATTTTGGATTCAAGATGATGTTAAGGCCATTAGACACAAGTATCATGTTGGAAAAAATTGGATTTGAAGCCTTGAAGCTCATGAAAATGACCATTGAAGTGAATGACCTATAATGAGGTTTCCAAATATACCTTTGCCTTGTAAAGACCATAACTTGAGCTCCACACATGAGAATGAGGACTTCTTGGACTTTTTGGAAAGCTAATACCATGAGTAATAACTTTCATGTTCACTTTAAAGTGAGGAGAAGCTTAGTTCCATGTGAAAAGTGCCTTGGAAGTGAGTTGACTTTGTGTTTACCAAAATTCTTTTCATCTGATGACACCAACTTGTTGACACCATAACTTGAGATGTACAAACCCAATGGATGAGTTCTTGTACTCAAAAGAAAGCTTGAAAGATGATTAAGAAGTCTCATGTTTATGGGAAAATGAGATTAGACTTGATCATAGGGAAAAATGTCCTTGAAGTTAGGCACCAAAGAAGGGGATTTTACACTGAAATCAACTGAAACCCTAATTTAGTAACTTCTTGAACTCTTGAATTTCCTTGATATGATCTCAACATGACATCTTAGATGCTTCAATATGACTTCTCATGTCTTCAATGGTCAAAAACCAAGTCTTGAGTCCTCTCAAGTCCACAGTAGACGTTTGGTTGATCAGCTGGAACCCTAACACCATATCTTTTGACTGAGGCTCTTGCAAATGATTTGAATGACCACACAAACTCCATAAAGACCTCTCAAGATACACATTGAGATTTTGAATCCTTCCTTATCCAAAATGGAGGCCTCATGAATCTCTGATGATCCTCAAGATAGGAGGTGACACCCATACACAAACTTCTCCCCTCAAGGAGCTTTGAAACCCAATCCTGATGGCAATGAACTCTTGATGGCTACCAATGACACCCTTGCTTGAGCTTGAACATGAAGCTCTATTCTTGAATGGCAAACACAACACCTCTTGATCCCCTGTAAGAACCAATGTTATGCAAATTCAAATGCTAAAATGAAAAGAAACATAAGCGAAGTTAGAAAGAAAATGTTGGTCAAATTTTGGGGTGCAACACCAAACCCCTTACCCATTCTATGTTTGTTCTTGTTTAGAACTCTTTAGGTTTTGTTTACTCTTTTTCCTTTCCTTTTTGGATAAAATAAAAGTGTGGTGGCGACTCTTGCATTTTGAGTTAAGTTAATCAATTGCTTACACTCACAAATTTCCCCTCTACACACTTGTGTCGCTACTCGAAAAATGCAACGACGGAGAGGCAAGAATGAAAGACAAAAGAGTCACCATCGAACTTTATTTATCCCATAAAGGGGAAGGGAAAACATTGAGAAAACCCTAAGATAAAATGGATAAGATGGTCTCGCGACCAAAGAACGGGTTCGGAAGCCGGTTATGCGAAGGGAAGGTATTAATACCGCTCGCATCCATCGTACTAGATGGGAACCATTTGTTTGTCTACGTGTGAAAGTATCTGCTAAAAGATCGTTGCTATATAATAGTGTTCTAAGGGATAAAGAGAAGATCTTGAAACAGGGAAAAGAGAGATAAGAAAAAGGAGAAGAGAGACTCGGTAGGACTTCGCGGTCCTAGGCCTACGTATTCTCAACAAATATGAGAAAGTCAGAGTCAACGTAGTTCGGGAAACTACGGGTGATGGGGGAAAGGTTGCTCGCCAAGACATCGTCGTCTTGTGCCTACGTATCCTTATCTGGTATAAGAAATCAGAGCAAACATAGTTCGGGCAACTACGGGTGAAGGGGAAAGTGAGCTCGCCAAGACATCGCTATCTTGTACCTACGTATTCTCATCTGGTATGAGAAATCAGAGTAAACGTAGTTCGGGTAACTACGGGTGATGGAAGAGTGTTCTCGGCAAGGATTGGGGCCCTTGTGCCTACGTATCTTTACTTAAAAGAAATAGAGAATCAGAGCAGTCGTAGTTCGGCCTATGGTTAATTGGTGTTTTTAATGGATGATGATATCGTGTGCATTCTAGCAGCTAGGTGTATTGCAGCTCACTCGTGGAGTCTTAGGCGTTACCTGTTTTCGGTAGAACGGACGTAACATATCCTTTTTGAAAAGATTAGTTTTCGCCATCGAGGCAAAATCTCACATTTGATTTGTGGAAATTGTTTTTAGGGGTGAAATAGGTCCTCAGATAGTAACCCCTTGCGGGTAGTACCCAATTCTTTATCTCAAAGAATTATTGTGAAAAGGTGTGGCGAATACAAGTACGTCTTCATATTGAAAGACGAGTATCGAGACCACACACTCTACAGTGAGTATCCTGACACTCGGAAAGGAAGAAGTCTGCACTCAATCCTCTCTTTTAGTTCAATACAAAGAGAACTTTATTCTTTTATTAAAGATGTTTTGATCTTGAATGGTAAGTGCTTTACGACAATGAACCCTAAAGGTAATGTCAAGCACTTGGGATAGGAGAAGGCCTACGCCTAACCACTCCACAACCATCCAAGTTTTATTGTGAAAAGAAATTGAAAATGCACTTGATACGAGACCAAGGTTTTAGGAGAAAAAGTTGTAAAAGAGAACAAGTGGTGAATTGGTTTGACAGTTTGTTGAGAAAATCCACTTGACGTTGGATCAAGGGTTTGACTTGTATTTGTGTGCAAAAGCATGGTGAAATGGAAGTGAGTTCGAAACTAACTCGCCTACGAGTCGAGGGTTTAAGCGCGAGAAACGATACTAGTTTCTAGGGGTACTCCTAATATCGAGTTCACGGTGATGTGCAACAGCATGCGCAATAGGTTGATGGCGAATGTGGACGAGCACTCGACTTACAGAGGGGTGTTTGAAAATGGCTCGATGACAAATCAAGAATTAGTTTGAAAACGGTTATACTAGTCCCTGGTGGTGCTCCTAGAAGATAAGCCGCAGTCAAAGAAATACAAAATACGTACATTGGAAATGGAAGAGGGGTACATCCAAATTACACGGGATTGCACGAAATAAAAAGTCTCATTGTCAGGTAGCCCAAGAGAAAGCCGTGTGTGTGCAATGTGTCCTAGACTAAGCCTTGAGCAAAAGTCGGGAACGACTTCATGCTAGGGTTCCTAAAAATGTCCCAAAATTTGTCACTCGGACAAACAACCAACAGTCCATCAATTTAAGGTTTTATGGTTTCGATAGTTTATTAGGTGTTTTTGAAAGAATATGAACAAGAGGAGAAATGAGTATGAATATATACAAGATATGAAATATATACAGGATATACAAGAATATTCACAGTAATATATCAGAATAACTATCAATGAGTATATGAACAAGATAATATCGACTGAAAATAAAAGCAGTGTATATTGACAGAAAGTAAAGTTAGTGGTTAGATTGTTAGTGAATCGAATTGGGACAAAATTTAATGCTAAACCGTCGTAGCTCGACTTATGATGAAAGTCGAACTATAGGAGGTCACGTAAATTGATATTTGTGCTATGGACAAGATAGAGAAATTATATTGAGGATCATTCTCCGATTTAATTGTGTCGCACAGACCAAGGAAAGGTGGGATCTCATCTTAATCGCAAACTTCATGTCGATTAATCGAAGGTAGCCTATCACGATCCCAAAGTAAAGAAAATGACCCCAATGGTCATTTTCCATAGATTTAAAATTGTGAAGGTTATCGACTTCGATAAATCGACGCTTACGAATCAAAAGACTTCATAGATCGAGAAAATTTAAATAAAATCAAAAATGAAGAAGAAATTGAAAGAGAAAAGAAGGTGGTCTCAGACAAACTGTTATCTATCAATAATTTGACCGATAATGATTTTAAGGTCTCGTCATCGACCGGAATCTAAAATTTCTTACAAAAAATCTTAATCAAAACTAAATGAGGTTTATTAAATAAAATAATTAAAAAGAAGTATGAAATGATTAACAAGGTATTAATAAAATTTCAACCTTTAAAATAGCAAGAGAGGTGTTTAGAAATCAACGGGTGTATAACTAAAACAAACAATGGGCTAAGCCCATTCTATCACATGCCAAAAACGAGAGAGGAGAAAAAACTACAAGGCAACACGGGCTTCAGACAAAGCCTTGATCAGCCCAACGCTAAAAACAACACATTATAGGGGAGAAAAGTAAGAAAACGGGATCCCATCATCAAAATGATTCACAAACAAAGCTTTTTCTCAGAGTCAAAATATGGCCACCATACAGTGAATAAGTCAGAACGGAAGAAAAGATATTTCACGGAACAAGGTGATGAATCGAAGCCATGGAAGAACAGACAAAGTAACCTTCTCCTTTTTGTAAATCTTCTTCATCTCCAAACGAACTAGGTTCGATTTTTGGTTTGGTCTCTTTCGTCAAAAATCGTTCGTTTATGCTTTTGCTGTTAGGTTTCGGGTCTGTGTTGATTTCCTCTATTCTCTCTTCATCTTCTCTGTTCTGGACTTGTTATGGGTTTGTTTCTGATTGGATTTAAATGGGTTTCTCTTCAGTTAAAGGGGGTGATAACAGTTGAGGTCGTTACGGTTGATAATGGAGTTTTGAGCTGAGGAAGATTTGGGGAAATGATGTTTGGTTGTGGTTTTGGTTTGTGAAGGAAAAATCAAGGTTGGGTTGAAGAGGAAAATAGAGGGTTTTTAAGAGTGGAAGAGGGATGTTTAGAGGAACTTATGGAACAATGTGGTCGGGTGTAGGGCGCGAGAGGTCCCTTAAAATGAGTTTGTTGTTGCGTATTTGTAGCGATGGATTCTGTGGCAAAGCTCCTCATGACGCCGCGGGTTGAGCGTTTTACGCATTTCCTTATCCTTTGGGTTTGGAACTTTTTTCTGTCGTTTTGTGCAGGTGGTATTGCTATTGGGCCTAATAGTCTCGTATATGTGTTGTGCACGATTTGGAACGGATTTTGCGGAACGATGGTATGTTGTTGCTAGCTCTTTTTTGTATGGTGCAGGTTGTGTTGCATTTTTTGTTTTCTTCTTAATTCTGCAGGACTCGTACGAAACAATGCAGGTCAGTGGCTTTTTACATGTGCTGCTGAAGTGGTTTTCCTCTGCGTGAGATATGATGAAGGGATACTGATGGGAGCTGCTACGCATGGCGACTAGTCGTTTCCCATTCATTTTTTCTTTTTTTTGTGACTTCGTGAATTTGAATGGGCTTGTAACACGGGTTCATGACTTTTATATAAATGGACTCAGAAAATTTTACCTCATACCCCTACATCTATCCCCACACCCCTACACTAAAAAATATTGGACCAAAATGCCCTTCCTTAAATAGTATAATTTAAAAAAAATTTCTCATTTTCACTTCATTTGTACTAAAAGACTTCCGGAACACACAATTTTACCTCTCAAACCGGAACTCTTCCTTAAAGTCTTCCGGAAGTCATTTTTCGCTCAAGCCAAACCGGAACTCTTCAAGTAAGTCTTCCGGTTCGTTTGTTTTTTTGGTTCCTTCACCAGAAGACTTAATGCATGTCTTCCGGTATACAAGTTCTTGGATTTCTTCACCGGAAGACTTCAACTAAGTCTTCCGGAACACAATTTTCGTAATTTCTTCACCGGAAGACTTTCTTCATGTCTTCCGGTTCATTGTTTTTTTTTTTGTTTTTTTTAATTTATTTATTTATTTATTTATTTTAATTTTAATTTTATTTATTTATTTTAATTTTTAATTTGTTTATTAATTTACTTTTTAAAATTTTTAATTATACTTATTTATCATTATGGTTTTAATTTTTATTTTTTAATTATATATATTTATTTTTATTTTATTTTTTTTTAATTATATTGATTTTTTTTTCCAGTGGTGCATACACGAAGCAGAGATGGTAGGATCCCTCGCGGACTAGGACGAGGCGAGTCCTCCAGGATGGCTGAAGAAGAGCATTTTGATGCATCTGCATCAGCATCCGAACCAGTTGGATATCCAGGAGGACCATATGATACGTCTCTGTTAGTTAAGTACGAACATCATGTTGCATACCGTATATGGTTCGGTCAGGTAAGTAAACGAAAATTATTTAATATTGACTAGAATTTTGAATTTTTAATATTGAATTTTATAATATATTTACTTTTAATTTTTTTCAGGAGAGAGGGTCGAAGAAAGAATTAAAGGTGGCTGGACATGGGTTGAAGTTGGCTCAGAGGGTTCCACTACAGCTACCTAGAGAAATGGAGAGATGGATATCTAGGTCTGGTTTAGCTTCACTACAGAGAACCAGTTTATCAAAGATAGACACAAACCTAGTTTCCGCTTTTGCAGAGAGGTGGCATCTAGAGACATCATCAGTTCACATGCCGTTTGGTGAGATGACGATTACTCTAGATGATGTATCTTGCTTGCTTCACTTGCCCATCAGGGGAGTTTTCTGGAGCCCTGAAGATATCAGTGAAGCCCTTGCTGTTGAGTGGGTTGTTGATCATTTAGGAGTGTTACAGAGAGTAGCACAACAACAAGTCCGTGAATGCAGGGGTTCCTACTACAAGCTGGAGTGGTTATATGATCTGTTCGTTGAGCATAGAGCTGCATCTAGATAGCATTATGCCACTAGAGCTTATTTGCTGATGTTGGTGGGTTCCACTATTTTCGCGGACAAGACGTTTACGCTTGTCGAGGCACGATACCTCTCACTATTTATAGACTTGGATGGCTTATCTGGATACAGTTGGGGAGCAGCTGCGTTGGCTACTCTTTACAGATATCTCGGAGATGCTTCCATGTTCAGCTATAAGCAGCTTGGTGGTTATCCGACTCTCTTACAGGTATTTATTTTAATTTAGTATATTTTGTTTTAATAAATTTTATTATGTTATAATTAATTATTTTAATGTTAATAACCATATTAATTTTGTGACAGTGTTGGATTCATGAGTATTTTCCAACACTTGGAAAAAAAGGAGAGAACTGGATACCAGCTCCCTCGAGCGATGAGATGATCATATAGGCAAGGTGCCTTGAAGGTGGATGAGTTGCGACCTATTCTGGACGAGCTGACACCTGCTGATGTCATATGGCGCCCATTCGAGAATCATAGAGTATGGCGTCAGTTCGATGAGTTATGTCTATATAGGGGGTGTCTGAGGTGGGGTGACACTATTGTTCCATATTTGCCTGACAGATGTATGCGTCAGTTTGGATACAGGCAATATGTTCCACATCCACCTATTGATCACAGGATGGCCGGTGATATTGATGTTGACTGGATTAGTTACCATCAGAGCGTCCAGAATGTGATTCGTCCGACAGCACCGGCCACCACCCCATACGAGACAGATGATGGATATCTTGAGTGGTATTATCGTGTCTCTCATCCTCGTTTGGTACCGATACCCTATCATGATGCACCAGCAGAGATGCCAGTTCCAGTATATGAAGCAGGACCATCTGATCCTAGTTGGGCTCGTGTGTCTTCGTTGATTCATCGTTATCTTCAGCAGGCTGATGCTGAAGATGATGACCCACAGTTTGCGGATTTGTTCGAGGCTTTACATATTGCTCGATCACAGTGACTTATATTTTGTATTTATGATTATATGTTAACTTTTAGACTCATTTGACCCACAGTTTGCAGATTTGTTCGAGGCTTTACATATTATAAGTTTTGAAATTAAAAATGAGTAACAAAATTCATTATTCATGTTTTGAAATTAAAAATGAGTAACATAATTTATAATGTATAATGTGTTGGTAATATAGGCGTAAGTTGTTGCCAATGTTGTAGACGTGGTGTAAATCCTAGCATCCAAGATGTTGCTGCTGGAGAACGAAAATTCTTCCAATCTACTGTCACCGGTGGCAATGGAAACCCTTCTTTCATGTTCACCTAAATAAAAAAATAATCAAAATAGTAAGTAAAAAATAAATAAAAATACTTAGGGTTAATCGCATTATCAAAAAAACAACTAAGTACCTGAACCCAATGATTTCCATTTACAAAACCAATGCAGTAGATTGCTGCATTCGGTGAAAATGAAGTTGTCATAGGGAAGAAAGTCCAGCATTCAATTCCTAAACAGACAAGTACAACATTATAACGATTCGCTATCATGTAACCCATATCTGTAGAGTTAACCATTTATGTTGTGGTTGAGAACCGACTTCCTCTATCATCAAAGATTCTCTCACCACTGCTAACTGATCAGTAAATAAATTAGCATACAAACTTGATCTTTCATTATGTATTATTTCCAACCCCAAGTCTCGACGAATCATTGACCAACCATCTTCATCCAATCCTTGCAATGAAGCAATGACTCTAAATCCACAATTACCATCTGATACAACATTAACTACATCATCAATATATGACCGAATGTGATTAGGAAACTGAAGGATGAACTGCTTAGATGACTGTGATCATTTCAACTTCTTCGAATCTTGTGATGGTTGAGATTTCTTTTGTGAAGACTGTGATAATTTCAACTTCTTCGAAGTTTGTGATGGTTGCGATTGCATCTGTGAAGATTGAGATGCTTGATCGACATACTCGTGATAAGAAGGGTCTCTATAAACATCATATCCTACTGGTTTTTTGTCTTTCTTCTTGACTCCCCCTTTAGTTTTTATTTTCTCAGGTGGTGGACACATAGAAGTCATTGTAGGGAAGGCAAGTTCAAACACCCTACTTTTTAATGCCCTTTTCCCAACAACATCCAGTGACTTAAACCTTTTCCATAACTCATCTATTGCACTACTCATATCCACCTCTGATCCATCATCTACGTCTTCATCCAACTTAACTTCCATACTTAGTTTTCTCCAATGAACATGTACAACATCTATTGGTATCGGTATACCATCAATTCTATATCCTATCAACTCACAAGCACAAGGTAATCCGTAGGTTGTTCTAAGAGTACAACGACATATTTCCTTGTTAGTTCCAACATAATCAACTCGTTTTAACTCTTCAGTAATGCGTCTCAATGCATTTCGAGATACTGAACCACGTAAATTATTGTAAAATGGACTTACGTGGGCATGCTCAACTTCATAAAAACTCTTTTGAAAAAAAGCTCTAATATTACCCAATTGTAACTTTAAGTTGTCATTCATAGCCTCCCAACATTTGACCATGTCACCAATACTGTTCACTAACATTTGCTTTAACTTCCAATGAGCAGACTCAACCCTAAAATTAATACAGATTAAAAATATTTTTAAAAAATTCAAAATAAAATAAAATTTATAAATACTAAAAATAAATACATACCGATTAGTCGTGGTTTTACCCAAATGTAGCACTCGATCAATCCATGCTCCAACAAATCTTTGTCTATGTGGTGTCAACCATGTGTCCTTCACATAATCAATAAATTTATTACAATCAACACACGCCTGCTCAAGTTGGTTCAACCTTTGATCATACTCAACCTCATCACTAGCCCATACAACATCCGTCCATAAATCGTCAATTTTCTTTTGCATTTCACTAGCCACATATTGTTTCCGTTTTGCACCAACGTTCTTGTTAATATGAAATCGACATAGCATATTGATCGACTTTGGAAACACAATTTCAATGGCTTTCATCAAAGCAAGATCTCTATTTGTCAAAATCACTTATGGACACAACTCTTTCTTCACAAACAATTGTTTAAGCTTATCTAGCACCCAACAAAAAGTCTCAGTTTGCTCAGACTCAATATAGGCAAATGCGATAGCAAAAGTCAACTCGGTTGATGTCATGCCAACAATTTCAAACAGAGGTTGCCTATATTTGTTTGTCTTGTAAGTGCTGTCCATAACTAGCACAATAGGAAAAATATTCAACAATTTAACTGAATCTGGATGAGCCCAAAAGATATCTCTAATTACTTCAGAGTCATCTCTTTTTCTACTCCAATAAACATAACCTGCTTCCTCAATGAGCTTAAACAAATGTTGTATCTCACTTCTAGGACCTCTTATATTTTTTTTCTATCATACTCTTCTGTTTGTATATTTGCGTGATCCGAGTGACATTATCTGGATCTTGCTCTTGCAATGAAAGCAATATATGTCTAGGTGGAACCTTTCTCTTTATCAAATCAACAACATGTTGCTTCTGATCCGCTGTCAACCTACCGACAAATGCGTGACCTTCTAATCTACCAGGTAAACCATGGTTATGAACTCCATATTTTACATCAATCTTCCATCCATATCCATCAGTCGCTGGAATTAATCTGATTCTAAATGGACATCCACATTTTTTCGTCGCACTCTGGGTTCCACTATCAATATCTATGTGTTTTCCTCCTTTATCACATCCAAATATTAATTTGTTACTTCTTCCTCTCTGGCCTGTTTTAATATCTGAACGAGTGATGATAACCGTAACTTTATTTCGAATTCCGATCTCTTTAATCCATCTTATTACCTCTTCTCGTGTACCAAATCTTTGAGTTGTTGAAAAAACATCAGACGTATCTACACATATCTGATCTTTATCACATATTTGTAAAGGAATTTCTGAAATTACATAAAAAAAAATTCAAAAAAAAATTCAAATTAAAAAAAATTAAAAATTAAAAAAATTAAAAAAATTAAAAATTAAAAAAATTAAAAATAAAAAAATTAAAACAAAAAAATTAAAAAAATTAAAAATAAAATAATAAAAAATAAAAATAAAATTAAAAAAATTAAAAAAAAAATTTGGAAACACGTACCGGAAGACTTCATCAAAGAGTTCCGGTATGCACCACACAAATTACACTACCGGAACTCTTTGATGAAGACTTCCGGTGAGTACCACACAAATTACACTACCAAAAGTCTTTTTTGAAGTCTTCCGGTATATTATTTTTGCATTCCGGAACTCTTTATACATGTGTTCCGGTTTGGAAAAAAAAGCCTACCAGATGTCATTTTTGAAGTCTTCCGATAGACAGTTGGATCAGAACTCTTAAAAATATACAAAATAAATAAAATAATAAAATATTAAATATATAAGGATAAAATAGGTATTTTTAAAAAAATGTGGGGGTATGGGTATAAGTGACAGGGTATGAGGTAAAATTTCCATGGACTCATAGCATCTTTTTGTACCTTTTTGAATTGTGATGGATTCAAGAATTCCAAATGGGCCTTTTGTAATAAGAGAAAAGAACTACTATTTTCTAATTTGGCATTTGATTGATTTTTTTTCTAATTCGATTATTGAATCATGTTGAAAAAGGAACACTAATCCATGAAAACCTGAACTCTTGCTTCCTTGAAAAGTAGAAATGATCATGAAACTATCTCAAACTCATCTTGAATTCTTAAACTTAAACCACGAGCTCATACATATGAGTTAATCCCCAAATCAATCTTGAATTTTTTTTATTTACACATTGAGGAACTACCATTCTTACTATGGACCATCTTAGAATTGGCTAGCTGACTTTCTTGAAAATAAAGCATGTGAGCCTCATGATTTCATCCAAACCACACTTGAAATTGGATATGATAATATTCCTTGCACTTGAATGGCCACTATATCGAATCCACAAAACACACTTGAAACCAAATCTCGTGCTTTAACATGTTAATTGAAGTTCTTGAGAAATAAAGTCGATTATGAAATCATGGCCTTGGAATGAATTAAAGCTTTGAATCATAAATGAATTCATCTGAAATTTTTCACCTGAATACCCAACACTCCAGTATGAACCTGATCTGATCCTTGATGATCCTCAGTCATGAAGTCCTTGATACTGACCCATACACAATTGACTTGTTCTGGCACAGAAAACCCTTAACTGAAAACCTGAACACACACCACTTGAGGCATACACACCCTGGTCTTGATCTTGAAACAAACTCTTGTAAGTCGGACATATTAAATTAAAACTAATGAACCTTAGCTCATGCTACATACTTGACTCCTCCTTATAGCAACTTGAGTCAAAGCAATAGGAAGAGGAGAGCAAGAGCAACACATTTCTTTTGAATAATTACCAGTGGATGAATATACAAAATGAAATCTATACACGAGTAGGAAAAATTTGGGGTATGACAACTTGGTATAAGACCAAGGTTTTTAAACTCAAGGAGACAAAAGAAAGAGAGAAAAGGTTTTGAAAAGAATGGGAGGTGAATAAAGTAAGGTAGGTTGATGAAGATGCGCAAGGTAATCGACTTACAAGGACGAGATGCATATAAAGTTAGTGTGGGGTTTAAGAGAAAAGATAAGAAGTGAGAATGATAAAAGAGGAGAAACCCTAAGGTGAAGTAAGAAGGAGATAACCTAATGTCTTCATGCAAAATGGACCTAAAGTTCAGGTCAAGAAGGGTCTACCCTAATGTTGTCATGCGAAACGGACCTAAAGTTAAGGTCAAGAATGACTACCCTAATGTTGTCATGCAAAGCGTAACAGCCCAATTTTCAATAATTAATTATTCATATTAAATAATTGATTTATTTGGATGATTTTAATTATTGGAATTATTGGTAGATATTTGAGAGGAGAAATATAATGGAAGGATATAGAATGGAAAGAATATAAGGAAAAGTGGAAAGAAAAGGAAAATATATAGACATAAGAGAAAGAGGAAAGAAAGAAAGGAGAATAGGAGAATAGAGAAGGAAGAAAGGGAAAAAAGCTTGGAATCATCAAGAACAACTCCTAGCTTTCGATTTAATCAAGGTAAGGGTGTGAAATATCATCATATTGTCAATGTATATGATTATGTATGATTGGTTTAGATTGTTTGGATGTTTTCTCCATTTTCCATTCTAGGGCATAAATGAGTTTAATCGATAGAATCAAGGTTTTAACGGTTAGAATCCGGAATAAGTGGTGTTGATTAGTCGAGGATTGTTAGACTAAGAGTACTGGAACTCGTTGGAATTGACTCGGGTGCTTTTGGGAGTTTTGGAGAGTTTTGGACAGTGAGGATTTTGAACATCGCAGACGTTCGCTAGCACCTTTGCTAGGCGAGCAAGTCACGAGTGTTCGCTAGCAACTCGCTAAGCGAGCAGACTAGCGAGTGGTCCCAGACTTGGACAAATTGTATTTGATCTTGTTCTCTGGTAGCGAGTGAGGTAGCGAAGGATTCGCTAGGACCTCGCTTCAGCGAGTAGGTAGCGAATGAAGTTAGTAGCTTCTGTTTGCCTTCGCGAGCTTGTTCGCTAGGCGAACAGGTAGCGAGTGTTCGCTAGGGACTCGCTAGGCGAGCGAGCCAGCGAGCGTGATAGCATTCTTAATTCTTTGAGATTCCATCCAATGTTGATTGTTTGGTTCGATTATGTTCAATCTTGATCTGAAATGAGTAATTGTGTGATGTTATATATGTGTTGTGGGTAGTCGTATGGCGCGAATCCTAGATTGTGCAATACTGTGAAATGTGGCCTTTTGGCATATAGAATGCATGAGAACATATGTGAATATGTGTGCATTGCTTGAAAATGTGGTAGTGGTATTGAATTGTGAATGCATAATAATTGTATGTGATTGTATGTGAAGAATGCATGAGAACATATTGTGAATATGTGTGCATTGCTTGATAAATGTGATGATGTTGAAAGTATGAATGCTTTACGATGATGTGTGAGTGTGCAATCATGTTATAATTCTTGTGTGATGAATTATTTGAGAATGCATGGGATTAAGATGTGAGAACGGTCTTAAGTGTATTTGTTGGTTGATTGCATACGCATCATTTAGTCAAGAGGCAATGCTTGCTAGTTTTGTGGAGACTAGTGACTTGTCCCAAACCTAGAAGGGTGTGTTTGAAAGATTAGAGGACGGGCTTTTGTTGTTATCAGTCTAGGGGACGGACCCGGTTTAAATGTAAAAACCGAAAAATGACAACAAGTGTTGGTACCACATGGCATGAGTTGCATTGAGTCACATGGCATAGAGATAAATGTTGTGTGAATGTATGCATATGTGTATGTTATGCGAATTGATGAGAATTATGGATGTGTGCATGATAAATATGCTTGGTGATCATTCCATATTTGTTTATATATATATTACATATATTGTGATGTATATGATGATGATAATGAATTGTGGTGAGAAATGTGGAATATGTGTATTCTATGCTTGTGTATATATATATATATATATATATATATATATATATATATATATATATATATATATATATATATATATATATATATATATATATATATATATATATATATATATATATATATATATATATATATATATATATATATATATATATATATATATATATATATATATATATATATATATATATATATATATATATATATATATATATATATATATATGCATTGATTATTATGATAATATTTCTCACCCTTCTGCTGTTTTATAATGCTCTATGAGGCATTGCAGATTAGCTTTGATGGAAGTCTTTTGTGAAGTATAGCTTCATTCTTTTGGTCGGTTAAGCTCTGATATGTAGCACCGGGTAGTTAGGATTGTATAGCATTCTTTTGAGATACATTTGTATATGTATCTGATGACAAATGTTTATGTAAACATGAATGATGTGGTGAATCAAACTGAAGGATAGGTATTTATATAACGAGCATGTTTAAAGTGATTCAATGTTTAGATTTTTCGCTTTTAATTCTAAATATTTAGATGTGGGTGTAAGGACTAAGTTCCTATGTTGAAGCTACCCCATTGTTGCATATCTCTATTGAGCAGGTGTTGTATGTTTTATTTCACGTATTGTGTGACATGCTCCTTTTATACCATGTTTTCAATTATACTCTGATGAAATTTTAATATGTGCTTATATGATTTATTGTTTATTTGGGGGTATAGAAGGGGGTGTTACATTAGTGGTATCAGAGCAGGTCGGCCAGTTGGCCAAGTTGTTAATGTGTTTACTCCCTGTATATATATCTGATTGTGTGTGTGACACTATCGATATTGTTGGTTCTTATGAGTTCTGTTGTTGGGATTCAAAATGATGATCGCCGGTAGGAATGATGAAGCGATTGCTGAGGCGTTGACGAGGTTGGCTGGAGCGATTGGGCAGAATCCTCAAGCCAATGTGAATGTTGGAAATAACGTTGATGATGAGTTTCGTGCTTTGGGAAGGTTCCAAAGGAATAATCCGCCAATTTTCAAGGGAACCCATGAACCTGATAAAGCACAAGTATGGCTGAAAGCGATTGAGAAGATCTTTCGAGTCATGAACTGTTCGAATGCGCAGAGGGTGCAGTTTGGCACTCATATGCTTGAAGAGGAAGCTGAGGACTGATGGGGTAATACTCGCCAAAGGTTTGAAGAAGTCGAGGTTGTGGTTACTTGGGATGTTTTTAGAGAAGCATTTCTGGAGAAGTATTTTCCAGAAGATGTGCGTGGTAAGAAGGAAATTGAATTCCTTGAGCTGAAGCAGGGTAACTCAACTGTGGCTGAGTATGCCGCAAGGTTTGAGGAATTGATTAAGTTTTGTCCTCATTACAACACTGCTAATGCTGAGAGATCTAAGTGTCTTAAGTTTGTGAATGGTTTGAGGCCTGAAATCAAACAAGTTGTTGGTTATCAGGAGATTAGGCGATTCTCTGAGTTGGTGAACAAGAGTAGAATTTATGATGAAGATAGTAGGGCTCGGTCTAGTCACTACAAGAGTTTAAATGATAAGAAAGGAAAAGGTAAATTTAGAGGGAAGCCGTATGTGAATCCTGCTGATAAGGGGAAACAGAAAACTGGTTACAGCAAGAAGCTGAGTGGGGGAGGAGTTTCCACTCCGGTGAGATGTTATAGATGCGGTGAAGAAGGACACCGTGCTCCTGAGTGCAAAAGTGTGGAGCAGAAATGTTTCAAGTGTGGCAAGCCAGGCCACAAAGCTCTTGAGTGCAGAAGTGGTGCGAATGTGACTTGCTACAACTATGGTGAGCAAGGGCACATTAGTACCAAGTGTGACAAACCGAAGAAGACTCAAGGGAATGGGAAAATGTTTGCTCTATCAGGATCGGAGATTGCTAGTGAAGATCGATTGATCCGAGGTACGTGCTTCATTAATGGTACACCTTTGGTCGCTATAATTGATACTGGAGCTACACATTCTTTTATTTCCTTTGATTGTGTTAAGAGGTTAAATCTTGAGTTGTCTGTTATGAGTGGTGGTATGGTTATTGATACTCCTGGTATGGGTTCGGTAACTACCCCGTATATGTGTTTGAATTGTCCGTTGAGTATTTTTGGTAAAGACTTTGGAGTTGATTTAGTGTGTCTCCATTTAGATCAACTTGATGTTATTCTTGGGATGAATTAGTTGGAATTCAATCGTGTCTATATTAACTATTTTGACAAAACGGTTATTTTTCCTGAACTTGATGAAGAAAGAGATTTGTTTATGACTGTTAAGCAAGTGAAGGAATCAATGCAAGACGGTGCGAAGGTATTTTTGTTGATGGCAACGTTGAACATTGGTGAACATGGAGCAATGGATGCTTTACCAATTGTCCGTGATTTTCCGGAAGTTTTTCCTGATGAAATAAGATACTCACCGCCGGAACGCGAAGTGGAGTTTACGATCGACTTAATCCCTGGAACTAGTCCGATATCGATGGCTCCATATCGTATGTCCGCATCAGAACTGAAAGAGTTGAAGAGTCAACTTGAAGATCTACTTGAGAAAAGGTTTATTCGTCCGAGTGTGTCACCGTGGGGTGCACCAGTGTTATTGGTTAAGAAGAAAAAAGGTTCTATGAGACTCTGTGTGGATTACAAACAATTGAACAAGGTGACTATCAAGAATAAGTATCCACTTTCGAGGATTGATGATTTGATGGATCAGTTGGTTGGTGTGAGTGTTTTCAGTAAGATAGATTTGAGATCTGGGTATCACCAGATTCGTGTGAAGGCTGAGGATATTCAGAAGACTGCTTTTAGAACGAGGTATGGACATTATGAGTATTCTGTGATGCCATTTGGTGTGACTAATGCACCAGGTGTATTTATGGAGTACATGAACAAGATTTTCCATCCTTATTTGGACAAGTTTGTGGTGGTGTTCATTGATGATATTTTAATTTATTCGAAGAGTGAAGAAGAACATGTCGAACATCTGAGGATTGTGTTATCTGTATTGAAAGAGAAGTAGTTATATGCTAAACTTTCTAAGTGTGAATTTTGGTTGAAGGAAGTGAGTTTCCTTGGTCATGTGATTTCGAGTAAAGGTATTGCAGTTGATCCGTCGAAGGTTGAAGCGATATCGCAATGGGAGACTCTGAAATCAGTTTTTGAGATTAGAAGTTTTCTTGGTTTGGCGGGATATTATCGGAAATTCATTGAAGGATTTGCCAAGTTATCCTTGTCGTTGACGCAGTTGACTAGGAAAATTCAAGCTTTTGTTTGGAATGCAAAGTGTGAGGGAAGTTTTCAAGAGCTTAAGAGAAGATTGACGACAGCTCCTGTTTTGATTTTGCCAAATCCGGCAGAACCGTTTGTTGTGTATTGTGATGCTTCTTTGATGGGTTTGGGAGGTGTGTTGATGCAAGATAAACAAGTTGTAGCTTATGCTTCAAGGCAACTCAAAGTGCATGAGAAGAATTATCTGACACATGACTTAGAGTTGCCGCCATTGTATTTGTGCTAAAACTTTGGAGGCATTATTTGTTTGGTTCGAGATTTGAGGTGTTTAGTGTAACACCCCCTTTCTATACCCCCAAATAACACAATTAAATCATTTAGGCACTTGATAAAAGTTTCATCAGAGTTTAATTAATACATGATATAAAAGAGGTGTGTCGCATTAACATGAAATTAAATACATACAACATCTGCTCAAATAGATATGCAACAATGGGCAATTCACATTCTGAAGAACATAGTTCTAAAACCCACATCTCAATATTTAGAATAAAGCAGAAACTTCTAAACATTGAATCAATACATTCATATAAACATATATACATCATTCAGTTAATTCATATGTACAAACATCCATCATCAGATACATACGCAGATGTATCACAAAAGAAATCAAAACAAATGTATCTCCAAAAAAGAGCCAAAGGCTTCCTAACTACCCAGATGTTACATATCAGAGCCATCGACCAAAAATAATGAAGACCTGCTTCACAAAAAGGACCTCCAGCAATCCTACTCTGCAATGCCTCATAGAGCATTATAAAACAGCAGAAGGATGAGAAACGATATCATAACAGTCAATACATATAGTTATATATCTATATACATACATGGGATTTATACAATTCAAATTCTCACCACATCTTATCACAATTCATCATATACATCATAATGCATATTCACACAATCAAGCATATTCATCAAATCATGCTTCTATGCATACTCATCATTTTCCACATAAACATCTAGAATTATGTTCAATTCACTCCATGCATCATGTAAAGATGACCAATGAAACTCATAGAGACCGACTCACGACTCTATGCAGATGCAAATGCGGTACCGACTCAATTCAGCAGATTCTCCAAGGAATCAAGTATTCAGCAGATTCTCCAAGGAATCAAATATTCATCAGATTCTCTGAGGAATCGAATATTCAGCAGATTCTCCGAGGAATCAAATGTTCAGCAGATTCTCCAAGGAATCAACATCGCTAGGATGTACATCATGATGCCTTTTATGCAAAATGACTCACAACATTACTCTACATTCATACATATTCGCAATTATATCACTATGTATATTCATCTCATACAAGCACATACAATCTATGTACATTCACAATATACTTATACTCCATAATATATATATATATATATATATATATATATATATATATATATATATATATATATATATATATATATATATATATATATATATATACTCTTCATTTTAACACATACCATTCCATATAAGGCATATACTTTCACGATCAAAATTCCACACTCTAGGATTCACGCCTTGCGGCTACCCACAGCATAACGTACCACACGGCACACAAAAATATTCAATTCGATAAGGATTAAACATAACCGAACAAAGAAATCCGCATGGAAAGGAAAAACACAGAGAATAGGAAAATGCTGTCGCATTCGCCAACCTTCGCTTGGCGAAGCCCCTGGTGAACCTTCGCTACCTAGTTCGCCTGGCGAACTTGTCAGCGAAGACCACTGGGAGTTATTCTGGAATTACTCGCTAGCACTCGCTAGCACACTCGCCTGGCGAACCTTCGCCACTCTCATTTTCCTGGCGAACTTGCCAGCGAAGACAGGGTGGATGCTTCTGACTTGGTTTGCTGCTGCTCGTTGGGCTTCGCCTGGCGAAGCTTCGCTGCCGTTCGCCTGACGAACCTGCAAACTCAGAACTCCCATGGCTGTCCAAAAGCCCAAACCTCACAAACCGACCGATTCTAAAACTAAACCACCCCAGTAAGTTCAACCCAATAACACCCGATTATCCTACTCCATCCATTCCTCGATTCTAACCGGTTAAAACCACATTCTACCGATTAAATCCTAATATTGCCCTAAGATGAAAATGAGTCGAAACTCTTCTCAATCCAACATTAAATAACCAAAAGCATACATAATCATACACATTAACAGTATAATAGAGTTTCACACTCTTACCCGATCGATTGAAAGCTTGGATGTTGATCCTTGATGAAATTCTAGGTTTTCCTCTTCTTTCTCCTCTTTCTCTTCTCTCTTCTTTCTTTCCCTTGTTTTTCCACTAATGTTTCTATCTATCTCCTTTTCTTTCTTATCTCATATTTCTATTTTCTTTCCTCTTCATTTTCTTCCAAACACTTACCAATTAATTCTCACACAATAATTCACTTAACACTTAATACTAAATGTCTAAAATACCCTTTACTCTATTTTCCCCGAAAACTCTTTGAATCGGTAAAATAGCACAATATTGAAATTTAACATATCAACACATCAATTCCACAATTAAAATACTAATTATCCAAATAAATTAAAAAGGACTCAATAAAAATGGGAAATTCAGAATCGGGGCGTTACATTTAGTGATCATAAGAGTTTGAAGTATCTCTTTGATCAGAAGGAATTGAATGCAAGGCAGAGGAGATGGTTATAACTTCTAAAGGATTATGATTTTGGTTTGAATTACCATTCGGGTAAAGCAAATGTGATAGCTGATGCATTGAGTAGGAAATCGTTGCATATGTCGATGATGATGGTGAAAGAGTTAGAATTGATTGAGCAATTTTTCAATTTGAGCTTAGTGTGTGAGAAGACTTCCTACGGAGTTAAGCTTGGTATGTTAAAGCTTACTAGTGGTATTCTTGACGAGATTCGAGAAGGACAGAAATCTGATTTGAGTTTAGTTGATCGGTTGACTTTGATCAATCAAGGTCAAGGTGGTGATTTTCGGATTGATGAAAATGGTATCATAAGGTGTCATGATAGAGTTTGTGTTCCTGATGTTGTTGAGCTGAAGAAGGGTATTCTTGAAGAAGGGCATCGTAGTGGATTGAGTATTCATCCGGGTGCTACTAAGATGTATCAAGATTTGAGGAAAGTATTTTGGTGGCCTCGTATGAAAAAGGATATTGTCGAGTTTGTGTATTCTTGTTTGACATGTCAGAAGTCAAATATTGAACATCAGAAACCGTCAGGCTTTATGCAACCGTTGTTTATTCCAGAGTGGAAATGGGATAGCATTTCTATGGATTTTGTGTCTGGTTTACCGAGGATGCCGAGTAACTTTGAAGCTATTTGGGTTATTGTGGATAGATTGACCAAATCTGATCACTTTATTCCTATGCGAATGGATTACCCGTTAGAGATATTGGCAAAGCTGTACATTGATAGGATTGTCAGTTTTCATGGTATTCCGTTTAGCATTGTGTCAGATAGAGATCCGAGGTTTACTTTGAGATTTTGGGAGAGTTTGCAAAGTGCTTTGGGTATGAAGTTGCGTTTGAGTTCTGCTTACCATCCGCAGACCGATGGTCAGATAGAGAGGACGATTCAATCACTTGAGGATCTTTTGAGAGCTTGTGTGTTGGACAAGGGATGATCTTGGGATAGCTACTTACATTTGATTGAATTTACTTACAACGACAGTGTCGCTTCCGCGAAAATAAGGTGCCGGCAAAACAGAAGAGTCGCCACCTTTCGTTATTTATCCCTCAGAACGGGAAAGGAAACGATCGGAAAAACCTGACGCAAAGGTATAAGACAAGGTCATCGCAACCATTGTCTGGGTTCGGGAGTCGGTTACGCAAGGGGAAGGTATTAGCACCCCTCACGTCCATCGTACTCGATGGGATCCACGCTTGTTATGTTTATCTGACGGGTTTATTTACTATCTACCTATCAAGGCTGGTTTGAAAAGAAAATAAAATGACTCGGCAAAGCGTCGCACTTTATGCCTACGTATTCTCATCAGAGAATGAGAAATCAGAGTCAACGTAGTTTGGCTAACTACGGGTTACGGGGGAAGGTGGCTCGCCAATACATCAGTATTGTACCTACGTACTCTCAACAGGTATGAGAGATCAGAGCTTACGTAGTTCGGGATAATACGGATTACGGGGATTCAGACTCATCTGTTTTATCGAGTAGGGTTAACAAACAGTTCCAGCAGTTTGGTGTACGCAGCTTGACCCTTGGAGACTTAAGCGTTACCGTTTGCAGTAGAACTGAGAGTTAACAACACTCTTTTCTTCAGAAAAGCTTCCTTTGACTTATGGGCCCACCGGGAAAAAGGTTTGAAGTTTGTTTTCTATCTTTTACGGAAGAACTGTTTTTTATGGATGTTTGCAACTAATATCGCACTAGAGACTATGCCTTGAGAGTGAATGCGTCGCATGTCACCCAAAGGGTGCCATACTAAACATCCAGACTGTTGAAAAGAAACTCTCCAACAATCCTTTCTCAGATAGCTTAAGGCTCTTAACGTACGACGTCAGTTAACCTTTATTACTGTATTTTAATTTGTTTTGAGATGAGAAGAGAGAGGGACAACTAAGGGGAGACTATCAAGTCCTAATGTTGTCATGCCAAGGATTGATCCTATGGTTGAGGTTTGAAACAGGGAACTCCTAGAAGTTATCATGCATAGGTTTCAACCTAAAGTTCTATCATCACTTCCTTATCAAAGGAAGTGAGATTCCTAGGGGATCATGTCAAAGATAAACAGAAATAGATAAAGCATTAGCTTAAACAATAAACAGATATATAGTAAAATGCATGCAATGCAAGTGAGGGAGGAAATGTGTGTGGGGCATCAGCCTCCACAAGCTCGTCTCAACCTCAAGCCAGATATGAATAACTGTAATCATACAGGAAGGAATAACATGCTATCAAGGAAAATATAATAACTGCAATCATACAGAAGAAATGAAATAATATGCCATCAAGCACACACAAACCACATAGGCAAGGGAGCAAGGCTCTACCGAATACCCGCAAGCAAAGCCATACAGTAAAAATACAAGCAGAGGGAGCAACTCAACCTCTAGTGCAATCATGCTCCTACCTTAACACAATTTAAGGATGAACTTATTCTAATGCATCAAGCAAATCAAACAAGTCACATCAATACAGTTGCACAGCAAGCAAACAGACAGAAAAGAAAGCAGATCAATAGCTTCCACAGCTTCACAGCAAAGCTCTTCTGACATCAGTTAAGTCCTCAGTCTTCAACTGCTCTTCAAGGCTATTCTCTTCAATAGGGAATATCAACTTGCTTCTTCAAGCTTTCAATGCATCAAACACAAGTGTCAACTTGTTCTCCAACTTCAAGCTTCAGCTCTTCATTTGATCTCAACAGGATTTCCTTTACAAGTGTCAACTTGTTCTTCTTGGACTTCAAGCTTCAGCTCCAATGGCAGTCTTCAAACACAGAGAAGTATCAACTTCTAGAATCTTCAATCTTCTAGCAAAGAACTCCATCCTCTAGCAAGGGAGAAAGATTCATCTAACAAGAGCAAGGTTTGGATAGTGGACAGCAGAGTGAAGACCAAAGGTCACCACTAAGCACTCCATCATCAGAGAAAGGAACCCTCAAAGGTTCTACCAACTTGTGAAGAGCCACACATCCTACCAAAGGAGGGATGAGGCCTTCACAAGGGGACCTTATATCATAGGGAATAATGGAAGTGATCAACACCTTCCATGTTTATGAAAGAAAAGAATCTATCTAGAAGCTCTTCTTACAAACCCTAATCTTAACACCTAAACAAAACTACACCAAAAGAAGGGAAATCTTCACATCCAAGCTTCTTCATGCATTCCTCAGCAGCCCACACAAGTATTCATCATCATCCAAGAGCAAGAGAGGCAAAACCCTAATCTAAGGGAACTAAAGAAATCATTCTAGTTGAATTAGCAAGTTAGGATCACCTAAAACCTAGTACTAAAGTTAATCTTAACTAAAATACTAAAACCAATTGTAAAATCCTAAAAAAATAACTACGGGAACCTAATTCAATCATGAATCTACCATACAAAATCCAGGGGTTGAATCATCCACAAAGTCCTAGAAATAAATCCTAAATCACAAGGTACTAAGCTTAAACCCTAAAACTAGAGCACCTAAAGTTTCAACCTAAAACTACTACCTAATTTCACCACAAAAATGTGAGAAAATTACTAGAGGAGCATGCTTATCTAAACTAATCACACACAAAAAATTAGCTCAAGAATCATCACCAATTGATCACACAAAATTCAGCAAAACAAGGTATCAACCATAATGATTTTAATATCAATTAAAATGTAAAAAATGCACATAAAATCACAAATGCATGAATCCCTAATATTTTTATTCAATAAAATTCTAGACTCATTCATGAGTCAGGGGAAAAAAAACTTGGATCAATTTGGATTATTTTCCTATTTTTTATGAATTATTCTCTAAACCATATGAAATGCACAAAATAAAAGAAAATCAAAGAAATTAATAAAATTGGCGTGACAAATAGCAATTCATTGCAGTTCAATCTAAGAATTGGGCCCAGAGGGGGCATGGATAACAGTCTGTGTATTAAGCCCAGGCGCTTCAAACTCATTTGCCTTCTCTTCAGAAATTCCCACAAGAAAGAAAAATACCACAAGCCAGGATTCGAACCAGTGCACACTCAGTTCACACAGCGAATAAGTAAAACGGTGAGTTTAAGGGGGAGGGTACGTGGCTCATCAAGGGCGTTTGGATTGAGAGACTGAGTCCAAATTTCCACATGAATGGAGGGTGAGGATTTCATCTTCCTCATTTCAAACCTAAAACCTGCGCGCGAACCAAACATCGCCGGTGGCTTTTCCGGCCACCCCTGCACAACCCTAACTTCGTCTATAGCCAACCATTCGCCACGATTCCTGAATGAATCTTGCTCAAAATTTCACCAGCAATTCAACCATGCCATTAATTCATCCTCAAAACGCCTGAATCTTGAGATATCAATCTCAACCAAAAATGCAATCCAACCTAAATTGTCTCTACAGTTGCAATTGATCATACTAAATCCATCTAGATCAATAGGGGAACCTAACCACATGCTTCTAGTTCACTGAAAACACATAATTAGAGAGAAATTTCAAGAAGTTAAAACCTGTGTTCGAGCTTGTAACAGATGCATTTCTTGCTCGATTCAACCTTCAAGATGATGCAGATTCACTCTAAATCACCTTCTGAAGCTAATGCAACCCTCACTTTTCCTTGATTTTGCCTTGAATTCAGAAACCGATTCCAACTTGCAGTTGTGAAACTTCAACCTCACTCTCTGCTTCAGGGCTCAATCTTCTCCAAAAAAATGGTTGAACACACTCAACCACTTATATAGAACTCATTAGAATCATCTAGAAAGTTCTGTAACCAACCATAGGAGATTTTGCAATTTCAATTTCTCCTTCAAAATACCATGTTGTAACAGTCATGCATTGGCTCTATTCTGGCTTGATTTTGCTTGCAATCATCATCTCATGAGATATTGGATCAGTTGGTTATGTTAATTTCCTTGCTTGCAAGCCAATGGTGTGAGTTTGATGTGTTGCTTCATCATAAAGAAACAACATGGAATGGTATGAATATGACCTCAAACCAAAATTCCAATATTGCCAAAGTTTCTAAAACTATTTTTCCAATCAAAATGACCTATTATTTTGCCTTGTTTGGACACAAAATGATTTATTTCAATTTTTGGTCATTAAATCCCTTTAATTCTTCTTTTTTCAAATTTCTTTGAACCAAGTCTCTCCTTAGGCCATTTCAATGTCTCCTTGATGCATGGTCAAGGTTAAAACCCCATTTTGAGTAACTTTGAAGTTGAACAAAATTTCATTTGAGGCCTCTAAGTTGGTGAAAATGACCTATGATCACAAATGACCCATAATCACAACTTCCCCAAAATACCCTTGACTTGTCAAAGCAATAACTTGAGTTCTACAAATACTATCAAGGACTTCTAGTACTCTCTAGAAAGATAAGAGGATAAGGAACAACATTCATGTTGACCAAAAGTTCATAGGAATCATCCTTCTAGGGCAAAAGTGTCATGCAAGATGGGTAACTTTCAAGCTCCAAATTCACATACCTCAGATGACTTGTAACTTGCCAAAGCCATAACTTGAGTTCTACAAATCCTATCAAGGACTTCTAGCACTAAAATTAAAGCTAATACAACGCTATACAAAAATAATGTTGGGGGAAAGATGAGATGACAATCACATCTTGAGCTAAATTGCCTTGAAGATAGGGGTCAAACTAGGGGATTTTACACTATCAAGTCTTAGAAACCCTAGCTTGAAACTTCTCAAACTCTTCAATCATGATGAGTTAACCTTGGAATCATCTTTATAACATCTCAATGTATCAATCCATGATCACATGACTCTTGAATTAAGTCTCAACTTCCTTCAAATCATCAGTTGACTTAGGGTTGACCCAGTCAAACCCTAGCTGCACCAATCATGGCTAAGGCTTCTTATTCTTGCACAATGATCTGTCTAGGCCTCAAAGTGATCTTCAAACCTTCTCATGAGCTCTCTCAAGACCTCAAGTCTAACTTCATGGCTTCAGAATCATCTGATGACTTCCCACAACTCTCAAGTTAGGAGACCCCCATACTTGGTTTCAATCACTCTCTCTGAGGATCCTTTAACTTCTCTGACAAGGATATCAACCCTTGAACATCTGAATAACCTTCTTAGCTAGCTTCATAATCTTGTAGCTCTTGATTGGTAATCATACCTCTTGATCTCCTGCATACATGTCAATGAACTGCAAATGATAATGCTAATGTGCATGAAATGAAACATAAGCTAGGTGAAGAAAAGTTGGGCAAATTTTGGGGTGCAACAGCTGCCCCTATTCAAACGGCTTAGACCTGACTGGGTGAGAAGCGAACGGCTCTCAAACAATCAAGGTAAAAGGCGGTTGAATACCAACAAACCTGGAAATTTGCGAACTGCACAGGTACACGGTACTCGGATGGGGACAAATCTTCGGAAACTGAAACAATAGCTGCACGGCAACTTGCTGGAGAATTACTGATCTGAGCCTCCGTCAGGATGATTCTCTGATTTATCTGATATCATTGCATCCTCAAATCATCGAGGGATCACTGGTTACACGGTAACGGGTGATTTGCCAACCGCACAGGTAAACGATACTCTGATTGGTAGGAACATCTTCAAAAACTGAGCATGACAGTTGCGCGACAACTTGCTGGGGGAATTGGTCACACGGTAACCGGTGAAGGGTCTAATCTCAAATCTTCGTCAGGATGATCATCTATGTCCTCAAATCATCAAGGGGTCACCGGTTACGCGGTAACTGGTAATGAATGGTATCACCGTCAGGCATTCTGCGGCACGACGGCAGACGAATTCCTCAGGACTCATCAGGTCATTAGGAACTTTTAACAATCTCTATAATTATTCCATCAGCCATTCAAAGAAATTTTCGGGCGTCAGCCGGACTTCGTCAGTACGTCGGGAATAGAATCCTCGGTCAATCATGAACAAAATAGGGATATCTGAACTTCCTTCATCAGGCATTCCACGTCAGCTGAGAGCACTGCTTCGACATCACAGTTGGACTTCGTCAGTAAGTCTGGGGTTTCGGCACCGCTGCTGGACTTCAATCATCAAGTCTTCAAAGGAAGTTTCAACTTCTCAGTTTAGAACCTGTTGGGGATGACACATCTCCGCTGGGGATTCTGGAGAACTATCAAGTAACTCTGCTTCAGGGTTTCAGAAATCATTCTGGATGAATCAACTCTGCTGAGGACTTCAAGAATCATCTTGGACAAATAAATCCATCGGGAACTTCAAGAATCATCTTGAACCAATAACTCTGCTAGAGATTTCAGGAATCATCCTGAGCAAACACTCTGCCGGGGACTTTAAGCATCAACTTGAGCAACCCTCTCTGGCGACTTCACTGGGGATTTTAAGAATCATCTTAAGCAAACACCTTCGCTGGAGAATTCAAGAATCATCTTGGGCAAGCGACTTTGCTGGGGAATTCAAGAATCATCTTGAGCAAACCATTTTATGGAGGAACATCTGCAAAACAAGAACGTTAACGACCTAGCTCATGTTTCATATGCATATGCTTTGACAATGGAGCAATGCTCCACACGGTGGAAATGCTACGCGTTTAGGGTAAATGCTATGCAATCCTGCAAAATGCTACGACCCCATCAGCAAAATAAATGCTAAAGGGAAAAGCCTCATATCAAGGAGAAAGAACCACTCTGGTGGAGGAAGGACTCATCCTGCCGAGGAGAAGAAGTCACACTAATCTCAACTGGATTCGGCCTGGGGAAACGAACTTCAGCCGACTGTTGCAGGGGAACAAAGTTCTACGAGAACCTGGCCCTGCTCATCAAGGTGTTCAACCCACAACTGCTGAGGAAAACGATGTCAATCGCAGAAATAAACTGCACAGCCTTCGCGACAAAACTTTCCTGGAGGTAACGACTCCGGTGGAGAAATACAGCATCAGCTGCTCAGCACTCTACTGGGGGAAAACCAATCATGGCCTGAACGGCCTCCAAGGATTCGGCTCTCTTGGGGATCTGCAAACTCGGCTGGGGAAGGCAACCAGACGATGGAATCAATCCTACCTGCCGGGGAGAGTACAACTCTGTGGGGAATCTCAATTCTCCTGGAAACTTCAGTCTGTACTATCGAGTGTCGTACACTTCAGTATATGACTCAGCTGGGGAGACGACGATCCTTTAGGATACATCTGACTGGGGAGAGAATCTTCTCTAGTTAGGGAGACATATCAATGTTTACGATCTCATGTGCAGACTCCGCGGGGAGATGCTGCTAAACTTGCTGGAGAAGAAGGAATCATCCTGCTTGGGGAAACATACGACATACTTCCTGGAATATGCTATACCTGCAACAACACAAACAAACAGACAAGATACCCTTCTCAAAGGGACCTATCAAGGTTATCATCTTGTGACAATGTTCAAGTAATTCATTGTTTCAACAATCAGTGGCCTAGGCCAGTAAGTTTATGTATGCGCATTTTATCAAAAACATCGGCGTTCTTTTTCGCAAACAAAACAGGTAAATGCTAAACAAACAAACAGAATCACTGAATAGTATACATTTTATTGATAACGAACCCCTGGATGGGTGAAAATGTTTTACAACAGATGCAAGCTCCTGGAATGAGGAAGCTGCACAAATATAAAAACATAAATATACATCAGTATATACACAAATGTCGGCAATGAGGCATAGACGAACACCATGAGTTGATCCCTCTATGACCCTTTCGACTTCGATACTTCTCCGACGCTTCAGCTTCATAAGAGATTGATTCAGATAAACGGCCCTCAGGTCCTCCGAACCACTAAACAATGAAAGTCCACACGCGGAACGCATTCATTTGCTTTTCCAAATCCCTAACTTTTGCCTGAATCGCCCTTCCGGGTTTTCGATTCACCGGGATACCCTTTTTTGCCAAAGTCTCCCTTCCAGGTTTTCGACTTTGCGGGTGTACATTCTTTTCTTTTATATCCCTAATATTTGCCCGAACCTTTTTCCTTTTTTATGGTTCGCCGGGATGCCCCATTTTTGCATGGATATTCTTTTTCTTTCCAGCTTCATAAGTACCAACTTGGTCTTCAGGCTTCAGCTCTCTGTGCTTCACCAGTCTTAACCAGCTTTCCCCTTTATCTACAAGCTTCAGCTCCTCAGGGTAGTCTTCAATCATATGGAAGTGTCAACTTCAATCTTCTAAGCCCCAACTCTTCATTCAGTCTTTATTGAATCTTCAAGTATCAACCTGCTCTTCAAACTCTTCAAGCTTCAGCTATGGCAATGCCCAAGGAATCATCCTCTTCCACACTCTTCAATGAAGTCTTCATCTTCAAACTCAAGCCCAACATCTTTCAAGATACTCAAACCAGAGGATAATTGATTTAACAGGATGAGGGGAAATGATGAACAACTTATTGACAACCAAAGGAAGCCTCTAAGGGTTCATCATGATGAGAGACTGGTTCCCTCAAAGTTCTACTTCCCAGATAAAGCCACTCATCCCTCCAAAGGAGGGATGTGAATATATGAGGAGGACTTTTAGTCATTGGGAGGAATGGAAGCACAAGATGCTTTCCATGTTTGTGAAAGAAATCATTCTAACTACAAGGCTCTCCCTATGTCCTATCTCTTAATCTTCACCAGACACCTTCAGACACCACCACATCCAAAGCTCCAAGCAACTTCAAGCCACCTTAAGCATCTTCCTCTTGTCTTCAACTTGTCTTCAATCTCAATCAAAGGAAAACCAAGCACAAACCCCAATCTAAGGGAACTAACTGAGTTAAACTAGTTGAATTAGCAAATTAGGATCACCTAAAACCTAGCACTAAAGTTAGTCCTAACTAAAATACTAAAATCAATTGTAAAATCTTACAAAAATTACTATGGGAACCTAGGTCAATCATGACTTTACCACATTAGTTTCAAAGATCAAACCATCAAATTCGACCTAGAACTAAATTCTACATTCTAAGGCATCAAACCTAAAACCCTAAAAGGAGGCACCTAAATATCAACCTAGAAAGCACACCTATTTTCATCAAAAAAATGTGAGAAAAATTCTATGGGATCATACATGTCTAACCTAATCACACACAAAAAATTAGGCTTAAAATCATCACCATGAGATCAAACAAAATTCCACAAAAATATGCATCAAACATGAACATTTTAATATCAATTAAAATATAAAATTCCAATTAAATCAGAAAATGCATGTAATGAAAATATTTTTTTTCTAAAAAATAATAGACTCAATCATGAGTAATATGCAAAAAGAATGGGTTTGATTGGATTAATATTCAATTAGTTATGATTTTTACAAGAATCATGAATTAAATGGAAATTAAATGAAAATCAACTAAAAATGAATAAGCGCGCGGTGCAAGAAGTAATCATTTTCAGTTAAAAAACTGGGTTGGGCTCGCTGGGGGGTGTGAATAGCACTCAGATCACTAAGCCCAAAACATCAAATAAATGAAACGCAACGTTTCTTGCTTCAGAATCCTTCACAACCCAACTTTAAAACACAGCCGTTCGATCAGCTCCCAGTCAATGGTCAGACCATGATCTAATGGTGAAAACTTCATCTTCTCCATTTCAAACGCCTGAGCTTCGCGCCCAGCTCCGGCCACCGCAGGTGGAGCTCCGATCGTCCCCTTCAACCCTAGTTCTTCCTAGAGGCCTCCAATCCAAGAGTTCAAAACATGAATCTTATCCTAAATCTTGCCACGAGTTCAACCATGCCATTAGTTTCTTCTGAAACCCCAAGAATCATCATCTCCCAATCTCAACCGAAAATGGCAATTCTCCTAATTTGTCTCTAATTGATCAATTAACCATCTGAAATCCATCCTAGGCCATTCTACAACTAATCTAGCACCTTAATTCAACCTAATTCTACCTAAATCATGCTATAGGAAGAGAGTTACCAACCTGAGAATCTTGATTGAACAGATGCACGAATCCTCCAAATCAAGCTCTTAAATCTTCTGGACACGATCACTGACCCTCCTCCTTTCTTCTGTATGCAAAAGATTCAATGGAAAGTGCTTCAATCTTGAAACACGATGATGAGTTGCAGGTGCTGAAAACCACTTGCTCCCACACAATCTAGCCATCAATTCTTCTTGAAAATGATCTGAAATCACTCCTTGGCACTCATGGAAGGAGTATCAATCAAGAAAATGAATGGAAGTTGAGGAATTTGATGAAACCGATTTCAATTGCAATCTATGAAAACTCAATCTCAAACTATGCTCAATCCTTCAATGATCACCAACCTCTGCCATGGATCCATTCTACTCAATATATAGATGAAGTTTGGATGATCTAGAACCCTCTAGATCCTTCCAATGAGATTTTCCACATCTCATGTCATGAGATTTTGAATCACTTATCATGACATGTACACCCCTTGCAAACAGCTTGGAATTCATCCCATTCACTCTTAATTTCTCCCCTAGTGAGATATTAGAGGTGTTTAGCTTGCAAAAACCCTTGTCCATGCCTTGATTTTGAGTTTTGCAAATGATGCTTAATATGATGGTAAGTGCTTTTCAAAGCAAGTCCACAATTTAGACCTCAAATCAAAAATGTGGCTAAACCATTGTTTTTAAAATGTTTTCTAGAGTCAAAATGATATATTACATGCCATGGTTTGGATGTGTAGGTTGAAAATATCAATTTCCGACTTTGGTTTATTTAACTTATGCCCTTATTTTAGGTCATTTTTGCAACAGAGTGTTTGCCCAGGATGATTCCTGAAATCTCCAGCATAGTTACCGGTTCAGGATGATTCTTGAAGTCCCCGGCGGAGTTACTTGTCCAAGATGATTCTTGAAGTCCTCAGCAGAGTTGATTCATCCAGAATGATTCCTGGATCCCCGAAGCAGAGTTGCTTGATAGTTCTCCAGAATCCCCAGCGGAGATGCGTCATCCCCAGCTGGTTTCTGAACAGCGAAGTTGAAACTTCCCCTGAAGACTTGATGATTGAAGTCCGACCGTGTTAATGAAGCAGTTCTCTCAGCTGATGCGGAGTGCCTGATGGCAGAAGTTTGGGTATCCCCAATTGGTTCATGATTGACCGAGAATTCTATTCCCGACTTACTGATGGAGTCCGGCTGATGCCCGAAAATTCCTTGAATGCCCGACGGCGTGATTTAACTTGATTGTTGACCTGATGAGTCCCGAGGAATCTTGATGCCTGACGGCATGATCGATCATGTATTGCCGGTTACCGTGTGACCAATTCCCCAGCTAGTTGTCGTGCAACTAATATTTCAGTTTTCGAAGATTTGTTCCCGTCAGAGTACCGTGTACTTGTGCAGTTGGCAAATTTCCAGGTTTGTTGGTATTCAACCGTCTCGCACCTTGATTGGCTGAGAGCCGTTCGCTCCTCACCCAGTCAGGTTCAAGCCGTTTGAATAGGGGTAGCTGTTGCACCCCAAAATTTGACCAACATTTCTTTACCTAGCTTGTGGTTCATCTCATTCACATTAGCATTATCACTTGCATTTCATTGACATGTATGCAGGAGATCAAGAGATATGAGTACCAATTAAGACTTCGAAGCTAGCCAAGAAGGTTATTCAAGTGTTCAAGGGTTGATATCTTTGTCAGAGAAGTTAAGAGATCCTCAGAGAGATTGGTTGAAACCAAGGTTGTGTGCCTCCTAACTTGAGAGTTGTGGGAGCTCCTCAGATGATTCTGAAGCTATGAGGATGGACTTGAAGCTTTGAGAGAGCTTATGATATGTCTTGAAAGCCATCATGAAGCCTAGAGAGGTCATTGTGCAAGTTTAAAGAAGACTCAGCCATGAGTGGTATAATTAGGGT
The DNA here is from genome assembly GCA_963859935.3 of Lathyrus sativus. NCBI lineage: Eukaryota > Viridiplantae > Streptophyta > Magnoliopsida > Fabales > Fabaceae > Lathyrus > Lathyrus sativus. The sequence goes on from OZ012740.1 coordinate 286,841,054, forward strand.
TTGACTGGGTCAACCCTTGGTCAACTGATGATTTGGAGAGGGTTGAGACCTAATCCAAGAGCCATGTGATCATGGATTGATGCATTGAGATGCTATAAGGATGATTCCAAGGTCAAATCATAATGATTGAGGAGTTTGAGAAGTTTCAAGCTAGGGTTTCTAAGGCTTGACAGTGTAAAATCCCCTAGTTTGACCCCTATCTTCAAGGCAGTTTAGCTCAAGATTTGATTGTCATCTCATCTTACCCCCAACATGAATGTTTTAGAGCTTGTTCTTAGCTTTAATTTTAGTACTAGAAGTCCTTTATAGGATTTGTAGAGCTCAAGTTATGACTTTGACAAGTTACAGGTCATCTGAGGTATGTGAATCTGAGGCCTTGAAAGTCACCCAACTTGCATCCAACTGTTGCCCAAGAGGGATGCTTCCAATGAACTTTTGGTAAACATGAATGTTGTTCCTTATCTTCTTAGCTTTCTATAGAGTACTATAAGTCCTTGATAGTATTTGTAGAACTCAAGTTATGGCTTTGATAAGTCAAGGGCATTTTGGTCATTTGGAGATTATAGGTCATTTCAAGCATAAGGCCATAACTCCTATTTCCAAGCTTCAAATGGAAAAATCTTCAACATCAAACTTGCTTAAAATTATGTTTTAAGGCTATTAACGAGGTAATGAGATGTTGAAAAGGCTTGTAGCTCAAAATGGTAAAAATGACCTAAAATGGAGGCATAAGTTAAATAAGTCAAAGTTGGAAATTGAAACTTTCAAGCTACACATCCAAACCATGGCATGTAATAGGTTATTTTGACTCTAGAAAGCATTTTAAAAACAATGGTTCAGCCACATTTTTGATTTGAGGTTTAGATCATGGACTTGCTTTGGAAAATGATTGCTTGCATATTAAGGTACATATGCAAAACACAAGGAAACTCAATGTACAAGCTAGCGAAGTATCTTAACACATCATGTATCTCATCTAAGGAGATTTTCAAAGGAGATACAAGTGCTGCAAGAGGTATAGCCCCAGATGGCATGTGAGATGAGTTGAAATCAAAAACTCATGACATGAGAATCTCAAATTCTCATTGGATGATTCCAGAAAGTTCTGGATGGGTCTGAACCATCTTATATAGTGATTAGAACTTGCTCAGATGCAAGGTTGGTGAGATATTAGAGAGGAGAGTGAGATAGCCATTTCAATTTCTTCCATTGCATGTTGAAATCAATTTCTACATTCCACACCATTTCCATTGCTTCTTTCAATCCCAACACCTTCCATTGATCATACTGAATGTGTGCATACCAAATTGAGAGCAAGATCATGAAGAATTGAAGAGTTGGAATTTGGATTTTGGGAGCTGCAAGTCACCATCGAGTTTGGAGATTCAGGCTTCTTTGATCAAATCTTTTGCAAACAGAAGCATTAACATCAATCAAGGAGTGATTCTGAAGAGTTTGAGAGGTTGAAGTGAAGCTTTGACCTATCTGATAATCAAGATTTGACAGGTTTGCATCTTTTCTTCTACACCTTAATTTAAGCATAATTAGTTAGATTTTTTAGGTTAGAATGGTTAGAGACAAGTAGGAGATGAATTCTGGGAAGTTTGAAGGCATTTGGTGAAGTTCAAGATAGTGACACCATTTCTGTTTACCACCATAACTTGCTGAATCTTGAGAGATAATCTTGGTATGATAGCAAGAATTGACCAGTGTAGCATGAGGAAGAGATTGATCACTTTAATTTCAAGAATGGTTAGAGTTGAGATTTGAGCATAGTTTTGATCTTGGATCGGGTTTAGAGATTGAGGGCATTTCAATTGATTTTAAGGCCATGGTTGTGATCAGGGTTGAATTTAGAATGGATTAGGGTTTTGAACCATGGATATTGGTTGAGTTTGGATGGAATTCGAGTTAGGGATTTGAGCTCTGCAACTATGGAGCTTTCCCTCCATTTTCAGGGCTGGAGGAAGAAGATGATGTGCTGGCCGTTGGATGGAGAATGACTCATTGACTGGGACTTAGATCTAAGGGTTGTGATTTAATTTCACATTTGAAGAGAAGTCTGAAGACACACCAAAACGCATCGTATCATTTAATTTCTCGTTTGGGCTTAAGTTGATACTTGCTATGCCCACCCCCTTTCATGGCCCAGTGTTGGTTTGAACTAATTTTCTTTGCTTTCTGCACCGTGTTCTTTTCTTTTTTCTTTGTATTTTTGAATTGATTTTCTGATTAAATAATTGGGCCTAACGTGTTTGCTGATCACACCCCCCATTTAGAGCCCATCTGGATAATGAACTGCATACCATTGCTATCTGCACAAATGTTTTCACATTTTATTTTCTTTTTCTCCATTTTTCTTTAAAATTTGAAAAATCGTATTAAATAGAAAAATGATGATTTTTGCATGGGGATTTTTTCTCCTATTTCATGTTAATGTCTAGAAAGTTATAAAATCAAAATATTTGCATTTTTAATATTTTTTTGTGTATTTTCTCTTTTAATAGCTTTTTAATTCATTTTATGTTGATGCATAGATTTGTAGAATTTTGTTTAGCTAGTTCCCTTTGAATTTTTAGGCCATTATTTTTAGGATAGTTAGATTAGGACTTTAGATCCCCTATGGATTTATTCCATAATTTTGTGATTAATTTTTGATTGGTTTTGATTAGATGACTTTAGGTTGTATAGAATTAGGTCAATCCTCAACATAGGTCCACAATAACACTAGAATTTTGGGTTCCTAGGTCAAGTTAGATGTTGGGACATATAGGGTATTAAGGGTAGGTATATAGGATCCCCTAGAAATTATATTAGATTTTAATATAATAGTATACTATTTTTAATTGATTTTTATAGTTGATTGTTGTTTGTGTTGCCCTTGTGGGCTTGTATTTTGTTTTGCCTTGCTTTGTGGGTTTTTGCTTGGCTTGGTGGGCTTGGTCTTGCTTTGTGGAGCATGGAGGAGCATAGTGTAAGACTTGAGGATTGAAGAAGGAGCTTGAGAGCTTGAAGACTTGTTTGTTTTGTTGTTGTTTTAGGGTTAGGAATTAAGTAGAGCTTAGACCTAGCTAATTTCTTTCTTAAACATGGATGGTATCTTTCACCTCCATTCTTCCCCATGATTCGAAGTCCTTCCATGGTATTCACCTCCCTCCTTTCGAGGGATAAGTGATGGTACCTAGGAAGTAGAACTTTTGAGGGAACCATTCCTTTGATGTTAAACCCTTATAGGTCACCTTTGGTGGTCAATAAGCAGTTTAATATCCTAGCTTATCCAGTTAAGTGATTTCTTCAGGTTTGAGTATCTTGAGAGATGTTGGGCTTGGGCTTGAAGATGAAAACTTCATTGAAGAGTATAGAAGAGGATGATTCCTTGAGCATTGCCATTACAGCTGAAGCTTGGAGAGTAAGAAGAGCAAGTTGATACTTGAAGACCCAATGAAGATCCAGTAAAGACTGAATGAAGAGCTGAGGCTTGAGAAGAAAATTGAAGGATGAAGTTGACACTTCTAAGTGATTAAAGATTACTCTGAGAAGCTGAAGCTTGTAGGAAGAGAAGACCAAGTTGAGACTGGTAAAGCAAAGAGAGCTTGAGAGCTTGAAGACTGAGTTGATACTTATGAAGAGGATTCAATTGAGATTGAGTGTAGAGCTGAAGCTGAGGAATAAAGGATAAGTTGACACTTACTTTGAAGCTTGGAGATCCTGAAGGAATCAAGTTGATACTTGTGGTTAAGAGTGAAGCCTGAAGGTGGAGCTGATTAAGGAGCTGAAGCTTAGAGAATAGAGAATAAGTTGAAACTTATATTGAAGGGTTGAAACCTGGAGAAGCAAATTGATATTTGTCAAGAGTGATTGAGGTCTGAAGACTGAGTTACTGTTAGAAGAGCTGAAGCTTGGAGTTGAGAGAGGAGTTGATCTGCTTTCCTGTCTGTTTCTTCTCTTTATTGCCTTGTTTGACTTGCTTGATGCATTAGAATAAGTCCATATTTAGACTAGATTTAATCTAGGAGCATGATTGCACTAGAGGTTGAGTTGCTCCCTCTGCTTGTATTGTTACTGTATGGCTTTGCTTGCGGGTATTCGGTAGAGCCCAGCTCCCTTGCCCATGTGGTTTATTTTGCTTGATGGCATTTTATTTCTTCTGTATGATTGCAGTTTACTATCCTGCTTGATAGCATGTTTTTATTTCAGTATGATTACTGTTATTCATTCTGGCTTGAGGTTGAGATGAGCTTGTGGAGGTTGCTGCCCCACACACATTTCCTCCCTCACTTGCATTGCATGCATTTTACAGTCGTTTACTGTTTACTGTTTAAGCTGATGCTTTATCTGTTTCTGTGTATCATTGATATGATCCCCTAGGACCCTAATTTCCTTTGATAAGGAAGTGATGATTAGAACTTTAGGTTGAAACCTATGAATGATAATTTCTAGGAGTTCCCTGTTTCAAACTTCAACCATAGGATGAATCCTTGGCATGACAACAGTAGGACTTGATAGTCTCCTCGTAGTTGAGCCTGTTCTCTTCTCATCTCAAAACAGCTTAAAATACAGTAATCATGAATGATTTCTTTCGTACGTCACGAGCCTTAAGCTATCTGAGAAAAGATTGTGGGAGAGTTTCTTTTCCACAGTCTGGATGTTTAGTATGGCACCCTTTGGGTGACATGCGACGCATTCACTCTCAGGTCATAGTCTCTAGTGCAATTGAAATTGCAAACACAATAAAAAACACTTCTTCCGTAAAAGACAGAAAACAAACTTCAAACCTTTTTGCCCCGTGGACCCATAATTCAAAGGAAAGCTTTTCTGAAGAAAAGAGTGTCGTTAAACTTCAGCGCCAATGCAAACAGGCTTTGTCCCTAACTGCTGGAACTATTGTTTAACCCTACTCGATAAAACAGATGAATCTGATTCCCATAATGCGTTGTATCCCGAACTACGTAAGCTCCGATCTCTCAAGCCTGTTGAGAGTACGTAGGCACAATATTGATGTATTGGCGAGCCACCTTCCCCGTAACCCGTAGTAGGTCGAACTACGTTGACTCTGATTTCTCATTCTCTGATGAGAATACGTAGGCATAAAGCGCGTCGCTTTGCCGAGTCATTTTTCTTTTCTTTTTAAGCCAGCCTTGATAGGTAGATAGATAAACCAACTCGTCCAGTAAACACAACAAGCGTGGATCACGTCGAGTACGACGGACGTGAGGGGTGCTAATACCTTCCCCTTGCGTAACCGACTCCCGAACCCAGACAACGGTTGCGATGACCTTGTCTTACCCTTTTTCGTCAGGTTTTTCCGATCGTTTCCTTTCCCGTTCCGAGGGATAAATAACGAAAGGTGGCGACTCTTTTGTTCTGCCGGCACCTTATTTTTGCGGAAGCGACAGCTGGCGACTCTGCTGGGGACTTTATAGTTTCCTGGGATCCAACGTCCCGTATGCGAGTCAGTTTGGGGATCCGACGTCCCCTGCAAGAGTCAATCCTAGAGCTTGTATGATTACTTGTTGGGTTGTGTTTATTTATTGCATTTTATTTCCCGCACTTTATTTTTCAGTATGATATGATTATCTGTGCTGTTGTTGGAGGGGCATTCTGATGAGTGAGAAGCCAGACCCAGGCTTGAGTGAACATAGCATTAGTTATGGAAATTAGTGGGCGCGTGCTTGCTTTGCAGGCACTAGTTTCTCATGAAATCCACGCTCAGACGGGGTTCTCCTGGTTGGCTTCTTTTTCAACCCTTTGGGTTGAGGGGGTTGTTGGTTTGGAGGATTGTCGACTCTGGGGACCGATCATTTGTGATTCAGCCGAGTGAGGCCGCTTCATGAGCTGGTGATGCCACACCTTCTGGGTATCGTATCACCCCTCTTGAATGTCTGTGACGCTGATGAACACATAGGATGCCAAACTTGAGTCAGTTTAGGTCCATACCTGTGAGCAGGGTTGGGTTTGTTGCAGGAAACTTTGACCTTCAGACCACCTGGTTTTCTTGATAGTGGATCAGTTTTGTTGGGATCTGAGGATCTCATCTGCAGATATATGATTGTTCTTGACAGAGCAGGTTTTTGATTGGGATCTGAGGATCTCATATGCAGATACATGTTTGTTCTTGACAGAGCAGATTTTTGATTGGGATCAGAGGATCTTATCATCAGATGTGTATTTGTTCTTGACAGAGCAGAGTTAGGGTCCTACATCAGAGGTCCTTATTATCAGATGTGTGTTCTTGACAGAGCAGATTTCTTGGTCATGTATCAGAGGTCCTTATTATCAGATGGTCGTTCTTGACAGAGCAGATTTATGGTCCTATATGCGTGTGTTCTTGACAGAGCAGATTTGTGGTCCGATACCACGGTTTTCTTCTTATCAGATACAATGGTTGTTCTTGATAGAGCAGGATTATGGTTTTGTTGATACAGAATCTCCACAGCACAGTTGCCTTGATCTCCTGCTGCATGATTGCATTTACATTGCTTTGCATACTCATTTGCATTTCATTAACGTGTGTCTGTGTTGCAGGTACCGTTTTCCCTGATCCAGGATTTCTTGCCTCCTATTGTATTGTTATGGGTTCTCTGAGGAAGACCATGGCTTACAAGTTCCCTGCCCCTGATGTGGTTCGGCTAACCAGTTTGATTGCTTTAGCAGATGATTCTGTGAGGGATGAGTTTAGAAAGTCCTACGGCAAATTGCTCAGTTTGGTTCGTAAGCCTTTTGCGTTTGAGTTGAATGGGTTGCACGCTCTGCTGCAGTTCTACGACCCTCCATTGAGATGCTTCACTTTCCAGGATTTTGTTCTCGCACCCACGCTAGAGGAATATGCTGATTTGTTAGGTGTGCCTATCAAGAGGCAGATGCCTTTTGTTCATATGGATGTTGAGCCTGACCTGGCTGGTCTAGCTCCTTCACTTCATTTGGATGCCTCCGAGTTGGTATTGTCTAGCTGGAACAAGGTTCTCGGTTTCTCCTTGCAGTTCTTAGTGGGAAAAGCTCAGCAGTGCGCCAAAGATGGATGTTGGGTCGTGTTCAACGCCATTCTCGCTCTGTGCATATATGGCATCATTCTGTTCCCCAATATGTCTGACTTTGTAGACTTCGATGCATTTCATATCTTTGCATCAGGGAATCTAGTCCCTACCTTGATAGGAGATGTCTACCATTCCGTCCACTACAAAAACGAGAACAGAAGGGGCAAGAATGTCTCGTGTTGTGTGCCCCTGCTTTATAAATGGCTTGATAGTCATCTGCCCAAAAGGGGGCCCTTTGTTTCGTCTGCAGCCACAGTTGAGTGGTCCGAGCGTCTGATGAGTTTATCTGCATAGGATATTGACTGGTTTGACAGAGATAGGCTGGGTACCGAGATTATCTTCAGCTGCAGCAGGTTTCCAAACGTACCTTTGATAGGCAGGAAGGGCTGTATAAACTATAATCCGTCTTTGCTGGTCCGACAGTTTGCTTACGCTTTGAGAGCTCCGCCGAGGGAGGAAGAGGTGCAGGAATCTCTGTTATCCAAGCTTCAGCACGCCTAGAATGGCATCAGTAAGAGGGGAAAACCATTGCTGGGGAGAAGCAACAATCAAGCCTACCATCCGTATGTGACTTGGATCAGAGCCAGAGCAGATGTTATAGGGATGCCGTTTCCTCATGCCAAGCCTGAAAGCCCTCCAATGATTGAAGAGCCTTCCATCGTGCCCATTCAGCAGCATAATCAGGTGTTGGCTGAGAGAGATGAGTTGAAGAGGGAAAATGAGGAACTGGAGAAAGAATTGGCTCAGCTCTGAAGCGAGAGGAACGAAGCCGTTCATTCTTTCAAGAGGTAGACAGAGCTGGTGAACCGACTGGGGACGTACCTGACTAAGCAGATAGCTGAGCGTGAACGCATGGGTCAGGACTTCAAAGCTGTCAACGACGTACTAGCTACGAAGAAGTAGCACTTGGACGAAGCGTATCGGAGGATATCCAAGTTCAACCAGCACTGGAAGGCTTCCCTGGCCACCAGGAAAGAGCGGGAGGATAAGTTGATGCTACAGATCTCCAAGCTGGAAGCCCAGGTGAAGGATAGTGAGAAGAGGTTTGATGAAGAAACCGCTCGCAGATACGCCGCTGAAGGCCAGCTCAATAGGGCTCTCGCTAACATGAAGGAGCGCAAACTGACGTTTGAGTCCAAGAAGCGGAAGTTAGAAGATTGTTTCAGCGAAGGAGCATGGGAAGGTTCGGTCGAAGGTCTTCAGTACACCATTGTGCAAAGGGAATTACTCGTCGAGGGGTTGCTCACTCTGCCTGATCATCCAGAAACGAAGGATTTGTTAGAAGAGTATCGCGCCCGTGGCCGTACTTGACTATTTGTATTCCTTTTGTTTTGATCATTGTTGTAGGCTGACCATCACCAGGCTTGTTGGCTGTGGTCACGCTATTGATTCCACTTGTACTCGCTGACGTTGTGTACTGCCTTGATGGGCTTTCTTTATATATGAGATTGTTATTTCCATGATTGGACTCAGACTTCTTCTTATTATCAGCACTGGCACTCGGGCACTAGGATCGGGGGGGATCTCCCTAACGCACAGACACACGTTTGCATTTTCATGAAGCATTTGCATAACGAGCACTTTGTCGTTTTTTCCTAACCCTTTTGTGTTTACAGGTTGTTTCAGGTTGTTTCAGGTGGTTCCAGGACTGATCAGAGACCTATTCACCGCTATCCAACTAGAGCTAATCAAACCAGAATCATGGAGCAAGTACAAACTGATGTTCAAGAACTTCGCGAAAGAATGGATCGCTTCATGGAGCTCATGCAAGCGGTCGCCAATGGCCAGGATCAGCTCAGAACCTTGGTTCAGCCTCTGATTTCGAGGGTTGATAGCAATGGCGTACTCCATGGTGGGACTGTGCCTACTCCTCCACCAGTTGAAACTCCACAGAATGGTGTTCCCGTGACCGGGGGAAACGGCAGTGCCAACGGCAATGTGATGGCCAACATCGGACTCAATACGACAGGCGTCGGTAATGGAAGTCTGGGAGCTAATGTCAATGTCGGGCTAGGCAACGGCAATGCAGGTGTCAGGAATCTGTTTGGGCCTCAGCCATGGCTAGAGGATCGTCAAGACGATGTGTTCTCTCAGAGAGGTGCTGAAGGGGAGCTGAATGCTGAAGCACGGCTTAGATTCAAGGAACTTGAAGATAAGATGAGAGATATCGAGAACCAGAATACTTTGGGCGTTGATATGTCCAAGTTGGGACTAATTGCTGATTTCAAGGTGCCTCCTAAGTTCAAGGTGCCTGACTTTGAAAAGTACAAGGGCACCACTTGCCCTCGTGTCCACCTGAGATCGTACTACAGAAAAATGTCTGCTCATTCTGAGGACGAGAAGTTGCTGATGCACTTCTTTCAAGACAGTCTTTCCGGGCCATCCCTCGAATGGTACATGGGTCTGGAGCCTACTAGTGTGCGCACGTGGAAGGATCTTGCTGAAGCATTTGTGCACCACTACCAATACAATAGAGACTTGGCCCCGAACCGAGTCCAGCTGCAGAATCTGTCGCAGAGGAACAATGAAGGGTTTAAGGAATACGCCCAGCGGTGGCGTGAGTTGGCAGCTAGGGTTCAGCCACCGATGGTTGAACGTGAGCTCGTGCAGATGTTTTTAGCCACCCTCCCAGGGGTTTACTATGAGATGTTGGTCAGCGGTATGTCTGGGACGTTCTCGAATCTCATTATCATGGGTGAGCACGTCGAAAATGGGATCAAGATCGGGAAAATTCAAGGTGAGTCATCCTCAGCTGGGGGAGGCGGAAAGAAACCTTATAGTGGCAAGAGACGAGAAGGAGAAGCGAGCGCTGTGACCAACGCTCGAAGGAAGGGTAAAGGTCCTCCCCAGCAGGTGGCCAGTATAACTATCCCGGCAGTTCAACAGCAGCAGCAGCAGCAACCGAATCAACAGGGATACAAGAAGTATCAGAATCGGGCACCTTTGGCGAACCGTCACCTCGAGACACCGCCCATGTCGTACGCGCAACTCTTGCAGACTTTGCTTCAACTACAGTTGATCCAGAAGAGGACGCTGGCTCCCTTGACAGGGGCACCTCCGCCAGGGTACGACGCGAATGCAACTTGTGAGTTTCACTCAGGGGCACCAGGCCACACAATAGAGAACTGCAAAGCCTTTAAGCATAAGGTGCAGGACATGGTGGATGCCAAGATCATCAACTTCTCCGATAATGTGCCAAATGTCACGAAGAATCCTATGCCAAATCATAGGGGAGGCGGAGTGAACGCCATTATCGAAGACGAGAGTGCGGACTTGCTGACTGACGTCAGAGATTTGAAGACGCCGCTTAGCTTCGTTAAAGCTAAGTTGATGAAAAGAGGGTTCTTTCCAGGTTGCGAAGAGCTATGTATGGACTGCGCCACACGTTATGATGGATGTGAACAGTTGGTAGAGGGAATTCAAAGTCTGATGACTGAAGGGATTTTACAGTTTAGCCGGAGGGCCGAAAGTGGGTCAGGAGAGGTAGTGCTGAAGCAAGCTGATGAGGTCGCCACCATCACCATCCCTCGCCGGACGATAACTATTTCTGCACCCAGACCGCCCACAATTACTATCACCAAAGCTAGGCCGATACCCTTCGAGAGCACTAACGCCGTCCCGTGGCATTATGGGGCTGAAGTCTACTGCAACGGATAGGGGTTGGAGCTGGAACCGTTTGGGTCGACTGTGGAGAACCTTGCGGGAATCAGTGGTATTACTCGCAGCGGAAGAGTGTTTGCACCACCAGAGGTCGTGGCGGATAAAGCGGTCAGAGCTGATGCGGCTGATAAAGGTAAAGGTAAAGTCGTTGAAGAGATCCCACGTGGGGCAGAAACATACTTGCTTGTTAAAGATGCCGAGGAGTTTATGCGGTTGATTAAAAAGAGTGACTACAAGATTGTGGATCATCTCCATCAGACGCCCTCGAAGATTTCCATCCTGAACTTGTTGCTGTGTTCCGAAGCGCACCGTAACGCGATGCTGAAGGTATTGAACGCCGCATATGTACCGCAGGAAATATCGGTGAATCAGCTAGAAGAGGTTGTAGCCCATGTAAATGCTGGAAATGGGCTAGGTTTCACTGACCTAGAGCTGACGCCAAAAGGGAGGAATCACAATAACGCCCTGCACATCTCGATAGAGTGTAGGGGCACGATTATGTCGCACGTATTGGTGGACACGGGTTCGTCGCTCAATGTTCTTCCGAAGAAGGCCTTAATGAAGTTGGATACTCGTGGAGTGATTTGCACACCCAGTGATATGGTTGTGAAGGCGTTCGATGGAACCAAACGACATGTTTTCGGGGAGGTGACCCTGCCAATCCAAGTCGGGCCGGAAACGTTCGACGCGGTCTTTTATATTATGGACATCATGTCTGCCTACAGTTGTCTCTTGGGTCGGCCGTGGATCCATGTTGCTGGTGCCGTGACCTCCACGTTGCACCAGAAGCTCAAATATGCTGTCGGAGGTAGCATCGTGACCGTTTGTGGCGAGGAAGACATAATGGTGAGCCATTTGTCGTCCTTCAAGTATGTGGAGATGGATGGCGAAATCCATGAGACTCTATGCCAAGCGTTCGAGGCTGTCAAAGTGAAGGACGTAGCTCCTGTAGTCACGGAAAAGCCAGAGATGACTCTCTCCTCGTTCAAGGAAGCTCGGGCCGTTGTCCAAGCCGGATCTACCCCAGGCTAGGGGCGAATTCTGGAGATACCTAACAAGCAAGATAAGTTTGGGTTGGGATATTCTCCTGGAGCTGAAGCTTCTTCTTCTAGAAGTACGTCTCGAGGTAAAGGGCCGATCCGGTTTACCAGTGGCGGGGTGATATTTGAAAGCATCAACGTGGTGTCTGAAGACAGCGGGGATAATGACTGTGACCTCGACTCTTGGATCCAGCCAAGCAAGCCAGGAGAGGGCCTCAACAATTGGTCCGTCAAGGATATCATCCAGATGACAAGCGAAGAGTAATGATTTACTTTTTCCAATCATTGTACAACCCTATGTCTTACCCGGGGCATAGTGGTTTTATTGTCAGGGCCTTGTTGGATTATGTACATGCATTTTGTTAATAAATCAAAGGCGTTTTCTTCGTATTCAAATATTGTGATCTCTGTTATTCCTGTTTTATATTTGTTTTGAAAGACAATAAAATGGCAATGGGGTTTGTGCTAACCTGCACATCCTTGTTTTAAACTTAACCCTTGTTATTGCAGGATCCACATAGCAGATGACATCGACTCTGGACCTTCTACGGCTCACTTCGACTTCGATTTCCCGATATATCAAGCCGAAGAAGAGATTGATGAAGATGAAGACCTTCCTGAAGAGTTAGCCCGCTTGTTGAAACAAGAGGAGAAAGTTATTCTGCCTCATGAAGAGGAGATCGAGATCGTGAATTTGGGTTCTGAAGAACTCGTCAGAAACGTCAGGATAGGGGATGCATTGCAAAGTGATGTCAAGCGAAGATTGGTCGAGATGCTAAGAGAGTATAGTGACATCTTTGCTTGGTCATACGAAGATATGCCCGGACTTGATACTGACATCGTGGTCCACCACTTGCCGCTGTGAGAAGATTGTCCTCCCGTTAAGCAGAAGCTTAGGAGGACGCGACCAGACATGGCCGTTAAGATCAAAGAAGAAGTGCAGAAACATCTTGATGCTGGCTTCTTAGCGGTCACTACTTACCCTCCGTGGGTCGCCAACATAGTGCCTGTACCGAAGAAGGACGGTAAGGTACGCATGTGCGTCGATTATCGGGATTTGAATAGGGCGAGCCCTAAAGATGATTTCCCGCTGCCTCATATCGATGTGTTGGTCGACAACACAGCCCAGTTCTCCGTGTTTTCGTTCATGGATGGCTTCTCCGGTTACAATCAGATCAAGATGGCGCCGGAGGACATGGAGAAAACGACGTTTATCACTCCCTGGGAAACATTTTGCTATAAGGTAATGCCTTTTGGTCTGAAGAACGCAGGGGCCACTTACCAACGAGCTATGGTTACTTTGTTTCATGACATGATTCATCATGAGATTGAAGTCTATATTGATGACATGATTGCGAAGTCCCAAACGGAGGAGGGACATCTGGTCAATTTGCTGAAGCTTTTTGAGAGGCTTAGGAAGTTCAGGTTGAGGCTGAATCCTAGCAAATGTACTTTCGGAGTACGGTCCGGAAAGTTACTGGGGTTTATCGTGAGTGAAAGAGGCATTGAGGTTGATCCTGCGAAAATAAAAGCCATACAAGAAATGCCAGTGCCGAAAACATAAAAAGAAGTTCGTGGTTTCTTGGGCAGAATAAACTACATTGCAAGGTTTATCTCTCAGCTCACGGCCACGTGTGAACCGATGTTCAAGCTTTTAAAGAAAGATCAGGCGATTACCTGGAATGAGGACTGCCAGAAGGCATTCGACAAGATAAAGCAGTATCTTCAGGAACCTCCAATCTTGATACCCCCAGTGGTTGGACGGCCATTAATCATGTACTTGACAGTTCTTGAGAATAGTATGGGGTGTGTTCTCGGTCAGCACAACGAGACGGGCAGAAAGGAGCATGCCATTTACTACTTGAGTAAAAAGTTCACAGACTGTGAATCTCGTTACTCGATGCTGGAGAAGACGTGTTGTGCGCTAGCTTGGGCTGCCAAACGTTTACGACAGTACATGCTCAATCACACCACCATGCTAATTTCGAAGATGGATCCGATCAAGTACGTCTTCGAGAAGCAAGCGCTTTCGGGCAGGATTGCCAGATGGCAAATGGTGTTGACGGAATATGACATTCAGTACGTGTCCCAAAAGGCCATTAAGGGCAGCGTACTGTCTGAATACCTGGACGAACAGCCGATCGAGGATTACCAGCCGATGAAATTTGAATTCCCTGATGAGGATATCATGTTTCTCAAAGCGAAGGATTGTGATGAGTCGTTGCCCGACGAGGGGCCAGATAGGAAATCCCAATGGAAATTGATATTTGACGGGGCGGTTAACTCTTATGGAAGTGGCATTGGGGCGATCATCACGACTCCCCACAGATCCCATATCCCGTTCACTACGAGATTGACGTTTCCGGTCACCAATAACGAAGCGGAGTACGAAGCATGCATCATGGGTCTAGAAGAGGCAATTGATTTGAGAATCAAGAACCTAGACGTATATGGTGACTCGGCGCTTGTGATCAACCAAGTTAAAGGGGAGTGGGAGACTCGCCAATCGAATTTGGTGTCGTACATGAACTATGCCAGGAGGCTACTTCCGTTCTTTGATCGAGTGGAGCTCCATCATGTGCCCAGAGCAGAGAATCAGATGGCTGATGCCTTAGCCACGTTGGCTTCGATGTATAAAGTCAATTTTTGGAATGAGGCTCCAAGAATTGTCCTTTCTCGTCTTGATAGACCTGCATTCGTCTTTGCGATCGAGGAAGCCGCCGATGGCAAGCCATGGTTCCATGACATCCAAACTTTCCTTATGACTAAGGAGTATCCTGCGGGCGCGTCAACCCAGGATAAGAAGACTCTGAGGAGACTGTCTGGAAATTTTTATCTTAATCCTGATGGAGTTCTGTATAAGAGAAACCATGATCTCGTGCTACTCAGATGTGTAGATGAGAAAGAGGTGAGTATGCTCATGGAAGAAGTCCATGAAGGCACATTTGGTACGCACGCCGGCGGGCATGCTATGACAAGAAAGATCCTGAGAGCAGGATATTACTGGCTGACGATGGAATCAGATTGCTTTAAATTCGCGAAGAAATGTCATAAATGCCAGATTTATGCTGATAAAGTTCATGTGCCGCTGTGCCCGTTAAATGTCATGTCCTCCCTGTGGTCGTTCTCCATGTGGGGCATCGACATGATAGGAAAGATCGAGCCCACTGCATCTAACGACCATCGCTTCATTCTGGTAGCTATCGACTACTTCACCAAGTGGGTGGAGGCAGCCTCATATGCTAATGTGACCAAGCAGGTGGTGGCTAAATTCATAAAGAGGGATATCATCTGTCGTTACGGAATTCCCGAGCGGATCATTACTGATAATGGTTCGAATCTGAATAACAAGATGATGAAGGAGTTGTGCCAGAGTTTCAAGATTGAACACCACAACTCATCTCCTTACCGGCCGAAGATGAATGGCGCCGTTGAAGCGGCCAATAAGAACATAAAAAAGATTGTTCAGAAGATGGTTATGACCTACAAAGATTGGCACGAGATGTTGCCATTTGCACTGCACGGTTATCGTACGACGGCGCGTACGTCAACGGGGGCAACTCCTTTCTCCTTGGTGTACGGTATGGAAGTTGTCCTACCGTTAGAAGTGGAGATCCCTTCTTTGCGAGTTTTGGTTGATGTGAAACTCGACGAGGCAGAATGGATTATGAACCGACTGAACCAACTCAGCCTGATGGACGAGAAGAGGTTAGCATCGATTGCGTATGGTCGTCTGTACCAAAGCCGAATGAAGAAAGCTTATGATAAGAAGGTGCATCCTAGAAGCTTTCAGACGGGTGATCTCGTCCTGAAGAAGATTCTTCCTCCACACTCCGATCACCGGGGCAAGTGGACTCCCAATTACGAAGGTCCGTACGTCGTCAGAAAGGTCTTCTCGGGAGGAGCTTTGTTGTTATCCACAATGGATGGCGAAGATTTTGCATCCCCGGTGAACACGGACGCAGTTAAAAAATACTTTGCTTAAAGAATGACCCGCTGGAAAGAAAAAGAACATCCAGGCAAAAATGGGGCATCCCGGCGAACCATAAAAAAAGGAAAAAGGTTCGGGCAAAAATTAGGGATATAAATTGAAAAATGTACACCCGCAAAGTCGAAAACCCGGATGGGCGACTTTGGCAAAAAAGGGTATCCCGGTGAACTGAAAACCCGCAAAGGGCGGTTCACGCAAAAGTTAGGGTTTGAAAAAGCAAATGACTGCGTTCCGCGTATGGACTTTCTTTGTTTAGTGGTTTGGAGGACCTGAGGGCCGTTTATCTGAATCAATCTCTTCTGAAGCTGAAGCGTCGGAGAAGTATCGAAGTCGAGTGGGTCATAGAGGGATCAACTCATGGTGTTCGTCTATGCCTCGTTGCCGACATTTGTATATACTGATGTATATTTATGTTTTATTTTTGCGCGGCTTCCTCATTCCAAGAGCTTGCATCTGTTGTAAAACATTTTTACCCATTCAGGGGTTCGTTATCAATAAAATGTATACTATTCAGCAATTTTGTTTGCCTGTTTAGCATTTACCTGTTTTGTTTGTGAAAAAGAACGCCGATGTTTTTGATAAAATGCGCATACATAAACTTACTGGCCTAGGCCACTGATTGTTGAAACAATGAATTACTTGAACATTGTCACAAAATGATAACCTTGATAGGTACCTTTGAGAAGGGTATCTTGTCTGTTTGTTTGTGTTGCTGCAGGTGTAGCATATTCTCGACAGTGCGTCGTGCGCATCCCCAAGCAGGATGATTCCTCCTTCTCCAGCAAAGTTCAGCAGCCTCTCCCCGCAGAGTCTGAACGCGAGATCGTGAGCATTGATATGTCCCCCTAGGCAGAGAAGATTCTCTCCCCGATCAGATGCATCCTGAAGGAACGTCATCTCCTCAGCTGAGTCATTCACCGAAGTGTGCAACAACTGATGGTTCAAGACTGAAGTCTCCAGCGGAATCGAGATTCCCCGCAGAGTCGTACTCTCCCCAGCAAGCAGAATGATTTATTCTTCCTCAGCCGAGTTTGCGGATCCCCCAAGAGAGCCGAGTCCTTGGAAGCCGCTCGAGACCATGATTGGTTTTCCCCAATGGAGTGTTGAATAGCTGATGCTGTATTTCCCCACCAGAGTCGTTATCTCTAGGGAAGTAGCCGTGAAGGCCGTGCAGTTTATTCCCGCGATTGACATCGCTTTCCCTCAGCAGGTCCAGGTTCTCGTAGAGCTTCGTCCCCCTGTAGCAGTCAACTGAAGTTCACTTCCCCACATCGCCCGATTGAGATTGGCGTGACTTTGTTCTCCTCAGCAGGATGATTCCTTCCCCCTATCTGAGTGGTCCTTTCTCCTTGACAGGAGGATTCTCCCTTCAGCATTTATTTTGCTGACGGGATCGCATCATTTTGCATGACTGCATAGCATTTATCATAAACGCATAATATTTCCACCGTGTCGAGCATTGCGCCATTCCCGAAGCATATGCATAGTAAGCATGATCTAGGTTGTTACCGTTCTTGTTTTGCAGGTGTTCCGTCGCAGAATTGATTGCTCAAGATGATTCTTGAATTCTCTCCAACGAGTCGCTTGCTCAAGATGATTCTTGAATTCCCCAGCAAGGTCGTTTGCTTAAGATGATTCTTAAAATCCCCAGTGCGGTCGCCAGAGTTGGTTGCTCAAGTTGATTCTTGAAATCCCTGACAGAGTGTTTGCCCATGATGATTCCTGAAATCTCTAGCATAGTTATCGGTTCAGGATGATTCTTGAAGTCCCCGGCGGAGTTACTTGTCCAAGATGATTCTTGAAGTCCTCAGCAGAGTTGATTCATCCAGAATGATTCCTGGATCCCCGAAGCAGAGTTACTTGATAGTTCTCCAGAATCCCCAGCGGAGATGCGTCATCCCCAGCAGGTTTCTGAACAGCGAAGTTGAAACTTCCCCTGAAGACTTGATGATTGAAGTCCGACCGTGTTAATGAAGCAGTTCTCTCAGCTGATGCAGAGTGCCTGATGGCAGAAGTTTGGGTATCCCCAATTGGTTCATGATTGACCAAGAATTCTATTCCCGACTTACTGATGGAGTCCGGCTGATGCCCGAAAGTTCCTTGAATGCCCGACGACATGATTTAACTTGATTGTTGACCTGATGAGTCCCGAGGAATCTTGATGCCTGACAGCATGATTGATCATGTATTACCGGTTACCATGTGACCAATTCCCAAGCTAGTTGCCGTGCAGCTAATATTTCAGTTTTCGAAGATTTGTTCCCGTCAGAGTACCATGTACTTGTGCAGTTGGCGAATTTTCGGGTTCGTTGGTATTCAACCGTCTCGCACCTTGATTGGCTGAGAGTCGTTCGCTCCTCACCCAGTCAGGTTCAAGCCGTTTGAATAGGGGCAGCTGTTGCACCCCAAAATTTGACCAACATTTCTTTACCTAGCTTGTGGTTCATCTCATTCACATTAGCATTATCACTTGCATTTCATTGACATGTATGCAGGAGATCAAGAGGTATGAGTACCAATTAAGATTTTGAAGCTAGCCAAGAAGGTTATTCAAGTGTTCAAGGGTTGATATCTTTGTCAGAGAAGTTAAGAGATCCTCAGAGAGATTGGTTGAAACCAAGGTTGTGTGCCTCCTAAAGCTTATGAGATGTCTTGAAAGCCATCATGAAGCCTAGAGAGGTCATTGTGCAAGTTTAAAGAAGACTCAACCATGAGTGGTATAATTAGGGTTTGACTGGGTCAACCCTAGGTCAAATGATGATTTGGAGAGGGTTGAGACCTAATCCAAGAGCCATGTGATCATGGATTGATGCATTGAGATGCTATAAGAATGATTCCAAGGTCAACTCATTATTATTGAGGAGTTTGAGAAGTTTCAAGCTAGGGTTTCTAAGGCTTGACAGTGTAAAATCCCCTAGTTTGACCCCTATCTTCAAGGCAGTTTAGCTCAAGATGTTATTGTCATCTCATCTTACCCCCAACATGAATGTTTTAGAGCTTGTTCTTAGCTTTAATTTGAGTACTAGAAGTCCTTGATAGGATTTGTATAGCTCAAGTTATGACTTTGACAAGTTACAGGTCATCTGAGGTATGTGAATCTGGGGCCTTGAAAGTCACCCAACTTGCATCCAACTTTTGCCCAAGAGGGATGATTCCTATGAACTTTTGGTCAACATGAATGTTGTTCCTTAGCTACTTAGCTTTCTAGAGAGTACTAGAAGTCCTTGATAGGATTTGTAGAACTCAAGTTATGGCTTTGATAAGTCAAGGGCATTTTGGTCATTTGGAGATTATAGGTCATTTCAAGCATAAGGCCATAACTCCTATTCCCAAGCTTCAAATGGAAAAATCTTCAACATCAAACTTGCTTAAAATGATGTTTCAAGGGTATTAAGGAGGTCATGATATGTTGAAAAGGCTTGTAGCTCAAAATGGTAAAAATGACCTAAAATGGAGGCATAAGTTAAATAAGTCAAAGTTGGAAATTGAAACTTTCAAGCTACACATCCAAACCATGGCATGTAATAGGTCACTTTGACTCTAGAAAGCATTTTAAAAACAATGGTTCAGCCACATTTTTGATTTGAGGTTTAGATCATGGACTTGCTTTGGAAAATGATTGCTTGCATATTAAGGTACATATGCAAAACACAAGGAAACTCAATGTACAAGCTAGCTAAGTATCTTAACACATCATGTATCTCATCTAAGGAGATTTTCAAAGGAGATACAAGTGCTGCAAGAGGTATAGCCCAAGATGGCATGTGAGATGAGTTGAAATCAAAAACTCATGACATGAGAATCTCAAATTCTCATTGGATGATTCCAGAAAGTTCTGGATGGGTCTGAACCATCCTATATAGTGATTAGAACTTGCTCAGATGCAAGGTTGGTGAGAGATTAGAGAGGAGAGTGAGATAGCCATTTCAATTTCTTCCATTGCAAGTTGAAATCAATTTCTACATTCCACACCATTTCCATTGCTTCTTTCAATCCCAACACCTTCCATTGATCATACTGAATGTGTGCATACCAAATTGAGAGCAAGATCATGAAGAATTGAAGAGTTGGCATTTGGATTTTGGGAGCTGCAAGTCACCATCGAGTTTGGAGATTCGGGCTTCTTTGATCAAATCTTTTGCAAACAGAAGCATTAACATCAATCAAGGAGTGATTCTGAAGAGTTTGAGAGGTTGAAGTGAAGCTTTGACCTATCTGATAATCAAGATTTGACAGGTTTGCATCTTTTCTTCTACACCTTAATTTAAGCATAATTAGTTAGATTTGTTAGGTTAGAATGGTTAGAGACAAGTAGGAGATGAATTCTGGGAAGTTTGAAGGCATTTGGTGAAGTTCAAGATAGTGACACCATTTCTGTTTACCACCATAACTTGCTGAATCTTGAGAGATAATCTTGGTATGATAGCAAGAATTGACCAGTGTAGCATGAGGAAGAGATTGATCACTTTAATTTCAAGAATGGTTAGAGTTGAGATTTGAGCATAGTTTTGATCTTGGATCGGGTTTAGAGATTGAGGGCATTTCAATTGATTTTAAGGCCATGGTTGTGATCAGGGTTGAATTTAGAATGGATTAGGGTTTTGAACCATGGATTTTGGTTGAGTTTGGATGGAATCCGAGTTAGGGATTTGAGCTCTGCAACTATGGAGCTTTCCCTCCATTTTCAGGGCTGGAGGAAGAAGATGATGTGCTGGCCGTTGGATGGAGAAAGACTCATTGACTGGGACTTAGATCTAAGGGCTGTGATTTAATTTCGCATTTGAAGAGAAGTCTGAAGACACACCAAAACGCAGCGTATCATTTAATTTCTCGTTTGGGCTTAAGTTGATACTTGATATGCCCACCCCCTTTCATGGCCCAGTGTTGGTTTGAACTAATTTTCCTTGCTTTCTGCATCGTGTTCTTTTCTTTTTTTCTTTGTATTTTTGAATTGATTTTCTGATTAAATAATTGGGCCTAACGTGTTTGCTGATCACACCCCCCATTTAGAGCCCATCTGGATAATGAACTGCATACCATTGCTATCTGAACCAATGTTTTCACATTTTATTTTCTTTTTCTCCATTTTTCTTTAAAATTTGAAAAATCATATTAAATAGAAAAATGATGATTTTTGCATGGGGATTTTTTCTCCTATTTCATGTTAATGTCTAGAAAATTATAAAATCACAATATTTGCATTTCATGCATTTTTAATATTTTTTGTGTATTTTCTCTTTTAATAGCTTTTTAATTCATTTTATGTTGATGCATAGATTTGTAGAATTTTGTTTAGCTAGTTCCCTTTGAATTTTTAGGCCATTCTTTTTAGGATAGTTAGATTAGGACTTTAGATCCCCTCTGGATTTATTCCATAATTTTGTAATTAATTTTTGATTGGTTTTGATTAGATGACTTTAGGTTGTTTAGAATTAGGTCAATCCTCAACATAGGTCCACAATAACACTAGAATTTTGGGTTTCTAGGTCAAGTTAGATGTTGGGACATATAGGGTATTAAGGGTAGGTATATAGGATCCCCTAGAAATTATATTAGATTTTAATATAATAGTATACTATTTTTAATTGATTTTTATAGTTGATTGTTGTTTGTGTTGCCCTTGTGGGCTTGTATTTTGTTTTGCCTTGCTTTGTGGGTTTTTGCTTGGCTTGGTGGGCTTGGTCTTGATTTGTGGAGCATGGAGGAGCATAGTGGAAGACTTGAGGATTGAAGAAGGAGCTTGAGAGCTTGAAGACTTGTTTGTTTTGTTGTTGTTTTAGGGTTAGGAATTAAGTAGAGCTTAGACCTAGCTAATTTCTTTCTTAAACATAGATGGTATCTTTCACCTCCATTCTTCCCCATGATTCAAAGTCCTTCCATGGTATTCACCTCCCTCCTTTGGAGGGATAAGTGATGGTACCTAGGAAGTAGAACTTTTGAGGAAACCATTCCTTTGATGTTAAACCCTTATAGGTCACCTTTGGTGGTCAATAAGCAGTTTAATATCCTAGCTTATCCAGTTAAGTGATTTCTTCAGGTTTGAGTATCTTGAGAGATGTTGGGCTTGGGCTTGAAGATGAAAACTTCATTGAAGAGTATAGAAGAGGATGATTCCTTAAGCATTGCAATTGCAGCTGAAGCTTAGAGAGTAAGAAGAGCAAGTTGATACTTGAAGACCCAATGAAGATCCAGTAAAGACTGAATGAAGAGCTGAGGCTTGAGAAGAAAATTGAAGGATGAAGTTGACACTTCTAAGTGATTAAAGATTACTCTGAGAAGCTGAAGCTTGTAGGAAGAGAAGACCAAGTTGAGACTGGTAAAGCAAAGAGAGCTTGAGAGCTTGAAGACTGAGTTGATACTTATGAAGAGGATTCAATTGAGATTGAGTGTAGAGCTGAAGCTGAGGAATAAAGGATAAGTTGACACTTACTTTGAAGCTTGGTGATCCTGAAGGAATCAAGTTGATACTTGTGGTTAAGAGTGAAGCATGAAGGTGGAGCTGATTAAGGAGCTGAAGCTTACAGAATAGAGAATAAGTTGAAACTTATGTTGAAGGGTTGAAACCTGGAGAAGCAAATTGATATTTGTCAAGAGTGATTGAGGTCTGAAGACTGAGTTGCTGTTAGAAGAGCTGAAGCTTGGAGTTGAGAGAGGAGTTGATCTGCTTTCTTGTCTGTTTCTTCTCTGTATTGCCTTGTTTGACTTGCTTGATGCATTAGAATAAGTCCATATCTAGACTAGATTTAATCTAGGAGCATGATTGCACTAGAGGTTGAGTTGCTCCCTCTGCTTGTATTGTTACTGTATGGCTTTGCTTGCGGGTATTCGGTAGAGCCCAGCTCCCTTGCCCATGTGGTTTATTTTGCTTGATGGCATTTTATTTCTTCTGTATGATTGCAGCTTACTATCCTGCTTGATAGCATGTTTTTATTTCAGTATGATTACTGTTATTCATTCTGGCTTGAGGTTGAGATGAGCTTGTGGAGGCTGCTGCCCCACACACATTTCCTCCCTCACTTGCATTGCATGCATTTTACAGTCGTTTACTGTTTACTGTTTAAGCTGATGCTTTATCTGTTTCTGTGTATCATTGATATGATCCCCTAGGACCCTCATTTCTTTTGATAAGGAAGTGATGATTAGAACTTTAGGTTGAAACCTATGCATGATAATATCTAGGAGTTCCCTGTTTCAAACTTCAACCATAGGATGAATCCTTGGCATGACAACAGTAGGACTTGATAGTCTCCCCGTAGTTGAGTCTGTTCTCTTCTCATCTCAAAACAGCTTAAAATACAGTAATCATGAATGATTTCTTTCGTACGTCACGAGCCTTAAGCTATCTGAGAAAAGATTGTGGGAGAGTTTCTTTTCCACAGTCTGGATGTTTAGTATGGCACCCTTTGGGTGACATGCGACGCATTCACTCTCAGGTCATAGTCTCTAGTGCGATTGAAATTGCAAACACAATAAAAATCACTTTTTCCGTAAAAGACAGAAAACAAACTTCAAACCTTTTTGCCCAGTGGGCCCATAATTCAAAGGAAAGCTTTTCTGAAGAAAAGAGTGTCGTTAAACTTCAGCGCCAACGCAAACAGGCTTTGTCCCTAACTGCTGGAACTGTTGTTTAACCCTACTCGATAAAACAGATGAATCTGATTCCCATAATGCGTAGTATCCCGAACTACGTAAGCTCTGATCTCTCAAGCCTGTTGAGAGTACGTAGGCACAATACTGACGTATTGGCGAGCCACCTTCCCCGTAACCCGTAGTAGGTCGAACTACGTTGACTCTAATTTCTCATTCTCTGATGAGAATACGTAGGCATAAAGCGCGACGCTTTGCTGAGTCATTTTTCTTTTCTTTTTAAGCCAGCCTTGATAGGTAGATAGATAAACCAACTCGTCCAGTAAACACAACAAGCGTGGATCCCGTCGAGTACGACGAACGTGAGGGGTGCTAATACCTTCCCCTTGCGTAACCGACTCCTGAACCCAGACAACGGTTGCGATGACCTTGTCTTACCCTTTTTCGTCAGGTTTTTCCGATCGTTTCCTTTCCCGTTCCGAGGGATAAATAACGAAAGGTGGCGACTCTTCTGTTCTACCGGCACCTTATTTTCGCGGAAGCGACAATATCCTCGTATGACCAAGCAAAGACGTCACTATACTCTCTCAGCATCTCGACCAATCTCTGCTTGACATCACTATGCAGTGCAGCCCCTATCCTGACATTCCTGACTAGTTCTTCAGAACCCAGATTCACGATCTCGATCTCCTCTTCATGAGGCAGAATAACTTTCTCTTCTTGTTTCAACAAGCGGGCCAACTCCTCGGGAAGGTCTTCGTCTTCATCAATCTCTTCTTCGGCTTTATAGATCGGGCAATCGAAGTCGAAGTGAGTCGTAGAAGGTCCAGAGTCGATGTCATCTGTTTTGTGGGTCCTGCAATAACAAGGGTTAAGCTTAAAACAAGGATATGCAGGTTAGCACAAACCCCATTGCCATTTTATTGTTTTTCAAAACAAATATAAAACAGGAATAACAGAGATCACAATATTTGAATACGAAGAAAACGCCTTTGTTTTATTAACAAAATGCATGTACATAATCCAACAAGGCCCTGACAATAAAACCACTATGCCCCAGGTAGGGCATAGGGTTGTACAATGATTGGAAAAAGTAAATCATTACTCTTCGCTTGTCATCTGGATGATATCCTTGACGGACCAGTTGGAGAGGCCCTCGCCTGGCTTGCTTGGCTGGATCCAAGATGTCGCTACTGCGAAAATCGGCGCCGGCTGAACAGAAGAGTCGCCACCGTGCGTTATTTATCCCAACTGAGGGAAAGGAAACGCTCGAAGTAAACCTACCGCAAAGACGGGAAAGGAATGGTCATCGCAACCAAATCCTGGATTCGGGATTCGGTTATGCAAGGGGAAGGTATTAGCACCCCTCACGTCCGTCGTACTCGACGGGATCCACGCTTGTTTTCTGGTACGGATTGTTATTCTATCTACTCTACAGGTCTGGGGTTAAAAGAAAATAAAATGACTCGGCAAAGTATCGCACTTTATGCCTAGGTATTCCCGTCTGGAACGAGAAATCAGAGTCAACGTAGTTCGCCTACCTACAGGAAAGGAGGGGAAGGTTGCTCGCTAGGATATCGCATCCTATGCCTACGTACTTTCATACAGCATGAAAGATCAGAGCAAACGTAGTTCGGGCCACGTACGACACAAGTCTGTCTTGATTGTTTTTATCCTTCTAAAAAAGGTTTTCTTCGGATTACGCGTCCAAGCGGACAAAAATGACTCTTTGGTTGGTTTACAGTCTTTTATGCAAGAACTGTTTTTTATTGATGTTTATCCTTTTATTGTATTTTTGATTGTTTTTGAGATGAGAAGAGAAAGAACTCTAAAACCCTATGGTTGAAAAGGGAATCAAAATCTACCCTAATGTTGTCATGCATGGGTGAAAGCCTAATGCCTGTCATATTTCTCTCTTGCGCAGAGAGAAACAGAGATCCTAAGGGAATAAACGGAAAAGAAACAGCATATATACAGTAAATAGTAAATATGCATGCAATGCATCAATACAAGCGAGGCAAGGGAGTCCCACTCAACCTCGAACCTAGAAAACAATGAGCAAAGTGAAACAACTTCACCTCAATCTCAAGGGGAAAATTAACAAACAATACAATCAAGAAACTCAAACAATACATCAAAAGCTCTAAACAGCACCAACAGCTCTAAAGAGCAAAACCTGACAGCACATGCTTCTTCTTCTATCAGTCTTCAAGGCAATGAACTTTATCCTCAATCTTCAAGGGCTTCTTCAAAGCAAGCTCTCTAGCAGAGAAAGGATGACAAGAGGATTTAGAATGTTAAACAGTCTGCTGAGCACCAAAGGTGGCCTACAGAAACTTAACATAATACAGACTGTTTCTCTCAAAGTTCTATCTCCTAGATACAGTCACTAATCCTTCCAAAGGAGGGATGTGAGTATTAAGGAGAGACTTTTAATCATTGAGAAGAATGGAGGCAAAAGAAACCATTCATGTTTATGAAGAAGATTTCTATTCTAAGGCTCTACCTATACCCTATATCCTATGGTCTTCAAACAACCCCCAGCAAGCCAAGCAAACTTCATCAAGCTTTGATTTTGATCTTCAACTTTGATCGTTGCCAAGATCCACAAGCTCTAACTAAGCCCACACCCCAAGCAAAAGCCCAAAAAACCCACACAACAAAATAAACCCCAAAAATGGGCAAACCAAACAATCACACAATGGTAAAATATACTAAAAATAGTAAAATAATATTTACAAGCCTATTATTAATTCTAAGGGAAGTACTATATCTACCATATATACCCCATAGGTCCCATACTCTGATTCAATCTAAAAACCCAAAAATAAAATGTTCAAGTGCACCTATGTTGTGTATAAACCCTAATCTAACCATCCTAATATCATATAATCAAAACTAATCAAAAACCAATTATAAAATCATGGAATAAATCCAGGGAGTAGCTCAAGTTTATATCTAATTACTCTAAAAAGAATAGCACCAAAATGTAAAAGGAGCTAGCTAAACAAAAATCTACAAAATTATGTACCAACTATATTCAATAAAAAACAACTAAATGTAAAATATTCACAAAAAATATAAAAAATACCTAAACTAATAATTTTATTTATTCACAATTTTCTTGAAACCATTATCAACATGTTGCAAAAATTCTCAGGTCAAAATATTTCTTTTTCAATTTTATATGATTTTTTAAAGTTATAAAGAAAAATGAATTAAATGAATTTAAAAAGAGAAAATACTGGTGCAGATAGCAAGAAATTACAGCATGTGAATCAATTGGGCCCAACTGGGGGGTGCGTGTATCAAAGCGCCTTGGGCCCAGATATGTCAGAAAAAGAAAATGAAAATCAAAGAAAAAGGAAAATAAAACGGTGCAGGAAGTAAACGAATTCAATTGGGCCCGTGAGTGGGGTGGGGATAGCACAATCCAAATTAAGCCCAATGCTCCACTTAAATGAAACGATGCGTTTCAGCATCAGCAAGCCCCTTCACAAATTGAAACCCAATTAGAGCCACACGATCTTCCTGGGGTCAAAGTCAAATATGAGATCCAACGATGCAGCACTTGTCTTCTCCATTTGAATCAACTTGGAGCCAAAACTCCATTGATGGACCTCCAAGAACACTCAGAATGCAGCCAATCGAACCTCATCAATTCTTGATCAAAAATCATAAAATAAAACCCTAACATGCTCTATTTCTCACCCTGATTTCATCTATGGCCTTGAATTCAATTGATATCATCTCTAACAGCAAACACGATTTCATCTCCAAAATCAATCAGAAAATCAATCATCACCAATCCTCAAATTAAGTGTCCTAATTTCTTCCTTGTTCATCACTGGTCAATTACAACTAAAAACCTAAGGTTCTACTTGCATATCCATGGAGTTCTAGGTCCAAACAGAATTTGTGTGCACATGTCAACCTTCACCAAATCGTGTCAAACTTGCTAGAAATCATCATCTAACCACCTACATTGCTTCTAACCTATAGATTCTTGCTAATTCTATCTAATTCAAGTCATGGTGAGAAAGTTACTAACCTGTGAAATTGATGAAAACAGATGATGAAATGCTTCGATCCACTGCTTGCAAAGCTCCAGAATCACTCAATGCCTTGATATCTTGCTTCTGTATGCACTAATTCTTGATCAAAATGCTTGGATCACCATAACAGATTTTCATTTGCAGTTGGATATGTGAAAACTCAAGAACACGATTTGGCCAATGATTCACTCTGGTTTTGATCTCTACACACTCAGTGATGATTATTGAATTGAATTCACTCAAGAAATTGGATTGATTCTGAAGAAAATGAAGAACTCGATGATGAATTGCAATGGAGGGAATTGAAACTCAATATTGCTTCTCTGCACCAAATGACACCCAACCCTGATCCTGATCAACTCTAATGGTTATATAGGTGATATTAGAAACTTCTAGAGAGTGCTGGAATGATCCTATGAGAAAATGATAATCTCATGTCATGAGATGTTGAAAATGGCTAATGCAAAAACCAGTCCCATCTTGCTCTGTTACAGCATCTCAAAATGGCTTGAATTTCTCCTCTAATGAGAATTAGAAAGTGTAGGAATGGCTCCTTGCCTTGTACCTTGATCCTTATGTGATTTGGCAAGTGTAACTTCCTTTGTAAGCAACTCATGACAAGCCCAATTTCTTGACCTCAAATTCAAAATAAAATGGTGTCAATGATCTCAAAACATGTTTTCCCTTCAATTTGGTATATCACATGATGTATTTTGGCTTTGGATCAAAAAATCCCAAATTTGGTCACTTGAAAATGGACTTTTACCTTCCATATTTGGTCAATTTTATCATTTTGAGTTCCATGCATTTCCAAGCCATCATAACCTCTTTCCTAGACTCAAAAAATCATTTTGAGCAAGTTTGATGTTGAAAATTTTTCCATTTGAAGCTTGCAAGTAGGAGTTTTAGGCATATGCTTTAAATGACCTATAATCTTACTTTCCCAAAATACCCCTGGCTTGTCAAGATCATAAGTAGAGCTCCACAAATCAGATTGAGGCATACCATACCTTTCTAGAAAGCTACGATCATGAGGAGCAACTTTCATGTTCACTAAGAATCCATTTGAAAATTCCTTGTGGGGAAAAAGTTGCTTAGAAGTCAAGGGACTTTCACAGATAAATTTCAGTGTCCTCAGATGACCTGTAACTTGCAAGAACCATAACTTGAGTTCTATAAACCTCCTTGATGCCTTCCACCACTCAAATTAAAGGTCTTGAGATGCTCTACAAGTTTCATGTTGGCCAAGTATCCATTTGAGACTTGAATTTTTAATTATTTGGCTTGGAAGTTTGACCTAAATCAGGGAATTTTACACAGAAACCCTAATTTAGAAACTTCTCTTCTTCTTGATTTCTCTTGATTTCTCCTTGATTTCTCCTTGTCACAACACCATATCCATATCCACATATCAAATGATGAATCCCACATCCTTTAAATGGGCCTTGATGCCCTTCAATCAAGCATCAAACCTAGGGTTGACCTAGGTGAAACCCTAGTTGACTGTCTTCAGCTGTAGCTCTTGCAACCACACCAATAACTTGTCTTACTTTCAAAATGACCCTCTAGGCCTTCCATGATGTCTACACACATTCCATGCCTCAGTCCATAGCTCACAACCTCTATGATGATCTTCAACTACTCCCCAGATAGGCTATAAATCCACTGCTTGATCTATTAATTTCTCAAAGCTCCACCTTCTTTCTTGGTGACCTGAATAGGCTTGAATCTTGATAAAACCTTTTGGATATGCTTCTTGAGATGAAAATAGCACTTGATCCCTTGTTGGATGACTTGCCCATGCTATGCTATGCAAATGAATGAACTATGTATATGATCTACTATGCAAATGATAAAGCTATGAAAACACAAATCAGGTAAAACAAGTTGGTCAAATTTTAGGGTGCAACAGCTGCCCCTATTCAAACGGCTTGGACCCGACTGGGTGAAACGCCCGGAGCCTTCAGACAATCGAGGTACGAGACGGTTGAATACCAATAAACCCGGAAATTTGCCAACTGCAAAAATAAATTGCGAAATAAACTGCACCACTATTTGGGGAACACTATCTACAAATCTGATTTCAACACTATCTTGTCAATACCGGAATTGACTTCACTGGGAGAAGTATTTTTGTCGAATATAAGAATGCAATTTTGTCTTGCCATGGGACACATACTATGTTCCTTACGGGGAAATCCTTCGTCTAGATACTGAAGAGTTCATCTGCCTATCTCTCACGGGAAACATACATCGACTTAGTAACACTTCGTCCGCCTATCCAATACAAGAACACTATTCTGTTTACATCACAGGAAAATTTTCTTCTTCCCATCAAACAGGAAATTTTCTTCTGCCCATCACACAGGAAAATACATTTCTGCCCATCACACAGGAAAATTACACTTCTGCCCATCACACAGGAAAATTACATTTCTGCCCATCACACAGGAAAATTATTCTTCTGCCCATCAAACAGGAAATTTATTCTTCTGCCCATCATACAGGAAAATTACACTTCTGCCCATCACACAGGAAAATTATTCTTCTGCCCATCATACAGGAAAATTACACTTCTGCCCATCACACAGGAAAATTATTCTTCTGCCCATCACACAGGAAAATTATTCTTCTGCCCATCAAACAGGAAAATTACACTTCTGCCCATCACACAGGAAAATTATTCTTCTGCCCATCACACAGGAAAATTATTCTTCTGCCCATCATACAGGAAAATTACACTTCAGCCCATCACACAGGAAAATTATTCTTCTGCCCATCACACAGGAAAATTATTCTTCTGCCCATCAAATAGGAAATTATTCTTCTGCCCATCACGCAGGAAAATTTATCTCGGACATAGTTTCTTTGCCTATTCTCTGCAGTAACTAACTCCGCTGGGGATATTCCGAAAATAACTATCAAACACTCGTCTAGATAACAAGTAGCTACTTCTGAATTTCGATTTTACGAAAACCTGAAACGCTGCCGCAGCAACAAATCTTGAAGAAAACATTCCGCTGGAGGATGTCCCTCGGATAAGCTGCGACTAGCTGGGGTATTTGATCCTTCTTTAGTAAGGAACATTGTCATCTCAGCTTCAGGGAATGAAGCGCGACCTGCGCGGGGATTCGCCTCGCCTAATGATCAAGTCTTTTCGTTACGAGCTTCTGGTTAGGACTGCAGTCTTCCGATCGTCCACTTCGTATGGTCAAGAACCCTGCAACACCATAAACGAGACAAGACAAGTCTATACAACCAAATCTATTCAGGTTAGCATTAGTGACATCATTTTCAGCCAATTCAAAGTTTTAGCAATTATTGGCAAGGGCCAGCAATGTTATGCACTTGCTAGTTTTATTAAACATTGGCGTTTCTCACATACAAAACGGTAAAGAACAAGCATCAAATACTAAATAACATGTTTTATTGATTGGGCCCCTGAATGGGCAGAGTTTTGTACACTGGATGTAACTCCTGAAAAGAGGAAGCTACGCACAACAAATATACAAGTATGCACAGGAAGCATATATACAATGACAAATCGAATCTACACATATGTCGGCAACATGATGCAGACGAACATCATGAGCTGATCCTCCTATGACTCGCCTGACTCGGGCGCTTTCCCGGTATTCAAACTTCTGAAGAGATTGTATCTGATAATCGAACTCTCAGGTATATTCTCCCGCACCAATGTGCAGGGTAGTATCAAATTCGGACCGCAGTCATTTGCCTTTCAAATCCCTAACTTTTGCGTGAACCGCCCTTTGCGGGTTTTCAGTTCACCGGGATACCCTTTTTTGACGAAGCCGCCCAGTGTAGGTTTTCAACTTCGCGGGTGTACATTTTTTCCTTTTTATCCCTAATTTTTGCTCGAACCTTTTATTCTGTTTTTGGTTCGCCAGGATGCCCCATTTTTGCCTGGACTCTCTTTTTTTTTATCCAGCGGGTTAATTTCAAGCAAAGTATTTTTTAACTGCGTCCGAATTTACAGGCGACGTAAAGTCTTCACCGTCCATGGTGGACAACAATAAAGCTCCTCCTGAAAAGACTTTTCTGACAACGTATGGCCCTTCGTAGTTGGGGGTCCACTTGCCCCTGTGATCTGTCTGTGGCGGGAGAATCCTTTTCAACACAAGGTCGCCCGTCTGAAAGCTCCGAGGATGTATCTTCTTATCATACGCTTTCTTCATTCGGCTCTGGTACAACCGACCATATGCTAGAGAAGCTAACCTCTTCTCATCCATTAAACTCAGCTGGTTCAACCTGTCTTTCACCCATTCTGCCTCGTCAAGTTGGACATCTTATAATACCCTCAGGGAAGGAATCTCAACCTCCAGTGGTAACACTGCTTCCATTCCATATACCAACGAGAACGGGGTCGCTCCGGTTGATGTGCGTACCGTCGTACGATAACCGTGCAAAGCAAAAGGTAGCATCTCATGCCAGTCTTTATAGGTCACCACCATCTTCTGAACAATCTTCTTTATGTTCTTATTAGCCGCTTCAACAGCGTCATTCATCTTGGATCGATAAGGGGAAGAGTTGTGATGCTCAATCTTAAAACTCTGACACAGCTCCTTCATCATCTTGTTATTTAAGTTCGAACCGTTGTCGGTAATAATCCGCTCAGGGATTCCATATCTGCAAATGATATCTCGTTTGATAAACCTGGCTACCTCCTGCTTGGTCACATTAGAATAGGATGCCGCTTCCACCCATTTGGTAAAATAATCAATTGCTGCCAAAATGAAACGGTGTCCATTAGATGTCGTCGGCTCAATCTTTCCAATCATATCGATTCCCCACATTGAGAATGGCCACGGTGACGACATCACGTTCAGAGGACTCAGAGGCACATGGATCTTATCCGCATAGATCTGGCACTTATGACACCTCTTCGCAAACTTGAAACAGTCAGTTTCCATAGTTAACCAGTAATAACCGGCCCACAGCAGCTTCCTCGTCATAGCATGCCCACCAGCATGTGTACCGAATGTACCCTCATGTATTTCCTCCATAAGCAACTTCGCCTCTTTTTCGTCTACACAACGTAGTGGCACCAAGTCGTGATTTCTCTTGTACAGGACACCGTCCGGATTCAGATAGAAATTACCCGCCAATCTCCTAAGAGTCTTCTGATCGTGACTGGATGCCCCAGCCGGATACTCCTTGTTCTTCAGGAAATTCTGGATGTCAAAGTACCAGGGCTTATCATCAGATGCTTCGTCAATGGCAAATATGAAGGCAGGCCTGTCAAGCCGAGAGATAATAATTCTGGGAGCCTCATTCCAGAAATTGACTTTATACATGGAAGACAATGTGGTCAGGGCGTCAGCCATCTGATTTTCTGCTCGCGGTACATGATTTAATTCAACCTTGTCAAAGAAAGGCAACAACCTCCTCGCGTAATTCATGTACGGTATCAAATTGGGCTGACGTGTCTCCCATTCTCCTTTTATTTGATTCACCACCAGAGCTGAGTCTCCGTATACATCCAGATTTTTGATTCGCAAATCAATGGCTTCTTCTAGCCCCATGATGCAAGCTTCGTATTCGGCTTCATTATTGGTAACCGGAAAGGTCAATCGAGCAGTAAATGGGATGTGCGACCCATGTGGGGTAGTGATGATTGCCCCTATTCCGCTACCGTAGGAGTTTACAGCTCCGTCAAAGATCAACTGCCATTTGGAACCCAATTCTGGTCCTTCGTCCGGCAACGGTTCTTCATAATCTTTCATCTTTAGGTACATGATATCCTCGTCAGGAAAATCAAACCTCATCGATTGGTAGTCCTCAATAGGCTGCTCAGCAAGATACTCTGATAACACGCTCCCCTTTATGGCCTTCTGTGAAACATACTGGATGTCATACTCAGTCAAAACCATCTGCCAATGGGCAATTCTCCCCGATAGTGCCTGCTTTTCAAATACGTATTTGATAGGATCCATCTTTGAGATGAGCATGGTTGTATGATTTAGCATGTACTGCCTCAAACGCTTGGCGGCCCATGCTAGCACACAACAAGTTTTTTCGAGCATTGAGTATCGAGATTCACATTCAGTAAACTTCTTACTCAGGTAGTATATAGCATGCTCTTTTCGCCCTGTCTCGTCATGTTGACCGAGAACACAACCCATACTTCCCTCAAGAAACGTCAAATATATAATCAAGGGTCTCCCTGCCACTGGAGGTATCAAAATAGGAGGCTCCTACAAATACTGCTTTATTTTATCGAACGCCTTTTGACAATTTTCATTCCATGTTACAGCCTGGTCTTTTTTCAACAGCTTGAATAATGGCTCACATGTAGCTGTTAGGTGAGAGATGAACCGAGCGATGTAGTTCAACCTCCCTAAAAACCCGCGCACCTCTTTTCTGTTTTGGGCGTCGGCATCTCTTGTATGGATTTTATTTTTGCAGGATCAACCTCTATGCCTTTTTCGCTCACAATAAACCCCAGCAGTTTACCCGACCTCACCCCGAAGGTGCACTTGTTAGGGTTCAGTCTCAGCCTGAACTTCCTAAGCCTTTTGAATAATTTCAGCAGATTCACCAGATGTTCCTCCTCCGTCTGGGATTTAGCAATCATATCATCGACATAAACCTCGATCTCTTTATGCATCATGTCATGAAAGAGAGTCGTCATTGCACGTTGATACGTTGCCCCAACATTCTTTAATCCGAAGGGCATCACTTTGTAACAAAATGTTCCCCAAGGCGTAATGAAGGTAGTCTTCTCCATGTCTTCTGGCGCCATTTTAATCTGATTGTAGCCCGAGAAGCCATCCATGAAGGAGAATATGGAGAATTGAGCGGTATTGTCAACCAGCACATCGATGTGAGGAAGTGGAAAGTCATCTTTCGGGCTCGCCTTATTCAGATCACGGTAATCTACGCACATTCTCACTTTACTATCCTTTTTTGGCACTGGCACAATATTAGCGACCCATGAGAGATATTTTGTAACAGCTAGGAAACCAGCATTCCACTGCTTTTGAACCTCCTCCTTAATTTTCACTGTCATATCAGGTCTAGTTCTGCGAAGCTTCTACTTAACCGGCGGGCATTCTTCTTTTAGCGGCAGACGGTGCACAACCATATCCGTATCCAGCCCAGGCATGTCTTTGTACGTCCAAGCGAATACATCACTATACTCTCTGAGCATTTCAACCAGTCTTCGCTTGACGTCGCTCTGCAGCGCGGCTCCTATACGGATGTTCCTTTCAACCCCTTCCGACCCCAGATTAACGATTTCAATGACCTCCTCATGAGGCAGAATGATTTGTTCTTCTTGCTTTACCAACCAAGACAACTCTTCTGGAACGTCGCCATCTTCATCAATCTCTTCTTCGGCCTGAACTATCGGGTGCTCAAAGTCGAAGTGAGTCATAGGCGGTTCAATGATGTCATCTGAAAATGTTATCCTGCAAAAGGAATGGTTAAATGCTTCAAAATGTGTATAAAGCGAATAACCAAGTTGCCATTTTATTGTAAAACACAAAAACAGGAAAAACAGAGATCACAATATTTGTACATGAAAAACGCCTTTTATTTAACGATTAAACAATGCAATGTACATAACAGCACGACCCTAAGCAAAATCACGATGCCCCGGGTAAGACACCGGATTGTTCAACAATTAAGAAAACAAAGTATTACTGTTTGGTAGTCACAGGAACAGTCTCCTGAATAGACCAATTGCATAATCCTTGTCCTGGCACGCTCGGCTGAATCCAGGCGTCCATGTCGCAGTCGCTGTCTCCTTCTTCGGAATCTGAAACAGCATTGACAGTCTCGTGATATACTCCACTAGCCGTGATTCTTATTGGTCCTTTGAAACGGGGTGCCCCTGCAGCAGGCGTTGATGATGAAGGTTGATACCCTAGCCCAAATCTGTCCATCTTCACGGGAATATCCAGAACCTTGCCCCAGCCTTTTGTCTCACCAGTCTTCACTAGAGCCTGAGCCTCCTTGTATGATGAGACTGCCACCTCTGATGCTTTACTCGGCCCTGGAACCTTGTCTTTAATGCGCAACCCTTCAAAGGCTTGACAGGGTGTTTCATGAATCTCGCCGTCGACTTCTACGTACTTGAATGACGACAGATGGCTGACCAATATATCCTCCTCTCCGCAAACTGTGACCACACTGTCCCCTATCATGTACTTTAGATTTTGGTGCAGGGTAGATGTGACTGCCCCAGCACCATGGATCCATGGTCGTCCAAGAAGACAGCTATATGCTGGCTGGATGTCCATAATGTAGAATTCAGTTTTGAAAATCTCCGGTCCCACCTGCAGAGGTAACGTTATAGATCCAAAGACTGACCTTCGTGTACCATCAAATGCCCTGACTACCAAGTCACTAGGCGTACAAATGATCCCCCTGATGTCCAATTTCATCATTGCTTTCTTTGGCAGCACGTTCAAGGAAGACCCGGTATCTACCAGCACGTGGGACATGACTGAGCCCCTGCATTCAACTGAGACGTGCAACACCATGTTATGCTCTCTCCCCCTTGGGGTCAAATCAAAATCCGTAAATCTCAAGCTATGGCCTGCGTTCACGTGCGCCATCACCCCCTCCAACTGATTCACAGAAACATCTTGGGGTACAAACGACGTGTCCAGAATTTTCAATAATGCATTCCTATGGGCTTCGGAGCACAATAACAGTGACAATATGGATATCTTTGACGGCGTCTGTTGAAGGTGCTCAACAATCTTATAGTCACTCTTACGAATAAGGCGCATAAACTCTTCTACATCTTTCAGTGACATTTCTCTTTCGTTCCTCTGCACAAGGACATCCTCATTCATTTTTCCTTTTCCTTTTGCCAACCGTTCAGCCTCTACCTCAGGCGATATAAAAATTCTCCCACTTCTTTTCATTCCTCCGGTCCCGACGACATTGTCTACAACCTCAGCTGGTTGTCTACTGATATCGATTTTCACCCCATCACAGTATGCTTCCAACCCATAAGTCCAAGGTACCGCCTTAGTGCTCTCATAAGGTGTTGGCCCTGCCTTGGTGATGGTGATCGGCGGTCGTCTGGATGGCACCGTTATAGTTATCGTTTTTCGGGGGATTGTCACCGTAGCTACATCACTTTGCTCATCATCTAATATTTCTGCAGGTTTCTCAACTGCCGCTCTGTCGAATTGCAACGTGCCTTCATCTATTAAGGTCTGAATACCCTTCTTCAATCCAGCACAACCCCCAGCTTGGGTCCAACACTCTAGACAAAACTCATCGCAGCCCGGATACACACCTTCTTTCAATAACCTGCTCTTTATCTCACACAACGGCGTTTTTAGTTCATCAACATTCATGATCAAGTTCAAACCCTCAGTCAAAATAGCATTTGCCACATGGTTGGGCATGGGCTGTTGTACTATGTTCGGACCTGCTTGTCCAAAATTTATGGCCTTGCTATCCAACAGATCTTGCACCACATGCTTGAACGCGTGGCAAGTCTCTATGTCATGGCCGGGAGCCCCGGAGTGGAACTCGCAGTGCTTATTTGTATCAAAACCGAACGGAGGAGTGCCCGTCATTGGCGCCATAGTCCTCTTTTCCACCAAGTTCAAACCCAGTAATGTTTGGAGTAACTCTGCATACGTATAAGGAGGTACATCAAATACTCTTTTCGGCCTTGCGTTAGGAAATCTCCTCTGTCCCTGATTTGGCCTCTGCTGCTGCTGTTGTTGTTGCTGCTGCTGTGGCTGTGGTGGTATCTACTGTAGTGGTATTGGTTGTTGATGAAATGGAATTGTGACACTTGCCACCTGTTGCGGATGATTGTACTGATTCCGCCCTCTGCCTCGGCCTCGGCCCCCGAATACTGCACTTGCGTCACCTTGACGACGACCACCGAAAGCTCTTCTGTTACTGCCAGCTGAAGTAGATTCCTCCGCTTGGAATCTCCCCATTTTAATATTACTTTCAACCTTCTCTCCCATCAAGATTAGATCCGAAAAGCTTCCCAAAGAAGCGGGAAACAGCTTGTCATAAAACATATCGGTGAACGTTCCTATGAACATATCATTCATCTCCTTCTCAACCAACGGAGGATGAACTCTTGCAGCCATGTCGCGCCACCTTTGCGCATATTCTTTGAAGCTCTCATCTTTCTTCTGCGACAACCCCTGTAACTGGACCCTATTCGGTGCCAGGTCACTATTGTACTTATAATGAGCCACAAACGCTTCAGCCAGCTGCTTCCAAGTTTTTACCTGAGTAGGCTCCAATCCCATGTACCATTCAAGGGAAGGACCAGACAAGCTGTCTTGAAAGAAATGCATCAGCATCCTCTCATCGTTCGAATAAGCCGACATCCTTCTATAGTATGACCGCACATGCACCTTTGGACAGCTATCTCCCTTATATTTGTCAAATGTGGGAGCTTTAAACTTTAGCGGTACCCTCAGGCCAGGCACCAGATCCATTGTGGTCATATCTAAACCAACAGCACTTTGATTCACAACACCTTTCATTTGCTCCTCGAGCATCTTGATTCGCTGAGCGTTATCTACAGGACCTTC
Source organism: Lathyrus sativus (assembly GCA_963859935.3). Lineage (NCBI taxonomy): Eukaryota > Viridiplantae > Streptophyta > Magnoliopsida > Fabales > Fabaceae > Lathyrus > Lathyrus sativus. The sequence continues at coordinate 286,878,971 of OZ012740.1, forward strand.
AAAACCCCTGCCAGAGAAAGCATCTTCTTGCTGATCTTCTATCCAATTACCGTTCCCATTTCCGTATCCATCATACCCATTGTTACGACCAAATCTAGTCTGATTCATCACAGGGCCCTGCCCCCTATTACCATACCCTTGAGCGACCCCGACAGGTCCAAAAGACATCACTCCAGCGCCATTTCCGTTACCGAATCCGCCATAACCCTGATTGGCATTACCAAATCCATCCTGTCCGAAGCCCTGAGCGTTGAAGCCGTACTTCCCATCTTGATTAGCATAATCAAACCCCTGGTCGTTATAGCCAAGTCCGTTGTTACCGAAGCCATTACCTCCAATATTATCACCGCCCAGATTGGCATCTCCGAACCCAACATTGTTGATGACAGTCTCATTACCGATTCCTGTATTACCGTTCCCAGCGCCAGCGCCATTGTTCACATTCACAGCAAGTATGTTCGTCACAGGTGGAGCTACCGGTGTAGGAGTACCATCCCCGTGAATGGTGTCAACACGTACATAATTGTGGTCTTCGTTTCCATGCCCAGCATTTCTCGCTAGCAATGGCTGCACCAGAGCTTCCAAGTTTTCCTGGCCTTTCACGATTGTCTCCATCGTCTGCATGAACAGCGCCAGCTTCTCACGCATGTCCTGCATTTCGCTCTGCATCTGGTCCATAACTCTTTTGCAGTTGGTACGAGTAGAGTACCGGTGCGGCCGTTGACTTTCAATCCTGAAAAGACCTGAACGATGTAGGAAATGAGATACAGTTCAATAATCACCTGTAATGCAATATGAATGTGTATGCAAATGCGATATGTGTCTGTGCATTAGAGAATATCACTCCCCAATTCTAGTGCTAATGTGTCGGTGTGGTGACAGTGACAGCAATACGAAGTTCGGAGCCGAATCATAGAAAACACCTCATACATTGCAGAGAAACCCATCAAGTCAGGAATACAATATCAATGAGCGTACAATAAGAAGGCATGACCTCAACCAACAATCCTGGTGATGGCCAGCACAATGCAAATAAAGCATACACATCGATACGTGAAATAGTCAAGTGCAACCATACGCCTGGTACTCCTCTAATAACCCCTTAGTCTCGGGATGATTTGGTCGGGTAAGCAAACCCTCAACAAGTAGATCTCTTCGCTTGAGAACACGTCGTAAATCACCAGCAGATTCCTCCCGTGCCCCTTCTCCGAAGCGATCCTCTAGCTTCCGTTTCTGAGACACAACCTCCTTCTTGCACTCGATGGCTTTGTTCAATGAGTTCTGAAGACTATATCTTGCCATCACCTCCTCTTCATACTTTTTCTTGCTAGCCTTCAACTGATCTTCGAGTTCCGAAATTTGCTGCTTCAATTTGTCTTCCCTCTTTTTGTTGTTGGTTAGCGTAGCATTCCACGTTTTGTTGCAAGAGATTTCCCGGTAGGCGGCATCGAGTGACTTCTTCTTGGACTCTAACATATCATGAGAGCTTCTGAATTATTTTCCCAGGCGTTCACGCTTCTTTTTCTCTTCGGTCAGTTCAGCCCCTAGCCTGTTTACCAACTCAGTCTGCTGTTGGAAGGAATGCACAGCTTTGTTCTTCTCACTCCGCATCTGAGCCAGTTCCTTCTCTAACTCTTCATTGATCTTCATCAAGTCCTCTTTTTCTTTCACAACCCTCTCATAGACCTCAACAGCTACAGTAGTTGGTTCCTCCACTAGAATGAGAACAGGACGTGATATGGCTGGAAAAGGCATCTGTACCTGTCTTACCCTCTCCTGAATCCACACCTTGTATGTCGTATAGGCTTGACAATCATTCTTGCCTAGAAATGGTTTCCCTCTTCTGCAGATATGATTCCAAGCGTGCTGAAGCTTGGCCAATAATTCCCCACTCAGTTCACCAGTGAAATACAGAGATTCCTGTATTTCTTCCTCCTTTGGCGGGCTTTTCAAGGCATAACCGAATTGCCTGATCAATAATGATGGATTGTAATTAATGCACCCTTTCCTCCCAATCAGAGGAACATTAGGATATCCGGCGCAGCTGTAGATAATCTCAGATCCCAATAAAGCTCTGTCGAACCAGACAACATCTCCTGAAGAAAGTCCCATCAGATGCTCAGACCAATCCACCGTATCTGCAGACTCAGCAAAGATACCCTTCTTGGGCAGATGACTCTCAAACCACATATACAGCAACGGTACACAACAAGAGACGTTCTTGCCCCTCCTACTCTCATTCTTATAATGCAGTGAGTGATAGAAATCTCCAATCAGGGTGGGCACAGGATTGCTTGAAGCAAAGATATAGAATGCATCCAAATCAACGAAGTCAGGCATATTAGGGAACAGTACAATGCCATAGATACACAAAGCAAGGATAGCATTAAACACAACCCAACAACCATTCTTGGCGTACTCTTGTGCTTTCCCAACTAAGAACTTGAGAGAAAAACCAGAAACTCCATCCCACGAGGTTAACAGCAGTTCTGAGGGGTCTAAGTGCAAAGCAAAAGCCAAATCCTCCAGCTTGGGCTCAGCACCCATATGAATGAAGGGCACCTTGCTCTGAATAGTCAACTCCAAGATCTCAGCATATTCCTCCATGGTCGGAGCCAGAATGAAGTCAGGGAAAGTAAAACACCTCAGCGGGGGATCATAGAACTGCATCAGTGTGTACAATCCATTACGCTCGTGCATGGATGGCTTACAAACCAGCCTGAGCAGATTCCCATAACTCTTCCTGAAGCTTCTCTTCACCTCATCATCAGCTAGAGATATCAAACCAAGTAGAGAAGAAACATCGAGAGTAGGCAACTTGTACGCGACAGTCTTCCTCAAAGTACTCATAATAACAGATGGAAGTCCAGAGCACTAGAATCGGGAAGTATGAAAATGCACCTGCAGCACAGACACACGTTAATGATATGCACATGATGATGCAAACAATGCAATATGCAAGCAATGCAACAAGGGATCACAAGCCCCTGGCTGAGAAATTCAATCCACAACACTGGCCTCAAATAGACCCTTAAACTGCTCAAGACCATCCACAATGCTCCCACCTGGTCTCTGACAGACCTAATAACACTGTCCTCAAATACCACTGAATCTCAATCAAGAAAACCGGTAATCTGAAGGTCAAGTTACCTGCATGTCCCAACCCCTCTCACAGGTAGGTGTCCTAATAACTAACATAAGGTATGGCATCCTATGCGGTCGTTGGCGTCACAGACTTTCAAGACTGATGATACGATACCCAGAAGGTGTGGCATCATCATGTCCTGAAGAGGCCTCACTTAGCCAACTTCCAAATGATCGGTCCCCGGAGTCGACAATCCAACTAACCAACAACCCCCTCAACCCAAAGGGTTGAAAAAGAAGTCAACCAGAAGAACCTCGTCCGAGCGTGGATTTCATGAGACACTAGTGCCTGCAAAGCAAGCACGCGCCCACTAATTTCCACTCTAATTCTAGGTGCGCTCAAGCCCAGGTCCGGTTTATCTCTCAATCATAGAACCCCCTCATACCCACAGCAATAATAACAGTAATAAAGCTGAAAGTAAAATACAGAAAACGTAAATCCATACAAAATCCTCGACGGGAAAACAAGTGTTAGGATTGACTCGCGTAGGGAACCATTGGAGTCCCTAGCAGAGTCGCCAGCTGTCGCTACTGTGAAAATCGGCGCCGGCTGAACAGAAGAGTCGCCACCATGCGTTATTTATCCCAACTGAGGGAAAGGAAACGCTCGAAGTAAACCTACCGCAAAGACGGGAAAGGAATGGTCATCGTAACCAAATCCTGGATTCGGGAGTCGGTTACGCAAGGGGAAGGCATTAGCACCCCTCACGTCCGTCGTACTCGACAGGATCCACGCTTGTTTTCTGGTACGAATTGTTATTCTATCTACTCTACAGGTCTGGGGTTAAAAGAAAATAAAATGACTCGGCAAAGTATCGCACTTTATGCCTACGTATTCCCGTCTGGAACGAGAAATCAGAGTCAACGTAGTTCGCCTACCTACGGGAAAGGAGGGGAAGGTTGCTCGCTAGGATATCGCATCCTATGCCTACGTACTTTCATACAGCACGAAAGATCAGAGCAAGCGTAGTTCGGGACACGTACGACACAAGTCTGTCTTGATTGTTTTTATCCTTCTAAAAAAGGTTTTCTCCGGATTACGCGTCCAAGCGGACAAAAATGACTCTTTGGTTGGTTTACAGTCTTTTACGCAAGAACTGTTTTTTATTGATGTTTATCCTTTTATTGTATTGTTGATTGTTTTTGAGATGAGAATAGAAATAACTCTAAAACCCTATGGTTGAAAAGGGAATCAAAATCTACCCTAATGTTGTCATGCATGGGTGAAAGCCTAATGTCTGTCATATTTCTCTCTTGCGCAGAGAGAAACAGAGATCCTAAGGGAATAAACGGAAAAGAAACAGCATATATACAGTAAACAGTAAATATGCATGCAATGCATCACTACAAGCGAGGCAAGGGAGTCCCACTCAACCTCGAACCTAGAAAACAATGAGCAAAGTGAAACAGCTTCACCTCAATCTCAAGGGGAAATTAACAAACAATACAATCAAGAAACTCAAACAACACATCAACAGCTCTAAACAGCACCAACAGCTCTAAACAGCAAAACCTGACAGCACAAGCTTCTTCTTCTATCAGTCTTCAAGGAAATGAACTTTATCCTCAATCTTCAAGGGCTTCTTCAAGGAAAGCTCTCCAGCAGAGAAATGATGACAAGAGGATTTAGAATTTTAAACAGTCTGCTGAGCACCAAAGGTGGCCTACAGAAAGTTAACATAATACAGACTGTTTCTCTCAAAGTTCTATCTCCTAGATACAGTCACTAATCCTTCCAAAGGAGGGATGTGAGTATTAAGGAGAGACTTTTAATCATTGAGAAGAATGGAGGCAAAAGAAACCATCCATGTTTATGAAGAAGATTTCTATTCTAAGGCTCTACCTATACCCTCTGTCCTATGGTCTTCAAACAACCCCCAGCAAGCCAAGCAAACTTCATCAAGCTTTGATTTTGATCTTCAACTTTGATCCTTGCCAAGCTCCACAAGCTCTAACTAAGCCCACACCCCAAGCAAAAGCCCAAAAAACCCACACAACAAAATAAACCCCAAAAATGGGCAAACCAAACAATCACACAATGGTAAAATATACTAAAAATAGTAAAATAATATTTACAAGCCTATTATTAATTCTAAGGGAAGTACTATATCTACCCTATATACCCCATAGGTCCCATACTCTGATTCAATCTAAAAACCCAAAAATAAAATGTTCAAGTGCACCTATGTTGTGTATAAACCCTAATCTAACCATCCTAATATCATCTAATCAAAATTAATCAAAAACCAATTATAAAATCATGGAATAAATCCAGGGGGGAGCTCAAGTTTATATCTAATTACTCTAAAAAGAATAGCACCAAAATGTAAAAGGAGCTAGCTAAACAAAAATCTACAAAATTATGTACCAACTATATTCAATAAAAAACAACTAAATGTAAAAAATTCACAAAAAATATAAAAAATACCTAAACTAATATTTTTATTTATTCACAATTTTCTTGAAACCATTATCAACATCTTGCAAAAATTCTCAGGTCAAAATATTTCTTTTTCAATTTTATTTGATTTTTTAAAGTTATAAAGAAAAATGAATTAAATGAATTTAAAAAGAGAAAATACTGGTGCAGATAGCAAGAAATTACAACATGTGAATCAATTGGGCCCAACTGGGGGGTGCACGTATCAAAGCGCCTTGGGCCCAGATATGTCAGAAAAAGAAAATGAAAATCAAAGAAAAAGGAAAATAAAACGGTGCAGGAAGTAAACGAATTCAATGCAATATTCAATTGGGCCCGTGAGTGGGGTGGGGATAGCACAATCCAAATTAAGCCCAATGCTCCACTTAAATGAAACGATGCGTTTCAGCATCAGCAAGCCCCTTCACAAATTGAAACCCAATTAGAGCCACATGATCTTCCTGGGGTCAAAGTCAAATATGAGATCCAACGATGCAGCACTTGTATTCTCCATTTGAATCAACTTGGAGCCAAAACTCCATTGATGGACCTCCAAGAACACTCAGAATGCAGCCAATCGAACCTCATCAATTCTTGATCAAAAATCATAAAATAAAACACTAACATGCTCTATTTCTCACCCTGATTTCATCTATGGCCTTGAATTCAATTGATATCATCTCTAACAGCAAACACGATTTCATCTCCAAAATCAATCAGAAAATCAATCATCACCAATCCTCAAATTAAGTGTCCTAATTTCTTCCTTGTTCATCACTGGTCAATTACAACTAAAAACCTAAGGTTCTAATTGCATATCCATGGAGTTCTAGGTCCAAACAGAATTTGTGTGCACATGTCAACCTTCACCAAATCGTGTCAAACTTGCCAGAAATCATCATCTAACCACCTACATTGCTTCTAACCTATAGATTCTTGCTAATTCTATCTAATTCAAGCCATGGTGAGAAAATTACTAACCTGTGAAATTGATGAAAACAGATGATGAAATACTTCGATCCATTGCTTGCAAAGCTCCAGAATCACTCAATGCCTTGATATCTTGCTTCTGTATGCACTAATTCTTGATCAAAATGCTTGGATCACCATAACAGATTTTCATTTGCAGTTGGATATGTGAAAACTCAAGAACACGATTTGGCCAATGATTCACTCTGGTTTTGATCTCTACACACTCAGTGATGATTATTGAATTGAATTCACTCAAGAAATTGGATTGATTCTGAAGAAAATGAAGAACTCGATGATGAATTGCAATGGAGGGAATTGAAACTCAATATTTCTTCTCTGCACCAAATGACACCCAACCCTGATCCTGATCAACTCTAATGGTTATATAGGTGATATTAGAAACTTCTAGAGAGTGCTGGAATGATCCTATGAGAAAATGATAATCTCATGTCATGAGATGTTGAAAATGGCCAATGCAAAAACCAGTCCCATCTTACTCTGTTACAGCATCTCAAAATGGCTTGAATTTCTCCTCTAATGAGAATTAGAAAGTGTAGGAATGGCTCCTTGCCTTGTACCTTGATCCTTATGTGATTTGGCAAGTGTAACTTCCTTTGTAAGCAACTCATGACAAGCCCAATTTCTTGACCTCAAATTCAAAATCAAATGGTGTCAATGATCTCAAAACATGTTTTCCCTTCAATTTGGTATATCACATGATGTATTTTGGCTTTGGATCAAAAAATCCCAAATTTGGTCACTTGAAAATGGACTTTTACCTTCCATATTTGGTCAATTTTATCATTTTGAGTTCCATGCATTTCCAAGCCATCATGACCTCTTTCCTAGACTCAAAACATCATTTTGAGCAAGTTTGATGTTGAGCATTTTTCCATTTGAAGCTTGCAAGTAGGAGTTTTAGGCATATGCTTGAAATGACCTATAATCTTACTTTCCCAAAATACCCCTTGCTTGTCAAGATCATAAGTAGAGCTCCACAAATCAGATTGAGGCATACCATACCTTTCTAGAAAGCTACGTTCATTAGGAGAAACTTTCATGTTCACTAAGAATCCATTTGAAAATTCCTTGTGGGGAAAAAGTTGCTTAGAAGTCAAGGGACTTTCACAGATAAATTTCAGTGTCCTCAGATGACCTGTAACTTGCAAGAACCATAACTTGAGTTCTATAAACCTCCTTGATGCCTTCCACCACTAAAATTAAAGGTCTTGAGATGATCTACAAGTTTCATGTTGGCCAAGGATCCATTTGAGACTTGAATTTTGAATTATTTGGCTTGGAAGTTTGACCTAAATCAGGGAATTTTACACAGAAACCCTAATTTAGAAACTTCTCTTCTTCTTGGTTTCTCTTGATTTCTCCTTGTCACAACACCATATCCATATACAAATATCAAATGATGAATCCCACATCCTTTAAATGGGCCTTGATGCCCTTCAATCAAGCATCAAACCTAGGGTTGACCTAGGTGAAACCCTAGTTGACTGTCTTCAGCTGTAGCTCTTGCAACCACACCAATAACTTGTCTTACTTTCAAAATGACCCTCTAGGCCTTCCATGATGTCTACACACATTCCATGCCTAAGTCCATAGCTCACAACCTCTATGATGATCTTCAACTACTCCCCAGATAGGCTATAAATCCACTGCTTGATCTATTAATTTCTCAAAGCTCCACCTTCTTTCTTGGTGACCTGAATAGGCTTGAATCTTGATAAAAACCTTTTGGATATGCTTCTTGAGATGAAAATAGCACTTGATCCCTTGTTGGATGACTTGCCCATGCTATGCTATGCAAATGAATGAACTATGTATATGATCTACTATGCAAATGATAAAGCTATGAAAACACAAATCAGGTAAAACAAGTTGGTCAAATTTTAGGGTGCAAACAAGAGTCGAGGTCACAGTCGCTATCTCCGCTGTCTTCAGACACCGCATTGACGCTTTCAAATATCACCCCGCCACTGGTAAACTGGATCGGCCCTTTACCTCGAGACGCACTGCTAGAAGAAGAAGAAGCTTCAGCTCCAAGAGAATATCCCAACCCAAACTTATCTTGCTTGTTAGGTATCTCCAAGATTCACCCCCAACCTGGGGTAGATCCGGCTTGGACAACGGCCCGGGCCTCCTTGAATGAAGAGAGAGTCATTTCTGGCCTCTCAGTGACTACAGGAGCTACGTCCTTCACTTTGACAGCTTCGAACGCTTGGCATAGAGTCTCATGGATTTCCCCATCCATTTCAACATACTTGAAGGACGACAAATGGATCACCATTATGTCTTCCTCGCCACAAACGGTCATGATGCTGCCTCTGACAACATACTTGAGTTTCTGGTGCAACGTGGAGGTCACGGCTCCAGCAGCATGGATCTATGGCCGGCCCAAGAGACAGCTGTAGGCAGGCATGATGTCCATAATATAAAAGATTGCGTCGAACGTTTCCGGTCCGACTTGGATTGGCAGGGTCACCTCCCCGAAAACGTGGCGTTTAGTTCCATCGAACGCCTTCACTACCAGATCACTGGGTGTGCAAATCACTCCACGAGTATCTAACTTCGTTAATGCCTTCTTCGGAAGAACATTGAGTGACGAACCCGTGTCCACCAACACGTGCGACATAATCGTTCCCCTACACTCTATCGAGATGTGCAGGGCGCTATTGTGGTTCCTCCCTTTCGGCGTCAGCTCCAGGTCAGTGAACCCTAGCCCATTTCCAGCATTTACGTGGGCTACGACCTCTTCCAGCTGGTTTACCGATATTTCCTGCGGTACATATGCGGCGTTCAACACCTTCAGCAGCGCATTGCGGTGTGCTTCAGAACACAGCAACAGATTCAGGATGGAAATTTTTGAGGGCGTCTGATGGAGATGATCCAAAATCTTGTAGTCACTCTTTTTAATCAACCACATAAACTCCTCGGCGTCTTTAACAAGTAAGTCTTTTTCTGCCCCACGCGGGATCTCTTCGACGACTTTACTTTTTCCTTTATCAGTTGCGTCAGCTCTGTCCGCCTTGTCCGTCACGACCTCAGGAGGTGCAAACACTCTTCCGCTGCGAGTGATTCCGCTAATGCCTGCCAGGTTCTCCATAGACGACCCAAACGGTTCTAGTTCCAACTTTTGTCCATTGCAATAGACTTCAGCCCCATAATGCCATGGGACAGCATTAGTGCTTTCGAACGGTATCGGCCCGGCTTTGGTGATGGTAATCTTGGGAGGCCTGGGTGCAGAAATAGTTATCGTCTGGCGAGGGATGGTGATGGTGGCGACCTTATCATCTTGCTTCAGCATGACCTCTCCTGATCCAATTTCGGCCCTCTGGCTAAACTGTAAAATACCTTCAGTCATCAGACTTTGAATTCCCTCTATCAACTGTTCACATCCATCAGGGCTCGTGGCACAGTCCATACACACCTCTCCGCAACCTGGAAAGAAACCTCTTTTCATCAGCTTAGCTTTAACGAAGCCAAGCGGTGTCTTCAGATCTCTGACGTCAGTCAACAAATCTAAATTCTCGTCTTCAATAATGGCGTTTACTCCACCTCCCCTATGATTCGGCATAGGATTTTTCGTGACGTTTGGCACATTATCGGAGAAGTTGATGATCTTAGCGTCCACCATATCCTGCACCTTGTGCTTGAAGGCTTTGCAATTCTCTATTGTGTGGCCTGGTGCCCCTGAGTGAAACTCACAAGTTGCATTCGCGTCATAACCTGGCGGAGGTGCCCCTGTCAAGGGAGCCAAAGTTCTCTTCTGGATCAACTGTAGCTGAAGCAAAGTCTGTAACAGCTGCGCGTACGACATGGGCGGTGTCTCGAGGTGACGGCTCGACAGAGGTGCCCGATTCTGATACTTTCTGTACCCTTGTTGATTCTGCTGCTGCTGCTGTTGTGGCTGTTGAACTACCGGGATAGTTATACTGGCCACCTGTTGGTGAAGGCCTTTACCCTTCCTTCGGGCGTTGGAAACGACGCTCGTTTCTCCTTCCCGTCATTTGCCACTATAAGGCTTCTTTCCGCCTCCTCCATCTGAGGATGACTCACCTTGAATTTTCCCGAGTTTGATCCCATTTTCAATGTGCTCACCCGTGATAATGAGATCTGAGAAGGTTCCAGACATACCACTGACCAATTTCTCATAGTAAACCCCTGGGAGGGTGGCTACGAACATCTGCACAAGCTCACGTTCCACCATCGGCGGCTGAACCCTGGCTGCCAACTCACGCCACCGCTGGGTGTATTCCTTAAACCCTTCATTGTTCCTTTGCGACAGATTCTGCAGTTGGACTCGGTTCGGGGCCAAGTCGCTATTGTATTGGTAGTGGTGCACGAATGCTTCAGCAAGGTCCTTCCACGTGTGCACACTGGTAGGTTCCAGACTCATGTACCATTCGAGGGAGGGTCCGGACAGACTGTCCTGAAAGAAGTGCATCAGCAACTTCTCGTCCTCAGAATGAGCTGACATTTTCCTGTAGTACGATCTCAGGTGGACGCGAGGGCAAGTGGTGCCCTTGTACTTTTCAAAGTCAGGTACCTTGAACTTGGGAGGCACCTTAAAATCAGCAATCAGTCCCAGCTTGGACATATCAACGCCCAGGGTGTTCTGGTTTTCGATATTTCTCATCTTATCCTCGAGTGCCTTGAACCTTAGACGTGCTTCAGCAGTCAGTTCCCCTTCAGCACCTCTTTGAGAGAACACATCGTCCTGACGATCTTCTAACCATGGCTGAGGCCCAAACAGATTCCCAACTCCTGCATTGCCGTTGCCCAGTCCAACATTGACATTAGCTTCAAGACTCCCATTACCGACGCTCGTCGTATTGCCATTGAGTCCCATGTTAGCTATCACATTACCGTTGGCACTGCCATTCCCCCCGGTCACGGGGACGCCATTCTGAGGAGTTTCAACTGGTGGAGGGGTAGGCACAGTCCCACCATGGAGTACGCCATTGCTATCGACCCTTGAAATCAGAGGCTGGACCAAGGTTCTGAGCTGATCCTGGCCATTGGCGACCGCTTGCATAAGCTCCATGAAGCGATCCATTCTTTCGCGGAGTTCCTGAACATCAGTTTGCACTTGCTCCATGATTCTGGTTTGATTCGCTCTGGTCGGATAGCGGTGGATGGGTCTCTGATCAATCCTGGAACAACCTGAAACAACCTGAAAACACAAAAGGGTTAGGAAAAAACGACAAAGTGCTCGTTATGCAAATGCTTCATGCAAATGCAAACGTGTGTCTGTGCGTTAGGGAGATCTCCCCCGATCCTAGTGCCAGTGTTGATAATAAGAAGTCTGAGTCCAGTCATGGAAATAACAATCTCATATATAAAGAAAGCCCATCAAGGCAGTACACAACATCAGTGAGTACAAGCAGAATCAATAGCATGACCTCGACCAACAAGCCTGGTGATGGTCAGCATACAACTATGATCAAACAAAAGGAATACAAATAGTCAAGCACGGCCACGAGCGCGAAACTCTTCTAACAACCCCTTCGTTTCTGGATGATCAGGACGAGTGAGTAACCCTTCGACGAGTAGCTCCCTGTGCATAATGGTATACTGAAGACCTTCAACCGAATCTTCCCATGCTCCTTCGATGAAACAATCTTCTAACTTCCGCTTCTTGGACTCAAACGTCAGTTTGCGCTCCTTCAGGTTAGCGAGAGCTCTGTTGAGCTGGCCTTCAGCGGCATATCTGCGAGCGGTTTCTTCATAAAACCTCTTCTCACTGGCCTTCACCTGGGCTTTCAGCTTGGAGATCTGTTGCATCAGCTTATCCTCCCGCTCTTTCCTGTTGGCTAGGGAGGCCTTCCAGTGCTGGTTAAACTTGGATATCCTCCGATACGCTTCGTCTAAGTGTTGCTTCTTCGTGGCCAGTACATCATTGACAGCTTTGAAGTCTCGACCCATGCACTCACGCTCGGCTATCTGCTTAGTCAAATCTGTCCCCAGCTGGTTCACCAGCTCCGTCTGCCTCTTGAAGGAATGAACGACTTCGTTTCTCTCGCTTCTGAGCTGAGCCAATTCTTTCTCCAGTTCTTCATTTGCCTTTTTCAATTCATCTCGCTCAGCTAACACCCGATTATGCTGCTGAATAGGCACGGTAGTAGGCTCTTCAATCATTGGAGGGCTTTCTGGCTTGGCAGGAAGAAACGACATCCCTATAGCATTGGCTCTGGCTCTGATCCACGCCACATACGGAGGGTAGGCTTGATTATTGCTTCTCCCTAGCAATGGTTTTCCCCTCTTACTGATGCCATTCCAAGCGCGTTGAAGCTTAGATAACAGATCCCCCTCTAGAAGACCAGTGAGGTACAGAGATTCCTGCACCTCTTCATCCTTCGGCGGAGCTCTCAAAGCATACGCGAACTGTCGGACCAGCAAAGACGGATTGTAGTTTATGCAGCCCTTCCTGCCTATCAAAGGCACGTTTGGAAATCCGCTACAGCTGAAGATAATCTCGGTACCCAACCTATCTCTGTCAAACCAGTCAATATCCTCCGCAGATAGACTTATCAAACGCTCGGACCACTCAGTTGTGGCTGCATACGAAACAAAGGGACCCCTCTTTGGCAGATGACTATCAAGCCATTTATAAAGCAAGGGCACACAACACGAGACATTCTTGCCCCTTCTATTCTCGTTTTTGTAGTGGGTGGAGTGGTAGACATCTCCCATCAAGGTAGGGACTGGATTCCCGGAAGCGAAGATGCAGAAGGCATCGAAGTTTACAAAATCGGGCATATTGGGGAACAGAATGATGCCATATATGCACAGAGCGAGGATGGCATTGAACACGACCCAACATCCGTCTTTGGCGCGCTGCTGAGCCTTACCCACTAAGAACTGCAAGGAGAAACCGGGAACCTTGTTCCAACTAGACAATGCCAACTCGGAGGCATCCAGAAGGAGTGAAGGAGCTAGACTAGCCAGATCAGGCTCAGCATCCATATGAACAAAAGGCATCTGCCTCTTGATAGGCACACCTAACAAATTAGCAAACTCCTCTAGCATGGGTGCGAGAACAAAGTCCTGGAAAGTGAAGCATCTCAGCGGAGGATCGTAGAACTGCAGCAGAGCGTGCAACCCATTCAACTCGAATGCAGAAGGTTTACGAACCAAACTGAGCAATTTGCCGTAAGATTTTCTGAACTCATCTCTCACAGAATCATCTGCTAAAACAATCAAACCAGTCAGCTGAACCACATCAGGGGCAGGGAGCTTGTAAGCCACGGTCTTCCTCAGAGAACCCATAATAATACAATAGGAGGCAAGAAATCCTAGATCGGGGAAAACGGTACCTGCAACACAGACACTCGTTAATGAAATGCAAATGAGTATGCAAAGCAATATAAAATGCAATCATGCAGCAGGAGATCAAGGCAACTGCGCTGTGGAGATTCTGTATCAACAAAACCATAATGCTGCTCTGTCAGGAACAACCACTTTCTCTGATAAGAAGAAAACCCTGGTATCGGACCACAAATCTGCTCTGTCAAGAACACACACACATAAGACCATAAGTCTGCTCTGTCAAGAACAAACATCTGATACAGGACCTCTGATGCAGGACCAAAACTCTGCTCTGTCAAGAACAAACATCTGATAATAAGGGCCTCTGATACAAGACCAAAACTCTGCTCTGTCAAGAACAACCATACATCTGCTGATGAGGTCCTCAGACCCCAATCATAAACCTGCTCTGTCAAGAACACACATATATCTGAAGACAAGGTCCTCTGATACAGGACCAAAACTCTGCTCTGTCAAGAACAAACATCTATCTGCTGATGAGATCCTCAGACCCCAACCTGTTCTATCAAGAACAAATACACATCTCTGAATATAAGGTCCTCTGATACAGGACCAAAGCTCTGCTCTATCAAGAACAAACATTTATCTGATGATAAGAACCTCCGGTGTCAACAAAACTGATTCACTGTCAAGAAAACCAGGTAGTCTGAAGGTCAAAGTTTCCTGCAATAAACCCAACCCTGCTCACAGGTATGGACCTAAACTGACTCAAGTTCGGCATCCTATGCGTTCATCAGCGTCACAGACATTCAAGAGGGGTGATACGATACCCAGAAGGTGTGGCATCACCAGCTCATGAAGTGGCCTCACTCGGCTGAATCACAAATGATCGGTCCCCAGAGTCGACAATCCTCCAAACCAACAACCCCCTCAACCCAAAGGGTAGAAAAAGAAGCCAACCGGGAGAACCTCGTCTGAGCGTGGATTTCATGAGACACTAGTGCCTACCAAGCAAGCACGCGCCCACTAATTTCCACAACTAATGCTATGTTCACTCAAGCCTGGGTCTGGCTTATCACTCATCAGAATGCCCCTCCCACAACAACATAGATAATCATATCATACTGAAAATAAAATGCGGGAAATAAAATGCGATAAATAAACATAACCCAACGAATAATCATACAAGCGCTAGGATTGACTCTCGCAGGGGACGTCGGATCCGCAAACTGACTCGCATACGGGACGTTGGATCCCAGGAAACTATCAAGTCGCCAACAGAGTCGCCAGCTGTCGCTTCCGCGAAAATAAGGTGCCGGAAAAACAGAAGAGTCGCCACCTTTCGTTATTTATCCCTCGGAACGGGAAAGGAAACGATCGGAAAAACCTGTCGAAAAAGGTATAAGACAAGGTCGTCGCAACCGTTGTCTGGGTTCGGGAGTCGGTTACGCAAGGGGAAGGTATTAGCACCCCTCACGTCCGTCGTACTCGACGGGATCCACGCTTGTTGTGTTTACTGGACGAGTTGGTTTTATCTATCTACCTATCAAGGCTGGCTTAAAAAGAAAAGAAAATGACTCGGCAAAGCGTCGCGCTTTATGCCTACGTATTCTCATCAGAGAATGAGAAATCAGAGTCAACGTAGTTCGGCTAACTACGGGGTACGGGGAACGTGGCTCGCCAATACGTCAGTATTATGCCTACGTACTCTCAACAGGTATGAGAGATCAGAGCTTACGTAGTTCGGGATAATACGGATTACGGGAATTCAGATTCATCTGTTCTATCGAGTAGGGTTAAACAGCAGTTCCAGCAGTTAGGGACAAAGCCTGTTTGCGATGGCGCTGAAGTTTAACGACACTCTTTTCTTCAGAAAAGCTTCCTTTGAATTATGGGCCCACGGGGCAAAAAGTTTGAAGTTTGTTTTCTGTCTTTTACGAAAGAAGTGTTTTTTATTGTGTTTGCAATTTCAATCGCACTAAAGACTATGACCTGAGAGTGAATGCGTCGCATGTCACCCAAAGGGCGCCATACTAAACATTCGGATTGTTGAAAAGAAGCTCTCCAACAATCCTTTCTCAGATAGCTTAAGGCTCGTAACGTACGAAAGAAATCATTCATGATTACTGTATCTTAAGTTGTTTTGAGATGAGAAGAGAGAGGGCTCAACTACGGGGAGACTATCAAGTCCTACTGTTGTCATGCCAAGGATTCATCCTATAGTTGAGGTTTGAAACAGGGAACTCCTAGAAGTTATCATGCATAGGTTTCAACCTAAAGTTCTAATCATCACTTCCTTATCAAGGGAAATGAGAGTCCTAAGGGATCCTGTCAATGATAAACAGAAACAGATAAAGCATCAGCTAAAACAGTAAACAGTAAACGATTGTAAAATGCATGCAATGCAAGTGAGGGAGGAAATGTGTGTGGGGCAGCAGCCTCCACAAGCTCATCTCAACCTCAAGCCAGAATGAATAACAATAATCATATAGAAAAGTAAAACATGCTATCAAGCAAAATATAGTAAACTGCAATCATACAGAAGAAATAACATGCTGTCAAGCAAAATAAACCACATGGGCAAGGGAGCAGGGCTCTACCGAATACCCGCAAGCAAAGCCATACAGTAATAATACAAGTAGAGGGAGCCACTCAACCTCTAGTGCAATCATGCTCCTAGATTAAAGTTAGTCTGGATATGGACTTATTCTAATGCATCAAGCAAGTCAAACAAGGCACATCAGCACAGAAAAGAAAACAGACAAGAAAGCAGATCAACCCCTCTCTCTCAAGCTTCAGCTCTTCTGACAGCAATCTAGTCTCCAAACATCAATCACCCTTCAAGGCTATCATCTCTCATGACAAATATCAATTTTCTTATCCAGGTTTCAACCCTTCAACATAAGTTTCAACTTAATCTTCTTCTTCAAGCTTCAGCTTTCCAGTCAACTCCACCCTCAGGCTTTGCTCTTAACCACAAGTATCAATTGGATTCCTTCAGGCTCTCAAGTCTCAATGTAAGTGTCAACTTCCTTTAGTCCTCAAGCCTCAGCTCTTACTCTCAATCTCAATTGAATCCCCTTCATAAGTACCAACTTGGTCTTCAGGCTTCAGCTCTCTGTGCTTCACCAGTCTTAACCAGCTTTCCCCTTTATCTACAAGCTTCAGCTCCTCAGGGTAGTCTTCAATCATATGGTAGTGTCAACTTCAATCTTCTAAGCCCCAGCTCTTCATTCAGTCTTTATTGAATCTTCAAGTATCAACCTGCTCTTCAAACTCTTCAAGCTTCAGCTATGGCAATGCCCAAGGAATCATCCTCTTCCACACTCTTCAATGAAGTCTTCATCTTCAAACTCAAGCCCAACATCTTTCAAGATACTCAAACCAGAGGATAATTGATTTAACAGGATGAGGGGAAATGATGAACAACTTATTGACAACCAAAGGAAGCCTGTAAGGGTTCATCATGAAGAGAGACTGGTTCCCTCAAAGTTCTACTTCCCAGATAAAGCCACTCATCCCTCCAAAGTAGGGATGTGAATATCTGAGGAGGACTTTTAGTCATTGGGAAGAATGGAAGCACAAGATGCTTTCCATGTTTGTGAAAGAAATCATTCTAACTACAAGGCTCTCCCTATGTCCTATCTCCTAATCTTCACCAGACACCTTCAGACACCACCACATCCAAAGCTCCAAGCAACTTCAAGCCACCTTAAGCATCTTCCTCTTGTCTTCAACTTGTCTTCAATCTCAATCAAAGGCAAACCAAGCACAAACCCCAATCTAAGGGAACTAACTGAGTTAAACTAGTTGAATTAGCAAATTAGGATCACCTAAAACCTAGCACTAAAGTTAGTCCTAACTAAAATACTAAAATCAATTGTAAAATCTTACAAAAATTACTATGGGAACCTAGGTCAATCATGACTTTACCACATTAGTTTCAAAGATCAAACCATCAAATTCGACCTAGAACTAAATTCTACATTCTAAGGCATCAAACCTAAAACCCTAAAAGGAGGCACCTAAATATCAACCTAGAAAGCACACCTATTTTCATCACAAAAATGTGATAAAAATTCTATGGGATCATACATGTCTAACCTAATCACACACAAAAAACTAGGCTTAAAATCATCACCATGAGATCAAACAAAATTCCACAAAAATATGCATCAAACATGAACATTTTAATATCAATTAAAATATAAAATTCCAATTAAATCAGAAAATGCATGTAATGAAAATATTTTTTTTCTAAAAAATAATAGACTCAATCATGAGTAATATGCAAAAAGAATGGGTTTGATTGGATTAATATTCAATTAGTTATGATTTTTACAAGAATCATGAATTAAATGGAAATTAAATGAAAATCAACTAAAAATGAATAAGCGCGCGGTGCAAGAAGTAATCATTTTCAGTTAAAAAACTGGGTTGGGCTCGCTGGGGGGTGTGAATAGCACTCAGATCACTAAGCCCAAAACATCAAATAAATGAAACGCAACGTTTCTTGCTTCAGAATCCTTCACAACCCAACTTTAAAACACAACCGTTGGATCAGCTCCCAGTCAATGGTCAGACCATGATCTAATGGTGAAAACTTCATCTTCTCCATTTCAAACGCCTGAGCTTCGCGCCCAGCTCCGGCCACCGCCGGTGGAGCTCCGATCGTCCCCTTCAACCCTAGTTCTTCCTAGAGGCCTCCAATCCAAGAGGTCAAAACATGAATCTTATCCTAAATCTTGCCACGAGTTCAACCATGCCATTAGTTTCTTCTGAAACCCCAAGAATCATCATCTCCCAATCTCAACCGAAAATGGCAATTCTCCTAATTTGTCTCTAATTGATCAATTAACCATCTGAAATCCATCCTAGGCCATTCTACAACTAATCTAGCACCTTAATTCAACCTAATTCTACCTAAATCATGCTATAGGAAGAAGGTTACCAACCTGGAAATTCTTGAATAACAGATGCACGAATCCTCCAAATCAAGCTCTTAAATCTTCTGGACACGATCACTGACCCTCCTCCTTTCTTCTATATGCAAAAGATTCAATGGAAAGTGCTTCAATCTTGAAACACGATGATGAGTTGCAGGTTCTGAAAACCACTTGCTCCCACACGATCTAGCCACCAATTCTTCTTGAAAATGATCTGAAATCACTCCTTGGCACTCATGGAAGGAGTATCAATCAAGAAAATGAATGGAAGTTGAGGAATTTGATGAAACCGATTTCAATTGCAATCTATGAAAACTCAATCTCAAACTATGCTCAATCCTTCAATGATCACCAACCTCTGCCATGGATCCATTCTACTCAATATATAGATGAAGTTTGGATGATCTAGAACCCTCTAGATCCTTCCAATGAGATTTTCCACATCTCATGTCATGAGATTTTGAATCACTTATCATGACATGTACACCCCTTGCAAACAGCTTAGAATTCATCCCATTCACTCTTAATTTCTCCCCTAGTGAGATATTAGAGGTGTTTAGCTTGCAAAAACCCTTGTCCATGCCTTGATTTTGAGTTTTGCAAATGATGCTTAATATGCAAGTAAGTGCTTTTCAAAGCAAGTCCACAATTTAGACCTCAAATCAAAAATGTGGCTAAACCATTGTTTTTAAAATGTTTTCTAGAGTCAAAATGATATATTACATGCCATGTTTTGGATGTGTAGGTTGAAAATATCAATTTCCAACTTTGGTTTATTTAACTTATGCCCTTATTTTAGGTCATTTTTGCAACTTTGAGCTACAAGCCTTTTCAACATCTCATGACCTCCTTAATAGCCTTAAAACATCATTTTAAGCAAGTTTGATGTTGAAAATTTTTCCATTTGAAGCTTGGAAATAGGAGTTATGGCCTTATGCTTGAAATGACCTGTAATCTCCAAATAACCAAAATGCCCTTGACTTGTCAAAGCCATAAGTTGATTTCTACAAATCCTATCAAGGACTTCTAGTACTCTCTAGAAAGCTAAGAAGATAAGGAACAACATTCATGTTGACCAAAAGTTCATAGGAATCATCCTTCTTGGGCAAAAGTTGGATGCAAGCTGGGTGACTTTCAAGGCCCCAGATTTACATACCTCAGATGACATGTAACTTGTCAAAGTCATAACTTGAGCTCTACAAATCCTATAAAGGACTTCTAGTACTCAAATTAAAGCTAAGCTCAATATATAAAACATTCATGTTGTGGGAAAGATGAGATGACAATCACATCTTGAGCTAAACTGCCTTGAAGATAGGGGTCAAACTAAGGGATTTTACACTGTCAAGCCTTAGAAACCCTAGCTTGAAACTTCTCAAACTCTTCAATCATGATGAGTTGACCTTGGAATCATCCTTATAACATCTCAATGCATCAATCCATGATCACATGGCTCTTGGATTAGGTCTCACCCTCTCCAAATCATCAGTTGACCTAGGGTTGACCCAGTCAAACCCTAATTACACCACTCATGGCTGAGTCTTCTTAATCTTGCACAATGACCTATCTAGGCCTCATGATGGCTTTCAAGACATCTCATAAGCTCTCTCAAGGCTTCAAGTCCACATTCTTGGCTTCAGAATCATCTGAGGAACTCCCACAACTCTCAAGTTAGGAGGCACACAACCTTGGTTTCAACCAGTCTTTCTGAGAATCTTTTGACTTCTCTGACAAAGATATCTACCCTTGCACACTTGAATAACCTTCATAGCTAGCTTCATAGTCTTGTATAGCTCTTGATTGGTAATCATACCTCTTGATCTCTTGCATACATGTCAATGAAATGCAAATGATAATGCTAATGTGAATGAAATGAAACATAAGCTAGGTAAAGAAGAGTTGGTCAAATTTTGGGGTGCAACACCCCACCACTGGTAAACTGGATCGGCCCTTTACCCTGGGACGCACTGTGAGAAGAGGAGGTTTCAGCCGCAGGAGAGTATCCTAACCCAAACCTGCCCTGTTTGTTAGGTATTTCTAGAATCTGACCCCAGCCTGGGGTAGATCCGGCTTGAACAACGGTCCGGGCTTCCTTGAAGGAAGAAAGAGTCATCTCTGGTTTTTCAGTCATCACAGGAGCCACGTCCTTGACTTTAACGGCTTCGAACGCCTGACATAGGGTTTCGTGGATTCCCCATCCATCTCAACATATTTGAAGGACGACAAATGGCTCACCATTATGTCTTCCTCGCCACAAACAGTTACAATGCTGCCTCCGACAGCATACTTGAGCTTCTGGTGTAACGTGGAGGTCACGGCACCAGCAGAGTGGACCCATGGTCGGCCTAAGAGACAGATGTAGGCAGGCATGATGTCCATAATGTAGAAGACTGCGTTGAAAGTTTCTGGCCCGACCTGGATTGGCAATGTTACCTCTCCAAAGACATGACGCTTGGTTCCGTCGAAAGCCTTCACAACCAGATCACTGGGTGTGCAAATCAATCCTCGAGTATCTAACTTCATCAATGCCTTCTTCGGAAGAACATTGAGCGACGACCCTGTGTCCACCAACACATGAGACATAATTGTTCCCCTACACTCTATTGAGATGTGCAGAGCACTGTTGTGGTTCCTTCCCTTCGGCGTCAGCTCCAGGTCAGTGAACCCTAACCCGTTTCCAGCATTCACGTGGGCTACCACCCCTTCCAACTGGTTGACCGAGATTTCTTGCGATACATACGTGGCATTCAAAACCTTTAACAGCGCGTTGCGATGTGACTCCGAACACAGCAACAAATTCAGGATGGAAATTTTCGAGGGTGTCTGATGGAGGTGATCCATGATCTTGTAGTCACTCTTCTTGATCAACCTCATGAACTCTTCAGCATCCTTAACAAGTAAGTCTTTCTCTACCCCACAAGGGGTTTCCTCAACGACTTTACTCTTTCCCTTATCGGTCTCATCAGCTTTGCCCGCTTTGTCCGCTTTGTCCGCCACAATCTCGGGTGGAGCAAATATTCTTCCGCTGCACGTGATTCCGCCAATTCCCACTAGGTTATCCACCGACTGCCCAGAGGGTTCTAGTTCCAACTTTTGTCTGTTGCAGTAGACGTCTGCCCCATAATGCCATGGGAAAGCATTGGTGCTTTCAAAAGGTATCGGCCCAACCTTGGTGATGGTAATCGTGGGCGGCCTGGGTGTAGAAATGGTTATCGTCTGGCGAGGGATGGTGATGGTGGCAACCTCATCATCTTGCTTCAGCATTACCTCTCCAGATCCATATTCGGCCCTTCGGCTAAACTGCAAGATTCCTTCGGTCATCAGACTCTGAATCCCCTCTATCAACTGTTCACATCCATCAGGACGAGTCGCACAACCCATACACAGTTCTCCACAGCCTGGAAAGAAGCCTCTCTTCATCAGCTTGGCTTTAACAAAGCTAAGCGGTGTCTTCAGATCCTTGACGTCAGTCAATAAATCCAAATTCTCGTCTTCAATAATGGCATTCACCCCACCTCCCCTTATGATTCGGCATAGGGTTCTTCATGACATTCGGCACATTATCTGAGAAATTGATGATCTTAGCATCCACCATATCTTGCACCTTGTGCTTGAAGGCTTTGCAGTTTTCTATCGTATGGCCAGGTGCCCCTGAGTGAAACTCGCACGTTGCATTCGTGTCATAACCTGGCGGAAGTGCCCCTGTCAAGGGAGCCAGGGTTCTCTTCTGGACTAGCTATAACTGAAGCAGAGTTTGTAACAGCTGAGCATAAGACATGGGCGGTGTCTCAAGGTGACGGCTCGACAGAGGTGCCCTGTTCTGATACTTTATGTATCCTTGCTGATTCAGCTGCTGCTGTGGCTGGGGTTGTTGGACAGCAGGGATGGTTATGCTAGCCACCTGCTGGCGAGGGCCTTTACCTTTCCTGCGAGCATTGGACACGGCGCTCGTCTCTCCTTCCCGCCTTTTGCCACCATATGGTTTCTTTCCTCCTCCAGATGAGGATAGATTAACACCTTGGATTTTCCCCAGTTTGATCCCATTTTAAACGTGCTCGCCCGTGATGATGAGATCTGAGAAGCTTCCAGACATACCGCTGACCAATTTCTCGTAATAAACCCCTAGGAGGGTGGCTACAAACATTTCAACAAGCTCCCGTTCAACCATCGGCGGCTGAACTCTAGCTGCCAATTCACGCCACCGCTGGGCGTATTCTTTGAACCCTTCGTTGTTCCTCTGTGACAAGTTCTGCAGTTGAACCCGGTTCGGAGCCAAGTCACTGTTATACTGGTAATGGTGCATGAATGCCTCAGCAAGTTCCTTCCACGTGCGCACACTGGTAAGTTCCAAACTCATGTACCATTCCAAGGATGGCCCGGACAAGCTATCCTGAAAGAAGTGCATCAGCAGCTTCTCGTCTTCAGAGTGAGCGGACATCTTTCGGTAGTATGACCTTAAGTGGACACGAGGGCAGGTAGTGCCCTTGTACTTCTCAAAGTCGGGTACCTTGAATTTGGGAGGCACCTTGAAATCAGAAATCAATCCCAATTTAGACATGTCGACACCCATAGTGTTCTGGTTCTCGAAATTCCTCATCTTGTCCTCGAGTGCCTTAAACCTCAGACGTGCTTTAGCAGTCAGCTCTCCTTCAGCACTCCTCTGTGAGAACAAATCTTCTTGTCGATCTTCTAGCCATGGCTAAGGCCCATACAGATTTCCAACACCTGTGTTACCGTTGCCCAGTCCAGCATTGCCATTAGCTTCAAAATTTCCATTACCGACGCCAGTCGTATTACCATTGAGCCCCATATTAGCGATTACATTGCCATTGCCACCGCCATTCCCCCCGATCACGGGGATGCCACCCTGAGGAGTTTCAACAGGTGGAGGGGTTAGAACATTCCCACCATGGAGTACACTATTGCTGTCAACCCTGGGGATCAGAGGCTGGACCAAGGTTCTGAGCTGGTCTTGGCCGTTGGCAACCACATGCATGAGCTCCATGAAGCGGTCCATCCTCTCTCGGAGTTCCTGAACGTCAGTCTGCACTTGTTCCATTGCCCTAGCCTGATTTGCTCTAGTCAGATAGCGGTGGACTGGCCTTCGATCAATCCTGGAACAACCTGCATACACAAAGGGTTAGAAAAACGACAACGTGCTCGTTATGCAAATGCTTTATGCAAATGCAAACGTGTGTCTGTGCGTTAGGGAGATTTCCCCCGATCCTAGTGCCTGAGTGCCAGTGCTGATAATAAGAAGTCTGAGTCCAGTCATGGAAATAACATCTCATATATATAAAGAAAGCCCATCAAGGCGGTACACAACATCACTGAGTACAAGCAGAATCAATAGCATGACCTCAACCAACATGCCTGGTGATGGTCAGCATACAACAACGGTCAAAACAAAATGATTACAAATATAGTCAAGCACGGCCACGGGCTCGAAACTCTTTTAACAGATCCCTCGTTTCTGGCTGATCAGGCCGAGTGAGCAACCTTTCGACGAGTAACTCCCTCTTCCTAATAGTGTACTGAAGACCGTCAACTGAGTCTTCCCATGCTCCTTCGCCGAAAAAATCTTCTAACTTCCACTTCTTGGATTCAAACGTCAGTTTGCGCTTCCTTAGGTTAGCAAGAGCCTTGTTCAGCAGGCCTTCGGCGGCATATCTGCGAGCGGTTTCTTCATCAAACCTCTTCTCACTAGCCTTCACCTGGGCTTTCAACTTGGAGATCTGCTGCTTCAGTTTATCCTCCCGTTCCTTGCTGTTGGCTAGGGTGGCCTTCCAGTGCTGATTAAACTTGGATATTCTTTGGTACGCTTCATCCAAGTGCTGCTTCTTAGTGGCCAATACGTCGTTGACAAATTTGAAGTCCCGACCCAAGCGCTCACGCTCAGCCAACTGCTTGGTCAAATCTGTACCTAACTTGTTTACCAGCTCTGTTTGCCTCTTGAAGGAATGGACGGCTTCGCTTCTCTCGCTTCTGAGCTGAGCCAATTCTTTCTCCAGTTCTTCATTTACCTTCTTTAGCTCACCTCGCTCAGCTAACACCCGATTGTGCTGCTGAATAGGTACGGTGATAGGCTCTTCAATCACTGGAGGGCTTTCTAGCTTGGCAGGAGGAAACGACATCCCTATGATATCTGCTCTGGCTCTGATCCAGGTCACATACGGAGCGTAGGCTTGGCTATTACTTTTTCCCATCAATGGTTTTCCCCGCTTACTGATACCATTCCAAGCGTGCTGAAGCTTAGATAACATATCCCCCTCTAGAAGACCAGTGAGGTACAGAGATTCCTGCACCTCTTCATCCTTCGGTGGAGCTCTCAAAGCATAAGCAAACTGTCGGACCAGCAGAGATGGATTATAGTTGATACAGCCCTTCCTGCCTATCAAAGGCACATTCGGAAACTCGCGGCAGCTGAAGATAATCTTAGTACCCAACCTATCTCTATCAAACCAGGCAATGTCCTCCGCTGATAGACTCATCAAACACTCAGACCACTCACCTGTGGCTGCAGACGGAGCAAAGGGACCCTTCTTGGGTAGGTGATTATCAAGCCATCTATAGAATAGGGGCACACAGCACGAGACATTCTTGCCCCTTCTGTTCTCGTTTTTGTAGTGGACGGAATGATAGACATCTCCAATCAAGGTAGGGACTGGATTCCCTGCTGCAAAGATGTGAAAGGCGTCGAAGTCTACAAAGTCAGGCATATTAGGGAACAAAATGATGCCGTATATGCAAAGAGCAAAAATAGCGTTGAACACGATCCAACAACCGTCCTTGGCACACTGCTGGGCCTTTCCCACTAAGAACTGCAAGGAGAACCCGGGAACCCTGTTCCAACTAGACAAGACCAACTCGGAGGCATCCAGATGAAGTGAAAGAGCTAGACTAGCCAGATTAGGCTCAGCATCCATATGAACAAAGGGCATCTGACTCTTGATAGGCACACCTAACAAATCAGCATACTCCTCTAGTGTGGGTGCGAGAATAAAGTCCGGGAAAGTAAAGCATCTCAATGGAGGATCGTAGAACTGCAGCAAGGTGTGCAACCCATTCAACTCAAACACAGAAGGTTTATGAACCAAGCTGAGCAGTTTCCCATAAGACTTTCTGAATTCACCGCTCACAGAATCATCTGCCAAAGCAATCAAACTAGACAGCTGAACAACATCAAGAGTGGGGAGCTTGTAAGCCACAGTCTTCCTCAGAGAACCCATAACAGCACAAGAGAAGGCAAGAAAACCTGAACCGGGGGAAATGGTACCTGCAACACAGACACACGTTAATGAAATGCAAATGAGTATGCAAAACAATGCAAAATGCAATCATGCGGTAGGAGATCAAGACGACTGTGCTGTTGAGGAGATGAAGGTGAAGATTATGTATCAATAAAACCACAATACTGCTCTGTCAAGAACAACCATATCTCTGATGAGAAGAAAACCTTGATATCGAACCATAAATCTGCTCTGTCAAGAACAAACATATCTGATGATGAGAAGAAACCCCTGATGTCAGACTATAACTCTGCTCTGTCAAGAACAAACATATATCTGATGATGAGAACCTCTGATACCAACAAAACTGATTCACTATCAAGAAAACCAGGTAGTCTGAAGGTTAAGGTTTCCTGCAACAAACCCAACCCTGCTCATAGGTATGGACCTAAACTGACACAAGTTCGGCATCCTATGCGGTCATCAGCATCACAGACATTCAAGAGGGGTGATACGATACCCAAAAGGTGTGGCATCACCATCTCCTGAAGCGGCCTCACTCAGCTGAATTCCAAATGATCGGTCCCCAGAGTCGACAATCCTCCAAACCAACAACCCCTCAGGCCCAATGGGCCGGAAAAAAAGTCAACCGGGAGAACCTCGTCTGAGCGTGGATTTCATGAGACACTAGTGCCTGCAAAGCAAGCACGCGCCCACTAATTTCCACAACTAATGCTAGGTACACTCAAGCCTGGGTCTGGCTTCTCACTCATCAGAATGCCCCTCCCACAACAGCACAGATAATCATATCATACTGAAAATAAAGTTTGGGAAATAAAGTGCGATAAATAAACACAACCCAACAAGTAATCATACAAGCGCTAGGATTAACTCTCGCAGGGGACGTTGGATCCCCAAACTGACTCGCATAAGGGACGTTGGATCCCAGGAAACTATCAAGTCCCCAGCAGAGTCGCCAGCTGTCGCTTCCGCGAAAATAAGGTGCCGGCAAAACAGAAGAGTCGCCACCTTTCGTTATTTATCCCTCAAAACGGGAAAGGAAACGATTGGAAAAACCTGACGCAAAGGTATAAGACAAGGTCATCGCAACCATTGTCTGGGTTCGGGAGTCGGTTACGCAAGGGGAAGGTATTAACACCCCTCACGTCCATCGTACTCGATGGGATCCATGCTTGTTATGTTTATCTGACGGGTTTATTTACTATCTACTTATCAAGGCTGGTTTGAAAAGAAAAGAAAATGACTCGGCAAAGCGTCGCACTTTATGCCTACGTATTCTCATCAGAGAATGAGAAATCAGAGTCAACGTAGTTCGGCTAACTACGGGTCACGGGGGAAGGTGGCTCGCCAATACATCAGTATTGTGCCTACGTACTCTCAACAGGTATGAGAGATCAGAGCTTACGTAGTTCGGGATAATACGGATTACGGGGATTCAGATTCATCTGTTTTATCGCGTAGGGTTAACAAACAGTTCCAGCAGTTTGGTGTACGCAGCTTGACCCTTGGAGACTTAAGCGTTACCGTTTGCGGTCGAACTGAGAGTTAACAACAGTCTTTTCTTCAGAAAAGCTTCCTTTGACTTATGGGCCCACGGGGCAAAAGGTTTGAAGTTTGTTTTCTGTCTTTTACGGAAGAACTGTTTTTTATGGATGTTTGCAACTAATATCGCACTAGAGACTATGACCTGAGAGTGAATGCGTCGCATGTCACCCAAAGGGTGCCATACTAAACATCCAGACTGTTGAAAAGAAACTCTCCAACAATCCTTTCTCAGATAGCTTAAGGCTCGTAACCTACAAAGTCAGTTAACCTTTATTACTGTATTTTAATTTGTTTTGAGATGAGAAGAGAGAGGGACAACTAAGGGGAGACTATCAAGTCCTAATGTTGTCATGCCAAGGATTCATCCTATGGTTGAGGTTTGAAACAGAGAACTCCTAGAAGTTATCATGCATAGGTTTCAACCTAAAGTTCTATCATCACTTCCTTATCAAAGGAAGTGAGATTCCTAGGGGATCATGTCAAAGATAAACAGAAACAGATAAAACATCAGCTTAAACAGTAAATAGATATACAGTAAAATGCATGCAATGCAAGTGAGGGAGGAAATGTGTGTGGGGCATCAGCCTCCACAAGCTCGTCTCGACCTCAAGCTAGATATGAATAACTGTAATCATACAGGAAGGAATAACATGCTATCAAGCAAAATATAATAACTGCAATCATACAGAAGAAATGAAATAATATGCCATCAAGCACACACAAACCACATAGGCAAGGGAGCAGGGCTCTACCGAATACCCGCAAGCAAAGCCATACAGTAAAAATACAAGCAGAGGGAGCAACTCAACCTCTAGTGCAATCATGCTCCTAACTTAACACAATTTAAGTATGAACTTATTCTAATGCATCAAGAAAATCAAACAAGTCACATCAATACAATTGCACAGCAAGCAAACAGACAGAAAAGAAAGCAGATCAACAGCTTCCACAGCTTCACAGCAAAGCTCTTCTGACATCAGTTCAGTCCTCAGTCTTCAACTGCTCTTCAAGGCTATTCTCTTCAATAGCAAATATCAACTTTCTTCTTCAAGCTTTCAATGCATCAAACACAAGTGTCGACTTGTTCTCCAACTTCAAGCTTCAGCTCTTCATTTGATCTCAACAGGATTTCCTTTACAAGTGTCAACTTGTTCTTCTTGGTCTTCAAGCTTCAGCTCCAATGGTAGTCTTCAAACACAGAGAAGTATCAACTTCTAGCATCTTCAATCTTCTAGAAAGGAACTCCATCCTCTAGCAAGGGAGAAAGATTCATCTAACAAGAGCAAGGTTTGGATAGTGGACAGCAGAGTGAAGACCAAAGGTCACCACTAAGCACTCCATCATCAGAGAAAGGAACCCTCAAAGGTTCTACCAACTTGTGAAGAGCCACACATCCTACCAAAGGAGGGATGAGGCCTTCACAAGGGGACCTTATATCATAGGGAAGAATGGAAGTGATCAACACCTTCCATGTTTATGAAAGAAAAGAATCTATCTAGAAGCTCTTCTTACAAACCCTAATCTTAACACCTAAACAAAACTACACCAAAAGAAGATAAATATTCACATCCAAGCTTCTTCATGCATTCCTCAGCAGCCCACACAAGTCTTCATCATCATCCAAGAGCAAGAGAGGAAAAACCCTAAT
Organism: Lathyrus sativus; assembly: GCA_963859935.3. Lineage (NCBI taxonomy): Eukaryota > Viridiplantae > Streptophyta > Magnoliopsida > Fabales > Fabaceae > Lathyrus > Lathyrus sativus. The sequence continues at coordinate 286,908,176 of OZ012740.1, forward strand.
CTAAGGGAACTAAAGAAATCATTCTAGTTGAATTAGCAAGTTAGGATCACCTAAAACCTAGTACTAAAGTTAATCTTAACTAAAATACTAAAAACAATTGTAAAATCCTACAAAAATAACTACGGGAACCTAATTCAATCATGAATCTACCATACAAAATCCAGGGGTTGAATCATCCACAAAGTCCTAGAAATAAATCCTAAATCACAAGGTACTAAGCTTAAACCCTAAAACTAGAGCACCTAAAGTTTCAACCTAAAACTACTACCTAATTTCACCAAAAAAATGTGATAAAATTACTAGAGGATCATGCATATCTAAAATAATCACACACAAAAAATTAGCTTAATAATCATCACCAATTGATCACACAAAATTCAGCAAAACAAGGTATCAACCATAATGATTTTAATATCAATTAAAATATAAAAAATGCACATAAAATCACAAATGCATGAATCCCTAATATTTTTATTCAATAAAATTCTAGACTCATTCATGAGTCAGGGGAAAAAAACTTGGATCAATTTGGATTATTTTCCTATTTTTTATGAATTATTCTCTAAACCATATGAAATGCACAAAATAAAAGAAAATCAAAGAAATTAATAAAATTGGCGTGAAAAATAGCAATTCATTGCAGTTCAATCTAAGAATTGGGCCCAGAGGGAGCGTGGATAATAGTATGTGTACTAAGTCCAAGCGCTTCAAACTCATTTGCCTTCTCTTCAGAAATTCCCACAAGAAAGAAATATAGCACAAGCCAGGATTCGAACCAGTGCACACTCAGTTCACACAGCGAATAAGTAAAACGGTGAGTTTAAGGGGGAGGGTACATGGCTCATCAAGGGCGCTTGGATTGAGAGACTGAGTCCAACTTTCCACATGAATGGAGGGTGAGGATTTCATCTTCCTCATTTCAAACCTGAAACCTGCGCGCGAACCAGACATCGTCGGTGGCTTTTCCGGCCACCCCTGCACAACCCTAACTTCGTCTATAGCCAACCATTCGCCACGATTCCTGAATGAATCTTGCTCAAAATTTCACCAGCAATTCAACCATGCAATTAATTCATCCTCAAAACGCCTGAATCTTGAGATATCAATCTCAACCGAAAATGCAATCTAACCTAAATTGTCTCTACAGTTGCAATTGATCATCCTAAATCCATCTAGATCAATAGGGGAACCTAACCACATGCTTCTAGTTCACTGAAAACACATAATTAGAGAGAAATTTCAAGAAGTTAAAACCTGTGTTCGAGCTTGTAACAGATGCACTTCTTGCTCGATTCAACCTTCAAGATGATGCAGATTCACTCTAAATCACCTTCTGAAGCTAATGCAACCTTCACTTTTCCTTGATTTTGCCTTGAATTCAGAAACCGATTCCAACTTGCAGTTGTGAAACTTCAACCTCACTCTCTGCTTCAGGGCTCAATCTTCTCCAAAAAAATGGCTGAACACACTCAACCACTTATATAGAACTCATTAGAATCATCTAGAAAGTTCTGTAACCAACCATAGGATATTTTGCAATTTCAATTTCTCCTTCAAAATACCATGTTGTAACAGTCGTGCATTGGCTCTATTCTGGCTTGACTTTGCTTGCAATCATCATCTCATGAGATATTAAATCAGTTGGTTATGTTAATTTCCTTGCTTGCAAGCCAATGGTGTGAGTTTGATGTGTTGCTTCATCATAAAGAAACAACATGGAATGGTATGAAAATGACCTCAAACCAAAATTCCAATATTTCCAAAGTTTCTAAAACTATTTTTCCAATCAAAATGACCTATTATTTTGCCTTGTTTGGACACAAAATGATTTATTTCAATTTTTGGTCATTAAATCCCTTTAATTCTTCTTTTTTCAAATTTCTTTGAACCAAGTCTCTCCTTAGGCCATTTCAATGTCTCCTTGATGCATGGTCAAGGTTAAAACCCCATTTTGAGCAACTTTCAAGTTGAACAAAATTTCATTTGAGGCCTCTAAGTTGGTGAAAATGACCTATGATCACAAATGACCCATAATCACAACTTCCCCAAAATACCCTTGATTTGTCAAAGCCATAACTTGAGTTCTAAAAATCCTATCAAGGACTTATAGTACTCTATAGAAAGCTAAGAGGATAAGGAACAACATTCATGTTGACTAAAAGTTCATAGGAATCATCCTTCTAGGGCAAACGTGTCATGCAAGTTGGGTAACTTTCCAGCTCCAAATTCACATACCTCAGATGACTTGTAACTTGCCAAAGGCATAACTTGAGTTCTAAAAATCCTATCAAGGACTTCTAGCACTCAAATTAAAGCTAAGACACTGCTCTACAACAATCATATTGGGGGAAAGATGAGATGACAATCACATCTTGAGCTAAATTTCCTTGAAGATAGGGGTCAAACTAGGGGATTTTACACTGTCAAGTCTTAGAAACCCTAGCTTGAAACTTCTCAAACTCTTCAATCATGATGAGTTAACCTTGGAATCATCCTTATAAAATCTCAATGTATCAATCCATGATCACATGGCTCTTGAATTAAGTCTCAACTTCCTTCAAATCATCAGTTGACTTAGGGTTGACCCAGTCAAACCCTAGTTGCACCAATCATGGCTAAGGCTTCTTATTCTTGCACAATGACCTGTCTAGGGCTCAAAGTGATCTTCAAACCTTCTCATGAGCTCTCTCAAGACCTCAAGTCTAACTTCATGGCTTCAGAGTCATCTGATGACTTCCCACAACTCTCAAGTTAGGAGACCCCCATACTTGGTTTCAATCACTCTCTCTGAGGATCCTTTAACTTCTCTGACAAGGATATCAACCCTTGAACATCTGAATAACCTTCTTAGCTAGCTTCATAATCTTGTAGCTCTTGATTGGTAATCATACCTCTTGATCTCCTGCATACATGTCAATGAACTGCAAATGATAATGCTAATGTGCATGAAATGAAACATAAGCTAGGTGAAGAAAACTTGGCCAAATTTTGGGGTGCAACAAACAGTTTTCATTCGAGTATTAGTATGGCACTGTTTGAGGCATTATATGGTAGACGGTGTATGATGCCATTATGTTGGTATGAATATGGAGAGAGTTATATGGTTGGACCCGAGATAGTCCAGCAGACTACCGATAAGATCAAGATGATTCAAGAGAAGATGAAGATTTCTCAGAGTCGTCAAAAGAGTTATCATGACAAGAGGAGGAAAACACTTGAATTTTAGGAGGGAGATCATGTGTTTCTTCGGGTTACTCCTATGACTGGTGTTGGTAGGGCATTGAAGTCGCGTAAGTTGACGCCGCGTTTCATTGGTCCTTATCAGATTTTGCAGAAGATAGGAGAGGTAGCCTATCGAGTTTCTTTACCACCGTCGCTTGCTAATCTCCATGACGTGTTCCATGTATCTCAGTTGAGAAAATACATTGCGGATCCGTCTCATGTAGTCCAAGTAGATGATGTGCAGGTGAGAGATAACCTGACTGTGGAGACATCACCTATGTGGATAGAGGATCGAGAGTTGAAGCAACTTCGAGGCAAAGAGATTGCTTTGGTGAAGGTCGCTTGGGAAGGACCGGCTGGTGGGAATGTGACTTGGGAACTTGAGAGCCAGATGAGGGAGTCTTATCCAGAGTTGTTTGGAACAGGTAACATTTTCGAGGACGAAAATTCCTAAAGTGGGGGAGGGTTGTAACAGCCCAATTTTCAATAATTAATTATTCATATTAAATAATTGATTTATTTGGATGATTTTAATTATTGGAATTATTGGTAGATATTTGAGAGGAGAAATATAATGGAAGGATATAGAATGGAAAGAATATAAGGAAAAGTGGAAAGAAAAGGAAAAGATATAGACATAAGAGAAAGAGGAAAGAAAGAAAGGAGAAGAGGAGAATAGAGAAGGAAGAAATGGAAAAAAGCTTGGAATCATCAAGAACAACTCCTAGCTTTCGATTTAATCAAGGTAAGGGTGTGAAATATCATCATATTGTCAATGTATATGATTATGTATGATTGGTTTGGATTGTTTGGATGTTTTCTCCATTTTCCATTCTAGGGCATAAATGAGTTTAATCGGTAGAATCAAGGTTAGAATCCGGAATAAGTGGTGTAGATTAGTCGAGGATTGTTAGACTAAGAGTACTAGAACTTGTTGGAATTGAATCGGGTGATTTTGGGAGTTTTGGAGAGTTTTGGACAGTGAGGGTTTTGAACATCGCAGACGTTCGCTAGGCGAGCAGGTCACGAGTGTTCGCTAGCAACTCGCTAAGCGAGCAAGCTAGCGAGTGGTCCCACACTTGGACAGATTGTATTTGATCTTGTTCGCTGGTAGTGAGTGAGGTAGCGAAGGATTTGCTAGGACCTCGCTGCAGCGAGTAGGTAGCGAACGAAGTCAGTAGCTTCTGTTTGCCTTCGTGAGCTTGTTCGCTAGGCGAACAGGTAGCGAGTGTTCGCTAGGGACTCGCTAGGCAAGCGAGCCAGCGAGCGTGATAGCATTCTTAATTCTTTGAGATTCCATCCAATGTTGATTGTTTGGTTCGATTGTGTTCAATCTTGATCTGAAATGAGTAATTGTGTGTTGTTATATATGTGCTATGGGTAGCCATATGGCGTGAATCCTAGATTGTGCAATACTGTGAAATGTGGCCTTTTGGCATATAGAATGCATGAGAACATATTATGAATATGTGTGTATTGCTTGAAAATGTGGTAGTGGTATTGAATTGTGAATGCATAATAATTGTATGCGATTGTATGTGAAGAATGCATGAGAACATATTGTGAATATGTGTGCATTGCTTGATAAATATGATGACATTGAAAGTATGAATGCTTTGCGATGATGTGTGACTGTGCAATCATGTTATAATTCTTGTGTGATGAATTATTTGAGAATGCATGGGATTAAGATGCGAGAACGGTCTTAAGTGCATTTGTTGGTTGATTGCATACGCATCATTTAGTCAAGAGGCAATGCTTGCTAGTTTCGTGGAGACTAGTGACTTGTCCCAAACCTAGAAGGGTGGGTTTGAAAGCTTAGAGGACGGGCTTTTGTTGTTATCAGTCTAGGGGACGGACCCGACTTAAATGTAAAAACCGAAAAATGATAACAAGTGTTGGTACCACATGGCATGAGTTACATCGAGTTGCATTGAGTCACATGGCATAGAGATAAATGTTGTGTGAATGTATGCATATGTGTATGTTATGCGAATTGATGAGAATTATAGATGTGTGCATGATAAATATGCTTGGTGATCATTCCATATTTGTTTATATATACATATATTGTGATGTATATGATGATGATAATGAATTATGGTGAGAAATGTGAAATATGTGTATTCTATGCTTGTGTGTGTGTATATATATATATATATATATATATATATATATATATATATATATATATATATATATATATATATATATATATATATATATATATATATATATATATATATATATATATATATATATATATATATATATATATATATATATATATATATATATATATATATATATATATATATATATATATATATATATATATATATATATATATATATATATATATATATATATATATATATATATATATATATATATATATATATATATATATATATATATATATATATATATATATATATATATATATATATATATATATATATATATATATATATATATATATATATATATATATATATATATATATATATATATATATATATATATATATATATATATATATATATGTATGTGATTATATGCATTGATTATTATGATAATATTTCTCACCCTTCTGTTGTTTTATAATGCTCTATGAGGCATTGCAGATTAGCTTTGATGGAAGTCTTTTGTGAAGTATAGCTTCATTCTTTTGGTCGGTTAAGCTCTGATATGTAGCACCGGGTAGTTAGGATTGTATAGCATTCTTTTGAGATACATTTGTATATGTATCTGATGACAAATGTTTATGTAAACATGAATGATGTGGTGAATCAAACTGAAGGATAGGTATTTATATAATTACCATGTTTAAAGTGATTCAATGTTTAGATTTTCCGCTTTTAATTCTAAATATTGAGATGTGGGTGTAAGGACTAAGTTCCTCTGTTGAAGCTACCCCACTGTTGCATATCTCTATTGAGCAGGTGTTGTATGTTTTATTTCACGTATTGTGTGACATGCTCCTTTTATACCATGTTTTCAATTATACTCTGATGAAATTTTAATATGTGCTTATATGATTTATTGTTTATTTGGGGGTATAGAAGGGGGTGTTACACAAAAGATTGAGAGCCTAATGTCTATCCTACTTTAAACCTAATAAAAAATTAAGTTCAAGTTAGGAGCCTTAACGGAGCATGTCGTTAAGCATAAGTAAACATTAAACAAACTCAATCTCAACAACATCAAGTATCCAAAACTCAAAGGAGAGGAAATGAGATGAAGAGAAGACAAGATGTCAAAGCAAGACAAGTATAAACTAAGGAAATAAATCAAATACATCAGCATCAACAATGCTTCTGCACAGTACAACAATGAATTCCAGCAAACAAGCAGGAACAACATTTAACAACTCATATTTCTAGAATAGAACAGGTGTAATATCCAGCAGGACATAATAGCAATATTTAACAACATGTATGTAATGAAAAGTAGTGTATGCAACATAATTTCTACATTCAATCAAATTAGAAAAATCAAGCATGATACATCAAGATTCAATCAAAATGCCTAAAAAATTAATCAAGATAACATGCATAAAAAATGCCTCAAGATAAGCATCACGAATCCCATCAAGATTAATACCAAGTCATTTAAACAAGATTCTCAAAGTAACTAATCAAAGAAATAAGTCAAGATTCCCTAAACTCATGAGAATCTTATTTAAATTACTTGGTATTAATCTTCATTAGATTCTTGATGCTTATCTTGAAGCATTTTTTATACATGTTATCTTTATGAGTTTTGGGGGAATTTTAATTGAAACTTGATGTACCATGCTTGATTTTGCTAAGTTGATTGAATGTAGAAATTATGTTGCATATAGTGTTGTTTTGTACATACATGCTGTTGAATGCTGCTATTATGTCATGCTAGATATTACACATGATCTGTTATAGAAATAGGAGCTGTTAAATGTTGTTCCTGCTTGTTTGCCGGAATTCACTGTTGTGCTATGGAAAAGCGTTGTTGATGTTAATGTCTTTGATTTATTTCCTTAGTTTATACTTGTCTTGCTTTGACGTCTTATCTTCTCTTCATCTCTTTTCTTCTCCTTTGAGTTTTGGATACTCACTACAAGAAAAATGGAGAATTACGACGGTTCATTTTGATAGATTACGACGGTTTTAACCGTCGCAATTTTTAAGTTACGACGGTTTCAATCCTGTCGCGGAAATGTGCGTCGCGAGGCCGTATTGCGACGGTTGTGAAAACTGTCGTACAAACCGTCGTTATTTTCACGACGGGTAGCTAACTGTCGTAATCTCCATATTGTGAAGGTTTTCAACCGTCTTAACATGCTTAATGGTTTTTGTTTTTATTGCGAAAGTATATTGTGGCGGTTTGAACCGCCGCAATTTGCAAATATTTTTTTTAAAAAAACTATGGTATATTGTGGCGGTTTGAACCGCCGCAAGTTGCAAATATTTTTTTTAAAAAAAATTTGCACTCAGTTTAGGATTCATATTACAGCTGTTGTAGGTTACATTAATGGCAATCATCAATATTCATGATATTCACACAATAAACACTAACATAAAAAAGTTTTCAATCATTAACCTTGCATTCTCTAATTTTTGAACCACATCACACATAACATGTATACAATAACCAATCGCATACGCAACAATTCAAACATATAGCACAACAACTATAATTCGCACCAAAATTTAAATTGAAACAAAACCGACTCGGTAGAGAATGCTCAATCGAAATTCAATTAATCTAATAACAACATCAAATACTACAACACTAATTTTAACTTTCTCGCATATGAATGTCTACTTCACAGTTCAACCTTCTTACATATGAATCCGCAGAACCATAACAACCCAAATTTTCACTTTCAGTAGGCTCAATCATGAGTGTACCAGCCACATGCCATGACATTGTTGGTCCATGAAATCCATAGTCCATGAGACGTTTCGCAACATCTTCGGGCTCTATTCCAGCAGTATTCTACAACGGAAATACCTTACAATTAATCACAGCTTGAATAATCATAATATTACTCGAAAATCAATTTCAATCATCAAGTGGTCTAACCTTAAATCCTCTTAAGTCAATAATGAATTCATGAGCAATTGTTCCATTGACTCCATGGAAAAGAACTGGGTAATAACTCTATAGAAGTCAAAGTATAAGAATAAGACCAAGGTTCATCGTGCATGAAACTAACAAGAAAATAAAACAAATGTAATTCATGACAAAGCTTGAACCTCCAATCGTTTCTCCATGTAGTTTGCATTCAAAATGGCTATCTTTGATGCGTCAGTAAGTCCTTGAGAACCCATCATGGCTATGTATGTGTAAGAGATTGGCAATATGAGTGTTGATCCCCAAGATCCAATAGGATATTAAGACTCATCTAAGTTAGGATCACAACATGATACCATGAATCAAACAAAACAATATGAATTAGAATTAACACAACTGAAATGTTTATAACCAAAGTTTTAAATCACAGCAGTGATCATTCTTAAAGAAGTAGAAACCAACTGAAAAATAGTCACAATTGCAGTTATAAACTACAATTAAAAACATTGACTAGATCCATTTTCCATAAAGAGAAGTTGAATTAATTGTAAAAGAGAAATACAAGATATAATCTCTTCACAACATTAGCTTACAATCTATATGGCAGTGACACTTTGAATTAAGGACTTCTCTAGTATCCAACACGCGTGGGTCACTGAGATAAGTGATTACATTCAATTAATGTTGCTAATTGCATATAGTGTGTTTGGGATGATACAAAAGTCACAATGGCAACTCACAATCATCCAAATCTCCAATTTGTAGCTTGGAGATTTTTTTTATGGAAATAGAGATTTAAACTTGTTGTGGCAGCAAAGTGCCGCTCAACCAAACACAAGTGTTTGTTCGAAATCTACTACGCTAAGTTCTATAGAACCAAATTGCATACCTCATATTTTCACCTTCTGATGATGGGAACAAAAATTATCTTTATAGTTGCTCACATTTTCGTTGGTACCTTATGATGATGGCAAGACTTCTTCGCCTTCCTAAAATCAAAACTCAATTTGTAGCTTATTGTCGGTACCGCGAAAATAAGGTGCCGGCAAAACAGAAGAGTCGCCACCTTTCGTTATTTATCCCACAGAAAGGGAAAGAAAACAATCGGAAAAACCTGACGAAAAGGTATAAGACAAGGTCATCGCAACAATGTCTGGGTTCGGGAGTCGGTTACGCAAGGGAAAGGTATTAGCAGAAACACAGTTGGGCCCAACCCAAAATACAACAGCCAAACAAAAAAAAGGGACGGGGGTGTAAGAAGAAATGGGGGTGTGCGGCCAGAAATTGAAGCAAGCTGGGCCCAACCCAAAATACAACAGCCAAACAAAAAAAAGGGACGGGGGTGTAAGAAGAAATGGGGGTGTGCGGCCAGAAATTGAAGCAAGCTGGGCCCAACCCATCAGAGAGAATCCATCAGCCAAAAAAAGAAAAAGAGGGGATGGGGGCGGATATGGAAAACGGGGAGTGTGAATCCGAAATGAACGCATGGGCCCAAGGCCCATCCGCCAACCCAGTCCATGAAAACCTTTCCACCTCTTTCGTCCATTCTCTCAAATGGAACCCTAGCTTCTTCTCCTTCCCAACCTCAAACTTACAAACCTGTCAAAATTCCCTAAACCTGGAGGAGTTATCTTAAATCGGGAGATTATGAAGATGAGTTGATGCAACTTAGGGAACGAAGAAGTTTGTTGAAGATCCATTGCACTTTGGGGGTTGGATTCATGGAAGACGAAGATCTGGTGATGGGATGATCTTTGAAGGCGGGTTCAGATGAAGTTGCATGTGAAGATTTGATGATAGTGCTTGAAGCTTCTGGAAGTTTACGGACAAGGGACATTGATGGAGTTGGAAGAAACTTGAGGTTGACGAAGATCTTGACTAGATCTTAAAACGGTTATGAAGAGTCTTGAATACGTCGATGAACATGCGAAGATAAACAGAAATGGAGATAAATGTTACCGGAGAAAACTTGGAGGTTGAAGATTTGGAGAGTCTTGATGAACAGACGAAGATCTTGGACGAAGAACAAGATAAAGATCTTGAGGATTCATCGTGGTTTCTGGAAAACTGTATGTGAAGAGGATGAAGTTCATACGGATCTTGATGAAGAATCCGAATGTTCATGAAGGTTAATATTGTTTTCTGGAAAAATCTTGAAAGATTGATGAACGTTCTTGGAGGTGGATGAATCTTCATGAAATCTGGGGAAATGAGGTGAAGAACACGAAGATCTTGAAGATCTGGGAAAATTCAATGAATGTGGGATGAAGATCATGATGAACTGGATGAAGGTGGTTGAAGGTTACGAAGAACTGGTGAATGCTCTTGCAGTTTTCTGGAAAATCTTTGGAGGTCTATGAATGTGTGATAAATATTGATGAATCTATGAAGATTCCGGCGAGTTACATGCAGTTTCCGGCGAGATTTTGGCCGTATGATTTTGCCGGTGGTACCTCAGGCGGTTTGCATGGACGGAGAGAGAGGGAGTGAAGTGGGACGCGTGACACACATTGGGAGTGGGTGGCAAGGTGATATGTCAGCGCATGGGAGTGGGGAGAGTGAAAACGTGACATGTGGCCAGCCGTGTGGGGTCAGGTGGATAGTGAGTGGGCTACGTGGCGGAAAGAGAGAGAGAGAGAACGAGAGAGTGGCTTTTATAGCGACATGTGGCGCAGAATGGACTGGTGGGCCTGAAAATTGGACACCTGGCCCACGAATTCGCTGAATGGAATAAAACTCTGACTCAATTAATACTGCAATTAATGCTAAATCAACTCAGTTAATGACTAAAGACTGATTAAAGACTGAATTAATGACTAACAAAAATGCTTACATGGAGACTAAACTAATTAAAGCTAATTAATCCTAATTAAAAATGATTAGCCATTAAACTAACATCTAATTAATACTCCAAAGATAATCCTAGATTAAACCTAGATTAGTAAAATCTAATAAACTTTAATAAAAGAAAATCTAATAAGAAAATCTAATAAACTCTATTAATATTCTAAAAATATAAAATGACTCTAAACATTTAATATCCTAATATTCTAAAAAATAATTAATATCTAAAAATCTAACAAATCTCTTTAAAATCTAAACAATATTCCATTAAACTCTAAAATATTCTAAAAAAGGGAAATATTCTAAAAAGAAATTAAATCTAGAATATTATTAAAAAAACTATTAATATCTAGAAAGCTATTAAAACTATTCTCAAAAATAGGAAATTAAATCTAAAAAACAATTAAAGTCTAATTTCTATGCTAAAAATAGGAGTTAAAAATCTAGAAAATTGCTAATAATTCCACGAGGAAAAAACAATGAACATCAATTAAATCGGCGAACAAAACTGCGAGAACGCAACGAGATAACCGGTAAAAATACGGACAACGAAATATCCTCAAAAACAACAGAAAAAGCTGAAAACACCGGGAGGAGCACCACTCCCAAAATAAATCTCTGTACTCGAAATGGTTTGAACTGCCTGAAACGCGAGAAGAGGGTTGTAATCCCGATAGAATCAGACTGGCTAACGAAGTGCACAAAATGCGATATGCAGATGCAAATGCAAAAATGAAATGAAACATAAGCCAAATAACGAGAATCAGTTGGTCAAATTTTGGGGTGCAACAGCTGCCCCTATTCAAACGGCTTGGACCTGAAGGGTTGAAGAGCGAACGACTTTCAAACATTCAAAGGTAGAAGACGGTTGAATACCAAAGAAACCCAGAAATTTGCAAACCTGCAGAAATAAACTGCAACTCTGATTGGGGGAAAAACATCCAGAAAACTGAATACGGTTGCACGGTAACCAGCTAATGAATGACTAATCTCAAACCTCCGTCAGGATGATCATCTGATTTATCTGTAGAACTTCGTCCTCAAGTCATCAAGGGATCACCGGTTACACGGTAGCTGGTGATTTGCCAACCTGCAGAAATAAACTGCAAAACTGGTTGGGAACGAGATCTCTGAAAACTGAATACAGTTGCACGGCAACAAATTGACTGCTCATCAGATACAGAACACCTGACCTCATTGTCAATCATCTGTGTAACGCCACAGACATCGAACCCACGGGCTGGATCAACATGCAGTTGATCCTTTCACTTCCTCAGAAAGAGAAACAACACTCACGTCGTCTAAGGGAAGACGGGAAGTCACTGTTGAAAACAGGATCAACATGCATTTGATCCTTTCCTTTCGTCAGAAAGAAACAATACTCACATCGTCTAAAAGTAGACGGGAAGACACCATACATTCACATCGTCTAAGGATAGACAAAAAGAAAGCCACCAGGCTCGTATCATCTGAGGGTAGACATCCAATACTCACGTCGTCTAGAAGTAGACGGAAAGAAAAACTTATCCGAATAACCACATCGTCAATAGGGATTGACAGAAAGAAAAATCACATCAATGATTACGTCAACGAACTTCGCAACTATTCAGCAAACTTCTGAATTCTTTCGTCCATAAGAATTGATGAAAAGGTGATATATTTAAAGGGCCACATCGTCGATAGGAATCGACAAAAAGAGAATCATCTTCAAATAGCCATATCGTCAATAGGGATTGATAACACGAAATCAAACATTCTTCGGAGAGCCACGACATCAATAGGAATTGACGGCACGAAAACCTTCTTAGAACAACATCTCATCCGATAAACTGAAAGAAAATCATATCCGACACTCACATCGTCTAAGGATAGACAGAGAGTAAGCCATATCTGAAATTCGTCTCGAAATCTCGCATCGTCCAAGGATAGAAGGAGAGAAAACCATATCCAAAATCCAAATCATTGAATGTTGAATAAACACGGAAGATCGTATTCGCAACTCACATCGTCTAAGGATAGACAGTAAGAAGACTTGCTGGGAAAACACATCGTTAATAGAGATTAACGGAAAGAGAATCTGCTCGGAGATACACTTCGTTAATAGAGATTAACGGTAAAAGAATCGGTTGACATCATAGGGCTGATAGACAAAGGAACTCTGCTTGGGGATGTCATCATCAGAGGACAAAACATAACCGTCGTATGATCTGAAACCCGAGAGAAAGTAAGCTGATGAGCTGTCTGAATAAAGCTGCTGGATAAATGCCCCTGTATCGATCGCAGGGTGATTCACGTTGCCACGGAAGGCTGATAACAAACTGGCTTATGCTTCGTATGCATATGCATATGTTTGAATGGCGTAATGTTCCAAACGGTGGAAATGCTACGCATTTGAGGATGAAATGCAAATATGATGCAAATATGATGATATATGCAAAGATGCAAATGCAGGCTCGGGCTGCAGGAGAAAAGTTGTACACAGAAGGACCATTCCAACAAAACAAATGCTGGAAAGGTGAAGCCAACTCCACTGGGGATAACTGGGTATCACAAAATTACTCCAGCAAAATAAATGTTGGAAAGGTGAGACCGACTTTGCTGGGGATTCGGGAGAACTATCAAGTAACTTTGCTCTGGGAATTCAGGAATCATCCTGGACAGATAAACTCTGCTGAAGAATTCAAGAATCATCCTGAACAAACAACTCTGCCGGAGACTCTAAGAATCATCTTGAGAAAACAACTCTGGCGACTTCACTGGGGACTTCAAGAATCATCTTGAACAAACAACTCTGCCGGAGACTTCAGTCTAAACTGTCGAGAGCTAAGCACTTGCAGATAGTCTTCTACGAGAACTTCCTGTTGACCCACTGCTGGGAATGAGTATACACCTCTGCGCATGACTCAGCTGGGGATATGATGATCATTCCTAGGATACATCTGGTTGGGGAGAATCCATCTCCACTCAGGGAGACACGTCAATGCTCACAGCCCCCTGTTCAGATTCTGTGGGGAAACACAACTAAACCTGCTAGGGAAGAAGGAATCATCCTGCTTGGAAAAACATGCCATGAAATGAACTCGAGATGGCTTGCCCCAGAATTTATAACGACTTCCGACAAACTCTGCGGATATGGAGAGGAATGGTTACTTCGCTTTCAGCTCTTTCCCCAACCTGTGGGATCTCTGTGGGGATGTTCCTTGAAAGGAAATCTGCAATCTCTGCACCCAGATCTGCCTCAGCATCTGGAACCTCGAAGAGGTGCTTCGTATTAATTGCCCCATGGGCAAGGAATAACTTCTGCGCTCTTAGGGTGGTCTGCCCCTGTCTTGCAACGACTTTGCCTCGGATTGGCTAATCTGTGAGGAAATACCCCTGATTGTCCTCGAGAGATTCACGGAATCTCGACCTGACTGCTTCAGATTAACTGACTTCTGGATGGCTGAGTCCCATGCTCTGATCATTTGATATAACTTGCCCCGGTTCACCGGAATTCAGGCATTCAGCCTTCTGTCCTGATCAAATCTTTCCATCGTGGAAACTTTCCCGCTGTCAAGCGCTTACTCGTTAGTAAACAAACTATTCTGCATAAAAGACATATCAAATGCAATGCATATGGCAGTTTTCAAAATCCATTCCTGTTCACTGGAAAATTTTTTTTAATATAAAATGTATGAAATCATTCATCAACATGTCAATATCGATACAACGCTGTAAAGGGAATCCTTTCAAGGAGTCAGTTCCGATGCGATCTTTACCGAAGTATGCTTTTGGAACAAGCCTATTTCAATTAGGACTTTTTCAGGTTGTAACGTGGTCAGGTTCACGGTTTAAGAAGGAAAGGATAAAGGCTCAAAATTCATTTTAACCCATCCATTCTTCATGATGTTCTACAATCCTACGTTCAGCTAATTTGACCTTAGCGTTCACCTTTCGAAGGTTACATGATAGGAGTGAAGGTTCAGGAAACCACAAAATTTTCGGAGTGACAATCACTCACTTTTCGTCTTTGTTTGGGCACCGGTAGCCACACAATTTCGTTCTTTCTCGAGGATTTTTTCTTTTGTAATCCTTTTCTTTTTGTCTTTTCGATCCCTAACTTTTGCCTGGACTAACTCTTCTGAGTTTCTTCGATTTTGAAGTCCAGCGGGATGCCCTAATTTTTGCCTAAGTCGCTTGCTTTCAAGATTCGACTTAGCGGGCTTTTTCTTTCGATTCTTTTCTTTTTCTTTTTTTTTTTAACAAATCGTATGGCATCGGCTCATATGACTTGTTAAAGAGATTGTGACTGTTTCACTCCTGATTGGCCAGGTTTAACCATCATGGTTTTTTAGGTACGACCTATAGCGGTGTGATTGATCCTCGAACGGACACTCCTTTTGGTAATTTGAACGCTTGGTCAAATTAACTGACACCTACCCTGCCCCGGGTTAAGATTGAGGGTTTTCTATCTTCAGAAATAAACTCCTACTACTCGGCTCAAAGGGGTTAACAAGGGATTCTCTTCCTTATATCTCCGGTGTTTGGGAATTGAAACAATGCATGTACATCATCAACAGGTTTTTTGCTCGAAAGCATAGCATCGGAAGCATACGCATCATTGGATTTCGTCATCCTCCCCGGATTCCACTTACACAAGCGTTTGACATCAGTTCAAACATTGAGTGAACACGAATGGATTAAATCAAAACATGCATATTCATTTCATTATCAATATCAATTGAAAACAATACAAGTTTTACGAATGCAATTTGCGCTTTAACAGAAAAGAAACTACAAATGCAAAGAAATGACATGATAAAACACATGTTGCCAGCTTCTGGGAACCGGGCTTTTCGAACTTGATTTGCTGCTGAGCCAGCCATCTTCAGAATTGATCGTCGAAGTCATCCTGATACTCTTCTGAATATCTGCTCTCAATGAACTCTCCCATAACATGAACTGATACACCTGCCTGGCTGGATGAAGGAAAGTCATTAATCTGAACATCCTGAGGCGTGATTGAGATCTTGTTAGAATCCAGCAGAGTTTGAACCTGGCTTCGAAGCACCTTACAGTCTTCATTTGAATGCCCATGTGCCCTAGCATGGTACTCACAGCGGGCGTCAACGTCGAAGTCGGGCGGGTATGGAGGAATTTCTGGATCAATCTTCTTCGGCACTATCAACCCACTTTCGATCAAATCCGGAAACAACTGACTGTACGATACCGGTAGCTGAGTAAAATGCCTTTCTGGCTTCCTCGGTCTTCGTCTAGCATGCTGACGCGGTTGACGACGATACGACTGTTGACTCTGGAGGGGAATAGATATCTGACATACAGACCCAACAGATTGCTGACTCTGAACACTCGAAGTGTCTGAACACTGAATCTGAGATGCTGGAGATCCTGGGATAGAATCACTTCCTTTCTCCCATTCTTCCTGAGAACTAGAATCTGATTTACTTTCAGAAATTAAAGTATAAGGAATGTCTCGAATCTTTCCGTTCTTGAGTCTGCTCTCAACACGTTCTCCTGTTATCACTAAGTCAGCAAAGTTCGACGCTCTACCATTGATCAACTTGTCAAAGTAATGGCCTCTTAAAGTACCCAGAAATATATCAACCAACTCTCTGTCTAGAAGTGGGGGTTGAACACGAGCAGTGAATTCTCTCCATCTTCGAGCGTATCTCTGAAGGATTCATTATCTGCCTGAGATAATTCTTGCAATTGCACGCGGCTAGGAGCCATGTTGAGATTGTAGTTGTACTGCTTCACGAAGGCATTGGCTAAATCTGACCATGGTCTGATGCAACTGCTTTCCAACTGCATATACCAATTCAACGATGCTCCATCCAGACTATCTTGAAAACAGTGAATCATGAGCTGATCATTGGTGACATACAAAGTCATTTTTCTGCAGAACATTATCAAATGTAGTTTCGGACAACTATCCCCTTTGAACTTCTCAAAATTCGGCATCTTGAATTTCGGAGGCATCACAAGACTTGGCACTAAGCACATGCTCGAAGCATTCAGGTTAAGAGTATTCTAACTCATCAGGGCGTCAAGCTTTTCATCCAACAGGCGACATTTTCTCATAAACTCAACAGTTTACGGGTTCTCAGCATCAACCTTCGGAACAACCCTCTGATGATCTGGCACAGGGAAAGTGAAATGCTGATAGTCTGTGTCATGGAGAGAAGATACATCTTTATCTCTGACAGGGATATGCACATTCTAGGCTTGAGCAACATTGTTCATCGGGATCCTCTGATCATTGGCCTCATCTCTAGTCATAGCTGCCACGACTTCCATGAATTGACCCAACTGATCCTTCAACAATTCAAACTCTGCCCTGGTAACTGTAAGAGCAAGATTTGTCTCTACAGGATAATCTCTATGTTTTGATGATAACAATTGAGTATTTGTGAAAGAGCCATTTTATGGTTTAATGTTTGTTATGTGCAGGTCATATTAAATTAAATATATTAGACCAAACAAACAGAAGCAACGTGTGCAGCTAGTAACTTATGGAGTTACTTAGTGTGACGTCATGAAGCGCTTGTGAGAAGCTAGTTTACTTATGTATCTGATCACGTTCAGTAAGAATCAAGGATGTTGTATATTGTTGTTGCAATATGCCTGTGTATTCTGATATGAAGAAGTGCATCTGATCTGAAAGCAAATGAAGCTCAGTAAAGAAGCAAGTTTGTTTCTGCATATGATCATGTTCAGTAAAGAATCAAGGATGTTGGATATTGCAGTTGCAATGCATCAATGGATTCTGCTCTGAGTTATGCATCTGATCTGGAAGCTAACGAGCGTCTCTGAAGAGTGAGTCCTCTGAAGAACAAAGTGTTAAATACTCTGAAGACTCTGATGACTTTAAGTTCTGAAGGCTGAAGACTCTGAAGACTCTGAAGACTCTAAAGACTCTAAAGACTCTGAAGACTCTGAAGACTCTGAAGACTCTGAAGATGGGTTCTGAGGTCAAGACTCTGAAGACAGGTTCTGAAGGTCAAGACTCTGAAGAAGTGTTCTGAATGTCAAGACTCTGAAGAAGTGTTCCGAAGGTCAAGGCTCTGAAGATTCTGAAGACATGATTTCTGAAGAATTAGTCATGAAGATTCTCAAGATTGTTTCAGAGGAAACTTAGTTCTTAGAATACTGAAGACTGGATTCTGAAGTGGAAGATTGTGTCATAAGAAGATTCATCCAGATGCAAGACGTGTTACATCAGATAAGCTGTTGCTGTTCAATTTGATAAACATGTGCTTGAGTTAACAACTCTGATGCTGAAGCTTTCATACCAAAGTAGTTCTGAACTACTCATCAGACAAATCATCAGAAGAATCAAGAAGATTGAAGTACAACATATGCAATTACTCAAATGTGGTAAAGACGTTGGTACTGTTCAAGCGTAGTTTCCAAGGATTAAATATATTGAAGCTACAAGTTAAGGTCACTATTCCAACACATGAGCTTATTCTATCCGTTGGGATATGACCGTTGGAATGATAAAGGACAACTATATGCTCACAACAACTCTATTGGCTGCAATATAAAAAGAAGAATCATTTGATCAAAAACGTTGTTGAGTTGTTGGGTTGCTCAGTTAAGCAACATTGTTGCTGTTAAGCTGCTCTATAAGAAATAACATTTGATTCATTCAAATGTTACCATGCTAGTAAGCATGAAGTCAAGAAAGAAAGAAAGAAAGAAAGAAGAAAAGTTTAAATGAAAAGAAGCCTTAGTGCTCACACACAGAAAAGCTTTTAAGATATATGGAAACTATGTTCTTATAATCTCTTAAAGATTCATCATTAGATTAGTTTCTACATTAGGAAGCAAGGAGTTGTTACTCATTACTTGCTATGTGATTAACTTGGAGTAATTAGCTTGCTAGGAAGCACCATTGTAATCTCCGGCAACACAACATTCTATTTTAGAATTAGTGGTTCCTCAAGTGATCTTGTGAAGATCAGTATACTTGAGATGACAAGTGACAGTAATCATTTGTGGTTTTCTAATAGGAGATCTTTAGTGATCGGATTCTATTAGATGTTAATGAACGTTATATCCTTGGGGATCCCTGAACGTTTCATTGATCTGTTGTTAGTCACTTGCAGTTAGCTTGTGCATCTGTAATCAGTTCGGTTATAGTGGATTAAGTCCTTAATTGATTAAGGCGAAATCACCTTGGAAGGGTGGACTGGATTAGCTTGGGAGTTGCTCAAGTGAACCAGGATATATGTTGTGTTCTTTACTTTTAGTATGCTTTATTATTTATGCTTCTGCAATGTATTTAATATAAGCGCATAAAGCATTAAGTGAAGAAGAAGACAAGAAAAAGAAAAAGTTTTTATTTAGGCATAAACCCAATTCAATCCCCCCCCCCCCTTTATTGTGTTTATTTCTCACCATCAATTGGTATCAGAGCTCCAGTTCTGTTATTGATGGATATCAAACACCTAACAGTGTCAGAAAAAGATCCATAGGCTGTGTGAAGAAATACTTTTGGGGATTTTTAACCGTTCTTACAATTTCAGCCTCACATCAGTTTTTAAGGATGATGAGTTCTAAAATTGTAATATATTTGGTTACTTGAGCAAGTCACTGATTCTGTGAAGTTTGAAGTTTGAAGTGTTGAAGCCTTCAACAACAAATCTCCTCAAGTAGATTATGAAAGAAGAATGAAGAATCAGTTGACAAGATAGATTCATCAGATAAGTAGATATATCTGTTGAATACTGATCTTCAAATACATTTGGATTTTCAACGTAGTTGCTCAAAGTTCAAATCTTCAGCAAGCAAGAAATCAAGCTTTCTAAAGATTAATTCTATGTGAGTATGATATTTTTTCAAGAAACAGACTAGTCCACACTTGACTTTCTCATGAAAACTTATTGGGATTTATCTTAAGTAAGAAAAGATATATTGCTGGCTGGGGAAGTTTAGTCATCAGAACGCCAGAATGTAGTTTGCAGAAAAGGGCAAGTTCAGAAGAATGTTCAAATCTAGAAGAAATGATTCTTCAGATTCAAAGCATTTGAAAGTTGCTATTCTTGAAGAAGTTTCAAGGAATTCTGCAGAGGTTTCAAGATAAGCAGTGTTTATCAACTCATCTGGATATGATGAAATTCAGAAGATCTGATTTGAAGAAGCATGAACAATTAAGTTCTGTTAACTTGAGATGTCATCTTAGTTGAATAAACTGTAATTGATCAGATGTTTTCAGGCATTAATTTTTCAGAAATTCTTGATGAATGTTTTGAGAAATAAAGTTGTGTGGAAAGATACAAGGATAGTAGTCATTATGTCTAAGGTAAAAAGGATTTAAGTCTCTGGTGTTATTCAATCTGAATAAGTCAGTAGATATTCTTTTTCAAGAGCAGATGTTTCTGTTAAACTCTGTTGATCTAACTCTTTACAAGTTAGCTCAGCATTGTAAGAGCATATTGTCAGTCAGATTGTGTCTTTTGATAATCTGAGTTTGATGGTTAGTGTATCTAGTTTGGATTTGTATTTGTTTCAAGTAGACTAATTCAAAAGATGAAGCCTGATGGAAGCTAGATGCTCTCTACTCATGAAGATCAGAATATCTGTGCTCTGAGGATGTCTCTCAGAAATCAGATAGATGTTGTTGTGTTGATGAAGATGCTACATAACGCAACCAAAGGAATTGAGATCAGTTCAAGAAGAGTTATTCTGGAGATTCTACTTTAGATGCTGTTATTGGTTTGTCTCACAAGATGTTGAAGAATCAGAAGCTTCCCCAGATGCTATTCAATTAGCTGCTTCTGAAGAATCAACTTTGAAAAGTTTCCCCCAGAATCAAATCTTCTCTTCCAAAAGAGACGTTCATTGGAAAGAAGGATGATTCCAGAAGAACAAGATTCTTTCTTCTCAAAGCTTGTCAGCAAGAAGCTTTTGACTATACAAAAGATAGGTGCTTCTGTGACAAGGTTAAAATTCATATTCTTGTCAATCTCCTTTGTTGATCAGTATAACATCATATAAATCAGATGAATATTGAAAATACTTTTTAAATGGTTTTTGAAGAAGTAGTATGTGTTCATCAACTTCCCAGTTTTTGAAAATTATTTTTGACTAAAGAAAAGTTTATACTACTCTTCTTCTTAAAGACTATTAAGAAAGATATTTTAAATCTATCAGATTTATTTATGTTGATAATAGTTTTCTTTGGAACCATATACTTCACTTGGAAAGGAGTTTGCTGAGTGTATGCAGGCAGTAGCTGAAACTAGCACTCTGGGAAAAGAAGAGGCTAGATAAGTCAGATCAGAAGCTGTACAAAAACGTTTTGTAACACTGATTCTGTAGAGGCTCTGTCTATCAAGACATCTCTCCTTCAAGTGTTGGTGATTCTGAAGCAAAGCTACAGAAGCAAGGCTACTGAAGTAAAGCATCAGAAGCAAAGCAACTGAGGCAGTAGACACTTTCATTTGGTATCAGTATAGATTCAGAAGAAAGGCTACAGAGGCAAGGTACACAAGCTATAGAGGCAAATGTCAGAAGAATCTGAGAAGCAACTCTACAGAAGACTCTAAGCAGTTGGTTGATATGTCAGCAACACAGCTCACTTCTGGATAACAAGGAATCCTAAAGATTGAAGATTTAGTTTGATCTGAAGCATACCTCTGGATGAACTGTTTGCTGAAACATTCACTAGAGCTAAGCTGCATAGATATGAAGCTAAGGATCTAATGCAAGGAATCATTTCCATAGTTTTTCATTTCACATTTAGTTGTTCACTCAATAGATGCTGATCAAGATAAGTTGGGTTACAACTTCACTGTCAGAAGAAAATACTTTGGATATCATAAAGTTGGTATCAGACTCTTACTAGTATCCAACCTTCTGAAGAAGCACTTATGGGTTTGACGTTATTTAATTAAGCTAACACCTGTTGATAAAGCGCTTCTGGGCAAAGGCTGATTGTTGATGATCAGAAGAACTTACTAACATAACAGAAATAGTTATGGTTAGAAAGTCTGATCTCGTCAGAAGATTAAGCAGAAGCTTTGAAGGTTTCTGAAGCTAATTCAGAAAGGAAAATGTTCAGTGAAGATGTTGATACATGATTGTATCAGTTGCTGTTCACCATTCTCTGAACTCCTTTGATCTAGTGGAAGTATGAAGTTGATCTGTTGGAAAGTTGTTTCTAACGCTCTAGTTCTTCAATTTCAAGTTCAGACTTTGAAGATTTAAATCATGATTGATTTGATAACAAGCTTGGAATCAGAAACCATAGGTGGAGAAATCTAAGGTGATTTAGCAGAAGATTCTACTCCTTCTGTTGGTACTCAGAAGTTCTCACACCTTCAGTTGGATAAATTCTTGGTGCAAGAAGATATAGCTCTCATATTGAAACAAGTCATCTTGGAAGATATAGAGGCGTGATCAGTGAATGATCAGAAAATGAAGACCTAAGGAAGAATCTTATGAAGAATGTAACAGACAGAAGATTAATCTGTCAGAGAGTAGCCAGCTAAGACTCTCATGCATTCAACGTACACTCTGAGAAAGAAAGAGGTTAGTAAAATGGTAGATCAGAATCTCTACAAAGGTATGAGTTGTTCTCTTCTGTAGTTTACTGTTTCTATACCTGACATTCTTTTCAGTACATGTGTATGTGCTTGATTCCAATCAGATCCTAAAGAATCTCATTTAACAGTTGTTAAGAGATTTCTGAGGTATTTGAAAGGTACTACTAACGTGACTCTGTGTTGCAGAAAACCAGATAACTGTTTTTAGTAGGTTTCTGTTATGTTGATGTTACTAAAGACAGAGCTAGTTACAAAAGTACCTCTGAATAACACTCTCCCCTACAAAAGCAAAATACTGCTGATGCTGAGTGAAGTATCAGATGCTCTGGATGAAGTATCAAATGAAGGACATTCATTTCTATAAGATTGAAGGATCAGAATGCAAATTGTTGACACACCACCTTCAATTCATATCAGATGCTGTTTAAAGATCTGAGCAAATATGAAGTCGTAAACTATCAGAAGTTTTGGATCATTTGGAGATCTGGATAAAAGATTCAACTAGAAGATGGCTTGTTAAATCAAATGTTGATACCTCTGAAGTATAGTGTTTTGATGTTGAAGAAACAAGCTGAAATAGTTTCATTATTTCACACCTTCAATTCGTATCTTATACCTTCAATTGGTATCTTACATCTTAAATTGGTATCATGTCTCTGACATCCAACCAGAAGCAAAGCGTCAAATGACTCTGAGCGAAACTTCAGAAGATGTTTGAATGAAGACACAGAAGGTTCTGGGCGCAGAACTTTGAAGCAAAAATTCAGAGTAAACCACTAGCACAAACCTCTGAATTTCACACCTCAATTGGGTATCAAACCTTTCAAAAGAAAGAATCAAAGCAAGGCCAGAACAAGCACTTCAACTCTGGAACTTGAGAATTCTTGAGATATTTCTTCAATTGGTATTAGACTCTGAAATTGGATATATTTCAAGTTGTTCTAAGGACTGGAATAATTAGTATCAAGATCAAGCCAGAAGGAAGAAGGAATTTCAACTTTCTTGTCTAAATCTAGCAGAAGAAGATTCCTGGAAAGAAACTTCCAGATTGGTACAAGAAGCTGAAGATGCTAAGAAGACTAAGCAAATTGTTATAGTTGGTTCTTCTTCTGAAATTAATCTTGTACATTGAGAACGTGACATTAGTAAGTATAGAGGAGATCAACAAGCTGTGAAGGATGTACAAGTTGTCAGAGAAAGATATGTTGATCAGAAACTTGTCAACAATCCTCGTCAGAGCATGCTTCTACAAACTCTGAAGAGTTGTCACTCTCCAAGAAGCAGGGGGAGATATAGAACATGAAATCTGGAAAAAATATCAACCTACCTTATTGGTATCAACCTATAAGAAGTAAGTTCTCAGGGGGAGAAATGAAAGATGATTAAGTTCTCAGGTGCTATCTTTCAACTCCTATCTTTTTAATTTCTGACATTAAAAAGAGAGAAATATTTTTTCTTAAAATCTATTTTTTCAATGAAAAACTCTAACTTTTTGATGATGTCAAAAAGGGGGAGAAATGAAGATGATTTTGATATAATCTGGAATAATAGTATATAACAGGGAAAATGAAATGGGGAGAAATGAAATATGTTTTTAATATAACTCGGGGAGAAATGGAAAATGTTTTTGAGGAATAGAATATAGCTTTGATATATTCTATAACCTGAAAGAGAATGCAAAACATATAAACTGTGTTTATTACTAAATGTGTGTTTGATGTTTTTCTAAGGAACTCTGAACAAGTTCAGTAGGCATTCTAAACAGGATAATTGAAAGAAATCTGAGCTCAAATGAACTGGTGTTCATATAATAGAATTTATACACTTAGTGAACATAGATTCAGAATCAGATGGACCCAATACTGTTCAGAGATCTGAAAGTTAAAGTCATATGGAATTAGAATGTTCAGAAGATGTAAATTGTCTGTGAATATGATAATCAGAGCATAAGAATCAGAAATCTTCATAGAAGCAAGATTTCGGTTTCAAGCCCATTGTTGTTGGTTATTGTAGAAAGTACGGTTGTGTTTGTGGTAAGGTTTGCAGGTCGTATTGTGTTGTTGCACAACGTTTGTTTTCATGGTGCAGGCTGCGGTTTAGGCAGGTTGGAGCAAGAAGTTTGGCATGGTTGTAGCAGTGTGTTCAGGCTTGTTCTGTTGATGTGCAGATTTTGTCTTGGAGTGGTAGCAAGTTGTAAATTTAGTTTGGAGCAGTGATGCGCGTGACTCATTTGTGATAGCAGAGCCTCGGTTTTGTTATTTTGTGCAGAAGTTTTGATTGGAAAGAGTGTCTTGGAAGTATGACCAACAGAATTGGCATGTTATTTAGAGTTGTTTTTCAAAGACTGTAGGTCTCATGGCTTTTTTCTATTAGGCAGGATTTGTTTTACAATGGAAAGGGTGTATAGCAGAATTTTTCACCCATATACCCTACAAAACACCCCCTAAATCCCAAACTACCCAACATTTCCCCATATATCCCAATCTACCCATGTTTGGGTTTTTTTTTTTTAATTTTATACAAGGGGGCGCCATGGGGGTTGGAGCCTCCCTTATAATTTGTATGGGGGCGCCATGGGGGTTGGAGCCACCCTACAAATTATAAAGGGGGCGCCATACCCATTGGAGCCTCCCTTAAATGCCCTAAAGGGGGGCGTCGTGCCCCATGGAGCCTCCTTTAAACGAAATTTTCAAAATAAAAAATATTATAATTAATAGAATTAAAATTTAATATTATGTTATTCCAAATTTTTTTTTATAAATAGGTAGAGTTGTTGGTAATATTGGTTCATCCAAATTTAGAAGAGTTGGTAACATTGGTATTTTTAATGATATGCGTTGTTACTCTAGAAGTATTTCAATTTGTGTATGTGGTAACCAAAAGTTGTTATAAATATTAAATTCCAAGGTTACACATTTTTTAATTTAAATGACAAAAGTAAATCTATCTAGAACTTGTTCCAACATTTGGACAATTATTCCTCGTATGCAAGACGACATGTTCCGCACAATCTTTCCAGTTTCTCAGTTGTATCCATTTCAGTTGTAATTCGGGTGCTTTTTGGGCGGCCCTTTTTGTTTCTTCTCATATTTTCGTTGTGGTAGATTGTGTCTCCATGATATGTTGTCCAATAGTCCTTACTAGCTACCACTGGAAAACTGTTATTGTAGATACCGAATAAGTTCACAACCTTGTAAACATCTGATAGCAGCAAGAATGGATCGTGACGAGCACTGGAACATGCGGCAATGACATGTGAACAAGGCATTCGGAAGGTTTGAAACTTTCCGCAGTCGCACCAATTTTTATGAAGTTCCACCCTGTAGTGTCCCATTGGCCGACCCTCGTTATGATCCATTGTCTCGTCAACAATGAAGCTGTAATCGTGACGATCAAATGGTCTGACTCGATGTGAGGCTGCCTTAGAAGTTTCATCCTTCATATATTTCATACTTGATTCGCTGAATAATTGCCCTGATTATAAAATAGCACTCCATTTTTTGCCTCTTGACGCAAAAAGTGAGCCCAATCTGTAATAGGTAGCTCTTACCAACGCAGTGATGGGGAGGTTCCTAGTTCCCTTAAATACGCCGTTTAAGGATTCTACAAGATTTGTGGTCATGTGACCCCATCTGCATCCTCCATCAAAAGCCCTTGTCCATTTCTCGACTGGAATGTTATCCACCCATCTTAATGCTTCTGCGCTCGACAATCTTATTTCTTCACGGTAATACATGAACGATGGTTGGTTTAAGGAATACCCAGCGTTCACAACTTTTTTCGGAGATTTCTGTCCTTAATGTCCCACATAAAATTCTGGGCAATGTGTCTTATGCAAAAGACATGGACAGAAGGAGGATTGTGCCAACCATTTGCAGGATTGTTGTAGGCGCTCACAATGGAAGCATGTCTGTCGGAAATCAGACATAAGTTGGGTTGAGGAGCAACATGTGTTCTAAGATTTCTAAGGAAGAAACTCCAAGCTTCGCCTGTCTCACCCTCGACCAAGCCAAAGGCAATCGGAAATATATTATTATTTCCGTCTTGTGCAACTGCCATCAACAATGTTCCTTTGTATTTTCCATCGCATCGAGGAACACCAAGCAACATCGCGTCGTATGTAAGTATTTCTACTTGATAATTCACAATGTTGTATTTATTCGTAGCATTATAATGCATTTACAATGTTCTAATGATATGTTTTATTATTTTTTGTAACAAATACAATGTTCTAATGATATGTTTTATTTTTTTGTAGGATACTCATGAATTTCGTACTCGTGGGCATAAATATTTCCCACATGATCCGTTAATTCAACCTTTTTTGGAGCGAGTAGGTTTTGGAGAGGTCGTTAAGATAACAAATTATCTCATTGATTCTAAGTTTATTTTGGCTTTGCAAGAAAGGTGGCGACCCGAGACGCACACATTTCATCTTCCAATAGGTGAATGTGCAGTTACACTCGAGGACACATACATGTTATTGGGTTTACCCATTCATGGTAAGGCGGTAAACGGTACAACCAATCCTACCGGTAATTTCATAGGAGAACTCTTGGGGGTTGAACCAACCCCACGAGATTTGAGGGGACAAAAAATTTTAATGTCATGGCTCAAAAGAATTTATAGAGACTTGACATTAACCCCCGATTCTCCTGAAATTCTAAATATTAGAAAAACCCGAATTTATATAATGCTATTAATAGGGTTATTTTTATGTCCGGATACAAGTGGAAGCGCCGTTCACTCTATGTACTTACCTTTATTAGATGACGTAGATAAAATAAAAACATATAGTTGGGGGTCCGCTACACTAGCGCACCTATATCGGTCTTTATGTCATAACTCAATAGCCAATACCGGAAATTGGACCGGATGTGGTGTTCTTCTACAATCTTGGGGTTGGTCAAGAATGACCAATCTAGCACCTATCCAACAAAGTCAGTTTGAATTCCCATTCGCTAAAAGGTAATTATTTTTTCCAATTCTCATTTATCTATCATAGTCTTTTTATTTATTAATCATATTATTAATAAATTTTATTGTTTTCGATTTGTAGGTGGTCTTCACTTGGAATGAATTATGACAATTGTCCCCACTTCAGTATAACGCAGTACCGAAATCTTATTGATCACTTGGCGCAAGAAGATGTAAACTCACTCACCTACCTATTTATGTTATACTCTCCTTGAATATTATTAGAAAATACTAAACATTATTTTTTTCATCCTTCAGTTCATTTGGCGGCCGTATCTTGGTCTAGAAGCATTTCATCAAGTTGAACAACAAGAGTCTGCGGTGTGGAGGGCAAAGGTGCCCATTATCAACTTCACCACCGTCGAAATGCACAACAGTGATCGTGTGAAACTTCAATTTGGAATGCTTCAAGATATTCCATGTCCCCCAAAGTGCATACCCGACAAATATCACAACGGTAAAGTCTCCGACTAATGGGAATATAATCCGTGGACCAAGTATGCAAAACACGAGTGTCGTGAATGGAGGCATCGCAACGACTATGTTTTGTCCGACAATGTGTTTCCATACTAGATGAAACAATCTATACAATACATGACTTGGTATAAGTCTGTATCAATTGGTTTCATTTCACATCCAAGGTATCTTAATGACCCACGCCAATAACCATCATCATCAAGGCCCCAACAACCAACCCAGCCCTATTTCCAACCGCCAACCCAACCCCATTTCCAACCGCCAACCCAACCCCATTTCCAACCCCCACTCACACAATCACAACCATATGAACATACTCC
The DNA here is from genome assembly GCA_963859935.3 of Lathyrus sativus. Taxonomy (NCBI): domain Eukaryota; kingdom Viridiplantae; phylum Streptophyta; class Magnoliopsida; order Fabales; family Fabaceae; genus Lathyrus; species Lathyrus sativus. The sequence goes on from OZ012740.1 coordinate 286,936,626, forward strand.
TAACCAATTCACTCCATTCACACAAACTCATTCACAATCCGAATACCAACAACATCCACCACAATACCACACATACTCCCAGTTTCAAACACCCAGTTAACCCATACCCACCCAAACCTTTACACCCATCTCACCTTACGATCAGGCAGGTTATCGTCCTACATTGCCTCATCCAGCCAACCACCCCAAAATAATTATGAAGGCATGGGCAACCCTTTTAATTTGGATGACTTTACGGATATGGACTCTTTATGGGCCGAAGTGATGCAAATGCTTGATGACGACACAATGGATCCGACTCCACCACAAAGACCACCAAGAAACGTACGTAATCGAGGATGCGGTACGGGCGGACATTTAAATCGACCGAGTCGTAGAAATTAGTGTACAAGATCTTTCAAATGTAGCCATTTGTATGTGATTAAATTTATTTAATCCAATTTAATTTTTATTTGTTGTTTGGAATTTATTAATGAAAATATTAATTATTATTTATTTATAAATTGTTAAAAATATAAAACATTAAAAATATTAAAATATAAATTGTTAAAAATTATTCAGAAATTATTATTTACAAAATTATTATTTTTAAAATTTTTTTAAATTATTAAAAATTATTTATTAAATATTTTTAAACTAATTAAACATTAAAAATAATTTTGAAAATTTCGTTTAAGGGAGGCTCCAATGGGTATGGCGCCCCCTTTATAATTTGTAGGGTGGCTCCAACCCCCATGGCGCCCCCTTGTATAAAATTAAAAAAAAAAACGCAAACATGGGTAGATTGGGATATATGGGGAAATGTTGGGTAGTTTGGGATTTAGGTGGAGAAATGTAGGGTATATGGGTGAAAAATTCTGTATAGCATGTTGTTGGAGAGTTTTTGTATTGTAGTGACATGTGACAATTTTTTTTTGTTGAAATAAAGTAGATTTATTATTATTATTATTATTATTATTATTATTATTATTATTATTATTATTATTATTATTATTATATATTTTTAATTCTTTTTGGTTGTAATATGAAAGATAAATACACATGGGGTGATTTTGTAAATGGACTTTTCAAATAATTTGTGTCATGGCCTTGTTGTTTTGGATTATAGTTGAAATAAAAAAAGGATATTTAATGGATGGATTTAATGATTTTGTTTAGAGAAAAATGGATATTGAAATTTGTTTTGTGTGTAAAATGAATTTATGAATGGAATTGTTTGGATAATTATGGAATGTGGATTTGAAATTGAATGGAATTTTGCGAATTGATGTGAGATTTAAAATTTGAAAATTGGTCATGGATTAGAAATTTGCGAAAAAATAATGGATAACTAAAATAGATAATTGAAAGAGAAAGTGGATAACAATGTGGATTTAGGAAGAATGGATATGGACTTGAATTTTGAACTTTACCACTTGAAACACGAGGAATAAAAACCTTCACGGTGAAATCTCTTTAGACAATATAAACTTCCATGAGTATTTCTTGAACCTAAATGCACTTCACATAATCCTAAATGGCAAGGCCCTGATCCTTAGTAACCATGAAACACCTGACCTACACACAACCTGATAACTTGATTCACATACAAATAACCTGCATTGACACATAAACCTTAACTGAAACTTCAGACACAACCACTTGAATCAATCACACCCTGGCTTTGATCTTGAAACGAAACTTGCACTGATAAGCTTGAATAAGACTCAAATCATGATCCACAGAATGATCCGCAACCGTAACAATTGTCATTTGAATCACAATTCTCTGAATTTCTGATCAATAAGTTTTGAATCACGTTGAATCTCTTAATCAATCTCTGGATTGAAGGTAGGAAAACACTTAGAAGGGGGGTTGAATAAGGGGTTTTCTAAAACAATTATGACAATATAAAATAACAAGTTATTTTTATCCTGGTTCGTTTGAACTCAAACTACTTCAGTCCACCCGGCCAAGGTGATTTCACCTCTCTCAAACGAGGACTTAATCCACTAAATCAAAACTTGATTACAGTGATATCCACTAAGACAACTGTCTTAGTCTTCTCAAGAATCCTGACCACAACTTGGTCTCTCAAGGAACTTTTACAAAGTAAAATAAATGTGTTTAAGGTGCTTCTAAAAAGCTATTATCACAACTATGATTTTTACACAAATGAAGAACAAATAAACTTATGTGTTTAAGAAAGTTGTTTGAATATTCTTTGATTGCTTTGTGGAATTCTCCTTTTGAATTTATTCTGTCAAAATTGTTGTCGTTGAAGTGTTGATGAAGACTTCTTTATATACACCACTTTCTCAATAGTGTGTAGAAGAAAGTACTGTAGGATGTAGACATAAAGGACAAATATTTTTCGTCTTGATTTGACATTCCCTTTTTGCCTGAATTCCTGTGTCATGCATGAATGAGAAATAGTACCGTTGGTAGACCTTGAGTTTAACAACGTCTCTTTCTTGAACACTTCCTTTTCATATGAACATATATGAAAAATAATCTTGCATCAGATCCTCTGATGTTGTTCCTTGTTCTTCTTATCAGAGTCACTCTATCCAGAGTCTTGCAGCAAAGTGCTTAGCGTGAATTATGATCAGAGTTGACTTGATTCAAAGCCTCTATACTTGCAGCGTTTACTTCTCAGAGTCTTCTGAATATTCTGAGTCTTTATACTCTGCACTCAGAGTCTTCTGGAAGGTAGCGCTTCAGAGTCTTCTGTGCTTCTGGGGCTTCAGAGTTTTCTGCAGGTAGCGCTTCAGAGTCTTCAGCTAGCGCTTCAGAGTCTTCTGCAACTTGCGCTTCAGAGTCTTCAGCTAGCGCTTCAGAGTCTTCTGCAACTGTATTTCCTTCGCTCAGAGCCTTGCATTATGATGTTAAGAGCTTTGCTTTAAATAATGTTCAGAGGAATTCTTTGTCTTTAGATGAATATTTATTTGATATCTGAAACAAAAACACTTGAACATAATTAGAGTATATATTTTCTTATACAAAATTTGATTAATGTTATCATCAAAACATTGAGATATATTAAGAACCAATCTGTGTTCTAACAATCTCCCCCTTTTTAATGATGACAAAAACTATACGAAATTTTGTTCAAAACAAGAAAAAAATATATCTCCCCCTGAGATTATGAATCTCCCCCTGAAATGAATACTATTAGAAAAAATAAATACTTCCCTTTCAGCACTAGTGTCGCTTGCGCGAAAATAAGGTGCCGGCAAAACAGAAGATTCGCCACCTTTCGTTATTTATCCCTCAGAGCGGGAAAGGAAACGATCGGAAAAACCTGACGAAAAAGGGTAAGACAAGGTCGTCGCAACCATTGTCTGGGTTCGGGAGTCGGTTACGCAAGGGGAAGGTATTAGCACCCCTCACGTCCGTCGTACTCGACGGGATCCTCGCTTGTTTGTTTACTTGGACGGGTTGGTTATAATCTATCTACCTATCAAGGCTGGCTGAAAAAGAAAAGAAACATGACTCGGCAAAGCGTCGCGCTTTATGCCTACGTATTCTCATCAGAGAATGAGAAATCAGAGTCAACGTAGTTCGGCTAACTACGGGGGAAGGTTGAAGGTTGCTCGCTAGGACGTCGCATCCTATGCCTACGTACTTTCATCTGGTATGAAAGATCAGAGCAAACGGAGTTCGGGAAACTACGGGTTATCTCCTAAAAGAAGTGTTTTTTATTGTGTTTGCGATTTCAACCGCACTAGAGACTATGACCTGAGAGTGAATGCGTCGCATGTCACCCAAAGGGTACCATACTAAACATCCAGACTGTGGAAAAGAAACTCTCCCACAATCCTTTCTCAGGTAGCTTAAGGCTCGTAACGCACGAAAGAAATCATTCATGATTACTGTATTGTAATACCCCAAATTTTACCCTTTCTTTTTTTATTTTTATTTTAAATTCTGATTAACTTAATAAATTAACCTTTTTTTTTAAATCTTGTTTTTTTAATTAATAATAATTTAATTAAATTTTTTTTATAACTTTACTAATGTTTTTTATTAACTTTTTTTTTTCTATTTAGTTTATTTATTTAAATCATTTTAAGCTCTTCTTACTAACTTTTAGGATTTAGATTAAAATTTAACTTTTTCTTTTCTTTTCTTCAAGAGTAAATTTTTTATAACCTTTTTAAATTAATTTCTAACACATTTTTTTAATCAAATTCTATTACCTTTTTAAAATTAAATCTATTTCTAACTTTTTTTAAGTTAAATCTTTTTTTCTATTTTTTTTAAAAAAATCAAATCTTTTTTCTAACTATTTTAAAAGTTAAATCCTTTTTTTTCTACCTTTTAAAGTTAAATCTTTTGTTTCTAACCTTTTTAAAGCTAAATCTTTTTTTTTTTAACTTTTTTAAAAGTTAAATCTTTTTTTTCTAACTCTTTTTAAAAAATTAAATCTTTTTTTTTCTCTAACTTCTTTTTAAAATTAAATCTTTTTTCTTTAACTTCTTTTTAAAATTAAATCTTTTTTTTCTAACTATTTTAAAAATTAAATCTAACCTTTTTTTTTATAAATTAAATCTATCCTTTTTTTTAAAATTAAATCTAAATCTTTTTTTGACACCTTTATTTTTCAAATTAAAATTCTAAATTCTTTTTAAAATTAAATTCTAACGCCCTTTTCTTTTTCTTTTTTTTTAAATTCTAAATTCCTTTTAAAATGAAATTCTAACAGTTTTTAAAATAATTCTAACATTTTTCAAATATATTTTTTTATTTTAAAATTCTAACTCATTTTTTTTTAAACTTAAAACTCTAATTTTTATTTAACTTGAAACTCTTATTTTCTTTGCTAACTTTTTAAATTTAAATCCCAACATTTTTTTAATCAAATCCAATCCCAATGAATTCCAGATCAAATCAATCAGATCATATCATCATCATAAGAAAATCAGCATCACCATCATTGAATCAAATCTGAAATCATCATAAAAATCTACTCAAATCAAATCCGAGATTGAAAAAGATTGAGATATTCAAATTAAATCTGAGATTAAAAAAGATTTAAAAATCAAGTATAAAGGGGACGAAAATCATAACAAGAAAGGGGGAACTTTTTCGTAAAATCCAAGCAAACCCCGTCAAAAATCCTCTAGCCTCAGGACAAAGCATCATCGGCCATCATCATTCCGTAAGGATCAAAAAATATAATTACAATTTTTGTGTTGCTTTTCATGTTTTTCAGGAAAAAGAGATGAAGAAGACAAATCGACGGCCATGCAAAAGAAGAAGAAGATAACATCCGTGAGAGGCAAACAAGAAGGAGAGGAACACACGCAAACTCAGAGAGCAGAGAGAAGAAGAGTGATGACCGGCCCAACCCTCTTTTTTATTATTTATTGTTTTTCCATTTGTTATTTTATTTTGTTTATCTTTTTAAAAAAAAAATCAAGAAGGCCCTTTCTTTTTTATAACCAAAAACCTTTTTCAAATTAATTAAAACTCTTTTTAAATAAAATAATCAAATGTTTTTTTCAAATAATAAAACTTTTTTATAACTTTAAAGTAAAACGTGTTTTTAACTAACATTAAGATTTTTTAAATTAAACCAATTGTTTTTTTTAATGATTAAATCTTTCTTTCAAAATATTATCACTAAAACTCCTTTTTTAGAATAATTAACCAAACTTTCACTTTTTTATTAATAATTTTTTTTTAAAACTCAAAACTCTTTTAATTAAAATTAATCTCTCTTTTCACAAATTTAAATCCTTGGTTAAAAAGACCATAAAAGTCCTCCAAAATTCATACGGTTTGTTTCTCGTTCAATTTTGATTTCGTTTTCGTCTAACCCCACATACTGACATTTTTGTTTGTTTTGTTTCTTGCAGCTATTATGTTCAATTTGAAACTTATTTTCGGTTTTATATTTAGCTATTATAATTGTAACTGCTTATGGGATGTAATTGTGCGAGACAATTGTTGCATTTATCTTTCCGCACTTTATTTTCTGCCGTTGTATGTATATTTAATTTCATCGCATCTTTTAGGAATTAGGTCTAGCCGTTTGACCGCCGTGTCAATAGTCCTCAACTTCAAACCCTTTCACCTTGCAAACCCTAATTTTCACAAATGCCTCGCCGCAGGCAAAATTACAATTTTACCCCTAGCATTAGGTCAAAGAGCCGCCGCGCTCATTTTAGGGTTTCCCGCCGTGGAATCCCTAATTTAACCCTAATTACAATTTAACAATTCAATGTAGAGATCGGAGTTTCTACACTCCACGTAAGCGTGTCCTTAAGACATGTTTATTCCCCTTGAGACCTTGACCACAGTCAAGAAGTCTCTAACCTCCCTATTGAGGGGAACTACGATTACTCTGATTCCACTCCCGTAAGGATACGTAGGCACAAGATGCGATGTCTTGCCGAGTAAACTTAGAATTAACCCCTTAGGTCTCTTTTCTCACTTTTAATCCTTTGTACATATACCTTAAGAAAATAAATAAAGCAAATAGTAAACATCTGAACAAAAGGTTCCTGTAGAGTACTACAGAAGTTTAGGGTGCTAATACCTTCCCTAAATTTAACCAACCCCCGAACCCTAGATCTTTCCCCGCATTGTGTTTACGATGCAAAATAGGTTTTCCCTCTTTTGACCTTTTCCTTCGGATAAATCAAAGAGCGGTTGTGAATTGAATTGCGATTCAAACTCATTAATAGTTTGTGATCCTATTTCCACCGCAACATGTATCTTAAACTGCTTCGAGATGAGAAGAGAACAGGCCCAACTAGGAGGGAGACTATCAAGTCCTACTGTTATCATGCCATGGATTCATCCTATGGTTGAAGTTTGAACAGGGAGCTCCTAGATGTTGTCATGCATAGGTTTCAACCTAAAAGTCTATCATCAAATCCTCATCAGAGGAAATGAGAGTCCTAAGGGATCATGTCAATGATACACCAAAACAGACAAAAGCATCAGCTTTAACAGTAGAATGCATGCAATGCAAGTGAGGGAGGAAATGTGTGTGGGGCTTCAGCCTCCACAAGCTCGTCTCAACCTCAAGCCAGAATGAAATAACAGTAATCATACTGAAATAAACAACATGCTCTCAAGCAAAAACAGTAAACAGTAATCATACAGACAAAAGAAATGAAATGCTATCACGCAAAATAAACACATGGGCAAGGGAGCTGGGCTCTACCGAATACCCGCAAGCAAAGCCAAGCAATAACAATACAATCAGATGCACTCATGCTCTTAGACTGAACTTATTCTAAATGGGCTTAGTCTAATGCAACAGACAAATCAGACAAAACACACAATACATCAAAGAAAACAGAAGAAAGCCTCAGCTCCTCCAGCATCAACCCAGTCTTCAGACTTCAGAGATCACTTGCTTTCCAGGTATCAAACCTACAGCATGAGTATCAACTCATCTTCTCCCTTGAGCTTCAGCTCCTTTGACCAGCTCCACCTTCAGGCTTTACTATCTCCAGGGATCTTCAGGCATCAATTTGATCTTCACAAAGTCTTCAGACTTCAATAATCTTCAAGGAATCATCCTCATCAAGGCCTCAGCTTCTATCTTCAATGGCTCCAATGCTCCGGCAAGCAAGATTCAGTCAACAAGATGAGTGGGGGATGTTACAGTACTCACTGACTTCCAAAGGATGCCATTGAGAACTTAACATCAAAGGAAAGGCTCTCTCAAAGTTCTACCTTATAGGGCAAGGTCACTAATCCCTCCAAAGGAGAGAGGTGAATACCCTTAAGGGACTCTATGTCACAGAGAAGAAAGGAGGTAAACAAGACACTCCTTGTTTATTGAACAAAGTATTCTATCTAGGGTTCTGCCTATGCACCTATAAACCTATAAACAAAACAACAAAAGCTATGTTAAACTCCTCTGCAAGGTCTTCAAAGCTTCCATGATGATCCACAAGGTCTTCAACTCAATCTTCAAAGCTCACACACTCAAAAGAGAAGGAAAGAAAACACAACAATACAACTTATGCCTCCAAGCAACACACATACTATCCATACATTCAAAAATCAATGAAAAATACTAAAATACCATACAAATTCCTAATATAAATTCTAGGGGATCCTATTTAACTACCCTTAGGTCCCATATATTCTCCATACACTAATTTGGCCTAAAAACCCCAAAAATAAAATGTTGAAGTTCAAGTATACTACTTAAAACCCTAATTAGAGCACCTAAATGTCTAACAATCAAACTACATCAAATTTTAATCTACAAATCAAGAGATAAATCCTACATGAAACTAGGGTTCAATATCTAATCATGCCAAGAAGAATGGCTCAAAAATCCTAAGGGAAAGTCTTAAAACAATTCATAGAAAATGAGATATCAACTAAAAGAAAATAATTGCCCTATTTAAGAGAAAATATCACCAAAAATTCCATATTAAAAAATAAAATTTCATTTTTATTTTTATATTTTTCTACACACTATCATCTAAACATAGAAAAAAGAATGAGTAAAAAATCATTATTTATCAATTACTTATGAATTTTTAAAGGTTGCAAAAATATTAAAAGAATTAAAAAGAATTCAAAATAATATAAAAGGGAGGGGGGGGGGTGGAAACAGTAATACGCGCCAGTTCATTTTGCTTGGGCCATATGAAAGGGGGGTGCGGATAGGAAAGAGGCCAAAGCCCAGACGCGTTGCTAAATGAAACGACTACGTTTCCAATTCAAATTTTCCCTCCGTTTTCTGGGCGAATGAGGACCGTGCGATCGAAGGACAAAGTCTAACATTCAAAACGCTCCAACGGTGGAGATTACATCTCCTACCTTCAGCCACCTAGGGTTTCATGAGATCTGATCGCGACTTTCTATGTCTAACAATTCTAACTGCAAGTGCACAGTCTATCGCGTAGTAATAAAAGATATCGATCCCACAGAGACCAATGTCAATCTACCGTTATCTATTATTACGGCGTAAAGCTAAAGCTATTGGAATTAGGAGAATTGAATGCGAATGAAATTAAATGCAAAAGAAATAAAGAAAATTGGTTTAAAGAAATGCGGTAAAGGATATCGGTATGCAAAGACTTAGTTATCTGGGATTTGACAGGTCACCGATGCTTCTTACTCTTTGCAAACATTGTTCAGAAGAAAATAGTGATCTGAAGACTTTCGTCTCACGATGGTTGTTGACGCTAGTCATAATTCTAAGGGCCGAATGTACGCTTTCGCAGTCCCATTCGGGGTTAAAACTACTTTTTGGAAATCTCTAGGTTCTAATCCATTTTAAAGTGCTTTCGCTGTTATTAAAACAAATGCCTAGTGTTTACTATCTGGTCTTGCCGCAGCTTTCGCTTGTTGGTTCGTACCTTAATTAATTTCCCACTTTCGTGGCAAAACTACTTTTAAATAAGTTCTCGCTTTCGCGACGAAGTTTATTCAGTAAATAAATTTAAACACTACGGCCAGAAAGGTTGTTTGTAAAAAGGGAAGATGCCGGTTACTATCGAATCCTATCCTACTAATTCGGTTACATACCGATAAAACTAATTTAGCTAGACATGATAATTAATGAAAAAGGGGACAAACATAAACAGCAGAATAATAAAGCGTGCATCATAACAGAAATAAAGTAGTAATTCAATTAATAAAAACCTGTAAATCGTACTGATCCCAAATCCTTGGATAGTCCCCCACAATGACGGCAGGATTCTACTTTGGCGAGAAATAAAAGGTACAGGAAGAAAATACAATATTCTGAACTGAAGGAAAATGGAAAGGAAAATAAAAGTAACGATACAAATAACTTTGATGGAATTTTGGGCAGAACTTCGGGATGAAGAATCCACACTTTTCTCTGTGAATCTCTTGTCTATTTATAGGAGATAGTTCATTCTTCAACTTCCAGAGATCATGGGTGAGTTATGGAGAAAGTGGTAGTAACTTCCAGTAGTGGGCAGTGAGTGGAGAAAGTGTAGTAACTTCCAGTAGTGGGCAGTGAGTGGAGAAGGTGTAAGACGGATTTAAGTTGAGATTTGATCGTGATTTCTGATTCTGCGTTTTTTGCCTGCGTGACGGTCGTCATGAAATGTGACGGTCGTCACACGCATGACGGTCGTCATGGACCTGTGACGGTCGTCACAGCAGCAAAATCCGTATCTGCTATTTTTCATCTATTTTTCATCCATTTTTCATCTATTTCTTCTCCTTTTCATTCTTTAGTCCAAATTCTCCCCAATCTGCAAAACGAAGTAAATTAATCATATAATAGAACATAAATCAAGATAAATTAATAAAAGTCACAAATAAATGCATGTAAATCAAGCCAAATAAACGATATGATTTCGCGTTATCAAACATCCCCACACTTAAACCATTGCTTGTCCTCAAGCAATCGACCAACACAGTAAAAAGAAATAAGCATAGTTCGAAACAAAGTCACGACGAAACTCTAATCATACGCGGCTGCTAGGCTAATGTTAGATCGATAGGTACTAAATATTAATACCAAGGATATCATAACGACACAATTTCAAAAACTCCCTACTTATGCAAACCAATCGGAATCATGCCATTATAACTCAACCTATAACTCATGCTCTCTTTCACCCCATTTCATTATAGTGCAATCACATTAAGCCCGTTATCCATACACATTCATGGCAAGTAAACCTGTTAGTGACTATGATCTTATTTTTATTTCTTTTTTTTCACTACAATTATGCTTAAGCATCAATTGAACTTTAAAGAGTTTGTACCGGTGGGCTAAGTGATCGGGTGAGGAGCACCTAACTTAGAAGGAACATGTCTTTTTATTCATACTTTTTTTTTCTTCTAAATTTCTTATTTTAAACTAGAGATCATACACTTATTTGCATTGGTTTCTTACTTAGTGTGTTTAGGATGGTGCTGACTGCTTAAATAAACTACTTAGGGGTTACTACAAGAACCTGGAGCTTTAAGGTCTCGGCATAATGGGTACTCAAATTTATTTTGCATATTTAGGGGGTTAAGGTTGTCAGGACGATATCAATTTTATCAAAACTTTCCCAAGTTTTTCTAACATAGCCTAAACAGCCTATATAGTTTCAGAGTACCATGTCATGAATCAAAAAGTTTTTGTTGGAGGTTAAAATTTTGAAATTTTGAAATTTTGGGGAAGTTTGAATAATAGGCGAAAACCACTCATAAAGACTCGACAGCACATGCAAAGATTTTGACATAGCATTAAAAATAGATAAAAACAATAAATCAAACTAAAAGGCAATAAAATTAAAGCGATGGAGTTCCTCCCCCACACTTAAACCAAACATTATCCTCAATGTTTCAGTAAAAGGTGGAAAAGGAAAGATAGAACCTGTATGAATGCTACTGCTCTTGCTATCCTTGTCTTTGTTGATCACTTCTACTTCGGTGGCGGGCATTTTGAGATACTTTGTTTGTGTAATTCTCGGACCAGCTCATCATGTTGCTCGCGTCAAGAGGAAGTACTCATCATAAGTGTTCCCACCAGCAGCGACACTCGTAGGAATGTCCGTGGGCATAGCTCATCTTCTCAGATCGTCATCTAGAGAGTTTTCGCCTAGATATAGCTAAAGCGTAACAAGCGATACATTTCTTTATTTTCTGCCGATTTAAACAAACAAATTAAAATAAAGACCTTGTGGGTTGCCTCCCACACAGCGCTTTGTTTAGCGTCGATAGCTCGACGGCTAAGGAGTGCAAGTACTCATGGTGGTTCTTTCGAGAATGGTTCCTCGATCGAACTTTGAATAGTCTTCGGTTTCCATGGCCACTTATCAAGCCATCTCTCATATCCCTCACCTTTTCGTTTCTTTCTTCTGTAGGGTGGTTTCTTGTTTTGAACGCGTGGTGGTGGTTCTGGATCTATTCTGCGTATCAGCTTTTCAAATTTGGGCTTTGTTATTTCATCCACCACCTCAAAAGTTAATCGTACCCTTTTAACAGTAATAATGACCCTAGTTTCACGGTCCTCGAATTTTCTTTTTCTATGAAGGGCCTTAGACAAAGGTGCATTGGTGTGTATATTTTTCAATACCTCCACATATGTTTTGGATTGGGAGTCTACCTTAACTTCTGCAAACCTTTGTGGGAAAGAAATAGGTGGGGTATAGGGAGGAGGAGCAACGATACGTGCTTCCTTCTCTACCTCTTTGACACCCTCCCTTTCGGTTGGTGTCGGTGGATTTTTCTCAATATGTATGCTTTTCTCACCAAAACTCTCCTCAGGCTCATCATCAATCTCCCTAGGATCTTCTATTTGTTCTTCATTAACGGTTGTTACAACATTCACATGTCCTTCTGGGAAGGGTCCTAGAGATGTTTGTCTAAGCAGGGAAGTTTGAGTCTCCAAAGTCTCGCTGTGAGTTGCGAGGGAATCGACAATAACGTTCATCTGCCTAAGGTCTTCATTAATTTGGAGATGTTGTTTTCTAAAATTTTCGTTTTGGAGAGTTTGTGTTTCCACAAAGCGCTCCATCATAGATTCTATCCTAGAGTGAGTAGACGTCTCATTGAATTCTTCTAGTAGTAGTTCGAGGTTGGATGTATCAAAATCTTGCGTTTCCTCAAAACATTGGGAGTCGTCATCATAGAGGGAATTTGGGTGAGAGTGCGTAGTATTGAAATCTTCTAATAATATTTCGAGGTCGGATTTAAGCGGAATTTGTGGTTCCTCGAAATATTGGGGGTGGTAGTTATAATATGGAGGTTGGTAATTATAAGGGAAATATGGGTTATACATAATGATTTAGATAAGAGTGCCTTAGTCTATACTATGCAACAACGGAATCACAATATTGACTGTTGGTCCCCGGCAACGGCGCCAAAAACTTGATCGGCTAGAGACGTGTCTACTTAATGCGTCTAGCGGTATCTTACTGCAAGTGCACAGCCTATCGAAGTAATATTTAAGATTATCGATCCACAGGGATTCTATCGTTACGTAGTGCTAGATGAACTTCTAGTCTAGCTAAGGCGAATAGTTGTCACGATTGTTGTTGGTTTTCTAAGACTATTGAAGGAGGAATAAAATCTAGATTTTTAATAAAATAATACTAAGACGGTCGGTATGTAATTATACTAACTTAGGTGGGTCAATCTAACCTAGGCTTATAAAGATGTTCACTTAATCTATTCGGTAGAGATTACTAGTTTGAATACCCTCAACTCACACTCTCGTGGTCTTGAATCAGATCTTATCCCTAAAGCCCTATGCCTGCTCTCGCTAGCCCATAAGTGTTTAGAGGTAATTTTTGGAAACTAAATAATTCTAATTTATCTTAAAGCGCTCTCGCTGTATTTAATTTAAATGCCTAACTTTAGCTATCTGGTTAAAATCTCACACTCTCGTGGTCTTGACCCAACCTAATACCCTTTTCTTACTCTCGTAACGAAAAGGTCGAATTCAATTAAAAAGCATCAGCCAGAATGTTAAGCGATTAATTATTTTAGCCCATGGTTATATTTTACCGGTTAAGTTAGTTATAACTACATACCGCCCTAAGGTATTTAGCTACTCATCGAGGTTAAATCAGACTCAGAGTTAATTATTGACTTACTAATGGCAGAAAAATAAATAGACATTATAAATAAATTAAATTGCAATAACTGAAAAACCTGATTAACAAATATCTGAGTAGACTCCTTCTTCCACAGACCGGAAGGCTTGGAGTAGGCGGAAATAAAAATTAAAACGAATGCTGAAGGCTGGAAACAAATAAAAGTATAACAATTCCCTAATGTTGGAAATTGTTACACGGTTGGTTTGGATACAAATAAAATAAGACAGGAAACAACGGTTGATTTCGCGTTATCAAGATCCCCTCCATGCACAGACCTTTCCTCTCTTCGTTCTCTCTGCTCAGTGGATGAAATGCCACGACTCCAAAATGAAAACGGCTCTACTAATCAAGAGGAACAAGACTATACGCATATTTTTTCCTGATTCTCTCTAGATAATCCCAACAGAATCTTGCAAGATCATAGTTCCACCATACGCACCTGATGTCAACCTTCCATAATCCTTGAATCCAGTGGCCTACAGTTATTCTACACAATACCCTAACCATTCTAAGCTAATTCTTGCTAACTAAAGCCAACACACCAGTCAATTCTTGAAGATTAAAGTTTCATGGACCTGTTATCAATTACCATGGATCGTGCTATAACTCTCAGAACTTCATCATCTAACCTAATGCATCAGTTCTAGACCTATAAAACTAATCAAAACTACATAACTTAAGAGAATGGTGATGAGAAAGAACCTGTCAAGAGGTTATGGTGGAGACTCGTGTGGCTGCTTTCAGGCCTTGAAACTTCTTCCAAAGGGTCCTTGGATGATCAATAGCCTTCTGTTTGCACTTGTGATGAAGGAGAAGATCTGCAATGGAAGGAAACCAGAATTGCTTCAACTTGAAGAAACCTCTTCAATGGCTGCTTCTCTCTTTCTCTCCCCTCTGAATTCTCTTGCTATCACCAACCTTGAGCACTATGAAGATCACCCTTCTTATAGTAGTGGATGGAAGTTACTGGAAACATCTAGAATCCTCTTGGAAAGTTCATGAACTTCTCCTTAAAAGAGACTTTGAAAATCTCATCTCCCTTGCCTTAAACCTTGCATTCTATGCCAAAATGCCTTAATATGAGATATTGAGTGATGAGAAATGAAATCAGCCCTTTACTTTTCCTTGTGCAAGCCTTTTCAAAGTTGCCTTCTTTTTCAAGTAACATTTTTTCAAAGGAACCTCATTTTTTAAGCTTTAAATCAAAATTCTATCTAAACCAATGTTTTCAAAATGGTGTTTCCAATCAAAATGATATATTGGATGACCTATTTTGGATTTGTGGATCTCTCAAACCAATTTTCAAATTCAACTTTTCAAACTTATATGCCATTTTTAGTTCATTTTTGACCAATCATGCAAATCCATGCTATGAGATTTTCCAACAATTTATGACCTTCTTTCTAGACTTAAAATCACATTTTGAACAACTTTCATGTTTTGAGTTTTTCCATTTGAGGCTTGGAAATAGGAGATATGGCATTTGCTTAAAAATGACCTATAACTGACAAATTACCAAAATACCCCTGTCTTGTTCAAACCATAAGTTGAGTTCCACAAATCCTATCAAGGACTTCTACCACTCAAATTAAAGCTAAGAAGATGCCCTCCAACATTCATGTTGACCAAGAGATCATAGGAATCATCCTACTAGGGCAAAAGTTGTCTGCAAGTTGGGTAACTTTCAAGGACCCAGATTCACACACCTCAGCTGACCTGTAATTTGTCAAAACCATAACTTGAGCTCTGCAACTCCTATCAAGGACTTCCACCACTCAAATTAAAGCTTAGAACAAGCTCTACAACATTCATGTTGTGGGGAAGATGAGATATCAATCACATCTTGAGCTAAAACTGCCTGGAAGATAGGGATCAAATTAGGGTTTTTTCACTGACAATCCTTGGAGACCCTAACTTGAAACTTCTCAAACTCTTCAATCATGATGAGTTGGTCTAGGAATCATCCTTATAACATCTCTATACATCATTCCATGATCTCATGGCCCTTGGATTAGGTCTCAACCTTCTCCAAATCTTCAGCTGATCTAGGGTGGGCCCAGTCAAAACCCTAATTCTATCATTCATGGTTGAATCTTCTGAATTCTTGCCTAATGACCTCTCTGGGCTTCATGAATGGCTATCAAGACATCTCATAGGCTTTCTCAAAACATCAAGTTCATTCTCAAAGTCTCAGAATCATCTGAGGAGCACCCACAACTCTCAAGCTATGAAGCACACAACCCTGGTTTCACCCAATTCCTCTGGGGATCTCTTGAACTGCCTGATGAAGGTATCAACTTTCAAACACTTGATAGGTAAATAATTGTTGGTCAAATTTTGGGGTGCAACAGCTGCCCCTATTCAAACGGCTTGAACCTGACTGGGTGAGAAGCGAACGGCTCTCACCCAATCAAGGTGCGAGACGATTGAATACCGGTAAACCCGAAAATTTGCCAACTGCATGAGCACACGGTACTCTGCGGGGAACAAATCTTCGAATATTGCAATGCTAGCTGCACGGCCGCTAGCTGGAGAGATACTGATCTGACATCGCCGTCGAACACTAAAACATCATTCTGAGAGACACTCGGCATCGCCATCGCACAAACATCATCTCTGCGCTGGGGATTTAAGGAGTCTGACCTCGCCGCCAAACAAACATTCAATCTCGCCGCCGAACGAAACATCATCTGACCTCGCCGTCAAAGCAAACATTCAACCTCGCCATCAAACACAAACACTGAACAATTCTGACCTGGGGTTCACCCCTGGTAAATGGAACAAAAAGGTACACTTGCGTATTTGAAGCTACCCCGCTGGGAATGAGAGACTTAACCGAGCACACTCTGATCTGGGGTTCACCCTCAGAACCATAACGAACATCGGAATACTACTGCACACTGCCCGCCGTAGAACTTCAACATTAAAGACATATGAAACCCTGGCCCCCGGCCATTTCCAGCTTCAGCTAGAAAAAATATTCAAGTATTTCTTAATATAGATGGAACCCTGGCCCCTGGCCACTCCAGATCCGCTGGAGAATCTTCAAGTTCTTCTGAAGATAGATGAAACCCTGCCCGTCGGCGATTCCAGCTTCAGCTAGAAACAACATCCTTGGCCTTCAAGGATGTAAGCTTTGCCCGTCGGCAACTCTGCAGGAGGCATCTTCGACCTCAGTCTGAAGAAATGGTCCTTGGCCTTCAAGGATACATGAACCTGCCTTCAGGCAACTCCACCTCAGCTATAGAGCATCCGAGACTTCAGTCAGGGATATACTTCGGCCTTCAGTCCGAAAAAATGAATCCTAGGTCATTCATGACCTTGGGGATAACCTTGCCCTTAGGCACCTTCGCTTCAGCTTAGGAAAATTGTGACTTCAGTCAGAGAAATGGTATCTTGAGCCATTCATGACTCTACGGGGATTCAAACACTTTGCCTTCAGGCAAAACTCCGTTTCAGCTGGAGAAACATCTTCGACTTCAGTCAGAAGAAACACTATTCATTTGATCGCAATCAATCATCACCTCATGACAACTGACTTGGTCTAACACGGGTCATCTTGAATACCAAATTTGGAACCTTGTCTTCAGCCACCCGTTGATTCATCAACAAGGAAATCTGAACTCACGGGAACCTTCTGATATCGCCTTCAGGCGTTTACGCAGTCAATCTTCAGATTAGACAACACTGCTGGAGCAGACATATCACGCTGCTAAGGACTTCAAGAATCATCTTGAACAAACAACTCCGTCGGGCACCTTCAAGGATCATCCTGAACCGATAACCATTCTGTAGGCTTTATCTGCTAGGGGTCCCTGGAATCTTCCTGGGCAACTCTTGCTGGGGACGCTATTGGGGAGCTCAAGAATCATCCTAAGCACACCACTCGGGAGACTGCGCTGAAGTCTTAAGAATCATCTTAAGCAAACGGCTCTGCTGAGGAATTCAAGCATCGTCTTGAACTGAAGACATCGCTGGGGATCTCAAAAATCATCTTGAGCGAGTGACTGAGGGGATTACACCGGGGTCTTTAAGAATCATCTTAAGAAAGCAACCTTGTTGGAGAGAATATCAGGAATCGTCCTGAGCAACTGGTCTCTTGGTGGAACACCTGTAAGACAAGAATGATAATGACCTAGATCATGTTTATGATGCATATGCTTCTGCGCCATGCCCCACACAGTGGGAATGATATGCGTTTATGCTAAATGCTGTGCAATCATGCACTATGCTATGCAATCATGCACAATGTTATGCAGTGTGCACAGTGATGTGATCCCATCAGCAAAATAAATGCCGAGGGGAATTCTCCTGTCAAGGAGAAGGAACTACTCCGATAGAGGAATCATCCTGCTGAGGAGAAAACTGCACGCCAATATCAATTGGACTCCGCCTGGGGAAATGATCTTCCGTTGACTGCTGCAGGGAAAACAACTTCAGCTGATTACTGCAGGGGACGAAGCTATACGAGAACTTGGTCCTGCTGATATCAGTCGCGAGACTAAGCTGCGTGGCCGTCTCGGCTACTCTTCTGGGGATAACAACTCTGTGGGGAAACAACTTCAGCTGCTTGACATTCCACTGGGGAAAAACCACTCATGATCTGATCATCTTCCAAGGATTCGGCTCTCTTGGACATCTGCAAACTCGACTGAGGAAGGAGAAGTCATTCTGCTTCGCTGGAGAGAGTGCGACTCTGGGGGAGATACAGCGTCAGCTGCTCAATGCTCTGCTAGGGAAAACCCACTCATGGTCCCAACTGCTTCTAAGGATTCTGCTCTTCCGCGGACTCAGCCGGGGAGAGAACTCATTCTACTTCACTGGAGAGTACGACTCTTGTGCGGAATTTCAATTTCGCCGGGGAAGAAAGAATCATCGACTTCGGGGGAGAGTACAACTCTGCAGGGGAATACAACATCAGCTGTACCAACATTCTACTGGGGAAGAGGGAATCATCCATCTTCAGGAGAGAACATGACTCTGGTGGGGAATCTCGATTCCGCTGGAGACTTTACTGGGGAAACCCGAGCTTCGGCACCCGAACACTTCTATGAAATCTGCACTTGTGACCCGGTGCTGGGGAAAGACGACATCATTCTTCGGTGCTTGGCTCAGCTGATGGGGTGACGCTCCTTCAGGATGCGTCGACTTGGGGACGAGAATCCTCTCTGCCTGGGGAGACATATCAATGCTCACTATTTGTGTTCAGATTCTGCGGAGGAGAGACTACTGAACTCTGCTGGAGAAGGAGGGCTCGCCCTGCTTCGGGGATATCGATCCTGGTCTACTGAGGGCAATCTTGACCCTAATCTGATAAGGGGTAAATGCCATCTCAATTTGCTGCAGTCTCAAACTGTACAGGGGGAACAACCTCAAACCGTACATCTCTGCTGAGAAACAATCCTGGTTCAACAGCGTCAACACAGGGAATACAGGCTACCAATCATGGAGTCAAGTAACAGGTTATGCTGTAGGTTAACGACCCAATGACCGCAAGGCTTCTTCAGAAGACTCTGGCTTTGGCAGGGTAATGACACGATTCCCCGATACTCAATTCTTGCTAGGGTGAACAAACTCATTTGAACAACTTGCCCCAACACAATTCAACCTGCCCCAATCCGACTCTTGGGAAGATTCATTCTGAACAGAAAACAACTGGCAACAAAACAATCTTCAGAGGGCTTGCCCCATCATCTGCACAACGGAAGGATTCATCCTCCACCGATCAACTCTCAGCAAGGTCGGCTTCAATATCTCTGAAGTAGTTTGCCCCTGAACGAGCGATGAGCGACTCAACATGCTCTGATCGAACACTGGAGGGATCTGCGCTCAAATCGCAAGAATTCTGGATAACTGCCCCCGATTGGGTCTCGAGAAGATTCACTTCCGATCAACCACTTCTTGCATAAACCGCCCCATAATCAACTGATGCTCCGGGACTTGTCCTCAGACAAACTGATTCCACACTCACTGGAAGTCATTGCCCCAAATTCACCGGGCTTCGCAGCATACCGTTCTGATCCAGACCTCTGACGATTCAGTCCTGATCGATTATTCCCTGTTGAAGTTCCTCCGCATCAGCTACTGACCTGCAATTAAAATTGTCTATTCACGAATGGTAATTCTAATGCAGTGTTCATGCAAATTTCGAAAAAATGTTGTAATGTCACTCATTTACGTGTCATGCTAGTGAGTGACGAATGAACCAAAGAGTTCAAACGTAGTGCTGATGTGATTAGTGAAAAATGCAATAAGGATATGATTAGCAAATCATGCAGGAGTCAGGTTACTCCACCTTATCGTAATGCGCTTTCAGAATAAACCATGCCTCAATTAGGTCTTTTAAGGGTTGTATCATGGTCGGGTTCACGGTTCGTGAAACAAAGGATATTTGGCTCAAATTATGATTTGTACCCACCCCTTCTACGTGATGTTCTCCGATCCTAAAGTTCAGTTAACTTAGCTCGAGCGCTCGCCTCTTCGAGAGGTATGTTGGGCATTGGGAACAACGGGTTAAAGAATTCACAAGGTGTTTCGGAGTGACAGTTACTCCTTTTTCGTTTTCGGCGTCTGTGTCTACACGACTTCGTCCTTGTTCGAGGATTTTTCTTTTTTTTTATAATCCTTTCTTTTTCATTCTTTTGTTTTGATTCCCTAATTTTTGCCTGGACTGACTCCTTTTGAGTTCTTTTCGATTTTTTTCTTTTGAAGTCCAGCGGGATGCCCTGATTTTTGCCTAAGTATTTGCTTTCTAGCTTTTTTTTTTACTTAGCGGGCTTTCTTATTCCTTTTTCTTTTGGAACAAGTCGTGCGACACTGGTTGTCTTGATTGCTTCGAAAGGCTTGTAACTGTCTCACTCCTGATTGGTGAGGTTTAACCATTGTGGTTGATGAGGTACGACCTCTAGCGAGGAATATGACGTGATTGGTCCTCGAAGGACAACACTCCTCTATAAGATTTGAACGCTCGATCAAGCTGACTGACAACTACCCTGCCCCGGGTTAAGATGCGAGGGTTTAAAAATTCCGAAAGAAACTCCTACTTCTCGGCTCGAAGTGGTTAACAAGGGTTTCTCTTCCTTATCTCTCCGGTGTTTAGGGGATTTGAAACAATGCCTTGTACGTCATCGGCAAAGTTTTATCTGAAAGCAATACGATCATTGGCTATGAGTATTCAGTTTCATCATCCTCCCTCCGCTCATTGCTAATCATAGTGATAAAGTGGAGTAAATAAAATGCAAGTGTCAGTGTAATGCAGTAAATGAGTGACAACGACATAACTAATTCAGGAAAAATGCATAGTCACTTTATTAACATCACCATTCGAAACATACAATGTTTAACAGCAAGTAGTAACTAACAGAAAAGAAACTACAAATGCAAATGGTAAAAAAGTCCGAGGACTGCCAATGTTGAGGACGTCTGCCTGTCTGGACCACTGGCTTCGGGAAGTAACCCTCTGAATTTGCGAGCTCAAATAGCTGAGAGGTTGTCACGTACCACCAAGACTCCGTCTGGAAAGGAAATACACCCCTGGTCGATCAATTGTTGCACTTTCACCTGGAAAGCCTTGCAATCTTCAGTTGAATGCCCCGGAGATCCACCATGGTAACCGCACTGAACATGAGGATCGTACCCTGGAGGGTAAGGCTCTGGCGCGGGCTTGAGAGCTTTCGGTTCCACCAAGGAATTCTGAATCAACAGTGGAAGAATCTGGCTATACGGCACAGGCACTGGATGGAAAGAAGCATTCCTTTGTTCTAAGTGGTTGCGAGGTCTCTTGTGATCCTGGTGCTGGTATTCCTTCCGCCCAAGAGTAAGAGGTCGTCGTTTCTGCATGGCGACGATCTCTTGTTTAGGCGTTTGGGTCCTTGAGCTTGATCCAGGTAGAAACTGCGAGCGAGGCGATGCAGTCACCAAAGGTCGTGGGACGTATTCAAGATCTTTCTCAACTTCAGGCAAAGGAGTGGAATCATTCACCTCTCCTACAGGGTACGGGATGAACTTTCCCGATGCTCTCATGCCGCCCGGCACAAGCCTAATCGCCCTTGAGTCAATAAGGTCTTGAATCTTATTCCGGAGAGCCTTACATGTTTCAACATGGTGCCCCTGTGCTCCTGAGTGGAAATCACAATGTATGCTGAGATCAACGTCTGGTGACACGTCATCTGGCGGATCTGAGGTCCGAAGCTTGAGAACACGGTTCTGAACCAACAGTGGCAACAGTTGGGCATAACTCACTGGTATTGGGTCCACATTTCTATCAAGTAGCTTCTTCTTTTGACTATAACCTTCGGGATTATTCTGAGATGCCTGGCGCGGCTGCTGACGAGACAGGCCTCGAGCTTCATGCTGTGTAGAGGATCCACGAGGTCCATTTGGCTTCAGCACGGGTGGCAATGACGGCAATGGGGGAAGCACTTTGGTCTCCTCCTTGGGTGCTTGACCACTCTCCTTATTTAGCATACTCCTCACCACTCCCATGAGAAAGCTCAGCTGATTCTGCAGCTGCTGATTCTCTTCCCTGAGTACTTGCTGGTCCAAGCGCACCGCCTGTATGTCATTCATGACCTGCCCCAGCTGGCTTTGGATTTTCCCCAGTTCAGCTTGTATCTGCTCCATTAGTCTGAGCTGCTCGATTCTGAGTCAAACCTGCAAACACAAGGGTTAGAAGACAAGCCCCGACTTCTGTCATGCAAGATGAATTATGCTAATGCCATGGGTGTCTGTACGTTTAGGAGATCACCCCTAATTCTGGTGTCGACGTGCCAACATAGTGTCAATGCAATGATAAGACTGGATCCATTCATGGAAGAAAATATCTCATCTTGCTCGGGACACCAAAATCAGGGTACGAAACGCGCCTACAGCACAGACACATGTTAATGGGATGCAAAAATGGATATGCAAACTAATGCAAAATGCAGGCATGCAATAAGATATCCAGGTAGCTGCTGTGGAGATTCGGTATCAACAGTCACTGATGAGAAGGAAACCCCGGTGTAAAACCACTGATCTGATCTGCTGAGAAAAACCATCTGATAGGATCGAGATCAAAATTCCGCCCTGTCAAGAGTAAGTGCCTGATAATAAGGACCCGGGATGTATGATCAGAAACGTCCGCTGATGAAGTCTTCAGACCCCACATCAAAAATCTGCCCTATCAAGAACAAACACACAGCTGCTGATGAGGTCTTCAGACCCCACTCAAAATCTGCCCTATCAAGAACAAATAACATCTGCCGATGAGGTCTTCAGACCTCACTCAAAATCTGCTCCGTCCAGAACAAACCGCTGACGATAATACACTGATCAAAGCCTGCTCTTATCAAGAACAGACAAACACCCGATGATAAAATCCTCTGATCAAAAACCTCTTGCTCTATCAAGAACATGTCTGCAACTGAGAACCCAACATAACTGATTCACTGTCAAGAAAACCAGGTAGTCTGAAGGTCTAAGTTTCCTGCAATAAACCCAGTCCCGCTCACAGGTATGAACCTAGACTGACTCAAGGTACGGCATCCTATGCGTTCATCAGCGTCACAGACTTTCAAAACTGATGATACGATTCCCAGAAGGAGTGGCATCATCAAGTCCTGAAGAGGCCTCACTTAGCTGAATCACAAATGATCGGTCCCCAGAGTCGACAATCCACCAAACCAGCAACCGTCTCAACCCAAAGGGTTGAAAGTGAAGCCAACCGGATGAACCTCGTCTGAGCGTGGATTTCATGAGACACTAGTGCCTGCAAAGCAAGCACGCGCCCACTAATTTCCACTCTAAGTCTATGGTGCACTCAAGCCTGGGTCTGGCTTCTCACTCAATCAGAACTCCCGTCCCACAACAGCACAAATAATCATATTTTACTGAATATAAAATGCAGGAAATAAAGTGCGAGAAGTAAAAAATGCGATAAATAAACGCAACCTAACAAGCAAACACCCAAACGATAGGATTGACTCGCAGGGAACCGTTGGAGTCCCCAGCAGAGTCGCCAGCTGTCGCTTGCGCGAAAATAAGGTGCCGGCAAAACAGAAGAGTCGCCACCTTTCGTTATTTATCCCTCAGAGCGGGAAAGGAAACGATCGGAAAAACCTGACGAAAAAGGGTAAGACAAGGTCGTCGCAACCATTGTCTGGGTTCGGGAGTCGGTTACGCAAGGGGAAGGTATTAGCACCCCTCACGTCCGTCGTACTCGACGGGATCCTCGCTTGTTTGTTTACTTGGACGGGTTGGTTATAATCTATCTACCTATCAAGGCTGGCTGAAAAAGAAAAGAAACATGACTCGGCAAAGCGTCGCGCTTTATGCCTACGTATTCTCATCAGAGAATGAGAAATCAGAGTCAACGTAGTTCGGCTAACTACGGGGGAAGGTTGAAGGTTGCTCGCTAGGACGTCGCATCCTATGCCTACGTACTTTCATCTGGTATGAAAGATCAGAGCAAACGGAGTTCGGGAAACTACGGGTTATCTCCTAAAAGAAGTGTTTTTTATTGTGTTTGCGATTTCAACCGCACTAGAGACTATGACCTGAGAGTGAATGCGTCGCATGTCACCCAAAGGGTACCATACTAAACATCCAGACTGTGGAAAAGAAACTCTCCCACAATCCTTTCTCAGGTAGCTTAAGGCTCGTAACGCACGAAAGAAATCATTCATGATTACTGTATCTTAAACTGCTTCGAGATGAGAAGAGAACAGGCCCAACTAGGAGGGAGACTATCAAGTCCTACTGTTATCATGCCATGGATTCATCCTATGGTTGAAGTTTGAACAGGGAGCTCCTAGATGTTGTCATGCATAGGTTTCAACCTAAAAGTCTATCATCAAATCCTCATCAGAGGAAATGAGAGTCCTAAGGGATCATGTCAATGATACACCAAAACAGACAAAAGCATCAGCTTTAACAGTAGAATGCATGCAATGCAAGTGAGGGAGGAAATGTGTGTGGGGCTTCAGCCTCCACAAGCTCGTCTCAACCTCAAGCCAGAATGAAATAACAGTAATCATACTGAAATAAACAACATGCTCTCAAGCAAAAACAGTAAACAGTAATCATACAGACAAAAGAAATGAAATGCTATCAAGCAAAATAAACACATGGGCAAGGGAGCTGGGCTCTACCGAATACCCGCAAGCAAAGCCAAGCAATAACAATACAATCAGATGCACTCATGCTCTTAGACTGAACTTATTCTAAATGGGCTTAGTCTAATGCAACAGACAAATCAGACAAAACACACAATACATCAAAGAAAACAGAAGAAAGCCTCAGCTCCTCCAGCAGCAACCCAGTCTTCAGACTTCAGAGATTACTTGCTTTCCAGGTATCAAACTTACAGCATGAGTATCAACTCATCTTCTCCCTTGAGCTTCAGCTCCTTTGACCAGCTCCACCTTCAGGCTTTACTATCTCAAGGGATCTTCAGGCATCAATTTGATCTTCACAAAGTCTTCAGACTTCAATAATCTTCAAGGAATCATCCTCATCAAGGCCTCAGCTTCTATCTTCAATGGCTCCAATGCTCCGGCAAGCAAGATTCAGTCAACAAGATGAGTGGGGGATGTTACAGTACTCACTGACTTCCAAAGGATGCCATTGAGAACTTAACATCAAAGGAAAGGCTCTCTCAAAGTTCTACCTTATAGGGCAAGGTCACTAATCCCTCCAAAGGAGAGAGGTGAATACCCTTAAGGGACTCTATGTCACAGAGAAGAAAGGAGGTGAACAAGACACTCCTTGTTTATTGAACAAAGTATTCTATCTAGGGTTCTGCCTATGCACCTATAAACCTATAAACAAAACAACAAAAGCTATGCTAAACTCCTTTGCAAGGTCTTCAAAGCTTCCATGATGATCCACAAGGTCTTCAACTCAATCTTCAAAGCTCACACACTCAAAAGAGAAGGAAAGAAAACACAACAATACAACTTATGCCTCCAAGCAACACACATACTATCCATACATTCAAAAATCAATGAAAAATACTAAAATACCATACAAATTCCTAATATAAATTCTAGGGGATCCTATTTAACTACCCTTAGGTCCCATATATTCCCCATACACTAATTTGGCCTAAAAACCCCAAAAATAAAATGTTGAAGTTCAAGTATACTACTTAAAACCCTAATTAGAGCACCTAAATGTCTAACAATCAAACTACATCAAATTTTAATCTACAAATCAAGAGATAAATCCTACATGAAACTAGGGTTCAATATCTAATCATGCCAAGAAGAATGGCTCAAAAATCCTAAGGGAAAGTCTTAAAACAATTCATAGAAAATGAGATATCAACTAAAAGAAAATAATTGCCCTATTTAAGAGAAAATATCACCAAAAATTCCATATTAAAAAATAAAATTTCATTTTCATTTTTATATTTTTCTACACACTATCATCTAAACATAGAAAAAAGAATGAGTAAAAAATCATTATTTATCAATTACTTATGAATTTTTAAAGGTTGCAAAAATATTAAAAGAATTAAAAAGAATTCAAAATAATATAAAAGGGAGGGGGGGTGGAAACAGTAATACGCGCCAGTTCATTCTGCTTGGGCCATATGAAAGGGGGGTGCGGATAGGAAAGAGGCCAAAGCCCAGACGCGTTGCTAAATGAAACGACTGCGTTTCCAATTCAAATTTTCCCTCCGTTTTCTGGGCGAATGAGGACCGTGCGATCGAAGGACAAAGTCTAACATTCAAAACGCTCCAACGGTGGAGATTACATCTCCTACCTTCAGCCACCTAGGGTTTCATGAGATCCCCTCCATGCACAGACCTTTCCTCTCTTCGTTCTCTCTGCTCAGTGGATGAAATGCCACGACTCCAAAACGAAAACGGCTCTACTAATCAAGAGGAACAAGACTATACGCATATTTTTTCCTGATTCTCTCTAGATAATCCCAACAGAATCTTGCAAGATCATAGTTCCACCATACGCACCTGATGTCAACCTTCCATAATCCTTGAATCCAGTGGCCTACAGTTATTCTACACAATACCCTAACCATTCTAAGCTAATTCTTGCTAACTAAAGCCAACACACCAGTCAATTCTTGAAGATTAAAGTTTCATGGACCTGTTATCAATTACCATGGATCGTGCTATAACTCTCAGAACTTCATCATCTAACCTAATGCATCAGTTCTAGACCTATAAAACTAATCAAAACTACATAACTTAAGAGAATGGTGATGAGAAAGAACCTGTCAAGAGGTTATGGTGGAGACCCGTGTGGCTGCTTTCAGGCCTTGAAACTTCTTCCAAAGGGTCCTTGGATGATCAATAGCCTTCTGTTTGCACTTGTGATGAAGGAGAAGATCTGCAATGGAAGGAAACCAGAATTGCTTCAACTTGAAGAAACCTCTTCAATGGCTGCTTCTCTCTTTCTCTACCCTCTGAATTCTCTTGCTATCACCAACCTTGAGCACTATGAAGATCACCCTTCTTATAGTAGTGGATGGAAGTTACTGGAAACATCTAGAATCCTCTTGGAAAGTTCATGAACTTCTCCTTAAAAGAGACTTTGAAAATCTCATCTCCCTTGCCTTAAACCTTGCATTCTATGCCAAAATGCCTTAATATGAGATATTGAGTGATGAAAAATGAAATCAGCCCTTTACTTTTCCTTGTGCAAGCCTTTTCAAAGTTGCCTTCTTTTTCAAGTAACATTTTTTCAAAGGAACCTCATTTTTTAAGCTTTAAATCAAAATTCTATCTAAACCAATGTTCTCAAAATGGTGTTTCCAATCAAAATGATATATTGGATGACCTATTTTGGATTTGTGGATCTCTCAAACCAATTTTCAAATTCAACTTTTCAAACTTATATGCCATTTTTAGTTCATTTTTGACCAATCATGCAAATCCATGCTATGAGATTTTCCAACAATTTATGACCTTCTTTCTAGACTTAAAATCACATTTTGAACAACTTTCATGTTTTGAGTTTTTCCATTTGAGGCTTGGAAATAGGAGATATGGCATTTGCTTAAAAATGACCTATAACTGACAAATTACCAAAATACCCCTGTCTTGTTCAAACCATAAGTTGAGTTCCACAAATCCTATCAAGGACTTCTACCACTCAAATTAAAGCTAAGAAGATGCCCTCCAACATTCATGTTGACCAAGAGATCATAGGAATCATCCTACTAGGGAAAAAGTTGTCTGCAAGTTGGGTAACTTTCAAGGACCCAGATTCACACACCTCAGCTGACCTGTAATTTGTCAAAACCATAACTTGAGCTCTGCAACTCCTATCAAGGACTTCCACCACTCAAATTAAAGCTTAGAACAAGCTCTACAACATTCATGTTGTGGGGAAGATGAGATATCAATCACATCTTGAGCTAAAACTGCCTGGAAGATAGGGATCAAATTAGGGTTTTTTCACTGACAATCCTTGGAGACCCTAACTTGAAACTTCTCAAACTCTTCAATCATGATGAGTTGGTCTAGGAATCATCCTTATAACATCTCTATACATCATTCCATGATCTCATGGCCCTTGGATTAGGTCTCAACCTTCTCCAAATCTTCAGCTGATCTAGGGTGGGCCCAGTCAAAACCCTAATTCTATCATTCATGGTTGAATCTTCTGAATTCTTGCCTAATGACCTCTCTGGGCTTCATGAATGGCTATCAAGACATCTCATAGGCTTTCTCAAAACATCAAGTTCATTCTCAAAGTCTCAGAATCATCTGAGGAGCACCCACAACTCTCAAGCTATGAAGCACACAACCCTGGTTTCACCCAATTCCTCTGGGGATCTCTTGAACTGCCTGATGAAGGTATCAACTTTCAAATTTCTGAAACTGTCATGGAATTGCTATGTTGTGATTGTGTTTCAGTATTGAATTTTATAACAACGCTCCTTTCTCCATTTCTGAAACTGTCCAAATTTGAAATACTGAAACACAATCACAACATAGCAATGCCTCCAATTCAGAGGAACAACGCCTTTCTCCATTTCCACACTTTTCCTTTTCTTTGCCGTCATCTCCATTTTCTCTCTCGCTTTCTTTTTCTCTTCCTCCACCACAACCACAACCATCTCACACCGTTTTCTCCCTCTTCAACCCCTCATTTCTTCCGGCATTAACGTCTACGTCACCGACCTCCCCAAATCCCGCAACTACGACCTCCTTAACCGCTACTGGTCCTTCGAAGCTGATTCCCGTATGGGCAGTGACGCAGACCGTGAAATTCGATCCACCAATTTGGGTAAAACCCTTGAAATTCCACCGTATCCGGAGAATCCAATTTTTAAACAGTATAGTGCAGAGTACTGGACCATTGGGGATCTTATGACTCCTCCTCGATTACGATCTAGTTCGTTCGCAAAACGGGTTCTTGACGCACGTGACGCTGATGTGGTCTTTGTTCCATTTTTTGCTACTCTCAGTGCTGAATTGCAACTGGGTACGACTAAAGGAGTCTTCAGGAAGAAGGCTGGGAACGAGGATTACCAGAGGCAGAGGGAGGTTATTGATTTTGTGAAGAAAACTCAAGCTTGGAACCGTTCTGGTGTTCGAGATCACGTGTTTGTTATCACTGGTATGCATGTTTTCTCCTCTTGAAATCTATAACCTTGTTTGTTGTTGTTAAAGTTATGAAGTTTAGGCCCTATTTGGTAACATAAGCTCTTATCATGTAAGTGCTTATGCAATAAATACTTGCATAACAAAAAATAAAATAATTTCAAACTGTCTTCATATAAGTTATAATTTGATATCACTAGATAAACTATTTCCATAAGCTATTAGGTTAATGTGTGTATAGAAATAAATCTAAAAGAGAAATTAAGTGGAGTGTTGTTACCTGCGTATGAGTTAGTCTTTGGAATTGTCAGGTTATGTTAAAATTGAAGCATTGTTTGGCAGGCCCAGTTCCAATGCGGCATGTTAAATATGAGATTGCTCCGGGTGTTCCTGTCTTTTTTTGTCTTCATCTATACTTTGCATTTGTAGCTGGATTCTGAATTTGTATGCTCTTTGATTGTGGCTGCTTTCAGGGTGCTCGAGCTAGTTCTAGGCAGCTGGAAGTCACCATTAATGGGATTGGTGAAAGGGCTGGAAATGCCTCCTTGGAAAAGGTGAGAGTTAATCTTCTGTGTCATGTGTCTTAGATTAGAGTCTTAAAAAATGGAGTGTATATATAACGATTTGCTTATAAAAGAAGTGACAGAGGAAGTAGTTGTGAGATTGAAGAGGTGTGTGCTATATATAAAGTGGTTCCAACATTCTCTTGGCTCATTTTTCATCTCCTTTTGCAGTTTCTTCCATTATAGGAATAACGAAAAGATGGGAAATTATCAAGCAATTGATGCTGCAACACTAGTGATACAACACCCAAGTGGAAAATAGAGAGGTTTTATTCATCTATGAGTACAAGCCAAGTTATGAAAATGAATCCTGGTCATTGTGTAGCGCTTCTTATTTCTACCACAATGTATCCAAAAAAGGACATTCAAAATAGTCCCCAAAACAATAATGGTGCCAAAATCAACATGGACCCGGTTCGCTCTAAACAACATGAATATAACTTAAGCATGCAGGTACTATGAACACGTACTAAAGATGAATTCCTATTTATGTTTATTGAATGCCCAAAATTGTTTCAATGCAGGAGCAAGTAGGCACAACTGAAGACTGGTCTGAAGAAACTGTTTCACTTTTAGAGCGCAACAGTTCATTTGGAGAAATATATATTCTTTGCAACATTCCTCAGCCATATATTGTCCGTGTTTGTGAACTATGTAGGGTCTTGCGGCTAGATAAACAATCATTTTCAAATATCCTAGATATATACTTTTATGATGGGAAGAAAGTATTGGACAACCTTGTAGAGGTAATTGTGTCATTTATATTAGTTTTGACATCATTTCCCCTTTAATAGAGTCTCTGAGATGAGTTAAATATATTATGCTACTCTCTAGACTCTAGTTGAACATGGCAGTGATGTGCCAGTTTACTCATTTTTTGATTATACAATTTTATTATATTTTGATCACAAGACAGCTAAATATCTCATTTTTATAGGGAAAAGAGTCTATTAGAGGTAAGCAATTTGAGTTAGATATCACATTTCATATTGGAAAGCTAGAATCTGAACTTGCTTTGAAGGTCAATAGAGCAGCTTTTGATGGTGATATGTATCAGCTAAAAAGTTTGATTCCAGCTGGAGCTAAAAAGCTAAATTATGATGGAAGGGCACCTTTGGTAATGAGCTTGAAACATTTTACTATGATGTCATTTTATCTATCAATTTCCTCTGTTTCATCTATGATGTGGTGGTTAATTAACTTCCACTTACAAACGCTGTTATAAAAGTTCATGCCTGAACCAAACCTTCGTTGCTGAAGTAGGTTCTAACGATGCAGACCCAAAGTTTTCAAGTTATCCTCAGGTTTTGTATCGTTTTAGTCCTACAACGTTCATGGTTGTCTTGGAATATGTTGTAAATGATATATATTTTTTATTAAGTGTTTAATGGAGCTTTATATCATTGTAGGAGGAAGAACCTTTTCCTTCCCAAGACCTTGATATGGATGAGCTATTTGGAAATGTTGATGAGTATCTATCTTTTAGTCTGGGTTTTAGGTCAAAGAAAAATGCCTGGGCAGGTCCTGATCATTGGAAATACCATAAAGCTAAAGGTGGGGTTTAAGAGTTTGCAACAAACTAATGGTTATATGCATTTAGGAGTTCAACTTGTTAATCTATTTAGTAAATGTTTTAGGTTCAGAGTCAGAAGTTAGCTGTTCTTCTGAATATGGGTCAATCCTCAAAACTAGGCTACCAAAAACCATGAGACAAATCGAAGTTGATTTAGATTTCACAAATATTTTTAGGAAAACACCTCCAGATGTCTTTGCACCTCCTAAGAATCCTAAATTGTTATTACTCCCTGAAAATAGACCCCATTGTGTTACAAAACTCCCAGAGGACTGTCACTATGAGCCAGAGGATCTTGTCAAGTTATTTCTTTTGCCTAGTGTGAAGGCATGTTCTTTAGTTATAAAAGTTTGTTTCAATCATCTCTATCCAAGTTAACATTTATTTATTTCACTATGTTTTCGTTTCTTTCTTTAGAGCAAGTGCCTTCCCATTCCCATTATCATCATGTCTGAATTGAATCTGTGCTATATGTAATTAAGAAAAATGTAACAAGGCCTTGAAAATTGGCATAGTAATTGTGATTTGATCTTTGTCATGATACGTGTCAATGTCGTGTATGTGTATGTGTTTCAAAGATATTAATTGTGATTTAACGGTATTAATAAAACTTTTTTAAATATTCAAATGAATTCATGTTGTTTACTCACTGTGTTTTACTCATATCAGGAAGATGGATTTGATAACTAATGTAAGCAAGTTTGAAGCAATTGCAAAACAAAAATTTCCAAAGATGATTTATGACTACTATGCATCAGGGGCAGAAGATGAATGGACATTGAAAGAGAACCGAAACGCATTCTCAAGGATTCTGTAATCTACTTTGTTTCCTAAAGCCTTTAGATTTAATCTTATGTGTTATTTTAAAGCCCTTATTTTAGTATCTATGTTTACCGAAAACAGGTTCAGGCCGTGAATTCTTAGGGATGTAAGCAAGATAGATTTAACAACAAATGTGTTAGGACTTGATATATCAATGCCTATCATGATTGCTCCTACAGCTATGCAAAAGATGGCTCACCCTGAAGGTATATAATGCCATTAAATTCATTGGTCTGTATTAAGCATATTATTTACATTGTATCATGTATTATCTTATTGTTATATATAATTTAATGACAGTATTTTTGCGTAGGAGAATATGCTACTGCTAGGGCAGCATCAGCTGCTGGCACAATCATGGTGTGATTTCCATCATATTTGTTCTCAAACATCAACTATATTTTTTCCCTGTAAATATTTCCATCCTAATTAGTTTCATCTGAACGTTTCGTTGTTTTTGTTTTGTTACAGACACTATCCTCGTGGGCTACTTCCAGTGTTGAGGAGGTTGCTTCAACTGGACCCGGCATTCGCTTTTTCCAACTCTACGTGAGTATATTGCCCTCATTTCTTATTTCATGATTCTTTTTCCCTGTGATGTGTCTGTCACATGTCTCTCTTGTTGTTATTTTCTTTTATTCTTTAGGTGCTTAAAAAGAGAGAAATGTGGTTACTTAGCTTGTGAGAAGGGCTGAATCTGCCGGTTTCAAGGCAATTGCGCTTACAGTGGACACTCCAATTCTTGGTCGCAGGGAAGCTGATATTAAAAACAGGTTGAGAATCGTTTGGACAATCTTTCTGCAAAATTTAGCATAGCTCAACATAGTTGAATTGATAAATCTTATGTTTTAAGATGTATATGCCAATGGCTTGTTCTTGTACAGATTTACAATGCCACCACACCTTATCTTGAAAAACTATGAAGGATTGGATCTTGGAAAGCTGGATAAGGTTTGTCTGTGATTAGTATGAATTCAGAAATTAGATAGCTTTTTCCATTCCTGATCATCTTACTTTTTCCATTTTCGGTTTTTTAATCAATCGTTTAGAGGACTAATGATTCTGGTCTAGCATCTTATGCCGCTGGCCAAGTTGACCGGTCACTCAACTGGGAGGTAACTCACATCTTTCACATATGTATCGGTCCAAATTCCAAACGAAGACATTCAATCTGTTGTGAAGTTAAGTAATGACCAGATGAGTCCTTACAATATGATTATGAACGCCATCCACCTGGGAGGTAACTCGCATTGTTGTGAATTCCTCGATCGATAAATTTGGTATATATCTAAAACTTTTTTTAATAGTTGCGTCTTCTTTGCTGCTTCTATCCTAAATCTCTTTTGTATAGATAACAACAATAACAACCTACATCACTATGCATGCAGATATTAAATGCATACCTGCATTTTCTGTGTGGGCATGGTACCAATATGAAATGGAATGGTTCCTTCAGATAGAGAAGCTTATCGGTGGGGAGCATATTCTTAGTCTTTGTTGTGACATTTGAAGGAGTAAAACATTCTTATTCTTATTCTTAACAAATACAAGTTTTTTTCAGACAAAAAACTACTAGAATACCATACACAACCTGAGGAAGTTTTGCTTTTGGAAGAGTGTGTTGGTGAAGCCAAAAGATTAGCAGCAACTAGAAGACTACAAAACTGATTATGAAGGGCTCATGATGATACTAGAAGACCACAAGTGATTTTCTTTATTGGTGCTAATTGGAAGTAGTTTTTAAGCTTTTGTAGATGTTCATGTCTATCCTTTAAGGCAAAATCATACCAAAGAATTCTTCAGCCATCAGTAGACAATCTTGGATCATCACTTGGTGTGGAAAATTGGGCAGAATATCTTGGATCATCATAGGTTGTACAATTATATTGATTATATTGTATATATCAAGTTATAGATTATGACATTTGACCATTTAGATATTCATAATTATATATTTAGTAGAAAATATAATAAGTTATTTACAAAAGTGATATAATAAAATATCAATTGTTTTTTTAAAGTATATAAATTTATATATTTGTTATACGTGAGTCTTTATATATTTGATATACGTGAGTCTTTATATATTTGATATATTATAAAAAAAATAGTTTAAATTAAAAAAACTATTATAAAAAAAAAGAGATGAAAGTAATTTAAATAAAAATAGATATTATAAAAAAAATCTATAGATAAAATTACGACGATTTAAACCGTCGCAACTAGCATAAATAATATTTAGAATTAGTAAATATAATTACAACGGTTGAAAACCGTCACAATATGGAGATTACGACAGTTAGCTACCCGTCGTGAAAATAAATAATTTTAGAATTAGTAAATATAATTACGACGGTTGAAAACCGTCACAATATGATGATTATGACAGTTAGCTACCCGTCGTGAAAATAACGACGGTTTGTACGACAGTTTTCACAACCGTCGCAATACGGCCTCGCGACGCACGTTTCTGCGACGGGGTTGAAACCGTCGTAACTTACAAATTGCGACAGTTAAAACCGTCGTAATATGTCAAAATGAACCGTCGCAATTTGCCAATTTTCTTGTAGTGATTACAGAAAAAAATCATTTAAGAAAAAAAATATCAGAGCAAGAAAACAATGAACAGATAATCAGATAATCAGATAATCAGAAGAAAAGCAGTCAGATGTATTCAATTAAAGAATTCAGATGAAAACAAAAAACAAGCAAAAACATAGATGTGCACAATGATGCACCCTAAAATTTGCTCAACCTATTTCACCTGGTTTATGTTTCAATTGCATTGTCCTTTGCATAATAAGTCATGTACATAGTCTAATCATTTGCATAGCATAGCATAACAAGTCATCTAACAAGGGATCAAGTGCCATTCTTATCAAAAGAGGCACATCAAGGGGTTTTTATTCAAGCTCAAGACCATCCAAGTAATCAAGAAATGAGTTGAAGCTTTGAAAAGTTTGAGGGTCAACCAGTGGATTTCTTTCCTAATTTGAGGTATATTGAGTATCAGCAATGGAGTATGAACTATGAATTGAGGGTATGGAATGTGCACAAAGATCATGGAAGACCTAGAGGGTCATTTTGAAGATGAGACAAGTCATTGATACAAGTACAAGAGCCAGAGTTGAAGTACAATCAACTAGGGTTTCATCTGGGTCAACCCTAGGTCAACTGAGTGATTAAAGAGCATCAAGGCTTAGTTGAAGGATATGGGATTCATGGATTGATATGTTGATACAAGTGCGGTGTTGTGCCAAGGATAAATCAAAGAGAATCAAGAGTAGGAGGGGTTACCAAATTAGGATTTCAGTGTAAAATCCCCTAATTTAGGCTTCACTTCCAAGCCAGATAAGTCAAAATGCAAGTTTCAAATGGATTCTTGGTCAACATG
Source organism: Lathyrus sativus (assembly GCA_963859935.3). Taxonomy (NCBI): domain Eukaryota; kingdom Viridiplantae; phylum Streptophyta; class Magnoliopsida; order Fabales; family Fabaceae; genus Lathyrus; species Lathyrus sativus. The sequence continues at coordinate 286,972,073 of OZ012740.1, forward strand.
AAACTTGTAGAGCTTCTCAATAGATTTAATTTGAGTACTAGAAGTCTTCAAGAAGATTTGTATAACTCAAGTTATGGTTCTTGCAAGTTATGGGTCATTAGAGGACATTGAAATTTATCTGTGAAAGTCACTTGACCTCCAAGCAACTTTAGCCCATGAAGGAATTTTAAAATGGATTCTTGGACAACATAAGAGTTGTATATCTTGATCTTAGCTTTAATTTGAGTACTAGAAGTCCTCAAGAAGATTTGTGGAACTCAAGTTATGGTCTTGGCAATCCAGGGGTATTTTGGGAATGTTGAATTACAGGTCATTTTTCAACATAGGTCAAAATCTCCATCTTCCACTCCTCAAATGGAAAAATGTTCAACATGAGATGTGTTAAAAATGATGTTTTTAGGCTAGATAAGAGGTCATGAGAGTTTGGAATGGCTTGCTTCACAAAATCACAAAAATGGCCTAAAATAAGGGTGAATTTTAAATGAATCAAGGGTGAAAATTGGGGTTTTTGACCTACAAAACCAAACCAAGCCATATGACATACCAATTTGATTGTAAAATACATTTTGAGAACATTGACATTGCCACATTTTTGAGTTGAGGATTAATTCAAGGACTTGCTTTGAAAATGGGTTACTTACATCATAAGTAACAATTGCAAAACCACTCTTCAAGGCAAATGCAAGGCTCCATTCCATCCAAGCACATTCAAAATATCATCTAAGGACAAATTGGATCAGAATTGAGTAGAAATACAAGCTGCAAGGGGACTGCCATGAGTGCAAGCATGAGATGAGATTTCCATGGCATGAGATATTGAATTTCTCCTTAGATCAATCCAGAAGATTCTAGAGTCTTCATTCACATTCTATATATACATTAGAAGTGATTCAGAGCTAGAGTTGGTGAGAATTGAGAGAGATTTGAGAGATTGCATTTTCAACTTTCTCCTTGCAAACCAAATTCTGTTACACAGTTTCAACCACTTTCAATCCATTCTTTTGATCTCAGAAGCTTGCTCTAGCATTGGTGGATGATTTCAGATAGAATCCATAGCAAGAACATTGAAGAATTGTGAGATAGCATTTGGAATTTTTCATCTGCAACTCAAGATCGAATTCAAGAATCCCAGCCATTTCAATCTCTTTCTTTGCATACAGAAGCTTGTTTATACTTCATTGAAGGAATCTGGAAGCTCTTGAGGATTGATTTGAAGGTTTGAGTGCTCTGTTCAATCGATTTTAACAGGTATGTAATTGCATCCCATGACTTGATGTAGGCATAATTGATAGGTTTTGTTAGGGTAAATGTGATGTAGATCATTAGTAGGAGCTTTCTAGTAGCATTTGGCTAGGGTTAGAGACAAAAAATAGGATGGCACCATTTCTGTTCATGCTTGTATCTTCGTGTTCTTGGTGTTATAATCATAGTATGATAGTGGAATTTACTCAGGATGAAGTGGTGATGAGTTTAGGATGATCAATTTTAGGTTTGGTGTGATTTGGTTCCTGATCAATTTCTGAGCAATTTCTGGTGAGTCAATCGTGTTTGAGAGTAGAGTGCGATTCATGGTGTTTGATTAGCATGGTTGCATTCCTGGGAGAAAATGGAGTAGATTGGGGTGCTTAGTTGGGATTTTTGATGAGGTATTAGAGGAGCACGAATTGGAGAAGATGAAGTTCGTAGCTCTGTTCTTCCATGGCTTTTTCCCTCCAGAACTATTCAAAGGTTGAAGATGAGTTTTAAACCCTTAGATCTTAGGGAGACCATTGACCAAAGCAACATCCAAGGGCCACGAATTGATTTCAGTTTGTGAAGGAGAGTCTGAAGACCTAAACGCACCGTATCACTTATTATGAAGCTTTGGGCTTAAGTGCAAATTGATACTCACACCCCTGTTTAGAGGCCCACTTGAAATTACACTGAATTGGCTTGCTATTCATACCATGAATTTGTCCATTTTCCTGAGTATTTTCATTTTAATTTTCTGAAGTGGAATTGGGCCTAGCGCGCTTTCTCTTGACACCCCCTCTCTGGGCCCAGTTGGTGAATGAACTGTTTCTGATTGCTATTCAGCATGCATCTTTTCCATTTCTTGTATTTTTCTTTTATTTCACATTTATTTTAGGTTCTTTGAAAAATCATAATAAATTGAAAACATAATATCTTTAGATGGGAGTTTTTTCCCCATTTTCATCAAGACTTCAAGAAAATATTAAAACAGTAAAAATGTCATTTCATTCATTTTTCATTTTTTTGGTTTATTTTTACATTTTTATTGCTTTATTTTGCATTCCATTTGATACTTCCTACTTTCTGAATTTTGTATGGTCATTTGATTTGGAATTTTAACTTGGTTCTTTTTGCTATGGTTAGAGTATAGAATTAGGTTCACCCCTGGATTTTTGTCACATTTTTGTGACTTAAATTTAATTGTTTTTGAGAGGTGTGAAGCAAGTGTGCTAGAATTAGGGTTTACCTTGACATAGGTGCATTTCAACACATAGTTTTTGGGTTTTTTAGTTTGATTTAGGCCTTGGGGTTTATATGGGGTATAGGGTACATAGTTAGGGTCCCTTATAAATTAAACTAGGATTTTATGATGAGTATTTCCATTTTATTTGATTTTTGAAAATTGGTGGTTATTGGTGTGTTTCCCCCTTGGGAAGTTGCTTTGTATGTTGGGTTTTGGGCATTTCAATTGGGTGATTGGCCTTGGGTTTGGCTTGTTGGAGCTCATGAAGACATGGAAGAAGATTGAAGACAAATGATGATGCTTGGAGCTTGAAGTTGCTTGTGCTTGAAGATGGCTTTTGAAGACTTAGGAGATAGGAGATATAGGGAGAGCTTTAGAGTAGACTGATTCCTTCTGTCAAACATAGAGAGCTTCCTGTGCCTCTATTCCATCCTATGACACAAGGTCCCCCAAAGAAGTTCCATCTCTCCTTAGGAGGGATGTAGAGCATGCTTTGGTTGGGTAGAACCTTGAGGATAACTTTCACTTGCTGTGTTAAGATCTTAGTGATTTCCCTGGGTTATCATTAAGCCTCTTAACATTCCAACTTCATCTTTTAGTTGATTCTCTCCTGTGAGTGTTTGCCTTGAAGATGGAAGCCTATTGAAAATGAGAAGGGTATTGATGACTGGATAAGAGGAAGCTTGTACCTGTCAAAGCTGGATATCGGTTGAAAACTAGGGTTTTGCTGCCAACTGAAGCTGTCTACTGGTTAGGGTTCTTGGCTTGCCAAAGTTTGGAGATTATTAGAGATAAAAGCTTATCTGAAGCTTGAATATCATTGGAAAGTGAAGATGGGATCTTGTTCGAAGTTGTTATTGTCAACCTTTTGCTGTTAATCAACCGTAGCTGTCGGAGCCGGTGCTGTTTGAGCTACTTGCTGTAGGAGCTAGTGTTGCTGTCAGAGCTGGTGTTGGATTTTATTTCTTTTTCTGTATTGATTGTTGGCTTGTTCAGCTTGCCCCTTAGGTTTGAAGTGAAGCTGTTTTACTTTGCCTATTGTTTTCCCAGGTTCGAGGTTGAGTGGGACTCCCTTGCCTCGCTTGTTCTGCTGCATCTCATGCATTTTACTGTTTACTGTATATCTGCTGTTTCTTTTTCGTTTATCCCCTAGGATCTCTGATTTCCTCTGTGCAGGAGGGAATTATGACAGACATTAGGTTGTAATCCATGCATGATAACATTAGGGTAGTTTTGATTCCCCTTTCAAACCCTAGGTTTTTATAACTTCTCTCTCTTCTGTCTCAGAACAATTCAAAACACAGTAATAAGGATGATCGACGTCGTACGCTACGAACCTTAAGCTATTTGAGAGAGGGTTGCTGAGGGGCCACTCTTCAGTAATCTGATTGCTTAGTGTGTTACCCTTAGGGTGACATGCGATGTAATCACTCTCAAGTCATAGTCTCTAGTGCGTCAGAGATTGCAAACATCATAAAAAATAGTTCTTGCGTAAAAGACTGAAAACAAACATCAAAACGTCATTTTTGTCCGCTTGGACTCTTAATCAGGAAAACCCTTTCATAAGGAGATAAAAAGCATTCAGACAAGCTTGTGTCTTCCGTAGCCCGAACTACGTTTGCTCTGATATTTCATGCTGTATGAAAGTACGTAGGCATAGGATGCCATATCCTAGCGAGCAACCTTCCCCTCCTTTCCCGTAGGTAGGCGAACTACGTTGACTCTGATTTCTCGTTTCAGACGGGAATACGTAGGCATAAAGTGCGATACTTTACCGAGTCATTTTCTTTTCTTTTAAGCCCAGACCTTTAGAATAGATAGAATAACAATCCGTACTAGAAAACAAGCGTGGATCCCGTCGAGTACGACGGACGTGAGGGGTGCTAATACCTTCCCCTTGCGTAACCGACTCCCGAATCCAGGATTTAGTTGCGATGACCATTCCTTTCCTGTCTTTGCGTTAGGTTTACTTCGAGCATTTCCTTTCCATCCGTTGGGATAAATAACGCACGGTGGCGACTCTTCTGTTCAGCCGGTGCTGATTTTCGTAGTAGCGACAGCTGGCGACTCTGCTGGGGACAGGAATATCCCCTATGCGAGTCAATCCTAGCGCTTGTTTTCCCGTCATGGGTGTTGTATAGATTTACTTTTCTGTCTTTACTTTCCGCATTTAATTATCAGCTCTATATTATTATTGCTGTTGTGGGAAGGGGATGATCTGTTGAGAGATAAGTCGGACCTGGGCTTAAGGTTACACATAGACTTAGAAGTAGAGAGTAGTGGTTAGTCTGCTTGCTTAGCTCGCACCAGCTAGCCGCGAAATTTACGCTCAGACGAGATTCTCTTTGATGCTTCTTGCCTGGCCCTTAGGGCTCGACAAGTTGTCTGACCCGAGGATTGTCGACTCTGGGGACCTATCAATTGGGATTCAACTAAGTGAGGCCGCTTCAAGGGATGATGATGCCACACCTTCTGGGTATCGTATCATCGCTCTCGAAAGTCTGTGACGTTGGACCCGCATAGGATGCCGTACCTCGTCTGCGAGTTAAGTACACACCTGTGAGGGGTAGGGGGTCTGTTTGCAGGAAACCTTTGACCTCAGAATACCTGGTTTATCTCTGTCAGTGAGATGTGGTTACAAGGTTTATTTGAGTGGTTGGTTTGGTTTGAGATGAAGATTGGATGGTTCTCAGGCTCCAGTACAGAGCAGCACAGCTCATCAGCATTGCACTTGGTCCCTTGTTTGCATATGCATGTGCATTTTCATGATTGCATTTCATTAACATGTATTTATGTTGCAGGTGATCATTCCCCTCTGATTCTAGTGTATCTTCTAGCCAGACATGGAGTCCCTGAAGAGGACAGTTGCTTACCGGTTGCATTCACCAGATATCAGTTCCTTGCTGGGTTTAGTTGCTCTAGCAGATGGGAGGGTGAGGGCTGAGTTCAGGGTATCTTATGGGAGTTTGCTTAGCCTGTTGTACAGACCTTTAGCATTTGAGACGACTAGGGTGTATACTTTGATGCAGTTTTATGAGCCGCAGCTGAGATGTTTCTAGTTTCCTGAACGGAGCTTATGGTTTTCACCTGTCTGTCCTGGTTGAGAAGGTTGCACAGTGCACGAAGAGCGGATGTTGGGTTGCCTTCAGTGCCATCCTAGCTGTTTGCATCTACGGGATTGTCTTGTTTCCCAATGTGCCAGACTTTATCGACTCAGATGCCTTCTTGATTCTTGCCTCGAAGAATCCGGTTTCTACTCTCTTGGGCGATGTTTATCATTCTATTCACTACAAGAATGAGAAACGTCGTGGCAAGAATGTTTCCTGCTGTCTTCCTCTCCTGTACAGGTGGTTCCAGGGGCACCTTCCGAAGACAGGACCTTTTGTTGATGCTGTTGATACTTTGGATTGGTCTTCCCGGTTGTTGGGGCTGTCTGCTGAGAACATCATTTGGTTTGATCGGAGCATGCTTGGTACTGATATTATATATAGTTGCGGTGGCTTTCCGAATGTCCCCCTGATTGGACGGAAAGGCTGTATTAACTATAACCCTTCACTGCTGATAAGACAGTTCGGTTATGCTTTGAGGGACGCTCCTATTGAGAAGGAGATACAGGAATCTCTGTATCTCACAGGGTCATTAGACACGGTTATTTTGATCAGATTGAGACATGCATGGGCTAACACCCATAGGAGAGGTAAAGCTTTGCTTGGTAAGAGCAATAGCAGAGCTTATGATCCTTATTTGGCTTGGATCCGGGAGAGAGCTAGTACTTCCTAGATGCCTTATCCTGCTGTGGAACCTTTGTATCTTCCATTGATTGAGGTGCCTACTTTAGAAGATAATGAGAAGTATAACAAATTGTTGGCTGAGAACGAAGAATTGAAGAAAGCTAATGATGAGTTAGAGAAGGAGATCTTCCAGTTACTTTGTGAGAAGAATGAAGCCACCTTCACTGTGAAGAAACAGACTGAATTGATTAACAGGTTGGGATCGGAGCTGACGGATGAGACCAACAAGAAAGAAAAAGTGGGAATAGCCTTGAACGGTGTTAGCAAGGTGCTTACTTCCAAGAAGGAACTTATAAGCAAAGCTTATTCCTGTCTCAACAAGTGGGAAACTTTGTGGAATGCCACGCTTACCAAGCGGAAGGAGCGCGAAGACGAACTGAAGCTGCAGATTGCCACGCTAGAGGCACAGATTAGAGCCCAAGACGCAAAGATTGCTGAAGAGACATCACTTAGGAGCGCTACTGAGCTCAGAGTAAGTGACATTGACGAGAAGCCGAGAGGTTATGAAGAGAATGCCGGTTCCAAGAGGTACAGATTTGACGAGAGTTATGGCGAAGCAACCTACCAGGACGATGCCAAAAAGCTGAGATCCACTACCGAGCGACATGCTTTACTAATACAGGAGCTGATCTCCCGACTAGGGCACTCAGAGACGTTGAGGATATTGGAAGACGTCAGAGCATGCCATTTGGCCTGATTTATCTTTGCCTTACCTTTGTTATTGTATTTGGACCATCGCAAGGCTTGTTGGCCGAGGTCTCTTCAGTTGTATTCAGTTGTACTCTTGTACTCAGCCGCTTGGCATGTGGATACATATGAGGATTTTCTGATTCCTTGCTTGCTTGATGGGGACTCCATTGTCATGATGGCTTTCTCTCCGAAACTGGAATCGGGGGGAATATAACCTGTAGCATATCTACACAATTGCATTTGCATTCATATTGCATGACCGGTATTCTTGAATCTGTATCTTATTTCTTGCATCTGCAGGTTTACAGGATTGACGAACAAAGAGTTCACCGCTACTCAACCCGAAATAACTGCAAGAGAATCATGGATCAGGTCCAAGTGGAGATGCAGGAAATCTGCGAGAAATTGAACCTGTTCATGCAGGCCATGGAGAGCATTGCTAAAGGCCAGGAGAATCTCCAGACTTTGGTACAGCCGCTGCTGACGCGAGCTAATGGGAATGGCAACAATGACCACAACTCTGCGCACGTTGAAACTATTCCGGAGGATGGGCCCCCTACGCCTGTGGTTCCTCCTGTGGTGACCCCACCTGTTGTGGTTGTGAACAATGACGCTGGCGCTGGCAATGGTAACACAGGGAATGGAAATGAGACTGTTGCTAACAATGTTGGATTTGGAGATGCCAATCTGGGCGGTGGTAACTACAATGGCGGTAATGGTTTTGGTAATAATGGGTTCGGCTATAATGACCAGGGGTTTGAGTACGACAATCAGGGTGGAAAGTTCGGCTTTAACACTCAGGGTTTCGGCTACAACGATTTTGGTAACACTAACCAGGGTTTTGGTGGAAATGGTGCTGGATTAATTCCTGTCAACACTGGGTTTGGGCATGTTGGGGTCAATCAAGGTTATGGTAATGGGGGACGAGGTCCCATGACTAATCAGCAAGGGTTTGGTCGCAACACTGGTTATAACGGGTACGAAAATGAAAATGTGAACTGGGGCGAAGATTGTCAAGAGGACGCCTTTTCTGGAAGAGGCATGGGATTTGAGGAACCCGTTGACAACACTCAGAGGATCAAAATGCTTGAAGAATAGGTGAAGGGTATGGCTAATGAGAATTCTACCGGATTAGACATGACTACTATGGGCTTGGTGCCTGGGCTGAGGGTACCGCTGAAATTCAAAGCTCCCACTTTCGACAAATATAAGGGGGACACTTGCCCTAAGGTGCATGTATGCGCTTATTACAGAAGGATGTCCGCGTATTCGGATGATGAAAGGATGCTTATGCATTTCTTTCAAGACAGCCTATCAGGACCGTCACTCGAATGGTATATGGGGTTGGAGCCCACTCAAATCAAAACCTGGAAGCAATTGGAGGATGCTTTCGTCATGCATTATAAGTATAACAGTGATCTGGCACCGAACCGAGTTCAATTGCAAGGTTTGTTGCAGAAGAACGGGGAAAGCTTTAAAGAGTATGCGCAAAGATGGCGCGATATGGCAGCAAGAGTACATCCTCCGTTAGTTGAAAGAGAAATGAATAGTATGTTCATTGGGACATTTACGGGGATATATTACGAAAAATTGTTTAATGTTTCGTTGAGCAGTTTTTCAGATTTGATTCTTAAGGGTGAGATGGTCGAAGACGGTATTAAGGTTGGAAGATTCGAAGAAGGTGAGTCTACCCCCGCAGGAGGTACCAGGAAAGCATTCGGTGGTAGACGACAAGGTGATTCTAGTGCCGTGTTTGGTGGCAGGGGCCGGGGCAGAGGACGAAGTCAGTATGCTCAGCATCAACAGGTCGCTAGTGTTACCATCCCTTTTCCACAACAACAACAACAGCAGCAACAGCAACAACAAAGGCAACACCCCGCCCAATGCAGAATCCTAGAGGGCAAGCCAAGGAGAGTATTTGAAACGCCTCCTTCAACCTACGCCAAACTACTTCAAACACTGCTAGGGTTGAAGTTGGTCGAGAAAAGGACCATGGCGCCGTTAACGGGAACTCCTCCGTTTGGCTTTGATGCTGGTAAACACTGTGAGTTCCACTCCGGGGCGCCCGGACATGATATTGAAGGCTGTCATGCGTTTAAACATAAAGTCCAAGACTTGTTGGACAGCAAAGCTATCAACTTTGGACAGGCAGGTCCAAATATAGTACAACAGCCTATGCCCAATCACGGGGCGAACACCATCATGATCGAGGAAAATTTGAATCTAGTGACGGATGTCAATGAGCTGAAGACACCGTTGGGTGAGATCAAAAGCAGGTTGTTAAAAGGGGGTGTATTCCCGGGGTGTGACGAATTTTGCTTGGATTGTTGGATACAGCCAGAGGGTTGTAATGAGTTAAAACAGGGTATTCAGGCTATGATGGATGAAGGTACTTTGCAGTTTGATATAACCGCGATTGAAGAGCCTGTAAAGGCATTGTGTGATGAGCGGAACGATGTTGCTACAGTGACAATTTCGAGGAAAACAATAACGATAACGGCGCCCTCCAGGCGGCCGACGATCACTATTACCAAAGCAGGGCCAGTCCCTTTTGAAAGTACCAAAGCAGTGCCATGGACTTACGGGTTGGAGGTATATTGCGACGGTGAGAAAATTGAAGTAAATAAACAACCAGCTGGGGTTGTAGATAATGTTGTTGGAACAGGAGGTATGACCAGAAGTGGGAGAATCTTCATATCGCCTGAGGTAGAGGCAGAAAGATTGGCAAAGGGGAAAGCCAAGGTAAACGAGAGTGGCCCATCGCAGATAAAGGAAAAGGAAACGTCGCTTAAGGACGTGGAGGAGTTTATGAGGCTCATTCGTAAAAGTGATTACAAAATTGGTAAGCATCTCCAGCAAACGCCATCAAAGATCTCGATCTTGTCACTGCTATTATGTTCCGAGGCCCATCGGAACGCTTTGCTGAAGATCCTAGACACGTCATTCGTTCCTCAAGACGTTTTGGTTAATCAATTAGAGGGGGTGATGGCGCATGTTAATGCCGGGCACAGTTTGGGCTTTACAGATTTTGATTTGACTCCAAGAGGGAGGGAGCACAACATGGCGCTGCATGTATCAGTAGAATGTCGGGGCACGGTTATGTCCCATGTTTTAGTAGACACTGGATCTTCCCTGAATGTGCTACCGAAGAAAGCCATGATGAAGTTGGATATCAGGGGGATTATCTGCACGCCCAGTGACTTAGTGGTAAGAGCGTTCGTTGGAACGAGGAGGTCAATTTTTGGATCGATAACATTACCATTGCAAGTGGGGCCGGAAATTTTTGAAACTGAATTCTATATAATGGACATCCAGCCAGCGTATAGTTGCCTTCTTGGACGCCCATGGATTCACGCTGCTGGGGCAGTCACATCCATGTTGCACCAAAAATTTAAGTATATGGTGGGGGATAGTGTCGTCACTGTTTGTGGAGAAGAAGATATTCTGGTTTGCCATCTGTCTTCATTCAGATATGTGGAGCTCGACGGCGAGATTCATGAGACACCCTGTCAGGCATTTGAAGGGCTAAAGATTAAAGACAAAGCTCCAGTACCCAAGATATCAGATGTGGCAGTGTCATCGTACAAAGAGGCTCAGGCTCTAGTCTAGGCAGGCAAAACCAAGGGCTGGGGTTAGGTGTTGGAGATTCCCGTGAAGAATGACAGGTTCGGGCTTGGATATCATCCGTCGTCATCAACATCCTCTTCAGGAGCGCCCAGGTTCAGAGGGCCGATAACCATCACACCAAGCGGGGTGAGCTTTGAGACTATCAATGCTGTTTCCGATTCTGAAGAAGGAGATAGCGACTGTGATATGGACGCGTGGATCAAGCCAAGCGTGCCAGGACAAAGTCTCTGCAATTGGTCTATCCGGGAAACTGTTCCCGTGACAACTAAACAGTAATGATTTGTTTTCTTAATTATTGAATAATCCTGTGTCCTACCCGGGGCACAATGATTTTGCTTAGGGCCATTTGGTTATGTACATTACATTGTTTAATCATGAATAAAGGCGTTTTTTCATATACAAATGTTGTGATCCCTGTTTTTCCCGTTTTTATCTTTTACAATAAGATGGCAACGTGGTTACTTGCTTTGTACGTGTTTTGAAGCATTTAACCATTTCCTTTGCAGGATTACTATTTCAGATGACATCTATGAACCGCCTATGACTCACTTCGACTTCGAGCACCCGGTATTTCAGGCTGAGGAAGAGATTGTTGAAGATGGCGACGTACCAGAAGAGTTGACCTGGTTGTTGAAAGAAGAAGAAAGAATCATTCTGCCTCACCAGGAAGTCATTGAGATTATCAATTTGGGGTCAGAAGAAGTCGAAAGAAACATCCGTATAGGGGCTGCGCTGCAAAGTGACGTCAAGCGAAGGTTGATTGACATGCTCAAGGAGTACAGTGATATATTCGCTTGGTCGTACGAGGACATGCCGGGGTTGGACACAGATATGGTTGTTCACCGTCTGCCATTAAAAGAAGAATGCCTGCCTGTTAAGCAGAAACTCCGAAGAACTAGGTCGGACATGGCTGTGAAGATTAAGGAGGAAGTGCAAAAACAGTGGGATGCTGGTTTCCTAGCTGTTACAAAATATCCCTCATGGGTCGCAAATATTGTGCCAGTGCCAAAGAAAGACGGTAAAGTGAGAATGTGCGTAGACTACCGTGATTTGAATAGGGCGAGCCCGAAAGATGACTTTCCACTTCCTCACATCGATGTGCTGGTTGATAACACTGCTCAATTCTCCGTATTCTCCTTCATGGATGGCTTCTCGGGCTATAATCAGATCAAAATGGCGCCAGAAGAGATGGAGAAGACTACCTTCATTACTCCTTGGGGAACATTTTGTTACAAAGTGATGCCCTTCGGATTGAAGAATGCTGGGGGCAACATATCAACGTGCTATGATGACTCTCTTTCATGACATGATGCATAAAGAGATCGAGGTTTATGTTGATGATATGATTGCCAAATCCCAGACGGAGGAAGAACATTTGGTTAATATGCTAAAACTGTTCAAAAGGCTTAGGAAGTTCAGGTTGAGACTGAACCCTAACAAGTGCACCTTCGGGGTGAGGTCGGGTAAACTGCTGGGGTTTATTGTGAGCGAAAAAGGAATAGAGGTTGATCCTGCGAAAATAAAAGCAATACAAGAAATGCCGACGCCTAAAACAGAAAAAGAAGTGCGTGAGTTTTTAGGGAGGTTGAACTATATCGCCCGGTTCATATCTCACTTAACTGCAACGTGCGAGCCGTTATTCAAGTTGTTGAAAAAGGACCAGGTTGTAACCTGGAATGCAAATTGTCAAAAGGCGTTCGACAAGATAAAAGAATACTTGCAGGAACCTCCTGTTTTGATACCCCTAGTGGCCGGGAGACCATCGATTATGTATTTGACAGTTCTTGAGGAAAGTATGGGTTGTTTTCTTGGTAAACACGACGAGGCTGGGCGTAAAGAGCATACGATCTACTATTTGAGTAAGAAGTTCACAGACTGTGAGTCCAGATACTTAATGCTCGAGAAAACGTGTTGTGCGCTAGCCTGGGCCGCCAAACGTTTGAGGCAATACATGCTAAATTATACAACCCTGCTAATTTCAAAGATGGATCCAATCAAATACGTGTTTGAGAAGCAAGCACTCTCCGGTAGAATTGCCTGATGGCAGATGGTGTTAACCGAATATGATATTCAGTATGTCTCGCAAAAGGCTATTAAAGGTAGCGTTTTGTTAGAGTATCTTGCTGAGCAGCCTATTGAGGACTACCAGTCGATGAGGTTTGATTTTCCTGACGAGGATATCATGTACCTAAAGATGAAAGATTGTTAAGAACCGTTTCCGGATGAAGGACCAGAGTTGGGTTCCAAATGGCAGTTAATATTTGATGGAGCTGTGAATTCTTATGGTAGCGGAATAGGGGCAATCATTACCACTCCCCATGGGTCGCACATCCAATTTACTGCTCGATTGACCTTTCCGGTTACCAATAATGAAGCTGAATATGATGCTTGCATCATGGGTCTTGAAGAAGCTATTGATTTGCGAATCAAACATCTGGATGTATACGGAGACTCAGCTCTAGTGGTGAATCAGATAAAAGGAGAATGGGAGACACGACTGCCCAATTTGATACCTTATATGAATTATGCAAGGAGATTATTGCCTTTCTTTGACAAGGTGGAATTGCATCACGTGCCGCGAGCAGAAAATCAAATGGCTGACGCCCTGGCGACATTGTCTTCCATGTATAAAGTTAACTTCTGGAACGAGGCTCCCCGGATTGTTATCTCTCGGCTTGATAGGCCTGCGTTCATATTTGCTATTGACGAAGCATCTGATGATAAACCCTGGTACCTTAACATCCAGAATTTCCTGAAGAACAAGGAGTATCCAGCTGGGGCATCCAGTTGCGATCAGAAGACTCTTAGGAGATTGGCTGGCAATTTCTATTTGAATCCTGACGGTGTCCTATACAAAAGAAACCACGACTTGGTGTTGCTACGCTGTGTAGATGAGAAAGAAGCAAAGTTGCTCATGGAAGAGATACACGAGGGTACATTTGGTACGCATGCTGGTGGGCATGCTATGACGAGGAAGCTGCTGTGGGCAGGTTATTACTGGCTAACTATGGAGACAGACTGTTTCAAGTTTGCAAAGAGGTGTCATAAATGCCAAATTTATACGGACAAGATCCATGTACCCCCAAGTCCTCTGAATGTGATGTCATCACCGTGGCCATTCTTGATGTGGGGAATTGATATGATTGGCAAGATTGAGCCTACGGCATCAAACGGACACCGGTTCATTTTGGTGGCAATTGATTACTTCACCAAGTGGGTGGAAGCAACATCATATGCCAATGTCACCAAGCAAGTGGTCGCCAGATTTATCAAGCGGGATATTATCTGCAGATATGGAATCCCTGAGCGGATTATCACCGACTGTTGCACCCTAAAATTTGCTCAACCTTATTCCTTGGTTCATGTTTTAATATCATTATCATTAGCATTTAGAGTCATGTACATAGACTAACCATCTGCATAGCATAAGCATAGCAAGTCATTCAACAGGGGACCAATCATTACTTTCATCTCTAGAGGCCTAGCAAGAGGTTATCATCATAATTCAACCCTACTCAAGTCATCAGGAAAGAATTTGAAAGCAAAGAGTTCAGTAGATCAAGCCTTGAGTCCATCTCCTAGCTGAGGGTATCTGAGGGTCAACAAGAGGGTTGTGAGCTGTGAATTGAAGGCATGGAGAGTATCTAAGCATTATGAGAGACTTAGAAAGTCATTTGGAGAAGGAGACAAGTTGTTGATGTGAGCACAAGAGCTACAGTTGAAGGCAGTCAACTAGGGTTTCATCTAGGTCAACCCTAGGTCAACCCTAGGTCAGTTGACTGACTTAAGAGGGCATTCAAGTCTATTGGAGAGATGTGGGGATCAATATTGGACATGGAGAATAAAGATATGGAGATATGACAAGGAGAATTCCAGAGAAATCAAGGAGAAGAGGAGTTGCTAAATTAGGGTTTCTCTGTAAAATCCCCTAGTTTAGGTCAAATTTCCAAGCAAGATAAGTCAAAATGCTTGCTTCAAATGGCTCCTTGGCCAACATGAAACTTGTAGAGGATCTCAATACCTTTAATTTGAGTGGTGGAAGACCTCAAGGAGATTTATAGAACTCAAGTTATGGTCCTTGCAAGTTACAGGTCATTTGGGGTGTCTGAACTTTTGTCTGTGAAAGTGACTTGCCTTCCAAGCTAGTTTTGCCCCTCAAGGAGATTTCAAATGAATTCTTGGTCAACATAAGAATTGTTCCTCATTGTCTTAGCTTTCTAGAATGGTATGGCATGCCTTCATATGATGTGGAGAACTCAACTTATGGTCTTGACAAGCAAAGGGTATTTTGGGCATTTGTGAATTATAGGTCATTTTAACCTATGTCCAAAACTCATACAAGGAGGCCTCAAATGGAAAAACTTACAACATCAAACTTGCTCCAAATGGGATTTTAAGTCTAGAAAGAAGGTCACAAGTTATTGGAGAAGCTCATAGCATGGAGTTGCATGATAGGTCAAAATATGAACTAAAAAGGCTTATAAAGTGAATGATTTCAAAGTGAAAAATGGTTTGGGAGATTTACAAGTCCAAATGGAGACTTCCAATATATGATTTTGAATGGAAAAACAATTCTAAGAACAATGGTTCACCCACTTTTTTGAGTTTAGAAGGAAAAAATGAAGTTATCCATGGTTGCTTATCATTTAAGAAACATGATCAAAATGAGCCAAAGTTTGAAAACAAGGGAATGTGCAAGATGGATCTAGAATGTTCATTTGGGGTCTATATATTCATGAAATGTGCATTGATCAAGGGTTGGCCTCATTTGCACCAAGAATTCCACAAAATTTCTCATACTTTTTCATAAGAGTTTCATTACAATTCTCTCAAAACCTTCACCAACTTTCATCAAAATCAACTCAATCTGACTCCATCATCATCATAGATCATAATTGAAGCAAAGTTTTGGTGTGAATCATCCATTTTCGAGCACTTTTTTCAAGAGCATCAAGATTGAAGTTGCAAGTGGACAGCATAATTCAAGCAAAGAATCATCACAACACTGCATACAGAATCTATACCTGAGTAATTTGATCAAGATTCAAGCCTTGGAAGCCTCAAATCATCAATCTCCATAGCTGTTTGCAAGATTTTGCACAAGGTAAGTTTTCATTCAAACTGCTTGATCTAGTTAATTTGGCATGATGTTGTTAGTTTAGATGCAATCTAGGTGGTTAGGAGATTAGTTTAGGTGAGTTTGGAACGATTTGGTGAGGTTTGTTAACAGGTGTAACAAACTGTTAAGATCAATATCTCTTAGATTAGTGCATTATAATTGTAGCGTGATTGATCAAATTAACCTCCATTAGTTGTAGTTCAATTTAGGCTAAGTTTGGGGAAGATTGGTGATGGTCCATACCAGTGCATTTCAATGGAGGCCGAGTGTGGATTCAATCGAATTTGTTGATGTGGTGAATTTCAAAGCGAATTGATGCCCTAAGCTTGTAGAGGGAGAGATTTGGAGCAGATTTCATGTTCATGGCATGTGGATTAGTGGCGTGTAGGATGAGAACTGAGGGATGGAAAGTTGCTCGTGCATGAGGTTCATGGTGGCAGAAACCCTAGTTCAGTTGAGTTGAGGAAGAAGACGAAATCTGGATCGTCTATCTTGATTAAGACCTTTGACTGGGATGACGATCCAACGGCTCTCGTTTAAGCTGAGTTTTGGGGGGAATTGACCTGGGTGCCAAAACGCACCGTTTCATTAATTGAAACGGGCGGGCCTCAGGATTTTATGCTATCCTCACCCCCAATGTTAGGCCCATTCTATTTTTGAACGTGTTTTCGCTGCTTTTCTCACCCCCAGCGCTCCTCTTTTATTCCATTGATTCAGAGTGGTATTGGGCTTAAGCCAGAAGCGCTACCAGCACCCCCCTTTTATGAGGCCCATACTGATTTGAACTGAGCGAAGTTCTATTCATACCCCTCTGGCTCATTTAATTCATTTCATTTTTTTTAATTTCATTTTAATATTTTACCATCTTTGAAAATTCATAAATAATTCATAAAAAATGCTTTTTAATTCATTCTTTTTACCATATTTTCATTAAAATGTCTAGAATATTATAGGAAAATAAAATTTCATTTTTAGTTTTATTTCATATTTTTTTCATATTTTCTAAATAAATGTCATAATAAATAGATTCATTTCATGCATTATTTTTATGATTTTTGTTCTCTCACATGCTTTAGTATTTTTTGATCATTCTTTTCACATTGTTTAGATGAGATGTTAAGCTTGTAGAAATATTTTAGTTCCCATTTTTAGGAGTTAATTTTAGGTGATTAATAAATGCTTGAATATCATGAACAAAACTAGGGTTTTAGGTGACAACTTAGGAAGTTCAATTTTCTCCCTTAGGACTTAGGGTTTGAATAGATTAGTTATGGGACTATAGGGGCTATGGGTAGTTATTAGATCCCTTAGAGAAAAGTTAGGATTCCCCTACTGATATTATTATTGTCTGTATATCTGTTGTTTGGTGTGGTGTGCCCTCTGGGGTTTATTGATTGTTTGTATGGGTATTGGGTTTGTCTGGGGCCCTGGGGAAGCTGAAGATTTATGGAGATGAAGCTATTGGAGATTCAAAGATTGAAGATCAACTGTCAGAGTTGAGGAGGAGATTCTTGCTAGCAGCTGTTGAGGAGACTAGGGTTTAGGAGCTAGGCAGAGCTCTAGGTTAGAAAGTTTGTTTCTCAAACATGGACTGCCTTGTCTGCATCCATTCTTCTCTGTGATTCAGAGTCTCTCTAAGACACTCACCCCCTTCCTTTGGAAGGCTTGGTGATGGTGTCTATGAGATAGAACTCTTGAGAGAAAATGTCTCTTGTGTTAGAAGCAGTCTGTTCACCACCTTTGGTAGTCAGCTGATTGCTTAACACCCAATTCACTCTTGTGACTAATCCCTCATCCTGGAGGTTTGAGCATGAAGAAAAGCCATTGCAGATGGAAGACTGATGATCAAAACCCTTGCCTGAAGGTCATAAAGATGGAGATTGATGCTTGTTGAAGCTTGTGAATGATTGGAGATTGCTTGAAGCCAGTTGTTGATTTAGAGCTGCTGATGCTGTTTCTTTTGCTATATTTCATTTGCTGATGTATTGATTGGTTTTCTGAGCTGTATTGTTTGCTGTTTACCCCGTTGGGTTGAAAGTGAAGCCTGTTCACTTTTGCCTATTGTTTTCTAGGTTCGAGGTTGAGTGGGACTCCCTTGCCTCGCTTGTGCTGTTGCATCCATGCATTTTACTGCTTTACTGTATATATCTGATATTGTTTCTGTTTCTGCCTATCCCTTAGGATCTCTGTTTCTCTCTGTGCAAGAGAGGAGCATGATAGACACTAGGTCTTAACCCATGCATGATAACATTAGGTTAGTTTGTTTCCCTTCGCAACCGTAGGTTAGAGTTCTATCTCTTTCTTCCTCAAAACAAACAGAAAAATACAATAAAATTTCAAACACAATAAAAGACACTTCTTCCGTAAAAGAATGTGAACTCATCAAAACGTCATTTTTGTCCTCTTGGACTGTTAATCAGAAAAACCTTTTTCAGAAGGAATAAAATCAATCAAGGACAGACTTGTGTCGTACGTGGCCCGAACTACGTTTGCTCTGATCTTCCATGCTGTGTGGAAGTACGTAGGCATAGGATGCGATATCCTAGCGAGCAACCTTCCCCTCCTTTCCCGTAGGTAGGCGAACTACGTTGACTCTGATTTCTCGTTCCAGGCGAGAATACGTAGGCATAAAGTGCGATACTTTGCCGAGTCATTGTTATTTTTATTTTATTTTCTTTTTAACCCTTGACCTATAGTTTAGATAGAATAACAATCCATACCCGAAAACAAGCGTGGATCCCGTCGAGTACGACGGACGTGAGGGGTGCTAATACCTTCCCCTTGCGTAACCGACTCCCGAATCCAGGTTTTGGTTGCGACGACCATGCCTTTCCCGTGTTGTGCGAGGTTTACTCTGAGCGTTTCCTTTCCCTCCCGTGGGATAAATAACGCACGGTGGCGACTCTTCTGTTCAGCCGGCGCCGATTTTCGCAGTAGCGACAGCTGGCGACTCTGCTGGGGATCCAACGTCCCCTGGCTGCTAAGGACTGCGATGGTTCTTACGCATTTGGGATCCAACGTCCCTTGAGAGAGTCAATCCTAACGCTTGTTTTCCCGTCGAGGATTTTGTATGGAGTTATAGTATATTTCTAACCTTGTATTTTCAGCTTTATATATATTGTTTATTATTGCTGTATCTGGGGTGTGACGGGTGTTCTGATATTGAGAGATAAGCCGGACCTGGGCTTGAGTGCACCTAGAATTAGAGTAGAAATTAGTGGGCGCCCGCTTGCTTTGCTTGCTTTGGTGTCCCATGAAATCTACACTCAGACGAGGTTCCTCTGGTTGGCCTCCTGCCCCTTCCTTTGGTTGGCGTGGGTTGCTGGTTAGTTGGATTGTCGACTCTGGGGACCGATCATTTGGAAGTTGGCTGAGTGAGGCCTCTTCAGGAATTGATGATGCCACTCCTTCTGGGAATCGTATCATCAACCCTGAAAGTCTGTGACGCCGACGACCGCATAGGATGCCGTACCTTGTGCCAGTTATAGGGCCACCCACCTGTGAGGGGATTCAGGGTTATGCAGGTAACTAGACCTCCAGATTACCGGTTATTTCTTGATCAGAGATCCGGGTTATTTATGGGGAGTTATGAGGTCTGCCAGAGACCATTTGGAGATGTATTATGAGGTCTGCCAGAGACCATGTGGAGATTTATTCTGCGGTCTGTCAGAGACCATGTGGAGATTTATTCTGAGGTCTGTCAGAGACCATTTGGAGATGTATTCTGAGGTCTGTCAGAGACCATTTAGAGATGTGCTATGAGGTCTGTCAGAGACCTATTATGGATGTGATTTGAGATCTATCAGAGACCAGGTGGAGTTATGGTTTGAGGTCTGTCAGAGACCAGTGTTGGAGTTTTATTTTAGGTCTATCTGAGACCAGGGTTTGGTGACTTCTGGATGGTCTATCTGAGACCTTTCTTGATTGGGTTTAGGCTATTCAGCTGCAGCTTTGGTCCCTGTTGAATGTTACTTGCATTGCATCCCTGCATATACATTATCATTTGCATTTCACTAACGTGTGTCTGTGCTGCAGGTGCATTTGCATTTCCCTAGTTCTAGTGCCCAGACTTCTGAGTGTTTGATCATGACTAGCCTACGGAGAACAGTTGCTTACAAATTGCCTACGCCTGATATTGTTCCTCTACTGGGGTTAATCTCTCTTGCTGATGAGGGTGTTCGTAGGAGTTTCCGGATGAGTTATGGTAGATTATTGAGATTGGTGTGCAAACCTACAGAGGTAGAGTTAGATGGGCTGTATGCTTTGATGCAATTCTATGACCCTGCTTTGAGGTGTTTCACGTTCTCTGACTTTATTATGGGACCAACCTTGGAGGAATACGCTGAGTATGTTGAGCTGCCCGTGCAGAACCAGGTTCCATTCATTCATTATGATACCAAACCTAAGCCGGAGGAATTGGCAAAAGCC
This sequence comes from Lathyrus sativus, assembly GCA_963859935.3. Classification (NCBI taxonomy): domain Eukaryota; kingdom Viridiplantae; phylum Streptophyta; class Magnoliopsida; order Fabales; family Fabaceae; genus Lathyrus; species Lathyrus sativus. The sequence goes on from OZ012740.1 coordinate 286,992,204, forward strand.
TTGCATGTTGATGCTTCTGAACTTGTGACTACTGTTTCCCGTGGAGTTCCAGGCTTCTCATTTCAGTTCTTAGTGGGTAAAGCCCAAGAGTACGCCAAGAATGGGTGCTGGGTTGCTTTCAATGCTGTGTTGGCCTTGTGCATCTATGGCATAGTACTATTCCCCAATATACCGGATTTTGTGGACTTCGATGCTTTCTACTTGTTCGCCGCTGGTAATCCTGTACCTACCTTACTCGGAGATCTCTACCATTCACTGCATTACAAGAATGAGAAGGGAAGAGGGAAGAATGTTCATCTTTGTGTACCCTTGTTGAGTATGTGGTTTGAGAGTCACCTTCCTAAGAGAGGATCTACTGCAGAGACTACAGTTCCAGTTGGGTGGCCAGAGCGTCTGATGAGGCTATCGTCGGAAGATATGGAGTGGTTTGATAGAGATTTGTTGGGATCCGAGCTCATCTTCAGTTGTTCTGGGTACCCTAATGTACCGTTGATAGGAAGAAAAGGGTGTATCAATTACAACCCTTCTCTATTCATTCGCCAGTTCGGATATGCGCTGAAGAATCCACCTCAGGAGGAAGAAGTACAGGAATCTCTGTACTTCACCGGTGACGTGAAGGGGGAGTTATTAGCCAAGTTGCGACATGCCTGGACGAGTATTAACCACAAAGGGAAGCCGTTGTTAGGAAAGAATGACTGTCAGGCCTATGCACCTTATAGAGCTTGGATTCAAGAGAGGGCTAGTCAGTTGAAGATGCCGTTTCCAGATGCACCAATTCTTGATCCTATTCCGGTAGAAGAACCGACTACTGTTTCTAGAGAAGCATATGAACAGGTTGTGAGGGAGAAAGAAGCCTTAATGAAGATGAATGAAGGGTTAGAGCAAGAGCTAGCCCAGGCACGCAGTGAGAAGAACAAGGCCGTATATGCTTTCCAACAACAGATTGAGCTGGTAAACAGGTTAGGGGCTGAGTTGACCGAGGAAAAAAAGAAGCGCGAACGTCTGGGGCAAGAGTTCAGAAGTTCCCATGACATGCTGGAAGCCAAAAAGAAAGCGCTCGACGCAGCACACCGAGAGATATCTTCTTGCAATAAGACTTGGAATGCTACTCTCACCAACAACAAGAAGAGGGAAGATAAGCTGAAGCAGCAAATTTCCGACCTCGAAGAGAAGTTAAAGTCTAGCATCAAGAAGTGTGAGGAGGAAGTGATGAACCGGTATAGCGTCCAGCATGCACTGAACAAGGTAATCAAATCCAGAGATGAAGCAGTGTCCCAGAAGCGAAAGTTAGAAGATTGCTTCGGAGAAGCGGCATGGGAAGAAACTGCTGAAGACGTACGCCGTGTCCTTAAGAAGCGAAACCAGCTTGTCGAAGGGCTGCTTGATCGACCAAGCCATCCGGAGACCAAGAAGTTGATAGAGGAGTACCAGACTTTTGGGAGGATCTGATCATTCCATTATTTGTATGCTTTATTTGCATAGTGCTGACCATCACCAGGATTGTTGGTTGAGGTCATGCCATCTTTGTACTCTCAATGATATTGTACCCTGGGCTTATTGATTCTCTCTGCAATATACGAGGCTTTCTATGATTCAGCTCCGATATTCTTATTGTCAACACTGTCACCGCACCGGCATCTTCGCACTAGAACTGGGGGAATGAACTTCCCTAATGCACAGACACATTGCATTGCATTCATATTCATCTTGCATAACAGGTAATCTATGAATGGTGTCTTATCTCTTGCTCTGTATCAGGTACTTAACAGGATTCCAGATCAACCTCCGCACCGCTATTCTACACGCTCCAACTGTCGGAAAGTCATGGACCAGATTCAGAATGAGATGCAGGATGTACGCGAGAAGCTCGCCCTCTTCATGCAGACCATGGAGGCTATAGCAAAAGGGCAAGAGAATTTGCAGGCCATGGTCCAGCCTCTGTTGGCTCGCAACGCTGGTCATGGTAACGAAGATCATCAGTCTGTCCGGGTTGATACTGCTCATGGAGACGGCACTCCCACGCCGGTGGCTCCGCCTGTCGTCAATGTGAATGCTGCTAACGTCAACAACGCTACCGCTGCTGTGAATGGTAACGTCGGAGTTGGAAATGAAACTGCTGTCCACAACGCTGGGCTGGGTGATGTCAATGTGGGGGATAATCTCGGAGGCAATGGTTTTATCAACGCTGGGTTCGGATTCAACGATCAGGGATTCGACAATACCGGCAAGTATGGCTTTAGTGCTCAAGGCTTTGGGCAAGATGGTTATGGTATGGTCAATCAGGGCTACGGAGGTTTTGGAAACGGAAACGGTGCTGGTTTTATGGCTGGTGGTCCTGCTGGAGGTGTTCAAGGGTATGGCAACAGAGGTCGAGTTCCGGGGATGAATCAGGTCAGAGCTGGACGGAATAATGCATATGATGGATACGGGGCTGGAAACGGTATGTGGCAAGAGGATCAACAGGAAGACGCCTTCTCTGGAGGGGGTTTTGACGGGCCGATGGATGATTCTCAAAAGATTAGAATGCTGGAAGAGCAAATGAAAGGAGTCCTAAACCAGAGTGCTGTGGGTCTGGACATGGCAACTATGGGCTTGGTACCTGGGCTGAGGGTGCCAATCAAGTTCAAAGCGCCTGCGTTCGATAAGTACAAAGGAGATACATGTCCGAAGGTTCATGTACGAGCTTATTACAGAAAGATGTCTGCATACTCCACTGACGAAAGAATGCTCATGCATTTCTTTCAGGATAGTCTATCGGGTCCTTCCTTAGAGTGGTACATGGGGTTGGAGCCCACTGATATCAAGACTTGGAAGCAATTAGCGGAGGCGTTCGTAGCCCATTACAAATATAACAGTGACCTGGCACCCAATCGGGTCCAGTTGGCCGGGCTTTCGCAGAAGAAGGGGGAGAGTTTTAAAGAATACGCGCAAAGGTGGCGCGATATGGCTGCCAGGGTTCGTCCTCCTGTGGAAGATAAAGAAATGAACGATATGTTTGTCGGCACATTCACCGGGCTGTTTCATGATATGCTGTTTCATACGTCTCTGGCTAGTTTTTCAGATCTGATTCTGATGGGTGAAAAGATTGAGCGGAACATTAAGCAAGGAAAGTTCCAAGTTGACGAGTCAGCTGCACCTGGCAGTAATAGGAAAGCTTATGGTGGGCGCCGTCAGGGCGAAGCTAGTGCTGTATTTGGAGGCCGAGGCCGAGGCCGAGGCAGGGGAAGAAATCAATATCGTCAGCAGCAGCAAGTGTCGAGTGTCACCATCCCGTATCAACAGCAGCCAATCCAGCAACAACAACAGGTTCAGCAGCAACCAATGCCACAGCAGCAGCAGCCTCAGCAGGGGGCACAGCAAGCTCAGAGAAAATTCCAGGGTGGTAAGCCGAGAAGGGTGTTCGAGAAGCCTCCCTCTAACTATGCTGATTTATTGCAGACCTTGTTGGGATTGAATCTGGTAGAGAAAAGAACCTTGGCACCGATAACGGGAACTCCCCCGTTCGGCTATGATGCGAATAGACGCTGTGAGTTTCATTCTGGGGCCCCGGGCCATGATATAGAAGGTTGTCATGCTTTTAAGCACGTTGTGCAGGATCTCTTGGACAACAAGTCTATCAACTTCGGAACGACCGGTGCGAATATAGTCCAGAAACCCATGCCTAATCATGGGGCGAACGCTGTGCTGACTGAGGAAGGTCTGAATCTGATTATGAATGTTGAGGATTTAAAGACGCCGCTGAGCGAAATAAAAAGCCGACTGTTGCAGGGGGGTGTTTACCCGGGTTGTAATGAGTACTGCTTAGATTGTTGGGCCCTGTCTGGGGGGTGTGAGGATCTGAAGAAAGGCATTCAGGCCTTAATTGATGAAGGTGTATTGCAGTTTGATAGAACAGCAACTGATGAGCCGGCAGGGGCAGTAGTGGATAATCGGAGTGATGTTGCCACAGTGACAATTCCTAGGAAGACGATCACTATTTCAGCACCAGCTCAGCGACCACCGATTACTATAACTAAAGCCGGGCCAATCCCGTATGAGAGCACGAAAGCGGTCCCATGGTCGTATGGGCTAGAGGTGTATTGTGATGGGATTAAAATCGATGTTAACAAGCAGTCCGCGGAGATTGTGGATAATGTTGTGGGCTCAGGAGGCATGACAAGAAGCGGCAGGATCTTTATATCTCCTGAAGTAGAAGCCGAAAGGATAGCGAAAGGAAAAGGGAAAGCGGTGGAAAATGTTCCGGTTCAAGCAAATGAAAAAGAAGCAGCATCTAAGGATGTCGAAGAATTCATGCGCTTAATTCGGAAAAGCGATTATAAAATCGTGGAGCATCTGCAGCAAACGCCATCCAAAATATCTATATTGTCATTGCTGTTGTGTTCAGAGGCTCACCGAAATGCTTTGCTGAAAGTCCTGGACACTTCTTTTGTACCACAGGATGTCTCCGTAAACCAGCTAGAAGGAGTATTGGCACATGTAAATGCGGGCCACAGTCTGGGCTTTACTGATTTCGACTTGACTCCGAAAGGAAGGGATCATAATATGGCATTACATGTATCTGTTGAGTGCAGAGGGTCGACAATGTCGCACGTATTGGTTGACACCGGGTCGTCTTTGAATGTGCTGCCTAAGAAGGCTATGATGAAGCTGGATGTTCGAGGGATTTTGTGTACACCAAGTGATTTGGTGGTCAGAGCGTTTGACGGCACGCGGAGAACAGTCTTCGGATCGATCACCTTGCCTCTGCAAGTGGGGCCGGAAGTGTTTGCAACGGAGTTTTATATCATGGATATACAGCCTGCGTACAGCTGCTTGCTGGGAAGACCTTGGATTCATGGGGCGGGGGCTGTCACGTCAACCCTGCATCAGAAGTTAAAGTATATGGTCGGAGACAGTGTAGTCACCGTGTGCGGAGAAGAAGACATCCTGGTCAGTCATCTATCTTCGTTTAAATATGTGGAAGTCGACGGGGAGATCCATGAGACGCCATGCCAGGCATTCGAAGGTTTGCGCATTAAGGACAAGGGTCCCGGGCCAAGCAAAGTGCCAGAGATAGCTGTTTCTTCGTATAAAGAGGCTCAAGCGCTAGTGAAGGCAGGAGAAGCCACGGGCTGGGGCAAAGTATTGGACATTCCGGTGAAAATGGATCGGTTCGGACTGGGGTACCGACCGTCGTCATCAACTCCTTCCGTGGGGGCCCCTCATTTCAGAAAGTCAATCACCATCTCTGCCAGTGGAGTATGCCATGAATCTGTCAATGCTGCTTCAGAATCCGATGAAGGGGACAGCGACTGTGATATGGATGCCTGGATTCAGCCAAGCACGCCAGGACAAGGACTGTGCAACTGGTCCATTCAGGAGCTTGTTCCTGTGACTTTTAAACAGTAATGCTTTGCTTTATTAATTGTTGAATAATCTGATGTCTTGCCCGGGGCATCAGGATTTGCTTAGGGCTGTGTTGTTATAAACATTGCTTTGTTAATCATTAAATAAATGGCGTTTTTTCACGTGCAAATACTGTAATCTCTGTCTTTCTTGTTTTGTATTTTTCAATAAAATGGCAACGTGGTTATCCGCTTTATACGCATTTTGAAGCACTTAACCCTTTCTTTTGCAGGATAACATGTTCAGATGACATCTTTGAGCCACCTATGACTTGTCCCGACTTCGAGCACCCGGTATTCCAGACCGAAGAAGAGGTTGTCGAGGATAGCGACGTTCCTGAAGAACTGTCTTGGTTGGTGAAGCAAGAGGAAAGAGCCATTCTGCCTCACGACGAGGTTATCGAAATTATCAATTTGGGGTCGGAAGGGGTTGAGAAGAATATTCGTATTGGAGCCGCACTGCAGAGTGATATCAAGCGAAAACTGGTTGAAATGCTCCGAGAGTATAATGATGTATTCGCTTGGTCGTATCAAGATATGCCAGGGCTTGATACAGATATGGTTGTGCATCGCCTGCCACTGAAAGAAGACTGCCCGCCTGTCAAACAAAAACTTCGCAGAACTCGACCAGATATGGCAATGAAGATCAAAGAGGAGGTTCAGAAACAGTGGGACGCTGGTTTCCTGGCTGTGACGAAGTATCCCTCATGGGTTGCTAACATCGTACCAGTGCCAAAGAAAGATGGCAAGGTTCGAATGTGCGTGGATTATAGAGATTTGAATAAAGCAAGCCCAAAAGACGATTTTCCACTTCCTCATATTGACGTGTTAGTTGATAATACTGCTCAATACTCTGTATTCTCCTTCATGGATGGCTTTTCAGGCTATAATCAAATTAAAATGGCGCCAGAGGATATGGAGAAGACTACTTTCATAACGCCTTGGGGAACATTTTGCTATAAAGTGATGCCCTTCGGTTTGAAAAATGCTGGGGCAACATATCAGCGTGCGATGACAACTCTCTTTCATGACATGATGCATAAAGAGATTGAAGTTTATGTTGACGATATGATTGCTAAATCCCAGACGGAGGAAGAGCATCTGGTGAATCTGTTGAAGTTGTTTAAAAGGCTTAGGAAGTTCAGGCTGAGGCTGAACCCTAATAAATGCACCTTTGGGGTGAGATCGGGTAAGCTCCTGGGGTTCATAGTAAGCGAAAGAGGAATAGAGGTCGATCCTGCTAAAATAAAAGCGATTCAAGAAATGCCGACGCCTAAAACAGAGAAAGAGGTGCGCGGGTTTTTAGGGAGATTGAACTACATTGCTCGGTTCATATCTCACCTGACTGCTACGTGCGAACCATTATTCAAGTTGCTAAAGAAAGATCAAGCTGTAACGTGGAACGATAATTGTCAAAAGGCGTTCGACAAAATAAAGAAGTATCTGCAGGAGCCTCCTATTTTGATACCTCCAGTGGCAGGGAGACCCTTGATAATGTATTTGACGGTTCTTGAGGGAAGCATGGGTTGTGTTCTCGGTCAGCACGACGAGACGGGGAGAAAGGAGCATGCAATTTACTATCTGAGTAAAAAATTTACGGACTGTGAATCTCGATACTCAATGCTGGAGAAAACTTGTTGCGCGCTAGCCTGGGCCGCCAAGCGTTTGAGGCAGTACATGCTGAATCATACAACCATGCTTATCTCGAAGATGGATCCGATCAAATATATATTCGAAAAGCAGGCGTTGTCAGGTAGAATTGCCAGGTGGCAGATGATCTTGACTGAATACGATATCCAATACGTCTCGCAAAAGGCAATAAAGGGGAGTGTGTTGTCTGAATATCTGGCGGAGCAGCCTATTGAAGAGTACCAATCAATGAGATTTGATTTTCCTGACGAGGATATCATGTATCTCAAGATGAAGGATTGCGAAGAGCCGTTACCAGACGAAGGACCAGAGCCGGGGTCCAAATGGCAGATGATATTTGATGGAGCTGTGAATGCTTACGGTAGCGGAATAGGGGCAATTATCACTACGCCGCACGGGTCGCACATCCCGTTTACTGCCCGATTGACCTTTGCTGTTACCAACAATGAGGCAGAATACGAAGCTTGTATAATGGGGCTTGAATAAGCCATTGATTTGCGAATCAAACATTTAGACGTATACGGAGACTCAGCTCTGGTGGTGAATCAGATCAAAGGGGAATGGGAGACACGGCAGCCTAATTTGGTACATTATATGAATTATGCAAGGAGATTGTTGCCTTTCTTCGACAAAGTTGAATTGCATCACGTGCCACGGGCAGAAAATCAAATGGCTGACGCCCTTGCCACCTTGTCTTCCATGTACAAGGTCAACTTCTGGAACGAAGCTCCCCAAATCACTATCCCTCGGTTGGACAGGCCAGCTTATGTATTTGCTATTGATGAAGCGTCTGATGGCAAACCGTGGTATTTTGATATCCTTAATTTCCTGAAGAATAAAGAGTATCCGGCTGGGGCATCCAGTCAAGATCAGAAGACTCTCAGGAGATTAGCTGGTAATTTCTATTTGAACCCGGATGGCGTCTTGTACAGAAGGAACCACGACTTGGTGTTGTTGCGTTGTGTAGACGAAAAAGAGGCAAAGCTTCTCATGGAGGAAATTCACGAAGGTGCCTTTGGTACGCATGCTGGCGGGCATGCTATGACGAGAAAACTGCTGCGGGCAGGTTACTTTTGGCTGACGATGGAAACTGATTGTTTCAAATTTGCAAGAAAGTGCCACAAGTGCCAAATTTATGCTGACAAAATACGTGTGCCTCCGAGTCCTCTAAATGTGATGTCATCTCCATGGCCATTCTCAATGTGGGGAATCGATATGATCGGAAAGATCGAGCCGACGGCTTCTAACGGGCATCGGTTCATCCTAGTAGCAATCGATTATTTCACCAAGTGGGTGGAAGCAGCGTCTTACGCAAATGTAACGAAGCAAGTGGTGGCTAGATTCATCAAAAGAGATATCATTTGCCGATACGGAATTCCTGAGCGGATAATCACGGATAATGGTTCTAATCTGAACAACAAAATGATGAAGGAGCTCTGTCAGAATTTCAAGATCGAACATCACAACTCCTCCCCTTACCGACCTAAGATGAATGGCGCTGTCGAAGCGGCCAATAAGAATATCAAGAAGATAGTCCAGAAAATGGTGGTGACTTATAAAGATTGGCATGAAATGCTACCTTTCGCTTTGCACGGTTATCGTACGACGGTACGCACATCAACCGGGGCAACTCCGTTCTCGTTGGTATACGGAACGGAAGCGGTATTACCATTGGAGGTTGAGATCCCTTCTCTGAGGGTATTGCGAGACGTTCAGCTGGACGAGGCAGAATGGGTAACGAATAGATTGAACCAACTGAGTTTGATGGATGAGAAGAGGCTAGCTTCTATGGCATACGGTCGTTTGTATCAAAGACGAATGAAGAAAGCGTACGACAAGAAAATACTTCCGCGAAGCTTTCAGACGGGCGACCTTGTGCTGAAAAGGATTCTCCCGCCGCAAGCAGATCACAGGGGCAAGTGGACCCCCAACTACGAAGGGCCATACGTTGTCAGTAAGGTCTTTTCAGGAGGAGCTTTATTGTTGTCCACCATGGACGGGGAGGACTTTGCGTCACCTGTGAATTCGGACGCAGTTAAAAAATACTTTGCTTAAAATAGACCCGCTGGACAGAAAAAAGAGAGTCCAGGCAAAAATGGGGCATCCTGGCGAACCAAAAACAGAATGAAAGGTTCGGGCAAAAGTTAGGGATAAAATTGAAAAAATGTACACCCGCGAAGTCGAAAACCTACACTGGGCGGCTTCGGCAAAAAGGGGTATCCCGGTGAACTGAAAACCCGTAAAGGGCGGTTCACGCAAAAGTTAGGGATGAGAAAAGCAAATGACTGCGGTCCGAATTTGGTATTCAATGAGCTTCAGTGCGGGAGAATATATTTGAGGAATTAGTTATCGGATACAACCTCTTCAGAAGACGGATACCGGGAAAGCATTAGAGTCGGACGAGTCATGGGAGGATCAGTTCGTGATGTTCATCTGCATCCAGTTGCCGACATGTGTACAAAATTTAATTTGTCAATATTTATGCTTCTTGTGAATACTTGCATACTCGTATATTTGCTTTGTGTAGCTTCCTCTTTTCAGGAGTTACATCCCGTGTACAAAAACTCCGCCCATTCAGGGGCCCAATCAATGAAAATGTGTTATTCAGTACTTGATGCCTGTTCTTTATTGTTTTGCGCATGATAAAACGCCTAAGTTTATTGAAACTAGCATGAGTATAACATTACTGGCCCTTGCCAACAATTGTTAAAGCTTTGAATTAACTGAGTGTAACGTCACTAACCTGAATCGATTTGGATTGCATAGGCTTGTCGTGTTTTGTTTGTGTTGTTGCAGGTTTCATAACCGTACGAGGAAGGTGATCAAAAGATTGCAATAGTGAAAGGCTTGATCCTCACACAGGGCATGCGTGTTCTTCCCGAAGAAGGATAGAATTCCCCAGCTAGCCGTAGCTTATCCAAAGGACGTGCTCCAGAGAAGTTACTCGTCCTCAGCAGAGTTTGGTGATTCCGGGATCGTAAGGCTGTATTCAGACAGGTTCGTCTCCCCCCGCAGGGTCATGCATTCTCCCCCGGCGGAGTCAGTTAATTTTCCCAAGAGAATCCAGCCATCCCCAGCGGAGTTCTCTTTTCAGTGGAATTCGAAGATCAAGACTCTCCCAGGCAGAGTCGATGGTGGTTCCTGTCATTTATTTTGTCAGAGATACTGGTGATATCGGTTCACATTCCAGCAGAAAGTCCGATCGTGTTGTGCGCATCTGCTATTCCTCAGCAAAGTCATATTCCCCAGCAGGGGGTTACCTCCGCAAGGTATTTGGTTTGAGTTATATTCCCCAGCAGGGGGTTATTTCAACAAGACGTGTGGTTTGAGTTCCCAACTTCCCAGCAGGGTCGACTTCACTCTTCCAGCATTTATTTTGCCGGAATAATTTTGTAGCATCAGGCTATCCCCGGCGAGTCGGCGTTACCCTTCCAGCATTTATTTTGCTGAAGCAGTTTCTATATTCTAGCAGTTCAGGTGGAGAGAGCTCTTGCTCAAATAAATTACCAAACAATCAAGATCTCGGCAGGAGATATTCAATGACAATGTCAGTTTCGGCGGTATTCCCCCACAGAGTTATCGTGATAAAACTCTCTTTGCCTCTAGCAGAGTCATTTATGCAAATGTATCTTATTTTCCCCAGCCAGAGTGGCCAGGATAAGTGTCTTCTTATCCCCAAGCAGAGTTTGTTTGTCATCAACGAGTCGCATGAATCAGAATTTCGAAGCAGGTGTCCGACAGTTGGTTTTCAGGCATCCCCAGTAGAGTTCATCTTGGAGTCGCTGTCACGTCAGTGCTAAGAAGTTTGTGGGTGAGGATCATTGAAGAACTAAGTCCTGACGTGGACAATTTATTCCTAGAATGACGGGATTTCTTCAGAAGTGGGCGTCCTAACGTGGACAGGTTTGTTTTACCGGATTGGTAAGATGTGTTAATCCTGACGTGGATAGATTCGGTCTCTTGAAATTTGGAGAAAGGGAGGTCATGACGTTGACAAAAGATTGGTTACTCTTCGTGTTGGTGTCCTGACGTGGATCATTTGTTTCCAGCAGATATCTGTATTTGTAATGGTGAAATGTGCGTCCTGACGTGGACAAGTTTGTAGTTCTTTGTGATGACAAGATACAAGAGTCCTGACGCGGACAAATTTATCTTTCTTCGTGTTGTTGGCAAAGTGTAAGTCCTAACGCGGATATTCCCCGGCAAGTCGAAGACGCGTGAGTCCTTACGTGGACAAATCTTATTTCCTCAGCGAGTCGAAGACGCCTGAGTCCTAACGTGGACGAATCAAGACGAGATCAGTGTCCTAACGCGGACGGATCAAAGAGATTATTATTCCTAACGTGGAAAGATGTAGTCCTTACGCGGACATATCAACAGAAGTGATTCCTAACGTGGAAAGATGGAGATTCCTAACGCGGAAAAGATGGAGTCCACACGCGGACATATCAGAAGATAGTTTCCTTACGTGGAAATGACAGTATTCCTTACGTGGACAGATTGAGATGATTCCTTACGTGGAAAAAGATGGCATTCCTTACGTGGAAAAATGAGTCCTGACGCGGACAAATTGAGAAAGAATTGATTCCCAACGTGGAAAGATTGAGTCCTCACGCGGACATATCAAGATTGATTCCTGACGTGGAAAGAAATGGATTATTCCTGACGTGGAAGAGTTTAGTCCTGACGCGGACAGATTGAAGAAGATATTCCTAACGTGGAAGAAGAAGTTTATTCCTTACGTGGAAGATAGATTGATTCCTAACGTGGAAAGAAGAAGATTATTCCTGACGTGGCAAAGATTGGGGTCCTTACGTGGACAGATTCAAGAAAAGTTGATTCCTGACGGGGAAGAATGATGGAATTCCTTACGTGGAAAGATCGGAGTCCTGACGCGGACATGTCAAGTGGTATTGGAGTCCTTACGTGGACAGATTGATGTAGTTCTCCTTACGTGGAAAGAAGATTGCTTCCTAACGTGGAAAGATAGAAGCGTTACTCCTAACGTGGACGATGTGATTCCTAACGTGGACTGGTGTTACTCCTAACGTGGAAGAGTGTTATTCCTAACGTGGACAATTCAGTTTACGGAAATGCAGGTGAATTATCCCCAGCGGAGTTGCCGAGATTTTCCTGGGTTGACAGTAAGTGGAGTCCTAACGTGGACAAGTTTTAGTTGAGATTTCTTCGTGTTGACGACAGACAGAGTCCTCACGTGGACAAGCAAGCAATCTGTTATGACAGAATCCTCTTCAGAGCGATGAAGACAATCCCCAGCACGGTCGTGCGAGATCAGCGGGTTGCTCTAACAGTCAGATTCAGCTGACGAATGTCATTCATCAAGCAGGAGCGCAGTTTATTTCTGCGGTTGGCAAATTTCTGGTTTCACTAGTATTCAACCGTCTCGTACCGCGAATGTCTGAAGGCTCCGGGCTCTTCACCCAATCGGGTCCAAGTCGCTTGAATAGGGGCAGCTGTTGCACCCTAAAATTTGCTCAACCTTATTCCTTGGTTCATGTTTTAATATCATTATCATTAGCATTTAGAGTCATGTACATAGACTAACCATCTGCATAGCATAAGCATAGCAAGTCATTCAACAGGGGACCAATCATTACTTTCATCTCTAGAGGCCTAGCAAGAGGTTATCATCATAATTCAACCCTACTCAAGTCATCAGGAAAGAATTTGAAAGCAAAGAGTTCAGTAGATCAAGCCTTGAGTCCATCTCCTAGCTGAGGGTATCTGAGGGTCAACAAGAGGGTTGTGAGCTGTGAATTGAAGGCATGGAGAGTATCTAAGCATTATGAGAGACTTAGAAAGTCATTTGGAGAAGGAGACAAGTTGTTGATGTGAGCACAAGAGCTACAGTTGAAGGCAGTCAACTAGGGTTTCATCTAGGTCAACCCTAGGTCAACCCTAGGTCAGTTGACTGACTTAAGAGGGCATTCAAGTCTATTGGAGAGATGTGGGGATCAATATTGGACATGGAGAATAAAGATATGGAGATATGACAAGGAGAATTCCAGAGAAATCAAGGAGAAGAGGAGTTGCTAAATTAGGGTTTCTCTGTAAAATCCCCTAGTTTAGGTCAAATTTCCAAGCAAGATAAGTCAAAATGCTAGCTTCAAATGGCTCCTTGGCCAACATGAAACTTGTAGAGGATCTCAATACCTTTAATTTGAGTGGTGGAAGACCTCAAGGAGATTTATAGAACTCAAGTTATGGTCCTTGCAAGTTACAGGTCATTTGGGGTGTCTGAACTTTTGTCTGTGAAAGTGACTTGCCTTCCAAGCTAGTTTTGCCCCTCAAGGAGATTTCAAATGAATTCTTGGTCAACATAAGAATTGTTCCTCATTGTCTTAGCTTTCTAGAATGGTATGGCATGCCTTCATATGATGTGGAGAACTCAACTTATGGTCTTGACAAGCAAAGGGTATTTTGGGCATTTGTGAATTACAGGTCATTTTAACCTATGTCCAAAACTCATACAAGGAGGCCTCAAATGGAAAAACTTACAACATCAAACTTGCTCCAAATGGGATTTTAAGTCTAGAAAGAAGGTCACAAGTTATTGGAGAAGCTCATAGCATGGAGTTGCATGATAGGTCAAAATATGAACTAAAAAGGCTTATAAAGTGAATGATTTCAAAGTGAAAAATGGTTTGGGAGATTTACAAGTCCAAATGGAGACTTCCAATATATGATTTTGAATGGAAAAACAATTCTAAGAACAATGGTTCACCCACTTTTTTGAGTTTAGAAGGAAAAAATGAAGTTATCCATGGTTGCTTATCATTTAAGAAACATGATCAAAATGAGCCAAAGTTTGAAAACAAGGGAATGTGCAAGATGGATCTAGAATGTTCATTTGGGGTCTATATATTCATGAAATGTGCATTGATCAAGGGTTGGCCTCATTTGCACCAAGAATTCCACAAAATTTCTCATACTTTTTCATAAGAGTTTCATTACAATTCTCTCAAAACCTTCACCAACTTTCATCAAAATCAACTCAATCTGACTCCATCATCATCATAGATCATAATTGAAGCAAAGTTTTGGTGTGAATCATCCATTTTCGAGCACTTTTTTCAAGAGCATCAAGATTGAAGTTGCAAGTGGACAGCATAATTCAAGCAAAGAATCATCACAACACTGCATACAGAATCTATACCTGAGTAATTTGATCAAGATTCAAGCCTTGGAAGCCTCAAATCATCAATCTCCATAGCTGTTTGCAAGATTTTGCACAAGGTAAGTTTTCATTCAAACTGCTTGATCTAGTTAATTTGGCATGATGTTGTTAGTTTAGATGCAATCTAGGTGGTTAGGAGATTAGTTTAGGTGAGTTTGGAACGATTTGGTGAGGTTTGTTAACAGGTGTAACAAACTGTTAAGATCAATATCTCTTAGATTAGTGCATTATAATTGTAGCGTGATTGATCAAATTAACCTCCATTAGTTGTAGTTCAATTTAGGCTAAGTTTGGGGAAGATTGGTGATGGTCCATACCAGTGCATTTCAATGGAGGCCGAGTGTGGATTCAATCGAATTTGTTGATGTGGTGAATTTCAAAGCGAATTGATGCCCTAAGCTTGTAGAGGGAGAGATTTGGAGCAGATTTCATGTTCATGGCATGTGGATTAGTGGCGTGTAGGATGAGAACTGAGGGATGGAAAGTTGCTCGTGCATGAGGTTCATGGTGGCAGAAACCCTAGTTCAGTTGAGTTGAGGAAGAAGACGAAATCTGGATCGTCTATCTTGATTAAGACCTTTGACTGGGATGACGATCCAACGGCTCTCGTTTAAGCTGAGTTTTGGGGGGAATTGACCTGGGTGCCAAAACGCACCGTTTCATTAATTGAAACGGGCGGGCCTCAGGATTTTATGCTATCCTCACCCCCAATGTTAGGCCCATTCTATTTTTGAACGTGTTTTCGCTGCTTTTCTCACCCCCAGCGCTCCTCTTTTATTCCATTGATTCAGAGTGGTATTGGGCTTAAGCCAGAAGCGCTACCAGCACCCCCCTTTTATGAGGCCCATACTGATTTGAACTGAGCGAAGTTCTATTCATACCCCTCTGGCTCATTTAATTCATTTCATTTTTTTTAATTTCATTTTAATATTTTACCATCTTTGAAAATTCATAAATAATTCATAAAAAATGCTTTTTAATTCATTCTTTTTACCATATTTTCATTAAAATGTCTAGAATATTATAGGAAAATAAAATTTCATTTTTAGTTTTATTTCATATTTTTTTCATATTTTCTAAATAAATGTCATAATAAATAGATTCATTTCATGCATTATTTTTATGATTTTTGTTCTCTCACATGCTTTAGTATTTTTTGATCATTCTTTTCACATTGTTTAGATGAGATGTTAAGCTTGTAGAAATATTTTAGTTCCCATTTTTAGGAGTTAATTTTAGGTGATTAATAAATGCTTGAATATCATGAACAAAACTAGGGTTTTAGGTGACAACTTAGGAAGTTCAATTTTCTCCCTTAGGACTTAGGGTTTGAATAGATTAGTTATGGGACTATAGGGGCTATGGGTAGTTATTAGATCCCTTAGAGAAAAGTTAGGATTCCCCTACTGATATTATTATTGTCTGTATATCTGTTGTTTGGTGTGGTGTGCCCTCTGGGGTTTATTGATTGTTTGTATGGGTATTGGGTTTGTCTGGGGCCCTGGGGAAGCTGAAGATTTATGGAGATGAAGCTATTGGAGATTCAAAGATTGAAGATCAACTGTCAGAGTTGAGGAGGAGATTCTTGCTAGCAGCTGTTGAGGAGACTAGGGTTTAGGAGCTAGGCAGAGCTCTAGGTTAGAAAGTTTGTTTCTCAAACATGGACTGCCTTGTCTGCATCCATTCTTCTCTGTGATTCAGAGTCTCTCTAAGACACTCACCCCCTTCCTTTGGAAGGCTTGGTGATGGTGTCTATGAGATAGAACTCTTGAGAGAAAATGTCTCTTGTGTTAGAAGCAGTCTGTTCACCACCTTTGGTAGTCAGCTGATTGCTTAACACCCAATTCACTCTTGTGACTAATCCCTCATCCTGGAGGTTTGAGCATGAAGAAAAGCCATTGCAGATGGAAGACTGATGATCAAAACCCTTGCCTGAAGGTCATAAAGATGGAGATTGATGCTTGTTGAAGCTTGTGAATGATTGGAGATTGCTTGAAGCCAGTTGTTGATTTAGAGCTGCTGATGCTGTTTCTTTTGCTATATTTCATTTGCTGATGTATTGATTGGTTTTCTGAGCTGTATTGTTTGCTGTTTACCCCGTTGGGTTGAAAGTGAAGCCTGTTCACTTTTGCCTATTGTTTTCTAGGTTCGAGGTTGAGTGGGACTCCCTTGCCTCGCTTGTGCTGTTGCATCCATGCATTTTACTGCTTTACTGTATATATCTGATATTGTTTCTGTTTCTGCCTATCCCTTAGGATCTCTGTTTCTCTCTGTGCAAGAGAGGAGCATGATAGACACTAGGTCTTAACCCATGCATGATAACATTAGGTTAGTTTGTTTCCCTTCGCAACCGTAGGTTAGAGTTCTATCTCTTTCTTCCTCAAAACAAACAGAAAAATACAATAAAATTTCAAACACAATAAAAGACACTTCTTCCGTAAAAGAATGTGAACTCATCAAAACGTCATTTTTGTCCTCTTGGACTGTTAATCAGAAAAACCTTTTTCAGAAGGAATAAAATCAATCAAGGACAGACTTGTGTCGTACGTGGCCCGAACTACGTTTGCTCTGATCTTCCATGCTGTGTGGAAGTACGTAGGCATAGGATGCGATATCCTAGCGAGCAACCTTCCCCTCCTTTCCCGTAGGTAGGCGAACTACGTTGACTCTGATTTCTCGTTCCAGGCGAGAATACGTAGGCATAAAGTGCGATACTTTGCCGAGTCATTGTTATTTTTATTTTATTTTCTTTTTAACCCTTGACCTATAGTTTAGATAGAATAACAATCCATACCCGAAAACAAGCGTGGATCCCGTCGAGTACGACGGACGTGAGGGGTGCTAATACCTTCCCCTTGCGTAACCGACTCCCGAATCCAGGTTTTGGTTGCGACGACCATGCCTTTCCCGTGTTGTGCGAGGTTTACTCTGAGCGTTTCCTTTCCCTCCCGTGGGATAAATAACGCACGGTGGCGACTCTTCTGTTCAGCCGGCGCCGATTTTCGCAGTAGCGACACCGACAACGGTTCGAATTTGAATAACAAGATGATGAAAGAGCTGTGCCAGAATTTCAAGATTGAACATCACAACTCTTCTCCTTACCGACCCAAGATGAATGGCGTTGTTGAAGCGGCCAATAAGAACATAAAGAAGATTGTTCAGAAGATGGTTGTGACCTACAAGGATTGGCACGAGATGCTACCTTTTGCTTTGCACGGTTATCGTACGACGGTACGCACATCAACCGGGGCAACCCCTTTCTCGTTAGTATACGGAATGGAGGCAGTGTTACCGTTGGAAGTGGAGATTCCTTCCTTGAGGGTTTTACGAGATGTCCAACTTGACGAGGCAGAATGGGTTAAAGATAGGTTGAATCAGCTGAGTTTAATGGATGAGAAGAGGCTAGCTTCTCTCGCATACGGTCGGTTGTATCAAAGCCGGATGAAGAAAGCATACGATAAAAAGATATGTCCACGAAGCTTTCAGACGGGTGACCTTGTGCTGAAGAGGATTCTCCCGCCACAAACAGACCACAGGGGCAAGTGGACCCCTAATTACGAAGGGCCATACGTTGTCAAAAAAGTCTTCTCTGGAGGAGCCTTGCTACTATCTATTATGGATGGTGAAGACTTTTCGACTCCTGTGAATTCGGACGCAGTTAAAAAATACTTTGCTTGAAAGTGACCCGCTGGACAGTAAAAAGAGAGTCCAGGCAAAAATGGGGCATCCCGGCGAACCATAAAAAATGAATAAGAGGTTCGGGCAAAAGTTAGGGATAAAATTGAAAAGATGTACACCCGCGAAGTCAAAAACCTGCATTGGGCGACTTCGGCAAAAAAGGGTATCCCGGTGAATTGAAAACCCGCAAAGGGCGGTTCACGCAAAAGTTAGGGATTTAAAAAGCAAATGACTGCGGTCCGAATTCGATACCTGCATTGCTTAGTGGTTTGGGAGCACCTGAGGGTTCGTTTATCCACCACAATCTCTTCCGAAAATTGAATACCGGGAAAGCGCCAGAGTCAGGCGAGTCATAGGAGGATCAACTCACGATGTTTGTCTGCACCATGTTGCCGACATGTGTACAAATTCGAGTTGTATTTGTATTTTTATGCTTTTTGTGCATATATATATATATATATATATATATATATATATATATATATATATATATATATATATATATATATATATATATATATATATATATATATATATATATATATATATATATATATATATATATATATATATATATATATATATATATATATATATATATATATATATATATATATATATATATATATATATATATATATATATATATATATATATATATATATATATATATATATATATATATATATATATGTGTGTGTGTGTGTGTGTGTGTGTGTGTGTGTGTGTGTGTGTGTGTGTGTGTGTGTGTGTGTGTGTGTGTGTGTGTGTGTGTGTGTGTGTGTGTGTGTGTGTGTGTGTGTGTGTGTGTGTGTGTGTAAGTTCCTCTTTTCAGGAGTTGCATCCGATGTACAAAGTTTTTCCTATTCAGAGGCCTGTTATTAATAAAAAATGTTATTCCGTATTTGATGATTGTGCTTTACTGTTTTGTATGTGGAAAACGCCAGTGTTCCGATGAACGTGCATGTGCATAACTTTGCTGGCCCTTGCCAATGATTGATAAAACTTCGAATTGACTGAAGTAATGTCACGAACACTAACCCAAATAGATTTGGTTGTACAGATTTGTGTTGTCTCGTTTGTGTTTTGCAGGGTTCTCGCCTTTAAAGCGGACAGTCAGAAATTGTGGCCCCAGCCGGAGGTTCATGGTGAAAGACTTGATTTCGTTCGATGCTAATCCCCTCGCAGGTCGCACCTCATCCCCAGAGGTTGAGATGATGTTATCCCTTACCGAAGGAAAGAGTATTCTTATGGAAGTTGTCCAAGAGATATCCCCAGCCAGTCAAAATCAGTATCCCCTGCAGAGGTTGCACTCCCCAGAGAGTCGAGTATGTGAATGATCAATCCCTAGCTGGTAGAATTCCCGCAGTGTTTAACTAAGTCATAGTTGGTTCAGAAGGATTATCCTCAGCGGAGTGGTAGCTCCGAGTTTGTGAGTTGTGCCCAGACAACGCGTTCCCCGGAAGGTTCATGTTTCCCCGGCCGAGTCGTTTCTTCCCCAGCTGGGTCACTCTCCCCAGCCGAGGATGTTCGTTCCTCCCAATGGAAATCGAAGATTAATCTCTCCCCGGTGGAGTTGGTTGTATGTCCGGCATTTATTTTGCCGGAGGGCTTTATGATACCCGTTCATCCCTAACATGGTGGTATTTTCTCTCAACAGCCGTGTTGAAGCAAGCTTGTCAGAGTTTCCCCAGCAGCTTGAGCCTGCATTCACATTTGCATACATTGTCATAGTTGCATCTACCCAAAAACGCGTAGCATATCCGTGTTGCACGGAGCATTACGCCATTCTCAAACATGCGCATTTTTGAAACATAAGCCTGGTTGGTTAACTTTTGGTTTTCAAGTGTTGTTTCCTTTGCAGGTGGAGGGAGCTCTTGCTCAGATCAATTACCAAATATTAAAAGTCTCAGTTTGAGACATGTGATGATAATGTTCGTCTTGTCGTTATTCCCCACAGAGTTGCTTGGTTAAGTTTCTCTTACCCCTGCAGCGGAGTATTTCTTCAAAATTGTTGTTATGTCAGTCTCAAAAGATTTCGTGAATCAATTTTTGGAAGTTGACGCCTATATCGAAGTAGGTGTCTGGCAGTTTGGGTTCAGAAAATTCCCAGTAGAGTCCTTCTCAGATTTGCTGCCATGTCCGCGCTAAAAGTTTGAAGATTAGACTCGTATTGTGTTACCCATTTGATTGATGGAGTCAGCTGCTGCAAAGAATCGGCAGAGAAGCTGTATCGGAGTATTACCCGTAGCGATGGCGGTGCTATTTTCCTGTAGTGATGACAGAGTATTACCCATAGCGATGACGGTGTTATTTTCCTGTAGTGATGACAGAGTATTACCCGTAGCGATGGCAGTGTTATTTTCCTGTAGTGATGACAGAGTATTACCCGTAGCGATGGCGGTGTTATTTTCCTGTAGTGATGACAGAGTATTACCCGTAGTGATGGCGGTGTTATTTTCCTGTAGTAATGACAGAGTATTACCCGTAGCGATGACGGTGTTATTTTCCCGTAGTGGTGACGGAGTTATTTCCCGTAGTGATGGTGGAGTTATTTTCCTGTATCGTTGGCAGAGTCATGTTTTGTTGACAGAAGTACTTCCCTAGTGAAGTCGTCCAGGTTATTCCTATATCGACAAATTTCGTGCTGCACAGGCGGTTAGTGTTGAAATCAGATTTGCATCAGGTGGTTGATCAGTTGTTACCGTAGCAATCAGGTTCAATTGATGGATGGGGTTCCCCAAACAGTGGTGCAGTTTATCTCTGCGATTGGCAAATTTCCGGGTTCTTGGTATTCAACCGTCTCGTACCTCTAATGTTTGAAGGCCGTTCACTCTTCACCCAGTTGGGTCCAAGCCGTTTGAATAGGGGCAGCTGTTGCACCCTAAAATTTGCTCAACCTATTTCACCTGGTTTATGTTTCAATTGCATTGTCCTTTGCATAATAAGTCATGTACATAGTCTAATCATTTGCATATCATAGCATAACAAGTCATCTAACAAGGGATCAAGTTCCATTCTTATCAAAAGAGGCACATCAATGGGTTTTTATTCAAGCTCAACACCATCCAAGTAATCAAGAAATGAGTTGAAGCTTTGAAAAGTTTGAGGGTCAACCAGTGGATTTCTTTCCTAATTTGAGGTATATTGAGTATCATCAATGGAGTATGAACTATGAATTGAGGGTATGGAATGTGCACAAAGACCATGGAAGACCTAAAGGGTAATTTTGAAGATGAGACAAGTCATTGATACAAGTACAAGAGCCAGAGTTGAAGTACAGTCAACTAGGGTTTCATCTGGGTCAACCCTAGGTCAACTGAGTGATTAAAGAGCATCAAGGCTTAGTTGAAGGATATGGGATTCATGGATTGATATGTTGATATAAGTGCGGTGTTGTGCCAAGGATAAATCAAAGAGAATCAAGAGTAGGAGGGGTTACCAAATTAGGATTTCAGTGTAAAATCCCCTAATTTAGGCTTCACTTCCAAGCCAGATAAGTCAAAATGAAAGTTTCAAATGGATTCTTGGTCAACATGAAACTTGTAGAGCTTCTCAATAGATTTAATTTGAGTACTAGAAGTCTTCAAGAAGATTTGTAGAACTCAAGTTATAGTTCTTGCAAGTTATGGGTCATCAGAGGACATTGAAATTTATCTGTGAAAGTCACTTGACCTCCAAGCAACTTTAGCCCATGAAGGAATTTTAAAATGGATTCTTGGCCAACATAAGAGTTGTAGATATTGATCTTAGATTTAATTTTAGTACTATAAGTCCTCAAGAAGATTTGTGGAACTCAAGTTATGGTCTTGGCAATCCAGGGGTATTTTGGGAAAGTTGAATTACAGGTCATTTTTCAACATAGGTCAAAATCTCCATCTTCCACTCCTCAAATAAAAAAATGTTCAACATGAGATGTGTTCAAAATGATGTTTTTAGCCGAAATAAGAGGTAATGAGAGTTTGGAATGGCTTGCTTCACAAAATCACAAAAATGGCCTAAAATAAGGGTGAATTTTAAATGAATCAAGGGTGAAAATTGGGGTTTTTGACCTACAAAACCAAACCAAGCCATATGACATACCAATTTGATTGTAAAATACATTTTGAGAACATTGACATTGCCACATTTTTGAGTTGAGGATTAATTCAAGGACTTGCTTTGAAAATGGGTTACTTACATCATAAGTAACAATTGCAAAACCACTCTTCAAGGCAAATGCAAGGCTCCATTCCATCCAAGCACATTCAAAATATCATCTAAGGACAAATTGGATCATAATTGAGTAGAAATGCAAGCTGCAAGGGGACTGTCATGAGTGCAAGCATGAGATGAGATTTCCATGGCATGAGATATTGAATTTCTCCTTAGATCAATCCAGAAGATTCTAGAGTCTTCATTCACATTCTATATATACATTAGAAGTGATTCAGAGCTAGAGTTGGTGAGAATTGAGAGAGATTTGAGAGATTGCATTTTCAACTTTCTCCTTGCAAACCAAATTCTGTTACACAGTTTCAACCACTTTCAATCCATTCTTTTGATCTCAGAAGCTTGCTCTAGCATTGGTGGATGATTTCAGATAGAATCCATAGCAAGAACATTGAAGAATTGTGAGATAGCATTTGGAATTTTTCATCTGCAACTCAATCTGCAACTCAAGATCGAATTCAAGAATCCAAGCCATTTCAATCTCTTTCTTTGCATACAGAAGCTTGTTTATACTCCATTGAAGGAATCTGGAAGCTCTTGAGGATTGATTTGAAGGTTTGAATGCTCTGTTCAATCGATTTTAACAGGTATGTAATTCTCATCCCATGGCTTGATGTATGCATAATTGATAGGTTTTGTTAGGGTAAATGTGATGTAGATCATTAGTATGAGCTTTCTGGTAGCATTTGGCTAGAGTTAGAGACAAAAAATAGGATGGCACCATTTCTGTTCATGCTTGTATCTTCGTGTTCTTGGTGTTATAATCATAGTATGATAGTGGAATTTACTCAGGATGAAGTGGTGATGAGTTTAGGATGATCAATTTTAGGTTTGGTGTGATTTGGTTCTTGATCAATTTCTGAGCAATTTCTGGTGAGTCAATCGTGTTTGAGAGTAGAGTGTGATTCATGGTGTTTGATTAGCATGGTTGCATTCCTGGGAGAAAATGGAGTAGATTGGGGTGCTTAGTTGGGATTTTTGATGAGGTATTAGAGGAGCACGAATTGGAGAAGATGAAGTTCGTAGCTCTGTTCTTCCATGGCTTTTTCCCTCCAGAACTATTCAAAGGTTGAAGATGAGTTTTAAACCCTTAGATCTTAGGGAGACCATTGACCAAAGCAACATCCAAGGGCCACGAATTGATTTCAGTTTGTGAAGGAGAGTCTGAAGACCTAAACGCACCGTATCACTTATTATGAAGCTTTGGGCTTAAGTGCAAATTGATACTCACACCCCTGTTTAGAGGCCCACTTGAAATTACACTGAATTGGCTTGCTATTCATACCGTGAATTTGTCCATTTTCCTGAGTATTTTCATTTTAATTTTCTAAAGTGGAATTGGGCCTAGCGCGCTTTCTCTTGACACCCCCTCTCTAGGCCCAGTTGGTGAATGAACTGTTTCTGATTGCTATTCAGCACGCATCTTTTCCATTTTCTTGTATTTTTCTTTTATTTCACATTTATTTTAGGTTCCTTGAAAAATCATAATAAATTGAAAACATAATATCTTTAGATGGGAGTTTTTCCCCCATTTTCATCAAGACTTCAAGAAAATATTAAAACAATAAAAATGTCATTTCATTCATTTTTCATTTTTTTGGTTTACTTTTACATTTTTATTGCTTTATTTTGCATTCTATTTGATACTTGCTACTTTCTGAATTTTGTATGGTCATTTGATTTGGAATTTTAACTTGGTTCTTTTTGATATGGTTAGAGTATAGAACTAGGTTCACCCCTAGATTTTTGTCACATTTTTGTGACTTAAATTTAATTGTTTTTGAGAGGTGTGGAGCAAGTGTGCTAGAATTAGGGTTTACCTTGACATAGGTGCATTTCAACACATAGTTTTTGGGTTTTTTAGTTTGATTTAGGCCTTGGGGTTTATATGGGGTATAGGGTACATAGTTAGGATCCATTAGAAATTAATCTAGGATTTTATGATGAGTATTTCCATTTTATTTGATTTTTGCAAATTGGTGGTTATTGGTGTGTTTCCCCCTTGGGAAGTTGCTTTGTATGTTGGGTTTTGGGCATTTCAATTGGGTGATTGGGCTTGGGTTTGGCTTGTTGGAGCTCATGAAGACATGGAAGAAGATTGAAGACAAATGATGATGCTTGGAGCTTGAAGTTGCTTGTGCTTGAAGATGGCTTTTGAAGACTTAGGAGATAGGAGATATAGGGAGAGCTTTAGAGTAGACTGATTCCTTCTGTCAAACATAGAGAGCTTCCTGTGCCTCTATTCCATCCTATGACACAAGGTCCCCCAAAGAAGTTCCATCTCTCCTTAGGAGGGATGTAGAGCATGCTTTGGTTGGGTAGAACCTTGAGGATAACTTTCACTTGCTGTGTTAAGATCTTAGTGATTTCCCTGGGTTATCATTAAGCCTCTTAACATTCCAACTTCATCTTTTAGTTGATTCTCTCCTGTGAGTGTTTGCCTTGAAGATGGAAGCCTATTGAAAATGATAAGGGTATTGATGACTGGATAAGAGGAAGCTTGTACCTGTCAAAGTTGGATATCTGTTGAAGACTAGGGTTTTGCTGCCAACTGAAGCTGTCTACTGGTTATGGTTCATGGCTTGCCAAAGTTTGGAGATTATTGGAGATAAAAGCTTATCTGAAGCTTGAATATCATTGGAAAGTGAAGATGGGATCTTGTTTGAAGTTGTTACTGTCAACCTTTTGCTGTTAATCAACCGTAGCTGTCGGAGCCGGTGCTGTTTGAGCTGCTTGCTGTAGGAGCTAGTGTTGCTGTCAGAGCTGGTGTTGGATTTTAGTTATTTTTCTGTATTGATTGTTGGCTTGTTCAGCTTGCCCCTTAGGTTTGAAGTGAAGCTGTTTCACTTTGCCTATTGTTTTCCCAGGTTCGAGGTTGAGTGGGACTCCCTTGCCTCGCTTGTTCTGCTGCATCTCATGCATTTTACTGTTTACTGTATATCTGCTGTTTCTTTTTCGTTTATCCCCTAGGATCTCTGATTTCTTCTGTGCAGGAGGGAATTATGACAGACATTAGGTTGTAATCCATGCATGATAACATTAGGGTAGTTTTGATTCCCCTTTCAAACCCTAGGTTTTTAGAACTTCTCTCTCTTCTGTCTCAGAACAATTCAAAACACAATAATAAGGATGATCGACGTCGTACGCTACGAACCTTAAGCTATTTGAGAGAGGGTTGCTGAGGGGTCACTCTTCAGTAATCTGATTGTTTAGTGTGTTACCCTTAGGGTGACATGCGATGTAATCACTCTCAAGTCATAGTCTCTAGTGCGTCAGAGATTGCAAACATCATAAAAAACAGTTCTTGCGTAAAAGACTGAAAACAAACATCAAAACGTCATTTTTGTCCGCTTGGACTCTTAATCAGGAAAACCCTTTCATAAGGAGATAAAAAGCATTCAGACAAGCTTGTGTCTTCCGTAGCCCGAACTACGTTTGCTCTGATCTTTCATGCTGTATGAAAGTACGTAGGCATAGGATGTCGTATCCTAGCGAGAAACCTTCCCCTCCTTTCCCGTAGGTAGGAGAACTACGTTGACTCTGATTTCTCGTTTCAGACAGGAATACGTAGGCATAAAGTGCGATACTTTGCCGAGTCATTTTCTTTTCTTTTAACCCCAGACCTTTAGAATAGATAGAATAACAATCCGTACTAGAAAACAAGCGTGGATCCCGTCGAGTACGACGGACGTGAGGGGTGCTAATACCTTCCCCTTGCATAACCGACTTCCGAATCCAGGATTTGTTTGCGATGACCATTCCTTTCCTGTCTTTGCGTTAGGTTTACTTCGAGCGTTTCCTTTCCCTCCGTTGGGATAAATAACGCACGGTGGCGACTCTTCTGTTCAGCCGGCGCCGATTTTCGCAGTAGCGACAACTGGCGACTCTACTGGGGACAGGAATATCCCCTATGCGAGTCAGTCCTAGCGCTTATTTTCCCGTCATGGGTGTTGTATAGATTTACTTTTCTGTCTTTACTTTCCGCATTATATTATCAGATCTATATTATTATTGCTGTTGTGGGAAGGGGATGATCTGTTGAGAGATAAGTCAGACCTGAGCTTAAGGTTACACATAGACTTAGAAGTAGATAGTAGTGGTTAGCCTGCTTGCTTAGCTCGCACCAGCTAGCCGCAAAATTTACGCTCAGACGAGATTCTCTTTGATGCTTCTTGCTTGGCCCTTAGGGCTCGACAAGTTGTCTGACCCGAGGATTGTCGACTCTGGGGACCTATCAATTGGGATTCAACTAAGTGAGGCCGCTTCAAGGGATGATGATGCCACACCTTCTGGGTATCGTATCATCGCTCTCGAAAGTCTGTGACGTTGGACCCGCATAGGATGCCGTACCTCGTCTGCGAGTTAAGTACACACCTGTGAGGGGTAGGGGGTCTGTTTGCAGGAAACCTTTGACCTTAGAATACCTGGTTTATCTCTGTCAGTGAGATGTGGTTACAAGGTTTATTTGAGTGGTTGGTTTGGTTTGAGATGAAGATTGGATGGTTCTCAGGCTCCAGTACAGTTCATTAACATATATTTATGTTGCCGGTGATCATTCCCCTCTGATTCTAGTGTATCTTCTAGCCAGACATGGAGTCCCTGAAGAGGATAGTTGCTTACCGGTTGCATTCACCAGATATCAGTTCCTTGCTGGGTTTAGTTGCTCTAGCAGATGGGAGGGTGAGGGCTGAGTTCAGGGTATCTTATGGGAGATTGCTTAGCCTGTTGTACAGACCTTCAGCATTTGAGACAACTGGGGTGTATACTTTGATGCAGTTTTATGAGCCGCAACTGAGATGTTTCTTATTTCCTGACTATATTCTGGCACCCACTTTGGAGGAGTATTCCAAGATGTTGGGAGTTCCTGTGTTAGACCAGATGCCCTTTGTACATGCTGATTCTGAGCCTAAGTTAGCTACACTCAATGAGATTGTCAACTTAGACGCTTCTGAGTTTCCTGGAGGGTTGGTCAAGCTGAACGGAGCTTATGGTTTTCACCTGTCTGTCCTGGTTGAGAAGGCTGCACAATGCGCGAAGAGCGGATGTTGGGTTGCCTTCAGTGCCATCCTAGCTGTTTGCATCTACGGGATTGTCTTGTTTCCTAATGTGCCAGACTTTGTCGACTCAGATGCCTTCTTGATTCTTGCCTCGAAGAATTCGGTTCCTACTCTCTTGGGCGATGTTTATCATTCTATTCACTACAAGAATGAGAAACGTCGTGGCAAGAATGTTTCCTGATGTCTTCCTCTCCTGTACAGGTGGTTCCAGGGGCACCTTCCGAAGACAGGACCTTTTGTTGATGCTGTTGATACATTGGATTGGTCTTCCCGGTTGTTGGGGATGTCTGCTGAGAACATCATTTGGTTTGATCGGAGCATGCTTGGTACTGATATTATATATAGTTGCGGTGGCTTTCCGAATGTCCCCCTGATTGGACGGAAAGGCTGTATTAACTATAACCCTTCACTGCTGGTAAGACAGTTCAGTTATTCTTTGAGGGACGCTCCTATTGAGAAGGAGATACAGGAATCTGTGTATCTCACAGGGTCATTAGACACGGCTGTTTTGATCAGATTGAGACATGCATGGGCTAACACCCATAGGAGAGGTAAAGCTTTGCTTGGTAAGAGCAATAGCAGAGCTTATGATCCTTATTTGGCTTGGATCCGGGAGAGAGCTAGTACTTCCTTGATGCCTTATCCTGCTGTGGAACCTTTGTATCTTCCATTGATTGAGGTGCCTACTTCAGAAGATAATGAGAAGTATAACAAATTGTTGGTTGAGAACGAAGAATTGAAGAAAGCTAATGATGAGTTAGAGAAGGATATCTTCCAGTTACGTCGTGAGAAGAATGAAGCCACCTTCACTGTGAAGGAACAGACTGAATTGATTAACAGGTTGGGATCAGAGCTGACGGAAGAGACCAACAAGAAAGAAAAAGTGGGAATAACCTTGAACGGTGTTAGCAAGGTGCTTACTTCCAAGAAGGAACTTCTAAGCAAAGCTTATTCTCGTCTCAGCAAGTGGGAAACTTTGTGGAATGCCACGCTTACCAAGTGGAAGGAGCGCGAAGACGAACTAAAGCTGCAGATTGCCACGCTAGAGGCACAGATTAGAGCCCAAGACGCAAAGATTGCTGAAGAGACATCACTTAGGAGCGCTGCTGAGCTCAGAGTAAGTGACATTGACGAGAAGCCGAGAGGTTATGAAGAGAAGGCCGGTTCCAAGAGGTACAAATTTGATGAGTTCTGGCGAAGGAACCTACCAGGACGATGCCAAAAAGTTGAGATCCACTACCGAGCGGCATGCTTTACTGATACAGGAGCTGATCTCTCGACTAGGGCACTCAGAGACGTTGAGGATATCGGAAGACGTCAGAGGACGCCATTTTGCCTGATTTATTTTTGCCTTACCTTTTTTATTGTATTTGGACCATCGCCAGGCATGTTGGCCGAGGTCTATTCAGTTGTATTCAGTTGTACTCTTGTACTAAGCCGCTTGGCATGTGGATATATATGAGGATTTTCTGATTCCTTGCTTGCTTGATGGGGACTCTATTGTCATGATGGCTTTCTCTCTGAAACTGGAATCGGGGGGAATATAACCTGTAGCATATCTACATAATTGCATTTGCATTCATATTGCATGACCGGTATTCTTGAATCTGTATCTTATTTCCTGCATCTGCAGGTTTACAGGATTGACGAACAAAGAGTTCACCGCTACTCAACCCGAAACAACTGCAAGAGAATCATGGATCAGGTCCAAGTGGAGATGCAAGAAATCCGCGAGAAATTGAACCTGTTCATGCAGGCCATGGAGAGCATTGCTAAAGGCCAGGAGAATCTCCAGACTTTGGTACAGCCGCTGCTGACGCGGGCTAATGGGAATGGCAACAATGATCACAACTCTGCGCACGTTGAAACTATTCCGGAGGATGGGCCCCCTACGCCTGTGGTTCCTCCTGTGGTGACCCCACCTGTTGTGGTTGTGAACAATGACGCTGGCGCTGGCAATGGTAACACAGGGAATGGAAATGAGACTGTTGTTAACAATGTTGGATTTAGAGATGCCAATCTGGGCGGTGGTAACTACAATGGCGGTAATAGTTTTGGTAATAATGGGTTCGGCTATAATGACCAGGGGTTTGAGTACGACAATCAGGGCGGAAAGTTCGGCTTCAACACTCAGGGTTTCGACTACCACGGTTTTGGTAACGCTAACCAGGGTTATGGTGGAAATGGTGCTGGATTGCTTCCTGTCAACACTGGGTTTGGGCATGTTGGGGTCAATCAAGGTTATGGTAATGGGGGACGAGGTCCCATGACTAATCAGCAAGGGTTTGGTCGCAACACTGGTTATAACGGGTACGAAAATGAAAATGTGAACTGGGGCGAAGATTGTCAAGAGGACGCCTTTTCTGGAAGAGGCATGGGATTTGAGGAACCCGTTGACAACACTCAGAGGATCAAAATGCTTAAAGAACAGGTGAAGGGTATGGCTAATCAGAATTCTACCAGATTAGACATGACTACTATGGGCTTGGTGCCTGGGCTGAGGGTACCGCTGAAATTCAAAGCTCCCACTTTCGACAAATATAAG
Organism: Lathyrus sativus; assembly: GCA_963859935.3. Taxonomy (NCBI): domain Eukaryota; kingdom Viridiplantae; phylum Streptophyta; class Magnoliopsida; order Fabales; family Fabaceae; genus Lathyrus; species Lathyrus sativus. The sequence goes on from OZ012740.1 coordinate 287,021,928, forward strand.
GGGGACACTTGCCCTAAGGTGCATGTCTGCACTTATTACAGAAGGATGTCCTTCGGATGACGAAAGGATGCTTATGCATTTCTTTCAAGACAGCCTGTCAGGACCGTCACTCGAATGGTATATGGGGTTGGAGCCCACTCAAATTAAAACCTGGAAGCAATTGACGGATGCTTTCGTCATGCATTATAAGTATAACAGTGATCTGGCACCGAACCGAGTTCAATTGCAAGGTTTGACACAGAAGAACGGGGAAAGCTTTAAAGAGTATGCACAGAGATGGCGCGATATGGCAGCAAGAGTACATCCTCCGTTAGCTGAAAGAGAAATGAATAGTATGTTCATTGGGACATTTACGGGGATATATTACGAAAAATTGTTTAATGTTTCGTTGAGCAGTTTTTCAGATTTGATTCTTAAGGGTGAGATGGTCGAAGACGGTATTAAGGTTGGAAGATTCCAAGCAGGTGAGTCTACCCCCGCAGGAGGTACCAGGAAAGCATTCGGTGGTAGACGACAAGGTGATTCTAGTGCCGTGTTTGGTGGCAGGGGTCAGGGCAGAGGACGAAGTCAGTATGCTCAGCATCAACAGGTCGCTAGTGTTACCATCTCTTTTCCATAACAACAACAACAACAGCAGCCGCAGCAGCAGCAACAACAAAGGCAACACCCCGCCCAACGCAGAATCCTAGAGGGCAAGCCAAGGAGAGTATTTGAAACGCCTCCTTCAACCTACGCTGAACTACTTCAAACACTGCTAGGGTTGAAGTTGGTCGAGAAAAGGACCATGGCACCGTTAACGGGCACTCCTCCGTTTGGCTTTGATGCTGGTAAACACTGTGAGTTCCACTCTGGGGCGCCCGGACATGATATTGAAGGCTGTCATGCGTTTAAACATAAAGTCCAAGACTTGTTGGACAGCAAAGCTATCAACTTTGGACAGGCAGGTCCAAATATAGTACAACAGCCTATGCCCAATCACGGGGCGAACACCATCATGACCGAGGAAAATTTGAATCTAGTGACGGATGTCAATGAGCTGAAGACACCGTTGGGTGAGATCAAAAGCAGGTTGTTAAAAGGGGGTGTATTCCCGGGGTGTGACGAATTTTGCTTGGATTGTTGGATACAACCAGAGGGTTGTAATGAGTTAAAACAGGGTATTTTGGCTATGATGGATGAAGGTACTTTGTAGTTTGATAGAACCTTGGTTGAAGAGCCTGTAAAGGCGTTGTGTGATGAGCGGAACGATGTTGCTACAGTGACAATTTCGAGGAAAACAATAACGATAACGGCGCCCGCCAGGCGGCCGACGATCACTATTACCAAAGCAGGGCCAGTCCCTTTTGAAAGTACCAAAGCAGTGCCATGGACTTACGGGTTTGAGGTATATTGCGACGGTGAGAAAATTGAAGTAAACAAACAACTAGCTGGGGTTGTAGATAATGTTGTTGGAACAGGAGGTATGACCAGAAGTGGGAGAATCTTCATATCGCCTGAGGTAGAGGCCGAAAGATTGGCAAAGGGGAAAGCCAAGGTAGACGAGAGTGGCCCAACGCAGATAAAGGAAAAGGAAACGTCGCTTAAGGACGTGGAGGAGTTTATGAGGCTCATTCGTAAAAGTGATTACAAAATCGTTGAGCATCTCCAGCAAACGCCATCAAAGATCTCGATCTTGTCACTGCTATTATGTTCCGAGGCCCATCGGAACGCTTTGCTGAAGATCCTAGACACGTCATTAGTTCCTCAAGACATTTCGGTTAATCAATTAGAGGGGGTGATGGCGCATGTTAATGTCGGGCACAGTTTGGGCTTTACAGATTTTGATTTGACTCCAAGAGGAAGGGAGCACAACATGGCGCTGCATGTATCAGTAGAATGCCGGGGCACGGTTATGTCCCATGTTTTAGTAGACACTGGATCTTCCCTGAATGTGCTACCGAAGAAAGCCATGATGAAGTTGGATATTAGGGGGATTATCTGCACGCCCAGTGACTTAGTGGTAAGAGCGTTCGATGGAACGAGGAGGTCAGTTTTTGGATCGATAACGTTACCGTTGCAAGTGGGGCCGGAAATTTTTGAAACTGAATTCTATATAATGGACATCCATCCAGCGTATAGTTGCCTTCTTGGACGCCCATGGATTCACGCTGCTGGGGCAGTCACATCCACGTTGCACCAAAAATTGAAGTATATGGTGGGGGATAGTGTCGTCACTGTTTGTGGAGAAGAAGATATTCTGGTTAGCCATCTGTCTTCATTCAGATATGTGGAGGTCGACGGCGAGATTCATGAGACACCCTGTCAGGCATTTGAAGGGCTAAAGATTAAAGACAAAGCTCCAGTACCCAAGATATCAGATGTGGCAGTGTCATCGTACAAAGAGGCTCAGGCTCTAGTGCAGGCAGGCAAAACCAAGGGCTGGGGTCAGGTGTTGGAGATTCCCGTGAAGAATGACAGGTTCGGGCTTGGATATCATCCGTTGTCATCAACATCCTCTTCAGGAGCGCCCAGGTTCAGAGGGCCGATAACCATCACACCAAGCGCGGTGAGCTTCGAGACTATCAATGTTGTTTCCGATTCTGAAGAAGGAGATAACGACTGTGATATGGACGCGTGGATCAAGCCAAGCGTGCCAGGACAAAGTCTCTGCAATTGGTCTATCCGGGAAACTGTTCCCGTGACAACTAAACAATAATGATTTGTTTTCTTAATTGTTGAATAATCCTGTGTCCTACCCGGGGCACAATGATTTTGCTTAGGGCCATTTGGTTATGTACATTACATTGTTTCATCATGAATAAAGGCGTTTTTTCATATACAAATGTTGTGATCCCTGTTTTTCCCGTTTTTATCTTTTACAATAAGATGGCAATGTGGTTACTTGCTTTGTACGTGTTTTAAAGCATTTAACCATTTCCTTTACAGGATTACTATTTCAGATGACATCTATGAACCGCCTATGACTCACTTCGACTTCGAGCACCCGGTATTTCAGGCTGAGGAAGAGATTGTTGAAGATGGCGACGTACCAGAAGAGTTGACCTGGTTGTTGAAACAAGAAGAAAGAATCATTCTGCCTCACGAGGAAGTCATTGAGATTATCAATTTGGGGTCAGAATAAGTCGAAAGAAACATCCGTATAGGGGCTGAGCTGCAAAGTGACGTCAAGAGAAGGTTGATTGACATGCTGAAGGAGTACAATGATATATTCGCTTGGTCGTACGAGGACATGCCGGGGTTGGACACAAATATGGTTGTTCACCGTCTGCCATTAAAAGAAGAATGCCTGCCTGTTAAGCAGAAACTCCGAAGAACTAGGCCGGACATGGTTGTGAAGATTAAGGAGGAAGTGCAAAAACAGTGGGATGCTGGTTTCCTAGCTGTTACAAAATATCCCTCATGGGTCGCCAATATTGTGCCAGTGCCAAAGAAAGACGGTAAAGTGAGAATGTGCATAGACTACCGTGATTTGAATAGGGCGAGCCCGAAAGATGACTTTCCACTTCCTCACATCGATGTGCTGGTTGATAACACTGCTCAATTCTCCGTATTCTCCTTCATGGATGGCTTCTCGGGCTATAATCAAATCAAAATGGTGCCAGAAGACATGGAGAAGACTACCTTCATTACTCCTTGGGGAACATTTTGTTACAAAGTGATGCCCTTCGGATTGAAGAATGCTGGGGCAACATATCAACGTGCTATGACGACTCTCTTTCATGACATGATGCATAAAGAGATCGAGGTTTATGTTGATGATATGATTGCCAAATCCTAGTCGGAGGAAGAACATTTGGTTAATCTGCTAAAACTGTTCAAGAGGCTTAGGAAGTTCAGGTTGAGACTGAACCCTAACAAGTGCACCTTCGGGGTGAGGTCGGGTAAACTGCTGGGGTTTATTGTGAGCGAAAAAGGAATAGAGGTTGATCCTGCGAAAATAAAAGCAATACAAGAAATGCCGACGCCTAAAACAGAAAAAGAAGTGTGTGGGTTTTTAGGGAGGTTGAACTATATCGCCCGGTTCATATCTCACTTAACCGCAACGTGCGAGCCGTTATTCAAGTTGTTGAAAAAGGACCAGGTTGTGACCTAGAATGCAAATTGTCAAAAGGCGTTCGACAAGATAAAAGAATACTTGCAGGAACCTCCTGTTTTGATACCCCCAGTGGCCGGGAGACCATTGATTATGTATTTGACAGTTCTTGAGGAAAGTATGGGTTATTTTCTCGGTAAACACGACGAGACTGGGCGTAAAGAGCATACGATCTACTATTTGAGTAAGAAGTTCACAGACTGTGAGTCCAGATACTCAATGCTCGAGAAAACGTGTTGTGCGCTAGCCTGGGCCGCCAAACGTTTGAGGCAATACATGCTAAATTATACAACCCTGCTAATTTCAAAGATGGATCCAATCAAATACGTGTTTGAGAAGCAAGCACTCTCCGGTAGAATTGCCTGATGGTAGATGGTGTTAACCGAATATGATATTCAGTATGTCTCGCAAAAGGCTATTAAAGGTAGCTTTTTGTTAGAGTATCTTGCTGAGCAGCCTATTGAGGACTACCAGTCGATGAGGTTTGATTTTCCTGACGAGGATATCATGTACCTAAAGATGAAAGATTGTTAAGAACCGTTGTCGGATGAAGGACCAGAGTTGGGTTCCAAATGGCAGTTAATATTTGATGGAGCTGTGAATTCTTATGGTAGCGGAATAGGGGCAATCATTACCACTCCCCATGGGTCGCACATCCAATTTACTGCTCGATTGACCTTTCCGGTTACCAATAATGAAGCTGAATATGAGGCTTGCATCATGGGTCTTGAAGAAACTATTGATTTGCGAATCAAACATCTGGATGTATACGGAGACTCAGCTCTAGTGGTGAATCAGATAAAAGGAGAATAGGAGACATGGCAGCCCAATTTGATACCTTATATGAATTATGCAAGGAGATTATTGCCTTTCTTTGATAAGGTGGAATTGCATCACGTGCCGCGAGCAGAAAATCAAATGGCTGACGCCCTGGCGACATTGTCTTCCATGTATAAAGTTAACTTCTGGAACGAGGCTCCCCGGATTGTTATCTCTCGGCTTGATAGGCCTGCGTTCATATTTGCTATTGACGAAGCATCTGATGATAAACCCTGGTACTTTGACATCCAGAATTTCCTGAAGAACAAGGAGTATCCAGCTGGGGCATCCAGTCGCGATCAGAAGACTCTTAGGAGATTGGCTGGCAATTTCTATTTGAATCCTGACGGTGTCCTATACAAAAGAAACCACGACTTGGTGTTGCTACGCTGTGTAGATGAGAAAGAAGCAAAGTTGCTCATGGAAGAGATACACGAGGGTACATTTGGTACGCATGCTGGTGGGCATGCTATGACGAGGAAGTTGCTGCGGGCAGGTTATTACTGGCTAACTATGGAGACAGACTGTTTCAAGTTTGCAAAGAGGTGTCATAAATGCCAAATTTATGCGGACAGGGTCCATGTACCCCCAAGTCCTCTGAATGTGATGTCATCACCATGGCCATTCTCGATGTGGGGAATTGATATGATTGGCAAGATTGAGCCTACGGCATCAAACGGACACCGGTTCATTTTGGTGGCAATTGATTACTTCACCAAGTGGGTGGAAGCAACATCATATGCCAATGTCACCAAGCAAGTGGTCGCCAAATTTATCAAGCGGGATATTATCTGCAGATATGGAATCCCTGAGCGGATTATCATCGACAACAGTTCGAATTTGAATAACAAGATGATGAAAGAGCTGTGCCAGAATTTCAAGATTGAATATCACAACTCTTCTCCTTACCGACCCAAGATGAATGGCGCTGTTGAAGCAGCCAATAAGAACATAAAGAAGATTGTTCAGAAGATGTTTGTGACCTACAAGGATTGGCACGAGATGCTACCTTTTGCTTTGCACGGTTATCGTACGACGGTACGCACATCAACCGGGGCAACCCCTTTCTCGTTAGTATACGAAATGGAGGCAGTGTTACCGTTGGAAGTGGAGATTCCTTCCTTGAGGGTTTTACGAGATGTCCAACTTGACGAGGCAGAATGGGTTAAAGATAGGTTGAATCAGCTGAGTTTAATGGATGAGAAGAGGCTAGCTTCTCTCGCATACGGTCGGTTGTATCAAAGCCGGATGAAGAAAGCATACGATAAAAAGATATGTCCACGAAGCTTTCAGACGGGTGACCTTGTGCTGAAGAGGATTCTCCCGCCACAAACAGACCACAGGGGCAAGTGGACCCCTAATTACAAAGGGCCATACGTTGTCAGAAAAGTCTTCTCTGGAGGAGCCTTGCTACTATCTATTATGGATGGTGAAGACTTTTCGACTCCTGTGAATTCGGACGCAGTTAAAAAATACTTTGCTTGAAAGTGACCCGCTGGACAGTAAAAAGAGAGTCCAGGCAAAAATGGGGCATCCCGGCGAACCATAAAAAATGAGTAAGAGGTTCGGGCAAAAGTTAGGGATAAAATTGAAAAGATGTACACCCACGAAGTCGAAAACCTGCATTGGGCGACTTCGGCAAAAAAGGGTATCCCGGTGAATTGAAAACCCGCAAAGGGCAGTTCACGCAAAAGTTAGGGATTTAAAAAGCAAATGACTGCGGTCCAAATTCGATACCTACATTGCTTAGTGGTTTGGGAGCACCTGAGGGTTCGTTTATCCACCACAATCTCTTCCGAAAATTGAATACCGGGAAAGCGCCAGAGTCAGGCGAGTCATAGCAGGATCAGCTCACGATGTTTGTCTACACCACGTTGCCGACATGTGTACAAATTCGAGTTGTATTTGTATTTTTATGGTTTTTGTGCATATATATATATATATATATATATATATATATATATATATATATATATATATATATATATATATATATATATATATATATATATATATATATATATATATATATATATATATATATATATATATATATATATATATATATATATATATATATATATATATATATATATATATATGTGTGTGTGTGTGTGTGTGTGTGTGTGTGTGTGTGTGTGTGTGTGTGTGTGTGTGTGTGTGTGCGTAACTTCCTCTTTTCAGGAGTTGCATCCGATGTACAAAGCTTTGCCTATTCAGAGGCCTATTATTAATAAAAAATGTTATTCTGTATTTGATGATTGTGCTTTACTGTTTTGTATGTGGAAAACGCCAGTGTTCCGATGAACGTGCATGTGCATAACTTTGCTGGCCCTTGCCAATGATTGATAAAACTTCGAATTGACTGAAGTAATGTCACGACACTAACCCAAATAGATTTGGTTGTACAGATTTGTGTTTTCTCGTTTGTGTTTTGCAGGGTTCTCGCCTTTAAAGCGGACAGTCAGAAATTGTGGCCCCAACCGGAGGTTCGTGGTGAAAGACTTGATTTCGTTCGATGCTAATCCCCTCGCAGGTCGCACCTCATCCCCAGAGGTTGAGATGATGTTATGCCTTATCGAAGGAAAGAGTATTCTGATGGAAGCTGTCCAAGAGATATCCCCAGCCAGTCAAAATCAGTATCCCCTGCAGAGGTTGCACTCCCCAGAGAGTCGAGTATGTGAATGATCAATCCCTAGCTGGTAGAATTCCCGCAGTGTTTAACCAAGTCATAGTTGGTTCAGAAGGATTATCCTTAGCGGAGTGGTAGCTCCGAGTTTGTGAGCTGTGCCCAGACAGTGCGTTCCCCGGAAGGTTCATGTTTCCCCGGCCGAGTCGTTTCTTCCCCAGCTGGGTCACTCTCCCCAGCCGAGGATGTTCGTTCCTCCCAATGGAAATCGAAGTTTAATCTCTCCCCGGTGGAGTTGGTTGTATGTCCGGCATTTATTTTGCCGGAGGGCTTTATGATACCCGTTCATCCCCAACATGGTGGTATTTGCTCTCAACAGCCGTGTTGAAGCAAGCTTGTCAGAGTTTCCCCAGCAGCTTGAGCCTGCATTCGCATTTGCATACATTGTCATAGTTTCATCTACCCAAAAACGCGTAGCATATCCGTGTTGCACGGAGCATTACGCCATTCTCAAACATGCGCATTTTTGAAACATAAGCCAGGTTGGTTAACTTTTGGTTTTCAAGTGTTGTTTCCTTTGCAGGTGGAGGGAGCTCTTGCTCAGATCAATTACCAAATATTAAAAGTCTCAGCTTGAGACATGTGATGATAATGTTCGTCTTGTCGTTATTTCCCACAGAGTTGCTTGGTTAAGTTTCTCTTACCCCTCCAGCGGAGTATTTCTTCAAAATTATTGTTATGTCAGTATCAAAAGATTTCGTGAATCAATTTTTGGAAGTTGACGCCTATATCAAAGTAGGTGTCTGGCAGTTTGGGTTCAGAAAATTCCCAGTAGAGTCCTTCTTAGATTTGCTGCCATGTCCGCGCTAAAAGTTTGAAGATTATACTCGTATTGTGTTACCCATTTGATTGATGGAGTCAGCTGCTGCAAAGAATCGACAGGGAAGCTGTATCAGAGTATTACCCGTAGCGATGGCGGTGCTATTTTCCTGTAGTGATGACAGAGTATTACCCGTAGCGATGGCGGTGTTATTTTCCTGTAGAGATGACAGAGTATTACCTGTAGCGATGGCGGTGTTATTTTCCTGTAGTGATGACAGAGTATTACTCGTAGCGATGGCGGTGTTATTTTTCTGTAGTGATGACAGAGTATTACTCGTAGTGATGGCGGTGTTATTTTCCTGTAGTAATGACAGAGTATTACCCGTAGCGATGGCGGTGTTATTTTCCCGTAGTGGTGACAGAGTTATTTCCCGTAGTGATGGTGGAGTTATTTTCCTGTATCGTTGGCAGAGTCGTGTTTTGTTGACAGAAGTACTTCCCCAGTGAAGTCGTCCAGGTTATTCCTATATCGACAAATTTGGTGTTGCACAGGCGGTTAGTGTTGAAATCAGATTTGCATCAGGTGGTTGATCAATTGTTACCGTAACAATCAGGTTCAATTGATGGATGGGGTTCCCCAAACAGTGGTGCAGTTTATCTCTGCGGTTGGCAAATTTCCGGGTTCTTGGTATTCAACCGTCTCGTACCTCGAATGTTTGAAGGCCGTTCGCTTTTCACCCAGTCGGGTCCAAGCCGTTTGAATAGGGGCAGCTGTTTCACCCTAAAATTTTCTCAACCTATTTCACCTGGTTTATGTTTCAATTGCATTGTCCTTTGCATAATAAGTCATGTACATAGTCTAATCATTTGCATAGCATACCATAACAAGTCATCTAACAAGGGATCAAGTGCCATTCTTATCAAAAGAGGCACATCAAAGGGTTTTTATTCAAGCTCAAGACCATCCAAGTAATCAAGAAATGAGTTAAAGCTTTGAAAAGTTTGAGGGTCAACCAGTGGATTTCTTTCCTAATTTGAGGTATATTGAGTATCATCAATGGAGTATGAACTATGAATTGAGGGTATGGAATGTGCACAAAGATCATGGAAGACCTAGAGGGTCATTTTGAAGATGAGACAAGTCATTGATACAAGTACAAGAGCCAGAGTTGAAGTACAGTCAACTAGGGTTTCATCTGGGTCAACCCTAGGTCAACCCTAGGTCAACTGAGTGATTAAAGAGCATCAAGGCTTAGTTGAAGGATATGGGATTCATGGATTGATATATTGATACAAGTGTGGTGTTGTGCCAAGGATAAATCAAAGAGAATCAAGAGTAGGAGGGGTTACCAAATTAGGATTTCAGTGTAAAATCCCCTAATTTAGGCTTCACTTCCAAGCCAGATAAGTCAAAATGAAAGTTTCAAATGGATTCTTGGTCAACATGAAACTTGTAGAGCTTCTCAATAGATTTAATTTTAGTACTATAAGTCTTCAAGAAGATTTGTAGAACTCAAGTTATGGTTCTTGCAAGTTATGGGTCATCAGAGGACATTGAAATTTATCTGTGAAAGTCACTTGACCTCCAAGCAACTTTAGCCCATGAAGGAATTTTAAAATGGATTCTTGGCCAACATAAGAGTTGTAGATCTTGATCTTAGCTTTAATTTTAGTACTATAAGTCCTCAAGAAGATTTGTGGAACTCAAGTTATGGTCTTGGCAATCCAGGGGTATTTTGGGAAAGTTGAATTACAGGTCATTTTTCAACATAGGTCAAAATCTCCATCTTCCACTCCTCAAATAAAAAAATGTTCAACATGAGATGTGTTCAAAATGATTTTTTTAGGCTAAATAAGAGGTCATGAGAGTTTGGAATGGCTTGCTTCACAAAATCACAAAAATGGCCTAAAATAAGGGTGAATTTTAAATGAATCAAGGGTGAAAATTGGGGTTTTTGACCTACAAAACCAAACCAAGCCATATGACATACCAATTTGATTGTAAAATACATTTTGAGAACATTGACATTGCCACATTTTTGAGTTGAGGATTAATTCAAGGACTTGCTTTGAAAATGGGTTACTTACATCATAAGTAACAATTGCAAAACCACTCTTCAAGGCAAATGCAAGGCTCCATTCCATCTAAGCACATTCAAAATATCATCTAAGGACAAATTGGATCATAATTGAGTAGAAATGCAAGCTGCAAGGGGACTGTCATGAGTGCAAGCATGAGATGAGATTTCCATGGCATGAGATATTGAATTTCTCCTTAGATCAATCCAGAAGATTCTAGAGTCTTCATTCACATTCTATATATACATTAGAAGTGATTCAGAGCTAGAGTTGGTGAGAATTGAGAGAGATTTGAGAGATTGCATTTTCAACTTTCTCCTTGCAAACCAAATTCTGTTACACAGTTTCAACCACTTTCAATCCATTCTTTTGATCTCAGAAGCTTGCTCTAGCATTGGTGGATGATTTCAGATAGAATCCATAGCAAGAACATTGAAGAATTGTGAGATAGCATTTGGAATTTTTCATCTGCAACTCAAGATCGAATTCAAGAATCCAAGCCATTTCAATCTCTTTCTTTGCATACAGAAGCTTGTTTATACTCCATTGAAGGAATCTGGAAGCTCTTGAGGATTGATTTGAAGGTTTGAGTGCTCTGTTCAATCGATTTTAACAGGTATGTAATTCTCATCCCATGGCTTGATGTAGGCATAATTGACAGGTTTTGTTAGGGTAAATGTGATGTAGATCATTAGTAGGAGCTTTCTGGTAGCATTTGGCTAGGGTTAGAGACAAAAAATAGGATGACACCATTTCTGTTCATGCTTGTATCTTCGTGTTCTTGGTGTTATAATCATAGTATGATAGTGGAATTTACTCAGGATGAAGTGGTGATGAGTTTAGGATGATCAATTTTAGGTTTGGTGTGATTTGGTTCTTGATCAATTTCTGAGCAATTTCTGGTGAGTCAATCGTGTTTGAGAGTAGAGTGTGATTCATGGTGTTTGATTAGCATGGTTGCATTCCTGGGAGAAAATGGAGTAGATTGGGGTGCTTAGTTGGGATTTTTGATGAGGTATTAGAGGAGCACGAATTGGAGAAGATGAAGTTCGTAGCTCTGTTCTTCCATGGCTTTTTCCCTCCAGAACTATTCAAAGGTTGAAGATGAGTTTTAAACCCTTAGATCTTAGGGAGACCATTGACCAAAGCAACATCCAAGGGCCACGAATTGATTTCAGTTTGTGAAGGAGAGTCTGAAGACCTAAACGCACCGTATCACTTATTATGAAGCTTTGGGCTTAAGTGCAAATTGATACTCACACCCCTGTTTAGAGGCCCACTTGAAATTACACTGAATTGGCTTGCTATTCATACCGTGAATTTGTCCATTTTCCTGAGTATTTTCATTTTAATTTTCTAAAGTGGAATTGGGCCTAGCGCGCTTTCTCTTGACACCCCCTCTCTAGGCCCAGTTGGTGAATGAACTGTTTCTGATTGCTATTCAGCACGCATCTTTTCCATTTTCTTGTATTTTTCTTTTATTTCACATTTATTTTAGGTTCCTTGAAAAATCATAATAAATTGAAAACATAATATCTTTAGATGGGAGTTTTTCCCCCATTTTCATCAAGACTTCAAGAAAATATTAAAACAATAAAAATGTCATTTCATTCATTTTTTATTTTTTTGGTTTACTTTTACATTTTTATTGCTTTATTTTGCATTCTATTTGATACTTGCTACTTTCTGAATTTTGTATGGTCATTTGATTTGGAATTTTAACTTGGTTCTTTTTGATATGCTTAGAATATAGAACTAGGTTCACCCCTGGATTTTTGTCACATTTTTGTGACTTAAATTTAATTGTTTTTGAGAGGTGTGAAGCAAGTGTGCTAGAATTAGGGTTTACCTTGACATAAGTGCATTTCAACACATAGTTTTTGGGTTTTTTAGTTTGATTTAGGCCTTGGGGTTTATATGGGGTATAGGGTACATAGTTAGGGTCCCTTAGAAATTAATCTAGGATTTTATGATGAGTATTTCCATTTTATTTGATTTTTGCAAATTGGTGGTTATTGGTGTGTTTCCCCCCTGGGAAGTTGCTTTGTATGTTGGGTTTTGGGCATTTCAATTGGGTGATTGGGCTTGGGTTTGGCTTGTTGGAGCTCATGAAGACATGGAAGAAGATTGAAGACAAATGATGATGCTTGGAGCTTGAAGTTGCTTGTGCTTGAAGATGGCTTTTGATGACTTAGGAGATAGGAGATATAGGGAGAGCTTTAGAGTAGACTAATTCCTTCTGTCAAACATAGAGAGCTTCCTGTGCCTCTATTCCATCCTATGACACAAGGTCCCCCAAAAGAAGTTCCATCTCTCCTTAGGAGGGATGTAGAGCATGCTTTGGTTGGGTAGAACCTTGAGGATAACTTTCACTTGCTGTGTTAAGATCTTAGTGATTTCCCTGGGTTATCATTAAGCCTCTTAACATTCCAACTTCATCTTTTAGTTGATTCTCTCCTGTGAGTGTTTGCATTGAAGATGGAAGCCTATTGAAAATGAGAAGGGTATTGATGACTGGATAAGAGGAAGCTTGTACCTGTCAAAGCTGGATCTCTGTTGAAGACTAGGGTTTTGCTGCCAACTGAAGCTGTCTACTGGTTAGGGTTCATGGCTTGCCAAAGTTTGGAGATTATTGGAGATAAAAGCTTATCTGAAGCTTGAATATCATTGGAAAGTGAAGATGGGATCTTGTTTGAAGTTGTTACTGTCAACCTTTTGCTGTTAATCAACCGTAGCTGTCGGAGCCGGTGCTGTTTGAGCTGCTTGCTGTAGGAGCTAGTCTTGCTGTCAGAGCTGGTGTTGGATTTTAGTTCTTTTTCTGTATTGATTGTTGGCTTGTTCAGCTTGCCCCTTAGGTTTGAAGTGAAGCTGTTTCACTTTGCCTATTGTTTTCCCAGGTTCGAGGTTGAGTGGGACTCCCTTGCCTCGCTTGTTCTGCTGCATCTCATGCATTTTACTGTTTACTGTATATCTGCTGTTTCTTTTTCGTTTATCCCCTAGGATCTCTGATTTCCTCTGTGCAGGAGGGAATTATGACAGACATTAGGTTGTAATCCATGCATGATAACATTAGGGTAGTTTTGATTCCCCTTTCAAACCCTAGGTTTTTAGAACTTCTCTCTCTTCTGTCTCAGAACAATTCAAAACACAGTAATAAGGATGATCGACGTCGTACGCTACGAACCTTAAGCTATTTGAGAGAGGGTTGCTGAGGGGTCACTCTTCAGTAATCTGATTGTTTAGTGTGTTACCCTTAGGGTGACATGCGATGTAATCACTCTCAAGTCATAGTCTCTAGTGCGTCAGAGATTGCAAACATCATAAAAAACAGTTCTTGCGTAAAAGACTGAAAACAAACATCAAAACGTCATTTTTGTTCGCTTGGACTCTTAATCAGGAAAACCCTTTCATAAGGAGATAAAAAGCATTCAGACAAGCTTGTGTCTTCCATAGCCCGAACTACATTTGCTCTGATCTTTCATGCTGTATGAAAGTACGTAGGCATAGGATGCCGTATCCTAGCGAGCAACCTTCCCCTCCTTTCCCGTAGGTAGGCGAACTACGGTTGACTCTGATTTCTCGTTTCAGACGGGAATACGTAGGCATAAAGTGCGATACTTTTCCGAGTCATTTTCTTTTCTTTTAACCCCAGACCTTTAGAATAGATAGAATAACAATCCGTACTAGAAAACAAGCATGGATCCCGTCGAGTACGACGGACGTGAGGGGTGCTAATACCTTCCCCTTGCGTAACCGACTCCCGAATTTAGGATTTGGTTGCGATGGCCATTCCTTTCCTATCTTTGCGTTAGGTTTACTTCGAGCGTTTCCTTTCCCTCCGTTGGGATAAATAACGCACGGTGGCGACTCTTCTGTTCAGCCGACGCCGATTTTCACAGTAGCGACACACAGACAAGAAAAACAACTAAGAAGGACGAGAGGCTATATGTTAGAACACAAATTGGTTCTTAGTTATAGCTCTTTGTTTTGATGATAACACTAATGAAATTTTGTATTGAGAAATTATATACTCTAAATTTTGTTCAAGTAATTTTGTTGCAGATATTAAATTTAATATTCTTCTGAAAGCAAAAATGAATTTGAACGTTGAACTACGCAAGGCTCTGAGCGTCAGAAGCATCTCGTTAGAAGACTCTAAGCGCTGCCTACAGAAGACTCTGAAGCAGAAGCTACAGAAGCATCTGAAGCGTAAACTAAAGATTTTGTATGAAGAGTTTCAAGCACTATTTTTCAGAAGACTCTAATAGTACTGTTCGCTGCAAGTACTGAGGATCTAATTTCCAAACTCTGCTCTTGTTGATTTCACGCTGAAGCACACTTGCTGCAACACTCTGATACAGCAAACTCTGATGACATCAAGACTCTGATCACTCAAGGCTCTGATGTTGATTGCTGTGAAATAGAAACTTGTTGAAGAAGATTATTCAAAGTTATATCCGTTGGTATATTCCAAACGTCTCTTTCCTCTTCTATGCTAGACACAAGAACTCAGGCAAAAAGGATTTCTCTGAACGTTCTACTTCTAGGAAAGGTCAAGTCATGTGAAGACAAAAGGCTACAACTACTTTGCAGTACACGGTCTTCAAGCTTGCAACGCCTTGGACTTCTTTGTCTATAAAAGTAAGCCTTCAACAACTTTCTATAGTTGACGAACTTTGACGTATTTTGACAAAATCTATTGAAAACTCTCTCAAAGCTCTCATACAAATTATATATCTTTGTTGAATAGTTTCATACGTTCTTAATCTTAAGTGTATAAATCACAGTTGTGATATAGCTTTCTTAGAAGCATTTTAAACACTTGTTTAGTTTACATTTGATTGTAAAAGTTCCTTAAGAAGACAAAGTTGTGGTCAGTAGTTCTTGAGAAGACTAAGACAATTGTTCTCAGTGGTTGACATTGTAATCCGTTTGATTATAGTGGATTAAGTCCTTGTGGAGAAAGGAAAATCACTCTTGATAGGGTGGACTGGATTAGTTGAGTTCAACGAACCAGGATAAAAATCATTGTGTTTTTATTGGCTTAATATTTTGAAAACCCTTATTCAACCCCCCCTTCTAAGTATTTTCTCACCTTCAGTTGGCATCAGAGCTCCGGTTCTGTGTGTGTTATCACTTCACCGTGAACAGAAAAAATCCAGTTGAGAAAACTTTTGATATATTTCTTGGTTGATATTATGGCTGAAGCTTCAACATCCAACAACAACAGATATGAAGAAAGGGATAGAATCAACATAAAACACCCTATGTTTGATGGGGAGAAGTTTGACTATTGGAAGGACAAAATAGAGAGTTTCTTCCTTGGCTATGATGCCGATCTTTGGGACTTAGTCATTGATGGTTATGTTCACCCCACCGATGGGGATGGCAAGAAAATTGATAGAAAATCTATGACTGAAGCTCAGAAGGAGTTCAGAAATCATCACAAAGCAAGAACAATCTTATTAAATGCTATATCTCATACTGAGTATGAGAAGATTACCAACAGAGAAACAACATTTGATTTGTTTGAGTCTTTGAAGATGACTCATGAAGGGAACTCACAAGTTAAAGAGACCAAGGCTCTGGCGCTGATCCAGGAATATGAAGCCTTTAAAATGGAAGAATCTGAATCTATAGAAGCTATGTTCTCTAGATTCCAGATCCTCACAGCTGGATTAAAAGTGCTGGACAAAGGCTACTCCACTGCTGATCATGTTAAGAAGATCATCAGAAGTTTTCCCATCAGATGGAGACCAATGGTCTCTGCTCTTAAGCTAGCTAAGGATCTGAACAAGATCACATTGGAGGAACTAATCATCTCTCTGAGGAGCCATGAGATTGAACTTGAAGAAGACGATCCTCAAAAGAAAGGTAAGTCAATTGCTTTAAAGTCTAACAAATATGTTAAAGCATTGCAGGTTTTAGAAGAAAGTTCTGAAGAGTGTTCTTCTGAAAAAGAAGATGAATTGTCCCTGCTGTCCAGAAGGATCAACAAACTCTGGAAGCATAAATAGAGGAAGTTCAAGAACTTCAAGAAGCCAGATCAACGCAAAGAGTCTTCTGAACACAGAAGATCTGGAAAGAAAGAGGTTGTTTTCTATGAATGCAAGGAACCTGGGCACTACAAGAATGAATGCCCAAAGCTTCAGAAAGAGAAGCCAAGAAGGAAGCCTGAGCATAAAAAGAAAGTTCTGATGGCTACATGGGATGATTCAGATGCATCTGAATCTTCATCAGAGTTAGAAGAAGAATGTGACAACATGGCACTGATGGCTGGTATGGAAGATCAGGATGAAGGAACATCTGGATCTGAATCTGACTCAGAAGAGGTACTTTCTAATCTCTCTATGGAAGAACTTATTGAGGTTTTATCAGAAGTTCTGAACAACTATAACCAGATTAAACTTAAGTGCAAGAAGCTTAAATGCAATCTTGAATCTGAGAATAGTCTGTTAAAGTCAGAAGTTGTTGAGCTCAAAGAAAACAATTTGAAAATGAAAAACAATTTTGAAAAAGCTCAACAAGACTCTGAATCTGAAACTAAGTCAAAATGTAAAAATATTTTAGAAGAATATGACTATAGTTTTCAGAAGTTTCTGGCTAAAAGCATAGATAGAAGCAACATGGCTTCAATGATCTATGGAGTTAGCAGAAACAACAGGAAAGGAATTGGATATGAATCTTCCTCTGGAAAGGATTTAAATCCAATACCTGTTGATAAACTTATCATTAAGAAGACTCCCTTATATTCTCATTTTAAGTTTGGTCATCTGAATGATATTAAACACACACGTTCTGATCAGAATGTTCCTGTGTTTAAACCAAAAGTTAGTCAGAACAAACCTGTTGTAAAAAGACAGAAGTTCAGACAAACTTTTAAGGCAACTAACCCAAAAGGACCCAAAAAGATCTGGGTACCTAAGGATAAGATAATACCTGTTGCAGATGTATTTAGCAGCAAATTCAAGATGCCAATCATGGTACCTGGAATCTGGCTGCTCACGTCACATGACCGGAGAAAGGTTTATGTTCCAAAGCCTGGAGCTTAAATCTGGAGGAGACGTCAAGTCTGGTACTATTGGCAATGGTAACCTTCCCTCTATATCTAGTGTTTTACTTGTAGAAGGATTAAAACATAATCTATTGTCCATAAGTCAATTAAGTGACAATGGTTATGACATAATCTTTAATCAAAAATGTTGCAAAGTTGTTAGTCAAAAGGATGGCTCAATCCTATTTAATGGAAAAAGGAAGAACAACATTTATAAAATCAATCTTTCAGAACTTAAGGTTCAAAATGTAAAATGCCTTATGTCTGTTAATGATGAGCAATGGGCCTGGTACAGAAGATTGAGGCATATTAATATGAGACGTATATCTCAGATTAATAAACTCAATCTGGTCAGAGAACTTCCTAAGTTGAAGTTCAACTCAGATGCTTTTTGTGAAGCATGTCAAAAAGGAAAATTTTCAAAATCTTCTTTTAAAACTAAAAATGTTGTTTCAACTTCAAGACCATTAGAGTTACTTCACATTGATCTGTTTGGACCAGTGAAAACTGCATCCATCAGAGGCAAGAAGTATGGATTAGTCATTGTTGATGACTACAACAGATGGATGTGGGTGAAATTCCTAAAACACAAGGATGAGTCACATTCTGTGTTCTTTGACTTCTGCAAACAAGTCCATAATGAAAAAGATTTTAAAATTGTTAAAGTCAGAACTGATCATGGTGGCGAATTTGAAAACAAATATTTTGAAAAATATTTTAATGAAAATGGCATTGCTCATGATTTCTCCTGCCCTAGAACTCCACAACAGATTGGAGTTTTAGAGAGAAAAAACAGAACATTGCAAGAAATGACCAGAACCGTGATCAACGAGACTAATCTGGCAAAGCATTTTTAGGCAGAAGTAATAAACACAACTTGTTATATTCAGAACAGAGTGTCTGTAAGACCTCTTATGGAGAAGACTCCCTATGAATTGTGGAGGAACAGAAAACCCAACATTGCTTATTTTCATCCTTTTGGATGTATATGTTATATGCTGAACACTAAAGAGAATCTAAACAAGTTTGATTCTAAAGCACAGAAGTGTTTCATGCTTGGCTATTCTGAACGCTCTAAAGGCTATAGAGTATACAATACTGAAACACAGATTGTGGAGGAATCTATACATGTTAGATTTGATGATAAGCTTGGCAATCAAAAGCCAAAGCAGGTTGATAATTCTGCAGATAGAGAAGTCATTCTCACAGACTCTGAAGGATCAGAGGCAGAAAAGGCTTAAGTGAAGGAGTAAGAAGCAACGCCAGATGCAACTCCCTTGGCTGTTCAGATGAATAATTTGAATATTTCTGAAGAACCTAATTTTAGAGGATCATCTTCCAGAATCAAGGCCTCTCACCTAGAGGATGTGATCATTGGAAAGAAGGATGACCCTATAAGAACAAGATCCTACCTCAAATCATCTGAAGCGTCATTACTTGGGTTGGTGTCAGTTATTGAACCACCTTCTGTGGATGAAGCTCTGCAATACAATGATTGGATAATTTCCATGCAAGAAGAGCTCAATCAATTCACAAGAAATGACGTTTGGGATTTGGTTCCAAGACCAAAAGGATTCAACATTATTGGAACTAAATGGGTCTTCAGAAACAAGTTAAATGAAAAGGGAGAAGTTGAAAGAAACAAAGCAAGGCTTGTTGCTCAAGGTTATAGCCAGCAAGAAGGAATTGATTACACAGAGACTTATGCTCCTGTGTCCAGGTTAGAGTCTATTCGTTTACTCATTTCTTTTGCTGCACAAAATAACATCACTCTATATTAGATGGATGTTAAGAGTGCCTTCTTAAATGGGATTATGGAATAAGAAGTCTATGTTCATCAACCTCCTGGTTTTGAACGTGATAAATTTCCAGAACATGTTTTTAAACTTAAGAAATCTCTTTATGGTTTAAAACAAGCTCCCAGAGCTTGGTATGAGAGATTAAGTAATTTTCTTCTGGAGAAAAATTTCATCAAAGGCAAAGTGGACACAACTCTCTTCTGTAAAACATTTAAGAAAGATCTGTTAATTTGTCAAATATATGTGGATGATATTATATTTGGATCTACAAATATTACGCTTGGAAAGGAGTTTGCTCAACGTATGCAGGTTGAATTTGAGATGAGCATGATGGGAGAATTGAGATTCTTTCTGGGAATTCAAGTCAACCAAACTCCAGATTGCACTTACATTCATCAGACTAAATATGTAAAAGAGCTTCTGAAGAAGTTCAACATGACTGATAGTAAGTTTGCAAAGACTCCAATGCATCCAACAAGCACTCTTGGTAAGGAAGAGGTAAGTAAGAAAGTAGATCAGAAACTCTACAAAGGTATGATTGGATCTCTTCTATACCTAACTGCTTCTAGACCTGACATTTTGTTCAATGTATGCTTGTGTGCTAGATTCCAATCAGATCCTAGAGAATCACACTTAACAGCTGTTAAGAGGATTCTAAGGTATCTGAAAGGTACTAATAATATGGGTTTGTGTTACAGAAAATCTGATGAATTTAAACTAGTTGGATTCTGTGATGCTGATTACGCTGGAGACAGAGTTGAAAGAAAAAGTACTTCTGGAAGTTGCCAATTTCTGGGAAGTAATTTAATCTCCTGGTACAGCAAGAAACAACCTATAATTGCTCTATCAACTACAGAAGCAGAATATATTGCTGTTGCTGGATGTAGCACACAGATGCTCTGGATGAAGAATCAGCTAGAAGATTATCAGATCTTTGAGAGTAATATTTCTATATTCTGTGATAATACTTCTGCTATATGCTTATCTAAAAATCCAATTTTACACTCTAAAGCTAAGCATATAGAAATTAAACATCACTTCATTAGAGACTATGTTCAGAAGGGTATTATAAACTTAGACTTTGTTGATACAGATCATCAATGGGCTGATATTTTCATAAAACCCCTTGCTGAAGATAGGTTTAAGTTTATTCTGGAAACTATTGGTATGGAATTCTGTCCAGAATAATATTTATCAGAAGCAACTTTCTCAGATGCAAAATGTTTAAACTCTGAAGTATTTCATCTATCGTTTATTTAATTTCTTGAATTATTATTTTTGTGTGTATCTGAACTAACAAGTCTCAGAGGATCTGAACGTTGGCTAACGTTTCATTTCTCAAAGAGTTTTCAGAAGCACATGCAAGCAAACACGTGTCACTCTAGATCTGAAAAGGTGGAGTGCACAATACTGAATTGACGTTTGAGGTATTGTTTTGAACATTGAGTTTCTTGATTTTCCCCCCAATTTGTCAGAATTATTATTTGTTTAAAATGATTATATTCTTTTCATTAAATGCTAAGTGGTAAGTGTGCTGAACGTGTGACTCTTGTGT
Source organism: Lathyrus sativus (assembly GCA_963859935.3). Classification (NCBI taxonomy): domain Eukaryota; kingdom Viridiplantae; phylum Streptophyta; class Magnoliopsida; order Fabales; family Fabaceae; genus Lathyrus; species Lathyrus sativus. The sequence goes on from OZ012740.1 coordinate 287,042,778, forward strand.
GCCCTAATTTCTTCTATAAATGCCACAACTTTACACATTTCACACTTTTCACTCTCACGAACACCTTGTATGCATTTCTTCTTGTTCCATTGTTTCCATCTCTCTCTCAAACCCAAAAATCTCAGAAACCCTAAATCTTCAAGAACTTCAATGGCAACTTCATCATCAACATCTGCTCAGTTCCAATCTTCAATGGCTGATGTTTCTTCTTCAAACTTGGGTGTTGTCCCTTTTAAGGAACCTATAAGAACTCTACTCACGCCTGTTGACAAGTTGGAAGTCTTGTGTGAATCTATTGTCAACTTTGAATCATTTGCCGAAAATGGGTATGATCTTCGTCCCATTGTTGATGCACAGTGTTGGACCAAGTTCTTTGACAGGTTAATGGGACCAGTTTATCCTGTTCTAGTAAAGGAATTTTGGATACATGCTTCTACTTGCCCTAAGTTCATAATTTATTACGTTCTGGGTAAAGAAATTGTGATTACTGAAGATTTGATAAGGAAACTCATTGGATATGAGGAAACTGATGAAGTCACCAATATGCCATCTGGGCGTATGGATATGTCTGATGTATTTAGAAAAGTTTGCTCATCTGGAGAGGCTTCTAACAAGGTTAAGGATTTGAAGCCAGTTTACAGGATCTGGGCTAAGATTTTCATTAGCTGCATTCATCATAGAAAATCTTCCAATTCTCCAGATTATGTTAACACTGATCAGCTATACTTCATGTATTGTCTGAGTCAGAGCCCCAAGGTGGATCTGCCATATCTTCTGTTTAATCATCTGTGGACACATGTTAAACAGTCAAGGGAAGAGGTCAGAACCAAAAATTAAAAGCTAAGGAACTGGATTCCAATAGGAAGACTTATCTCAGACATTCTGACTAAGAACGGTCTTGTTGATCATCTGGTTGCAACTGGACTGCAGGAAGAGTTAACTTCTGTAATTGGAAAACCTTTGAATGGGAAGAGTCTTCAGAGGATGAAAGTTGTAGAAGAAGTTACTTCTGCTCCAAAGAAAATCAATGCTGAAGAGGTCACTCAAAGAAGGGTACCAGTTGAAAATTTTCCTATGTTCTTTGCCAATGAACCAAGGGAGATTATTCTGGATTACATTACAGATTGTCTGAATGAGGGAATTCCTCTACCAGCAAATCTGGTTCAGAAGGCAGGTGAACCTGCTCCAGATCTTTATGAGGCCAGACACAAGAAGAAGAGAAAGGTTGCTGCAGAAGAACCTTCTAAACCTAAGAGGAAGGCCACTGGTGAAGCTGCTGCTGTCAAGCCTAAAAGGGTCAAGAAGCAAAAGGTCAATCCTCTAGAGGCAAGTCTAGACGAGATTCTGGAAACTATCAGAGAGGTATTAACATCTGATCAAACTCTCCATGAACCTATACCATCACCTTCACCCTCTCCTCCTCGTGTTTCTAAACCTAAGAAACCTTCTGTTACAACTTCTTCTGTACCCCAACCTCAAGCAACTCCATCTGAAAAGTATACATCTGAACCAACACCTTCTCAACCATCTGTAATTCCCCCACTAGAACCACCAACTTCAACACCAACACCACAAGAACCTTCTCCACAACAACCTGAACCTCAACAAACTTCAGTACCTGAACCACTAGCCTCTGAACCTATTGTATCTGAACCACCAAAATCTATTCCTTCTAATCCACAACCTAATCCTCAACCAGAGCAACCCAAACCTACTGAATCATACATATCTGATTCTGAGGTTTTGGACATCCAACCCCTCAAAACTCTGTTGACGTATCTTCCACATCCTGTCCTTCATCTACCTCATCTGATTCATCTGAATCTGATGTTCACCCAAAAGTAAACTCACCACCATCTCTTCATGGCTATGAACCTAAACAACCGGATACATCTATTTCATCTGATGCTATCATTCCTAAACCCACTCCAAAACCTAAACCAAGAACATCTGAGTTTGTTCCATTTGCATCCTTGAAACCTTTTCCATCTGATCCCCTTCCCTCTGGACTCAAACTCAAACACTTCTTTTTCAAACCAAAACAATCAGTTTTTGTTCCATACTTTGATGATCCAAGAGCTGTTATTCCATACATACGCAGAATAAAACCATTCTTTCGCCTCATGCCTGCTCAAAAGAAACCATCATATCCCAGTCCTCTGATCATTATTCCAACTTTTTCAATACCATCCTCATCTGACCAACCTCGACCACCCATTTTGGAAACCTACCTTAAACCTAAATCCAGATTAGATGTTAATACTTTGTTTGCCAGTTTCAAGAAGGAAATCAGAATGAGTCTATACTCTGTGGAGGAGAAATGTCTCTCAAGCATTAATCCAGAAGCTTCTGAAGAATGCTGGAATAAGTTCATCTCCAGATTCAACACTGTTGCTTCAAATCTGAAGAGTGTCTGCTCTGATGATGCGAAGATCAGATTCGCTGAGATTACCAGAACAATGCTTTGGAATGTGACTAGATCTCCTACATTGCTTCTCGAGGATGCACCTTCATCTTTTTGAGTGTTTGCTACTTCTGAGACTCTTGAAACCAATCCTTTGGCTCTAATGATTGTTGACAAACCATCTTAATCTGTGCCTCAAGAATCTGCATCTGCAATGGATATTGACTCTGCTCCTACTCTTGCATCTGAATCTGCTCTGTCTACTTCATCTGAGGTCAAGAAAGAGAACCCAGACTTAGAAGACAAGATTGTTGTGCTGGAAGCTGGTCAATCTGAGATAAAATCCTGGATGACAAGACAAGATCAGAAGACTGAAAACATTGAGAAATGGATGTCCAAACAAGAACAATCTTCATCTGAAATAACCAACCTTCTGAAGATGCTTCTCTCCAAACAATCTTAGCTTTATGTTTTTTATCTGATGTTTGAGCACTTGTTTGCATTTCTTTTCTGATGTATTTTGTTATCTGAATATTTGAAAGAATGAATCTGAATGTTTTCTTTATATGATTATATCTTTTCTCTCTGTTTCCTTTTATTTGTCTTTAAAAAGTTTCTTTTTGATTATGACAAAAAGGGGGAGAAAATGAAATTCTGACTGTTCAAATAAACTTTACCTAAATGAAATTCAGACATGTCAAATCATAACTAACATGAATTTTTAGTCTTTCTGAACTATAATGATAAATCTGACAAAATTCATTAAAGTAACTCTGAGATCCCCAGATCAAGTTTTAACCAATCAGGCTCTGATTCTGAAATGTTCATCCAAATCAAGCTCTGATTCTGAAAAGAATACTCATGCAAAAAGGGAAGTTTCTATTCTTTCTCAGTATTCAATTCAGGGGGAGATTCATAATCTCAGGGGGAGTTATATTTATCTCTTTATTGAACAAAATTTCCTATGTTTTTGTCATCATCAAAAAGGGGGAGATTGTTGAACACATATTGGTTCTTAGTTATATCTCTATGTTTTGATGATAACACTAATGAAATTTTGTATTGAGAAATTATATACTCTAAATTTTGTTCAAGTAATTTTGTTGCAGATATTAAATTTAATATTCTTCTGAAAGCAAAAATGAATCTGAACGTTGAACTATGAAAGGCTCTGAGCGTCAGAAGCATCTCATTAGAAGACTCTGAGCACTGCCTACAGAAGACTCTGAAGCAGAAGCTACGGAAGCATCTGAAGCGTAAACTGAAGACTTTGTATGAAGAGTTTCAAGCACTGTTTTTCAGAAGACTCTGATAGTACTGTTTGCTGCAAGTACCGAGGATCTAATTTCCAAACTCTGCTCTTATTGATTTCACGCTGAAGCACACTCGCTGCAACACTCTGATACAGCAAACTCTGATGACATCAAGACTCTAATCACTCAAGGCTCTGATATTGATTGCTGTGAAATAGAAACTTGTCGAAGAAGATTATTCAAAGTTATATCCGTTGGTATATTCCAAACGTCTCTTTCCTCTTCTATGCTAGACACAAGAACTCAGGCAAAAAGGATTTCTCTGAATGTTCTACTTCTAGGAAAGGTCAAGTCATGTGAAGACAAAAGGCTACAGCTACTTTGCAGTACACGGTCTTCAAGCTTGCAACGCCTTGGACTTCTTTGTCTATAAAAGCAAGCCTTCAACAACTTTCTACAGTTGACGAACTTTGACATATTTTGACAAAATCTATTGAAAACTCTCTTAAAGATCTCATACAAATTATATATCTTTGTTGAATAGTTTCATACGTTCTTAATCTTAAGTGTATAAATCACAGTTGTGATATAGCTTTCTTAGAAGCATTTTAAACACTTGTTTAGTTTGCATTTGATTGTAAAAGTTCCTTAAGAAGACCAAGTTGTGGTCAGTAGTTCTTGAGAAGACTAAGACAATTTTTCTTAGTGGTTGACATTGGAATTCGTTTGATTATAGTGGATTAAGTCCTTGTGGAGAAAGGCAAATCACTCTTGATAGGGTGGACTGGATTAGTTGAGTTCAATTAACCAGGATAAAAATCATTGTGTTTTTATTGCCTTAATATTTTGAAAACCCTTATTCAACCCCCCTTCTAAGTATTTTCTCACCTTCACTATAATCTTCAGAAGCTCAGTTATCTCAGAAGTTTGTACATCCTGCTTAGCCATCCAAGTCTTTATCTCAGAAGTAGATTCATCTTTCTTAGCCATCCAATTCTTGATCTCTTCTGTTGTCTTCTCTTGCTTAACCATCCAGGTTTTAATCTCAGAAGTTGCAGCCTCTTGTTGAGCAAGCTTTTCCTTCACGTCTTCAGAAACTTTAACTTCTTCAGAGTCTATCTTCAAAATTGTTGATTCTGGAATGACCACTGAAGCAGATGTTGTATCTAAATCCATATCAGAAGGCTCATCAGATGCAGAAGTCTCTTCAGAGATAGCAGCCTCTGTGAAAGTTTCTTCAGGCTGAGGAATTATACTAATCTGAAGTGCAGCAGTTTCTTCAGATGCTGAACTCACAACCTTTTCAGGTGTATTTTCCAGAAACTGAGTAGGAGTTCTGCTTACACCCAGAAGAGCAAATTTTACAGCTTCAGAAAAATTCTCTTGAGCATCTGCAGAACAAGCAACTTGAAGGTTCTCAGTCACAAAGTTGAACCTTCTTCTGAAAGTAGTCCAAAATACTTCAGAATCATGAGGATTCACTCTATTTAGGCATCTTTCCCTAACAACAGACAACCACATCTGCATTTATGTTTCAAAACCATAAAATAGTATCCCAACATATGATCTAGGTGTGGGTTTAAGGAGAGCCTCTAAGAAGGTTTCCTTAGGGTGAATAGAAGGTGTAGGTTCAGAAGATGAGGGTTGTTTTGAGGAAAGAGGAGGAAGGGGAGTAAGAATGGTAAGGGAGGTAGGAATGGGAATTGGATTAGGAGATGGAATTTGAGTAGGAGTGAGAATGGGAGTAGGAATGTTATCAGGATGGTTTGGGGAGTGATGTGTTGGAGAGGTAACATCTGATAAGTCAGAGTCAGATGAATCAGAGGAATCTGATGAGTCAGATGATCCAGATGATATAGGGTGTACTGTCATGAGAGGTTGTATGTCAAGGATGTCATGAACAAGGTCAGAGGGGTTAGGTTCATAAAGGTTTGGTTCATAGGGGTTTGGTTTATCTGGTTGTGGTTCAGAGTGTTGAGGTTCAGATATTTGTGGTTCAGAAGTTTGTGGTTCAGATAGTTGTGATATTTGTGGTTCAGAGGGAAGTGATGTTTGTGGTTGTGGTTGAGGTTGTGGTTCAGAGTCATGAACATGTTCAGAAGAAATATGTTCAGAAAAGGTGTGAGGAGGAGAAGGAGTGGGAATTGGGTCATAGGGAGGAGGAGAGGGTTCAGATGCAGGAATTTCTATTATAGTTTCCAGAACAGGAATAGTAGAAGTGTTACCTGAAGGTTTGGAGCGCTTAGCCTTCACAGAAGAACCATCTTCAGAGGCTTTCCTTTTGGGGCGTGCATAATCTTCTTCTCAATTATTTCTGGAGCAGGTTCAAATGCTCTCTTTATCAAATATGCTGGTATGGGAGTTCCATCTGCCAGACATGATTCAATATAGTAGAGTAGAGCTTCTATGGGCTCCTCTGTAGTAAATAATGGAAAGTCCTCCACTGGAACTCTTCTTCTGTGCACAGCAGCAGAGTCAATCTTGACTGGTTCAAATTGAACTTCCTCCGCCAGCCTCATCCTTTGCAAACTTTTCCCATCCAGAGGCTTTCCCAGAATTGTTTCTAATTCTTCTATATGACCTGCCTCTATCAGATGTGCAACTAACCCATTTTTTTGTAAGAACATCAAAAATTAATCTTCCCATTGGGATCCAATTTCTGATCTTCTGATGTTTTGTTCTGATCTCTTCTCTGGACATTTTAACGTGGTTCCACAGATGATTAAATAGCAATTGTGGCAGATCCACCTTGATGTTCTTTCCCAAACAATACAGAAAGTACAATTGTCCTGCGTTGATGTAATCTGGAGAGTTGGTTGATTTTTTGTGGTGAATACATCCCAGAAAGATTTTTTCCCAGATTTTATAGTGAGTCTTCAAATCCTTGATCTTTCTAGAAGACACTCCAGAAGTGAAGACTTCTCTGTAGACTGCATCCATGTCTACCTTTCCTGCAGAAAGATGAGTAACACCATCCATTTCTTCATACCCAATCAACTTTCTAATCAAATCCTCAGTGATGATGATTTCCTTACCCAAAACATATGAAATTATGAACTTGGGGAAAACCTTTGCGTAAATCCAGAATTCTTTAACCAAGTGAGGATAAACTGGACCAAACAGCCTATCAAAATACTTCACCCAACCTTGAGACGATACAATTGAACGAAGATCAAAACCATTCTTCGCCATGTATTCAAAGTTCACCATGAACTCACAAAGAACTTCTAGATCATCCACTGGTGTTAGAAGAGTTCGTTCTGGTGCTTTGTAGGTTTCATTACCCTTTTCAGATGTTGATGCTCCAACCATTGTTGATTCTAACTTTTCAGATGAAGAAGATGAAGTTGCCATTGAAGAAATTTTAAGATTAACTGATCTTCTTTTAGATTTAGCAGAGAATAGAAAACAATAGAGAAGGCCAAAATGCATAAAAGGTGTGAGAGAGAGTGAAAGTGTGAAACCGTGTGAGAATGTGGAATATATAGAGAAAAATTAGGGCACAAAAAATCACAACCAACACTTAGTAGTTAATCACACATTAATTAAAGAATAAGAAAATGATTTCAGCATTTAATGAGATTTGACAAAAGTGGGGGGAAAACGAGAATTGCAATTATTCAAACAGTACCTCAAATGGTGTCTCACTTTATACACTCCACATTTTCAGATTTCATGTGACACGTGTTTGATGTTGTTTTGCCTCTGAAGCTCTTTAGAATATGAAACGTTAAACAACGCTCAGATCATATGAAGCTTGTTATTTTAGAGTTTCACAAAAATAAATAAGGAAACAAATGAAGTTACAGATGCAACACTTCAGAATATAGACATTAATCTTTTTTTATCTGAATAAATTTGCTTCTGAATAATATTTTGTTCTGGACAGAAATCCATACTAATATTCTTCAGAATAAATTTAAACCTATCTTCAGCAAGGGGTTTTGTAAAGATATCATCCCATTGATGGTCTGTATCAACAAAATTTAAGCTTAAAATTCCCTTCTGAATATATTCTCTGATGAAATGATGTTTAATTTCTATATGCTTTGCCTTAGAATGTAAAATAGGATTTTTAGAAAGGAAAATAGCAGAAGTGTTATCACGGAAGATAGAAATGTTACTCTCATATTTCTGATAGTCTTCTAGCTGACTCTTCATCCAGAGCATCTGTGTACTACAACCAGTAGCAGCAATATATTCTGCTTCTGTAGTTGAGAGTGCTATTGTGGGTTGCTTCTTGCTGTACCATGAGATCAGATTACCTCCCAGAAACTGACAGCTTCTAGAAGTACTTTTACGTTCAACTCCGTCTCCAGAATAATCAGCATCACAGAAACCAACTAATTTAAAATAATCAGATCTTTTGTAACACAAACCCACGTTAGTAGTACCTTTCAGATACCTCAGAATCCTCTTAACAACTATTAAGTGAGATTCTCTAGGATCTGATTGGAATCTAGCACACAGACAAACACTGAAAAGAATATCAGGACTAGAAGTAGTCAAGTACAGAAGAGAACCAATCATACCTCTGTAGAGCTTCTGATCTACCTTTTTACTCACCTCTTCTTTTCCTAGAGTGCTTGTTGGATGCATTGGAGTCTTTGCTGACTTGCTCTCTGTCATGTTGAACTTCTTCAGAAGCTCCTTCACATACTATGTCTGATGTATGTAAGTGCCTTCTGGAGTTTGATTGACTTGAATTCCCAGAAAGAATCTGAGTTCTCCCATCACACTCATTTCAAATTATGCCTGCATAGATTGAGCAAACTCCTTTCCAAACGTAATATTTGTTGTTCCAAAAATAATGTCATCTACATAAATCTAACAGATTAAAATGTCTTTCTTAATTGATTTATGAAAAAGAGTTGTATCAACCTTTCCTCTGATAAAATTATTTTCCAGAAGGAAATTACTCAGCCTTTCATACCAAGCTCTGGGAGCTTGTTTTAAGCCATAAAGTGATTTATTTAATTTAAAAACGTTTCAGGAAATTTTTCATTTTCAAAACTAGGAGGTTGATGAACATAAACTTCTTCTTTAATTAAGTCATTTAAGAAATCACTTTTAACATCCATCTGATACAGAGTGATGTTATTCTGTGTAGCAAAAGAAATAAGCAAACGAATAGATTCTAACCTTGCCACAGGAGCATATGTCTCTGTGTAATCTATACCTTCTTGCTGACTGTAGCCTTGAGCAACCGGTCTTGCTTTGTTTCTGGTGACTTCTCCTTGCTCATTCAGCTTGTTTCTGTAAACCCATTTCGTTCCAATGATGTTAAACCCTTTTGGTCTTAGAACCAGATCCCAAACATCATTCCTTGTGAATTGATTTAGCTCCTCTTGCATAGCAAGTATCCAATCATTGTCTCGCAGAGCTTCATCATAGAGGTAGGTTCAATAAGTGATACTAAACCAAACAATGATGTTCTAGATGATTTTAGAAAGGATCTTGTTCTGATGGGATCATCCTTCTTTCCGATAATCATGTCCTCTGGGTGAGAAGCTTTGATTCTGGAGGATCCTTTTAGAGGGGTTTCTTCAGAAATGGTTAAATTGTCCAGCTGAGAAGCTAAGGGAGTAGCATCTGAAGTAGCTTCTGGTTCTTTTGCTTTAACTCTACTTGCCTCTGATTCTTCAGAGTCTGTGAGAAGGACTTCTCTATCTGCAGAAATTTCAAACTGCTTTGGCTTTTGATTGCCAAGCTTATCATCAAATCTGACATAAATTGATTCCTCCATAATCTGTGTCTCAGTATTGTATACTCTATAGCCTTTAGAGCGTTCACAATATCCAATCATAAAACACTTCTGTGCTTTAGAGTCAAACTTGTTCAGATTATCCTTAATATTCAAAATAAAACAAACACATCCAAAAGGATGAAAATAAGAAAAGTTGGGCTTTCTATTCCTCCACAATTCATAAGGAGTCTTCTCTAGAAGAGGTCTTACAGACACTCTGTTCTGAATATAACATGTTGTATTAATTGCTTCTGCCCAAAAATGTTTTGCCATATTAGTCTCATTGGTCATGGTTCTGGCCATTTCTTGCAATGTTCTATTCTTTCATTCTACAACTCCATTCTGTTGAGGAGTTCTAGGACAAGAGAAATCATGTGCAATGCCATTTTCTTTAAAATATTTTTCAAAATATTTATTTTCAAATTCACCACCATGATCACTTCTGACTTTGATAATATTAAAATTCTTTTCAGTTTGGACTTGATTGCAGAAGTCAAAAAATACAGAATGAGACTCATCTTTGTGTTTCAGGAATTTTACCCATGTCCATCTGCTGTAGTCATCAACTATGACTAATCCATACTTCTTGCCTCTGATGGATGCAGTTTTCACTGGTCCAAACAGATCAATATGAAGCAGCCCTAATGGTCTAGAGGTAGAAACAACATTTTTATATTTGAAAGAAGATTTTGAAAATTTTCCTTTCTGACATGCTTCACAAAGAGCATCTGAGTTGAACTTCAACTTAGGAAGTCCTCTGACAAGATTGAGCTTGTTAATCTGAGATATGTGTCTCATGCTAACATGACCCAATCTTCTATGCCAGACCCATATCTCATCATTATCAGACATAAGGCATTTTACATTTTGATTTTTCAGTTCTGAAAGATTTATCTTATAAATGTTGTTCTTCCTTTTCCCATTAAAGAGGATTGAACCATCTTTTTGACTAACAGTTGTCATACCCCAAATTTGTCCTACTTCGGTATTTAATGAATGTTTTAGTGCTTCGTGACTTCTAGCCATGACTCTCTAAAGTTTAGTTTGTAAAAACCATGTGTGTACACATTGTGGTTATAACCCCTTGCAATTTATGTTGAATTCTCATGGGAAGAGCGCGCCTCCAACCCCGTATACCCAAAATCATGTATGTCTCACGATCAGACATATATGATATGGACAATGATATCATATACATGATTGGATCTACCTCGCAACATGACTGTTGGTTTTCAAGAAAACTAAACCCTATTTCAACTTGGTTACGAACTTCTCTAAAGGTTGTGTGAGCCTCGCTACACGTTGCTTGTTACGATATGCACTTAATTCAAGTTGTTCAAAGGTACTTGCTTCTAGACACGTTCGATTTAGCCTCAAGCTTTGTTCGATTTGATTGCAAGCGTAGTACTATATTTGGATTCTAAATCAGTTTGTGAAAAACTTAGATTTAGCCTGCAAATTTCAAGTCATAATCGGATTAGAATTTGGAGGCAATTAGTCCAAAGGCTTATGGTGTGATGCATCGGTTCATAATTTTATAAGCTATGTTAAAGGAAAGATGAATCCATATTGGTCAAGAGATTCCAAATAGATTCTAATGGCTTCAAGTTGATCCCAAACCTTATTCCAATTTGTTTTGAGATATATTTCAAGTAGATACTAAAGGAATGAGATCATTACTAAATTAAGTTACTTTGTTTTCGAATCAAGCACATGCCTTATTTAAAAATTCATGATTGAATTGATTAGTGCAAATTTGAATTATTTTCAAGACATGGAAAGTTGTTTTAAGCTGAACCGTCTTTCTTTTGCGAGCCATGAGGTTATGACTAGCTAAAAACCATTCCAAGTGATAGCTTTGAGCCATTGTTCGAGATTTCTCAAGACTGGGTCAGTTAGTTGTTAAACATGTCACAAATTCAGTGTTAAGATAAGTTGGGATTTATCTAAGACATGTACAAGCCAAATTCATCGTCATAAGTTTTGCAAGATTGATAAAATCTGAATGACATCGTGGTTATAACATTTACAAATATAATCCCAAAGAAGCACATGCAAAATGTCAAAAAAGGGGTGCAATGGTTGAAAACATTGGGGCCAATTCTCACTGACTATGACAAACTAACCATGACCTCCACTCACAATGGTTCACCAGTTCACCTGCAGGGTATTCCCAAACTCGGTCCAGCAGAAGCAAATCTTCATCAACTCCAATGCTTAATTCACATCAAGGCTATTGACACGTGTGTTTATCTACAACTTATCACTCCCAAGCCTTTTCAAGAATAATTGAGAATACCCAGGCCATTATGGTGATGTTCGGGTGTATCCGGAGAAAGGAGCCGTTTGTTTTCTCTCTGCTGACCTGCATATAACCAAGTCTCACATTAACAAACAAGAAGGATGGTCCACATGAAATCATGTTACAAAGAAATCTATGAAAGACTTACGCATATGGGATTGCTTACAATGAAATTGAACCGACGATGAATTCAAAGCTAGCAGTTCAGGCTACATAAGTCTCTTACCAAAGGCAAAGGTGATTTTACTCGTCTGCGGAAATTTTCACCGAGCCTTCATCATACCATGACCAAGCTTCCATTTGGTATACATTGCACGAGTTAAAGCTCCTAGAGCTTAATACTTTGAATAACAAGCAGCACACAAGGAAAAGCTGGCGCAAGCTTGTTGTTAGTCTTTCTCCTTATCGTATCAAACCCGTGTTATGCCAAGCCTCCCATGAGCGCATACATGAATAAGAAATAAAGGTGGTTAGTACAACAAGATCATATAAGATTCAAAGAGAAAAATTGATTTGGAAGCATTCTTAAGCATGTATAAGTCAATAGCAGCAGTAAGTAGCAAAAGCGAAAATAAAATGCGGCAGCATGGACATCTTGTCTTGAAATATTGTAAAGCTCGTGAGTGCTCAAACTTGCTGATGGCTCCCTTGGCCAGCTCCTCGACTCAATCAATCATGTCATTGCGAAAACGTTGTCGTATCAAGGAGCACTGCTACTTGGAGAAAGTGGAGAAGCGGTTGTGGAAGTATTAATTGAAATAAGTCATGTGGCCATCCGCGTCACCTATATAATGAAATTCTAGCAAAAACAATGTTACAATCCGAGCAACGTGCAGAATTGTTACTGCAGCAATTCGGTGCACCAGACCCAAGTCATGTTCACATATGCGTAAAACAGAATGTTCAGTGCCTAATTGTACCTGATACACGTGAATGTTATCAAAGCGGTAACCTCGAGTCTTCTCAATATCGCGGCTCATAATCCTTCATGATTTCTTCATCTTGCTAGGAAAAGAGGTGATACCCCAATACAATCTTCAGTGCCCATCAATGCCTTCTTCATGCGCGAAAGAGTTAATCATCGTCATTTTCGCCATAACTGTTATCCACATGACAAACTAGGGAGGGTCAACCACCTAAATTATGGGGATATGCCATTTTATGGAGCTCCAGTGTTGTACCTGCAAAAGATGATAGTAAAAATGTGATGTCATCCAAGCCAAAATGTTGAATAACAAAATGATGTTTGCCAAAACAATGACAGAAACAATACAATTCAAGAGGGTCACTTTTTATATATATGGATATACCATGATGTGAAGAAGAAAGCTACAAGACTCATAAGAACATTTTCTCACATGGAAATACACCTGTGAAGGTCATAAGAGGATAAGCATACAAATGATGAATCTTTAACCATACAATGGAAAATAAGTCACATACCAACAGGTGTGTCAAGGTGTGTCAAAGTTTACTTCATTCTCTTCAATACCATGATCCCGTGAAGCTCATCTACAAAACCATGAATAAAACTTAAGTTAGAGGAGAGCAACTGATGTGGATCTTTACGGGCGCCGTTTTGTTAATTCAAGGAGTTTCATTCAGTTCCAATAGTACTCTGTCAAGGGCCATGGAAATCACCGGCTTGAGCTTTGTGGTGTACGTTCTTCACTAAATAGGCTGACCCTATCAAAAAGAAAGAAGGCGAGTTTCTAAAGATAGGAAACCAGAAACAGAGGATTTGAACCATAAAATTTTATAAAGTCAAGAGAGCTACTACCAAGAGTGTAACAATTGTCGAGGTTGATCCATCTGCCATGAATAGTGAACCTGTAAAAAGTAAAGTTTTGATTAACAGAGTTCATCAGGGTCAAGAAGACACACGAAAGAAGGAATTGTGAAAACCAAAAACTAGAAGCCTCGAGAGTTCATGCCATAAAGAGGGCCATAATCCATTCGTGAGCAATGTAACCATCATTACTCAGGCTGCACAAATACTTCACACCAAGTTTAGAATTCATAACACATGAAGAAGGTGCAGTTTGCATACCTCTCATTCTAGAACAGTATCACAAGTTCCAATATTATGATAGTTCTGACTACATAAGCAAGATCTCTTCTCTTAGCTTCATGCCTCGTTCGTCAAATCTCTACGCCAAGTGCATACAAAGTAAGGAGATACGAGGAATTAGTCTAAGCTTGACAAATCACACACCAAGATACTGTAGAGCAGGTTTACCAACTGTTTTCCTTATGAACAAAGGCAACTTATCTACAATCCTCCAAGCAATAGTGTGTTTCCTTCAAGTAATAACCAAAATCTGCGGGAATGAAACATGAATACAGGGAATTAGAATAAATTATCAAAGAATGTGTTTCCAGTTTTGGGTGGCGGAATATTGACTCAAAAAAACATCAAGCACTTAGTTAGGATATCATGGTCCTCTACCTGCAAGATGATGACCGAAGAGAATCCCTGCCCCTCACTTTGACCCAACAGAACAGGTTTTGGGCACCGCTTTCACGTTGAAGTCACCATATGCCTTCTTTTTCCTCCTAGTTTTTCGAAAGAGACAATGCTCTGAATTCCAAATAAAGGCGAAATAAAAAGCGTCAAGAACATATGAATATGAATCTGGATGACAGCCGTAGAGAAGAAGTAAGTCACAGCTTGGTATACCAATTTCATTGCAGTCAATATTGCACAACTGCAGATGAGAGCTTTGCCTTTGGTAAGAGTAAGCACCTGTAGAAATAAAACTGAGTCAGCCCAAACCAGTAAGGGGTCATCACTCCATTGCAAAATTCATGACAGAGAGAACAAGACAGTGTATCATCCATAAGGAAACAGTTGGTATAATAGTTCACGTAGGAAGAAAGCAAGATCAGAAATGTTAAGTCAAAATAAAGTTGAAATAAAAGCCACGTCATCACAGTGAAAATCCCAAGAATTCACACGGTAAAAATAAAGGTAAAAACAGATATTTTGAGGCTCACTACAGACAAAACACATGGGTCATTGTCGTTCAAATCCCATAGGATCGGTGATAGTGGTAGTTGCGCATAACAGACTTGTACTACAAAAAACTGCACCTCATCGTCCTACACAAAACCTCACACGATTCAAACAATTTTTCATCAGCAAATTTTGATTCTCGCACGTACCAAAACAAACCCTAAAATCCCCTATAAATACAACTTCATTCATAGGAAAAAAAAGGAGGAAAAAACCCTAACATTACTCTGCCCAAATTATTACCCAAACCTTCACTCCAAAGCTCTCATCGTTAAAGAGTCCTCAGATTCATCATCAGAATCTGAGTGGGCTTTGAGCTTAGCCACGAATCGCAGAGGAGATAACAGACGAAAACAAGAGGAAAGATGTGGAAAACATACGAATTAAAGAAAAAGGAAGCATCCAAGAAGTAGCGATAGAAGAACAGTTCGCAAGACACAAAAAGGGAATCAAATATTCAGAGAGTGCTCAAGGATTCATACCTTCAGGTCAGCTCGAAATCAAAAATGTGTTTATCTTCGTAATGTATACTCTGTATTTTCTCATTCTTGCTTGTTGTTGATTTTGCCGTTAATAAGTTTCCGCTACTTAGAATGATGTTCGCTTGTGCTTTAGATTGTTATTGACATCTTGTTTGTTTTGGGTTCAAATCATGTGAGAGTTCGAAATCGTAGCAGGTATTGAGAGTTGATGGGAAACGTATGTTTGAGTTTAGGATTAGTTTCCCATTGTTTTCTTCTTCCTTTTTCGTGAATAGAGAGTAGCAGGTGGGATAGAGAGAGATCTTAGGGGTAAGGGTTTTATTATTACCTTTGTTTCTTTCACTATGACCAAAACGTTATTTAAAAAAAAAAAAAAAAAATATATAAGTAAAATGACATTATGAGAGGCCAACCGTGTCTCAGCCTTTGATGGCACATGACTCTAAAGTGGTATTAATAAGTCATCTCATTTCAATGCCCTGTGTTGACCGTGTGAGATAATGTTACTGTATAGTCTTTTGACAACCACAATGGCTAGGAAGGAGAGGTAGTTTAAATTTTATTATATCATTTTATAAATCTTTGATTTATGTTAATTATTTCAAACTCATTTATTAAGTTTAAATACTTGTTTTTTTTTTTAATTTAAAATAATAATTTTTTTTAATGAGTTTAGTGAAAATATCTTTTTTAATTTATATGAAAGTGGTGGATCCTTGGAGTCTAGCACTCCTTGGATCCTTAAGCGACCGCTCTCGAGGTGCACACCTTGAGTTGTGGTCGTTTCGTCTTTCATCTTTAAAACTATCCAACTTTGTTTAAACCTCCGAAATTCACAAACCCTAATTCGAGCGGTATGCTCACCTTAATTTAACCCACCTACGCTAATATTTCTAAATTATTTTCCTAAATAACTTACGAAAGAATCGAATTCTTGGAGTCACACATTCTTTGAATTCGAGAATGATTACTATTGAGGCGTACGCCTTGTATAGTGTGTCATTCGAACTTTCGTTCTTAAAACACCTCCTCTAATTATTTGGACAATTATCGCCTTTGTCCATTCAAACATATTTCATAATTAATGAAATGAAAAAGGTATCGTTGGGATCTAGCATTCCAGCGATATCCCAACTAGTTGATTACGAGGCCGACGTCTCGTTTATCGAGTAGTCATCGTTCCTCCTAAATTTTCAAACCATCTAATCTCGTTCCTCACTTTCGTGTGATCGAGTCTAAACCCTAGTATGTCTCTAAACCATACGTAAAATTCAAACTATTTTCTTAACTAAACTGCGAAAGAATTGAGTTCTTGGAGTCTCGCACTCCTTGAATTCTTGAGTGACCACTCTTGGGGCGTACGCTTTAGGTTGTGGATTACTCGACCTTTTCGTATATAAAACACGCGCCCTAACTATTTAGACAAATACCGCCATTGTCCATTCAAATACAATTTCCAAATTATTTGAATGGAAAAGGTGTCGTTGGGATCTAGCATTCCAACGATATCCCGATTAATCGATTGCGAGACTGACGTCTCGTTTATCGAGTAGTCATCACTCTGCCTTAAAATATTCAACCCAGCTCTCTTTTCTCGCCCTAGTGCGATTGAATTTTTCAAACACTAAATTCCTCACCCTCATGCGATTTCTAACTCATACCTTTTACCAAGAACATTGTTTAGTCCCTTCTTCCGCGCATAACAAACTCGTGCTTCAGCCTCCCCTAGCGAGCAGACAAGCCAATGTTTAGCAGTTAGAATGCGACCTAAACTCTCGTTCATTCCAAACACAAACCTTTTACCGTAGTTGGCCGAACTACGGCTTCTCTGATTCTTCATTCTCTTTCGAATGTAAGATACATAGGCACAAGATTGCGATGATCTTGGCGAGCACAATCCCCCTTTTTATCCGTAGTCCCACGAACTACGAATGCTCTGATTTTCCACTTCTTACAAGTGAAGATACGTAGGCACAAGGGCCCCAATCCTTGGCGAGCACCCTATCTTAAAACCACCCATTTCCCTTTTGGAGAAACCTTAGAAGAAAACAAACAAGCGTAGTTAACTTTACTCTCGAATCGAATCAAGAGGTTCCCGTTGAGTACAACGGATATGAGGGGTGCTAATACCTTCCCCTCATGTAATCGACTCCCAAACCTAGAACATTGGTTGCGATGACCATGTTCTTATCTCTTTAAAGGTTTTATCGATATTTTCCTATTCCTGCATTGGAATGAATAAAGTTCGGTGGCGACTCTGTTTCGAACAGTATTTTCCGCGTCCATCACGAGGATCGTATTTTTCGAGGTATGACAGATGGCGACTCTGCTGGGGACACCGCATTGCCCTATGCAAGAGAGAGTCAAGCCTAACTTGACTCGATTTGAGAGTGTTGACCTTTTCTTAACTGTTTTCTGTGTGCTTATGTTTTTTCTTTGTGCTTATGTTCTCCTGTTGTTTATTTATTACTTTTTCTTTCTATTATGTGTAATGTATTACATTTGCTTGTTGGATTCCGGGAAAATATCACAAGTAAAGCTCTACACCCGAGCTTTGGAAAAAGAAGAGAGAAAACATAGTTTAGAATCGGTAGTCGAGTAATGTTAGTCCCCGAGGATTCGCTCCTTGTGTGCCTAGCATGAAAGCTCCTCCAGAATAGACCTTTTCGTAGATCTTATCGTAACACAGCTAGCCTGTTGCACGATTTGATTCATGAAGGGTCCATGACTCTGGGAACCGCCCCTAGAACCAGTTTCTATATTGGTAGTCGTGTAGTGTTGGTCCCCGAGGACTCGCTTCTCGTGGGCCTGACATGAAGACTCCTCTCGAGAGAGATCCTTTGGTATTACCGTCGTAATGCAGCTCGCCTATTGCGTGACGGTGGTATCATTGGTATCTATGACCTTGAGAATCTTGTCCGTCAACGTAGAAACTATCCCGTGAGTGGGTCATTTTGGGTAAAGAATCTAAAACTATCTTTATACCTATTAGGAGGGTGGGAGATACTTGTGATAGCCTTGATCCCGCACTGTTGCATTCATAAACATTTACATATGCATCATAACTTACACTAGTTTTTATTTTCAGGGAAGCATTTATATTGACAGGTTGAAATACATTCACAAAATGGCCGCAAGTTCAGAAAAGAGAAAGACTATTCAGCTTAAGGCACTCAAACCTGATGTTAGTGTGGTCATGAACTGTTTGAAAGAAATGCCTACCATCTTCAAGAAGACTCTGATAGGAAGGTTTGGCCAGGTGACCGATCTGCTAATGATTGAAGTACAGGTCCCTGCTATTACGGCTTTGGCACAATTTTATGATTCGCAAATGAGAAGCTTCTTATTTCAAGATTTCTACTTAACACCTGCTATTGAAGAGTTTGAGGGGTTCCTAGGTTTCCCGGTCAAGGGTAGGGAACCTTATACTATGATAGGGCAGACTCCAGAAGTGGAAGAATTGGTCGATGCTCTCAAAATGTCGATTTCAATAGCCAAAGCTAGTTGGAAGAAAAGAGAAGATTTCTTTGGCTTTAGAAGCATTGTACTAGAGAAAGAAGCAATTAAGATGTTAAAGAACAAACAATGGGATGCTTTGGTGAATGTATTGGCTCTCCTCATCTATGGGCTAGTATTGTTTCCCACTTTCGAAGATTTCATTGATTCTGCAGCTGTCAGCGTATTTTGGGTCGTTTGGAAAAAGGAGCAAAGCCCGGTACACCCTCTCTTGGCTGATGTTTTCTACACTTTACACCTTCGCCATGAAAGAAAAGGTTCAGTGTTGACATTTTGTCTCCCTATTCTCTACAAATGGCTCACTTCTCACATACTCAAACGTCACGCCACCGTCCCTACTTTGAACAGTGGGGAATGGGCTCAATTTCTAGTATCTATCTCTGAAAAGAATATCACCTGGTACCCGAACAAGTTGGAAGTAAGTGAAATCATCATGAGCTGTGGTAGTTTTTGCAACGTACCGTTAATCGGATCAAAAGGTTGTATAAGCTATAACCCTATACTAGCCATACGACAATTTGAGTACCCAATGTTAGGGAAGCCTGAAGACAAAGAACTAGAAGAAATGATCCTCCATGAGAGAGGTGCCAAGGATCCTTCACTTCTCTGTCAGATTGTACGATCTTGGCAGAAAGTTCATACTAAAGGATCAGATTTGAGAAGAAGGGATGGTGTGACCAGGATGCCTTTTCGGCAGTGGGTTCTAGAGAGGGTCAAAATAGTTAAGCTCCCCTTTTCTATTGAGGCATCTCCTAAACTTACCACTCCGCAACCGGTACCCGTATCAGTCGAAGAAGTGGAAGAGATGAGAGTCAAGATAGCCCAGCTAGGGAAAGAAAACAAAGATTTACAAGTCAAGCTTCAAAACGTGACTAATGAAAAGAATCACATAAGGTATGAGATTGAGAGAAAGGATAAGCGAATTGAAGAGATGGGAAGCAAGATTAATGAAGAAAAGGGTAAAAGGAAAAGGACCAAAGTATGTATCAACCAGGCTGACAGTTGTTTAGAATCCCTCAAAGAGCAGCTGGAGCACGCTCATAGAAAATGGCGAGAGAATGAACAGTGGTATTTTCTAGCCACTAAACAGAATAAGGAGATCAGGGAGACATTAGGAGCTGAAATCAAGACACTTGGTGCTGCATTACGTCAATCAAGAGCTGACAAAGATAGAGAATGTCAACTCAAGGAAGAAGCCCTAAACTCATCTTGGGTTAAACCGGAAGACTGGCGTAAGATATGCGTTGACATGGATGGGCTCAAGAAGTTTATTAAGTATCAGGAGAATCAGATAGGAGCTATCAAGGAAGACCAAGCAATTTGGTCTGCTGCAAGAGACCAGTTAGCTCGTGATGTTGCGGCATATGAGCAATCCATTCACATCATGAAGGATAACCGAGACGCATACCGCAACAAGCTAAATGGGTTGGTGGAATTTTGTAACTGGTTGGCCAAAGATTTGATATGGAAACATAGAGATGCTATGGAAGCCATAGACGACTCTACCGCTCCGGCTATTTATGAGTTCATATGTGTGTGCAAGGAAATGTTGGCAAGATTCAAGGAAGAGCTCAAGGAGCGCGAAACAAGAAGAAATGAAGCTTGAAGTTTTCTTTGTTTTTCTATTATTTTTCGCAAATTTATATTCCTGGATGGATTGTACTCTATTTATGTTGGAACAATTTGAATGAATGAGGAGTAGTCTTTTTAATTTATTTGTTCTTGTGCTGTTTGAATGATTGATAAATAATCGTTGGTATAAATGCTTCCCTAAAAAAAATATAATAAATAAAAAAAAACACAATCATAATCATAAGCATAAACATAAGCATTTTGCACCTTCACCCGACAGTACAACTCATCGGACTTTTCCTTTCTACCTCCAGAATTTGAAAGCTGACTACTCAACATCGCTACGAGACTAGGCGCAACTTTCAAATGACGCTTGAACAAATGGAAGAGACTCAGAACACCATGAGGGGTGACATCGACGCTCTCAAGATGAAGATGGATCAGCTGCTGGAGACAATGCTAACGTTAGCCCAAAAAGAAAACAATGATGAGACTTTTGCTAATGCCAAGAAGGTGGCTGACAATATAGGAACTTCTGGGATTGTTAAAACTCCCCACGTGGACCTCGTCGACCGTTCCACATCCGCGCGTCAGGGCTCTGAAGCAAACATGGATGAACAATATGATGCTTTTTACCAACCTCCACCACCTCCTCCTCAACACAATATGGGGGTTACTAATGACCTTGCTGCAGATAGACTACGAACTGTTGAAGAGAAAATCAAGTCATTGGAAATCAAAAAGACTCTAGGCTTGGATGCTATTGACATGTGCCTAGTTCCGGGATTGGTGATACCAAAGAAATTCAAAGTCCCAGACTTTGAGAAGTACAAGGGGGTCAGCTGCCCCAAAACCCATCTAAGAGCGTACTGTCGCAAGATGGCGGCTCACATTGATAACGACTTGATCTTAATACACTACTTCCAAGATAGCCTCAGTGGGGCATCATTGGAATGGTATATGCAGTTAGAAAAAGGACAAATCAGCACGTGGAGAGATCTAGCAGATGCGTTTTCACAACATTATCAGTATAATACTGATTTGGCACCGAATCACACGCAGCTGCAAGATATGAATCAACGTAACAACGAGTCATTTAAAGAATAAGCCCAAAGGTGGAGGGAATTGGCTACCCGTGTTCAACCACCATTGCTGACTAAGGAGTTAACTGACATGTTTATGGGAACTCTACAACCTCAGTACTTGGATCGCATGCTTGGGTCCAATTTCCCTAACTTTGCTGAAGTGGTGTCAGTAGGTGAAAGAATCGAGAGCACTTTGAAAAAGAACAAGGCTGCAGTCCCAATGAATGGAGGAAGAAAGCCTTTTATGAAGAAAAGGGGAGATGAGGCTAATGTCGTGATGAGAGGACAAAGGGGCAGAGCTCCGGTAGATATCCAGTATCAACAAGTAGCTGCAGTAGCCCAAGCTCCCTACCAACAACCAGCTCAACAATAGAATCAACAACAGAATTATCAGAGAGTTCCTCCACTGCAATATCAGAATGCACCGGCTCAGAGACAGCAAAGGCCGAGACAACCAAGAAGACAACTTGACCCGTTGCCTATGTCATATGGACAGATTTTTGCTCAGCTAAATCAGAGTGGACACTTAACATTGCGAGATTTACGTCCGACAATCTTTCCATATCCTCCTGGGTACGATGCCAATGCTCATTGTGAGTTCCATAAGGGAGCCCCTGGACACTCCATAGACAACTGCTATGCGTTTCAGAACAGGGTGCAAGACTTGATAGAGTCCAAAGATCTCACTTTTACACCTAGAGGTGCCAATATTACGAAGGATCTGTTACCTAAACATGAAGGTCCTTCTGTCAATGCTGTGGAAGAGAGTAGTGGTTTGAGACTAATTACAAATGTTGAAGATGTCCGTACTCCGATGGCCGTTATTGGAGAACAATTGAAGAGAAGTGGAATGATTCCCCCAAAAGAAGTGGAGAATTTGACTGACGAAGTGGTAAAGATACATTTACAAAGGCTCATAGAACATGGGATAATACAAATAGAACAGAGAGATTCGAACGTGTCTGCTATTGATATCCAGTATGATGAAACAAGTGCTTATCCGACAAGGCGACTTCGACCGGCGCCAGTAGTCTTGCAATATGATCCTTCGGAAGCCTTTCAACAGAGGCCCGCCCGACCAGCACCCGTGATTATGCAATATGATGAAGGTGACGTCAATAGACAAAAAGCAGCACAACCAGCTCCGGTGGTAATAGAGTATTCTGTCAATGAATCTGAGCCCAAAGTTTTTAAACAGAGGCCAGAGAGACTAGTGATTGAGTATGACGCTGCCAAATGCGATGCAGTTGTTGGGCCTAGTGGGATGACCCATAGCGGTCGTTTATTTGCCGCCAAACCAGTGGAAGTGCCAACTAGAAATAAAGAAAAAGCTACAGTTGAACTGCCAAGTGTTGAGCCACCCGTTGAGGTATCATCACCAAAGGCAGCGGTTACGCCAAAGGAAGTTGAGGAGTTTTTGAAGATCATCAGAAAAAGTGATTACAAAGTAATTGATCAATTAAACCAGACTCCAGCCAGAATTTCCATGCTCTCGTTGTTACTTAGTTCAGGGGCCCACAGGTTATCTTTAATGAAGGTGTTGAGCGTCGCGCATATTGCTAAAGACATCACTATAGCCCAGTTCGATGATGTGATAGCTAGCGTAACAACCGGAAACTTTCTTGGGTTTAATGATGATGACATGACCACAGAGAAAAGAAATCACAATAAAGCTCTCCATATTTCAATCAAGTGTCAAGACACATTGATATCCCGAGTCTTAGTGGATACAGGTTCCTCTTTAAATGTGCTTCCTAAGATCACCCTGGAAAGAATGCCAGTAAAAGGAGTTAGCATGAAGCCGAGTGCTCTGGTAGTCAAAGCTTTTGATGGTTCTAGGCATGCTGCTATTGGCGATGTAGACTTGCCAATAAAAATCGGACCAACTGTCTTCACCATTACTTTCCAAGTAATGGATATTTATCCAGGGTACAACTGTCTATTAGGGAGACCCTGGATCCACTATGCAGGAGCTGTTACCTCCACCCTTCACCAAAAGCTAAAATTTGTCAGTAATGACAAGGTAGTTCAGATTGGAGGAGAGGAGGATATCTTGGTAAGCCACTTGACGTCCTTCAGGTACATTGAAGTTGAAGGGGAAATGGTGGAAACGCCTTTTCAGTCTTTTGAAATGGAGAATACATTAGCGGTGCAGCGAATTTCAGATAGTCAGAGTTCAAGATCAGCAATGGCCTCTTATGAAGAGGCTAAGATGGTTGTAGATGAAGGGAACGCCCAAGGCTGGGGCAAGATGGTGGAAGTGGCTGAGAAGTTCGACAAATTCGGGCTAGGATACCATCCTTCGTCCAACACAGTGACGGTTGCACGTGACAAGAGGCAGATTCCTCCTGTAGCAGAAGTTTTCAAGAGCGTCGGGCATATCTTCGATCATACATCCGCCATGGTAATTGAAGATGAGGCTAATGACAAAGGAGTCTCCGCAAGCTGGATCCGACAGGCTGAACCTGGTGAAGAATTGAAGAACTGGAAGACCATCGAAATACCCCAATTCTTCCCTCTTCAAAAGTAAAGTTTTAATTAATTTTCAAAACCCTACGCTCTGCCCAAGGCGTAGTGGAGCTTTGTATCGGGCCTCCTGATGTTTCGAAACATGTTTAACGTGAATAAATTTTGATTTGCATTCAATTCTTTTGCTCATTTTCTTTCCTACTTTTTTCATAATTAATGGCATTTCTTTCCCGCACTCACTTTCCTAAATAAGCTGCATAAATCATAAACATGCAGAGACACTATCGAGGTCCTTGATATCGACACTGCTATAGGCCTTTATGGTTTTGATTGTCCAATATACCGAGAGGATGAGGAAGACGAGGATGAGCTCCCAAACGAATTGGCTAGGTTGCTGCAGCAAGAAGAGAAGGTCATTATGCCGCATAAAGAGGATGTCGAGATTATCAACCTAGGTTCAGAAGAAAATAAAAGGGAGATAAGGGTTGGCGCGTCTCTTCGGGATACTGTCAAGGTAAAGTTGGTAGGGCTCCTTCGAGAATATGCTGATGTATTCGCATGGTCGTATCAGGACATGCCTGGTCTAGATACGAACATCGTTGTACACAAGTTGCCACTCAAAGAAGAGTGTCATGCCGTCAAGCAGAAGTTGATAAGAACCCGTCCTGATATGGCTCTGAAAATCCGTGATGAAGTCCGAAAACAATTCGATGCAGGATTCTTAGCAGTGGCCAAATATCCGCAATGGGTTGCAAATATTGTTCCAGTGCCGAAGAAGGATGGGAAGGTCCGTATGTGTGTGGATTATCGCGACTTAAACATAGCAAGTCCTAAAGATGATTTTCCATTGCCTCATATTGATGTGTTCGTAGATAATACGGCTCAGTTCTCCGTTTTTTCCTTCATGGATGGATTCTCTGGTTACAATCAAATTAAGATGGATCCAGATGACATGGAAAAGACCACGTTCATTACACCATGGGGCACATTCTGTTACAAGGTAATGCCATTTGGGTTGAAGAACGCTGGGGCAACATACCAACGTGCAATGGTAACACTCTTTCATGATATGATTCATAAAGAGATCGAAGTGTACGTTGACGACATGATTGCTAAGTCCCAGACTGAAGATGAACATTTGGTTAATTTGGAAAAATTGTTCGCCAGACTGAGAAAGTTCAAGTTGAGACTTAATCCCAACAAATGTACGTTCGGGGTGCGGTCTGGAAAGTTGTTGGGCTTTATCGTAAGCCAGAAAGGAATTGAGGTAGATCCTGATAAAGTAAGGGCGATTCAGGACATGCCTGCACCAAGGACCGAAAAGGAGGTGCGTGGATTTCTAGGGAGGTTGAATTATATCACAAGATTTATTTCACATCTCACAGCCACTTGCAAGCCAATTTTTAAGTTACTCAGGAAAGATCAGCCGGTTGTGTGGAATGATGAATGCCAAGGGGCATTTGATGCAATCAAAGAATATTTACAAGAACCACCGATCTTGATACCACCAGTTCCTGGAAGGCCGCTCATTATGTACTTAACTGTGCTAGAAAAATCCATGGGTTGCGTATTAGGACAACAAGATGATTCATGCAAGAAAGAGCATGCTATTTACTATCTTAGCAAAAAGTTTAACGACTGTGAGACTAGATATTCTTTGCTTGAGAAAACTTGTTGTGCACTTGCATGGGATGCTGGACGCCTCAGACAATATATGCTGACACACACCACATACTTAATCTCTAAGATGGATCCAATCAAGTACATCTTTGAGAAGCCTGCTCTTACCGGTAGGATAGCCCGATGGCAAATGCTTTTGTCTGAATACGACATCCAGTATGTCGCTCAGAAGGCTATCAAAGGCAGTGTGCTAGCGGACCATTTGGCCCACCAACCCGTGGAAGATTATCAGCCGTTGAGGTTCGACTTTCCAGACGAAGATATTATGATGGCAAAAGATTACGAGGAGCCAGGGCCAGATGAAGGGCCAGAACCAGGGGAGCGATGGACTCTTATGTTCGATGGTGCTTCTAACTCTTATGGACATGGAATTGGGGCAGTGATTACATCTCCCAAAAATTTTCACTTGCCGTTTACGGCCAAACTCTGTTTCCCGTGCACTAACAATATAGCAGAGTATGAGGCATGTATACTAGGGCTAGAAGAGGCCATTAACTTGAGAATCAAAACTCTCGATGTGTTTGGAGATTTTGCTCTAGTAATTTACCAGATAAGAGGCGATTGGGATACAAAGCATGAAAATTTAATTCCATACCGGGATTATGTGGCCAAATTGCTCCCCCGATTCGATGATATTACTTTTGCTCACATACCTCGAGAAGAGAATCAAATGGCTGACGCTTTGGCAACTCTGGCATCCATGTACAAGTTGATATGGCCTAATCACCGACCGTCTATTGATTTATGATGCTTTGAAGAGCCCACGCATTGCCTGACTACTGATAAAGATGCAGATGAAAAGCCGTGGTTTTATGATATAAAGCGATATCTTGAAAAGAACGAATATCCCGGTGGAGCCCTGGGTATCGACAAAAGAACTTTGCGAAGATCGGCATCCAACTTCTTCCTCAACGGAAATGTATTGTACAAGCGCAACTATGACACTGTTTTGCTTAGATGTGTGGAGAAACGTGAAGCTGAACAAATTCTAAAAGACATCCATGAGGGCTGCTTTGGAACTCATGCGAATGGACATACCATGGCAAAGAAAATATTGAGAGCGGGCTATTATTGGCTTACCATGGAAGCAGATTGTTATCATCATGCCCGAACTTGTCACAAGTGCCAAATATACTCTGATAAAATTCATGTACCCACCACTCCATTGAACATCTTAACCTCACCATGGCCCTTCTCCATGTGGGGAATAAATATGATTGGGATGATTGAACCAAAAGCTTCAAACGGACATCGCTTCATACTTGTGGCTATAGACTATTTCACCAAGTGGGTTGAAGCTGCTTCATATACCAACGTTACTAAGCAAGTAGTCGCTCGCTTCTTGAAACACAACATTATATGCAGATATGGAGTGCCTAACCGCATCATCACTGACAATGGGTCGAATCTCAACAACAAAATGATGGACGAGTTGTGCGCCAGTTTTAAAATAGAACACCATAACTCGACACCATATAGACCCAAAATGAATGGAGCCGTGGAATCAGCCAATAAAAATATCAAGAAAATCATCCAGAAGATGGTGGTCACGTACAAAGATTGGCACGAGATGTTACCCTTTTCATTACACGGCTACCGTACTTCAGTACGAACTTCAACAGGGGCAACTCCCTACTCGTTGGTTTATGGCATGGAGGCAGTTCTCCCAATAGAGGTCGAAATCCCTTCGCTGAGGGTTTTAATGGAAGCTCAACTTGATGAAGCCGAATGGGTAAAGATGAGGTTTGAAGAACTTAATCTCATTGAGGAAAAGCGCTTGACAGCCATATGCCACGGCCAGCTTTATCAGAGAAGAATGAAGAGAGCATTCGACAAAAGAGTGCATCCCAGGACATTTGCACAAGGAGACTTAGTACTCAAGAGGATCATGGCTATGTATAATGAATCTAGGGGCAAATGGACGCCAAACTACGAATGCCCATATGTGGTAACAGAAGCATTCTCTGGTGGTTCCCTAAAGCTCGCAACCATGGATGGGGAGGAGTTACCTTATCCAGTGAATGCAGATTTGGTCAAACGATACTTTGACTAAAAAAGTGGAATAGTAGAGCCGCTAAGTCGAAAACCTGAAAGGGCGACTTAGGCAAAATTGGCTATCCCGGTGAACCGAAAATCCAAAAGGGCGGTTCAGGAAAAAATTAGGGATAAAATAAGAATAGGCCCGCTGAGTTGAAAACCTGAAAGGGCGGCTCAGGCAAAAAAGGGCGTCCCGATGGATTGAAAACCCGAAAGGGCGATCCAGGAAAAAGTTAGGGGCAAAATTCCAAGGCAAAGTATCCATTATGCATGATCACTTGACCCTAGTACATTATCAAGAGACATAGTTGATCCGGCCATTTTTCTATGAAGCAAGGTGTTAAAGACCTCCAAAGTCATAAGGACTATAGCAGTGTCAAAACTTAAAGGAACTCTGATTTTTGCCATTAGGTTTTTTCTTGCACTGTAATCACCTCATTAAGGGGTTACATCTTTGTATACTTACCCATTCAAGGTTCAAATCAATATAAAGAGAGATTTCTCAATTAAATTATGCTCACTCTTCTACTTTATCTGATTATTTGCAAATTAATTTTATTTTGATAATTTGTGTTCGAAACTTCAGCTAAAAAATAAAAATATAACTTTTGACAAGGTATAGAACTTGTTTTGATAGTGGGGAAAATAGATGGTCTCCAAGAAAAATGTCAACAAGTAGAAGCATTGAATTAGTCGTCAGCTGCCCAAGCTTGCCATCATGAAAAGCTTTGCCTTTCTAAAGGGTTTGTATGATATGGTTTCCCCCAGCTTCGAGTTCAAGAACTAAACTGGGGCAATCAATTCCCCCGATCGTCATGGAGTATCCAAATTTGGTATGTCGAGTAGTCTAATCCTCTCATTACCCCACAGAAAGCCCAATCTTTTATTGGCAACATCAAAAAGCCACTCCAATTGGCACCTTAAATTCACCCTAAAAGTCCAGTCCTCATTGGCAACCACTAAAAGTCCACCCTCGTTGGCATCCTCAATAACCAAAGTCCAAACCATTTGGAAACTACCGAATCCAGTCCCTGGTGATGTCCCCGACAGGATATTATCCCCAGCATACCTAGTCGCTGCATTATCATAAGCACGACATACAGCCTCATATGATAATTGTAACACCTATTTTAATTATTTAGTCATTTTATTATTATTTTAAATATTATGTGTTGGTGTGCCCTTTGGTGGGGGTGTATTTGGTGATGTTTGGTGGGTGTCCCTAATGTGGGAGGATTATTGGTGGTGTTTTGGTGAATATAATAATATAGTGTATAATATTAATATTGGTGGGAATATTATTATTATTATTATATTTATTATAGTTACTATTGTTATTAATATTATTATTATTTTGGTGAGATAATATTATTATTATTATTATTATTATTATTATTTTATTAAGTTATTATTATTATTATTAAGTTATTATTATTATTGGGATTAAAGAATTAAAATAGAGAATGTGAGGGGTTAGTAGTTTTACGATACATTGTGAGAAGTTAGAGAAAGTGGAAAAAGAACGATAGAAAGGAGAGAAGTGAGAAGAACGGAAAAGGGAGCGAAGAACGAAGGAACGGGGGAAAATCAGAATTGGCCAAACCTTGGAGGGTTCTTTCATCTATCAACCGATTAACAAGGTAAGGGGGGAGAAATTTGATTGGGAATGGTATATACATGTATAGGGTAGTGGGGAGTCCTTAACCCCGTAGGAGATTGATCGATATATGATTTTCTGTATTATATGTGGTGATTGTTGTTGATTTTTGATGGTTGGATATTAAACGTTGATGAATTGTTGTTTTTGGCCAATTTGGCATATAGGTGATTTTACGGCTTTTAGGGAAATTCTATAGGGATTTTGATGTATCAATAAAGTGTCTAGGTGATGATTTTGGGATTGGGATTAGGAATCATTTAGGCTGAATTACGTGTAATGTTGGTACTGATGTTAAGGTGTGAATTGGGATAGGAGATTAGAGTTATTTGGCCTAGATAGCAATTTGCAGAACTGTGAGAAATTGGTGAAATCGCAGCATTCGCTGGGCTTCGCCTGGCGAGTGTTGGCGAAGCTTCGCCTGGCGAGTGGAGGCGAGTGTTCGCCTGGCGAGCTGAGGCGAATGGCAGCGAATAATTCAGAATTAAATCCCAGACCTAAAGGGTAGGAACTTCGCCTGGCGAGTGTGGCCAGCGAAGGTTCGCCTGGCGAGTGAATGCTTCGCCTGGCGAATGCACGATAGTTGGAAAGGGGGCTTCGCCAGCAGGTTCGCCTGGCGAATGCCAGCGAAGGTTCGCCACGGGGGTTCGCCTGGCGAATGCCAGCGAACGTCGCAGAACCAGAATGTGATTTTTTGTGATGTTTTGGCCTTGATGCACTGTAAGGTTGGTGAGTGTGGGATTTAACTTGCGTACTGGTGATAGTACGTGTTTCCCTTGATATTGTCGGTGGACAATTAGTTGAGGTATATGTATGTAGTGATCAGTAGGATCGTGTACCCCGAGTGGTGGGATATGTTTATATCTTGGTGTTAAAGTATGAACTTGTTTACTATCTGGTTGATTTATATGGTGTTGGTGTATGTTATATCTGTACATATATGCATTGATGTATGATGATATGATCAGGAGGATCGTGTGCACGTTGAGTGCCTAAATATATTAGTTATGCATTGGTGTGTGCATATCATGGTGTTTTGGTGGGATGAATCATGTCTTAGGAGGAGCGTAAGTGATTCATCTGTACTCCTTTGTGGAGAATGGTGGGGGATAGATCATGTCTCAGGAGGAGCGTAAGTGATCTATCCAGGTTCGATTGAATGAACCAACGAGTCGGTACCGCATGCATGGTGTTGAGTTTCATTTTGCATTATAATATGTTATATTGTAATTTGAACAGTAGGTTCGTCATATGGTGTTGTTAGGGGTGAATCTTGGTGTGTTGGTGTGTTGTACTACCTTATTTACATGTATTACATTACCATTGTATTTTTGATCATGATTTCTCACCCCTTTGTTGTTGTTGTGGTCTGTGCTTCTTCGGAAGTACAGATAATCCAGGTGCTTAGCTAGCTTGGATATTGGTGTGATTGTCGAGTCTAGGATGCTCTGATACGTAGCACGGGACTTGGGCGTTTTTATTTGTTTTATGTTGAACTTATATTTTATTTCCCTGTGAACGTATCAAACTTTTATTGAATTTTATTATTTAACATTCCGCTGTATTTGGAGAAAAACCTTTTTATAAGGAAACGTTGTTTTTATGTGATATCCCACTTGGGAGAATTGGAACTCTGATTTTGTTTATTTATAATGTTTATTAATTTAGATGATTTTGGGAAGTGGGGTGTTACAATAATCATATCAAGCATTAAAATATCATTTGCATTCACATCGTGCACTCCCTAGCAGTTACATCTTAGTTGCATGTTTAGGCATCATAAAACATTGCATTACATAGTAATGTAGCAGGATCCAGGATCAGTTCGCAAAGCATCTTGATCAGTCCTCCAGTGAAGTTGGCAGTATGACTCTGAAAGGAGTTAAGACCCCACGAGTTCAGGGAATTCTACTCCCCAGCAAGTCATTCTTCAACCATGCAGTTGATGATGATAATCCTCAGCAACTATTGCTCTGGTAGCTCCCCAACCAGAGGTTATTTTAGAGAGTTTATGGAAGACTTCTCCCCTGCTGAGTTTGGACAACGCTGTTCCTCTAATAGGAATTTTAGCTCAATTATTCCTCAGCAAAATTATCACTCGAGATACTGCATTGGTATCATCGAAGAGCCTTAATGGATAAGCTACTGCTTCGACCACCAGAAGAATCTCAAGTTTTGTTCGAGATACTGCTTTGGTATCATCGAAGAACCTTATGGGATAAGGGACTGCTTCGACCACCCGAAGAATCTCAAGTTTTGATCAGAGATACTGCTTTGGTATCATCGAAGAACCTTATGGGACAAAGGACTGCTTCGACCACCCGAAGAATCTCAAGATTTGATCAGAGATACTGCTTTGGTATCATCGAAGAACCTTATGGGATAAGGGACTACTTCGACCACCCGAAGAATCTCAAGTTTTGATCAGAGATACTGCTTTGGTATCATCGAAGAACCTCATGGGATAAAGGACTACTTCGACCACCCGAAGAATCTCAAGTTTTGATCAGAGATACTGCTTTGGTATCATCGGAGAACCTTATTGGTTAAGGGACTGCTTCGACCACCCGAAGAATCTCAAGATTTGATCAGAGATACTGCTTTGGTATCATCGAAGAAACTTATTGGATAAGGGACTGCTTCGACCACCTGAAGAATCTCAAGATTTGATCAGAGATACTGCTTTGGTATCATCGGAGAACCTTATGGGATAAGGGACTGCTTTGACCACCCGAAGAATCTCAAGTTTTGATCAGAGATACTGCTTTGGTATCATCGGAGAACCTTATTGGATAAGGGACTGCTTCGACCACCCGAAGAATCTCAAGATTTGATTAGAGATACTGCTTTCGTATCATCGAAGAACCTTATGGGATAAGGGACTGCTTCGACCACCCGAAGAATCTCATGTTTTGATCAGAGATACTGATTTGGTATCATCGAAGAACCTTATGGGATAAGGGACTGCTTCGACCACCCGAAGAATCTCAAGGTTTGATTAGAGATACTACTTTGGTATCATCGAAGAACCTTATGGGATAAGGGACTGCTTCGACCACCCGAAGAATCTCAAGTTTTGATCAGAGATACTGATTTGGTATCATCGAAGAACCTTATGGGATAAGGGACTGCTTCGACCACCCGAAGAATCTCAAGTTTTGATCAGAGATACTGATTTGGTATCATCGAAGAACCTTATGGGATAAGGGACTACTTCGACCACCCAAAGAATCTCAATTTTTGTTCAGAGATACTGCTTTAGTATCATCGAAGAACCTCAACGAATAAGGGACTGCTTCGACCACCCAGAGAATGTCAAATTATTTTGTTCATCTTTCGCATCCTGTTACCCCGTTCTAGTATATCTCACTGCAGTTTACTTGCTTATCGGACAAATTTCGGGATCTGCTTGTATCTAATTGACTTCCACCTTAAAATGAACGCCATGCAGCAGTTCATTCTCTCAAGTTTAAGGCAATTCGATAGGGGCATCTGTCATACCCCAAATTTGTCCTACTTCGGTATTTAATGAATGTTTTAGTGCTTCGTGACTTCTAGCCATGACTCTCTAAAGTTTCGTTTGTAAAAACCATGTGTGTACACATTGTGGTTATAACCCCTTGCAATTTATGTTGAATTCTCGTGGGAAGAGCGCACCTCCAACCCCGTATACCCAAAATCATGTATGTCTCATGATCAGACATATATGATATGGACAATGACATCAAATACATGATTTGATCTACCTCGCAACATGACTGTTGGTTTTCAAGAAAACTAAACCCTACTTCAACTTGGTTACGAACTTCTCTAAAGGTTGTGTGAGCCTCGCTACACGTTGCTTGTTACGATTTGCACTTAATTCAAGTTGTTCAAAGGTACTTGCTTCTAGACACGTTCGATTTAGCCTCAAGCTTTGTTCGATTTGATTGCAAGCGTAGTACTATATTTGGATTCTAAATCAGTTTGTGACAAACTTAGATTTAGCCTGCAAATTTCAAGTCATAATCGGATTAGAATTTGGAGGCAATTAGTCCAAAGGCTTATGGTGTGATGCATCGGTTCATAATTATATAAGCTATGTTAAAGGAAAGATGAATCCATATTGGTCAAGAGATTCCAAATAGATTCTAATGGCTTCAAGTTGATCCCAAACCTTATTCCAATTTGTTTTGAGATATATTTCAAGTAGATACTAAAGGAATGAGATCATTACTAAATTAAGTTACTTTGTTTTCGAATCAAGCACATGCCTTATTTAAAAATTCATGATTGAATTGATTAGTGCAAATTTGAATTATTTTCAAGACATGGAAAGTTGTTTTAAGCTGAACCGTCTTTCTTTTGCGAGCCATGAGGTTATGACTAGCTAAAAACCATTCCAAGTGATAGCTTTGAGCCATTGTTCGAGATTTCTCAAGACTGGGTCAGTTAGTTGTTAAACATGTCACAAATTCAGTGATAAGATAAGTTGGGATTTATCTAAGACATGTACAAGCCAAATTCATCGTCATAAGTTTTGCAAGATTGATAAAATCTGAATGACATCGTGGTTATAACATTTACAAATATAATCCCAAAGAAGCACATGCAAAACGTCAAAAAAGGGGTGCAATGGTTGAAAACATTGGGGCCAATTCTCACTGACTATGACAAACTAACCATGACCTCCACTCACAATGGTTCACCAGTTCACCTGCAGGGTATTCCCAAACCCGGTCCAGCAGAAGCAAATCTTCATCAACTCCAATGCTTAATTCACATCAAGGCTATTGACACGTGTGTTTATCTACAGCTTATCACTCCCAAGCCTTTTCAAGAATAATTGAGAATACCCAGGCCATTATGGTGATGTTCGGGTGTATCCGGAGAAAGGAGCCATTTGTTTTCTCTCTGCTGACCTGCATATGACCAAGTCTCACATTAACAAACAAGAAGGATGGTCCACATGAAATCATGTTACATAGAAATCTATGAAAGACTTGCGCATATGGGATTGCTTACAATGAAATTGAACCGATGATGAATTCAAAGCTAGCAGTTCAGGCTACATAAGTCTCTTACCAAAGGCAAAGGTGATTTTACTCGTCTGCGGAAATTTTCACCGAGCCTTCATCATACCATGACCAAGCTTCCATTTGGTATACATTGCATGAGTTAAAGCTCCTAGAGCTTAATACTTTGAATAACAAGCATCACATAAGGAAAAGCTGGCGCAAGCTTGTTGTTGGTCTTTCTCCTTGTCGTATCAAACCCGTGTTATGCCAAGCCTCCCATGAGCGCATACATGAATAAGAAATAAAGGTGGTTAGTACAACAAGATCATATACGATTCAAAGAGGAAAATTGATTTGGAAGCATTCTTAAGCATGTATAAGTCAATAGCAGCAGTAATTAGCAAAAGCGAAAATAAAATGCGGCAGCATGGACATGTTGTCTTGAAATGTTGTAAAGCTCGTGAGTGCTCAAACTAGCTGATGGTTCCCTTGGCCAGATCCTCGACTCAATCAATCATGTCATTGCGAAAACGTTGCCGTATCAAGGAGCACTGCTACTTGGAGAAAGTGGAGAAGCGGTTGTGGAAGTATTAATTGAAATAAGTCATATGGCCATCCGCATCACCTATATAATGAAATTCTAGCAAAAACAATGTTACAATCCGAGCAACGTGCAGAATTGTTACTGCAGCAATTCGGTGCACCAGACCCATGTCATGTTCACATATGCGTAAAACAGAATGTTCAGTGCCTAATTGTACCTGATACACGTGAATGTTATCAAAGCGGTAACCTCGAGTCTTCTCAATATCGCGGCTCATAATCCTTCATGATTTCTTCATCTTGCTAGGAAAAGAGGTGATACCCCAATACAATCTTCAGTGCCCATCAATACCTTCTTCATGCGCGAAAGAGTTAATCATCGTCATTTTCGCCATAATTGTTATCCACATGACAAACTAGGGAGGGTCAACCACCTAAATTATGGGGATATTCCATTTTATGGAGCTCTAGTGTTGTACCTGCAAAAGATGATAGTAAAAATGTGATGTCATCCAAGCCAAAATATTGAATAACAAAATGATGTTTGCCAAAACAATGACAGAAACAATACAATTCAAGAGGGTCACTTTTTATATATGTGGATATGCCATGATGTGAAGAAGAAAGCTACAAGACTCATAAGAACATTTTCTCACATGGAAATACACCTGTGAAGGTCATAAGAGGATAAGCATACAAATGATGAATCTTTAACCATACAATGGAAAATAAGTCACATACCAACAGGTGTGTCAAGGTGTGTCAAAGTTTACTTCATTCTCTTCAATACCAAGATCCCGTGAAGCTCATCTACAAAACCATGAATAAAACTTAAGTCAGAGGAGAGCAACTGATGTGGATCTTTACGGGCGCCGTTTTGTTAATTCAAGGAGTTTCATTCAGTTCCAATAGTACTCTGTCAAGGGCCATGGAAATCACCGGCTTGAGCTTTTTGGTGTACGTTCTTCACTAAATAGGCTGACCCTGTCAAAAAGAAAGAAGGCGAGTTTCTAAAGATAGGAAACCAGAAACAGAGGATTTGAACCATAAAAGTTTATAAAGCCAAGAGAGCTACTACCAAGAGTGTAACAATTGTCGAGGTTGATCCATCTGCCATGAATAGTGAACCTGTAAAAAGTAAAGTTTTGATTAACAGAGTTCATCAGGGTCAAGAAGACACACGAAAGAAGGGATTGTGAAAACCAAAAACTAGAAGCCTCGAGAGTTCATGCCATAAAGAGGGCCATAATCCATTCGTGAGCAATGTAACCATCATTACTCAGGCTGCACAAATACTTCACACCAAGTTTAGAATTCATAACACATGAAGAAGGTGCAGTTTGCATACCTCTCATTCTAGAACAGTATCACAAGTTCCAATATTATGACAGTTCTGACTACATAAGCAAGAGCTCTTCTCTTATTCATGCCTCGTTCGTCAAATCTCTGCGCCAAGTGCATACAAAGTAAGGAGATACGAGGAATTAGTCTACGCTTGACAAATCACACACCAAGATACTGTAGAGCAGGTTTACCAACTGTTTTCCTTATGAACAAAGGCAACTTATCTACAATCCTCCAAGCAATAGTGTGTTTCCTTCAAGTAATAACCAAAATCTGCGGGAATGAAACATGAATACAGGGAATTAGAATAAATTATCAAAGAATGTGTTTCCAGTTTTGGGTGGCGGAATATTGACTCAAAAAAACATCAAGCACTTAGTTAGGATATCATGGTCCTCTACCTGCAAGATGATGACCGAAGAGAATCCCTGCCCCTCACTTTGACCCAACAGAACAGGTTTTGGGCACCGCTTTCACGTTGAAGTCACCATATGCCTTCTTTTTCCTCCTAGTTTTTCGAAAGAGACAATGCTCTGAATTCCAAATAAAGGTGAAATAAAAAGCGTCAAGAACATATGAATATGAATCTGGATGACAGCCGTAGAGAAGAAGTAAGTCACAGCTTGGTATACCAATTTCATTGCAGTCAATATTGCACAACTGCAGATGAGATCTTTGCCTTTGGTAAGAGTAAGCACCTGTAGAAATAAAACTGAGTCAGCCCAAACCAGTAAGGGGTCATCACTCCATTGCAAAATTCATGACAGAGAGAACAAGACAGTGTATCATCCATAAGGAAATAGTTGGTATAATAGTTCACGTAGGAAGAAAGCAAGATCTGAAATGTTAAGTAAAAATAAAGTTGAAATAAAAGCCACGTCATCACAGTGAAAATCCCAAGAATTCACATGGTAAAAATAAAGGTAAAAACAGATATTTTGAGGCTCACTACAGACAAAACACAGGGGTCATTGTCGTTCAAATCCCATAGGATCGGTGATAGTGGTAGTAGCGCATAACAGACTTGTACTACAAAAAACTACACCTCATCGTCCTACACAAAACCTCACACGATTCAAACAATTTTTCATCAGCAAATTTTGATTCTCGCACGTACCAAAACAAACCCTAAAATCCCCTATAAATACAACTTCATTCATAGAAAAAAAAGGAGGAAAAAACCCTAACATTACTCTACCCAAATTATTACCCAAAACCTTCACTCCAAAGCTCTCATCGATAAAGAGTCCTCAGATTCATCATCAGAATCTAAGTGGGCTTTGAGCTTAGCCATGAATCGCAGAGGAGATAACAGACGAAAACAAGAGGAAAGATGTGGAAAAAATACGAATTAAAGAAAAAGGAAGCAGCCAAGAAGTAGCGGTAGAAGAACAGTTCGCAAGACACAAAAAGGGAATCAAATATTCAGAGAGTGCTCAAGGATTCATACCTTCAGGTCAGCTCGAAATCAAAACTGTGTTTATCTTCGTAATGTATACTCTGTATTTTCTCATTCTTGCTTGTTGTTGATTTTGCCGTTAATAAGTTGCCGCTACTTAGAATGATGTTCGCTTGTGCTTTAGATTGTTATTGACATCTTGTTTGTTTTGGGTTCAAATCATGTGAGAGTTCGAAATCGTAGCAGGTATTGAGAGTTGATGGGAAACGTATGTTTGAGTTTAGGATTAGTTTCCCATTGTTTTCTTCTTCCTTTTTCGTGAATAGAGAGTAGTAGGTGGGATAGAGAGAGATCTTAGCGGTAAGGGTTTTATTATTACCTTTGTTTCTTTCACTATGACCAAAACGTTATTTTAAAAAAATAAAAATAAAAAATATATATATGTAAAATGACATTATGAGAGGCCAACCATGTCTCAGCCTTTGATGGCACATGACTCTAAAGTGGTATTAATAAGTCATCTCATTTCAATGCCCTGTGTTGACCGTGTGAGATAATGTTACTGTATAGTCTTTTGACTACCACAATGGCTAGGAAGGAGAGGTAGTTTAAATTTTATTATATCATTTTATAAATCTTTGATTTATGTTAATTATTTCAAACTCATTTATTAAGTTTAAATACTTGTTTTTTTTTTAATTTAAAATAATAAATTTTCTTTAATGAGTTTAGTGAAAAATATCTTTTTTAATTTATATGAAAGTGGTGGATCCTTGGAGTCTAGCACTCCTTGGATCCTTAAGCGACTGCTCTCGAGGTGCACACCTTGAGTTGTGGTCGTTTCGTCTTTCATCTTTAAAACTATCCAACTTTGTTTAAACCTCCGAAATTCGCAAACCCTAATTCGAGCGGTATGCTCACCTTAATTTAACCCACCTACGCTAATATTTCTAAATTATTTTCCTAAATAACTTACGAAAGAATCGAATTCTTGGAGTCACACATTCTTTGAATTCGAGAATGATTACTATTGAGGCGTACGCCTTGTATAGTGTGTCATTCGAACTTTCGTTCTTAAAACACCTCCTCTAATTATTTGGACAATTATCGCCTTTGTCCATTCAAACATATTTCATAATTAATGAAATGAAAAAGGTATCGTTGGGATCTAGCATTCCAGCGATATCTCGACTAGTTGATTACGAGGCTGACGTCTCGTTTATCGAGTAGTCGTCGTTCCTCCTAAATTTTCAAACCATCTAATCTCGTTCCTCATCTTCGTGCGATCGAGTCTAAACCCTAGTATGTCTCTAAACCATACGTAAAATTCAAACTATTTTCTTAACTAAACTGCAAAAGAATTGAGTTCTTGGAGTCTCGCACTCCTTGAATTCTTGAGTGACCACTCTTGGGGCGTACGCTTTAGGTTGTGGATTACTCGACCTTTTCGTATATCAAACACGCGCCCTAACTATTTGGACAAATACCGCCATTGTCCATTCAAATACAATTTCGTAATTATTTGAATGAAAAAGGTGTCGTTGGGATCTAGCATTCCAACGATATCCCGATTAATCGATTGTGAGACTGACGTCTCGTTTATCGAGTAGTCGTCACTCTCCCTTAAAATATTCAACCCAACTCTCTTTTCTCGCCCTAGTGCGATTGAATTTTTCAAACACTAAATTCCTCACCCTCGTGCGATTTCTAACTCATACCTTTTACCAAGAACATTGTTTAGTCCCTTCTTCCGCGCATAACAAACTCGTGCTTCAGCCTCCCCTAGCGAGCAGACAAGCCAATGTTTAGCAGTTAGAATGCGACCTAAACTCTCGTTCATTCCAAACACAAACCTTTTACCGTAGTTGGCCGAACTACGGCTGCTATGATTCTTCATTCTCTTTCGAATGTAAGATACGTAGACACAAGATTGCGATGATCTTGGCGAGCACAATCCCCCTTTTTATCCGTAGTCCCACGAACTACGAATGCTCTGATTTTCCACTTCTTACAAGTGAAGATACGTAGGTGAAGGAAAATTGCGATCTAAACGCAGCGGAAAACAAAAATTTCCTTTAGTGATCCTTACGAATGAGCATGGTCAGTGATAGAATCGTTACCTCTTTGTGGCGATTCAGATCTTTGATGCAGAGATCACAAGCGTTGATGAAGTGCAACGCCTCTACTCAGTCCACACGAACAGCTTCCGGTCACACTGCTAGCTGCTTACGAACGGAATTATTTGAGTGAGAAAAGAGAATCAAAAACGAAATTGCATCAAGTGAAAGCTTCATCACAAGGGTTCCTTTTATAGACTCTCTTGTGGGCTGCGGGCTAAAAACCCAATTCACATGATCCATAATAATATTATATATTATTATAATAACTATTATTATAATAAATATATTTATTTTATTATTATTTTATAACCATTATAAAATAACAATAATTATTATTATATTATCCGAATTTCTATTTTTCACTTAAGTGCACCGTACCTTACGGTGTTCCTTTGATTTCTCTATCTCTCATCAAACTGTCCTTATGTGTGTGACCCTGTAGGATTTCGTGACGTTGGTAATTATATTAAATTATATATTTAACATAATAAACAGTAAGCGGTATCTAGCAACACATCACTGCAACCCAAGTCACGAAAATGTCATATGATCTGACAAAACCTTTTTCGTGATAATATATGTTTGTACAATTACCCTTTTGCCCCTATGTCTATATTGAACACAAGGCATACACTGTGTCATCCTTGTCCAGTTCAATATTGGACCCTTAGACATTTCTCCTGTTATGCAGGATTGGCAAATTCCATCTAGGACACTCATGTCCCTCAGCATGCTTCGTGGAGTGCCCATCAACTGTCTTTATGATCATCCAGTTACGGATAATGTTTGATCAGCAATAAAGCACCCGACTCTACATCTAGGGTCCATAGTGGTTTCAGGTCGAAGGGTGGTAATACACCATTATCACCATGAGAATAACTTATGACACTTTGCATAACATACTATGTAGTATTCTCATAGCGGGTCAATCCGGTATAAATATTACTCCTAATATTTACACCTATGTCAAGACTTGATAACTCTTTATCCATGATCCATGAGATGTGATCATCAGTCTATCTTCATAATAGTCTCAATGCTTTTAATGTTATCCCACTTTGCAATAAAGCTTGACTACGGATATTTTAAGAATAATGTCTTTATGTTTAATGGGATCTCATGATTAAGTCACACTTAACATTTCATTAAACAAACTAACTATTCTAGGGACTTTATTATTCTGAAAGACAAACATAATAAAGAAATGCCTTTTATTATTAAACGAATAATCCGATACAAGTACCAAAAAGTATTGGCCTCTAGGGCTTACACCAACAATCTCCCACTAGCACTAGAGCCAATTAGGCATACCCTTAATACCCATAGATCTAGTATGACCATCATGCTTCTGTTGCGCAAGAGGCTTTGTTAATGGGTCAGCGATATTGTCAAGTGTAGGTACTCTGCATATCTTCACATCTCCCCGATCGATTATCTCTCGAATGAGGTGATAACGCCTAAGTATGTGTTTGGATCGTTGGTGAGATCTAGGCTCCTTAGCTTGTGCGATAGCACCATTGTTATCACAATATAAACCAATGGGATCCACAATGCTAGGGACTATGCCAAGTTCACTAATGAACTTCTTGATCCAAACAACTTCCTTTGCTGCATTTGAGGCAGCAATATACTCGGCCTCAGTTGTAGAATCAGCAACTGTTTCTTGCTTTGAACTTTTCCAGCTCACAGCGCCACCATTGAGACAGAACACATAACCAGATTGTGATCTAAAATCATCCTTATCTGTCTGGAAGCTAGCATCAGTGTAACCAATTACATCAAGCTCTTCCTGACCTCCATATATCAAGAATGAATCCTTAGTCCTTCTCAAGTACTTAAGAATATTCTTGACAGCTACCCAGTGAGCATCACCGGGATCAGATTGGTACCTACTCGTTGCACTTAATGCATACGAGACATCTGGTCGAGTACATAACATGGCATACATGATAGATCCTATTGCAGATGCATATGGAATCTTATTCATGCGATCCCTTTCTTCCTTAGTTGAAGGGGATTGTGCTTTTGATAAACAGAGACCATGTTGCATAGGTATGAATCCTTTCTTGGAATCATGCATATTAAAGCGTCTCAACACTTTATCTATGTATGTACTCTGACTTAGGCCAAGCAGTTTTTGTGATCTATCTCTATAGATCCTAATTCCTAATATATAGGCTGCTTCACCTAGGTCTTTCATAGAAAAACAATTCCCTAACCAAGTCTTCACTTGTTGCAAGGCAGGGACATCGTTTCCAATGAGTAATATGTCATCTACATATAATACCAGAAACACGATCATGCTCCCACTAACCTTCTTGTAGACACAAGGTTCATCTTCATTTTTGATGAATCCATATTGTTTTACGGTTTCATCAAAACGAAGATTCCAGCTTCTGGAAGCTTGCTTCAATCCATAGATTGATCGCTGTAACTTGCATATCTTTTGGGCATCTTGTGGTATGTCAAATCCTTCAGGTTGTGTCATGTACACATCCTCAAGAAGATTCCCATTAAGGAAAGTAGTTTTGACATCCATCTGCCATATTTCATAATCATGATATGCAGCGATGGCAAGTAAAATTCGAACAGATTTAAGCATTGCAACTGGTGAAAAGGTTTCATCATAGTCAACCCCATGAATTTGTTTATAGCCTTTTGCAACCAGTCTTGCTTTATAGGTATGTACCTTACCATCCATGTCAGTCTTC
The DNA here is from genome assembly GCA_963859935.3 of Lathyrus sativus. NCBI lineage: Eukaryota > Viridiplantae > Streptophyta > Magnoliopsida > Fabales > Fabaceae > Lathyrus > Lathyrus sativus. Next base: position 287,085,111 of record OZ012740.1, read on the forward strand.
TTCTTGAAGACCCACTTGCATCCTATAGGGTTAACTCCTATAGGAGGTTCTACCAAGGTCCAAACCTGGTTTGTGTACATGGAATCCATTTCAGATTTCATGGCTTCTAGCCACTTCTCAGACTCAGGACCAGTTATGGCCTCTTTGTAGGTCACAGGCTCATCTTGATCCATGAGTAATACATCACCCTGATCACTTATGAGATATCCATATCTCTCAGGTTGGTGACGTATCCTGCTTGACCTACGCTGGTCTTGTTCTACTTGAGCAGGTTGCTCTTCCACAACTACTTGTGTTTCCCGCTCTAGTTCCTCCATAGGTGTTTCAATGTTTTGTGATTCTTGAATTTCTTCAAGCTCTATTTTCCTCCCACAGTTTCCTTTGGAAATAAAATCCCTTTCCAGAAAGACTCCAGTTCGAGCGACAAACACTTTGCCCTCAGAAGGATTGTAGAAGTAATATCCTCTTGTTTCTTTAGGATACCCCACAAATAAGCATTTGTCAGATTTGGGCTCAAGCTTGGTTGAAATTTGTCGTTTGACGTAAACTTCGCAACCCCAAATCTTCATGTAAGACATATGTGGTTTCTTACCACTCCATATCTCATATGGTGTCTTATCAACCTTTTTGGATGGAACACGGTTAAGTGTGTAAGCTGCTGTTAATAATGCATGTCCCCAAAAGGAGTTTGGAAGATCGACGTGACTCATCATGGATCGGACCATGTCTAACAAGGTTCGATTTCTTCTCTAAGATACACCATTCCATTGTGGTGTTCCAGGAGGAGTAAGTTGGGATAGAATCCCATACTCTTTTAGATGGTCATCAAATTCTAGGCTTAAATATTCACCGCCTCGATCTGATCGAAGAACTTTAATATTCTTACCTAGTTGGTTTTGTACTTCATTCTTGAATTCCTTGAACTTTTCAAAGGACTCAGATTTGTGTTTCTTTAAATACACATATCCGTATCTACTGAAGTCATCAGTAAAAGTGATGAAGTACTGAAAACCTCCTCTGGCTGGTATGTTCAGTGGTCCACATACATCAGTATGTATGAGTGCCAAAAGATCATTAGCCCTTTCACCTTTTCCTGTGAATGGGGACTTTGTCATCTTTCCAATTAAACAAGATCTGCATGTCTCATATGATTCATAATCAAAAGAGTCCAAGAGTCCATCTTTATGGAGTTTGGAAATGCGTTTCTCATTTATGTGGCCTAATCGACAGTGCCAAAGGTAAGTTGGATTCAACTCATTAGGTTTCAACCTTTTAGTATTAATGTTATAAATTGGCATTTCAAGATCAAGGACATATAGTCCATTATTCATTTTTGCAGTAGCATAGAATATATCATTCAAATAAATGGAGCAACAATTGCTCCTTATTATGAATGAAAAACCAAACTTGTCCAAACAAGAAACGGAAATAATATTCCTGCTAATTGCAGGTACATAATAACAGTTCTCTAACTGAATTATTAAACCACTAGGTAAAGTTAAAACATAAGTTCCTACAGCTAAAGCAGCAACCTTTGCTCCATTGCCAACTCGTAGGTCAACTTCACCTTTTGCCAAATCTCTACTCCTTTTTAGCCCCTGCACATTAGTACAAATGTGAGAACCGCATCCAGTATCTAATACCCATGATGCAAAAGTAGATAAATTAATTTCAATAACAAAAATACCTGAATTTGAAGTCTCTACTCCATTATTCTTATCTTCCAGGTACTTTGGGCAATTTCTCTTCCAATGTCCGGTCTTACCGCAATGGAAGCAAGTGCCCTCCTTTGCTATTCCTCCACTAGGCTTCAAAACAGGAGGAGTGGGTTTGGGTTTGGCAACTTCCTTGCCTTTCCCTCTACCACCCTGTTTGATGGGCCTCTTGTTCTGTTTCTTTCCATTACTGACCATCAAAATGGATTTCCCTTTTGTCTTCATATTCTGCTCAGCAGTTCTCAACATGCCTAGCAGTTCTGGAAGACTTTTGTCCAAGTCATTCATATTGAAATTCAGGACAAACTGACTGAAGCTCTCTGGCAACGATTGCAAGATCAGATCAATCGCAAGTTCTTTTCCAAGGGGAAACCCTAATCTGTCAAGGTTCTCCACATACCCAATCATCTTGAGTACATGGGGACTTACAGGGGCTCCCTCAGCTAACTTGTTGTTAAAAAGGGACTTTGAAACCTGAAACCTCTCATTTCTTGCTTGCTCTTGATAAAGCGTTTTCAGATGTCCGATCATATCGAACGCAGACATGTTCTCGTGTTGCTTTTGCAACTCAGAGTTCATGGTAGCAAGCATGAGGCAAGCGGTTTCATTGGCATCATCGAAATGCTTCTTATAAGCATCTCTTTCTGCCTTTGGTGCAGAACTAGGAGGTTCCTCCTCAGGAACTGATGTCTCCAAGACATACAGCTTCTTATCGTGCTTGAGGACAATCCTCAGATTACGGTGCCAATCCAGGAAATTTGTCCCAGACAATTTTTCCTTATCTAGGATGGATCGCAAAATATTGTTCGATGTGTTTGTTGTCATGGTAATCTACAAGAGAAATATGAAAATATAAGTATCATTAAAACAACATATTTAATTAGGCCTTTAATCAAATATGCTCCCACTATTTTATTCAAAACAAATGACCCTCATCATTTGATTCGGAAAATCCCGTTGGAAGACTTTCTAGTGGGTCGAGATCCATGTTTCACTTTGTTTTAAGTCAGCGTTAGGCTGATTACACAAAACTAAGTTATTTAGGTAGGAACTCCTTCCAATTGTATCTCATACAACTCTCGAATATTTTCAATTGGGTGAATAACTCCTTATTCTGATCCATCACATGAATCATTCCCAATTCTTGCTTCTAAACATATATAATCTTATTATAATTTGTTTAGTTAAGTTTGACCCATTGTTTTAGCAATTAGATATTACAATTATCCCATCACACCTTACTAATATAGAACATGCACCTCGCGTAGGCGAAACCTACAATGCTCGATACTAGTCTTGATGAGTGCTAAAAATTGGAAAGCATAAACTTAATATTTAATTTTGAGGGAATTTGTTATCAGTTTGATCTCACCGGCTTAACATGCAAAACGTCTGTCACATGCATCAACATACAATTACATGCATCAACATACATATAAAAAAAAAAAGATACAATTATGGCCCCTAACGCAATTGTTCTCTCAAGCCAATGAGAGAACCTAAGCTAACCTAATAACGATCTAAGCTTCTCCAAGCATGATCTCCAAGGTTATCCTCCTTTAATATTGAATACTTCCTTTTTTTTTCATAACATAATATTACATTACATATAAGAAAACTCGTTTTACATACGAGGGAGTGAGATGAGAAAAGAAGTTACATAAAGAGATTGAGAGAGAGGCACGACACGCAGGCCGTATTCAAAAATCCCAAAACAATAATAAAGGAAAAACTAAGGCCATAACTGATCACCACAAATAAATAATAATAAACACACTTTTATTATTAGTTTAAAATTCTGATAATTAAATAAACTAAATTAAATTTCGGCTGATTGATCACACTTTGCAGACTTAGCCGGGGGCAGCCGTAGAGAAGAAGTAAGTCACAGCTTGGTATACCAATTTCATTGCAGTCAATATTGCACAACTGCAGATGAGATCTTTGCCTTTGGTAAGAGTAAGCACCTGTAGAAATAAAACTGAGTCAGCCCAAACCAGTAAGGGGTCATCACTCCATTGCAAAATTCATGACAGAGAGAACAAGACAGTGTATCATCCATAAGGAAACACTTGGTATAATAGTTCACGTAGGAAGAAAGCAAGATCTGAAATGTTAAGTCAAAATAAAGTTGAAATAAAAGCCACGTCATCACAGTGAAAATCCCAAGAATTCACATGGTAAAAATAAAGGTAAAAACAGATATTTTGAGGCTCACTACAGACAAAACACAGGGGTCATTGTCGTTCAAATCCCATAGGATCGATGATAGTGGTAGTAGCGCATAACAGACTTGTACTACAAAAAACTACACCTCATCGTCCTACACAAAACCTCACACGATTCAAACAATTTTTCATCAGCAAATTTTGATTCTCGCACGTACCAAAACAAACCCTAAAATCCCCTATAAATACAACTTCATTCATAGAAAAAAAAGGAGGAAAAAACCCTAACATTACTCTACCCAAATTATTACCCAAAACCTTCACTCCAAAGCTCTCATCGATAAAGAGTCCTCAGATTCATCATCAGAATCTGAGTGGGCTTTGAGCTTAGCCATGAATCGCAGAGGAGATAACAGACGAAAACAAGAGGAAAGATGTGGAAAAAATACGAATTAAAGAAAAAGGAAGCAGCCAAGAAGTAGCGGTAGAAGAACAGTTCGAAAGACACAAAAAGGGAATCAAATATTCAGAGAGTGCTCAAGGATTCATACCTTCAGGTCAGCTCGAAATCAAAACTGTGTTTATCTTCGTAATGTATACTCTGTATTTTCTCATTCTTGCTTGTTGTTGATTTTGCCGTTAATAAGTTGCCGCTACTTAGAATGATGTTCGCTTGTGCTTTAGATTGTTATTGACATCTTGTTTGTTTTGGGTTCAAATCATGTGAGAGTTCGAAATCGTAGCAGGTATTGAGAGTTGATGGGAAACGTATGTTTGAGTTTAGGATTAGTTTCCCATTGTTTTCTTCTTCCTTTTTCGTGAATAGAGAGTAGTAGGTGGGATAGAGAGAGATCTTAGCGGTAAGGGTTTTATTATTACCTTTGTTTCTTTCACTATGACCAAAACATTATTTTAAAAAAATAAAAATAAAAAATATATATATGTAAAATGACATTATGAGAGGCCAACCATGTCTCAGCCTTTGATGGCACATGACTCTAAAGTGGTATTAATAAGTCATCTCATTTCAATGCCCTGTGTTGACCGTGTGAGATAATGTTACTGTATAGTCTTTTGACTACCACAATGGCTAGGAAGGAGAGGTAGTTTAAATTTTATTATATCATTTTATAAATCTTTGATTTATGTTAATTATTTCAAACTCATTTATTAAGTTTAAATACTTGTTTTTTTTTAATTTAAAATAATAAATTTTCTTTAATGAGTTTAGTGAAAAATATCTTTTTTAATTTATATGAAAGTGGTGGATCCTTGGAGTCTAGCACTCCTTGGATCCTTAAGCGACTGCTCTCGAGGTGCACACCTTGAGTTGTGGTCGTTTCGTCTTTCATCTTTAAAACTATCCAACTTTGTTTAAACCTCCGAAATTCGCAAACCCTAATTCGAGCGGTATGCTCACCTTAATTTAACCCACCTACGCTAATATTTCTAAATTATTTTCCTAAATAACTTACGAAAGAATCGAATTCTTGGAGTCACACATTCTTTGAATTCGAGAATGATTACTATTGAGGCGTACGCCTTGTATAGTGTGTCATTCGAACTTTCGTTCTTAAAACACCTCCTCTAATTATTTGGACAATTATCGCCTTTGTCCATTCAAACATATTTCATAATTAATGAAATGAAAAAGGTATCGTTGGGATCTAGCATTCCAGCGATATCTCGACTAGTTGATTACGAGGCTGACGTCTCGTTTATCGAGTAGTCGTCGTTCCTCCTAAATTTTCAAACCATCTAATCTCGTTCCTCATCTTTGTGCGATCGAGTCTAAACCCTAGTATGTCTCTAAACCATACGTAAAATTCAAACTATTTTCTTAACTAAACTGCAAAAGAATTGAGTTCTTGGAGTCTCGCACTCCTTGAATTCTTGAGTGACCACTCTTGGGGCGTACGCTTTAGGTTGTGGATTACTCGACCTTTTCGTATATAAAACACGCGCCCTAACTATTTGGACAAATACCGCCATTGTCCATTCAAATACAATTTCGTAATTATTTGAATGAAAAAGGTGTCGTTGGGATCTAGCATTCCAACGATATCCCGATTAATCGATTGTGAGACTGACGTCTCGTTTATCGAGTAGTCGTCACTCTCCCTTAAAATATTCAACCCAACTCTCTTTTCTCGCCCTAGTGCGATTGAATTTTTCAAACACTAAATTCCTCACCCTCGTGCGATTTCTAACTCATACCTTTTACCAAGAACATTGTTTAGTCCCTTCTTCCGCGCATAACAAACTCGTGCTTCAGCCTCCCCTAGCGAGCAGACAAGCCAATGTTTAGCAGTTAGAATGCGACCTAAACTCTCGTTCATTCCAAACACAAACCTTTTACCGTAGTTGGCCGAACTACGGCTGCTATGATTCTTCATTCTCTTTCGAATGTAAGATACGTAGACACAAGATTGCGATGATCTTGGCGAGCACAATCCCCCTTTTTATCCGTAGTCCCACGAACTACGAATGCTCTGATTTTCCACTTCTTACAAGTGAAGATACGTAGGTGAAGGAAAATTGCGATCTAAACGCAGCGGAAAACAAAAATTTCCTTTAGTGATCCTTACGAATGAGCATGGTCAGTGATAGAATCGTTACCTCTTTGTGGCGATTCAGATCTTTGATGCAGCGATCACAAGCGTTGATGAAGTGCAACGCCTCTACTCAGTCCACACGAACAGCTTCCGGTCACAGTGCTAGCTGCTTACGAACGGAATTATTTGAGTGAGAAAAGAGAATCAAAAACGAAATTGCATCAAGTGAAAGCTTCATCACAAGGGTTCCTTTTATAGACTCTCTTGTGGGCTGCGGGCTAAAAACCCAATTCACATGATCCATAATAATATTATATATTATTATAATAACTATTATTATAATAAATATATTTATTTTATTATTATTTTATAACCATTATAAAATAACAATAATTATTATTATATTATCCGAATTTCTATTTTTCACTTAAGTGCACCGTACCTTACGGTGTTCCTTTGATTTCTCTATCTCTCATCAAACTGTCCTTATGTGTGTGACCCTGTAGGATTTCGTAACGTTGGTAATTATATTAAATTATATATTTAACATAATAAACAGTAAGCGGTATCTAGCAACACATCACTGCTACCCAAGTCACGAAAATGTCATGTGATATGACAAAACCTTTTTCGTGATAATATATGTTTGTACAATTACCCTTTTGCCCCTATGTCTATATTGAACACAAGGCATACACTGTCATCCTTGTCCAGTTCAATATTGGACCCTTAGACATTTCTCCTGTTATGCAGGATTGGCAAATTCCATCTAGGACACTCATGTCCCTCAGCATGCTTCGTGGAGTGCCCATCAACTGTCTTTATGATCATCCAGTTACGGATAATGTTTGATCAGCAATAAAGCACCCGACTCTACATCTAGGGTCCATAGTGGTTTCAGGTCGAAGGGTGGTAATACACCATTATCACCATGAGAATAACTTATGACACTTTGCATAACATACTATGTAGTATTCTCATAGCGGGTCAATCCGGTATAAATATTACTCCTAATATTTATACCTATGTCAAGACTTGATAACTCTTTATCCATGATCCATGAGATGTGATCATCAGTCTATCTTCATAATAGTCTCAATGCTTTTAATGTTATCCCACTTTGCAATAAAGCTTGACTACGGATATTTTAAGAATAATGTCTTTATGTTTAATGGGATCTCATGATTAAGTCACACTTAACATTTCATTAAACAAACTAACTATTCTAGGGACTTTATTATTCTAAAAGACAAACATAATAAAGAAATGCCTTTTATTATTAAACGAATAATCCGATACAAGTACCAAAAAGTATTGGCCTCTAGGGCTTACACCAACAGTAGGCACAAGGGCCCCAATCCTTGGCGAGCACCCTATCTTAAAACCACCAATTTCCCTTTAGGAGAAACCTTAGAAGAAAACAAACAAGCGTAGTTAACTTTACTCTCGAATCGAATCAAGAGGTTCCCGTTGAGTACAACGGACATGAGGGGTGCTAATACCTTCCCCTCATGTAATCGACTCCCGAACCTAGAACATTAGTTGCGATGACCATGTTCTTATCTCTTTAAAGGTTTTATCGATATTTTCCTATTCCTGCATTGGAATGAAGTTCGGTGGTGACTCTGTTTCGAACAGTATTTTCCGCGTCCATCGCGAGGATCGTATTTTTCGAGGTACGACAACAGCTTTACAAAATTTTTGATTAAAGATTATATCATAACCATTGTCACTTAATTGACATATGGACAATAGATTATGTGTTAATCCATCAACAAGCAGAACATTAGAGATAGAAGGGAGGTTACCATTACCAATTGTTCCAGAGCCAATGATTTTGCCCTTTTGGTTTCCTCCAAACTTCACGTCTCCTCCAGATCTACGTTCCAGGCTTTGGAATATAGACCTTCTTCCCGTCATATGTCGTGAGCAGCCAGAGTCCAGGTACCATGACTGGTGTCTTAACTTTGCTACTAAGAACATCTGCTACATAGATTATTTTATCCTTAGGTACCCATATCTTTTTGGGTCCTCTGGGGTTAGTTGGTCTGAAGTTCTTCCTGAACTTCTTTTCCTTAAAAACTTTTCTGTTCTGATGAGGTTTTGGTTTAATAAAGTTTTTAGTAATCTGATCTGTGCGTGTGTGCTCTATGTCATTTAGGTGACCATATTTAAAATAAGTGTACAGAGGAGTGTAGTTGATGATCAACTTATCAATAGGTTTTGGATTTAAATCCTTCCCAGAGGGTGATTCATATCCAAGTCCTTTTCTGTTATTCATGCTAACACCATAGATCATGGAAGCTATTTTGCTTCTATCTAGGCCTCTGGACAGGAACTTCTGAAAACTATAGTCATACTCTTCTAAAATATTTTTGGAGAAAGATGTAGTATCTGAATCAGATTTTTGTTGAGCCTTTTTTAAATTAGTTTTTATTTGAAAATTATTTGCTTTAAGCTCAACAATTTTTGATTTCATCTGATCAGTCTCAGATGCAAGATAGCTCTTAAGCTTCTTGTATTTGAGTCTGATTTTACTATAATTTTCAACCATCTCAGATAAGCTTTAAACTAGCTCAGCTCTGGTAAGTTCAGAAAATACCTCTTCTGAATCTGATTTTGATCCAGATTCAGATGTTTCTTCATGGTCTTCTGTGTCAGCCATCAATGCAACATTTGTAGATTCGTCCTCTAACTCTGATGAGGCTTCAGAGTCATCCGAGTAATCCCACGTGGCCATCAGGCCTTTCTTCTTTTTCTCAAACTTCTTTCTGGGTTTCTCCTTCTGAAGTTTGGGACATTCACTTTTGTAGTGTCCTAGCTCTTTGCACTCAAAGCACACCACTTCTTTCTTGCCAGATCTTTTGTGAGCAGAAGATTTGCCACGTTGTTCTGGTCTTTTGAAGTTTCTGAACTTCTTTTGCTTATGCTTCCAGAGTTGATTTATCCTTCTGGAAAGCAAAGACAATTCATCTTCATCTGAGGAAGACTCTCCAGAGCTTTTCTCAAGTACCTGAAAAGCTTTCGTGTCATATTTTTTTATTAGATTTCAAAGCAATAGACTTACCTTTCTTCTGAGGCTCGTCTTCTTCTAGCTCTATCTCGTGACTCCTTAAGGAACTGATGAGTTCCTCCAGAGTGATCTTGTTAAGATCCTTTGATAGCTTAAGCGCTGTGACCATGGGTCTCCACTTCTTTGGCAGACTTCTGATGATCTTCTTCACAAGATCAAAAGTGGAGTATCCTTTGTCAAGGACCTTCAAACCAGCTGTCAGAATCTGGAATCTTGAAAACATGGTTTCCACAAATTCTTCTTCTTCCATCTTGAAGGCCTCATACTTCTGAATAAGCGCAAGAGCCTTTGTCTCCTTCACTTGAGAGTTGCCTTCATGTGTCATCTTTAATGACTCAAACATGTCAAATGTTATTTCTCTATTTGTGATTTTCTCATACTCAGTATGAGATATAGCATTTAACAGAATGGTTCTAGCTTTGTGATGATTTCTGATATCTCTCTTCTGTTGGTCAGTCATTGACTTTCTGTCAATCTTTTTTCCCTCACCATTAGTGGGGTGAATGTATCCATCAATGACCAAATCCCATAGATCAGCATCATAGCCTAGAAAGAAACTTTCTATTCTATCCTTCCAATAATCAAAATTTTCTCCATCAAACATTGGAGGCTTTGTGTTGATTCTATCCTTATCGTCATATTTGTCGTATGAAGTTGAAGTTGAAGTTTCAGCCATAATAAATCAAGGATAATAAATCAAGAGTTTTCCCAACTGGATCTTTCTCTGCCACTGTTAAGTGATAGCACTTCAGAACCGGAGCTCTGATACCAACTGAAGGTAGGAAAACACTTAGAAAGGGGGTTGAATAAGGGCTTTTCAAAAACAATTATGACAATAGAAAATAACAAGTTATTTTTATCCTGGTTCGTTTGAACTCAAACTACTCCAGTCCACCCGGCCAAGGTGATTTCGCCTCTCTCAAACGAGGACTTAATTCACTAAATCAAAACTTGATTACAGTGATATCCACTAAGACAACTGTCTTAGTCTTCTCAAGAATCCTGACCACAACTTGGTCTCTCAAGGAACTTTTACAAAGTAAAATACAATGTGTTTAAGGTGCTTCTAAAAAGCTATTATCACAACTGTGATTTTTACACAAATTAAGAACAAATAAACTTATGTGTTTAAGAAAGTTGTTTGAATATTCTTTGATTGCTTTATGGAATTCTCCTTTTGAATTTCTTCTATAAAAATTGTTGTCGTTGAAGTGTTGATGAAGACTTCTTTATATACACCACTTTCTCAATAGTGTGCAGAAGAAAGTACTGTAGGATGTAGACATAAAGGACAAATACTTTTCGTCTTGATTTGATATTCCCTTTTTGCCTGAATTCCTGTGTCATGCATGAATGAGAAATAGTACCGTTGGTAGACCTTGGGTTTAGCAACGTCTCTTTCTTGAACACTTCCTTTTCAAATGAACATATATGAAAAATAATCTTGCATATGTTGTTCCTTGTTCTTCTTATCAGAGTCACTATATCCAGAGTCTTGCAGCAAAGTGCTTAGCGTGAATTATGATCAGAGTTGACTTGATTCAAAGCCTCTGTACTTGCAGCATTTAGTTCTTAGAGTCTTCTGAATATTCTGAGTCTTTATACTCTGCGCTCAGAGTCTTCTGGAAGGTAGCGCTTCAGAATCTTCTGTGCTTCTGGTGCTTTAGAGTTTTCTGTAGCTTGCGCTTCAGAGTCTTCTGCAGCTTGCGCTTCAGAGTCTTCTGCAGCTGTATTTCCTTCGCTCAGAGCCTTGCGTTATATGTTCAGAGCTTTGCTTTAAATAATGTTCAGAGGAATTCTTTGTCTTCAGATGAATATTTATTTGATATCTGAAACAAAAACACTTGAACAGAATTAGAGTATATATGTTCTTATACAAAATTTCGTTAATGTTATCATCAAAACATTGAGATATATTAAGAACCAATCTGTGTTCTAACATGGATTTCACTACACAAAACCCTGACAGGAGAATGGTATCAACCATGAAGCAACTTGACTTTAACACAACCTGATGATGGAGCAAACTCTTATTTGACCAAGATTAAATCAAACCCAGTTGAATACACACACATCTGTCCTAATAATTTTGTCTAAATCTTGATTCGAGCTTGCAATATTTAAGCTTAGACCATAAGCAAAAAGATACTTATTTTGTATGCACAATGGTTAGATGACATGAATAATGGAGATGATGCACAGATGATGAAAATGCTATGACATGAAGGGAATGTTATGCTATGCGGATGATGTACAGTAAGAACAAAGTCTAATGAATGAAAGCTCAAAAATAATGCCTGGTCAAAATTTGGGGTATGACAGCTGCCCCTATTTAATCTTCTTGGACCTGAAGGTATGAATAGCGACAACTTTCAGACATTCGAGGTAGAAGAGGATTAAATACTAGAATATTTAGAATTTTGACCTATTAAAAAAGAAATATGCAATGATATGATGGAGATGTAAATGGAGGGAATACTGAATGAGCACGAGTGATTTGCTAGTCTTGCAAGGGGAGACATCCCTGTAGCATTCTGGTGACACACAAAAAAAAGTGAGATACTCCTTCTACAAAAGGTAGAGAGGACTCTAGAACGAAAGGTTTGGAGAAAGATATTCCTTCTACTAAAGGCAAGAGGACTCTAGAAATAAAGGATTTTGAGATATTCCTTCTACAAAAGGTATAGAGGACTCTAGAAATTGGTTTTCCTTTTGCAAAAGGCAAGGAGGACTTCTAAACAAAAAGGTTTGGAGAAGTTGTTTCCTTATACAAAAGGTAGAGAGGACTTCAGAACAAAAGGTTTGGAGATATTATAACTCCCTCTAAAATAAGTAGAGGAGACTCCCTCGGGAGAAGACAATCGTATTTCCTTCTGCAAAAGACAGAAAGGACTCCAAAACAAAAGGTTAGGAGAAAAATTTCTTCTACAAAAGGTAGAGATGACTCCAGAAAAATAAGGTTGGGAGAAATATATTCCTTCTGCAAAAGTCAGAGAAGACTCCTAAACAAAAGGTTAGGAGAAAAATTCCTTCTACAAAAGGTAGAGGAGATACTTACAAAAGGTAAGCTGACAAGAACCTATGAAAAAGGCACGGGAGGACTTACTAAAGGTAAGTTGAATCCATTGTGAAAGGCAAGGAGGAGATACTTCGTGAAAGAGACACGGAAATACTTACAAAAGGTAAGTTGAGGGCAATAACCGTCCTCTTGCAAAAGGCAGAGGAAACTTGCATAAGGTATTAGAACATCATTTGACCTCACAGGCACAACGGCAAAGATGACATTCCCTACGTATGGAGACCATTCAGTTTTGGCCACACAGGCGTCAAGCGTCCAAATTGATCGAAAAGAGAATAGATTATTCATCTATTCCCATATTTATACCCAATACAAAGTTTTTCGCATGCAAAAGGCAGCGAGAACGCTTATAACAGGAAAGCGAAAGGATTAGATTTCACGCAAAAGGCAATGAAATCCCTTACAAAAGGTAAGGTGACTCCTATGCAAATGACAGGGAGGAGATAATTCGTACAAAAGGTACAAAATGAGTTACAAATAGCAAGTGATGGGGATACAGAGTCCATAGAAAATGCCCTACCCTCTATAGGAATTGGCTAAACAAGCATGCAAATGATAGATAAATGTATGCACAATACTAGGGATATAAAAGTTTGGAGGGTTGGACGTGCCAAGTATGGTTGGGATTTTGAGGGTGAGTTACCAAACGAGAACTGGTTTTTTTAAAAGGGTAGGCTACCAGACGGGAACTAGTGGCCAAAGGGTTAAGTTGTCAGGCGAGAACTGACTTTCTGTTTTCTATCAGACGAGAACTGATTGTATGGTTTGCCAGACAAGAACTGGACTTTGAAGTGGAGTTTTACCAGACGAGAACTGATATCTTGAGATGATTTTCCCGACGGGAACTATTTTTTTTAAAGTGGTCTAGGTTACAAGGCTGTTGGATTCAAGTTGTGAGGTTAGGCTAGAGGTATGTGATGATATGTAGGACACTATGCATGAGTGAAGTGATACCACTAATGCATGAAGATAATTTATGTAATGATATGAAGGTTACCAAAAACAGAATGAGGGTCTTTGGAGAGTTTTTCCTTAAAAGAGAGATTGGAAACCGTTGTACAATGAGATGACCTTGAGATGGCTAGCACCAGAATCTTGCATGATGAAGGGATTAGTCCTTGATTAACCGATGCTTGGAGTGATGGGCTTCGATGCACTCTTGAGGTAGCTTGTCCCAGAATGAGCATTGAAGCAATTTAACTTATGATGATTTATCATCAGAGGGACTTTTCATTAATAAAAAATTTTGGGTGGCCTACCCCTCGTTGGTGGAGTCTTGAGATGATTCTTTCTTATCAACTGATTCTTGAATGATTTGCCCCATAATACAACAATGCCTGGGGATTTTCTCTAGACTGACTGACTCCATAAACATTGGATGTCAATGCCCCTGATACACAGGACTACGAGGTGCTCTTGATTCTAGTCAACTCTGATGAATAGTCAAGTTCTCTCTGATTGCTCCTTTATGGAATTTCCTTAACGTCAAATACCGACTTGTAATTTAAATTGTTTATTCATAAGCGGTAATTTTAATGTGATTCTCATGCAAATTTTGAAAAAATTATCATTTTGGAATGATGTAAAAGTGTGTGACGAATGGACCATTAGTCCAAACGTAATGTTGATTTAGTTGGTGTGAAATATATAACAAGAATATGACACCGATGCTAAAGATTAGCAAATATGTGGGGAGTCAGTTTACGCAACCTTGTTGTAGTATGCTTTCAGAATAAAACCTGCTTCAATTAGGTCTTTTGAGGGTTGTAACACGACCTGGTTCATGGTTATAGAAACAAAGGATATAAGGCTCAAAATTTGATTTTAACCCACCCCTTCCTCATGATATTCTCCAGTCCTACGTTCAGCTAATTTGGTACATACATGTCTAGAGTTGGAAGATGTGAGAATGACGACAAGAATTCAAGACTCGCTTGGAATGGCAATCACTGTATTTTGCTTTTTTTTATTTTGGATGTCAGCGACCCTTTGATTTTTTGACATGGTGGTCACTGAATCTTATCTTTCTTCGAGGATTTGAGGACCTCTTTCGCTTTATTTATTTTTTTGATCCCTAACTTTTGCCTAAGTCGCCTCTTTGGGTGTTCAACTTAGTGGGCTTTTATTATTATTATTTTTTTTTGGGAAAGGCTTGTGACTGCCAAGTCGTTGGTCGTTGAAGAACAACAACCATAGTAGGAGGTTTCATCTTGAAATTTGAATGTGTAATCAGATTAGCTGAACACTACCCATGCCCTAGGTTTATCATAAGGGTTTAGAAATCCGAAGGAAACTCCTACTTCTAGGCTCGAAGTGGTTAACTAGGGACTAAATTCTTATCTCTCTAGTGTTTAGGGGATTTGAAACAATGCCTGTACATCATCAGTAGGGTTTTATCCGAAAGCATACCATTCACAATTATGGGTATTTCGTTTTCGTCATCCTCCCTCCAATTTTTGCTAAAATAATGGTTTGAAAAAGAAAGTGGACGAGAGGTAAATGAATCTTTTGTTTTTTGATATAAGTGAGAAAAAAAAAGATGAGCGAATGCGACATGATTAATTCAAAAAGCATGATTACTTCATTAATATTACCATTCAAAACAAACAATGTTTAAAAGCAAGTAGCAAATAACAAGAACTAAACTACAAATGCTTATAAATGACAAGATCTAAAAATTTCCAGCATTGGGTACTGGGCTTTTTATTTCTTGACTTGCAGTTGGGCTAGCCTTCTTGCTTATTGAGACCACTATGATAACCTTTTTCACACCCATTCTTAGAAGTTTCTTCCATGACAAAAATTGACGAGGTTGTCTGACCAGATGAAGGATTAACATTGATTTGAAGGCCTTGAGGCATAAATGAAATCAATCTGGACTCAATCAACTTTTGTACTTGGTACTTTAAGGTTTTACAATCCTCGATCGTGTGCCCAGGTGCTCCAGAATGGAATACGCACCTAACATTTGCGTCATAGTCTAGAGGAAGTGGCGTTGGAGGAGAACAAAGTTCTCTTAACTGGACCAATGAGTTAATAGGAAGGAGTCAACTGTATGACATGGAAATTTGGTTTGTTATGGCTTCGTTGGGCGGAGTTTCGCCGCTGATCTGGATACTGATTCTTACTTCGTGCTAGGTTCCTCTGACTTGACTGAGGTTCAAGTAATGGTTGTTGATAGGTATGCTTTGGAAGTCCTAGTGGTAGGTCATGTTCACGAGGCATCTCTTCACTTGAGGGGAACTTAAGTACTCCTACAAGAGCAAGCATTTTCGTGGAAACAACTGGTGCGGGAGTATTATATTTCCTCATTAATGTTTGCAGGATCTCCATAGTCAGGTTCACCTGAGTTTTCAATTGCTTGACCTCCTCCTTCAAAAATTCTTGGCCTTTCTGAAGCTCTTCCATAGTGATGTGAGACATGTTTCTAGTTCTGAGCGTATGTCAGGAAATCAGCTAGCTGGCAATGGGCAAGGGACAAAATGAGCTTTCTTGTGGAAATGGTGTGTATGTATGTTGATGAGATACAGATGCAATGAAATGGACGAAATACATATATTTTTTTATTTTTTAGCACATGGGATCAAAGGTCAGAGGTATGGATCGAGGATAAAAGTTAATTGCTCGTAACACAAGGTTCTCACCAGGTGTGGTCTAAGATTTTAATAGGGAACCCGAAATTATAGATTCACATGAATGTTTATCATGCACGACATGAACATGTCAGATGATAACTCCATCATATGAACCTCTTTTGGGTGAGATCTTCGTATAGAACCTTGCAAGAAGAACTTCTCGGGGACCCATACTACAAGACTATCAACATTGGGTTCTAGACAAGGGTTTAAGAGTCATGGACTTTCTTAACTATTTGTTATGTATGTCAGTCATTTTCAGGCAACAACTCCATCAAGAAAGTCTCTTCTGAATGAGATCTTCATATCGACCCTCGCGAGAAGAGCTTCTCGGGGACCCATACTACGTGACCATCAATCTTAGTTGGCCAACGGTTTAGGGTTCTAAAAAGGTCCTTAAAGTAATGGATTCCCAAGAAAACATTGATCAAACACGCCAAGATCTTGACGTTGTCATCATTCTCAAAGGAATCTAAACTAAGCGAAGTTCTCGTATCGACTATCACGAGATGAGCATCTCGGAAGCCCATACTACTCAACCTCTCCTATCTCAATTTTTTTCACTCTAGACTCTGGTGTAGAGTCTTTCCCTCAATGTTTGCCACTAAAGTATCCAATAAATACCACAACAATGAGAGCCATATGAGATGAGATACAATTAAATAAATAAGGGAAAACGATAGAGCAAGCCAAGAATAAAGAGAAAACACCCAAACATGCGAAGTAACCTAGATTAGGCTTGACTCGCTTAGGTTCCCCATCAAAGTCGCCAGCTGGTGCAGTGAGCGTGGAAAATGATACAGAGTCACCACTGAATTTTATTTATCCCAAAGAGGGAAAGGGAAATAACGATAAAACCTTTAGGGAAAGAGCATGGTCATCGCAACCAAGTTTCGAGTTCGAAAGTCAGTTATGCGAGGAGAAGGTATTAGCACCCCCTCACATCCATCGTACTCGATGGGAACCATCTAAGTTGTCTAGCTTGAATGAGTGTTCTATTCTAAAAGTATACTTGCTAAAGGGAAAGAGGGTTAGTTTTTTTATTAGAGTGCTCGCCAAGGATTGAGACCCTTGTGCCTACGTATAATCACTTGTAAGAAGTGAAAAATCAGAGCATTCGTAGTTCACGGGACTGGTGCAACTACGAAAAAGGGTCGTCAAACAGACAGAAGAGTCGCCACCGAATGTTATTTATCCCAAAGAGAGAGAAAGGAAACGATCGAAGAAAACCTAAGAGAAAGGGAAAGACAAGGTCATCGCAACCAAATCTTGGGTTCGGGAGTCGGTTACGCAAGGGGAAGGTATGAGCACTCTTCACGTCTGTTGTACTCAACGGGATCCACGCTTGTTGTCTAAGCCTATGGGTGAAAACCATCTAAAAGCTACTGCTAAACGGGGGTGAACAAAAAGAACAGACTCGATAGGACATCGCCGCCCTATGCCTACGTATTCCCTCGTGCAATGGGAAAGTCAGAGTCAACGTAGTTCGGGAAACTACGGTTGATGGGGGGAAAGGTGCTCGCCAAGACATCATCGTCTTGTGCCTACGTATCCTCATCTGGTATGACAAATCAGAGTAAACGTGGTTCGGGAAAACTAGACCACTGGTTGGTTCAAGTGTTTTATGAGCAATGTTACATCTCAATTCTAGCAGTTAAGGACGATGCATGTTTGCGGTAGAACAGAAACGTAACATAAGCAATCCCGAAGGATGAAAAGGTTTGATTTTTGTTTGTGTTTTTTAGAAGAAGTGAATTGAGTTAATTTGAAACTCATGTTGCACTAAAGGTTATGACACAGGGGAGAATGCATCGCATATCTCCCAAAGGGCATACACTAAACACTCTAGATAATGTGAAGAGAGATCTCCTCACTTATCATTCCTCATGAACTTAAAGCTCGTAGCATACAACACTTGTCATTCTTTATTAAGTGTCTTAAAAGAGTTTGAGATGAGAAAAGAAGACACAAGAATCTAAAGGGAACTAAGAACCCTAATGTTGTCATGAAAAGTGGTTCTAAAGTTGGGATAGAAGGGAACTAACTAATTTTATCATGCAAAGGATTGAAAGCTTAATGTCTCTCCTACTCCCATCTTAAACAGAGGGACTAGGAATCCTAAGGAATCACGTGAGCAAGCACAAGTAAACACAATGCATAATCAATCACAAATGAAGAAAAAAAGGAGGACTTAAATGAGTCTATGAAAGATAGAAAAAGACATGCAAAAGCAAAAGAAATATGCAAACACGAATCATTCATCAAAGACAAACACAAGTCAACAAAAGGGAAGGCTTAAACAAATCAAGAAAGATGAGAGGAAATGAGAGAAGCAAGCTCCTACAATCAAATTCCATCAACATCACAAGAAGAGAGGTGCTAAACAAAGAAACGCAATCAAAGAAATGAGGGGAGAAGTAGAGTGGGGAAGCAACCACATCATAAACATCTCAACCAAACACTCACTCATGATCAAATAAATAAAGGCACCCAAACAACTCAAAAGAAGTTCAATTGTTCACAACATCCTCAAAATGAAACAAACATCACCAAAGCATCATGAAAAAGCACATAACCATCAAGGTCAGAAGTGAACTCAAGTAACATGCCTCAAATTCAAAATCAAATCATCAAGCAAACACAAGAATGATCAAATCAAATTGGAGGACCAAAGTCCATCCAAACATCTCACACTTCAAACACAAGTGGAAAGACATGATCAAATGAGACTTGTGGCACAAGGTATACATCCAATGGACCTATAAACATGCTAAGAAGAACCTCAAATATGTCAACAAGAGTTAATAAGACTCATGAGGTTTTCAAAGGATCACATAAGAGCATGTCACAAAACTAGGTCAGGGATTGCATGCATACACATAATTAAAATATTTTGAATTTGAGGCATCCACCAAAAATAGAAGTAAGCTCAAATAAAATCCAAATAAAATACCAACTCAAGTTGAACCAATCCAAAATCAGTGTGCAAAGGATCAAGGCAATATTCAACTCAAAGCACCACCAATTGTGTCAATCAAGACAAGGTGTTCCACTTATCGAGCATTCATCGAGGGACAAACAAAAACCAATGCAAAACAATTGAGAAGTGATCATCAAGACCTCAAACCAGCCCTCAAATAAGCCTTAATCAAACACCTAAGTGTGAGAGGAAAATTTGTCAAAGGGGGTGTTCAATCAAGGTCAAAGATCAAGCTTAAATCCAATGTATCAACCATAAAACCACCTCACAAGTTAAATCAATTAAAAACACTAAAAATAATTGAAAAATAAAATAAAAATAAGTAAAATAGCCTAACATCCTAAAATGCCAGAAATATATTTTTTGGGATTTTTGTAAAGCTTAAAACTATTTTAAAATGATTTAAAATCAAAATGAAAAGAAAAAGAAAATAACATGAGAAGGGAGGTGTAGAAGTAAATTGGTTTGCACTGAGTTCATGTTAACACGCATCTGGGCCAACAAAGAGGGGGTGTGATTATCAAATGGACAAAGCCCAACACCATCAGAAATCTCAATTTAAATGAAACACAATGTTTCATTAATCTAAGTGGCAGCCACATTAGATTCAGCTCACCACGCATGCGAGTCAACGACCAAATCACCTCAACACCTCAGCATCACTTCAGACGCCGGAGCCCTAGCTCCGGTTGTCTTCCCCGGTGAGCTTCACCAGTGTAGTCTGCAAACCAACATAAAAATGAAACCTCCTGGCACCATTTTAAAGTGTTTTTCACGTAGGTTCCAAATATGGCAATGGTTTTTGAAATAGGTCCTTAAATCAACATGAAAATGAGCCACGAAAATCCAATGCATAAACTGAAAATCACCCAAACAACCATGAAAAGCATCCGAACATTGCCTACACATGGTAGGTCTTCAGATGCAACCAATATGCTCTTAAATAAATGCCTAAAATGGAAGATTCAGATAGTGGAAAGTTACCTAACGGAGCTGCTCCGTTGGCTCTTCAAATGCTTTGTAAGCTTCACTCTAATGCCTCTAATCTCTTCCTGATGTTTGTATGATGATGAAATAAGCCAAAGGTTGAAGGAAAACAAGTGAAAACTCAAATTCGAAGAAAGAGAAAACTCTAAAATTTCTTGATGGAATCTTGCTCTTCCTTGCAGCTACTCCACCTCTGATGCATTTAGGGTTTGTTTCTAGTTTATATATGGGGGCTTAGAGGGATTCATGCAGGCTCATGTTGTATGATTTTTTATTTTCAAAGTTTGACAAAAATCACAAAATGAGGTGCATACATGGGTTGGTGTGCTTTGTGACTCAATCCTCTCACTCTTGCTAATCATGTGGGGGTGAGGAAAGGAATAGTGTTGATTTGGAGAATTGAAAATGAGTGGAAATATGGTTTTGGACAATTGCCTCATATGGTGTGATATTTGAAAAAGTGTCATGACATGTTGGTTTATGTTGGCTCAAATTAGGTAAAGAATGGCATGACCATTATATGATGATGATATGGTGTCAAAAATTCAAAAACAACTTCATTTAGTGACTTGAAATGGAAGAAATCCAAACTAGGTCCAAAAAGTTAGGTTTTCATGCTCATTATGGTTCAATAGTCTCATAATTCATCAAATTCCATGGATTTTGAGTTTATGATTAAGTTAAGATCGTTTGACACAACTTTCATGTTTGTTGAAAATGGATTTGAGGTCTTGAAGTGGATGAAATTGGTCCTTGAAATGAATGACCTAAAACTAGGGTTTCCAAAAATGCCTTTGCCTTATGAAGACCAAAAATAAAGCTCCACACATGAGAATTATGTGTTCTAGCACTTTTTGGAAATCTAAGACAATGAGGAACAACTCTCATGTTTGATAAAAAATGAGGAAGAGCTTGGTTCCATGTGAAAAATGCCTTTGAAGTGAGTTAACTTTGAGTGCCTCTAAAATCTCTTCATTTTGTGACACCAACTTGTAGCAATCATAACTTGAGATGTATGAATCCAATGAATGATTTCTTGTACTCAAAATAAAGCTTGAATGACTAGGAACAAGTCTCATGTTTGATAGAAAATGAGATAAGACTTGTATCATAGTGAAATTTATCTTTGAAGTTAGGTACCAAAAAGGGGATTTTACACTTAGAATCATCTGAAACCCTAATTTTGTAACCTCTTGAAATCATGAATCTCTTTGATATAGCTTCACCATGACATTTTAGGTGATCTAGGAAGACTTCTCATGGCTTCCAAGATCAAGACCAAAGCCTTAAAATCCTTCAAACCCAAAGTTGACTTTTTGTTGACTAGATGAAACCCTAACCTCTTATCCACTGACTGAGGTTCTTGCCAATGATTTGTATGGTCATACCAACTCCATAGAGGACCCTCAAGGTGTACACTGAGCTCTTAAACCATGTCTCATTCAAAGAGAAGACCTCATGTGCTTCTACTCATCCTCAAGATAGGAAATGATACCCACACACAAACTTTCTCCTCTCAAGGAGCTTTGAGACCCAACTCTGATGATGATAAACTCTTGATGACCTGAAAATGTACCCTTGATTGATCTTGAGCATGAAATTTCTCTCTTGAATGGCATCTACAACCTCTTTATCCCTTGTCTAGAACCAATGCTATGCACAAATGCAAATTCTAAATGCTATGAAACATAAGCCAAGATAAAAGAAAAGGTTGGGCAAATTTTGGGGTGCAACAGCTGCCCCTATTCAAACTACTTGGACTTGAAGGTATGAGAAGCAGCCTCTTTCAAAAATTCAAGGTAAAAGGTGATTAAATACAAAAGAACCCAGAAATTTGCCAACCGCGGGATTGCAAACGATATAACTTGTCCACCAAAGTGGAATCACCACAAGTTAGAAAGCCTCGACACGCAGTCGGAAAAAACAACTACTAACACAAGTTAGAGAGCCTCAACATAAAGTTGGAACAACTGTTAAACAACAGGCTCGACACTCAGTCGGAAAAAACATCTGCCAAACAGCAGGTTCGACACTAAGTCGGAAAAACATCTGCTAAACAGCAGGCTCGACACTAAGTCGGAAAAACAACTACTAACACAATAGACTTGATGCTCAGTCAGAAAAAACAACTGCTAACACAAGTTAGACAGTCTCAACACAAAGTTGGAACAACTGTTAAACAACAGGCTCGACACTCAGTTGGAAAAAACAACTGCTAACACAAGTTAGACAGCCTCAACACAAAGTTGGAACAACTGTTAAACAACAGGCTCAACACTCAGTCGGAAAAAACAACTGCTAACACAAGTTAGACAGCCTCAACACAAAGTTGGAACAACTGTTAAACAACAGGCTCAACACTCATTCGAAAAAAACAACTGATAACACAAGCTAGACAACCTTAACATAAATTTGGAAGTAGAATCAACCGATTCAAAATCTGACAAAGAGAATTCCGCTGGGGGGAGAGGAGCTTAAACATGCAAACTCTGTTGGGGAGAAAAATATAAGATGGAAACATCCATCAATGATTCTTATTGGGGTCTGGTACCGCAAAGGCTCATGAAATACGCCGTTATCTACTAGAGAGACGTCCGACAACAAAAGGTAACAACCTGGCTTATGCTTCGTATACATATGTTTAAATATGGCATAATGCTCCATACAAAATGGAAATGCTATGCGTTTGGGAGGATGCTATGCAAAATGCAAATGCAAAAGAACACCACCGCAAAAAGGTGCCGAAATAAACGGCAAACAAACTCGTGCTGGGGAAAATGCCCTAAACGGCTTTCTGGAATTAAATTCCTCTGGGTATAATTCACTCTGTTGAGAATAATTCCACTCTACCGGGGATTAAGAATAAGATTCATTGGGAAATTATCCCAAAATTCTCGCTCTGAAGAAAACCAATAACCACTGGATTCTGCTGCGGACGTCTACCAATACTCATCAAGGGAATCAGCGTCAACCTCTGCTTGGGGAAGTGAGTCAATGACATAGACTCTATGGGGAAATAAACTTGACTTGTCCCACTGTTGGGAGAATAATCCCAATTTAACTTGCTAAGGATAACTTTAATCTCAACCTGTTCGGGATAACCGCAGACTATCACTAGCGAGACACTTCTGACTTGGAAATAGTTCTTGGTGAAGGGAACCTTGTAAATGACAAACAAACAACGTGTCCTGTATGTAGCAAAGGCTATTTCGGCCATCGTCCATGATATCATTCAAATAAATCATTGTTTCAATTATGATTAGCAACGCCCCAAAATTTTATGTATGCAAAGTTTTATTAAAAAACAATCAGGCGTCTTTTTGCAAACAAAACAGTAAAAAGCAAGAACAAGAATAAAAAGCTCTTTGTGGAATATACTTTATTGATTGAAAATGTCCTGTAAATAGGCAAATTACATCGGATACAACTCATGAAAGAGAAAGTTGCGCAAAAATTACAAACTAAACATATATACAAATATCGGCAATGTGGAAACAGACAACCACCATGTGTCGACTCGACTATGACTCACATGACTTTGATGCTTCACCAATGTTTCCCTATCTAAATAGGTTGACTGATCAACCCTCAGGTCCTCCAAGAATCCAACTGTGCTCACAGGTCGGACGCAGACCGTAGTCGTTTGCTTTTAAATCCCTAACTTTTGCCTGAATCGCCCTTGCGAGTTTTCAATTCACCGGGATACCCATTTTTGCCAAAGTCGCCTTTTCAGGTTTTCAACTTTGCACGTTTATTCTTTTTGTTTTTATCCCTAATTTCTGCCCGAACCTATTCATTTTATAGTTCGCCGGGATGCCCTATTTTTTATGGACTTTCTTTTTCTGTCCGGCGTGTCTATTTTAAGCAAAGTATTTTTTGACTACGTCTGCATTCACAGGAGACGTAAAATCTTCACCGTCCATAGTTGATAATAGTAAAGCTCCTCCGGAGAAGACTTTTCTTACCACGTATGGACCTTCATAATTGGGAGTCCATTTGCCCATATGATCTGTTTGCGGAGGGAGGATCCTCTTCAGCACTAAATCACCTGCCTGAAAATGTCGAGGGCGCACTTTTTGATCCAAGGCCTTTTTCATTTTGCTCTGATATAAACGGCCGTGGACGATAGCTGTCAATCTCTTTTCATCAATCATACTAAGTTGATTCAACCTAGCCTTTACCCATTCCGCCTCATCAAGCTTCACATCAACCAACACCCTCAGGGAAGGAATATCAACTTCTAGTGGTAGGACAACTTCCATACCATACACCAACAAAAAAGGAGTTGCCCCAGTTAACGTACGCATCGAAGTACGATATCCATGTCAAGCAAAGGGAAATATCTCATGCCAATCTTTGTAAGTTACCACCATCTTCTGCATAGTCTTGGTATTCTTATTGGATGCCTCAACAACACCATTCATTTTCGAGCGGTACGGAGAGGAGTTGTGGTGTTCGTTCTTGAAATTCTGGCACAGTTCCTTCATCATCTTATTGTTCAAATTCAAACCATTATCGGTAATGATTCGTTCTAGAACTCCATAACGACAGATGATGTCCTTCTTAATAAAGTGAGCCACTACTTGTCTGGTTACATTGGCAAAAGTAGTTGCTTCTACCCACTTGGTAAAATAGTCGATTGCGACCAAGCTAAAGCGATGCCCATTGGAGGCGGTCGGTTCAATCTTACCAATCATATTAATACCCCAAATAGCAAAGGGCCAAGGAGATGCCAAGACATTCAAAGGACTTGGCGACACATGCACTTTATCAACATAAATCTGGCATTTATGACACTTCCTGGCATACTTGAAACAATCAGATTCCATAGTCATCTAGTAGTAACCTGCTTTCAACAGTTTCCTGGACATTGCATGTCCGCCAGCATGTGTTCCGAAGGAACCTTCATGGACTTCTTCCATTAGCAAACTTGCTTCATTTTCGTCCACACACTACAACAATACCAAGTCGAAGTTTCTTCTGTATAACACATCGTCCTTGTTCAAATAGAAGTTTCTTGCCAACCTTCTCAAATACTTCTTATCCCGGCTTGATGCCCCAGACGGTTACTCTTGATTCTTGAGAAAATTTATGATATCAAAATACCAAGGCTTCCCATCCGATGCTTCCTCTACTGCAAATATGAAGGTTGGTCTATCGAGGTGCATGATAGTGATCATTGGAGCTTCATTCCAATAGTTTACTTTATACATCGATGATAAGATTGCCAAAGCATTTGCCATCTGATTCTCGGCCCTCGGCACATGATGAAATTCCACCCTGTCAAAGAAAGCAGCAATCTTCTGGCATAATTCATATAAGGTACCAGATTGGGTTGACGAGTCTCCCATTCTCCTTTAGTCTGATTGACGACTAAAGCTGAATCACCATATACATCAAGGTTCTTGATTCTCAAATCAATGCTTCTTCTATACCCATGTGTTGTACCCCAACCTTTTTCTTACTTGGTTTATGTTTCCTTGCATTAGCATATCATTGTTCTAGCATTCACATTGCATAGTCATATTGCATTTTACAGGGGATCAGGAAAGGTGTGCTTAGCCAATTGAGGTTATCAAAGGTTCAATGCCTAATCAAGGGATTATATTCCAGTCATCAAGTGGTTATCATCATCAGAAGCAAGTCAAAGTCGTTGAAGAAAGGCAAGCAAGTGAATATGGTTCATCTCCTGTCTAGGAGCCTATCTGAGGATCATCTGGGGATTATAAGACCATGGTTAGGGGTGGAGATTGTCATTGAAGCTCATTGGAGGCCTTGAGGGTCATGGTGGAGTTCAGTCAAGTGTTCATTCCAAGTATGAAAAGTCATAGTTGAAGGTGTTGCAATTAGGGTTTTCACCTGGTCAACCTTGAGTCAACTGTGCTATTAAAGGAGATTAAGACTCAAATCTAAGTCTTTGAAGTCATGGGATGTTGTGTTGAGGCACATGAGATGTCATTCCAAGATCAATTCAAGAAGAATTCAAAGTGTGAGGAGTTGCTAAATTAGGGTTCTCAGGGTAAAATCCCTTATTTAGTGCCTAACTTCAAGACCACTTATCTCAATATACAAGTTTCATATCAACTTTTGACCAATATGGAACTTTTAGAGCATTTGCTTAGCTTTAATTTGAGTACTAGAAGTCCTTGATTGTATTTATATAACTCAAGTTATGATCCAGACAAGTTACAGGTCATCAGATGAATGTGAAATTTGTCTGCAAAAGTCAACCAACTTCCAAGGCATTTGTGACCTAGAAGGATGTTTCTCCTCAACTTTTGGCCAACATGAAAGTTGTAGGTATTGGTCTAAGCTTTCCAAAAAGTAGTAGAAGTCTTTCATATGATTTGTAGAACTCAAGTTATGAGGTTTACAAGTTAGGGGTATTTTGGGAAAGTAAGATTACATGCCATTTTGGATTATGGGTCATTTCACTATCTTGTGAACCTCAAATGAAGTTTTCTCCAACATAAAACTTGCTCAAAATCGGATTTTAACTTCAACCAAGCATCCATGAGGTATTGATTTGGCTTAGAACAAGAGTTGGTTGGAAGGAATTTGACAAAGGGGATTATTAAAGGCATTAAAAAGGAAAAATTCAAAATAATTCTCAAGTGTTCAAAAAATGACAAGTTGGTGCATATTTTGATTAGAAATGACATTTTGAATACAATGACATTGCTAGAATTTCAATTTGACACATAATTCATGGCATTCTTCTTTGTTACTTCATGAGAAAGTCACACATCAAAGATCAACCATTGATCAAGATTAAGGGTGCAATCTGATCCATTCATTCTCACCAAGGCATAAGCAATGTATTTGCAGCATTTTGAAGATGAAATAGAGTAGAATTTGTGGCTTCCATGTTCACATGTTGGAGGAAAAATTGAATTTTGGATTACTTGAATTGGGCTTTCATTGGGCCTAAGAATTATCCAAAATAATCATATATAAACTCAGGATCCATTTCAGATCATTTTGGTTAGCATTTTGGAGAGAAAAACAGTTGGTGGTAGTTGAGTTCTTGAAGCTTCCAAGTGAAATTCGTTTTTGGGTTTGAGGCCATTTCAAGAGGATTCAAGCATCAATAGAGTTAAAGGATTGTTCATTGAAGAAATCTGCACCTTTTGGAGGAAGAATTCACATTCAAGAACACTCCATTCGAAGCTTCCGATAAGGTTCTTGATTCTCAAAATTCCTCTTAATTTATGTGCATATTAGATGAATTTGGCATGTGGTTAGGATGTAGATATAGTATAGATGATCTTAGGATTAGTTTGGTTCAGTTTGGTGAGGTTTGATAAATGGAGCTCTAACTTTGTTGATCTGGTATGGCTGGTTCTTGCACTTTTTTGCCTCAATCTTGCTTGCTCCATAACCACCATAACATAATGATGATTTTAGAATTAATTTGGAGAAATTTTGGTGAACTTTTATTTTGGTGCACATACCTTGTTGTTCGCTTTTCTCTCTAATGGTGCAAGATAAGTGGAAACTAAGAGTAGATATGAGATCCTCATTCCGCGTAGATGAATTTCGGTATAAGGTTCGTCGAAAACGGTGAAAAAACGCGGAAGCTACATTGTTGGGGAAGAAGCCACGGCCGGAGCACGCGAAGAAGAAGGCCGGAGCGATTCTGGCGCCGGCGGGCGGTTTGGTGAAGAAGACGGACACGTGTCACTCCCACGCGTGTCCGGTCGGGCTACTTTTCCATTTGCGGTCCAGATTAGACTCCACCTTGGTCCATCATTTGACGACACATACACAATTACTCTCCATTTCATTAATGTGTTGGCATTCCCTCCTCCCTTGGATAGCTTGACTAGTACTCTCATCCTGTGGCTGTGGATTTTTCTGGCCTTTATTAATTTCTTTAATTCATTTCATTTTTCTTTTAATTGCTTCATTCATTTTAATGCATTAAGAAGAGCAAAATTTCCTGGAAAATTATGAAAAAATTCGTGAAGCATCCTTTCATTATTTCTGAATTTTGTGTGGAATTGGATTTTATTTTTGTTCAGTTTTAAATTTAATTTCCTTTTTCTCTTTTTATTAGATCATTTAATTGTAGAAATTGCCTAGTCTTCTTGCTGATTTTTGTGCTGGTTTTTGGTATAGAATTAAGACTTGATTTTTTGCTGGCTGGTAGTAGACACATTGATGAGATTTTAGGATTTTTATTCTAATTTTTTAGAGGATTCTAAGATTAGTTTTGAACTAGGTTTTTAGAGGCTTCCCCTTTTGGCCTTTCCCTTGACAACTTTTGGTTTAGAATTTCATTAGTGCCCTTGAACATTGATTTAAGCTCTGGATTTTTTACCATAGGTTCCCAATACCTTTAGGATACCTTAGAAAATTCATAGATTTTTAGAAGTTGATTTAGTATTTTAATTAGATTTAATACTTAGGCTGTTTTTAGGGTGCTTCTAACATAGTGCTTCCCCTAGTTGAACTTCAAAAGTGGCCATTAGTTCATGGTAAGTTTCCAAATCTTTTTTGATGGTTTAGTAGGCATGTTGATGCTTTTGTAGATTTAATTATAAGGCTTAATTTGGTGCATTAGTTCCATTTAGAGAGTTGCTTTTAGAGCTTGTAGAATTAGGGTTTTTAGAGCCTTTAGGAGTTTCTTCCTTTTTCATAATTGTGGTTTGCTTTGGTTTGCATTCCATTTCCCATCCAATGATGCAAGGTTCCTTTGCAGGAGCCTAGTCCCTCCTTTGGAAGGACTAAAGGCCTACCACAAAAGGTAAAACCTTTGAGGATATCAATCTTAGATGAGTGGTTGAATGCCATGATGGATTCCCTTGGTTTCCATCATGCTTCCCCTTATCATGCAATGATCTTTGTGTTAATTCACATCATCTCTTGATGGAGCAAGTTGAAGCTTGAAGGTGAAGGCCTTATTCCCTTTTCTCTTGATGGATAGCTAGGACATGAAGACAACTACAGACTGTTGGGCTGCTTTGCTGCTAGAATATTGCCTTGTTGTTGGGTTGCTGGCTTGTTGTTGTGTTTGTTGTATTCTTGTTGATTGAATGTATTTGTGTGACTGCTTGTTTGGTGTGTTGCATTAGAATAGGCTTTCATGTAGTTGGTTTAGGTCTAAGTGCATTGAAAGGTTGAGCTTGCCTCCCTTTGCTTGCTTGCACTAGAGGTTGAGTCGGTCTCCCTCTGCTTGTCTGTTACTGTTTGGCTTTGCTTGTTGGCTGAAGGTTGAGTCTGTCTCCCTTGCATGTGTATTGTGTTGCTTTTGCTTGATTGCTCTAGAAGTTGAGTTCGTCTCCTTCTGCTTTTATTGCTGCATTGCATGCATTTTACTTACCGTTTATTCTTTCAGATTATTTCTTTTGATGTTGCTTTACTTTGCCATGTTCCCTTAGGGACTCTAACTTCTCTTGTTCAAGAGAACTTATGACAGATATTAGGGCTCTAACCATGCATGATAACATTAGTTAGCTCTCTCCTAAACTCAATCATAGGATCAACTTTGCATGACAACTTTAGGATTGGATTAGTTCCCCTTTAGTGCGTCCTTTCTCTTCTCATCTTCAAACATCTTTAAAACACTTAATAAAGATTAACGCGTGTTGTACGCTACGAGCCTTAAGCACTTGAGAAAGGGTTGTTGGAGGGTCTCTATTCAATAGCTTGGGTGTTTAGCATGGTACCCTTTGGGTGACATGCGACGCATTCACTCTTAAGTCCAAGTCTTTAGTGCAACATGAGTTACAAACAAAACTCAAAACACTTCTTCTTTAAAAGACTTCAAAAACAAAGATCAAACTTCTTTTTTTTCCTTTGGGACCTTTAATCCTTGGAAACCATTTTCATAAGAAGAGTTTTGTTAACTCTCAGTTCTACCGCAAACGGTAAACGCCTAAGTCACCAAGGGTCGAGCTGCATACACCAACTGCTAAAACTGTTTGTTAACCCTACTCGGGTAAAACATTTCGAACCAGCCTGTGGTCTTGTTATCCCGAACTACGTTTGCTCTGATCTTTCATGCCGTGTGAAAGTACGTAGACACGAGATGCGATATCTCGGCGAGCAACCTTCCCCATCCGTTACCCGTAGTTAGGCGAACTACGTTGACTCTGATTTCTCATTCCAGACGGGAATACGTAGGCATAGAACTGCTGTGTTGTGCCGAGTCATTTTTCTTTTCTTTTTAGACCAGCCTTGATAGGTAGATAGTTAAAACCAACCCGTCAGATAAACACAACAAGCGTGGATCCCATCGAGTACGATAGACGTGAAGGGTGCTAATACCTTCCCCTTGCGTAACCGACTCCCGAACCCAGACATGGTTGCGATGACCTTGTCTTATACCTTTTCGTCAGGTTTTTCCGATCGTTTCCTTTCCCTTTCTATGGGATAAATAACGAAAGGTGGCGACTCTTCTATTTTGCCGGCACCTTATTTTCGCAGTAGCGACAGCTGGCGACTCTGTTGGGGAAGTTCTATAGCAACTGGGGACTTTTCCCATCCCCTATGCTGGGACCGTTTCCCATCCCCTATGCGAGTCAATCCTAGCGCTTGCGTGTTTATCTGTTGGGTTTGCATTTATTTATCGCATTTTACTTTCCGCATTTTATTTTCAGTATGATATCATTATTGTGCTGTTGTGGGAGGGAGACTCTGATAAGTGATAAGCCAGACCCAGGCTTGAGTGTATACCTAGCATTAGTTGTGGAAAATAGTGGGCGCGTGCATGCTTTGCATGTACTAGTGTCTCGCAAAATCCACGCTCAGATGAGATTCTCCCAGTTGACTTCTTTCCCAACCCTTTGGGCTTGAGGGGTTGTTGGTTTGGAGAGTTGTCGACTCTGGGGACCGATCATTTGTGACTCAACTAAGTGAGGCCTCTTCAGGGAGTGATGATGCCAAACCAGAAATGGTGAACGTATCATCATTTCGTGAAAGTCTATGACGCTGGGAAACGCATAGGATGCCCTACCTTGTCAGTGATTAGGTCCATACCTGTGAGCGGGGTCGGGTTATTGCAGGAAACCCTAACCTTCAGACAACCTGGTTTTCTTGACAGTGAATCAGTATTGTTGGTATCAGAAGGTTCTTATCATCAGAGATGTGTTTGTTCTCGACAGAGCAGAATTATTGGTCCTCCTCAGGGTCTTATTGTCAGAGCAGTGTTGTGGTTATGTTGGAACAGAGCCTTGGTCTCCTCAACAGCACACTCTTGGTCTCCTGTTGCATGATTGCATCTTGCATTTTTGCATTTTCATTTGCATACCCATGTGCATGTCATTAACGTGTGTCTGTGTTGCAAGTGCATATAATATCCCTCGGTTCCGGTAATCTTGCCCTCTGTTTTGCTAGCATGGAATCATTGAAGAAGAATGTGGCTTACAAGCTCCCTACCCCAGATGTTACTCTGCTACTTCATTTGACTGCTTTGGCAGATGATACACTGAAAGGGGAATTCAGAAAATCTTATGGGAAGTTACTCAGTCTGGTTCGTAAACCTTCAGTCTATGAGTTGAAAGGGTTGTATGCATTGCTACAGTTCTATGACCCTCCGTTGAGGTGTTTCACTTTTCCAGACTTCATTCTTGCGCCTACCTTAGAAGAGTATACTGAGTTGTTGGGTGTACCGGTTAAGAATCAGATGTCGTTTGTTCACATGGATGCTAAGCCTAATCTGGCTAACCTAGTTGTTGCTCTTCACCTGGATGCCTCAGAGTTGCTTCTGACCAGTTGGAATGGAGTTCCTGGTTTTTCTCTACAGTTTCTGGTTGGAAAGGCCCAACAGTGCGCTAAAGACGGTTGTTGGATCGTATTCAACACTATTCTCGCCCTCTGCATCTATGGCATCATCTTGTTTCCCAACATGCCAGACTTTATAGATTTGGACACCTTCCATATCTTCGCATTGGGAAATCCAGTTCCTACCTTGCTTGGTGATGTATATCATTCTGTCCATTACAAGAATGAGAACAGAAGGGGTAAAAACGTGTCGTGTTGTGCGCCTTTACTCTACAGATGGTTTGATAGCCACATGCCCAAGAAGGGTCTCTTTGTTTCCTCTGCAGCCACAGCTGAGTGGTCTGAACGCCTGATGAGTTCATCAGCAGAGAGCATCGTTTGGTTTGATCGAGATATGCTGGGTACTGAAGTCATCTGCAGCTGCAGTTGTTTTCCTAATGTTCCCTTGATTGGAAGAAAAGGCTGTATTAACTACAATCCCTCATTGCTTGTCAGACAGTTTGCGTACACCTTGAGAGGTCCGCCGAAAGACGAAGAGGTGCATGAATCTCTGTACCTCACAGGGCTCCTAGATGGGGATATGTTAGCCAAGCTCAAGCATGCTTGGAACGACATCAACAGACGAAGGAAAGCATTGTTGGGTAAGAGCGATAGCCAGGCTTATGCTCCTTATGTGACTTGGATTAAGAGTAGGGCAGAAATAGTAGGGATTCCTTTTCCACCTGCTAAGCAAGAGTGCCCTCCAGTGGTTGAAGAACCTACTACAGTGTCTATTCAGAAATACAATCAGGTATTGGCTAAGAAGGATGAGTTGAAGAAGGCCAACGAGGAGTCGGAAAAAGAACTGGTACAACTTAGAAGAGAGAAGAGCGAAGTTGTCTACTCCTTCAAAAAACAGACAGAGCTGGTGAACCGGCTAGGCACAGACTTGACCAAACAGATGGCTGAATGTGAGCGTTTAGGTTTGGATTTCAAGGTTGTCAATGATGTGCTTGCCACAAAAAGCAGAACCTGGATGACGCATACCGGAGAATCTCCAAATTCAACCAGCAGTGGAATGCCACTATAGCCAGCAACATAAAGCGGGAGGACAAGCTGAAGCAACAGATCTCCAAGTTGAAGGCCAGTGAGAAGAAGCTCGATGATGAAACTACTCGTAGGTACGCCACTGAGGACATGTTGAACAAGGCTATTGCGAACCTGAAGGATCGCAAGCAGTTTTTTGAGTCTAAGAAGCGAAGGTTAGAAGACTGTTTTTGAAAAGGAGCGTGGGAAGACTCCGTTGAAGGTCTCCAGTACACCGTCATGCAGAGGGAGTTACTTGTCAAAGGGTTACTCACTCAGCCTGATCATCCCAAAACGAAGGAGTTGCTAGAAGAGTTTCGCGCCCGTTGCCGCACTTGACTATCTTGTAATTCTTTGTATTTTCTGATCGTTGCTGTATGCTGACCATCACCAGACTTGTTGGTCGAGGTCATGTTGCACCCCAAAATTTGCCTAACCTTTTCTTACTTGGTTTATGTTTCATTTGCATTAGCACATCATTGCATTAGAATTTGCATAGCATAGCATTGTTCATTTAACAGGGGATCAAATGAGAAGCCTAGCTAGAGGATTATTCAAGTTTGAGAAGTCACCATAATCATCAGGAAGAAGGTTGGGTTCTTAAGAGGGTCATTTGCTTGTATGGGGCTCATCTCCTAACTTGGAGCCATTTGAAGATCATCAAAGGGTTGTAAAGCTTTGATAATGTATAGAGTATATGGATAGAGCTCATGGAGTTCCTAGAGGATCAAGACAGAGCTCAGTAAAATGTTTGTAGCAAGTACAAGAGTCACAATGGAAGTTGGTGTCACTAGGGTTTCATCTGGTTAATCCTAGGCCAAAATGAGCAATTGAAGAGGATCAAAGCTCAATTCTAGGTCTTTGAAATCATGAATAGTTGTGTTGAGGCATATGAGAGATTGTTTCAAAATCAAGTTTAGAAGAATCAAGAGTGGTTGGAGTTGCTAAGTCAGGGTTCCTAGGGTAAAATCCCCTATTTAGTGCCAAACTTCCAAGCCATGTAAGTCAAGATACAAGCCTCATATGACTTTGGCCTCCATAAGAATGTTGTAGAGGATGTTCATAGATTTAATTTGAGTACTAGAAGTCATTCATTTGATTTATAGAACTCAAGTTATGAGCCAGACAAGTTACAGGTCCTCAGATGCCTCTGAAATTTGTCTGTGAAAATCATCTGACTTCCAAGCTATTTTGACCTAGAAGGAGGTTTCATATGACCTTTTAGTAAACATGAAAGTTGTTCCTCATGATCTTAGCTTTCCATATTGTATTAGAAGTCTTCCATCTGATTTGTAGAACTCAAGTTGTGAGTTTTACAAGTTAGGGGTATTTTGGGAAAGTGGGATTATAGGCCATTTTCAATTATAGGTCAAAATCTCCAACTTGCACATCTCAAATGCAATTTTGTTCAACATGGAACTTGCTCAAAATATGGTTTTTAGGTCAACTAAGAGCTCATGGTGAATTGG
Organism: Lathyrus sativus; assembly: GCA_963859935.3. Classification (NCBI taxonomy): domain Eukaryota; kingdom Viridiplantae; phylum Streptophyta; class Magnoliopsida; order Fabales; family Fabaceae; genus Lathyrus; species Lathyrus sativus. Next base: position 287,119,564 of record OZ012740.1, read on the forward strand.
TTTGGCTCATATCAAAGATTGGCTTGAAGTGGTTTTGAAAGAAGAGAAATTAAAGGCCTTATTTGGTGGGAAATTCAAATAAATTGTTATGTGCACAAAATATGCCAAATGACCACTCAATTAGATCAGAAATGATGATTTAGAAACATTGGCAATTTTAGAATTTGCAATTGACCTATAATTCATGGTGTTTTGACATGTTTCTTCACAAATAAGCAACATCACAAGAAATCATTCACAAAGGCAATTTGGAAGCTCTAGCTGATCTGAATCTATTCCAAGGGGATTATGAAAGCTACTAGAATCTTTCCATGCAAGGAATTGAGAAAATTTTGAGCTTGCCATAATCAAATTTTTGGAGAAAATTTTGCATTTGGATCTTTTGGATTGGGCTTGGAATGGGCCTCTAGAAGGTTCCTTTGTGCTCTATAAATGTTCAAAAACGAAATTGGATAGAGGTTGGTAATTCATTGGAGATGAACAGAGGGAGAAGCCATTGGAGCAAGTTGGTGAAAAAGCTTGAAATTGAATTTTCGGTTTTGGAGATTCAGAGGATTACAGCAAGAATTGGTTATCAAGAAACGTCCATCATCAATCACTGAAGCTATCTGCACTTGTTGGAGGAGAATTGAGGTCTGAAACCACCACAATCGAAGATTAAAACCAGGTTTCCATTTCTCAAAATTTCTCTCAATTCCTGCGTTTTTAGTAGCTTAGATTCATGTGGTTAGGTTGCAATTAAGGTATAGATGATTTCTGGACAGAAAAATTGAGGTTTAGTGACAAAATAGGGATTGATCCATTTTCGGTTGAGATGTAGATTTCCTTAGTCTTGAGGTTTTAGCGTGATTAAGTGGTATGGTTGTAATCCTCGTGAAATTTCCATCAATTTTCGTTCAAGAATCGTTTGGATTGGTGAAGTATTGAGAGAGATATGATAGCATGAAGTTTGCCGGAAAAATCACGCCGTCCGTCCGGCCATGGTGCTGTTCGCGGGCTGTTATTGTTTGAATTGGAGAAGATGAAATCTCCTTCATCCATGCGTGAGAAGAATGAGGACCGGGTAATCAGATCGGAAGGACGTGAGCGCGCCACGTCACCCAGGAGCCAAACGACGTCATCCTACTTAATGAATATCTCAAGCTCTCTTCAGCGCGCTGTGAACACCTAAGGAGCGAGGGTTCGACCCCTTGCGTGGTTCTTTTTTTGTTAATTGTGAACTGAATGGAATTGATAATTGATGCTGGGCTTATGCTATTCGCGCCTCCCCTCCAATAGGCCCAAACGCATGAGGCTTGGATTTCCTGCTTAATACACCCCCTGGTCACGTTATTAGGAGAATTGATTTGCTGAATTAATCACTCAAATGGGCCTAGCACCCATGCGCTATTCTCACCCCCATTCTTGGGCCCAGGCGCAATAAACCTTGCTTTTCTTGCTAGTTGAACCCCTTCCAGTTATTGCTTTTATTTCTTGTTTCTTTATTTTTCTGTTTTATTGCTTGTTGGATTTAATTCTTTAAAAATAGTAAATTTTGGTAATAAATTCTGGGAAACTTTGTGGATATAGATTGAGATGTTCAGGACTTTATCATGCTTTTTATTTTAATTTTCCATGCATTTTCCATTTATTTCATATTTTCTTTTGCAATATGTTTTTAATAATGTGATAATGGTATACTGAATTTGTTCATTTTATTTCTCTCTCATATTTTGGAGTTTGATCTTGAAATTTGGTGTGCTGGTTGTAGGCATGTTCATGTTGCTATGTGATTTTTGTTATGATTTTTAGATCATTTTAAATAGGATTTTAGGGTAGTTGTTTATGAGTGTTCTTTAGTGGATATCTTTAGTGATACCTTTCAACTTAGGATTTTATTAGAGGACTTAGAAATTGAATTAGGTCCTGAATTTTGTACTATAGATCATTAACAAATGCATGTTCCCATAGAAAAATAATTAGATTTTTAAGATGTGTTTTTCTATTTTAGTTAGAATATTCAAGTTGATTGTTCATTTGGTGCTTCAACTTTGGTGATGGTTTTGGAGTGGACTCAAAGCGGGCTTTTTTTGCATGGTGGGCTTCTGGTTCTTATGGGAGGATATCATGGACATGATGAAGCTTTTGTAGAGTGGCTGGTGGAGCTTGGATTGGAGCTTTTCTTTCCTTTTTGTTATCTTTTTGTAGCTTATAAGATTAGGGTTTTTAGGAGAGAGCTTTAGAAGTAGTTTCTTCCTTCAAATAAGCATGGTTGGTTTCATCCACCTTCCATCCTATCCTATGATTCAAAGTCCTCATGTGGAAGTCTCATATCTACTTTGGAGGGATGTGTGACACTTTACAATGAGTAGAACTTTTGAGGATGCCTTTCTCTGATGACTGGTTGAGTGTCAGATGGGATTCCTTTGGTTTCCTTTCTTCTTCCCATCATCAAATACTCATCTTGTTGATTCTCTTCATTCTTGTGGGAGCATTGTTAAAGTTTGAAGATGGAGTATCCCTTTCCCTCTATTGAAGATGTTGGACTTGAAGAACATTTACAGACTTTGGATTGGATTGTTGTCAGAAGATTGCTCTGCTGTGGAGATTGCTGGCTTGTTTTCCCTGTTTGACTGTTTTCTTCTTGTTCAACTGTATTGATGTGATTTGCTTGGAATGTTGGATTAGATTTAGGCTTCATGTAGATGATCATAGGCCTAAGAGCATTTTAAGGGTTGAGCTTCTCCCCTTGCTTGTATTGCATTAGAGGTTGAGTTTCTCCCTCTGCTTGTATTTTTACTGTGTGGCTTTGCTTGCTGGTATTTGGTAGAGCTTAGCTCCCTTGCCTGTGTGGTTTGTGGCCTTGTGCCTTGCTTGTTTAGAAGTTGATCTTGGCTCCTTCTGCTTGTGTGATGCATTGCATGCATTTTATTCACCGCAATTTGTTTACAGTAATCTTTCTTGTACAGTTTTTCTGTTTACTGTTGTTTCCATTGCCATGTTCCCCTAGGAACTCTGACTTCTCTTATGCAAGAGAAGTTATGACAGACATTAGGACTCTAACCATGCATGATAACATTAGTTAGTTTCCCTTTTAACCACAACCGTAGGACGAATATTGCATGATAACTGTAGGATTGAGTCAGTTTCCCTGTAGAGAGTCTGTTTCTCTTCTCATCTTCAAATACAATTAAAATACTTAATAAAGATTAACACGTGATGTGCATTACGAGCCTTATCCTACTTGAGAAAGAGTTGTGGGAGGGTTTCCCTCACATAACTCGAGTGTTTAGTATGGTACCCTTTGGGTGACATGCGACGCATTCACTCTCAAGTCCAAGTCTTTAGTGCAACACGAGTTACAAACAGAACTCAATTCACTTCTTTCCGTAAAAGACTTAAAAAACAAACGTCGAATCCTTTTTGTCCTCTTGGACCCCTTAATCAGGTGAACCCTTTTCTTAAAGGAAAGTTCTGTTAACTTTCAGTTCTATCGCAAACGGTAACGCCTAAGTCTCCAAGGATCGAGCTGCAAACACCAACTGCTGGAACTGTCTGTTAACTTTACTTGGATAAAAATAGCTGAACAAACCTGTGTTCTCCGTAGCCCGAACTATGTTTGCTCTGATCTTTCACGTTGTGTGAAAGTACGTAGGCACGAGATGCGATATCTCGGCGAGCAACCTTCCCCGTAATCCGTAGTTAGGCGAACTACGTTGACTCTGATTTCTCGTTCCAGACGGGAATACGTAGGCATAAAGTGCGATACTTTGTCGAGTCATTTTCTTTTCTTTTCCGACCAGACCTCTTAGCATAGATAGATTTAACAAACCCGTCAGATAAACACAACAAGCATGGATCCCATCGAGTACGATGGACGTGAGGGGTGCTAATACTTTCCCCTTGCGTAACCGACTCCCGAATCCAGACAATGGTTGCGATGACCTTGTCTTATACCTTTTCGTCAGGTTTTTCCCGATCGTTTCCTTTCCCGTTCTGAGGGATAAATAACGAAAGGTGACGACTCTTCTGCCATTGTCGGCCTTGTTTTTTCGCAGTAGCGACAGCTGGCGACTCTGCTAGGGAAACATTCGGTTCCCTATGCGAGTCATTCCTAGCGCTTGTGTGTTTACCTGTTGGGTTTTATTGCCCTTTACTTTCCGCATTTTATTTTCAGTATATTATTATTGTGCTATTGTGGGAAGGGGAACTGATGAGCGAGAAGCCAGACCCAGGCTTGAGTGTACTTAGCATTAGTTGTGGAAATTAGTGGGCGCGTGCTTGCTTTGCAGGCACTAGTGTCTCATGAAATCCACGCTCAGACGAGGTTCTACCGGTTGACTTCTTTTCCGACCCTTTGGGTCTGAGGGGTTGTTGGTTTGGAGGATTGTCGACTCTGGGGACCGATCATTTGCGACTCAGTAGAGTGAGGCCACTTCAAGAGATGATGATGCCACACCTTCTGGGTATCGTATCATCGCTCTTGAAAGTCTGTGAGGCTGGGAAACGCATAGGATGCCATACCTTGTCTGTGATTAGGTCCATACCTGTGAGCGGGGTCGGGTTATTGCAGGAAACCTTAGCCTTCAGACTACCTGGTTTTCTTGTCAGTAAATCAGTGTTGTTGGGTTCAGAGGCTCTTATCGTCAGAGATGTGGTTGTTCTCGACAGTGTGTATCTATTGGTCCTCTTCAGGGTTGTGCTATCAGAGCAGTGTGATGATTGTGTTGGATCAGAGCTTTGATCTTCCCAGCAGCCACCTTGATCCCCTGTTGCATGTTTGCATTTTGCATTTTGCATACTCATTTGCATATCATTAACGTGTGTCTGTGTTGCAGATACATTATTCCCCGGTTCCGGTATTTTTTTCTTGCTTGCTGTTGTGCTATTATGGGTTCTCTGAGGAAGACTGTGGCCTATAAGCTCCCCACTCCAGAGGTTGCTCAGTTGTCCAGTTTGATTGCTTTAGCAGATGATGCTGTGAGAGGTGAATTCAGAAAGTCTTATGGGAAGCTGCTCAGTTTGGTCCGTAAACCTTCTGGGTTTGAGTTGAATGGGTTGTACGCCTTGCTGCAGTTCTATGATCCTCCTTTGAGATGCTTTACTTTCCCGGACTTCATTCTGACACCTACATTAGAGGAGTATGTTGTATTGTTAGGTGTGCCTATCAAGAGTCAGATGCCATTTGTTCATATGGATGCCGAGCCTAATCTGGCTAATCTAGCTCTTTCTCTTCATCTGGATGCCTCTGAGTTGATCTTGTCCAGTTGGAATGGGGTCCCTGGTTTCTCTTTGCAGTTCTTAGTTGGGAAAGCCCAACGATGTGCCAAAGACGGTTGTTGGATTGTGTTTAACGCCATTCTTGCTCTCTGCATATATGGTATCATTTTGTTTCCTAACATGCCTGATTTTGTGGACTTGGACGCCTTTTATATCTTTGCATCAGGGAATCCGGTCCCTACCTTGATTGGCGATGTGTATCACTCTATCCATTACAAGAACGAGAACAGAAGGGGTAAGAATTTATCATGCTGTGTGCCCTTGTTCTATAGATGGTTTGATAGTCACCTACCCAAGAAAGGTCTCTTTGCTTCATCTGCAGCCACAACTGAGTGGTCCGAGCGATTGATGAGTTTATCAGCAGAGAGTATCGTGTGGTTTGATAGAGATATGTTGGGTACTGAGGTTATATTCAACTACCGTGGGTTTCCGAATGTGCCTTTGATTGGAAGAAAGGGATGTATCAACTATAATCTGTCTCTACTTGTCAGACAGTTTGCTTATGCTTTGAGAGCTCTGCCAAAGGATGAAGAGGTGCAGGAATCTCTGTACCTCACCGGTCTTCTAGAAGGGGACATGTTATCTAAGCTTCAGCATTCTTGGAATGATATCAATAGACGAGGGAAGTCATTGTTGGGGAAAAGTAATAGCCGAGCCTACACTCCGTATGTGACCTGGGTCAAGAGCCGAGCAGAGACCATAGGGATGCTATTTCCACCTGCTAAGCAGGAATGCCCTCCATTGGTAGAAGATCCTACTACCGTGCCTATTCAGCAGTACAATCAGGTGTTAGCTGAGAGAGAAGAGCTGAAAAAAGCCAATGAAGAATTGGAGAAGGAGTTGGCACAGGTTAGAAGCGAGAGAGGTGAAGTCGTCTGTTCCTTCAAGAGGCAGACAAAGTTGGTGAATAGGTTGGGCACGGATTTGACTAAGCAGATGGCTGAGCGTGAGCGTTTGGGTCTGGACTTCAAATCTGTCAGCGATGTATTGGCTACCAAGAAGCAGCACTTGGATGAAGCATACCAGAGAATATCCAAGTTCAATCCGCAGTGGGATGCCACTATAGCCAACAACAAAGAGAGAGAGGATAAACTGAAACAACAGATCTCCAAACTGAAGGCTCAGGTGAAGGCTAGTGAGGAAAGGTTCGATGAGGAAACTGCTCGCCGATATGCCAACGAAGGCAGGCTCAACAAAGCCCTTGCTAACCTCAAGAATCACAAGCAGGTGTTCAAGTCCAAGAAGCAGAAGTTAGAGGAGTGCTTTGGACAGAGAGCGTGGGAAGATCCGGTTGAAGGTCTCTAATGTACTATTATGCAGAGAGAGTTGCTCGTCGAAGGGTTACTCACTTGTCCTGACCACCCAAAGACAAAAGAGTTGCTAGAGGAGTTACGTGCTCGCTGTCGCACTTGATTATCTTTGTAACCTTTTGTATTCTTTCTGATTTCTGTTGTAGGCTGACCATCACCAGGCTTGTTGGTTGAGGTCATGCTAATGATATCCCATGTATTCATTGACTTTGTACTGCTGCCTTGTTGGCCCATATATATATATGAGATGTTACTTCAGTGACTAAATCCGGACTTCTTGCTATCGGCACTGACACTATGGCACTCGAACCGGGGAAAAGCTCCCTAACGCACAGACACACGTTTGCATTTGCATAGCCGGTGCCTTGTACTGTGTTTCCTAACCCTCTGTTGATGCAGGTTCCAGGATTGCCGAACACCGAACTCACCGTTACTCAACCAGAAGCAACTGTAAGAAAGTCATGGACCAGATGCAGGCAGAGATGCAGGAGATGCGTGACCGCATGGCTCAGTTTATGCAGGTGATGGAGATCGTGGCTAAAGGCCAAGAACAACTCCAGACTCTCGTGCAACCTCTGATTGCACGAGTTGATAGCAACGGTGTGCTACATGGGGGTACAGATGCTAATCGTCCTCAGGGTGAAACTCCTCAGGCTGGTGACGCTATACCAGTGGTCGGTCTTGACGCTGGTGAGAACATTCTCATGGCTGGTAATGGGAATGTTGGTAATAGGAACGGTAACTTGGAAACCAATGGGAACGTTGTTGGCAATGGTAATACTGGTCTCAACGCTGGTGCTGGGAATACCGGTGTGAATATGGTCAACGGCAATACAGGCTTTGCTGGTGTGAATATGGGCTTTGGTAACGCTGGTGGTGCCAAGGCTGGATTTGGTAATCAGGGTTTTGGAACCGTGAGTAATAATGGTTACGGAATGGGTGCCTACAATACTGACTCTGGGCCAGCGGCTGCTAATCAAGAGCTCGGTAATCTGAGGTATGACCCCAGGTTTTTCCAGAATGGTCATGGTCGCAACGCTGCGTACGCTGGGTACGACAATGACGGTCCTTATTGGGGTGAAGACCGCCAAGAAGATGCTCTTTTTGGCCAAGGCGTGGGTTATGAGAGGCCTACTGAAAATGATCACAGGATCAAGATGCTAGAAGAGCAGATAAAAGGGATAGCCAACCAGAATTCTCTGGGATTGGATATGGCGAACATGGGATTGGTTCCTGGGCTGAGGGTGCCACTCAAGTTTAAGGCTCCCGCGTTTGAAAAATACAAGGGAGACACGTGTCCCAGAGTGCACGTGCGATCTTATTACAGAAGAATGTCTGCTTACTCCAACGATGAAAAGATGTTAATGCACTTTTTTCAGGATAGTCTGTCTGGGCCGTCATTGGAATGGTACATGGGACTGGAACCCACTCAAGTTGGAAGCTGGAAAGAGCTGGCAGAAGCTTTCGTGAGACACTACCAATATAACAGTGATCTTGCTCTGAATCAGGTTCAATTGCAAAATCTCTCTCAGAAGACTGGTGAAAGTTTCAAAGAATACGCCCAGAGATGACGTGAGTTGGCTGCAAGGGTACACCCACCCATGGTGGAGAGAGAGTTGACAGATATCTTCGTGGGTACGTTTTTAGGGCTGTATTATGATAAACTTCTCAACTGCTCAATGAGCAACTTCTCTGACTTGATTCTGATGGGTGAGCGAGTTGAGAATGGAATTAAGATTGGTAAGATTCAGACTGGTGAATCAACCTCAGCTGGAGGTAGTAAGAAGGATTTTGGTAGTAAAAAACAAGGAGACACTAACTCAGTGTACAACGCTCGAAAGAAGAATATAAGTCAAAGTTGGCGTATGCAGCAACAAGATGCTAGTGTGACAATCCCTGCACCGCAACAACAGCAACAACAACTTCAGCAGCAGTCGAGGCAGCAAAATACTAATCAGCGAAGAGTTCAGAATCAAAGGCCGAAAAGGATATTTGATGTACCTCCAGTATAGTATGCTGAACTTCTTCAGACTTTGTTAAGATTACAATTGGTTGAGAAAAGGACCTTGGCCCCGCCGACGGGCACACCTCCGTATGGGTATGACGTTAATGAGCATTGTAAATTTCATTCCGGGGCGCCCAGTCATAATATTGAAAATTGTCAGGCTTTCAAGCACAAGGTGTAAGATTTACTTGATAGCACTACTATAAACTTCGGTACGGAAGGACCCAATATTGTACAACAACCAATGCCAAAGCATGGGGCAGCGGGAGCGAACGCTATTCTGACAGATGCAGAGTTAGATTTAGTTGTGAATGTAGAGGAACTAAAGACACCTCTAGGTTACGTGAAAAGCCGTTTGTTGAAAGGGGGAGTTTACCCCGGATGTGATGAGGGCTGTGTAGATTGTTCAACTCGGCCTGAGGGTTGCGATAGTTTGAAAAGCGGAACTCAGAGTCTGATTGATGAGGGTACGTTATAATTTGATCGCATTGCTGCCGAAAAAAGGCCTGTTGAAACAATGGTCGAAGAGCAGGGTGAGATTGCCATTGTTACGATACCGTTCAAGTCTATCACGATATCGGCGCCTGCCAAGCGGCCGACTATCACCATCACTAAAGCAAAACCCATTCCGTATGAGAGCACCAAGGCCGTCCCTTGGAGTTATGGAGCGGAAGTGTATTGTAACGATGAGAGAATTAATCTGGATGATCTGTCGGTGGAATCAGTTGACAACCCGGTAGGAGCGGGCGGTATGACCCGTAGTGGAAGCATCTTTACTTCGCCAGGAGTAGAAGCAGAAAGAATTGCGAAGGGTAAAAGCAAGGTGAATAAGAGTGGACCTTCCCCGGAAAAGGAGAAAGAACCGTTGAATAAAGACGTGGAGGAGTTTATGAGGCTAATTCGAAAGAGTGATTACAAGATCGTTGATCATTTACAACAAACTCCTTCAAAAATCTCAGTTCTGTCTTTATTGATGTGTTCCGAGGCTCACCGGAATGCCCTGTTGAAAGTGCTTGAGACGTCCTTCAAACCCCAGGAGATTTCTGTTAATCAACTTGAAGGGGTAATGGCACACGTGAATGCGGGGCACGGTTTGGGGTTTACTGATTTTAACTTGACGCCTAGAGGTCGCGACCACAATAATGCTTTGCACATCTCAGTTGAGTGCAGGGGCACCGTCATGTCCCGTGTTCTTGTTGATACCGGGTCATCCCTAAATGTGTTGCCTAAGAAGGCACTGTTGAAATTGGATACTCGAGGAATAATTTGCACGCCCAGTGATCTGGTAGTAAGAGCGTTTGATGGAACTAGGAGGTCTGTGTTCGGGGCACTCACATTGCCAATACAAGTGGGTCCAGAAGTATTTGATACCGTGTTCTATATTATGGACATTCAACCAGCATACAATTGTCTGCTTGGACGACCGTGGATTCATTCCGCCAGGGCTGTAACATCCACGCTTCACCAAAAGCTGAAATATATGGTTGATGGCGGTATTGTTACTGTGTATGGTGAAGAGGACATTCTGGTCAGTCATTTATTATCCTTCAAATACGTCGAAGTGGACGGAGAAATCCACGAGACGCTGTGCCAAGCCTTCGAAGGAGTGAAGATTAAGGATGAAGCTCCTGTGAGCAGCAAAGGGCCGGAGGTGGCCATGTCTTCGTATAAGGAAGCCCAGGCAGTGGTGCAGACCGGGGAGACCAAGAGATGGGGTCAAGTCCTGGATATTCCTGTCAAGCAGGACAAATTCGGGTTGGGGTACCACCCATCATCGTCATCTTCCCCACGAAGCACGCCGAGGTTCAGAGGTCCGGTTGTGTTTACTTCTGGAGGAGTCGGCTACGGGAGAATCAATGTTGTGTCCGATGCTGAAGACGGAGACAATGATTGCGATATTGATGCTTGGATCAGACCCAGCGTACCAGGGCGGAGCTTATGCAACTGGTCAATCCAGGATGTTATCCAAGTGACAACGAAACAATAATGCTTTGTTTTCCAATTATTGTACAATCCTATGTCTTACCCGGGGCATAGTGATTTTATTTCAGGGCCTACTTGCTTATGTGTATGCTTTGGTTAATCATTGAATAAAGGCGTTTTTTACAAATTTTGTGATCCTTGTCTTTCTGTTTTTATTTTTAGCAATAAAATGGCAACGTGGTTATGTGCTTTGTTTGCATATCATTTGAAGCGTTTAACCATTTTTCTCGCAGGACTCGCATAATTTCAGATAACACCGACCAAGAATCTCCCATGACTCGCTTCGACTTTGAGCACCCGATCTTTCAGGCCGAAGAGGAGATTGTTGAGGATAATGACTTATCAGAAGAGCTGACTCGACTATTGAAACAAGAAGAGAGAATTATTCTGCCTCATCAGGAGGAAATTGAAGTCATTAACTTGGGGTCCGAGGAATGTGTCAGGAATGTTCGGATAGGGGTTGCACTATAAAGTGATATCAAGCAAAGGCTTATCGAGATGCTTCGAGAGTATAGTGATATCTTTGCTTGGTCTTACGAGGATATGCCTGGGTTGGATACTGATATGGTCGTTCATCTTTTGCCATTGCGAGAGGAATGTCCGCCGATCAAACAGAAGCTCAGAAGAACTCGACCAGATATGGCTGTGAAAATTAAAGAGGAAGTACAGAAACAGTGGGACGCTGGTTTTCTTGCTGTTACAACTTACCCTTCTTGGGTCGCCAATATCGTACCTGTACCGAAGAAAGACGGTAAGGTGCGGATGTGCGTTGATTACAGAGATCTGAACAAGGCGAGCCCAAAGGATGATTTCCCTCTTCCTCACATTGATGTGTTGGTTGATGATACAACTCAATTTTCAGTGTTTTCCTTCATGGATGGCTTTTCGGGCTATAATCAGATAAAGATGGCGCCGGAGGATATGGAGAAAACGACTTTTATTACCCCGTGAGGAACGTTCTGCTACAAAGTGATGCCCTTTGGTTTGAAGAACACTGGGGCAACATATCAGCGAGCTATGACAATGCTCTTTCATGACATGATGCATAAAGAGATCGAAGTCTATGTTGACGATATGATTGCCAAATCCCAGACGGAGGAAGAGCATCTGGTCAATCTTCTGAAATTATGCAAGAGGCTTAGGAAATTCAGGTTGAGGCTGAATCCTAACAAGTGCACCTTCGGGGTGAGATCTGGTAAGCTACTGGGGTTCATTGTTAGCGAAAAAGGAATAGAGATTGATCCTGCTAAAATAAAGGCGATACAAGAAATGCCAGCACCAAAAACAGAGAAAGAGGTTCGTGGTTTTTGGGGGAGATTGAACTACATTGCCCGGTTCATATCACACCTAACTGCCACGTGTGAGCCAATGTTTAGGTTGTTGAAAAAAGATCAAGCGGTGGTCTGGAATGAGAATTGCCAAAGGGCATTTGAAAGAATAAAAGTGTATTTGCAAGAACCTCCAATTCTGATACCCCCAGTAGCCGGGAGACTATTGATTATGTATTTGACGGTTCTTGAGAACAGTATGGGTTGTGTTCTCAGTCAACATGACGAGAATGGACGGAAAGATCATGCGATTTATTATTTGAGTAAAAAATTCACGGATTGTGAGTCTCGATACTCTATTCTCAAAAAGACGTGTTGTGCACTTGCTTGGGCTGCCAAACGTCTGAGACAATACATGCTGAATCATACAACCATGCTGATTTCGAAGATGGATCCAATCAAATACGTCTTTGAAAATCAGGAACTTTCTGGAAGGATTGCCCGATGGCAGATGGTACTGACAGAGTACGATATACAGTATGTCTCGCAAAAGGCTATCAAAGGTAGCGTACTGTCAGAGTACCTAGCTGAATAGCCCATTGATGATTACCAGCCGATGAAGTTTGATTTTCCTGACGAGGATATCATGTACTTAAAGATGAAAGATTGCGAATAGCCATTACATGGTGAAGGTCTTGAGCGGAGTTCCCAATGGCAATTGATTTTTGACGGTGCTGTGAATTCATATGGAAGTGGAATTGGGGCAATCATCACGACTCCCCATGGGACGCACATCCCGTTCACTGCCAGATTGACCTTCCCAGTTACTAATAACGAAGCCGAATATGAGGCGTGCATCATGGGTCTCGAGGAGGCTATTGATTTGAGGATTAAAAATATTGATGTGTATGGAGACTCCGCGCTAGTCGTGAATCAGATCAAGGGTGAATGGGAGACCCGTCAGCCCAATCTGATACCGTATATGAATTATGCAAGGAGACTATTGCCTTTCTTTGACAGGGTAGAGTTTCATCATGTGCCACGGGCAGAAAATCAGATGGCTGATGCTCTGGCGACGTTGTCTTCCATGTACAAAGTTAACTTCTGGAATGAGGCTCCCAGAATAGTTATCTCTCACCTTGATAGGCCCGCCTTCATATTCGCCATTGAGGAAGCTTCCGATGGCAAGCCGTGGTATTTTGATATCCATAATTTTCTAAAGAACCAAGAGTATCTGACTGGGGCATCCAGCCGCGATAAAAAGACTCTTAGGAGATTGGCTGGCAATTTCTACTTGAATCTGGACGGTGTTCTGTATAGGAGAAACCATGATTTGGTGCTTTTCCGATGTGTTGATGAGAAAAAGGCTAACTTACTCATGGAAGAGGTCCACGAGGGAACCTTTGGCACGCACGCTGGCGGACATGCTATGTCTCAAAAGTTATTACGGGCAGGGTATTATTGGCTGACAATGGAACGAGACTGTTTCAAATTTGCAAAGAAGTGCCACAAGTGCCAAACTTATGCAAACAAGATGCAGGTGCCGCAGAGCCCTTTGAACGTTATGGCGTCCCCGTGGCCTTTCTCCCTGTGGGGCATCGATATGATTGGAAAAATTGAGCCCACCGCATCCAATGGACACAGGTTCATCCTGGTGGCTATCGATTACTTCACCAAATGGGTTGAAGCAGCGTCTTACGCTAATGTCACCAAGAAAGTGGTAGCTAGGTTTATAAAAAAGGATATCATCTGTCGGTATGGCATCCCCGAAAGAATCATTACTGACAATGGTTTGAACCTGAATAACAAAATGATGAAGGAATTGTGCCAGAATTTCAAGATTGAGCATCACAATTCATCTCCCTATCGGCCCAAGATGAATGGCGCTGTCGAGGCGGCCAATAAGAACATCAAGAGGATAGTTCAGAAGATGGTTGTGACATACAAAGACTGGCACGAGATGTTGCCCTTCGCTTTGCACGGTTATCGTATGACGGTACGCACATCAACCGGGGCAACACCTTTCTCACTGGTGTATGGTATGGAGGTTGTCCTGCCATTAGAAGTTGAGATTCCTTCCTTGAGAGTATTGCTCGATGTCCAACTGGATGAGGCAGAATGGGTGCGGAATAGGTTGAATCAGCTCAGTTTGATGGATGAGAAGAGACTTGCATCTATCGCATATGGTCGGTTATATCAGAGCCAGATGAAGAAAGCTTACAACAAGAAGGTGCGCCCTCGAAGCTTTCAAACGGGCGATCTTGTGCTAAAGAAGATTCTCCTACCACAATCAGATCACAGGGGTGAATGGACTCCCAACTATGAAGGTCCATACATTGTGCGAAAGGTCTTCTCCGGAGGAGCCTTATTGTTATCCACCATGGATGGCGAAGATTTTTCATCCCCTATGAACTTGGATGCAGTTAAAAAATACTTTGCTTAAAGAGACCCGCTGGACAGAAAAAAGAGAGTCCAGGCAAAAATGGGGCATCCCGGCGAACCAAGAAAAAAGAAAGAGGTTCGGGCAAAAATTAGGGATAAAAATTGAAAAGATGTACACCTGCGAAGTCGAAAACCTGAAAAGGGCGACTTCGGCAAAAAAGGGTATCCCGGTGAACTAAAAACCCGCAAAGGGCGATTCAGGCAAAATTTAGGGATTGAAAAAGCAAATGATTGCGGTCCGAGTTTGATCCTACATTGCTTAGTGGTTTGGGAGTACCTGAGGGTCGATTATCCAAACAATCTCTTCTGAGGACGGAGCATCGGGAAAGTGTCGGAGTCAGGTGAGTCATAGGAGGATCAACTCATGGTGTTCGTCTGTACCACGTTGCCGACATGTATACAATTTTCTCTTTTGTAGCTTTGTACATATTTGCATTTTCTTATGCGTGACTTCCTCTTTTCAGGAGTTGCATCCGATGTATAAAACTTTGCCTATTCACAAGCCGTTATCAATAAAACATACTATTCAGTACTTGATGTGTAATCCTTGTTTTAACTTTTACTGTTTTGTTTGTGGAAAACACCGATGTTTTTGATAAACTTACATGTGCATAAGTTTGCAGGCCTTAGCCAATGATTGTTAAAACTTTGAATTAATTGAATAGTTGTCACGGATACTAACCATGATAGTTCCTTTTGTGTAGAATGTCTTGGGTTCGTTCGTGTTTTGCAGGGTTGTAACCTTTGCAGCAGATATCCAAGGGATCATGTTCCCCAGCCAGAGTCCTTTAACACAGGAGCAGGCTCTATGTGAAACTTATTCCTCCCTAGCAGATGGAATTTGCTTTTCCTCCCTGGCAGATGGAAGTCGAAGTTTTTATCCCCAGAAGAGTTGGGATTGAATCCGCGCAGGATCAGATTATCCTCAGCCATTCAAGATTGGCTTAATCGGTAAGATAAAGTCATCCCCAGAGGGTCGAGATTGATATACCCAGCAGAGGATGCATTCCCGGTGGTTGGTTATGAATATATTTACTCCCTAGAGAGTCCCCGCAAAGTACAATCAAAGTATACAAATCGATTCCCAGCTGAGTATCCCCAGCAGGATGGTTAATCCTCACAGAGCATGATCAGGTGATCAGTGGTTTGAAAGGATCATCCCCGCGCATGACCGTCTTTTCTGTTCTCCAGCAGGTTGTTTTTCCTTCGATAGGATGATCATCCTCAGTAGAGTTCGTAATTTCGAGCTTGTGAGCCATTCCCCAGCAGGATGGTTATCCCCTGCAGAGTTGGTTTCACCCTTCCAACATTGATTTCGCTGAAATATGTCTATAATACCCGGTTATCCCCAGCGGATTTGGTTTTGTCTTCAGCATTTATTTTGCTGGAGTGCCTCTTTGCATTTGCATATATCATCATATTTGCATCTACTCAAATGCGTAGCATTTCCATGTTGTATGGAGCATTACGCCATTGTCAAACATATGCATTTTGAAACATAGGCCAGGTTGTTTACCTCTTTGTTTTCAGGTGTTTTTCCCTGCAGGTAATTGAGGTTCTTGTTCAGGAAGGTGTCCAGATGTTCAGATTTGTGGCGCGAGATACGCGATGATAGTGTTCGCCCTGTCATATGCTCCCCTAACAGAGTTACTTGGTTAAGTTTCTCTTCTCTTCCCAACGGAGTTCTTCTCAGATTGCTGTTACGTCAGCATTAAAGGATCTCGTGGTTTAAACTGTCAGAGTTGTTATCTGTGATCTCCCTAGTAGATTTTTTCCCCATCAGAGTTGCTTGGTTAAGTTTGTCTTCTTCCCCAGCGAAGTGTTCTTCAGGCTGTTGTACATCAGTTTTGAAAATCTTGAAGTTGTCACCTGTTGTCGAAATAGGTGTTTGACGGTTGTCGTCAGAATTTCCCCGCAGGGTTGTTTGTTCAAGTCTTCAGATGCCCGATTCACGCTTTTATTTAGCGTATGCTCTTTTCCTTGTAAACGAAAGGTTGACGTGATGGTTCAACGGTCAACGTGATGGTTCGACAGCTCTTGCTTTTATTTAGCGTATGCTCGTTTCCTTGTAAACGAAAGGTTGACGTGATGGTTCAACGGTCGACGTGATGGTTCGACAACTCTCACTTTTATTTAGCGTATGCTTGTTTCCTTGTGAACGAAAGGTTGACGTGATGGTTCAATGGTCGACGTGATGGTTCGACAACACTCGCTTTCATTTAGCGTATGCTCGTTTCCTTGTGAACGAAAGGTTGACGTGATGGTTCAACGGTCAACGTGATGGTTCGACGACTCTCGCTTTTATTTAGCGTATGCTCGTTTCCTTATAAACGAAAGGTTGACGTGATGGTTCGACGGCACTCAATTTTATTTAGCATATGCTCGTTTCCTTGTAAAAGAAAGGTTGACGTGATGGTTCAACGGTCGATGTGATGGTTCGACGGCACTCGCTTTTATTTAGCGTATGCTCGTTTCCTTGTAAACGAAAGGTTGACGTGATGGTTCAATGGTCGACGTGATGGTTCGACGACTCTCGCTTTTATTTAGCATATGCTTGTTTCCTTGTAAGCGAAAGGTTGACGTGATGGTTCAACGGTCGACGTGATGGTTCGACAGCTCTCGCTTTTATTTAGCGTATGCTCGTTTCCTTGTGAATGAAAGGTTGACGTGATGGTTCAACGGTCGACGTGATGGTTCGACAGCTCTCGCTTTTATTTAGCGTATGCTCATTTCCTTATGAACGAAAGGTTGACGTGATGGTTCAACGGTCGACGTGATGGTTCGACAGCTCTCTCTTTTATTTAGCATATGCTCGTTTCCTTGTGAACGAAAGGTTGACGAGATGGTTCAACAGTCGACGTGATGGTTCGACAGTTCATGCTTTGGTTGACGTAATAGTTCAACGGTCGACGTGATGGTTCGACAGCTCGTGCTTCTATTTAGTGCTTTGCCCACTTCTTAGGAATTGGAAGGTCAGAGATATTGGCATTTCTCGCTTTATTTAGCGTTTGCCCATTTCCGAGGAAATGGAAGGGCAGAGACATTGACGAGATTCAATTTTATGTACCGTATGCCTGTTTCTGCGGAAACTGAGGATCAAGGATATTGATTTCATGCTTTATGTAGTGCCCGCTTATCGTAGCGTTTGTCGTCGACTCGACACCTGTGGCGTCACACAGGTGTTTGATATTGAAATCAGGTTCTCTATCGGATGATTGATCAGTTGTTGCTGTGACAACCGGATTCAATTGTTGGGATGTAGTGTTCCCAAGTAGTTTGGAAGTTTATCTCTTTGGTTAACAAATTTCTGGGGTCTCTGGTATTCAACCGTCTTCTACCTTGATTTCCTGAAAGTCGTTCGCTTTTCATCCTATCGGGTCCAAGCCACTTGAATAGGGGCAGCTGTTGCACCCCAAAAATTGCCTAACCTTTTCTTACTTGGTTTAGGTTTCATTTGCATTAGCATATCATTGCGTTAGTATTTGCATAGCATATCATGTTCATTTAATAGGGGATCAAATGATAAGCCTAGCCAGAGGATTATTCAAGTTTGAGAAGTCACCATAATCATCAGGAAGAAGGTTGGGTTCTTAAGAGGGTCATTTGCTTGTATGGGGCTCATGTCCTAACTTGGAGCCATTTGAAGATCATCATAGGGTTGTAAAGCTTTGATAATGTATAGAGTATATGGATAGAGCTCATGGAGTTCCTAGAGGATCAAGACAGAGCTCAGTCAAATGTTTGCAGCAAGTACAAGAGTCATAGTGGAAGTTGGTGTCACTAGGGTTTCATCTGGTTAATCCTAGGCCAAAATGAGCAATTGAAGAGGATCAAAGCTCAATTGTAGGTATTTGAAATCATGGATAGTTATGTTGAGGCATATGAGAGATTGTTTCAAGATCAAGTTGAGAATAATCAAGAGTGGTAGGAGTTGCTAAGTCAGGGTTCCTAGGGTAAAATCCCCTATTTAGTGCCAAACTTCCAAGCCATGTAAGTCAATATACAAGCCTCATATGACTTTGGCCTCCACCTGAATGTTGTAGAGGATGTTCATAGCTTTAATTTGAGTACTAGAAGTCATTCATCTGATTTATAGAACTCAAGTTATGAGCCAGACAAGTTACAGGTCCTCAGATGCCTCTGAAATTTGTATGTGAAAATCATCTGACTTCCAAGCTATTTTTGACCTAGAAGGAGGTTTCATCTGACCTTTTGGTAAACATGAAAGTTGTTCCTCATGATCTTAGCTTTCCAAATTTTATTAGAAGTCTTCCATCACATTTGTAGAACTCATGTTGTGAGGTTTACAAGTTAGGGGTATTTTGGGAAAGTGAGATTATAGGCCATTTTCAATTATTGGTCAAAATCTCCAACTTGCACATCTCAAATGCAATTTTGTTCAACATGGAACTTGCTCAAAATATGGTTTTTAGGTCAACCAAGAGGTCATGGTGAATTGGTTTGGCTCATATCAAAGATTGGCTTGAAGTGGTTTTGAAAGAAGAGAAATTAAAGGCCTTATTTGGTGGGAAATTCAAATAAATTGTTATGTGCACAAAATATGCCAAATGACCACTCAATTTGATCAGAAATGATGATTTAGAAACATTGGCAATTTTAGAATTTGCAATTGACCTATAATTCATGGTGTTTTGACATGTTTCTTCACAAATAAGCAACATCACAAGAAATCATTCACAAAGGCAATTTGGAAGCTCTAGCTGATCTGAATCTATTCCAAGGGGATTATGAAAGCTACTAGAAGCTTCCCATGCAAGGAATTGAGAAAAATTTGAGCTTGCCATAATCAAATTTTTGGAGAAAATTTTGGATTTGGATCTTTTGGATTGGGCTTGGAATGGGCCTCTAGAAGGTTCCTTTGTGCTCTATAAATGTTCAAAAACAAAATTGGATAGAAGTTGGTGATTCAATGGAGCTGAACAGAGGGAGAAGCCATTGGAGCAAGTTGGTGAAAAAGCTTGAAATTGGATTTTCGGTTTTGGAGATTCAGAGGATTACAACAATAATTAGTTATCAAGAAACGTCCATCATCAATCACTGAAGCTATCTGCACTTGTTGGAGGAGAATTGAGGTCTGAAACCACCACAATCGAAGCTTAAACCAGGTTTCCATTTCTCGAAATTTCTCTCAATTCCTGCGTTTTTAGTAGCTTAGATGATTTCTGGATAGAAAAATTGAGGTTTAGTGACAAAATAGGGATTGATCCATTTTCGGTTGAGATGTAGATTTCCTTAGTCTTGAGGTTTTAGCGTGATTAAGTGGTATGGTTGTAATCCTCGTGAAATTTCCATCAATTTTCGTTCAAGAATCGTTTGGATTGGTGAAGTATTGAGAGAGATATGATAGTATGAAGTTTGTCGGAAAAATCACGCCGTCCGTCCGACCATGGTGCTGTTCGCGGGCTGTTATTGTTTGAATTGGAGAAGACGAAATCTTCTTCGTCCATGCGTGAGAAGAACGAGGACCGGGTAATTAGATCGGAAGGACGCGAGCGCGCCACGTCACCCAGGAGCCAAAAGACGTCGTTCCACTTAATGAATATCTCAAGCTCTCTTCAGCACGCTGTGAACACCTAAGGAGCGAGGGTTCGACCCCTTGCATGGTTCTTTTTTTGTTAATTGTGAACTGAATGGAATTGATAATTGATGTTGGGCTTATGCTATTCGCACCTCCCCTCCAATAGGCCCAAACACATGAGGCTTGGATTTCCTGCTTAATACACCCCCTGGTCACGTTATTAGGAGAATTGGTTTGCTGAATTAATCACTCAAATGGGCCCAGCGCCCATGCGCTATTCTCACCCCCCAGTCTTGGGCCCAGGCGCAATAAACCTTGCTTTTCTTGCTAGTTGAACCCCTTCCAGTTATTGCTTTTATTTCTTGTTTCTTTATTTTTCTATTTTATTGCTTGTTGGATTTAATTCTTTAAAAATAGTAAATGTTGGTAATAAATTATGGGAAAATTTGTGGGTATAGATTGAGATGTTTAGGATTTTATCATGCTTTTTATTTTAATTTTTCATGCATTTTCCATTTATTTCATATTTTCTTTTGCAATATGTTTTTAATAATGTGATGATGGTATGCTGAATTTGTTCATTTTATTTCTCTCTCATATTTTGGAGTTTTATCTTGAAATTTGGTGTGCTGGTTGTATGCATGTTAATGTTGCTATGTGATTTTTGTTATGATTTTTAGTCATTTTAAATAGGATTTTAGGGTAGTTGTTTAGGAGTGTTCTTTAGTGGATCTCTTTAGTGATACCTTTCAACTTAGGATTTTATTAGAGGACTTAGAAATTGAATTAGGTCCTGATTTTTGAACTATAGATCATTAACAAATGCATGTTCCCATAGAAAAATAATTAGATTTTTAGGATGTGTTTTCCTATTTTAGTTAGAATATTCAAGTTGATTGTTCATTTGGTGCGTCAACTTTGGTGATGGTTTTGGAGTGGACTCAAAGTGGGCTTTTCTTGCATGGTGGGCTTCTGGTTCTTATGGGAGGATATCATGGACATGATGAAGCTTTTGTAGAATGGCTGGTGGAGCATGGATTGGAGCTTTTCTTTCCTTTTTGTTAGCTTTTTGTAGCTTATAAGATTAGGGTTTTTAGGAGAGAGCTTTAGAAGTAGTTTCTTCCTTCAAATAAGCATGGTTGGTTTCATCCACCTTCCATCCTATCCTATGATTCAAAGTCCTCATGTGGAAGTCTCATCTCTCCTTTGGAGGGATGTGTGAAACTTTACAATGAGTAAAAAGTTTGAGGATGCCTTTCTCTGATGACTGGTTGAGTGTCAGATGGGATTCCTTTGGTTTCCTTTCTGCTTCCCATCATCAAATACTCATCTTGTTGATTCTCTTCATTCTTGTGGGAGCATTGTTAAAGTTTGAAGATGGAGTATCCCTTTCCCTCTCTTGAAGATGGTGGACTTGAAGAACAGTTACAGACTTTGGATTGGATTGTTGTCAGAAGATTGCTCTGCTGTGGAGATTGCTGGCTTGTTTTCCCTGTTTGTCTGTTTTTTTCTTGTTCAACTGTATTGATGTGATTTGCTTGGAGTGTTGCATTAGATTTAGGCTTCATGTAGATGATCATAGGCCTAAGAGAATTTTAAGGGTTGAGCTTCTCCCCTTGCTTGTATTGCATTAGAGGTTGAGTTTCTCCCTCTGCTTGTATTTTTATTGTGTGGCTTTGCTTGCTGGTATCTGGTAGAGCTTAGCTCCCTTGCCTGTGTGGTTTGTGGCCTTGTGCCTTGCTTGTTTAGAAGTTGATCTTGGCTCCTTCTGCTTGTGTGATGCATTGCATGCATTTTATTCACCGCAATTTGTCTACAATAATCTTTCTTGTACAGTTTTTCTGTTTACTGTTGTTTCCATTGCCATGTTCCCCTAGGAACTCTGACTTCTCTTATTCAAGAGAAGTTATGACAAACATTAGGACTCTAACCATGCATGATAACATTAGTTAGTTTCCCTTTTAACCACAACCGTAGGACGAATATTGCATGATAACTGTAGGATCGAGTCAGTTTCCCTGTAGAGAGTCTGTTTCTCTTCTCATCTTCAAATACAGTTAAAATACTTAATAAAGGTTAACACGTGCTGTGCGTTACGAGCCTTATGCTACTTGAGAAAGAGTTGTGGGAGGGTTTCCCTCACATAACTCGAGTGTTTAGTGTGGTACCCTTTGGGTGACATGCGACGCATTCACTCTCAAGTCCAAGTCTTTAGTGCAACACGAGTTACAAACAGAACTCAATTCACTTCTTTCCGTAAAAGACTTAAAAAACAAACGTCGAATACTTTTTGTCCTCTTGGACCCCTTAATCAAGAAAACCCTTTTCTTAAAGGAAAGTTTTGTTAACTTTCAGTTCTATCGCAAACGGTAACGCCTAAGTCTCCAAGGATCGAGCTGCAAACACCAACTGCTGGAACTGTCTGTTAACTTTACTTGGATAAAAACAGTTGAACAAACTTGTGTTCTCCGTAGCTTGAACTACATTTGCTTTGATCTTTCACGCTGTGTGAAAGTACGTAGGCACGAGATGCGATATCTCGGCGAGCAACCTTTCCCGTAACCCGTAGTTAGGCGAACTACGTTGACTCTGATTTCTCGTTCCAGACGGGAATACGTAGGCATAAAGTGCGATACTTTGCCGAGTCATTTTCTTTTCTTTTCTTTTCAGACCAGACCTCTTAGCATAGATAGATTTAACAAACCCGTCAGATAAACACAACAAGCGTGGATCCCATCGAGTACGATGGACGTGAGGGGTGCTAATACCTTCCCCTTGCGTAACCGACTCCCGAATCCAGACAATGGTTGCAATGACCTTGTCTTATACCTTTTCGTCAGGTTTTTCCCGATCGTTTCCTTTCCCGTTCTGAGGGATACATAACAAAAGGTGGCGAATCTTCTGTCATTGTCGGCCTCGTTTTTCGCAGTAGCGACAGGTCATGCTGTTGATTCTCCATGTATTCAGTGACATTGTATGCTGCCTTGTTGTGCTTTATATATATATATATATGAGACATTATTTCCATGATTGGGTCCGGACTTCTTATTATCAGCACTGGCACTCTGGCACTATAATCGGGGGAGAAATCTCCCTAAGGCACAGACACACGTTTGCATTTGCATGAATCATTTGCATAACAGGTACCTCGAGATGTTTTCCTAACCCTCTGTTGATGCAGGTTGTTTCAGGATGCCGATCATCGAATTCATCGATACTCTACTAGAGGTAATTGCAAGAAAGCCATGGATCAAATGCAAGCTGAGATGCAGGAGATGCGCGACAAGATGGCGCGGTTCATGCAGGTTATGGAAATTGTGGCCAAAGGGCCAAGAGCACGAGTTGATTGTACGAGTTGATTGTAATGGTGTGCTATATGGTGGGGTTGCTACTAATCCTTCTCATGGAGAGACTCCTCGAGCGGGTGATGCTGTATCGGTGGAGCTGGGAATGGGAATGTAGCTGGTAATGGTAACGGACATGTGGAAATCAACGGAAATGTTGGAGCTGGAAATGCTGGTTTTGGTGTTGGTGCTGGAAACACTGGCGTAGGTATCAGTGGTGCCAATGTAGGCTATGGAAATGCGGGCTTTGGCAATGCAGGTTGGTAACGCAAGCAACAACGGTGTTGGGATAGGTGCCTACAACGCTGGTTTTGGGCCGGGTGTTGCTAATCAGGGCTTTGGTAATGTGGGGTATGGTTCCAGGTTCAATCAGAATGGCTTTGGTCCTAATTCTGCTTATGCTGGGTATGATAATGTGGATTCCCATTGGGGCGAGGATCGTCAAGAGGATGCTTTCTCTATGCCGGGCATGGGTCTTGAGATGCCCACAGAAAATGACCGAAGGTTCAAGCTATTGGAGGAACAAGTGAGAGGTCTTGCCAATCAGAATTCCATGGGGTTAGACATGGCTAATATGGGGTTGGTTCCTGGCTTGAGGGTGCCACTCAAGTTCAAAGCGCCTACCTTTGATAAGTATAAGGGGGATACTTGCCCAAGAGTTCATGTACGATCTTATTATAGGAGAATGTCTACTTATTCGAGTGATGAAAAGATGCTGATGCATTTTTTCCAAGATAGCTTGTCTGGACCGTCACTGGAGTGGTATATGGGATTAGAGCCCACTCAGATTGGTAGCTGGAAAGAGTTGGCGGAAGCCTTTGTAAAGCAGTATCAGTATAACAGCAACCTTGCTCCAAACAGGGTCCAACTTCAGAATCTTTCTCAAAGGAATGGCGAGAGTTTTAAAGAGTACGCCCAGAGGTGGCGTGAGCTTGCAGCGAGGGTGCAGCCACCCATGGTAGAGCGTGAGTTGATGGATCTCTTTGTGGGAACTTTCTCTGGTATGTATTATGACAAGCTTCTCGGTTGTACGATGGGTGGTTTTTCTGATATGATACTCCTGGGAGAGTGTATTGAGAACGACATCAAGATCAGAAAGATTCAAGCAGGAGAATCAGCCTCAGCTGGAGGAGGGAAAAAGGAATTCGGAAATAAAAAGCAGGGAGACACTAATTCGGTATATAGTGCTCGGAGAAAGGATAGAAGTTAGAATTGTCGCAGGCAGCAGATTGCCAGTGTGACAATTCCCGTACCTCAACAGCAACAACAACAGCCGCAGTAGCAACAGAGACAATAGAGTTCTGCTCCGCAAAGGTTCCAAGGTCGGGATAGGGCCGTGAAAAGAGTATTTGATGTGCCTCTAATGCCGTATGCTCAGCTTTTTCAAACTTTATTACAACTGCAGCTTGTTGAGAAAAGAACGTTAGCTCCGCCAAAGGGCACGCCTCCTTTTGGTTATGATGCCAATGCACATTATGAATTCCACTCCGGGGCACCCGGTCACAGCATAGTGAATTGTCATGCATTCAATCATAAAGTGCAGGATCTGATAGATAGTACGACTATATACTTTGATCATGGTCCACCCAATGTCGAGAAAAATCCGATGCCGCCTCACGGATTTGCAAAGGTGGATGCTATCTTGGAAGATATCAATATGAATTTGATCATGAATGTAGATGAGCTGAAGACGCCACTGGGCTATGTAAATAGCAGGTTGCTGAAGGGGGGAGTTTTCCCTGGTTGTGATGCAGATTGTGTTGACTGTTTAGCCCAGCCTGAGGGATGTGATAGTTTAAGAAGAGGTATTCAAGGTCTGATTAATGAAGGAATGCTGCAATTCGACCGTACTGCTGAAGAGAAGCCTGTTGAGGCAATAACTGAAAAGCAGGACGAAGTTGCAACGGTTACGATCCCGTTTAAGACTGTCACGATATCGGTGCCTCCCAGGCGGCCGACCATCACCATAACCAATGCTGGACCCATTCCATACAAAAGCACAAAAGCCATCCCTTGGAATAATGGGGCAGATGCCTACTGCAATGGAGAAAAGATTAACCAGGAAAGCCCGCCGGTAGGGTCAGTTGATAATCTTGTGGGAGCGGGGGGCATAACCCGCAACGGTAGAATTTTTACGGCACCCGATTTAGAGGCTGAGAGAATCGCCAAAGGGAAGGGTAAAGTCAATGAAGGAGGATCTTCTCAAGAGAAGGAAAAAGAGGCTTTGACTAAGGATGTGGAAGAATTTATGAGACTAATCCGGAAGAGTGATTATAAAATTGTTGATCATCTGCAGCAAACGCCTTCCAAAATCTCTATTTTGTCATTGTTGCTTTGTTCCGAAGCTCATCGGAACGCTTTGCTGAAAGTTCTTGACACTGCTTATGTACCCCAGGAGATATCCGTCAATCAGCTCGAAGGAGTGATTGCGCACGTGAACGTGGGGCATGGCCTTGGATTTACAGATTTTGATTTAACGCCCAGGGGCCGCAACCACAACAGTGTGTTGCATATCTCAGTCGAGTGTCGGGGCACTGTTATGTCTCATGTCCTCGTTGACACTGGTTCGTCCTTGAATGTGTTGCCCAAGAAGGCACTTTTGAAGCTGGATACCCGAGGTATAATATGCATGCCAAGTGATTTGGTGGTGAGAGCTTTTGACGGGACTAGAAGGTCCGTGTTTGGGGAATTGACTTTACCAATCCAGGTCAGTCCATAGGTGTTTGATACTGTGTTTTACATCATTGATATTCATCCAGCTTATAGCTGTTTTCTTGGACGACCTTGGATTCACTCTGCAGGGGCTGTAACGTCTATGTTACACCAAAAGCTCAAGTATATGGTTGGTGGTAGCATTGTCACCGTGTGTGGGGCAGAAGATATCTTGGTAAGTCACCTGTCGTCATTCGAATATGTCGAAGTGGATGGCGAGATCCATGAGACATTGTGCCAAGCTTTTGAAGGGGTGCAACTCAAAGACAAGTCTCCTGTCATAAGCAAAGGGCCAGAGGTGGCTATGTCTTTGTACAGAGAAGCTCAAGCGGCAGTGCAGGCTGGGGAGACTAAAGGTTGGGGTCAAGTTCTGGAGATTCCTGTTAAGCAGGACAAATTTGGCTTGGGATTTCGCCCGTCGTCGTCATCTTCATCACAGAGCGCGCCACGGTTCAAGGGCCCGATTGTGTTTACTCCAGGAGGAGTCAATTTTGAAAGAGTTAATGCTGTGTCTGATAGCGAAGATGGAGATAGCGACTGTGACATAGATTCATGGATCAAGCCCAGCGTGCCAGGACAAAGCCTATGCAACTGGTTTATTCAGGACTTTATTCAAGTGACGACGAAACAGTAATGCCTTGCTTTTTCGATTATTATACAATCCTATGTCCTACCCGGGGCATAGTGATTTTATTTCAGGGCCTACTTGTTTATGTCTGTGCTTTGCTTTAATCATCAAATAAAGGCGTTTTTCTCATGCAAATTTTGTGATCCTTGTTTTTCTGTTTTTATTTTAACAATAAAATGGCAACGTGGTTGTGTGCTTTGTTTGCATATCATTTGAAGCATTTAACCATTTCCCTTGCAGGATCCATATTTCAGATGACACCAATCAAGAACTCCCTATGACTCACTTCGACTTTGAGCATCCGATATTTCAAGCCGAGGAAGAGATTGTTGAGGATGACGACTTACCAGAAGAGCTGACTCGACTTTTAAAACAAGAAGAGAAAATCATTCTGCCTCATCAAGAGGAAATTGAGATCATTAATTTGGGTTCCGAAGAAGTTGTCAGGAATGTCCGGATAGGGGCTGCGCTGCAAAGCGATATCAAGCAAAGACTGATCGAGATGCTTCGAGAGTATAGTGACATCTTTGCCTGGTCTTATGAAGATATGCCTGGGTTAGACACTGATATTGGGGTCCACCGCTTGCCATTGCGTGAAGAATGTCCGCCGGTCAAGCAGAAGCTCAGAAGAACGAGACCAGATATGGCCGTAAAGATTAAAGAGGAAGTACAGAAATAGTGGGACGCTGGTTTTCTAGCTGTTACAACTTACCCTCCTTGGGTCGCCAATATAGTACCTGTACCAAAGAAAGATGGTAAGGTATGGATGTGCGTTGACTATCGGGATTTGAACAAGGCGAGCCCTAAGGATGACTTCCCGCTTCCTCATATTGACGTATTGGTCGACAATACTGTTAAATTCTCTGTGTTTTCCTTCATGGACGGCTTTTCAGGCTATAATCAAATTAAGATGGCGCCAGAGGATATGGAGAAAACAACTTTCATTACCCTGTGGGGAACTCTCTGCTACAAAGTGATGCCCTTTGGTTTGAAGAACGTTGGGGTAACATATCAGCGTGCTATGACGACGCTCTTTCATGACATGATGCATAAAGAGATTGAGGTCTATGTTGACGATATGATTGCCAAGTCCCAGACGGAGGAAGAGCATTTGGTGAATCTTCTGAAATTGTTTGAGAGGCTTAGGAAATTCAGGCTGAGGCTGAATCCTAATAAGTGCACCTTTGGGGTGAGATCTGGAAAGCTATTGGGGTTTATTGTTAGTGAAAAAGGAATTGAGGTCGATCCTGCAAAGATAAAAGCTATACAAGAAATGTCAGCGCCAAAAACAGAGAAAGAGGTTCGTGGTTTTTTGGGGAGATTAAACTACAGTGCTCGGTTCATATCTCACCTCACGGCCACATGTGAACCAATGTTTAAATTGTTGAAAAAAGATCAGGCGATTGTCTGGAACGAGAATTGTCAAAAGGCGTTTGAAAAAAATAAAAGAATACTTGCAGGAACCTCCGATATTGATACCCTCAGTAGCCGGAAGGCCACTGGTCATATACTTGACGGTTCTTGAGAACAGCATGGGTTATGTTCTCGGTCAACACGACGAGACTGGACGAAAAGAGCATGCGATCTATTATTTGAGTAAGAAGTTCATAAATTGTTAGTCCCGTTACTCAATGCTCGAAAAGACGTGTTGTGCACTTGCTTGGGCTGCCAAACGTTTGAGACAATACATGCTAAATTATACAACCATGCTGATTTCGAATATGGATCGGATCAAATATGTCTTCGAAAAGTAGGCGCTTTCAAGAAGGATTGCTCGATGGCAGATGGTACTGACAGAGTACGACATTCAGTATGTTTCGCAAAAGGCTATCAAAGGTAGTGTTCTGTCAGAGTACCTTGCCGAGCAGCCAATCGATGATTACCAGCCAATGAAGTTTGATTTTCCTGACGAGGATATTATGTACCTAAAGATGAAAGACTGCGAGGAGCCATTGCATGGTGAAGGTCCTGAGCGGAGTTCCCAATGGCAATTAATATTTGACGGTGCTGTTAATTCATACGGAAGTGGAATTGGGGCGATCATTACTACTCCCCATGGGTCTCACATCCCGTTCACTGCCAGATTGACATTTCCAGTTACCAACAATGAGGCTGAATATGAAGCGTGTGTCATGGGTCTCAAGGAGGCTATTGATTTGAGAATTAAAAATCTTTAAGTGTATGGAGACTCCGCGCTAGTCGTGAACCAGATCAAGGGAGAATGGGAGACTCGTCAGCCTAATTTGATACTTTACATGAATTACGCAAGGAGGTTGTTGCCTTTCTTTGACAAGGTAGAATTTCACCATGTGCCTCGGGCAAAAAATCAGATGGCAGACACTCTTGCAACATTGTCTTCGATATACAAAGTTAACTTCTGGAATGAGGCTCCCAGAATAGTTATCTCTCGCCTTGATAGGCCCGCTTTCATATTCGCCATTGAGGAAGCTTCCGATGGTAGGCCGTGGTACTTTGATATCCAGAATTTCCTAAAGAACTAAGAGTATCCGACTGGGGCATCCAGCCGTGATAAGAAGACTCTTAGGAGATTGGCTGGCAATTTCTACTTGAATCCAGATGGTGTTCTGTACAGGAGAACCCACAATTTAGTGCTATTGCGATGTGTGGATGAGAAAGAAGCTAATATGCTTATGGAAGAGGTCCACGAAGCTACCTTCGGTACGCATGCCGGCATTCATGCTATGTCTCGAAAGTTATTACGAGCATGGTATTATTGGCTGACGATGGAAACAAATTGTTTCAAGTTTGCGAAGAAATGCCAGATTTATGCAGACAAGATTCACGTGCCGCCGAGCCCTTTGAATGTTATGGCGTCCCTGTGGCCTTTCTCCATGTGGGGCATTGATATGATTGGCAAGATTGAGCCCACCGCATCCAATGGACACCGGTTCATCTTGGTAGCTATCGATTACTTCACCAAATGGGTCGAAGCAGCGTCATACGCTAATGTTACCAAACAAGTAGTAGCCCGGTTTATCAAAAAGGACATCATCTGCAGATATGGAATTCCCGAAAGAATCATTATTGACAATGGTTCGGACTTGAATAATAAGATGATGAAGGAATTGTTCCAGAGTTTCAAGATTGAGCATCACAACTCATCTCCCTATCGGCCCAAGATGAATGGCGCTGTCGAAGCGGCCAACAAGAACATCAAGAAGATAGTTCAAAAGATGGTTGTGACATACAAAGATTGGCATGAGATATTGCCCTTCGCTTTACACGGTTATCGTACGACGGTACGCACATCAACCGGGGAAACTCCTTTCTCACTAGTGTATGGTATGGAAGCTGTCCTACCATTGGAGGTTGAGATTCCTTCTTTGAGAGTTTTGCTTGATGTCAAACTTAATGAGGCAGAGTGGATAAAGAATAGACTGAATCAGCTCAACTTGATGGATGAGAAGAGACTTGCATCTATCGCATATGGTCGGTTATATCAGAGCCGGATGAAGAAAGCTTTTGACAAGAAGGTGCGCCCTCGAAGCTTTCAGACGGGCGATCTTGTGATGAAGAAGATTCTCCCACCACAATCAGGTCACAGGGGAAAATAGACTCCCAACTATGAAGGTCCATATGTCGTTTGAAATGTCTTCTCTGGAGGAGCCTTATTGTTATCCACCATGGATGGCGAGGATTTTACATCCCCTGTGAACTCGGACGCAGTTAAAAAATACTTTGCTTAAAGAGACCCGCTGAACACAAAAAGAAAAAAAAGTCCAGGCAAAAATGGGGCATCCCGGCAAACCAAGAAAAAAAAGAGAATAAGGTTCGGGCAAAAATTAGGAATAAAAAATTGAAAAGATGTACACCCGCGAAGTCGAAAACCTGAAAAGGCAACTTCGGCAAAAAAAGGGTATCCCGGTGAATTGAAAACCCGAAAGGGCGATTCAGGCAAAAGTTAGGGATTGAAAACGCAAACGACTGCGGTCCGAGTTTGATACTACATTGCTAAGTGGTTTGGGGAGTACCTGAGGGTCGATTATCCAAGTCAATCTCTTCCGAAGACGGAGCATCGGGAAAGCGTCGGAGTCAGGCGAGTCATAGGAGGATCAGCTCATGGTGTTTGTCTGTACCACGTTGCTGACATGTATACAAATTTCTTTGTACCTAGGTACATATCTGTATTTGTTTTCGTGTAACTTCCTCTTTTCAGGAGTTGCATCCACTATAAAAACTTTGCCTATTTACAGGCCCGTTATCAATAAACACATACTATTCAGTATTTGATGTTTGTTTCTTGTTTTAATTTTTACTGTTTTGTTTGTGAGAAGCGCCGATGTTTTGATAAACTTGCACTCACATAAACTTGCAGGCCTCAGCCAATAATTGCTAAAACTTTGAATTAATTGAACAATTGTCACGAATATTGACCAAGATAGTTCCTTTCGTGTAGGATGTCTTGTTTTCGTTCATAATTTGCAGGGTTGTCACCTTTGAAGCAAACAGCCGAAGGATCGTGTTTCCCCTAGCCGGAGTCCCTTAACGTAAGAGCAGGCTCTATGTGAAACTTATTCCTCCCCAACAAACGGAATTCACATTTTTATCCTCGGAAGAGTTGGATGCGAGTTGGCAGGCAGTCAGGCAGGTATGTGCATTCCCAGCAGTTGGTCATGTGCACGTTTAATCCCCAGTGAAGTCCTCACAGAGTACAACCAGGTTATCGGTGGTTTGAAAGGGTCATCCCCGTGCAGGATTGTTCTTTCTGTTCTCCAGCAGGTTGTTTTTCCTCCAATAGGTTGTTCATCCTCTGCAGAGTTCGTAACTCCGGATTTTTTGAGACATCCCCAGCAGGATTGTTTCTTCCCCCAACGGAAGTTTGGTTTCGTTCCTCTAGCATTTATTTTGCGGGAACGCCTCTTTGCATTTGCGTCATGCATGGCATCTACCCAAACGCGTAGCATTTCCATTCCGTATGGAGCATTACACCATTTTTCAAACATATGCATTCTGAAACATAAGCCAGGTTGGTTACCTCTTTGTTTTCAGGTGTTTTTCCCTACAGGTGGTTGGAATTCTTGTTCAGGATGGTTTTCAGATATTCAAATTCTTAGTATGATATATGTGATGATAACGTTCGTCCTATCATGTGTCCCTCATCAGAGTTGCTGGATTGAGTTTCTCTTCTTCCCCAGTGGAGTTTTCCTCGGATTGTTGTTATGTCAGTGTTAAAAGACTTCATGATTTAGACCTTTGGAGTTGTTGCCCATTCTTTGTTCAAGATGGATATCTGGCAGCTGACGTCAGATTTTTCCCGCAGAGTTGCTTGTTCAAGTCTTTGGGTGCCCGATACGCGCTTTACGTAGTGCTTGCTCATTTCTTCAAAAATGGAAGGTCAATATCAGTATATTGACGGTCTGCGCTTTTATTTAGTGCGATGCTCGTTTCTTCGGAAATGGAAGATTAAGGATAGTACATTGATGACGCGCTTTACGTAGTGCTTGCTCATTTCTTCGGAAATGGAAGATCAAGGATAGTACATTGATGACGCGCTTTACGTAGTGCTTGCCTGTTTCTTCGGAAATGGAAGGTCAAGGATAGTATATTGACGGTCCACGCTTTTTTTTAGTGCGATGCTCGTTTCTTCGGAAATGAAAGGTCAATACCAGTATATTGATGGTCTGCGCTTTTATTTAGTACGATGCTCATTTCTTCGGAAATGGAAGATCAAGGATAGTACATTGATGACGC
This sequence comes from Lathyrus sativus, assembly GCA_963859935.3. NCBI lineage: Eukaryota > Viridiplantae > Streptophyta > Magnoliopsida > Fabales > Fabaceae > Lathyrus > Lathyrus sativus. The sequence continues at coordinate 287,151,766 of OZ012740.1, forward strand.
GTTTTACGTAGTTCTTGCTCGTTTCTTCGGAAATGGAAGATCAAGGATAGTACATTGGTGACGCGCTTTACGTAGTGCTTGCCCGTTTCTTCGGAAATGGAAGATCAAGGATAATGTATTGATGACGTGCTTTACGTAGTGCTTGCGCGTTTCTTCGGAAATGGAAGATCAAGGATAGTACATTGATGACGCACTTTACGTAGTGCTTGCCGTTTCTTTGGAAATGGAAGATCAAGGATAGTACATTGATGACGTGCTTTACGTAGTGCTTTACTCGTTTCTTCAGAAATGGAATATCAAGGATAGTACATTGATGACACGCTTTACGTAGTGCTTTGCTCGTTTCTTCGGAAATGGAAGGTCAAGGATAATATTTTGATATGGTCCTATGGCTCGGTGCCTGCTTATTGTAGCATATATTTGAAGATTGATTGTTGTTGATCTAATGTGTGGATTCAATGCCTGTGGTGTCACACAGGTGGTTGATGTTGAAATCAGGTTCTGTATTAAATGGTTGATCAGTTTGTTGCCGTGACAACCAGATTCAATTTTCTGGATATTCTTCCCTCAAGCAATCGTTGCAGTTTATTTCTTTGGTTAGAGAATTTCCGGGTTCTTTGGTATTCAACCATATTTTACCTTGATTGTCTGAAAGTCGTTCGCTTTTCATCCATTCAGGTCTAAGTCGCTTGAATAGGGGCAGCTGTTGTACCCCAAAATTTTCCTAACCTTTTTCTTACTTGGTTTATGTTTCCTTGCATTAGCATATCATTGTTCTAGCATTCACATTGCATAGTCATGTTGCATTTTACAGGGGATCAGGAAAGGTGTGCTTAGCCAATTGAGGTTATCAAAGGTTCAAGGCCTAATCAAGGGATTATATTCCAGTCATCAAGTGGTTATCATCATCAAAAGCAAGTCCAAGTCCTTGAAGAAAGGCAAGCAAGTGAATATGGTTCATCTCCTGTCTAGGAGCCTATCTGAGGATCATCTGGGGATTATAAGCCCATGGTTTAGGGGTGGATATTGTCATTGAAGATCATTGGAGGCCTTGAGGGTCATGGTGGAGTTCAGTCAAGTGTTCATGCCAAGTATGAAAAGTCACAGTTGAAGGTGTTGCAATTAGGGTTTTCACCTGGTCAACCTTGCGTCAACTGTGCTATTAAAGGAGATTAAGACTCAATTCTAAGTCTTTGAAGTCATGGGATGTTGTGTTGAGGCACATGAGATGTCATTCCAAGATCAATTCAAGAAGAATTCAAAGTGTGAGGAGTTGCTAAATTAGGGTTCTCAGGGTAAAATCCCCTATTTAGTGCCTAACTTCAAGACCACTTATCTCAATATACAAGTTTCATCTTAACTTTTGACAAACATGGAACTTGTAGAGCATGTTCTTAGCTTTAATTTGAGTACTAGAAGTCCTTGATTGGATTTATAGAACTCAAGTTATGATCCATACAAGTTACAGGTCATCAAATGAATGTGAAATTTGTCAGCAAAAGTCAACCAACATCCAAGGCATTTGTGACCTAGAAGGATGTTTCTCCTTGTTGCACCCCAAAATTTGCCCAACATTTCTTCACCTAGCTTGTGTTTCATTTCATTCACATTAGCATTATCATTTGCATTTCATTGACATGTATGCAGGAGATCAAGAGGTATGATTACCAATTAAGAGCTATACAAGACTTTGAATCTAGCTAAGGAGGCTTATTCAGGTGTTCAAGGGTTGATATCCTTGTCAGAGAAGTTAAAAGATCCTCGGAAAGAGTGGTTGAAACCAAGTGTGTAGGTCTCCTAACTTGAGAGTTGAGGAAAGTCATCAGATGATTCTGAAACCATGAAGTTAGACTTGAGGTCTTGAGAGAGCTCAAGTGAAGTGTTGAAGATCACTTTGAGGCCTAGACAGGTCATTGTGCAAGAATAAGAAGCCTCAGCCATGATTGGTGCAGCTAGGGTTTGAATGGGTCAACCCTAAGTCAACTGATGAGTTAAAGAAGGTTGAGACCTAATCCAAGAGCCATGTGATCATGGATTGATACATTGAGATGTTATAAGGATGATTCCAAGGTTAACTCATCATGATTGAAGAGTTTGAGAAGTTTCAAGCTAGGGTTTCTAAGGCTTGACAGTGTAAAATCCCCTAGTTTGACCCCTAACTTCAAGGCAATTTAACTCAAGAGGTGATTGTCATCTCATCTTACCCCCAACATGATTGTTATAGAGCATGGTCTTAGCTTTAATTTGAGTGCTAGAAGTCCTTGATAGGATTTGTAGAACTCAAGTTATGGCTTTGACAAGTTACAAGTCATCTGAGGTATGTGAATTTGGAGCTTGAAAGTTACCCAACTTGCATGACACTTTTGCCCTAGAAGGATGATTCCTATGAACTTTTGGTCAACATGAATGTTGTTCCTTATCCTCTTAGCTTTCTATAGAGTACTAGAAGTCCTTTATAGGATTTGTAGAACTCAAGTTATGGCTTGGACAAGTCAAGGGTATTTTGGACATTTGGTGATTATAGGTCATTTGTGATCATAGGCCATTTTCACCAACTTAGAGGCCTCAAATGAAATTTTGTTCAACTAGAAAGTTGCTCAAAATGGGGTTTTAACATTTACCATGCATCAAGGAGGCATTGAAATGGCTCAAGGAGAGACTTGGTTCAAGAAATTTTGAAAAAAGAAAGAATTAAAAGGATTTAATGGCCAAAAATTCAAATAATTCATTTTGTGACCAAATGAAACAAAATAATAGGTCAAATTGATTGGAAAATTGATTTTAGAAACAATGGCAATGTTAGAATTTTGATTTGAGGTCATTTGCATACCATTCCATTTCATTTCTTCATGATGAAGCAACATAATCAAACTCCCACCTTTGGCTTGCAAACAAGGAAAATAACTCATCAAACTCATTCAAAATCTCATGAGAATTTAATTACAAGCATAGCCATGCCCAAAGGGAGCCAGAATGGTGACTGCCATGGATGAGATTTTGAAGAGATTTTGAAAATCCAAAATCTCATTTGGATGAATCCAGAAGTTTCTAGATGAGTCTAAACACTTCTATATAAGTCATTGAGTGAGTTCAGTGCTCTTTTTGGAAGAGATAGGTGATGGAAGCAGAGATTGGAGTTGAAGTTTCATGAATTCAAGTTGAAATCGTATTCTGAGATTGAAGAAGAATCAAGCCAATTTGAGGTGTGCTTTAGCTTCAGAGGAGGATTTGGAGTGAATCTGGATTGTTGTGGAGGCTGAATCATGCAAGAACCACTTCTGTTACAAGCTTGAACACAGGTTGGTGAATTTCTTGATTATGCATGATTTAGGCAGTGATAGATAGAAATTCATATGCGGTTAGGATCCTGATGGTGAGTAGTTGGATTTAGGATGTTTAATTGCTTGATTAGAGATGATTTAGGTCAGATACCATTTTTGGTTGAGATTGATATTTCACGATTCATGCGTTTTGAGGATGAATAATTGGTATGGTTGAATTGATGGGAAGATTATGGTCAAGATTCATTCAGGAATCATGGCAAATGGTTAAGTGTAGAGGAAGTTAGGGTTGCACAGGGGTGGCCGGAAAAGCCACCGACGATGGCTGGTTCGTGCGCAGGTTTCAGGTTCAAATTGGGGAAGATGAAATCCTCACCCTCCATTCAGGATGAAGACTTGACTTGGTCCATTGATCTAAGCGCTCATGATGAGCCACGTACCCCTCTCCCAAAACTCACCGTTTTACTTACTCTTTGAATGAACCCAGCACGCGTGAGCTCGATTCCTGGCTTGTGTTTGTTTTTCTTTCATTTTAATTGCTGAAGAGAATGCAAGTGGATCCAAGCACCTGGGACCATGAAGTCCTTGTTATCCACACCCCCTTTCTGGCCCAACCCAAGAATTGAACTGATTATATTTGCTATTTGACACGCATGTTTACCCATTTCTTTTATTTTCTTTTATTTTTCATTATTTCATAGGACTTAGAGATTAATTCATAAAAAAATAGGAAATTAACTAAATTAATTCCAAACTTTTTTCCCCTGATTCATGATTGAGTCTAGAACTTTGTAGATTAAAAATATTAGGAATTCATGTATTTGTGATTTTATTTGCATTTTTTGAATATTAATTGATATTAAAATGGCCATGGTTGATACCTTGTTTTGGTGAATTTTGTTTGAGCATTTGGTGATGATTCTTGCCTTGATTTTTTGTGTGTAGCTAGCCTAGATATGCATGTTCCCCTAGTAATTTTCTCACATTTTTTTTGATGAAATTAGATAGTTTGTTTAAGTGAAACTTTAGGTGCTCTAGTTTTAGGGTTTATGCTTAATACCTTGTAATTTAGGTTTTATTTCTAGGACTTGGTGGATGATTCAACCTCTGGATTTTGTATGGTAGATTCATGATTGAATTAGGGTCCCATAGTTATTTTTGTAGGATTTTACAATTGGTTTTAGTATTTTAGTTAGGATTAACTTTAGTACTAGGGTTTAGTTGATCCTAACTTGCTAATTCAACTAGATTGATTTCTTTAGTTCCCTTAGCTTAGGGTTTTGCTTTGCTTGCTCTTGGATGATGTTGAAGACAAGTTTGGGTTGCTATGGAGAGCTTGAAGAAGCTTGGATGTGAATTTTTCCTTGCTTTTGGTTTGAGTTTGTTTAGGTGTTAAAATTAGGGTTTGTAGGCAGAGTTTCTAGATAGATTCTCTTCTTTCATAAACATGGAAGGTGTTGATCACTTCCATTCCTCCCTATGATGTAAGGTCCCCTTGTGAAGGCCTCATCCCTCCTTTGGTAGGATGTGTGGCTCTTCACAAGTTGGTAGAACCTTTGAGGGTTCCTTTCTTTGATGATGGAGTGTTTAGTGGTGACCTTTGGTCTTCACTCTGCTGTCTATTATCCAAACCCTGCTCTTGTTAGATGAATCTTCCTCCCTTGCTAGAGGATGGAGTTCCTTGCTAGAAGATTGAAGATGCTAGAAGTTGTTGCTTTCTCTGTGTCTGAAGACTGCCATGGGAGCTGAAGCTTGAAGACCAAGAAGAACAAGTTGACACTTGTGAAGAAGATCAAATTGAGATTGAATGAAGAGCTGAAGCTTGCAGAAGATGAAGAACAAGTTGATACTTGTGTTTGATGTGTTAAAAGCTTGAAGGAGCAAGTTGACACTTGCTATTGAAGATAATAGCCTTGAAAAGAAGTTGAAGACTGAGGACTGAACTGCTGTCAGAGGAGAGCTTTGCTGTGAAGCTGTGGGAGTTGTTGATCTGCTTTCTTTCCTGTCTGTTTGCTTGCTGTGCAACTGTATTGGTGTGACTTGTTTGATTTGCTTGATGCATTAGAATAAGTTCATATTTAGATTGATTTAAGCTAGGAGCATGATTGCACTAGAGGTTGAGTTGCTCCCTCTGCTTGTATTTTTACTGTATGGCTTTGCTTGCTAGTATTTGGTAGAGCCCAACTCCCTTGCCTATGTGGTTTGCTTGATAGCATGTTTTTTCTACTGTATGATTGCAGTTATTGATTTGCTTGATAGCATGTTATTTCCTCTGTATGATTGCAGTTATTGATTTGCTTGATAGCATGTTATTTCTTCTGTATGATTACAGTTATTCATATCTGGCTTGAGGTTGAGATGAGCTTGTGGAGGCTTATGCCCCACACACAATTCCTCCCTCACTTGCATTGCATGCATTTTACAGTCGTTTACTGTTTACTGTTTAAGCTGATGCCTTATCTGTTTCTGTTTATGATGGGCTAGAGACGTGTCTACTTAATGCGTCTAGCGGTATCTTACTGCAAGTGCACAGCCTATCGAAGTAATATTTAAGATAATCGATCCACAGGGATTCTATCGTTACGTAGTGCTAGATGAACTTCTAGTTTAGCTAAGGCGAATAGTTGTCACGATTGTTGTTGGTTTTCTAAGACTATTGAAGGAGGAATAAAATCTAGATTTTTAATAAAATAATACTAAGACGGTCGGTATGTAATTATACTAACTTAGGTGGGTCAATCTAACCTAGGCTTATAAAGATGTTCACTTAATCTATTCGGTAGAGATTACTAGTTTGAATACCCTCAACTCACACTCTCGTGGTCTTGAATCAGATCTTATCCCTAAAGCCCTATGCCTGCTCTCGCTAGCCCATAAGTGTTTAGAGGTAATTTTTGGAAACTAAATAATTCTAATTTATCTTAAAGCGCTCTCGCTGTATTTAATTTAAATGCCTAACTTTAGCTATCTGGTTAAAATCTCACACTCTCGTGGTCTTGACCCAACCTAATACCCTTTTCTTACTCTCGTAACGAAAAGGTCGAATTCAATTAAAAAGCATCAGCCAGAATGTTAAGCGATTAATTATTTTAGCCCATGGTTATATTTTACCGGTTAAGTTAGTTATAACTACATACCGCCCTAAGGTATTTAGCTACTCATCGAGGTTAAATCAGACTCAGAGTTAATTATTGACTTACTAATGGCAGAAAAATAAATAGACATTATAAATAAATTAAATTGCAATAACTGAAAAACCTAATTAACAAATATCTGAGTAGACTCCTTCTTCCACAGACCGGAAGGCTTGGAGTAGGCGGAAATAAAAATTAAAACGAATGCTGAAGGCTGGAAACAAATAAAAGTATAACAATTCCCTAATGTTGGAAATTGTTACACGGTTGGTTTGGATACAAATAAAATAAGACAGGAAACAAAATGCTGGAAATAATAATTCTGATGGTAAGGTAATTCGGCAGAGCTTCCGCAGGAAATTTGGATACTGAAGTCTCCCCCTCAATTCTCCTGAGCTGGTCCTATTTATAGAGCTTCCAATGGGCTGGTCCTTGGTCTTTTGCTTCTTGGGCTCTGCTGAAGTGGTTGAGAAAATGTTGGAAAGTGGCAGCAGAAAATGGGAGAAAATGGGAGAAGTTTTCCTCACGTGCTGCCTTGAGGAGAATTACTAGGAGGAGTGGGCTTCACTGGTGGCTTGACGTAGTCTGAGTCAAAAATCAAGTTATATCCTTGTCACGGGCGTGACAAGGTCTTCACGCTCGTTGTTTGATGATTTCAAGTGTCACGGTCGTGACTACTTCCTCACGGTCGTGATGGCCCAAAGTAAGGTGTCACGGTCGTGACACCCTTGTAACGACCGTGGTCGTAACAAATTATGCAGAGTTTATGCAGGCTTCTGTCTTGCTTCATTTCTTGTGGTTTCTTTGTTCTTTTCTTCTTAATTCATGATTTGGCCTCACATATCGATGTACCTGCAAAATAGTAAGAAAAACTCGAGGAATCGAGCGTTAAAACGGTGAATGCGCGGTAAAAGTCAATGAAATCTAGCGATATAACCGATGCGTTTTCTCGTCATCAATTTATCCTTGACATGATCCTCTAGGAATCTCACTTCCTTGGATAAGGAAGTGATGATTAGAACTTCAGGTTGAAACCTATGCATGATAACTTCTAGGAGTTCCCTGTTTCAAACTTCAACCATAGGATGAATACTTGGCATGACAACACTAGGACTTGATAGTCTTCCTTTAGTTGAGCCTGTTCTCTCTTCTTATCTTCAAACAAATTAAACTACAGTAATAAAGGTTAACTGATGTCGTACGTTACGAGCCTTAAGCTACTTGAGAAAGGGTTGTTGGAGAGCTTCTTTTCAACAGCTTCGATGTTTAGTATGGCACCCTTTGGGTGACATGCGACGCATTCACTCTCAGGTCATAGTCTCTAGTGCGATATTAGTTGCAAACATCCATAAAAAACAGTTCTTCCGAAAAAGATAGAAAACAAACTTCAAACCTTTTTGCCCCGTGGGCCCATAATTCAAAGGAAGCTTTTCTGAAGAAAAAAGTGTCGTTAACTCCCAGTTCTACCGCAAACGGTGACGCCTAAGTCTCCAAGGGTCGAACTGCGTACATCCAACTGCTGGAACTGTTTGTTAACCCTACTTGATAAAACAGATGAATCTGAATCCCCGTAAGTTGTATTATCCCGAACTACGTAAGCTCTGATCTCTCAAGCCTGTTGAGAGTACCTAGGCACAATACTGACGTATTGGCGAGCCACCTTCCCCGTAACCCGTAGTTAGCCGAACTACGTTGACTCTGATTTCTCATTCTCTGATGGGAATACGTAGGCATAAAGTGAGACGCTTTGCCGAGTCATTTTCTTTTCTTTTTAAGCCAGCCTTGATAGGTAGATAGTAAAACCAACCCATCAGATAAACACAACAAGCGTGGACCCCATCGAGTACGATGGACGTGAGGGGTGTTAATACATTCCCCTTACGTAACCGACTCCCGAACCCAGACAATGGTTGCGATGACCTTGTCTTATACCTTTTCGTCAGGTTTTTCCGATCGTTTCCTTTCTCGTTCTGAGGGATAGATAATGAAAGGTGGCGACTCTTCTGTTTTGCCGGCACCTTATTTTCGCGGTAGCGACAGCCTGCGACTCTGCTGGGGACTCTGATAGTTTCCTGGGATCCAACGTCCCTTATGCGAGTCAGTCAGGGGATCCAACGTCCCCTGCGAGAGTCAATCCTAGCGCTTGTATGATTACTTGTTGGGTTGTGTTTACTTATCGCATTTTATTTCCCGCACTTTATTTTCAGTATGATATGATTATCTGTGCTGTTGTAGGAGGGGCATTCTGATGAGTGAGGAGCCAGACCCAGGCTTGAGTGTACCTAGCATTAGTTGTGGAAATTAGTGGGCGCGTGCTTGCTTTGCAGGCACTAGTGTCTCATGAAATCCACGCTCAGACGAGGTTCTCCCGGTTGACTTCTTTTCCGGCCCTTTGGGCCTGAGGGGTTGTTGGTTTGGAGGATTGTCGACTCTGGGGACCAATCATTTGGGATTCATCTAAGTGAGGCCGCTTCAGGAGATGGTGATGCCACACCTTCTGGGTATCGTATCATCTCTCTTGAATGTATGTGACGCTGATGACCGCATAGGATGCCGAACTTGTGTCAGTTTAGGTCCATACCTGTGAGCAGGGTCGGGTTTGTTGCAGGAAACCTTAACCTTCAGACTACCTGGTTTTCTTGATAGTGAATCAGTTTTGTTGGAATCAGGTTATCATCATCAGATGTGTATATTTTCTTGACAGAGCAGAGTTATAGTCTGACATCAGGGGTTTCTCCTTATTATCAGATATATGTGTGTTCTTGACAGAGCAGATTTATGGTCCGATACAAGGGTTTTCTTCTTATCAGAGATAGTGGTTGTTCTTGACAGAGCAGTATTGTGGTTTTGTTGATACAGAATCTTCACCTTCATCTCCTCAACAGCACAGTCGTCTTGATCTCCCGCCGCATGATTGCATTTTGCATTGTTTTGCATACTCATTTGCATTTCATTAACGTGTGTCTGTGTTGCAGGTACCGTTTCCCCCGGTTCAGGTTTTCTTGCCTTCTATTGTGCTATTATGGGTTCTCTGAGGAAGACTGTGGCCTACAAGCTCCCCACTCCTGATGTTGTTCAGCTGACTGGTTTGATTGCTTTGGCAGATGATTCTGTGAGAGGTGAATTCAGAAAGTCTTATGGGAAACTGCTCAGCCTAGTTCGTAAACCCTCTGTGTTTGAGTTGAATGGGTTGCACGCCCTGCTGCAGTTCTATGATCCTCCTTTGAGATGCTTTACTTTCCCGGACTTTATTCTCGCACCTACACTAGAGAAGTATGCTGATTTGTTAGGTGTGCCTATCAAGAGTCAGATGCCCTTTATTCATATGGATGTTGCGCCTAATCTGGCTAGTCTAGCCCCTTCACTTCATCTGGATGCCTCTGAGTTGGTCTTGTCTAGTTGGAACAGGGTTCCCGGTTTCTCCTTGCAGTTCTTAGTGGGAAAGGCCCAGCAGTGTGCCAAAGACGGTTGTTGGGTCGTGTTCAACGCTATTCTTGCTCTGTGCATATATGGCATCATTTTGTTCCCCAATATTCCCGACTTTGTAGACTTCGATGAATTTCACATATTTGCATCAGGGAATCCAGTCCCTACCTTGATAGGAGATGTCTATCATTCCGTCCACTACAAGAACGAGAACATAAGGGGTAAGAACGTCTCGTGTTGTGTGCCCCTGCTCTATAGATGGCTTGATAGTCACCTACCCAAGAAGGGTCCCTTTGCCTCGTCTGCAGCCACAGCTGAGTGGCCGGAGCGCTTGATGAGTCTATCAGCGGAGGATATTGCCTGGTTTGATAGAGATAGGTTGGGTACTAAGATTATCTTCAGCTGCAGTGGGTTTCCGAATGTGCCTTTGATAGGCAGGAAGGGATGTATCAACTATAATCCATCCATGCTGGTCCGACAGTCTGCTTCTGCTTTGAGAGCTCCGCCGAAGGATGAAGAGGTGCAGGAATCTCTGTACCTCATCGGTCTTCTAGAGGGGGATATATTATCTAAGCTTCAGCACGCATGGAATGGTATCTGTAAGCGAGGGAAGCCGTTGCTGGGGAAAAGTAATAGCCAAGCCTACGCTCCGTATGTGACCTGGATCAGAGCCAGAGCAGATATTATAGGGATGTCGTTTCCACCTGCCCAGCTAGAAAGCCCTCCAGTGATTGAAGAGCCTACCACCGTGCCCATTCAGCAGCATAATCAGGTGTTAGCTGAGAGAGATGAGCTGAGGAAGGCAAACGAAGAACTGGAGAAAGAGTTGGCTCAACTCAGAAGCGAGAGAAGCAAAGCCGTCCATTCCTTCAAGAGGCAAACAGAGCTGGTGAACCAGTTAGGGACGGATTTGACTAAGCAGATGGCTGAGTGCGAGCGTTTGGGTCGGGACTTCAAAGTTGTCAATGACGTACTGGCCACTAAGAAGCAACACTTAGATGAAGCGTACCGGAGAATATCCAAGTTTAATCAGCATTGGAAGGCCACCCTAGCCAACGGCAAAGAACGGGAGGATAAACTGAAGCAGCCGATCTCCAAGTTGAAAGCCCAGGTGAAGGCTAGTGAGAAGAGGTTTGATGAAGAAACCGCTCGCAGGTATGCCGCTGAAGGCCTGCTAAACAAGGCTCTTGCTAACCTGAAGGAGCGCAAACTGACGTTTGAGTCCAAGAAGCGAAAGTTAGAAGATTGTTTCGGCGAAGGAGCATGGGAAGACTCAGTTGAAGGTCTTCAATACACTATTACGCAGAGGGAGTTACTCGTCAAAGGGTTACTCACTCGGCCTGATCATCCAGAAACGAGGGATCTGTTAGAAGAGTTCCGCGCCCGTGGTCGTGCTTGACTATATTTGTAATCCTTTTGTTTTGATCATTGTTGTATGCTGACCATCACCAGGCTTGTTGGTCGAGGTCATGCTATTGATTCTGCTTGTACTCAGTGACGTTGTGTACCGCCTTGATGGGCTTTCTTTATATATGAGATGTTATTTCCATGACTGGACTCGGACTTCTTATTATCAGCACTGGCACTCAGGCACTAGGATCGGGGGGGAAATCTCCCTAACGCACAGACACACGTTTGCATTTGCATGAAGCATTTGCATAACGAGCACTTTGTCGTTTTTCTAACCCTTTGGTGTATGCAGGTCGTTCCAGGATTGATCAAAGACCAATCCACCGCTATCCGACCAGAGAAAATCAAGCTAGGGCAAAGGAACAAGTGCAGACTGACGTTCAGGAGCTCCGAGAGAGGATGGACCGCTTCATGGAGCTCATGCAAGTGGTTGCCAACGGCCAAGACCAGCTCAGAACATTGGTCCAACCTCTGATCTCAAGGGTTGACAACAATGGTGTACTCCACAGTGGGAATGTTCCAACCCCTCCACCTGTTGAAACTCCTCAGAATGGCATCCCCATGACCGAGGGGAACGGTAGTGGTAACGGAAATGTGATGGCTAACCTGGGGCTCAATGGTAATACGACTGGCGTCGGTAATGGAAATTTTGAAGCTAACGTCAATGTTGGACTGGGCAACGGCAACACAGGTGTTGGAAATCTCTATGGGCCTCAGCCATGGTTAGAAGACCGTCAAGAATATTTGTTCTCACAGAAGGGTGCTGAAGGAGAGCTGACTGCGGAAGCACGACTGAGGTTTAAAGCACTCGAGGACAAGATGAGGAATTTCGAGAACCTGAACACTATGGGGGTCGACATGTCTAAGTTGGGTTGATTGCTGATTTCAAGGTGCCTCCTAAATTCAAGGTACCTGACTTTGAGAAGTACAAGGGCACCACCTGCCCTCAAGTCCACCTAAGATCATACTACCGGAAAATGTTCGCTCACTCTGAAGACGAGAAGTTGCTGATGCACTTCTTTCAGGATAGCTTGTCCGGGCCATCCTTGGAATGGTACATGAGTTTGGAGCCTACCAGTGTGCGCACGTGGAAGGAACTTGCTGAGGCATTCGTGCACCATTACCAATATAATAGTGACTTGGCTCCGAACCGGGTTCAACTGCAAAATTTGTCACAGAGGAACAACGAAGGGTTCAAAGAGTACGCCCAGCGGTGGCGTGAATTGGCAGCTAGAGTTCAGCCGCCGATGGTTGAACGGGAGCTTGTTGAAATGTTTGTAGCCACCCTCCCAGGGGTTTATTACGAGAAATTGGTCAGCGGTATGTCTGGAAGCTTCTTAGATCTCATCATCACGGGCGAGCACGTTGAAAATGGGATCAAGCTGGGGAAAATTCAAGGTGTCGATCTAGCCTCAGCTGGAGGAGGAAAGAAACCGTATGGTGGCAAAAGGCGGGAAGGAGAGACGAGCGCCGTGTCCAACGCTCGAAGGAAAGGTAAAGGCCCTTGCCAGCAGGTGGCTAGCATAACCATCCCTGCATTCCAACAACCCCAGCCATAGCAGCAGCCGAACCATCAAGGGTACATAATGTATCAGAACAGGGCACCTCTGTCAAGTCGTCACCTCGAGACACCGCCCATGTCTTATGCTCAGCTGTTACAGACTCTGCTTCAGTTGCAGTTAGTCCAGAAGAGAACCCTGGCTCCCTTGAAAGGGGCACCTCCGCCAGGTTATGATGCGAATGCAACTTGTGAGTTTCACTCTGGGGCACCAGGCCACACGATAGAAAATTGCAAAGCCTTCAAGCACAAGGTGCAAGATATGGTGGATGCTAAGATCATCAATTTCTCAGATAATGTGCCAAATGTCACGAAGAACCCTATGCCGAATCATAGGGGAGGTGGGGTGAATGTCATTATTGAAGACGAGAACTTGGATTTATTGACTGACGTCAAGGATCTGAAGACACCGCTTAGCTTCGTTAAAGCCAAGCTGATGAAGAGAGGCTTCATTCCGGGCTGTGGAGAACTGTGTATGGGCTGTGCGACCTGTCCTGATGAATGTGAACAATTGATAGAAGGGATTCAGAGTCTGATGATCGAAGGAATCTTGCAGTTTATCCGAAGGGCCGAATGTGGATATGGATAGGTAATGCTGAAGCAAGATGATGAGGTTGCCACCATCACCATCCCTCGTCGGACGATCACCATTTCTGCACCCAGACCGCCCAAAATTACCATCACGAAGGCTGGGCCGATACCTTTTGAAAGCACAAATGCGGTCCCGTGGCACTATGGGGCAGACGTCTACTGCAACGGACAGAAGTTGGACCTAGAACCATTTGGGAAGTCGGTGGATAACCTAGCGGGAGTTGGCGGAATCACGCGCAGCGGAAGGGTATTTGCTCCACCCGAGATTGTGGCGGACAAATCGGACAAAGCTGAAATAACTGACAAGGGAAAGAGTAAAGTCATTGAGGAAACCCCTCGTGGGGTAGAGAAGGACTTACTTGTTAAGGACACTGAAGAGTTCATGAGGTTGATCAAGAAGAGTGACTACATGATCGTAGATCACCTCCATCAAACACCCTCGAAAATTTCCATCTTGAATTTGTTGCTGTGTTCGGAGTCACATCGCAACGCGCTGCTAAAGGTCTTGAATGCCACGTATGTACCGTAGGAAATATCGGTCAACCAGTTGGAAGGGGTTGTAGCCCACGTGAATGCTGGAAACGGGTTAGGGTTCACTGACCTGGAGCTGACGCCGAAGGGAAGAAACCATAACAGCGCCCTGCACATCTCGATAGAGTGTAGGGGAACGATTATGTCTCACGTGTTGGTGGACACGGGGTCGTCACTCAATGTTCTTCCGAAGAAAGCATTGATGAAGTTAGATACTCGAGGATTGATTTGCACATCCAGTGACCTGGTTGTGAAGGCTTTCGATGGAACCAAGCGTCATGTCTTTGGGGAGGTGACGCTACCAATCCAAGTTGGGCCGGAAACTTTCGACGCAGTCTTTTACATTATGGACATCATGCCTGCCTACAGCTGCCTCTTAGGCCGGCCGTGGATCCATTCTGCATTCGCCGTGACCTCCACGTTGCACCAGAAACTCAAGTATGATGTCAGAGGCAGCATCGTGACTGTTTGTGGCGAGGAAGACATAATGGTGAGCCATTTGTCGTCCTTCAAGTATGTTGAGATGGATGGGGAAATCCACGAAACCCTATGTCAGGCGTTTGAAGCTGTTAAAGTCAATAACGTGGCTCCTGTGATGACTGAAAAACCAGAGATGACTCTCTCTTCCTTCAAGGAAGCCCGGGCCGTTGTTCAGGCCGGATCTACCTCAGGGTGGGGGCAGATTCTAGAAATACCTAACAAGCAGGATATTTCGGGTTAGGATACTCTCCTACGGCAGAAGCCTTCTCTTCTCACGGCGCGTCGCGGAGTAAAGGGCCGATCCAGTTTACCAGTGGCGGGATGATATTTGAAAGTGTCAACGCAGTGTCTGAAGACGGCAAAGACAGTGATTGCGACCTAGACTCTTGGATCCAGCCAAGCAAACCAGGCGAGAGCCTCAACAACTGGTCCATCAGGGATACCATCCAAGTGACAAGCAAAGAGTAATGATTTACTTTCTCCAATCGTTGTACAACCCTATGTCCTACCCGGGGCATAGTGGTTTTATTGTCAGGGCCTCGCTTAATTATGTACATGCATTTTACCAATAAATCAAAAGGCGTTTTTCTTCGCATTCAAATGTTGTGATCTCTGTTATTCCTGTTTTATATTTGTTTTGAAAAACAATAAAATGGCAATGGGGTTTGTGCTAACCTGCATATCCTTGTCTTAAGCTTAACCCTTGTTATTGCAAGATCCACATAGCAGATGACATCAACTCTGGACCTTCTACGACTCACTTCGACTTCGATTACCCGATTTATCAAGCCGAAGAAGAGATTGATAAAGACGAAGACCTTCCCGAAGAGTTGGCCCGCTTGTTGAAACAAGAAGAGAAAGTTATTCTGCCTCACGAGGAGGAGATTGAGATTGTGAATCTGGGTTCTGAAGAACTAGTCAGGAATGTCAGGATAGGGGATGCATTACTGAGTGATGTCAAGCAAAGATTAGTCGAGATGCTGAGAGAGTATAGTGACATCTTTGCTTGGTCATACGAAGATATGCCCGGACTTGATACTGACATCGTGGTCCATCACTTGCCACTGCGAGAAGATTGTCCTCCCGTTAAGCAGAAGCTTAGAAGGACACGACCAGATATGGCCGTTAAGATCAAAGAAGAAGTGCAGAAACAGCTTGATGCTGGCTTCTTAGCGGTCACCACTTACCCTCCGTGGGTCGCCAACATAGTGCCTGTACCGAAGAAGGACGGTAAGGTGCGAATGTGCGTCGATTATCGGGATTTGAATAGGGCGAGCCCTAAAGATGATTTCCCGCTCCCTCATATTGATGTGTTGGTCAACAATACAACTCAGTTCTCCGTATTTTCGTTCATAGATGGCTTCTCCGGCTACAATCAGATCAAGATGGCGCCGGAAAACATGGAGAAAACCACGTTTATCACTCCTTGGGGAACATTTTGCTACAAGGTAATGCTTTTCGGTCTGTAGAATGCAGGGGCCACTTACCAATGAGCAATGGTTACTTTGTTTCATGATATGATTCATCATGAGATTGAAGTCTATGTTGATGACATGATTGCGAAGTCCCAAACGGAGGAGGGACATCTGGTCAATTTGCTGAAACTTTTTGAGAGGCTTAGGAAGTTCAGGTTGAGGCTGAATCCTAACAAGTGTACTTTCGGAGTACGGTCTGGAAAACTACTGGGGTTTATCGTGAGTGAAAGAGGCATTGAGGTTGATCATGCGAAGATAAAAGCAATACAAGAAATGCCAGCGCCAAGAACAGAAAAAGAAGTTCGTGGTTTCCTGGGCAGAATAAACTACATCGCAAGGTTTATTTCTCAGCTCACAGCCACGTGTGAACCGATGTTCAAACTACTAAAGAAAAATCAGGCGATTATCTGGAACGAGGATTGCCAGAAGGCATTTGATAAGATAAAACAGTATCTACAGGAACCTCCGATCTTGATACCCCCAGTGGCCGGAAGACCCTTAATCATGTACTTGACAGTTCTTGAGAATAGTATGGGGTGTGTTCTCGGTCAGCACGACGAGACGGGCAGATAGGAGCATGCCATTTACTACTTGAGTAAAAAGTTCACGGATTGTGAATCTCGTTACTCGATGCTGGAGAAAACGTGTTGTGCACTAGCCTGGGCTGCCAAACGTTTACGACAGTATATGCTCAACCACACGACCATGCTAATTTCAAAGATGGATCCAATCAAGTACGTCTTCGAGAAGCAAGCGCTTTCGGGCAGGATTTCCAGATGGCAAATGGTGTTGACAGAATATGACATTCAGTACGTTTCCCAAAAGGCCATCAAGGGGAGCGTATTGTCTGAGTACCTTGCCGAACAGCCGATCGAGGATTATCAGCCGATGAAATTTGAATTCCCTGATGAGGATATCATGTTTCTCAAAGTGAAAGATTGCAATGAACTGTTGCCCGACGAGGGTCCAGACAGGAAATCCCAATGGAAATTGATATTTGACGGGGCGGTTAATTCTTATGGAAGTGGCATTGGAGCGATCATCACAACTCCCCATGGATCCCACATCCCGTTTACTGCGAGACTGACGTTTCCGGTCACCAATAACGAAGCGGAGTACGAAGCATGCATCATGGGTCTAGAAGAAGCAATTGATTTGAGAATCAAGAACCTAGATGTATATGGTGACTCGACACTTGTGATTAACCAGATTAAAGGGGAGTGGGAGACTCGCCAATCAAATTTGGTGCCATACATGAATTATGCTAGAAGGCTGCTTCCGTTCTTTGATCGAGTGGAACTCCATCATGTGCCCACGACCGAAAATTAGATGGCTGATGCCTTAGCCAAGTTGGCTTCGATGTATAAAGTCAATTTTTGGAATGAAGCTCCAAGAATTGTTCTTTCTCGTCTTGATAGACCTGCATTCGTCTTTGCAATCGAGGAAGCCTCCGACGGCAAACCATGGTTCCACGATATCCAGACCTTCCTTATGACTAAGGAGTATCCTGCGGGAGCGTCAACCCAGGATAAGAAGACTTTGAGGAGGCTGTCTAGAAATTTTTATCTCAATCCTGATGGAGTTTTGTATAAAAGAAACCACGATCTCGTGCTACTCAGATGTGTAGATGAGAAAGAAGCGAGTATGCTCATGGAAGAAGTCCATGAAGGCACATTTGGTACGCACGCCGGCGGGCATGCTATGACGAGAAAGATCCTGACAGCAGGATACTACTGGCTGACGATGGAGTCGGATTGCTTTAAATTCGCGAAGAGATGTCATAAATGCCAGATTTATGCTGATAAGATTCATGTGTCGCTGTGCCCGTTAAATGTCATGTCCTCCCCGTGGCTGTTCTCCATGTGGGGCATCGACATGATAGGCAAGATCGAGCCCACCGCATCTAACGATCATCGCTTCATTCTAGTAGCCATCGACTACTTCACCAAGTGGGTGGAGGCAGCCTCATACGCTAATGTGACCAAGCAGGTGGTGGCTAAATTCATAAAGAGGGACATCATCTGTCGATACGGAGTTCCCAAACGGATCATTACTGATAATGGTTCGAATCTGAATAACAAGATGATGAAGGAGTTGTGCCAGAGTTTCAAGATTGAACACCACAACTCATCTCCTTACCGGCCGAAGATGAATGGCGCCGTTGAAGCGTCCAATAAGAACATCAAGAAGATTGTACAGAAGATGGTTGTGACCTATAAGGATTGGCACGAGATGTTGCCATTTGCACTGCACGGTTATCGTACAACGGTACGTACATCAACCGGGGCAACTCCTTTCTCACTGGTGTACGGTATGGAAGCTGTCCTACCGTTGGAAGTTGAGATTCCTTCTTTATGAGTTTTGGTTGACGTGAAACTCGATGAGGCAGAATGGATTAAGAACCGAATTAACCAACTCAGCCTGATGGACGAGAAAAGATTAGCATCGATTGCATATGATCGCATGTACCAAAGCCGAATGAAGAAAGCTTATGATAAGAAGGTGCGTCCTAGAAGCTTTCAGACGGGTGATCTCGTCTTGAAGAAGATTCTTCCTCCACACTCCGATCACCGGGGCAAGTGGACTCCCAATTACGAAGGTCCATACGTCGTCAGCAAGGTCTTCTCGGGAGGAGCCTTGTTGTTATCCACGATGGATGGCGAAGATTTTGCATCCCCGGTGAACGCGGACGTAGTTAAAAAATACTTTGCTTAAAGAATGACCCGCTGGAAAGAAAAAGAATATCCAGGAAAAAATGGGGCATCCCGGCGAACCATAAAAAAGGAAAAAAAGGGTTCGGGCAAAAATTAGGGATATAATGAAAAGAATGTGCACCCGCAAAGTCAAAAACCCGGAAGGGCGACTTTGGCAAAAAAGGGTATCCCGATGAGTCGAAAACCCGGAAGGGCGATTCAGGCAAAAGTTAGGGATTTGAAAAAGCAAATGACAGCGTTCCGCGTGTGGACTTTCATTGTTTAGTGGTTTGGAAGACCTGAGGGCCATTTATCAGAATCAATCTCTTCTGAAGCTGAAGCATCGGAGAAGTATCGAAGTCGAGTGGGTCATAGAGGGATCAACTCATGGTGTTCGTCTACGCCTCATTGCCGACATTTGTGTATATACTGATGTATATTTATGTTTTTATATTTGCGCAGCTTCCTCATTCCAGGAGCTTGCATCCGTTGTAAAACATTTTCACCCATTCAGGGGTTCATCATCAATAAAATGTATACTATTCAGCAATTCTGTTTGTTTGTTTAGCATTTATCTGTTTTGTTTGCGAAAAAGAACGCCGATGTTTTTGATAAAATGCACATACATAAACTTACTGGCCTAGGCCATTGATTGTTGAAACAATGAATTACTTGAACATCGTCACAAGATTATAACCTTGATAGGTCCCTTTGAGAAGGGTATCTTGTCTGTTTGTTTGTGTTGTTGCAGGTATAGCGCATTCCAGGCAGTACGCCGTATGTTTCCCCAAACAGAGAAGACTCTCTCTCCAATCAAATGCATCCTGAAGGATCGTCGTCTCCCCAGCTGAGTCATATACTGAAGTGTGCAGCACTCGATAGTACAAACTGAAGTCTTCAGAGAAATTGAAATTCCCCACAGAATTGTACTCTCCCCTGTAAGCAGGATGATCCCTACCTCCCCAGCCGAGTTTGCAGATCCTCAGGAGAGCCGAGTTCTTGGGAAGCCGTTTGGGGCCATGAGTGGTTTTCCCCAGTAGAGTGTTGATTAGTTGGTGCTGTAATTCCCCATCGGAGTCGTTATCTCCCGGAAAGTTTTGCCACGAAGGTCGTGCAGTTTATTTCTGTGATTGACATCGTTTTTCCTCAGCCTTTGTGGTTCGTTCACCCAGTTGAGCGGGTTCAGATCCTCGAAGAACTTTACTCCCCTGTAGCAGTCGTCTGAAGTTCGTTTCCCTAGGCGAAATCTAATTGAGATTGGTGTGACTTCTTCTCCTCGACAGGATGATTCCTCCTCTCCACTAGAGTGGTTCTTTCTCCTTGGCAGGAGGATCTTCCCTTCAGCATTTATTTTGCTGATGGGGTCGTAGCATTTCGCATGATTGCATAACATTTACCATAAAAACGCTTAGCATTTCCACTGTGTGGAGCATTACGCCATTGACGATCATATGCATATGAAACATGAGCTAGGTCGTTACCGTTCTTGTTTTGCAGGTGTTCCTCCGCAGAATGGTTTGATCAAGATGATTCTTGAATTCCCCAGCGAAGTTGTTCGTTTAAGATGATTCTTAAAATCCCCAGTGAAGTCGCCAGAGTTGTTTGCTCAAGTTGATGCTTAGAGTCCCCGACAGAGTGTTTGCTCAGGATGATTCCTGAAATCTCCAACAGAGTTATTGGTTCAGGATGATTCTTGAAGTCCCCGGCGGAATTATTTGTCCAAGATGATTCTTGAAGTCCTCAGCAGAGTTGATTCACCCGGAATGATTTCTGGACCCCCGAAGCAGAGTTACTTGATAGTTCTCCAGAATCCCCAGCGGAGATTGTGTCATCCCCAACAGGTTCTAAACAGAGAAGCTGAAGTTTCCCTTGAAGACTTGATGATTGAAGTCCGGCAGCAGTGCCAAAACCCCATACTTACTGATGAAGTCCAACTGTATTGACGAAGTAGTTCTCCCAGCTAATGCGGAGTGCCTGACGGCAAAAGATTATATATCCTTATTTGGTTCATGATTGACCAAGAATTCTATTCCCGACTTACTGACGAAGTCCGGCTGACGCCCGAAAATTCCTTTGAATGCCCGAAGGCATGATTAACTCGATTGTTAGAAAGTTCCTAATGACCTGATGAGTCTCGAGGAATCCTTCTGTCGCAGTGTCGCAGAACGCCTGACGGCAATATCAGCTATGTATCGCCGATTACTGAATGACCCGGGGTCCCTTGATGACTTGAGGACGAAGAAGCCGCAGCGAAATCTGATGATCATCCTGACGGATATTTGAGATTAGACCCTTCACCAATTACCGCGTGACCAATTCCCCGGCAGGTTGCCGTGCAACTGTCATGCTCGGTTTTGAAGATGTTCCTACCAACCAGGGTACCGTTTACCTGTGCGGTTGGCAGATCGCCAGTTACCGTGTAATCAGTGATCCCTTGATGATTTGAGGATGCAATGATATCAAATGAATCAGAGAATCATCCTGATGGAGATTCAGATCAGTATTTCTCCAGCTAGTTGCCGTGCAGCTATCATTTCAGTTTTCGAAGATTTGTCCCCATCAGAGTACCGTGTACTGGTGCAGTTGGCAAATTTACGGGTTTATTGGTATTCAACCGTATTTTACCTTGATTGTTTGAGAGTCGTTCGCTTCTCACCCCGTCAGGTCCAAGCCGCTTGAATAGGGGCAGCTGTTGCACCCCAAAATTTGCCCAACATTTCTTCACCTAGCTTGTGTTTCATTTCATTCACATTAGCATTATCATTTGCATTTCATTGACATGTATGCAGGAGATCAAGAGGTATGATTACCAATTAAGAGATATACAAGACTTTGAAGCTAGCTAAGGAGGCTTATTCAGGTGTTCAAGGGTTGATATCCTTGTCAGAGAAGTTAAAAGATCCTCAGAAAGAGTGGTTGAAACCAAGTGTGTAGGTCTCCTAACTTGAGAGTTGAGGAAAGTCATCAGATGATTCTGAAACCATGAAGTTAGACTTGAGGTATTGAGAGAGCTCAGGTGAAGTGTTGAAGATCACTTTGAGGCCTAGACAGGTCATTGTGCAAGAATAAGAAGCCTCAGCCATGATTGGTGCAGCTAGGGTTTGAATGAGTCAACCCTAAGTCAACTGATGAGTTAAAGAAGGTTGATACCTAATCCAAGAGCCATGTGATCATGGATTGATACATTGAGATGTTATAAGGATGATTCCAAGGTTAACTCATCATGATTGAAGAGTTTGAGAAGTTTCAAGCTAGGGTTTCTAAGGCTTGACAGTGTAAAATCCCCTAGTTTGACCCCTAACTTCAAGGCAATTTAACTCAAGAGGTGATTGTCATCTCATCTTACCCCCAACATGATTGTTGTAGAGCATGGTATTAGATTTAATTTGAGTGCAAGAAGTCCTTGATAGGATTTGTAGAACTCAAGTTATGGCTTTGACAAGTTACAAGTCATCTGAGGTATGTGAATTTGGAGCTTGAAAGTTACCCAACTTGCATGACACTTTTTACCTAGAAGTATGACTCCTATGAACTTTTGGTCAACATGAATGTTGTTCCTTATCCTCTTAGCTTTCTAGAGAGTACTATAAGTCCTTGATAGGATTTGTAGAACTCAAGTTATGGTTTGGACAAGTCAAGGGTATTTTGGACATTTGGTGATTATAGGTCATTTGTGATCATAGGCCATTTTCACCAACTTAGAGGCCTCAAATGAAAATTTGTTCAACTAGAAAGTTTCTCAAAATGGAGTTTTAACCTTGACCATGCATCAATGAGGCATTTAAATGGCTCAAGGAGAGACTTGGTTCAAGAAATTTTGAAAAAAGAAAGAATTAAAAGGATTTAATGGCCAAAAATTCAAATAATTCATTTTGTGACCAAATGAAACAAAATAATAGGTCAAATTGATTGGAAAAATGATTTTAGAAACAATGGCAATGTTAGAATTTTGATTTGAGGTCATTTGCATACCATTCCATTTCATTTCTTCATGATGAAGCAACATAATCAAACTCCCACCTTTGCCTTGCAAACAAGGAAAATAACTCATCAAACTCATTCAAAATCTCATGAGAATTTGATTACAAGCATAGCCATGCCCAAAGGGAGCCAGAATGGTGACTGCCATGGATGAGATTTTGAAGAGATTTTGAAAATCCAAAATCTCATTTGGATGAATCTAGAAGTTTCTAGATGAGTCTAAACACTTCTATATAACTCATTGAGTGAGTTCAGTGCTCTTTTTGGAAGAGATAGGTGCTGGAAGCAGAGATTGGAGTTGAAGTTTCATGAATGGAAGTTGAAATCGTATTCTGAGATTGAAGAAGAATCAAGCCAATTTGAGGTGCGCTTTAGCTTCAGAGGAGGATTTGGAGTGAATTTGGATTGTTGTGGAGGCTGAATCGTGCAAGAACCACTTCTGTTACAAGCTTGAACACAGGTTGGTGAATTTCTTGATTATGCATGATTTAGGCAGTGATAGATAGAAATTCATATGCGGTTAGGATCCTGATGGTGAGTAGTTGGATTTAGGATGTTTAATTGCTTGATTAGAGATGATTTAGGTCAGATACCATTTTTGGTTGAGATTGATATTTCACGATTCATGCGTTTTGAGGATGAATAATTGGTATGGTTGAATTGCTGGGAAGATTCTAGTCAAGATTCATTCAGGAATCATGGCAAATGGTTAAGTGTAGAGGAAGTTAGGGTTGCACAGGGGTGGCCGGAAAAGCCACCGGCGATGGCTGGTTCGCGCGCAGGTTTTAGGTTCAAATTGGGGAAGATGAAATCCTCACCCTCCATTCAGGCTGAAGACTTGACTTGGTCCATTGATCTAAGCGCTCATGATGAGCCACGTACCCCTCTCCAAAAACTCACCGTTTTACTTACTCTTTGAATGAACCCAGCACGCGTGAGCTCGAATCCTGGCTTGTGTTTGTTTTTCTTTCATTTTAATTGCTAAAGAGAATGCAAGTGGATCCAAGCGCCTGGGCCCATGAAGTCCTTGTTATCCACACCCCCTTTCTGGCCCAACCCAAGAATTGAACTCATTATATTTGCTATTTGACACGCATGTTTACCCATTTCTTTTATTTTCTTTTATTTTTCATTATTTCATAGGACTTAGAGATTAATTCATAAAAAATAGGAAATTAACTAAATTAATTCCAAACTTTTTTCCCCTGATTCATGATTGAATCTAGAACTTTGTAGATTAAAAATATTAGGAATTCATGAATTTGTGATTTTATTTTCATTTTTTGAATATTAATTGATATTAAAATGGCCATGGTTGATACCTTGTTTTGGTGAATTTTGTTTGAGCATTTGGTGATGATTCTTGCCTTGATTTTTTGTGTGTAGCTAGCATAGATATACATGTTCCCCTAGTAATTTTATCACATTTTTGTGATAAAATTAGATAGTGTTTTTAAGTGAAACATTAGGTGCTCTAGTTTTAGGGTTTATGCTTAATACCTTGTGATTTAGGTTTTATTTCTAGGACTTGGTGGATGATTCAACCTCTGGATTTTGTATGGTAGATTCATGATTGAATTAGGGTCCCATAGTTATTTTTGTAGGATTTTACAATTGGTTTTAGTATTTTAGTTAGGATTAACTTTAGTACTAGGGTTTAGTTGATCCTAACTTGCTAATTCAACTAGATTGATTTCTTTAGTTCCCTTAGCTTAGGGTTTTGCTTTGCTTGCTCTTGGATGATGTTGAAGACAAGTTTGGGTTGCTATGGAGAGCTTGAAGAAGCTTGGATGTGAAGTTTTCCTTGCTTTTGGTTTGAGTTTGTTTAGGTGTTAAAATTAGAGTTTGTAGGCAGAGCTTCTAGATAGATTCTCTTCTTTCATAAACATGGAAGGTGTTGATCACTTCCATTCCTCCCTATGATGTAAGGTCCCCTTGTGAAGGCCTCATCCCTCCTTTGGTAGGATGTGTGGCTCTTCACAAGTTGGTAGAACCTTTGAGGGTTCCTTTCTTTGATGATGGAGTGTTTAGTGGTGACCTTTGGTCTTCACTCTGCTGTCTATTATCCAAACCCTGCTCTTGTTAGATGAATCTTCCTCCCTTGCTAGAGGATGGAGTTCCTTGCTAGAAGATTGAAGATGCTAGAAGTTGTTGCTTTCTCTGTGTCTGAAGACTGCCATGGGAGCTGAAGCTTGAAGACCAAGAAGAACAAGTTGACACTTGTGAAGAAGATCAAATTCAGATTGAATGAAGAGCTGAAGCTTGCAGAAGATGAAGAACAAGTTGATACTTGTGTTTGATGTGTTAAAAGCTTGAAAGAGCAAGTTGACACTTGCTATTGAAGATGATAGCCTTGAAAAGCAGTTGAAGACTGAGGATTGAACTGCTGTCAGAGGAGAGCTTTGCTGTGAAGATGTGGGAGTTGTTGATCTGCTTTCTTTCCTGTCTGTTTGCTTGCTGTGCAACTACATTGGTGTGACTTGTTTGATTTGCTTGATGCATTAGAATAAGTTCATATTTAGATTGATTTAAGCTAGGAGAATGATTGCACTAGAGGTTGAGTTGCTCCCTCTTCTTGTATTTTTACTGTACGACTTTGCTTGCTGGTATTTGGTAGAGCCCAGCTCCCTTGCCTATGTGGTTTGCTTGATAGCATGTTTTTTCTGCTGTATGATTGCAGTTATTGATTTGCTTGATAGCATGTTATTTCCTCTGTACGATTGCAATTATTGATTTGCTTGATAGCATGTTATTTCTTCTGTATGATTACAGTTATTCATATCTGGCTTGAGGTTGAGATGAGCTTGTGGAGGCTGATGCCCCACACACAATTCCTCCCTCACTTGCATTGTATGCATTTTACAGTCGTTTACTGTTTACTGTTTAAGCTGATGCCTTATCTGTTTCTGTTTATCCTTGACATGATCCCCTAGGAATCTCACTTCCTTGGATAAGGAAGTGATGATTAGAACTTCAGGTTGAAACCTATGCATGATAACTTCTAGGAGTTCCCTGTTTCAAACTTCAACCATAGGATGAATCCTTGGCATGACAACACTAGGACTTGATAGTTTCCCCTTAGTTGAGCCTGTTCTCTCTTCTTATCTTCAAACAAATTAAACTACAGTAATAAAGGTTAATTGATGTCATACATTACGAGCCTTAAGCTACTTGAGAAAGGGTTGTTGGAGAGCTTCTTTTCAACAGCTTGGATGTTTAGTATTGCACCCTTTGGGTGACATGCGACGCATTCACTCTCAGGTCATAGTCTCTAGTGCGATATTAGTTGCAAACATCCATAAAAAACAGTTCTTCCGGAAAAGACAGAAAACAAACTTCAAACCTTTTTGCCTCGTGGGCCCATAATTCAAAGGAAGCTTTTCTGAAGAAAAGAGTGTCGTTAACTCCCAGTTCTACCGCAAACGGTGACGCCTAAGTCTTCAAGGGTCGAGCTACGTACATCCAACTGCTGGAACTGTTTGTTAACCCTACTCGATAAAATAGATGAATCTGAATCCCCGTAAGCCGTATTATCCCGAACTACGTAAGCTCTGATCTCTCAAGCCTGTTGAGAGTACGTAGGCACAATACTGACGTATTGGCGAGCCACCTTCCCCGTAACCCGTAGTTAGCCGAACTACGTTGACTCTGATTTCTCATTCTCTGATGGGAATACGTAGGCATAAAGTGAGACGCTTTGTCGAGTCATTTTCTTTTCTTTTTAAGCCAGCCTTGATAGGTAGATAGTAAAACCAACCCGTCAGATAAACACAACAAGCGTGGATCCCATCGAGTACGATGGACGTGAGGGGTGCTAATACCTTCCCCTTGCGTAACCGACTCCCGAACCCAGATAATGGTTGCGATGACCTTGTCTTATACCTTTTCGTCAGGTTTTTCCGATCGTTTCCTTTCCCGTTCTGAGGGATAAATAACGAAAGGTGGCGACTCTTCTGTTTTGCCGGTACCTTATTTTCGCGGTAGCGACACTCCTCAACTTTTGGCCAACATGAAAGTTGTAGGTCTTGGTCTTAGCTTTCCAAAAAGTACTAGAAGTCTTTCATCTGATTTGTAGAACTCAAGTTATGAGGTTTACAAGTTAGGGGTATTTTGGGAAAGTAAGATTACAGGCCATTTTGGATTATGGGTCATTTCACTATCTTGTGAACCTCAAATGAAGTTTTGTCCAATATGAAACTTGCTCAAAATGGGATTTTAACTTCAACTAAGCATCCATGTGGTATTTATTTGGCTTAGAACAAGAGTTGGTTGGAAGGAATTTGACAAAGTGGATTATTAAAGGCATTAAAAAGGAAAAATTCAAAAAAATCACAAGTGTTCAAAAAATGACAAGTTGGTGCATATTTTGATTAGAAATGACATTTTGAACATAATGACATTGCTAGAATTTCAATTTGACACATAGTTCATGGCATTCTTCTTTGTTACTTCATGAGAAAGTCGCACATCAAAGATCAACCATTGATCAAGATTAAGGGTGCAATCTGATCCATTCATTCTCACCAAGGCATAAGCAATGTATTTGCAGCATTTTGAAGCTGAAACAGAGCAGAACTTGTGGCTGCCATGTTCACATGTTGGAGGAAAAATTGAATTTTGGATTACTTGAATTGGGCTTTCATTGGGCCTAAGAATTATCCAAAACAATCATATATAAACTCAGGATCCATTTCAGATCATTTTAGTTAGCATTTTGGAGAGAAAAACAGTTGGTGGTAGTTGAGTTCTTGAAGCTTCCAAGTGAAATTCGTTTTTGAGTTTGAGGCCATTTCAAGAGGATTCAAGCATCAATAGAGTTAAAGGATTGTTCATTGAAGAAATCTGCACCTTTTGGAGGAAGAATTCACATTCAAGAACACTCCATTCGAAACTTCCGATAAGGTTCTTGATTCTCAAAATTCCTCTTAATTTATGCGCATATTAGATGAATTTGGCATGTGGTTAGGATGTAGATATAATATAGATGATCTTAGGATTAGTTTGGTTCAGTTTGGTGAGGTTTGATAAATGGAGCTCCAACTTTGTTGATCTGGTATGGCTGGTTCTTACACTTTTTTGCCTCAATCTTGCTTGCTCCATAACCACCATAGCATAAGGATGATTTTAGAATTAATTTGGAGAAGTTTTGGTAAACTTTTATTTTGGTGCACATACCTTGTTGTTCGCTTTTCTCTCTAATGGTGCAAGATAAGTGGTAACTAAGAGTAGATATGAGATCCTCATTCCGCGTAGATGAATTTCGGTATAAGGTTCGTCGAAAACGGTGGAAAAACACGGAAGCTACATTCCTGGGGAAGAAGCCGCGGCCGGAGCACGCGAAGAAGAAGGCCGGAGTGATTCTGGCGCCGGCAGGCGGTTTGGTGAAGAATAAGGACACGTGTCGCTCCCACGCGCGTCCGACCAGACTACTTTTCCATTTGCGGTCTAGATTAGACTCCACCTTGGTCCATCATTTGACTACACATACACAATTACTCTCCATTTTAATAATGTGTTGGCATTCCCTCCTCCCTTGGATAGCTTCACTAGTATTCTTATCCTGTGGCTGTGGATTTTTCTGGCCTTTATTAATTTCTTTAATTCATTTCATTTTTCTTTTAATTGCTTCATTCATTTTAATGCATTAAAAATAGCAAAATTGCCTGGAAAATTATGAAAAAATTCATGAAGCATCCTTGCATTATTTCTGAATTTTGTGTGGAATTGGATTTTATTTTTGTTCAGTTTTAAATTTAATTTCCTTTTTCTCTTTTTATTAGATCATTTAATTGTAGAAATTGCCTAGTCTTGCTGATTTTTGTGCTGGATTTTGGTATAGAATTAAGACTTGATTTTTTGCTGGCTGGTAGTAGACACATTGATGAGATTGTAGGATTTTTATTCTAATTTTTTAGATGATTCAAAGATTAGTTTTGAACTAGGTTTTTAGAGGCTTCCCCTTTTGGCCTTTCCCTTGACAACTTTTGGTTTAGAATTTCATTAGTGCCCTTAAACATTGATTTAAGCTCTGGATTTTTTACCATAGGTTCCCAATACCTTTAGGATACCTTAGAAAATTCATAGATTTTTAGAAGTTGATTTAGTATTTTAATTAGATTTAATACTTAGGTTGTTTTTAGGGTGCTTCTAACATAGTGCTTCCCCTAGTTGAACTTCAAAAGTAGCCATTAGTTCATGGTAAGTTTCCAAATATTTTTTGATGGTTTAGTAGGCATGTTGATGCTTCTGTAGATTTAATTGTAAGGCTTAATTTGGTGCATTAGTTCCCTTTAGAGAGTTGCTTTTAGAGCTTGTAGAATTAGGGTTTTTAGAGCCTTTAGGAGTTTCTTCCTTTTTCATAATTGTGGTTTTCTTTGGTTTGCATTCCATTTCCCATCCAATGATGCAAGGTTCCTTTGTGGGAGCCTAGTCCCTCCTTTGGAAGGACTAAAGGCCTACCACAAAAGGTAAAACCTTTGAGGATATCAATCTTAGATGAGTGGTTGAGTGCCATGATGGATTCCCTTGGTTTCCATCATGCTTCCCCTCATCATGCAATGATCTTTGTGTTAATTCACATCACCTCTTGATGGAGAAAGTTGAATCTTGAAGGTGAAGGCCTTATTCCCTTTTCTCTTGATGGATAGCTTGGACATGAAGACAACTACAGACTGTTGGGCTGCTTTGCTGCTAGAATATTGCTTTGTTGTTGGGTTGCTGGCTTGTTGTTGTGTTTGTTGTATTCTTGTTGATTGATTGTATTTGTGAGACTGTTTGTTTGGTGCGTTGCATTAGAATAGGCTTTCATGTAGTTGGTTTAGGCCTATGTGCATTGAAAGGTTGAGCTTGCCTCCCTTTACTTGCTTGCATTAAAGGTTGAGTCTGTCTCCCTCTGCTTGCCTGTTACTGTTTGGCTTTGCTTGTTGGCTGAAGGTTGAGTCTGTCTCCCTTGCATGTGTATTGTGTTGCTTTTGCTTGATTGCTCTAGAAGTTAAGTCTGTCTCCTTTTGCTTGTATTGTTGCATTGCATGCATTTTACTTACCGTTTATTCTTTCAGATTATTTCTTTTGTTGTTGCTTTCCTTTTCCATGTTCCCTTAGGGACTCTAAATTCTCTTGTTCAAGAGAAGTTATGACAGACATTAGGGCTCTAACCATGCATGATAACATTAGTTAGCTCCCTCCTAACCTCAATCATAGGATCAACTTTGCATGACAACTTTAGGATTGGATTAGTTCCCCTTTAGTGCGTCCTTTCTCTTCTCATCTTCAAACATCTTTAAAACACTTAATAAAGATTAACACGTGTTGTACGCTATGAGCCTTAAGCACTTGAGAAAGGTTTTTTGGAGGGTCTCTCTTCAATAGCTTGGGTGTTTAGCATGGTACCCTTTGGGTGACGTGCGACGCATTCACTCTTAAGTCCAAGTCTTTAGTGCAACATGAGTTACAAACAAAACTCAAAACACTTCTTCTTTAAAAGACTTCAAAAACAAAGATCAAACTTCTTTTTGTCCTTTGGGACCTTTAATCCTTGGAAACCATTTTCATAAGGAGAGTTTTGTTAACTCTCGGTTCTACCGCAAACGGTAAACGCCTAAGTCTCCAAAGGTCGAGCTGCATACACCAACTGCTAGAACCGTTTGTTAACCCTGCTCGGGTAAAACATTTCGAACCAGCCTGTGGTCTTGTTAGCCCGAACTACATTTGCTCTGATCTTTCATGCCGTGTGAAAGTACGTAGGCACGAGATGCGATATCTCGGCGAGCAACTAGGACATGATGATGCCACACCTTCTGGGTATCGTATCATCAGTCTTGAAAGTCTGTGACGCCGACGACCGCATAGGATGCCGTACCTTGAGTCAGTTGATAGGACACCTACATGTGAGAGGGATTGGGGCATGCAGGAAACTTGACCTCCAGACTACCCGGTTTCTTAATATTGGATCAGTGTGTGGTTACTTGGGGTTTCTTCACCAGAGAAGTGTTATAGGTCTGTCGAGACCAGGTTGGAGCATTGTTTTGAGCCTGTTGAGGCAAAGTGGAGCATTGTTATGGGTCTGTTGAGACCAGGTTTGAGCAGTATTATGGGACTGTTGAGACAGATATTGTGGATGGATCTCCTCGGCAATATATCACTTGATCCCTGTTGCATGTTGCATATTGCATTGTTGCATACTCATTTTGCATATCATTAACGTGTGTTTTTGCTGCAGGTGCATTTTCATACCTCTGATTCTAGTTGCCCGAATTTCTGTCTACTGATATTATGGATACTCTGAAGAAGACTGTGGCGTACAAGTTGCCTACTCCAGATGTTTCTTCTTTGCTTGGTTTGATATCTCTAGCTGACGATGATGTGAAGAGAAGCTTCAGGAAGAGTTACAGGAAATTACTTAGATTGGTTTATAAACCATCCATGTATGAGCGTAACGGATTGTACACGCTAATGCAGTTCTATGATCCCCCGCTGAGGTGTTTTACTTTCCCTGACTTCATTCTGGCTCCGACTATGGAGGAATATGCTGAGATCTTAGAGTTGACCATTCAGAACACGGTACCTTTCATTCATATGGATGTTGAGCCCAAACTGGAGGATTTGGCTGTTGCCTTGCATTTAGACTCCTTAGAGTTGTTGTTAACCTCGTGGAATGGAGTGTCTGGTTTTTCTCTCAAGTTCTTGGTTGGGAAAGCACAAGAGTATGCCAAGAGTGGATGTTGGACTGTGTTTAATGCTATTCTTGCTCTGTGTATCTATGGCATTGTACTGTTCCCGAACCTGCCTGACTTCGTTGATCTGGATGCGTTCTATATATTTGCTTTAGGCAATCCTGTGCCTACTTTGATTGGAGATTTCTATCACTCGCTGCATTATAAGAACGAGAACAGGAGGGGCAAGAACGTCTCTTGTTGTGGGCCTTTGCTGTATATGTGGTTTGAGAGTCATCTGCCCAAGAAGGGTATCTTCGCTGAGTCTGCAGATACGGTAGATTGGTCTGAACATCTGATGGGACTTTCTTCAGAAGACGTTGTCTGGTTTAATAAAGATTTACTGGGATCTGTGATCATCTACAGCTGCGCTGGATATCCTAGCGTTCCTCTGATTGGGAGAAAAGGGTGCATCAACTACAATCCCTCATTGTTGATCAGGCAATTCGGGTATGCTTTGAAAAGCCCGCCAAAAGAGGAGGAAGTGCAGGAATCTCTGTACTTCACAGGTGATTTGAAGGGAGAACTATTGTCCAATCTTCAGCATGCTTGGAATAATGTCCACAAGAGGGGTAAGGCGTTGTTGGGTAAGAATGATTGTCAAGCCTATGCCCCGTACAAAGTCTGGATCCAAGATAGAGCAAAGCAGGTGCGGATGTCGTTTCCTGCAGTATTACCTCCTACTTCCCCCGTAATTGAAGAGCCAACTACTGTGTCTATTGAGAGATACGAGCAGGTTGTGAAGGAGAAAGAAGAACTGATGAAAGCCAACGAGAAGCTGGAAGAAGAGCTAATGCAATTCAGGAGCGAAAGGAATGAGGTCGTATATTCCTTCGAGTAGCAAACGAAGCTGGTGAATCAACTAGGCACGGAACTGACTGAACAACGAAAGAAGTGTGAACATTTGGGGATAGACTTCAAGAGCTCCCATGATATGCTGGAGTCTAAGAAGAAAGCACTTGATATAGCCTACCGGGAGATCTCTGCATTCAACAAAACCTGGAATGCCACGCTGACCGGCAATAAGGAAAGAGAAGACAAACTGAAGCTGCAGATCTCTGAGATGGAAGGTCAGTTGAAAGCTAGCCAGAAGAGGTTGGAAGAAGAGGTTATGCGGAGGTATGATGTCCAGAATGCCTTGAACAAAGTTATCAAGTGCAAGAAAGAGTCTGCATCCCAGAAGCGGAAGCTAGAAGATTGCTTTGGAGAAGGTGTTTGGGAGGAATCCATTGGTGATCTCCAGTGTGTTATCAGGAAAAGAGACTCGCTCGTCGAAGGGTTGCTTTCTCAGCCAAACCATCCCAAGACTAAGAGATTATTAGAGGAGTAC
The DNA here is from genome assembly GCA_963859935.3 of Lathyrus sativus. Classification (NCBI taxonomy): domain Eukaryota; kingdom Viridiplantae; phylum Streptophyta; class Magnoliopsida; order Fabales; family Fabaceae; genus Lathyrus; species Lathyrus sativus. Next base: position 287,184,367 of record OZ012740.1, read on the forward strand.
CAGGCATATGGTCGCACTTGATTATCTCATGTATTGATGTGTATGCTTTATTTGCATTGTGCTGGCCATCACCAGGATTGTTGGTTGAGGTCATGCCTTCCTATTGTACACTCAGTAATATTGTATTCCTGACTTGGTGGGCTTTTCCGCAATATATGAGATGTTTTCCATGATTGGATTTCGAGCTCCTTATTGCTATCACTGTCACTGCACTGGCACTTTGGCACTAGAATCAGGGGTTGATCTCCCTAGCGCACAGACACATATTGCATCTGCATATTCACTTTTGCATCGCCAGTTATTTGTTGAATTTGTATCTTATTTCCTGCATCTCACAGGTTTTTCAGGATTGACGAACGAAGAGTCCACTGCTACTCAACCCGAAACAACTGCAAGAGAATCATGGATCAAGTCCAAGTTGAGATGCAGGAAATCCGCGAGAAGCTGAATCTGTTCATGCAAGCAATGGAGAACATTGCTAAGGGCCAGGAGAGCCTCCAGACTTTGGTACAGCCGCTGCTGACGCGGACTAATGGGAATGGCAACACTGACCACATTTCTGTTGAAACTCCTCGCCGGGAGAATGAGATACCGGCAGTTGTTACTCCACCTGTTGTGACTGTCAATGAAAACACCGGTATTGGTGCAGGTGCTGGCGCTGGTAACGACAATACTGGGAATGGTGGTGATGGGCATGTTGTTAACAACAAAGGTAACACTGTGGATGCTGATCAAGGATTCATCGACAATGTTGGCTTTGGAAACAATGGGTATGACAACGTCAATCAGGACGGGAACTTCGGGTTCAACAATCAGGGCTTCGATAATGATGGTTACGGCAACAACCAGGGGTACGACTACGGTAATGGTGGGTTCGGTAATGTGAATGTGAACGGTGCTGGGGCACTTCCTTTCAACAATGGTTTTGGACCCGCTGGGGTCAATCTGGGGTTCGGCAACCTAGGACAGGGTCCTGTGTTCAATCATCAGGGATTTGGCCGTAACATGGGTTATGATGGATATGGCAATGACTGGAATGTGGATCAACATGATGACGCTTTTTCAGGAAGAGGTATGGGACCTGAAGGCCCTATTGACCCGGTTCAGAGGATCAAAATGCTAGAAGAGCAGATGAAAGGTATGGTTGATCAAAATTCCACTGGATTAAATATGACTACTATGGGGTTGGTACCAGGGCTGAGGGTGCCGTTGAAATTCAAGGCTCCAACATTTGACAAATACAAAGGGGATATCTGCCCTAAGGTCCACGTCCGCTCTTATTACAGAAGGATGTCCGCGTATTCGGATGACGAAAGGATGCTCATGCATTTCTTCCAGGACAGCTTATCAGGATCGTCGCTTGAATGGTATATGGGGCTGGAGCCCACTCAGATTAAAACCTGGAAGCAGTTGGCTGAGGCTTTCGTGACACATTACAAATATAACAGCGATCTGGCACCAAACAGGGTCCAATTACAGGGTTTGTCATAGAAAAACGGTGAAAGTTTTAAAGAGTATGCGCAAAGTTGGCGCGATATGGCAGCAAGGGTGCATCCTCCTTTAATCGAAAGGGAGATGAACGACATGTTCATTGGGAAATTTACGGGGATGTTCTACGAAAAATTGTTTAGTGTGTCGTTGGGCAGTTTCTCAGATTTGATTCTTATGGGGGAAAAGATTGAGAACGGGATTAAAATTGGAAGATTCCAAGCAGGTGAGGCTACCTCAGCAGGAGGTACAAGAAAAGCATTCGGTGGTAGACGACAGGGTGATACTAGCGCCGTGTTTGGCGGCAGGGGCAGGGGCAGAGGAAAGAATCAGTATGTTCAACCTCAACAGATAGCTAGTGTTACTATCCCGCTTCCGTCGCAGAGGCAGCCACAACAGCAACAACAACCACCGCAGCAGCAAGGGCAGAACCCTAGTCAGAGAAGGGTACAGAACACGAGGCCGAAAAGAGTGTTCGACGCACCTCCTTCCACGTATGCAGAACTTCTTCAGACCCTGCTAGGGTTGAACTTGGTTGAAAAGAGGACTTTGGCACCGCCTACAGGGGCGGTACTTCCTTATGGGTATGACGCCAACAAGCATTGCAAATTCCATTCTGGGGCACCCGGGCATGATGTAGAAGCTTGTCAGGCATTTAAACACAAAGTTCAGGATTTATTGGATAGCAAAGCTATCAACTTTGGACAGGTGGGTCCAAATATCATACAACAGCCTATGCCCAATCATGGGGTAAACGCCATCTTGACAGAAGAAAATTTGAATCTAGTGATGGATGTCAATGAGCTGAAGACACCGTTGGGTGAGATTAAAAGCACGTTGTTAAAAGGGGGTGTATTCCCGGGATGTGATGAGTTTTGCTTGGATTGTTGGACCCAGCCAGAGGGTTGTAATGAGTTGAAGCAGGGCATTCAGGCTATGATGGATGAAGGTACCTTGCAATTTGATCTAACCGCGGTTGAAAAGCCTATAGAGGTGTTGTGTGATGAGCAGAACGATGTTGCGACGGTAACAATTCCGAGGAAAACAATAACGATAACGGCCCCCGCCAGGCGGCCGACGATCACAATTACCAAAGCAGGACCGGTTCCTTTTGAGAGTACTAAAGCGGTGTCGTGGACTTATGGGTTGGAGGTATATTGCGACGGTAAGAAAATTGAAGTCAATGGACAACCAGCTGGGGTTGTAGATAATGTTGTCGGAACAGGGGGTATGACCAGAAGCGGAAGAATCTTCAAGTCACCCGAGGTAGAGGCAGAAAGATTAGCCAAGGGTAAATCCAAGGTAACTGAGGGTGGTCCTTCTTAGTCGAATGAAAAGGAAACATCACTTAAGGATGTAGAGGAGTTTATGAGGCTCATTCGTAAAAGTGATTATAAAATCGTTGAGCACCTCCAGCAAACGCCATCAAAAATTTCCATCCTATCATTGTTGTTATGTTCCGAGGCCCATCGGAATGCTTTGCTGAAGATTCTAGACACGTCGTTCGTTCCTCAAGAATTTTCTGTTAATCAGTTGGAAGGGGTGATGGCGCATGTCAATGTGGGGCACAGTTTGGGCTTCACAGACTTTGATTTGACTCCGAGAGGGCGAGAGCACAATATGGCATTACATGTGTCAGTAGAATGCCAGGGCACGGTCATGTCCCATGTTTTAGTAGACACTGGATCTTCCCTGAATGTGCTACCGAAGAAAGCCATAATGAAACTGGATATCAGGGGGATTATCTGTACGCCCAGTGATTTAGTGGTGAGAGCGTTCGATGGAACGAGGAGGTCGGTTTTCGGATCAATAACATTACCGTTGCAGGTGGGGCCTGAAATATTTGAAACTGAATTCTATATAATGGACATCCAGCCAGCGTATAGTTGTCTTCTTGGGCGCCCATGGATTCATGCTGCCGGGGCTGTCACATCCTCGTTACACCAAAAGCTGAAGTATATGGTTGGGGATAGTGTCGTCACTGTTTGTGGAGAAGAAGATATTCTGGTTAGCCACTTGTCTTCGTTTAAATATGTTGAGGTCGACGGAGAAATACACGAGACACCCTGTCAAGCCTTCGAGGGGTTGCGAATTAAAGACCAAGTTCCAGTGCCACGTAAAGTGCCAGATGTGGCCGTGTCATCTTATAAGGAAGCTCAAGCTTTAGTGCAGACTGGTGAGACTAAAGGTTGGGGGCAGGTATTGGAGATTCCCGTGATGAATGACAAGTTCGGGCTAGGGTATCGACCGACGTCGTCAGCGTCATCTTCAGGAGCGCCTAGGTTCAAGGGACCAGTCACGATTACGCCAAGCGGGGTGAGCTTCGAGACCGTCAACGCTATTTCTGATGCTGAATACGGAGATAGCGACTGTGATATGGACGCGTGGATCAAGCCAAGCGTGCCAGGACAAAGTCTCTGCAATTGGTCTATCCGGGAAACTGTTCCTGTGACAACTAAACAGTAATGATTTGTTTTCTTAATTGTTGAATAATCATGTGTCCTACCCGGGGCATAGTGATTTTGCTTAGGGCCATTTGGTTATGTACATTACATTGTTTAATCATGAAATAAAGGCGTTTTTCATATACAAATATTGTGATCCCTGTTTTTTCTGTTTTTGTCTTTTACAATAAAATGGCAATGTGGTTATTCGCTTTGTCTGCGTTTTGAAGCATTTAACCATTTCCTTTGTAGGATTACTATTTCAGATGACATCTATGAACCGCCTATGACTCACTTCGACTTCGAGCACCCGGTATTTCAGGCTGAAGAAGAGATTGTTGAAGATGGCGACTTACCAGAAGAGTTGACCTGGTTATTGAAACAAGAAGAAAGAATCATTTTGCCTCATGAGGAAGTCATTGAGATTATCAATTTGGGGTCGGAAGAGGTTGTGAGAAACATCCGTATAGGGGCTGCGCTGCAGAGCGACATCAAGCAAAGATTGGTTGAGATGCTCAAAGAGTACAGTGATATATTTGCTTGGTCGTACGAGGATATGCCTGGGTTGGATACAGATATGGTTGTTCACCGTCTGCCACTGCGAGAGGAATGTCCGCCTATTAAGCAGAAACTCCGAAGAACTAGACCGGATATGGCTGTCAAGATCAAGGAGGAAGTTCAAAAACAGTGGGATGCTGGTTTCCTAGATGTTACCAAATATCCCTCATGGGTCGCTAATATTGTGCCAGTGCCGAAGAAAGACGGTAAAGTGCGAATGTGTGTAGACTATCGGGATTTGAACAAAGCGAGCCCGAAAGATGACTTTCCACTTCCTCACATTGATGTGCTGGTTGATAATACTGCTCAGTTCTCCGTATTCTCCTTCATGGACGGCTTCTCAGGCTATAATCAGATCAAAATGGCGCCAGAAGACATGGAGAAGACTACTTTCATTACTCCCTGGGGAACATTTTGTTACAAAGTGATGCCCTTCGGATTGAAGAATGTTGGGGCAACATATCAACGTGCTATGACGACTCTCTTTCATGACATGATGCATAAAGACATTGAGATTTATATTGATGATATGATTGCCAAATCCCAGACGGAGGAGGAGCATTTGGCTAATCTGCTGAAACTGTTCAAGAGGCTCAGGAAGTTCAGGTTGAGACTGAACCCTAATAAGTGCACCTTCGGGGTGAGATCGGGTAAACTACTGGGGTTTATCGTGAGCAAAAAAGGAATAGAGGTCAATCCTGCAAAAATAAAAGCAATACAAGAAATGCCGACGCCTAAAACAGAAAAAGAAGTGCGTGGATTTTTAGGGAGGTTGAACTATATCGCCCGGTTCATATCTCACCTGACTGCGACATGCGAGCTGTTATTCAAGTTGTTGAAAAAAGATCAGGTGTTGACCTGGAATGAAAATTGTCAAAAGGCGTTCGGCAAGATAAAAGAATACTTGCAGGAACCTCCTGTTTTGATATCCCCAGTGGCCGGGAGACCTTTGATTATGTATTTGACGGTTCTTGAGGAAAGTATGGGGTGTGTTCTCGGTCAACACGATGAGACAGGACGTAAAGAGCATGCGATCTACTATTTGAGTAAGAAGTTTACTGACTGTGAGTCCAGATACTCAATGCTCGAGAAAACGTGTTGTGCGCTAGCCTGGGCCGCCAAACGTTTGAGGAAATACATGCTGAATCATACAACCCTGCTAATTTCAAAGATGGATCCAATCAAATACGTGTTTGAAAAGCAAGCACTCTCCGGAAGAATTGCCCGATGGCAGATGGTGTTAACCAAATACGATATCCAATACGTCTCACAGAAGGCTATTAAAGGTAGTGTTCTGTCAGAGTACCTTGCAGAGAAGCCTGTTGAGGACTACCAATCGATGAGGTTTGATTTTCCTGACGAGGATATCATGTACCTGAAAATGAAAGATTGTGAAGAGCCGTTGTCGGACGAAGGACCAGAGTTGGGTTCCAAGTGGCAGTTAATATTTGACGGAGCTGTAAATTCCTATGGTAGCGGAATAGGGGCAATTATCACTACTCCTCATGGGTCGCACATCCCATTTACTGCTCGATTGACCTTTCCGGTTACCAATAACGAAGCTGAATACGAGGCTTGCATCATGGGGCTTGAAGAAGCCATTGATTTGCGAATCAAGCATCTGGATGTATACGGAGACTCAGCTCTAGTGGTGAATCAGATTAAAGGAGAATGGGAGACACATCAACCCAATTTGATACCATATATGAATTATGCAAGGAGATTGTTGCCTTTCTTTGACAAGGTGGAATTGCACCATGTACCACGAGCAGAAAATCAAATGGCTGACGCCCTGGTGATATTGTCTTCGATGTATAAAGTTAACTTCTGGAGCGAGGCTCCCCGAATTGTTATCTCTTGGCTCGATAGGCCTGCCTTCATATTTGCCATTGAAGAGGCTCCCGATGGTCAACCCTGGTACTTTGACATCCAGAATTTCCTGAAGAACAAGGAGTATCCGGCTGGGGCATCCAGTCGAGATCAGAAGACTCTCAGGAGATTGGCTGGCAATTTCTATCTGAATCCTGACGGCGTCCTATACAAAAGAAACCACGACTTGGTGTTGCTATGTTGCGTAGATGAGAAAGAAGCGAAGTTGCTCATGGAAGAGATACATGAGGGTACATTTGGTACACATGCTGGTGGGTATGCTATGACGAGAAAATTGTTGCGGGCAGGTTACTATTGGTTAACTATGGAAACAGACTGTTTCAAGTTTGTAAAGAGGTGTCATAAATGCCAGATTTATGCGTACAAAATCCATGTGCCTCTGAGTCCTCTGAACGTGATGTCATCACCGTGGCCTTTCTCGATGTTGGGGATTGATATGATTGGCAAGATTGAACCTACGGCATCCAACGGACACCGGTTCATTTTGGTGGCAATTGATTACTTCACCAAATGGGTGGAAGCAGCATCATATGCCAATGTCACCAAACAAGTGGTCGCCAGATTCATCAAACGAGATATTATCTACAGATATGGAATCCCTGAGCGGATTATCACCGACAACGGTTCGAATTTGAATAACAAAATGATGAAAGAGCTGTGTCAGAATTTTAAGATTAAACATCACAACTCTTCTCCTTACCGGCCTAAGATGAATGGCGCTGTTGAAGCGGCCAATAAGAACATAAAGAAGATTGTTCAGAAGATGGTTGTGACATATAAGGACTGGCACGAGATGCTACCTTTCGCTTTGCACGGTTATCGTACGACGGTACGCACATCAACCGGGGCAACCCCTTTCTCATTGGTATACGGGATGGAGGAAGTGTTACCGTTAGAGGTTGAGATTCCTTCCCTGAGGGTTTTACGTGATGTCCAACTTGACGAGGCAGAATGGGTTAAAGATAGACTGAATAAGCTTAGTTTAATGGATGAGAAGAGATTGGCTTCTTTAGCATACGGTCAGTTATATCAGAGCCGGATGAAGAAAGCTTACAACAAGAAGGTACACCCTCGAAGCTTTCAGACGGGCGATCTTGTTTTGAAAAAGATTCTCCCACCACAAACAGACCACAGGGGCAAGTGGACTCCTAATTATGAAGGTCCCTACGTTGTCAGAAAAGTCTTCTCTGGAGGAGCCTTGATACTATCTACCATGGATGGTGAAGACTTTACGTCTCCTGTGAATTTGGACGCAGTTAAAAAAACACTTTGCTTGAAAGTGACCCGCTGGACAGTAAAAAGAGAGTCCAGGCAAAAATGGGGCATCCTGGCGAACCATAAAAAATGAATAAAAGGTTCAGGCAAAAGTTAGGGATAAAATTGAAAAGATGTACACCCGCGAAGTCGAAAACCTGAAAAGGGCGACTTCGGCAAAAAAGGGTATCCCGGTGAATTGAAAACCCGCAAAGGGCGATTCACGCAAAAGTTAGGGATTGAAAAAGCAAACGACTGCGGTCCGAATTTGATATTACATTGCTTAGTGGTTTGGGAGTACCTGGAGGCCGTCTATCCTAAAAACAATCTCTTCCGAAGATCGGGTATCGGGAAAGCACAGAGTCAGGCGAGTCATAGGAGGATTAGCTCATGGTGTTTGTCTGTACCACGTCCCCGACATGTATGCAAATATTGTTTTGAATTTTTATTTATGCTTTTGTGCATATATGTATGTGTGTGTGCGTAACTTCCTCTTTTCAGGAGTTGCATCCAGTGTACAAAACTCTGCCTATTCAGAGGCTCGTTATCAATAAAATATGTTATTCAGTACTTGATGCTTGTTCTTTACTGTTTTGTTTGTGAAAGACGCCGATGTTTTTGATAAACTTGCACTTGCATAATCTTGTTGGACCTTGCCAATAATTGCTAAAACTTTGAATTGACTGAAGTAATGGCGCGGATGCTTACCCGGATAGATCCTGTTGTATAGGCTTGTTTTGTCTCGTTTGTGTTTTGCAGGGTTCTTACCTTTGGAGCAAACAGTCAGGGATTGTATTCCTCAGCCAAATTACTGGATGATAGAGCCTGATTCCAGTTGACATCATTCCTTAGCTAGTCGTAGCTTATCCCCGAGATTTGAAATGACGTCCGTCCCTTCCCGAAGGAGGGAATCATTTTCCCCAGAAGAGTGTCCTCCGGGAAGTTGTCCACAGGACATCCCCAGCAAGTCGAAATCAGTATCCCCTGCAGAGGTTACACTCCCTAGTGAGTCAGATATGTGCAGGGTTAATCCTCAGCAGGGAAGATTCCCATAGTGTTTAACCAAGCCTCAGTTGGTTTAGAAGGAATATCCCCGCAGAAGATGGTTTTCTTTCTCCCCGTAGGTCGTCATGCCTTTGTCAGGATGATTATCCCCAGTGAAGTCTTAGCTCCGAGTTTGTAAACTGTACCCAGACAGTTGTCTCCCAGAAGGGTCGCTTCTCCCCCCAGCTAAGTTTGTTCACCAGCAGGGTGTTTGTTCTTTCCTCCTAGTGGAAATCGATGTGTAATCTCTCCCTGGCAGAGTTGGTTGTATTTCCGACATTTATTTTGCCAGAATACTTTGTGATATTCGTTCATCCCCAACAGGGTGTTATTTGTCCTCAGCAGTCGTGTGTTTGAAGCAAGCTCGTCAGAGCCTTCCCCAGCAGCCTGAACCTGCATTTGCATTTGCATATATTATCATGTTTGCATCTACCCAGAAACACGTAGCATTTCCATGCCGTATGGAGCATTACGCCATTGCCAAACATACGCATTTTGAAACATAAATCAGGTTGGTTAACCTTTTGCTTTCAGGTGTGTTTCTCAGCAGGAGTATGAAGTTACAGCTCAGGTCTATTACCAGACAATTAAGGTCTCTCCGTGAGACATGTGATGATGCAGTCCTTGTTATTATTCCCCACAGAGTTACTGGCTGAAGTTTCTCTTATCCGACCAGCGGAGTGTTTTTCTTCAGGTTTGCTGTCGCGGCGGCATTGCAGGGTTTCATAAATCAAAAGTTCAGAAGTGGTCACTTGTTATCGAAACGGGTGTCGGGCAGTTATTTTCTGAATATCCCCAGTGGAGTTAGCTACTGCAAAGAATAGGGAAAGAAGTTATATCCAAGATGTGTTTTCCCGTATGAAGCAGGCGGATGAATTTTCCTATAAGAATCAGGCAGATGTGTTTTCCCGTATGAAGCAGGCGGATGAACCTTCCTGTAAGAATCAGGCATATGGATTTTCCCGTATGAAGCAGGCGGATGAACCTTCCTGTAAGAGTCAGGCATATGTGTTTTCCCGTATGAAGCAGGCGGATGAACTTTCCTGTAATCAGGCAGATGACTTTTCCCGTATGAAGCAGGCGGATGAACTTTCCTGTAATCAGGCAGATGACTTTCCCGTATGGAGCAGGCGGATGAACCTTCCTGTAAGAATCAGGTAGATGGATTTTCCCGTATGAAGCAGGCGGATGAACTTTCCTGTAATCAGGCAGATGACTTTTCCCGTAGGAAGCAGACAGATGAACTTTCCGGTATCCAGATAGATGATTCTCCCATGATCGACAGAGTATGTGAGTTGTGTTCCGATATTTGACGAAAGTATTTTCCCCCAAGGAAGTCACCGTGATTTCCTCGTGTTGACGCAATATTACTGGCCCCAGTAGAGTCCTCCTCCAAATCATTTGTGGGGTGGGCCCAACAAAGTTAGCCAATGCAGAGATACGCAGAGTCTCCTGTGATTAGACAGAAATGTTTCCCCAGCGAAGTCGTCGGGATTTTTCTGTGTTGACGGAATGTAGAGTCCTAACATGGACAAAGTTCTATCCCCACGATGATAGAATCTTTTTCGGGTTGATGAAAATGATCCCCAGCATGGTCGCTAATTTGTTTTCTCTGTATTAACAAACGGCGGAGTTTTAATGTGGACAAAAGGCGGGGTGTTTTAACAAGAGGGAGTTCAAGGCCTGGGGCGTTACACAGGCGGTTGACATTGAAATCAAATTTTGATATCAGATGATTGATCAGTTGGTTGCCGTAACAACCGGATTCAGTTGGTGGATGTTGTTTTCCAAGCAGTTTGTGCAGTTTATTTCTGCGGTTTGCAAATTTCCGGGTTCTTGGTATTCAACCGTCTCGTACCTCGATTGTTTGAAGGTCGTTCGCTCTTCGCTCAGTCGGGTCCAAGCCGTTTGAATAGGGGCAGCTGTTGCACCCTAAAATTTACTCAACCTATTTCACCTGGTTTATGTTTTAATTGCATTATCATTTGCCTAGTCACATCATGTACATGGTCCAATCATTTGCATATCATAACATAGCAAGTCATCTAACAGGGGGTCAAGTGCCATCCTTATCTAAATAAGCACATCAAGGGGCCTTATTCAAGCTGAAGAACATCCAAGTCATCAAGGAATGGGTTGAAGCTTTGAGGAGATTTGAGTGTCAACATGTGGATTTCTCTCCTAACTTGAGGTGTATTGAAGATCATCAACATGGAATTATGAATTTGAGGTGTGTATGGATCCCGTGGGAGGCCTAGAGATCCCTATTGAAGCTTAGACAAGTCATGGTATCAAGTTCAAGAACCACAGTTGAGGTGCGTACAAGTACGGTTTCATCTGGGTAACCCTAGGTCAAGGAGAGCAAAGAAAGGGCATCAAGACCTAGCTCTAGGTCATGGAAGTCATGGATTGATATGTTAAAGCATGTGTATGGATGATTCAAGATCAAGTTCAAGAGAATCAAGAGTGGTTAGAGGTGTTTGATACAAGGTTCCTAGGGTAAAATCCCCTGTATAGCACTGGACTTCCAAGCCACATAGGTCAAAATACAAGTTTTAAATGGATTCTTGGACAACATGAAACTTGTAGAGATTCTCAATAGCTTTAATTTGAGTACTAGAAGTCTTAAAGAAGATTTGTATAACTCAAGTTATGGTTCTTGCAAGTTATGGGTCACCAGAGGACACTGAAATTTATCTGTGAAAGTCACTTGACTTCCAAGTAACTTTTTCCCATCAAGGAGTTTTCAAATGGATTCTTTGACAACATAAGAATTGTAGGGCTTGATCTTACCTTTAATTTGAGTGCTAGAAGTCCTCAATAAGATTTGTGGAACTCAAGTTATGATCTTGGCAATCCAGGGGTATTTTGGGAAAGTTAAATTATAGGTCATTTTTCAACATAGGTCAAAATCTCCATCTTCCACTCCTCAAATGAAAAAATGTTCAACATGAGATGTGCTTAGAATGGTGTTTCTAGGTTAGATATGAATTCATGGTGAGATGGATTGGCTTATTTCACAAAGGGCCCCAAAATGGCTTAAAATGGGAGATTTTTCAAATAATTCAAGAAGGGAAAAATGGTTTTTTGACTTGCAAGGCATAAGCATGGCATATGGGTAGTCATTTTGAATGGAAATTGAATTTCAAACACATTGGCAATGCCACAATTTTGAGATGAGCTATTGTTTTGTGAGTTGCCTTGGAAAATGCTTTCTTACATCATAAGTAACATTTGCAAAACACTCCTTTAGATCAAATCCATGGCCCTAACCCTTACCAATCACATTCTAAATCTCATTTGGAGAGAAATTGAACAAAAAGCAAGTGCTGCAACAAGCTGAATGGTGACTGTCATGGATGGATTTCTCATGAAAATTTCACAAGCATGAGAAATTGAATTTATCATTTGGATAATTCTAGAAGTTTCTAGTTGGTTCCTACACCTTCTATATATACATTAGAGCTGGTTCAAAGCCTGGGTTGGTGAAGATTGAGAGAGAATTGAGAGATAGAACTTTGAGTTTTCATTTTGCAAATCCAAATCGGTTACACGAATTTGAGCCATTTCAATCCAAACTTTTGCATTCAGTGTCTTCATCTTGAGTTGTTGATTGAATTCAGAAAGATTTCTGGTCAAGATTGTTGAAGAATCAAGAGATAGCATCGTGAGTTTGAAGCTTGCAACTCATAATCGAATTTGGTAATTCAAGAGGATTCAACACAAATTGATGCATACAGAAGCTTGATAATCATTCATTGATCATATCTGGAGGATCTTGAAGCATAATTCGAAGTTTTCCTTGTTCTGTTCATCCAAAATTCACAGGTATGTAAATCTCATCGTGCAGCTTAATATAGGTATAATGGCTAGGTTTTAGATGGTTAGATTCATTATAGATCATGGCTAGGTCGTTTCTGGTAAAGAATTTCACGATTTAGAGACAAAATTAGGTTGAGCCAATTTTCTGTTGATGGATATAACTGGCGTTTCTTGATGATCTAAGCTTAGTTGTTTGGTTAGTTTTACTCAGGGTGAGGTGTAAATGATCCTAGGATTGTTAATTTGGAGTTTGGTGAGGATTTAATTTTGAGCATGTTCTGAGATGTTCTTCGTGTTTGGAGATGAAGAGTGATTCAACACAAATGGATGATATGGTTGAGTTCCTGGTGAAAAAACGAATTGATTGATGCATTCAGGTTTGAGTTTGGGTGAGGATTAAAGGAAATGGTGATTGGGGATGACGGTGGCGCCACCTCCGGCCACCGTCTGTTGATGTTTCCCTCCAAGCATTTCAAATGGAGAAGAAGGTGTCATGACCCTTAGATGTAGAGGAGACTTTGACTGAACTCTGATCCAACGGCCACGAGCGAGTTTTGATTTGTGAAGGAGTCTGAAAAGAGAGTGATACGCAGCATTTCATTAAACGCTGGCTTTGGGCTTAGTTGATTTCATGCTACTTGCACCCCAGTTTGGAGGCCTAATAGGAATAACAAGCAATGTGGTTGCTATTTGACACGAGTTATTTTCATTTTTCATTTCATTTTTTCATTACTATTTTCTGAATTGGGTGGGCTTAGTGCGTGCGTTGCTACTAGTACCCCCCTCTTGAGCCCAACTTCATTTTGAACTGACATTTATTGCTATTCAACACGCATCATTGTTTTCTTTTATTTTTCTTCTATTTTCACATTTCATTTTTGGTTAATTGAAAAATTCATAACAATTTGAAAAATGGTCATTTTAGGTTGATATTTTTTTCCTTGTTTCCCTTAGGACCTCTAGAATTTAATAAAATCATAAAAATATTATTTCATACATTTTTCATTTTCTGGCATATTTTACAAGTTTAATTGCTTTTATTTTGCATTTATTTGATACTCCAACTTTCTGATTTTTGTATGAGCACTTTATTTTGAGTTTTGATTTGATTCGTTTTGTTCTGGTTAGAGTAGAGATACATGCTCCCTTAGTGATTTTTCTCATATTTTTATAGTGAAATTTAGGTTAGTTTTGAATAATGAACTTTAAGTGCTAGAATTAGGGTTTCACAACATTTAGGTGTAGTTTAGTGCATAGTTTTGGGGTTTATTAATTGATTTAGGTTCTGGGATCTATATGGGATATAGGGTATATAGTTAGGTTCCCTTATAAATTAATCTAGGATTTTATAATGAGTATTACTATTTTATTTGATTTTTGCAATTTGAGTGGTGATTGTGTGTTTTCCCTCTTGGGCATTTTGCTTGTTTGTTTGGTTTGGCTATTTCAATTGGGCTTGGGGATTGGGCTTTGCTTGTTGAGGCTTCTGAAGACATTGAAGATGATTGGAGACAAAGGATGGAGCTTGGAGCATGAATACTTTTCTCTTTGAAGGTGGTTTTTGAAGACTTAGGAAATAGGAAATATAGGGAGAGCTTTAGATTAGATTGATTTCTTCTTGCAAACATAGAAAGCATCTTGTGCTTCTATTCCTCCCTATGACAAAAAGTCCTTTTAGGGTATTCACATCCCTCCTTTGGAGGGATAAGTGACATACTTTAGAAGTAGAACTTTGAGGGAACCTTTCCCCTACAATGCTAAGTGCTTATAGGCTTCCTTTGGTTGTCAATAAGCTGTTTAGCATTTCAACTTAATCTGATAATTGATTCTCTTCTGGAGTGGTGGCATTGAAGATGGGAACCTATTGAAGAATGAAGTTCATTGAAGATTGATAAAGATGAAGCTTGTGCCTGTCAAAGATAGTTATCTGTTGAAGCTAGGGTTTTGCTGCTGTTTGAAGCTGTCTACTGGTTGAGGTTCATGCTTGCTAGAGCTGGGATACTTTTGAAGATAGGAGCTTGTTTGAAGTTTGAATATCATTGAAGAGTGAAGATGGGGTCTTGCTTGAAGTTATTATTGTCATTTCCATTTGCTGGTAATCAACTGTAGCTGTCAGAGCTGTTGCTGTTTGAGCTGCTTACTGTAGGAGTTGGTGTTGCTGTCAGATCTGGTGTTGGGTTTTATTTCTTTTTCTGTATTGATTGTTGGCTGGTACAGCTTGCCCCTTAGGCTTGAAGTGAATACTGTTTCACTTTGCCTGTTGTTTTCCCAGGTTCAAGGTAGAGCGGGACTCCCTTGCCTTGCTTGTATTGATGCATTGCATACATGTTTACTGTTTACTGTATATATCTGTTTCTTTTCCGTTTATCCCCTAAGATCTTTGTTTCCCTCTGTGCAAGAGGGAAATATGACAGACATTAGGTTTTAACCCATGCATGACAACATTAGGGTAGTTTTGCTTCCCATTTTCAACCTTAGGTTTTTAGAACGTCGTTTCTCTTCTCATCTCGAAACAATCCAAAACACAATAATATGTCAAACACCATAAAAAACAGTTCTTGCATAAAAGACTGAAAACAAACCAAAACGTCATTTTGTCCGCTTGGACTCTTAATCGGGAGAAAACCTTTTTCAGAAGGATAAAAGACAAACAGACAAACCTGTGTCTTCCGTGGCCTGAACTACGTTTGCTCTGATCTTTCATGCTGTATGAAAGTACGTAGGCATAGGATGTCGTATCCTAGCGAGCAACCTTCCCCTCCTTTTCGTAGGTAGGCGAACTACGTTGACTCTGATTTCTCGTTCCAGACGGGAATACGTAGGCATAAAGTGCGATACTTTGCCGAGTCATTTTCTTTCTTTTTAACCCCAGACCTGTAGAGTAGATAGAATAATAATCCGTACTAGAAAACAAGCGTGGATCCCGTCGAGTACGACGGACGTGAGGGGTGCTAATACCTTCCCCTTGCGTAACCGACTCCCGAATCCAAGATTTGGTTGCGATGAACATTCCTTTCCCGTTTTGCGTTAGGTTTACTCTGAGCGTTTCCTTTCCCTCCTTTGGGATAAATAGCGCACGGTGGCGACTCTTCTGTCATAGCCGGCCGATTTTCGCAGTAGCGACACTTATCGTCAGGAACCTAGTTCCCACTCTCTTGGCTTACACTTACTACGCCATCCATTGGTGGAAAACATACGACCTTGGACAGTTTTCTTGTTGCACAGCCCCTTTGAGCAAATGGTTTATTTCACATTTTCCTATGACATTCCCGCTATGGGACCTGCAAGATAGTGACACATGGATTGAAAAATTATCCTCACCCTCTCATTATGACGTCAGTTGGTACGACCCGGCTCTCGAAGGAATCGCAATGATACATAGCTGTGGGGAGTTCCCAAATATACCTCTGATCAGCACTCGAGGGTATATCAGCTACAATCCCATATTAGCTCGCCGTCAGCTAGGATACCTCACCGAGGGAGAACCAGATCCAATGTTGCTAAAAGATTTCTTTTGTGAAAGAAACGACAACCCGAACTTTGAAGCATAAGTCATTTTCTCCTGGCGCCGCCCCAATCTTCAAGGAATGACAGCTGTGTAGAATCCTAGTGGTCTAGTTTCAAATGCATATTTACTTTGGTCAAGGGAAATAGCATTAAGGATGTTTTATACTCATTCATATGACATCTCTCTAGAGCTAGATGAACTCTTGACTAGAAAGGAGTTGAGGTTCGCTCTAGCCAAAGTTGGAAGAGAAAATGAAGAGCTTTGGGATCTACTTCATCAGAGGCAGAGCAGAGCCATGTTGCAGGAGGAAGAAGGGTTGTCTTGTTAGAAGACCCTTAACTTTAATTTCCCTTTGTTGTATCCCAAGCTTATGGAATGTAATCTTTCCTTTCGGAAAAAAGAGTTTCATTTGTTAATGAAAACTCAATGTTGTAAAACCTTTTGTTATTAATTAAGTTTGGTTAACCTGTCATTTGTCAATGATAAGCGACACGTTGTTACGTGTTAATTTAACTTTGTTTGTAAACAAAACTTGTTTATTCCTTGATTGTGTGGTTTATATTTGCATCTGCATTCTGCATATCATTTTGCATTTCCTTGGTCCTCTGGCTTATTTTGTGTTCTATTGCCATCAGAATCACACTGAACTCCATCGGTATAACACAAGAGCTCGTGCTTAAAGGAGAATAGCTGAACTAGACCAGAGATTTGATCAGATTGACAATGACGTTGAAGGACTGCGCAGCAACGTCAGCCAGATCATGGAAGTTCTTCAAATGATCAGGGTGAAGATGGACACGCAAGCCACTGTAGTGTCTAAAATTAATGCAATGATAGTAGTTCCTCCACCACCTGTAACTTCAGCGACGGAACATCCTTTCGGCATCACCAGGGATTTCCTACCTCCGTTCAGTGACGATCAATAATTTAATCATCAGAGTGTCCCATTAATGATAGATTTCCAGAATCCGATATACACTCAAGCTTGCACTCAAGCCCAGGCTCGACCAATCTTCAACCACCACCAACCAATATTCGACATACCCGACGGGTCCTAAGTTGAAGACGAAAAACATGAGAAACTACTAGTCAAGATGGACATAATGGCTAGGAGGGTGAGGTTCATAGAGGGGAATAATGTCTTCGGTTCTGACGCAAAAGACATGTGCTTAGTTTCAGACTTGGTATTTCCGCCAAAGTTCGTGATGCCTATCTTTGAGGAGTATGAAGGGGCCACCTGCCTGAAAGTCCACCTAATAATGTACTACCGGTGCATGGCCCCGCATATCGAAAATGATAAACTGTTGATCCACTACTTCTAGGATAGTCTAAAAGGTGCCTCCGCTAAGTGGTATTTAAGCTTGGATCAATCCAAGATCCACTGTTTTCAAGACTTGTCTGATGCGTTTATTCAACAACACAAATATAATATGGACCTAGCACCAGACCGACGTCAGCTGCTGAGTATAACCCAGAAAAACTCAGAAATCTTCAAAGAATATGCGCAAAGGTGGCACGAGACGGCTGCCCAGGTGGAGCCTCCCCTAACCGAGAAGGAGTTGGCTGATTGGTTTGTGGATACTGTCAGACCAGAATTTTATGAGAGAATTATCAGCAGTATCACAACAAGTTTCTCAAATATCGTGGTCGCCGGCGTAAAAGTAAAAGCAGGTCTGAAAAGTGGTAGGATGATAAGCTCAGCTGGCACTAGCACGGTGAAAAAGCCACCGAGCAACTTCCACAAGAAAAAGGAAGGGAAACGAATGCCATAATGTACGACGAACGAATTCAGAACAGAAGGAGCCATCCACACAATCAACGGTCGTCTTGTCTGCGACCTTAACAAAATTATCATCAACAACAGTATGTGGCTGCGCTAACACCGGTTTTTCAACCACGACAGAATCCACAAAATCCTCAGCAGTAGGCGCCCAATGCCTATCGACCAAACCACAATCAGCAGGTACATCCACAGCAAAGAGCACCGGCTCCGAGGGCCGCTTTCCAAAATAGAAGGCTAGAAATTTGGCCCATTCCCATGAGCTATACGAATTTGTACCCTCAGCTAGTGCAACAAGGTCTAATCCAGACCAGGAAATTGGATCCCCATCCAACTCCACTATCGTACTACTACAATCCGAACGCACACTGTGCATTTCACGAAAATGTCGTTGGGCATGATCTCGAGGGTTATAAAGCACTCCAACACATTGTGCGAGAGCTAATTTAAAAGAGAATCCTCTCCTTTAAGGATAATCAACCGAATATGGAGAATCGTCCCCTATCAAATCATGGCGTCATCAATGTTGTGGAAGAAGATTATGGCATAAGGATAATTTCTGAAGTATCTGAAATCAAGACTCCATTGGTTGAGTTACACAAAAAGTTGGTGAAAGCGGGTTTAATCAAGGGTCCCCATGAAAGTTGCAATGATTGTCATCATAAGCCGCAGGGATGTAACCTTGTGCAGTAAGATATCAATTCAATCATTGATGAAGGTATATTGCAAATATGTGGCAAGAAGAAGAAAGAGGATGTCTTGGTGATTGAGCCAATCTTCAACCTACCGAGGAAATCTGAAAAAAGACCAGTGTTCAATACCGGGAATAATAAGTCTACTCCTCCTGCTACGGCCAGACCTATTTTTCACAACGGTCCCACGCCAACTACAAACCAGCTTAAGCCAAGGTACCACCCAAGGAGGGGACTGGGTCCCCATCTAAGAGCTGTAACATGGAAACGCGACTACTCCTCGTACGACATGAACGCTAGAAGGAAGCAGAAAGATGTAATGAACATTACCAAAGGAAGCATGATGACCCGTAGTGGTCGTGTGTATCAACCCAAGGCAAAATTCACCATTCCTTAGGTTGCGGCCACCATTCCCAAAACAACTACCACCATTCCTAAGGAAGCTGTTCCAAAGGAAGCCACCTCCAAAGAACCTATTGTTGAAAAAAAAAGGGAAAGAAGTCCCAAAGGAGGATGAAGAAGAAATTTTTAGAATCATTCGCCGAAGTGATTATTGGGTAGTAGACTAACTTAACCAAACACCGTCTAAGAACTCCATCATGTCATTATTGTTAAACTCCCCTGTCTATTGGCAAGCTCTATTGAAGATATTAACACGAGCCCATGTCACGAAGGACATCACCGTGGGGCAATTCGATTCTATGGTTGCCAATATCACAGCCTGCAACATGTTGAGTTTTGCCAACTCTGATTTAACTGCTGAAGGTCGCAAGCACAACCGTGCCTTGCATGTGTCTATTAAATGTGAAGAAGATACCCTTACCAGAGTACTTGTTAACAATGGATCGGCTCACAACGTGATTCCTAAAAGAATGTTGGCCAAATTGACTTACAAGGGAGCTGAGATGAGGGCTACATCATTGATTCTAAAAGTGTTTGATGGATCGTGAAGGACGGTGATCGGAGAAGTCGACTTACCTATCATGGTGGGCCCCCAAGTTTTTGAAGTCACTTTCCAAGTGATGGATTTAAATCCAACTTGCAGTTGTCTGTTAGGAAGACCATGGATACTCGCGGCAGGCGCTGTCACGTCCACTCTGCATCAAAAGATGAAATTCATCGCTGAGGATCAATTGATCATGGTGCACAGCAAAGAGGATTTGATGGTGAGAAACTTATCCTCTTTCCAATATATCGAAGCTGATGAAGACGCGTTGGAAATAGCTTTCCAAGCATTGGAGATTGCACATGCTTTGATGGTGGAAGACGTTGTCATTACACGTGGTCCAACCTCTCTCTCTTCCCAGAGTATTAAGAATGTTATGAAAGAAAGACTTCCGTAAGGATGGGGAGAAGTGATCAAAGTCAATGCTAGAGTAAAGAATGACCGACGAGGGTTGGGTTACGAACCAACTCCAGACGAAGAGCCAGAAGTCAACAGCAAGCGCCTCAAAAATCTAGAAGAAATATTTGTAAGTGGAAGGCAACGCTATCGGGGACGACGGTGAAGCGAACTGCATAGAAAACCTGGTGTTCCGAGGTGAAGCCGTTCTGAGCAACTGGGAGGCCGTAGAAATTCCTGTCATGTTGCCTCTTGTCGAGTAATTTGCTTGTTTTGCTTGTTAGTATTTTCTATGTTTAAAAGCCCTGGTCGTGCCCAAGGCCAGTGGATCATTTTATACGGGCCACGCTTTTAAAAATCAATTAATGAATGAGTTTTTGTTAAACTCTATTTTTGTTATTCATTGCATTTTTTATTGTTTTCACTTTTTTGTAAAAAAGGAAAATGGCAATCTTTTCAAAAACCTAAAAAAGAATCATCTACATCCCTTTGTGTGTGTTTGCTCATTTAGACCCGTTTAAACACATACAGAGAAACTTCATCACCTCATAAATCCCATAGTCATTCGATCCCATCTAACTTCAATTCGGCGGTGTTCCAAGCTGAAGAAGATAATGATGAAGATTTCGAAGTTCCGAAAGAACTAACCAAAATGACTGAGTACGAAGATGCCTATCTTCAGTCATACAAAGAGCAAATTAATGTCGTCAACTTGGGCTCTGAAGAAAAGAGAAAAAAGGTCAAGATTGGGGTATCACTAGGAGCAGACATTAAAGGCTGTTTAATACCGCTTCTCAGAGATTACGCAGATGTGTTCGCTTGGTCTTACCAAGACATGACTGGGCTGGATACTAACATTGTAATGCACAAGCTTCCTCTTAAACCCGAATTTCCTTCGGTCAAGCAAAAGCTTCGATGGTCTCGACCTGACATGGCCCTTAAAATCAGGGAAGAGGTTAAGAAGGACCTTGAAGCCTTCATGATGCATGACTTTGCGACTGATAATCTTGAGTTATTTAGGAAGATTACAAGAGCTTGGAGGACCATTAAGAAGAAGGGGAAAAGTGAATTAGGAAGAAGGAATGGTATAACTAAAGAGATTTACTTTGTGTGGGTTAGGGAGAGGGCAAAAGAGGTTAAGATGCCTTTTGAGGAAAAGACATGTGAGCCTTTGCCTGAACCTAAGCTTACCCACATTCCCATAGAAGAAGCTGAAGACCTCAAAGCTACCATAGCAAGATTGGTAAAAGAGAATGAGAGCCTTGAGGCAAAACTTCAAGAAGTCACTAGTGAGAAAAATACTATGAAGTGGGAGCTTCAACGTAAGAACACCCAGTTAAATGCGGTGGAGAAGAAAGCATATGAAGAAGAGCATCTAAGGAAAAAGGTTAAGGTGTGTCTTAATTAGTCTGATGGCAAGGTGAGTGAGCTGAAAGAGGAACTGGATAGAGTTAGAAGAAAGTGCGATCAAAATGAAGACTATTGGCTTGCAGCCACCAAAAAGAACAAGACAATCCGAGAAGAGATGGAGGCAGAGGTCCATAGGCTGAACACCGCCCTACGCCACTCAAGGGCTGCTGAACTAAAGAAGTGTAGGCTCAAGGAGGATGCTTTGAGAGTTTCTCGGGTTAGACCTGCTGATTGGGATAGGGTGTGCATAGAATTGAATGCCATCAAAAACTATGTTGCAAAGTTGAAGCATCAAATAAAAGATGTCTTGGAAGATAAAGTTATATGGTCTGCTGCAAGAGCGAAGGCGTCTAGTGATTTTGAGGGTTATGAGAGGTCCATCCATATATTGATAGCTGACCGAGACATGTATCTTAACAAGCTTAACAGCCTGATTGAGTTTTGCAACTGGTTGGCCAAAATTTTGGTTTGGAAACATAGAGATGCAATGGAAGCAATGGATGAATCTACTCCCCACAGTATTTGTGATTTTCTGTGTATGTGCAAGGCAATACTAAAAAGGTTTAAAGAAGAGTTAGAAGAGCATGAAGCTAAAAGGCCAAAAGTTTGAAGTTTATTTTGTACTTTTTCTTATTGATCAAACATTATGAATTGTATGCCGAATGATCTTTTTGTATCACTCTAATATTATCCTTTTATGAATGAATGTGATTTGGTTTATTCCTGATACTCTTGTGTATGTTAAGTAATTAATTCGAAAATTCCATGAAAAGTAAATGCATATCATCTTGCATGTCATGGTACGCATCCTTTTTTCCCAACACCTCATAACTCTAAATCTCTACCCTTTGCTACCTCCAGATGTAAGCTGACTACTCAACATCGCTACGAGACTTGGTACAACTTTCAAATGATGCTTGAACAAATTGAAGAGACCCAGAATACCATGAGGGGTGATATTGACGCACTCAAAGTGAAGATGGACCAACTACTGGAAACAATGATGACACCGTCCCGTAAAGAAAGTAATGTTGAGATCATGGTTGATGCTAGGAATATGGTTGACAATATAGGAACTTCTGGAGTCATTAAAACTCCTCCTCCTATCCATGTGGACATGGCTAAACATTTTACATCTTCCCATCATGGCTCCGAACTACGAACTGATGAGCAGTATAACGCTTTTTTCCAACCACCCCTCCTCAGCAAAATATGGGGGTTATAGCTGACCCTTCCGAGGATATACTACGCACTTTAGAAGAGAAGCTCAAGTCCTTGGAGGTCCAAAAAACTCTAAGCTTGGATGTTGTTGATATGTGTCTAGTTCCTGGATTGGTGATACCGAAGAAGTTCAAAGTCCCAAACTTTGATAAGTATAAAGGGGTCAACTGCCCAAGGACTCATCTAAGAGCATACTGTTGCAAGATGGCTGCTCATGTTGACAATGGCTTGCTCTTAATACATTATTTCCAAGACAGCCTCAGTGGGGCATCGCTGGAATGGTATATGCAATTAGAGAATGGACAAGTTAGTACATGGAGGGATCTGGCATATGCGTTTTCCAAACATTATCAGTATAATACTGATTTAGCACTAGATCGCACCCAGCTGCAAGATATGACTTCGCGTAATAATGAGTCATTAAGGAGTATGCACAAAGAAGGAGAGAATTGGCAGCCTGTGTCCAACCACCACTGTTGACCAAGGAGTTAACTGATATGTTTATGGAAACACTACAACCTCAATACTTGGATCGCATGCTTGGATCCAGTTTCCATAACTTTGCTGAAGTGGTGTCAGTGGGTGAAAGAATCGAGAGCCAACTGAAAAAGAACAAAGCTGCAGTTGTTGCAATGAATGGAGGTAGAAAGCCCTTTGTAAAGAAGAGGGAGGAAGAAACTAATGCCATAACAAGGGGACAAAGAGATAGAGTCCCGGTGGAGATTCAATATCAATAAGTAGTTGTGGTTGCCCAAGCTCCTTATCAACAGCTTGCTCAATAATAGGTTCAACAACAACAAGATTATTAGAGAGTTCCTCCTCCGCAATACCAGAATGCTCCAGCTCAAAGGCAGCAAAGGCCAAGACCTCCCAAAAGACACATTGATCCGGTACCCATGTCATATAGACAAATCTTTGCTTAGTTAAACCAAAGCGGACACTTAACATTGTGTGACTTACGCCTTGCAACTTTCCCATATCCTCCCGAGTATGACACCAATGCTCGTTGCAAATTTCACAAAGGAGCCCCCAGACATTCCATAGATAACTTCTATACGTTCCAGAATAGGATGCAAGACTTGTTAGAATCTAAAGATCTCACTTTTACACCTAGAGGTGCCAATGTTAAGAATAATCCATTACCTACACATGGAACTTCTTCTGTTAATGCTATGGAGGAAAGCAATGGTTTGAGGCTGATTACAAATGTTGAAGATGTCCATACTCCAATGACTATTATTGGAGAACAACTAAAGAAGAGTGGCATGATTCCCCAAGAAGAAACTGAGAGTTTGACTGATGAATTGATAAAGGAATATTTACAAAGGTTCTTAGAATAGGGGATAATACAGATAGAACATCGGGACCCGAATGTGACTGCCATTGAAATTCAGTACGACGAAACAAAAGCTTACCCACTAAAGCGAGTTCTCCCAACTCAGGTAGTTATACAATATGATCCATCAGAAGCCTTTTAACAGAGGCCCGCCCGACCAGCACCCGTGATCATGCAGTATGATGAAGATGATGTTAACAGACAAAGACCAACACGGCCAACTCCAGTAGTAATGGAATATCTTGTCAATGAACCTGAGCCTAAACGTTTTAAACAGGGGCCAGAGAAGCTAGCAATTGAGTATGATACCGCCAAATGTGATGTTGTGGTCAGGCCTAGTGGAATGACCCGTAGTGATCGTCTAGTTTCCGCCAGACCAATAGAAGCGCCTGTTAAAAATAAAGGAAAGGTTGTGTCGCATCGCTGCGAAGGAAGGGCCGGCAAGGACAGAAGAGTTGCCACCGTTCGTTATTTATCCCAAAAGAGGGAAAGGAAACGATCATAAAAAACCTACGAAAAAGGGATAAGACAAGGTCATCGCAACCAAATCTTGGGTTCAGGAGTCGGTTACGCAAGGGGAAGGCATGAGCACCCCTCACGTCCGTCATACTCGATGGGATCCACGCTTGTTGTCTATCTAAAAGGGTGTTTGTCTATCTAAGCTACAGGACACAGGGACAAAAGAAAGAAAAGAGACTCGATAGAGAATCACCACTCTATGCCTACGTACTCCCTTGTGCAATGGGAAAGTCAGAGTCAACGTAGTTCGGAAAACTACGGGTGAAGGTGGGGAAGGTTGCTCGCCAAGATGTAACACCCCACTTCCCAAATTAAATAAAATATAAACATTATAAATAAACATCAGAGTTTTCCCCAAAATAGTGGGATATCACATCACCAAATTTTTATAAAAATACTTTATTAATTATTCTCAAAAATAATACAGCGGAAAACATTATTCCAACATTCTCGGCCATCCGCCAAATTTCGTAAAATCTTTATTATTATAATTCACAAAAAAAAAGTGATACGTCACAGGATTACAATAAGTTTGACATAAAACAATTAAAACACCCATATCCCGTGTTACGTATCAGAGCATCCTAGACTCGACTGGCACACCACCATCCAAGCTATCTAAGTACCTGGATTATCTGTACTTCCGGAGAAGCACAGACACAACAACAACCAAGGGGTGAGAAAACATGATCAAAAATATATTGGTAATGTAATACATGTAAACAAGGTAGTAAAACACACCAACACACCAATATTCACCCCAACAACTCCATATAACGAACCTACTGTTCAAATTACAATATAACATATTATAATGCAAATATGCAACTCAACACCATGCATGCGGTACCGACTCATTGGTTCATTCAATCGAACCTGGATAGATCACTTACGCTCCTCCTGAGACATGATCTATCCCCCACCATTCTCCACCAAGGAGTACGGATGAATCACTTACGCTCCTCCTGAGACATGATTCATCCCACCAAAACACCATGATATGCACACACCAATGCATAACTATCATATTTAGGCACACTAAGTGCACACGATCCTCCTGATCATATCATCATACATCAATGCATATATGTGTAGATATATTACACCAACACCATATAAATCAATCGGATAGTAAATAAATTCATACTATAACACCATATATAACCACATCCCAACACCCGGGAACACACGATCCTACTGATCACTACATACATATACGTTAACCAATTGTTCACCAACAATATCAAGGAAAACGAGTACCATCACCAAGTAAACAAGTTCATACTTTATCACCAAGATATAAACACGTCCCACCACTCGGGAATACACGATCCTACTGATCACTACACCATGCTCCGCATGATTCATACACCAACTAATTATCCATTTAAATAATTAGTAACGGAAATCACATACTATCACCGAGTACTCACTCTATAACACTCAATCATCTCCCCTATAATCAACAAAGTCCAAGGGCACTACACTCTTAGCGCACACAGTATAACAGCATAGAAAAACCCCATTCTGCTACGCTCGCTACACCCTCGCTAGGCGAGCTCCCAGCGAATGCTCGCTACCTGTTCGCTTAGCGAACCTCCTCGCAAAGGCAAACAGAACCTACTAGACTCACTCGCTACCTCACTCGCTAGGCGAGCACCTAGCGAACGCTCGCTGCCTTCTCGCTAAGCGAAGTGCTAGCGAGTTGCCTGCGACTTCTCAAGTTCTCACAGTTCAGAATTCTCACTCTTCTCTGATTCAAGCCTATTCTATAACATCCACTTCCTATACTATCCGTATTACGACCAATGCATATTAGGCTTATCAATCTTCCTATAATTCTACTCCAGATCAACATTACGGCACACTACCGACACTTTAGAGTTACTCTGAACCTTACTCAAACCAAACCAACACCAACAGTCAATCAACAATGGCAACATCAAACATCCGTACATCATCATATACATATTATTCCAAAGTCATCACTTAAACAATCTATCGACACATCAAAAAGGTCACACAGAACTTTCCTAAAACCGTAAACCCAACCTATACGCCAAATTAACCAAAAACAACAATTCACCAACACTCAACATATTTCAATCCATCAACATCAACATAACTCAACAATCAATAGCATGTCAATATAAAACTTCATCAACGATACATTCCTACGGGGTTAAGGAATCCCCACTACCCTATACATGTATATACCATTCCCAATCAAGTTTCTCCCCCCTTACCTTGTTAATCGGTTGATCGATGAAATTCTTCCTGGATTTGGTCTCTTGGCCTCCTCTTTTCTTTCCGTTCTTCGTTCCCTTTTTCCTTCGTTCTTCTCACTTCTCTCGTTCTTTCCTCTTCTCTCTTTCTATCGCTCTATCGTGTTATTTTCTCTAATACTTCCCCATCCCTTCATATTCTATTTTCCTTTTTATTTCCTATCCCAATAATAATAATAACTAATAAAAATAATATAATAATAATAATAATAATAATAACTAATAAAGATAACATAATAATAATAATAATAATAATAATAATAATAATAATAATAATAATAATAATAATAATAATATTATTATTATTATTATTATTATTATTATTATTATTATTATTATTATTATTATTATTATTATTATTATTATCACACCAATTTCCCACGATCTATGGTAATCCCTTTTCTCTCTATTCCAACTTTTCTAATATCTCCTTGCTACCCCTTCATATTTCCTTCCTCACGGTTTCTATCATGACTTTTCATATTTCCATTCTAACTTCCCAATAACCCTTCCACCTCTTATTTTACTTATTTCAACCACTAATATTCCCAATAATAATTCTAATATAATAATTATAATAATCATTATAATAATAATAATAATAATAATAATAATATATAATACTATTATAATATCATAGTAATATTCAACATAATAATAATAATAGTAATACACCCAACAATAATTATAATTATAATAATAATAATACTAATGATAATAATAACAATTATATTAATACTAATAATAAAATAATATGAATAATAATAATCTTAATATTAATAATACTAATATAATATTACTAATATTAATAATACTAATCATAATAATACTATTAATAATAATAATAATAATATTATTATTATCTCACCAAAATAATAATAATAATAATAATAATAATAATAATAATAATAGTAATAATATTATTATCTCACCAAAATAATAATAATATTAATAATACTAATAAATATAATAATATATAATAATAATACCCCCACCAATATTACTATTATTCATTATATTATCATATTCACACCAAAAATCATAATAATATAATAACTATATTAATAATAATATTATATTCTCCATATTAATAATATTACTACAAATATTAATAATAATCATAAATATAATAATAATAATAATAATAATAATAATACCACCACCAATATTACTATTATTTCTTATATTATTATAAACTCACCAAATTACCACCAATGATCTCCCATCTCAGGGACACCCACCAAACATCATCAAATACACCCTACCAAAGGGCACATCAACATATAATATTTAAAATAATAATAAAATGACTAAATAATTAAAATGGGTGTTACAACTCTCCCCCACTTTAATTATTTTCGTCCTCGAAAATTATCTGATGGAAATAATTCCGGATACGCTGCCCGCATCTTTTATTCCAATTCTCAGGTCACACTGCCTTCTGCAGCACCTCCCCATACTACTTTCACCAAAGATATCTCCTCCCTTCGGAGTTGTTCCTCGCTCGCTAAAACGAACTAGCAATGCCTCAACAATCGGAATATTTTTCACTTGTACATCATCCATCTGGTTCAATGTACTTTCTCGACTAAGACACATGAAACATATCATGCCAATTCACAGCGACAACAGAAAAACAGTCTAACATGTTACTCCTCCCATGCCTCCGCTGCGCCACTCTGATATAACTACAGAACACGTGCGAACTTCTGAGATTTCGAAGCTCGACCAACACCAGTCACCGGCGTGACCCTCAAAATACATATTGCCTCGGATCCTCTCGATCTTCTCAGCCATCTCAAGCATAATCTTCAAGTCTGAGTACAACACTCTCACTCGATTTATTTCAACACAGGAGAGTCCTACACTCCCTATCTCACCAAGCCACATATAGTGTCATTCCGACACTAGGATGGTAACCGTTATTATAGGTAACTCAATCAACGATAATTAATCATCCCACGCTCCACCTTGATCCGACACCCAAGCTCTCACCAATTCTCTACAGACTCAATAGTCCTCTCTGACTGACCATCAGTTTGCGGATGATAGGTCGAACTCAGCTTCAACTTAGTACCCGAAGCTTCCTGTAAGCCCCTCCAAAATCTCAATATAAACCTCAAATTTCCATCTGACACAATATTCGTCAGTATCTCATCCAACTTCACCACTTTCTCAATATGCATCTTGTATATCCTCAACACGGAATAGTTAATCCACTCCTAACAATTCAAATTAAAATTATGTCTTTACAAATTCTTTGGAAATCTCAACACCAATTTCGTGAAAATACTACCTGATTTCCACTCTAGAATATTTAATGACTACATCAGACTCAACAGTCTCTGATGTTCACTCTTCAAATTCCGACAATTCTAACTAGCATATTCCACCTCTCCTTATCCATGGTCTCAAAAACAATCTACTCAAGTTCGGTTACTTCTTCATAGCACCGAGATGGATACTCCATCTACCTCAATGTATTTCTTCACGAGTACTCCTACTCCCTTCAACAACATCTGATATACATACTCTATCATAACACCTCGTGGTATTATTTCCACAAACCCGACAATCCACTCTTCGACTCTAATTTATCAATTTCAACTAATTCACTATTCAATCCAGATTTCTGACTTTCTCGATTCTTCTCAAGGATATCACTAGTCAGATCTTAATAATAAAAGCTTAACTCCATAAGAAGTATCCTTACTCACAAAACGCATATTATGAAATTTCTCAATCAGTTCTAACTCTTTTCACCATCATCTTCGGTATATGCAAATATTTCTAACTCACTGCATCATCTACCATGTCCGCTTTACTCGAATGGTAATTCAACTCGAAGTCGTACTCTTTTCGAAGTCCCAATTATTTCCTATGCCTCATATTTGTCTTATTCAAATTAAACAAACACCTTAAACTCTTAAGATCACCAAACATCTCCGATCTCAGTCTGAACTTTTGAAGACTCCGACTCTAGTACAATCACAATAGTAACCAACTCTAAATCACTGGTCGGATGATTTCTCTTATACACTTCAAGTTGCCTTTTGCATAATTGAAACTCGCTGAAGTTGTCTTTAGCAAATCCCCTAATTATATCAACAAGCATCACAAACACCACAATTAGTTCTATCGGATTCGGCAGAACTTTCCTTACGGAAGTATATCACCGCTCTTTTTCCAACACTGATAACTCCAGTTCCTTATGCTCAACATAATCCTCTATACGCTTCGAATACCTTAAAATATCATCTATTAACACAACCATTGCCTTATATAAATAATTAAAGAAGATCCCATGCCAAGTGGACAAACAAGTTGTGAGTTATAGCGGGAACACATACCGTACCGCCCGTCCTTACCACAAAATTCAAACACACTTCATCAATAAATATCTTAAATCTATGTCAATACTTCACCATCTCATAGATAATTTGAATAGCTTTCCAACGCTTCGAACCGCGCGTCATTCCGAGTTACGGTTCTCCCGTTACGGCAAAAACACCAGAATAACATTTTCTGCCCAGGACCCCTTCGCCAGGCGAACACCGCAGCGAATATGGACGTTCGCCAGTATGCTCGCCAGGCGAACATGACAGTCCCAAAATCCTCTTTTCGACCGTTACCCGACTTTCGAGTGTCCGATTTCGATTCCGTAAAAAGCTGCGATCTCGGAATTTAACGTACAACAACAATTTTATACTTAGGAAGCCATCCAACACATTTTAAATCCATGAATAATTTAAAACTCAATTACTTCCAATCTCAACAGCAGATCTTTGAGCCTCCTAATACGATAGAACTTTTGACCTTCGTCCCATCCACCACAAGAACTCTACTCGAGATCACATGACCAAGGGACTCACATCCCTCGATCAATTGTTCCATCAAATCATTAACTCTTGGAAGCGAACACCTATCCTTGATAGTCACCCTGTTCACTTATCTATAGTTCACCCAAAGCTTCACAAAACCTTCTATCTGTCTAACCAACAAAATTGGTGCACATTACGGTAGCACACTCAAACAAAAGAACCTCTCTCCTAGAAGGTCTTCAAGTTGACTCTTCAACTTCTCCAATCCCAACGAAAACACACCATATGGAGTCACTAATATCGGACTCGTTCCAACAACAAAGTCAACGTGTGAGCTTTACTTCACACTCCGATAGTAAATCACCTACCTCATCCGGAAACCTCCGGCAATCGTAATTAATTGACAAATCCCAATTTTTCTCACTTTCCTTCTCATTCCAAGTTTCAGTCAAAATAGACACTTCAACACCGTCTTACGCCAAATTCCTCAAAATAATCCCTTAAGCACTTAGCTTAACTCAAGACTATACACTGCTCACGCCACCCAAGCTTGAAAGATACGTTTATCCCATCCAACACAATCCCGTCCACTATTAACAAGAGATTAAGGGTGATCAGTTCCTCAATTTGTTAATAGACAGCCGAAATCATGATGGGGTACAAACCATCTTTACCAAACTATAATATCCCTCCTCAACACACTAAGCCACCACACTGTAGCTTTTCGGAGAAATACAACTTCTCCCCCACTGGAATCATTCCACTTCTACCAATGAAGTTAACCAACAACATGTACCGACAGTGTTTTTACACACATGTCGCATACCAGGAAACAATAACACTAGACAACATTGGCCGGACGGACCGACCTGCTCTGATACCAATTGTAACACCCCACTTCCCAAATTAAATAAAATATAAACATTATAAATAAACATCAGAGTTTTCCCCAAAATAGTGGGATATCACATCACCAAATTTTTATAAAAATACTTTATTAATTATTCTCAAAAATAATACAGCGGAAAACATTATTCCAACATTCTCGGCCATCCGCCAAATTTCGTAAAATCTTTATTATTATAATTCACAAAAAAAAAGTGATACGTCACAGGATTACAATAAGTTTGACATAAAACAATTAAAACACCCATATCCCGTGTTACGTATCAGAGCATCCTAGACTCGACTGGCACACCACCATCCAAGCTATCTAAGTACCTGGATTATCTGTACTTCCGGAGAAGCACAGACACAACAACAACCAAGGGGTGAGAAAACATGATCAAAAATATATTGGTAATGTAATACATGTAAACAAGGTAGTAAAACACACCAACACACCAATATTCACCCCAACAACTCCATATAACGAACCTACTGTTCAAATTACAATATAACATATTATAATGCAAATATGCAACTCAACACCATGCATGCGGTACCGACTCATTGGTTCATTCAATCGAACCTGGATAGATCACTTACGCTCCTCCTGAGACATGATCTATCCCCCACCATTCTCCACCAAGGAGTACGGATGAATCACTTACGCTCCTCCTGAGACATGATTCATCCCACCAAAACACCATGATATGCACACACCAATGCATAACTATCATATTTAGGCACACTAAGTGCACACGATCCTCCTGATCATATCATCATACATCAATGCATATATGTGTAGATATATTACACCAACACCATATAAATCAATCGGATAGTAAATAAATTCATACTATAACACCATATATAACCACATCCCAACACCCGGGAACACACGATCCTACTGATCACTACATACATATACGTTAACCAATTGTTCACCAACAATATCAAGGAAAACGAGTACCATCACCAAGTAAACAAGTTCATACTTTATCACCAAGATATAAACACGTCCCACCACTCGGGAATACACGATCCTACTGATCACTACACCATGCTCCGCATGATTCATACACCAACTAATTATCCATTTAAATAATTAGTAACGGAAATCACATACTATCACCGAGTACTCACTCTATAACACTCAATCATCTCCCCTATAATCAACAAAGTCCAAGGGCACTACACTCTTAGCGCACACAGTATAACAGCATAGAAAAACCCCATTCTGCTACGCTCGCTACACCCTCGCTAGGCGAGCTCCCAGCGAATGCTCGCTACCTGTTCGCTTAGCGAACCTCCTCGCAAAGGCAAACAGAACCTACTAGACTCACTCGCTACCTCACTCGCTAGGCGAGCACCTAGCGAACGCTCGCTGCCTTCTCGCTAAGCGAAGTGCTAGCGAGTTGCCTGCGACTTCTCAAGTTCTCACAGTTCAGAATTCTCACTCTTCTCTGATTCAAGCCTATTCTATAACATCCACTTCCTATACTATCCGTATTACGACCAATGCATATTAGGCTTATCAATCTTCCTATAATTCTACTCCAGATCAACATTACGGCACACTACCGACACTTTAGAGTTACTCTGAACCTTACTCAAACCAAACCAACACCAACAGTCAATCAACAATGGCAACATCAAACATCCGTACATCATCATATACATATTATTCCAAAGTCATCACTTAAACAATCTATCGACACATAAAAAAGGTCACACAGAACTTTCCTAAAACCGTAAACCCAACCTATACGTCAAATTAACCAAAAACAACAATTCACCAACACTCAACATATTTCAATCCATCAACATCAACATAACTCAACAATCAATAGCATGTCAATATAAAACTTCATCAACGATACATTCCTACGGGGTTAAGGAATCCCCACTACCCTATACATGTATATACCATTCCCAATCAAGTTTCTCCCCCCTTACCTTGTTAATCGGTTGATCGATGAAATTCTTCCTGGATTTGGTCTCTTGGCCTCCTCTTTTCTTTCCGTTCTTAGTTCCCTTTTTCCTTCGTTCTTCTCACTTCTCTCGTTCTTTCCTCTTCTCTCTTTCTATCGCTCTATCGTGTTATTTTCTCTAATACTTCCCCATCCCTTCATATTCTATTTTCCTTTTTATTTCCTATCCCAATAATAATAATAACTAATAAAAATAATATAATAATAATAATAATAATAATAATAATAACTAATAAAGATAACATAATAATAATAATAATAATAATAATAATAATAATAATAATAATAATAATATTATTATTATTATTATTATTATTATTATTATCACACCAATTTCCCACGATCTATGGTAATCCCTTTTCTCTCTATTCCAACTTTTCTAATATCTCCTTGCTACCCCTTCATATTTCCTTCCTCACGGTTTCTATCATGACTTTTCATATTTCCATTCTAACTTCCCAATAACCCTTCCACCTCTTATTTTACTTATTTCAACCACTAATATTCCCAATAATAATTCTAATATAATAATTATAATAATCATTATAATAATAATAATAATAATATATAATACTATTATAATGTCATAGTAATATTCAACATAATAATAATAATTGTAATACACCCAACAATAATTATAATTATAATAATAATAATACTAATGATAATAATAACAATTATATTAATACTAATAATAAAATAATATGAATAATAATAATCTTAATATTAATAATACTAATATAATATTACTAATATTAATAATACTAATCATAATAATACTATTAATAATAATAATAATAATATTATTATTATCTCACCAAAATAATAATAATAATAATAATAATAATAGTAATAATATTATTATCTCACCAAAATAATAATAATATTAATAATACTAATAAATATAATAATATATAATAATAATACCCCCACCAATATTACTATTATTCATTATATTATCATATTCACACCAAAAATCATAATAATATAATAACTATATTAATAATAATATTATATTCTCCATATTAATAATATTACTACAAATATTAATAATAATCATAAATATAATAATAATAATAATAATAATAATAATACCACCACCAATATTACTATTATTTCTTATATTATTATAAACTCACCAAATTACCACCAATGATCTCCCATCTCAGGGACACCCACCAAACATCATCAAATACACCCTACCAAAGGGCACATCAACATATAATATTTAAAATAATAATAAAATGACTAAATAATTAAAATGGGTGTTACACAAGACATCGCCGTCTTGTGCCTACATATCCTCGTCTGGTACGAGAAATCAGAGAAAACGTAGTTCAAGCTAACAAGACCACAAGTTGGTTCAAATGTTTTACCCGAGTAGGGTTAAAACTTAGTTCTAGCAGTTAGGTGTATGCAGCTCGACCACTGGAGACTTAGGCGTTACCTATTTGTGGTAGAACCAAGAGTTAACAAAACACTCTTTATGAAAATGTTTTCCATTAATCCCTAAGGATAAAAAAGATTTGAAGTTTGTTTTTGAAGTCTTTTAAAGAAGAAGAAATGAATTGAAATTGGTTTGTAATTCATGTTGCACTAAATACTATGACTTAGGAGTGAATGCGTCGCATATCGTCCAAAGGACATACGTTAAACACTCTAGACAATTGAGAGGAGGCCCCCTAATCATCATTTCCCAAATGCTTAAGGCTCGTAGCGTACAACATTCATTATCCATTATTAAGTGTTTTGAAGAAGTTTGAAGATGAGAAGAGAAAGACACACTAAAAGGGAGACTAAACTCAACCTAATGTTCTCATGCAAAGTGCACCTATGATTGGGATGAAAAGGGAAAGCTACCCTAACGTTATCATGCATGGGTTCAAGCCTAATGTCTATCATAATCAATCTTGAAAAGAAAGATTAGAGGTCCTAAGGGAACATGGCAAAGAAGAAAGCAGAAGAAAGCATAAGCGAAAGAAGAAAGAATGCAAACATGCAATGCAAAACAAAGATGAAGAAAGAGGGAGGAAAAAAAGTGTGGGGTAACAACCACCACAAGCACATCTCAACCTCTTAAATGCAAACAAAAGATGCAAAACAAAGAAGAAGAGAAAACCAAAGAACTTAAACAAGTTCAAGCCAAAAGTGAGATGAAGTGGGAGAAATAGAACTCCTACAACCACTTGTAAATCAATTACTAACCAAGGCAAAGCAAACAAGCAAGAAGGGAAGACATGATCAAGATGAGGATGGGAGATAAGGCTTGGGCAGCAAGTAACACAAAATGAAACTCAACCAAAGCATCATCGTGATCATGCAAGGAAAGATTAAAAAGAAGTTCTTAAAATGGCCTCTCATCCAAGTCAAACTCAAAGTGCAACCAAGAGGCACCAAATCAACTTGGAGGAATCCCCAAAGTCCTAGGAGAGAAGTGAGAACAAGAGAAGAGAATAGGCAATCTAAAGAGGAAATTAAGCCAAAGAAAATTTCAAGATGAGGCATGGTAAAGAACCTAGGTTCTAAACACTTTCAACATTCAACATTCAACATCAAATGAAAATCCTTAAACAAATGAAACTTGCAACATGAACCAATCAAGTGTAAGACCTAAACGTTTGCAACCAGCCCCTTCAACATGTTATAAATGTGAATCAAGAAGAGTTGGAAGCATATAGGATCCACAAGGGTCATTTCCCATCAAAACTAGGTCAAGTGTGTGTGTGTGAACCATCCTTAGGAGTAGCTTGACTTGCAAGGTACTACATAAATAGGAAAATAGTTCAAATAAATCCAAATAAAACACACAAAGCTCATAAGAATGACTTCTAGGACTTTTTGGAAAGCTAATATCATGAGGAATAACTTTTATGTTCATCAAAAGTTGAGAATAAACATGATTCTTGGTCAAAAGTTCCTTGGAAGTGAGTTGACTGAAAAATATGTTCATCTGAGACCCATAACTTGATGGCATCATAACTTGAGTTCCACAAACCCAGTGGATGATTCCTAGTACTCAAAAGAAATCTAAGAGTATGCCCTACAAGTCTTATGTTTATAAGAAAATGATATTCAAATTGTATCTTGAGGTAACGTATCCTTGAAGTTAGCTCTTAAAGAAGGGGATTTTACACTGAGATCCTCTGAAACCCTAATTTAGTAACTTCTCAAACTTTTGATTCTCCTTGATTTGAACTTGAAATAACATCTTAAGTGTCTCAACATGACTTCGCATGACTCCAATGACTTGGAAACAAGTCTCAAACTCTTTCAAATCCACAGTGGACCTTGCACTAAGCAGATGAAACCCTAGATGCACCAACTTTGACTGCAACTTCTTGCAAGTGAAATGAACACTTAAATAAGCTCCCCAATGACTTCAAAAGCATTCAATGAGCTTCTACAACATCTTTTATCCATAACCATGGCCTTGTGAACCCCTGATGATCTTCAGTTGACCCCAAGATAGGAGGTAAGCAACACTTGTCAATCTTCTTCCTCAGAGAACATTGACCACTTCTTGATGATTGCAAGCATTGAATAACTTGAGTAAGAACTCATGCTTGAGCTTGAAACCCTTGATACTCTCCTCTTGGATGGCACACCTCCCCTGATCCCTTGCAAAAGACAATGTTATGTATATGCAAATGCTAAAGAATGAAATGAAACACAAGCCAAGTAAAGAAAAAGGTTGGGAAAATTTTGGGGTGCAACAGGTCGTCGACACGACAATTGAATTTCCAAGTGTAGAGCCACCAGCAGAGGTATCATCACCAAAGTCAGCAGTTACATAAAAAGAAGCTGAGGAGTTTTTGAAAATCATCAAGAAGAGTGACTATAAAGTGGTTGATCAATTAAACCAAACTCCTACGAAAATTTCTATGCTTTCACTATTACTCAGGTCAGATACGCACAGGTCGTCATTAATGAAGGTATTGAGTGCTGCGAATATCACTAAGGACATCACCGTAGGTCAATTTGATGATGTGATAGCTAGCCTAACTATCAGAAATTTTCTTGGGTTCAACATTGATGACTTAACTGTAGAAAAAAGGAATCATAACAAAGCTCTCCATATTTCCATCAAATGTTAGGACACGTTGATATCCCGAGTCTTGGTGGATACAGGTTCTTCTCTGAATGTGCTTCCCAAGATCACATTGGAAAGGATGCCTGTAAAAGGAGTCAGCATGAAGCCGAGTGCCCTGATAGTTAAAGCATTCGATGGTTCTAGACATGCTTTGATCGGTAAGGTGGACCTACC
Source organism: Lathyrus sativus (assembly GCA_963859935.3). Taxonomy (NCBI): domain Eukaryota; kingdom Viridiplantae; phylum Streptophyta; class Magnoliopsida; order Fabales; family Fabaceae; genus Lathyrus; species Lathyrus sativus. The sequence continues at coordinate 287,221,921 of OZ012740.1, forward strand.
GATAAAAACCGGACCAACTGTCTTCACCATTACTTTCCAAGTGATGGATATTTACCCCGGATACAGTTTCTTACTAGGAAGACCTTGGATCCATTCTATAAGGGTTGTTACGTCTACTCTTCACCAGAAGCTGAAGTTTGTCAACAACGATAAAGTAATCCTGATTGGAGGAGAGGAAGACATCTTAGTAAGTCACCTGACGTCCTTCCGGTACATTGAGGTTGAAGGGGAAATGGTAGAAACACATTTTCAATCTTTTGAGGTGGTGAGTACATTGGCGGTACAGCGGGTTTCAGATAGTCAAAGTTCAAGGTCGTCAATGGATTCATACGAAAAGGCTAGAATGGTTGTTGATGAAGGGAATGCCCAAGGCTGTGGCAAAATGGTGGAAGTTGCTGAAAAATTTGACAAATTTGGGCTGGGATACCATCCCTCTTCCAGTACAACAACAATTATATATGACAAAAAGCAGGTTCCTCTTGTGGAATACATTTTCAAAAGCACCGGGCACATCTTTGACCATACCACGGCTATGGTGATTGAAGATAAACCTAATGATGAAGAGATCTCCATAAGTTGGATTCACCAAGCCAAGCCTGGCGAAGAACTTCAGAATTGGAAGACTATTGAAATACCCCAATTCTTCCCGCACCAAAAGTAATTTTTTTAATTGATTGTTAAAACCCTACGCTATGCCCAAGGCGTAGTGGGTCATTGTATTGGGCCACCTGATGTTTTGAAGCATAATTATCATGAATAAATATGAATTTGCATTCAATTTTCGCTCACTTTCTTTTACTTTTTACAATAAATGGCATTTCTTTTATGCACTCACTTTCCTAAATAAGCTGCATAAATCATAACATGCAGAGACACCACCGAAGTCCTTGATAACGACGCTGCTATAGGCCTATATGATTTTGACTGTCCAATCTATTAAGTGGAAGAGGAAGATGAGGAAGATTGTGAGCTCCCCGATGAATTGGCAAGGCTGCTGCAACAAGAAGAAAAGGTCATCCTTCCACACAAGGAAGATATCAAAGTCATCAACTTGGGCTCTGAAGAGGATAAAAGGGAGGTAAAGGTGGGAGCGTCTCTCCAGGATGCTGTCAAGATAAAGTTGATAGAGCTTCTCGAAGAGTACGCTGATGTGTTCGCCTGGTCATATCAAGACATGCCTGGATTGGATATAGACATTGTTGTACACATGTTTCCACTCAAGGAAGAATGTCACACTGTCAAGTAGAAGTTGAGAAGAACTCACCCTGATATGACTCTTAAGATTCGTGATGAAGTCCGAAAACAATTCGACGCAGGGTTCTTAGTGTTGCACCCTAAAATTTTCCCTCTTTCAAGGCTTGACTCATTTCTTCATTTCTTTCAAATTCAATGACATAAGGGAATCCCATCATTCCAAATTCAAGATTCATGAATTCAAGGCTAGATTCAAGAATATTACAAAGAAAATTTCATGACATTTGCAAGAATGTCACATTTGTTACAAAATCAAGTTTCTAAAAATAACTTCATGTCATGGTATCCCCCATGCTCCATCAAGTACACATGACCCTCTTTGTGCTTACAAACATGCAAGGAAAATATTTAAGAGCTAATTCAATGTTGGAATATCTCAAGATCAAGGCTATGCATACATTCATGGGCAATTTAAATATGGTCCAAAACAGCCCCATGCAAGAAGTGGCAATGTGCATCATATTACAAAATCATTTTATATCACAAAACCAAGGCTATAAGCTTATGTTGATACATCTACACATCAAAAATCAGAATTTGAAAATGATGTCCAAAAGGTAGTGTATTGACTACATGAGTATGTCCAAACAAATCAACCAACCAATGGGTACAAGGGTGAATAGAGAGGTAGAGTGCTGTTGAAGAAAATACAGCAAAAAAAACATACTAGAAATGGAAGGAAAGTGGGGCTGCACTAAAAGGTGGTAAAAAGATATTGCCAAGAATGGAAATTCTGAAAATGGAGAAGTGTGCAAAGGTTGTGGTTTTGGTATAGCAGAAAATGCAGCAGAAAAAGTGAGATAAGGAGGCTTGGAGGCTGCACAAAAGGATCATTCACTATCATTCATTACACATTGGAAAACCCGAAAATAGAGAGAGCAGGAGAAACCCCAAAAACCAGAAAAATAGAAAGGAAGAAAGACCAGAAAAAAGAGAGTGACATAGAAGCACAAGAGGACCATTGAGAAGCAAAACCTTCATAACATAGAGTGAAGAGTGGATAGCACATCCAACAAAAATCAGTGGAAGACTTACAAGAAGGATAGAAAGCTCTTGGGTATCCATTTCATCAAACTTTTCTCTCTTTACTTTTTGCTTTTATATTCATTTTACTTCCTTTTTTTTGTGTTGTTGTACTTAGCATATCATGTAAGGTTCTAAGGGGACCAAGAAACCATTTTAAGAACCAATAGAAAGGAAAGAAAACCATAAAAGATAGCAAAAAACAAGAGAAATATTGCATTTTTCGCTTCAGGTCGCGGCGCGAACATGCAAAAACCAGAATGAAAATTTTCCCAGTTCGCGGCGCGAACATGCAAAAACCAGAATGAAAACTTTCCCAGTTCGCGGCGCGAACACCCTTCGCGGCGCGAACATGCAAAAAACAGAATGTTCACTTTTCTCAGTTCGCGGCACGAACACCCTTCGCGGCGCGAACTGATCAGTTTGTTTATTTTATTTTTTTGTTGTTTTTACCTTAAAAAAGTGTCGTTTTTTTTGCATGTCTCAATTTTTTTTAGCCGACTAACCCCATATGTTTGTATGATTTTAATATGTGAATATTGCTATTGTCCTTGTTGATTTTTGATTCCAAAAACTATTTTCAAGAAAACAAACTCTCGATTCTCATCGAGCCATTTTTGACCTTGTAAGCCGATTGCCTTGTGCGTCGCCATCGACCTTGCTCGCTTCACCTCAAACCTTTTTAAGCAATTAAACCCTTGACCCAATGTCAAGCGGATTTTCTCAAACGATTGTTAAGCCAATTCACCATATTTAATAAAAGGGTAAAGTTCTCTTTGTATTGAACAAAAGAGAGGGGATTGAGTGTAGACTTCTTCCTTTCCGAGTGTCGAGATGCTCACTGTAGTGTGGGTGGTTTTGATACTTGTCTTTCAATACGAAGACGTTTTCATCCACACCTTTTTCTCCTAAAAAACCTCGGCCCCGTACCGAGTGCATTTTCAAAACACTAATAATAAATAAATCGATTCTCTTGGTATTGAACTAAAGAGAGAGGATTGAGTGTAGACTTCTTCCTTTCCGAGTTTCGAGATGCTCACTGTAGTGTGGGTGGTTTTGATACTTGTCTTTCAATACGAAGACGTTTTCATCCACACCTTTTTCTCCTAAAAAACCTCGGCCCCGTACCGAGTGCATTTTCAAAACACTTATAATAAATAAATCGATTCTCTTGGTATTGAACTAAAGAGAGAGGATTGAGTGTAGACTTCTTCCTCTCCGAGTGTTGGGATATTCACTGTAGTGTGGGTGGTCTCGATACTCGTCTTTCAATACGAATACGTGACTTTATCCGCCACCTATCTCCTTCTACAACTTCTTTCCGCAGCCTTTGTCACCTAAAAACCTCGGTCCCGTACCGAGCGCATTTTTTCAAAACTCTTTTCATGACAAAAACTTGAATGGTTGTGGAGTGGTTAGGCGTAGGCCTTCTCCTATCCCGAGTGCTGACGTTTACCGTAGGGTTCTTTGTCGCAAAAGCACTTACCATTCAAAACCAAAAACACTTTCATAAGAGAATGAAGTTCTCTTTATATTGAACTAAAGAGAGAGGATTAAGTGTAGACTTCTTCCTCTCCGAGTGTCGAGATGCTCACTGTAGTGTGTGTGGTTTTGATACTCGTCTTTCAATACGAAAACGCTATGTTCGCCACACCCTTTCATAACAAAAACTTTGAGATGAAGAATTGGGTACTACCCATAGGGGTTACTATCCGAGGACCTATCTCGCCCCTAAAAAAACAATTCAACAAATCAAATGTGACATCTTGCCTCGCATGGCGAAAACGTATCTTTCGAAAAGGATATGATACGTCCAATCTACCGCAAACAGGTAATGCCTAAGTCTCTAACGAGCGAGCAGCAATCCACCTAACTGCTAGAATGCGTACGATAGCATCATCCATAAAAACATCAACAAATCGTAGGCCGAACTACGGCTGCTCTGATTCTTTACTTTTTCAAGTAAAGATACGTAGGCACAAGGGCCACAATCCTTGCCGAGCACATTCCCCCTTATATCTGTAGTTCCCCGAACTACGCCGACTCTGATTTTCTCATATCCATTGAGAATACGTAGGCCTAGGACCGCGAAGTCCTACCGAGTCTGTCCTTTCTCTCTTCTTCCCTGTTACCTCCTTTCCCTATTTCTAACCCTTTTCTCCCTATCTTTTGGAACACTTTTTTTTATAGCATAATATTTAAGCAAATAAATTCACACATTCGACAAGCAAATGGTTCCCCTCGAGTACGATGGATGCGAGGGGTGCTAATACCTTCCTCTCACATAACCGGCTTCCGAACTTGTTCTTGGTCGCGAGACCATCTTATCCATTTCTTTCTTAAGGTTTTCTAGATATTTTCCTTTCCCCTCATGGGATAAATAAAGTTAGGTGGCGACTCTTCTGTCCTTTCCTTTTTGCCTTCCCCGTCGTTGCGCGTATTTTTCGAGTAGCGACAGCTGGCGACTCTGTTGGGGACACCTAGCAAGCCAAACCTAGTTTGTTTGTTGCATTTGTGATTTATTTGCTTTTATGTTTTATTTTATTTTATTATTGTGTTTCTTTCTAACCTGTTGGGTTTATTGGGATGGTTTATGAGGATAAAGCTTTTTACCCGAGCTTTCGAGTATACACTAAGATTAGGATGTGGTTTCTTTCTGATTTGCGAGACGTAGGACTCGTTGAGTTGGATCGAATTCCACCGCTCAGATGAGACCCTGTTGGAAAGATTATGTCCTACGTGTAGTCGTAACGGCGTTTTATTTCCGACGTGGGATTCCGTGATTCTGAGGACCTCTTGTAGAACCTTATTCCAAAAGGTTACTAAAACATAACTCTGTGTTCATCCTTTTGAAGGGATTACCGTCTTACGAGTAGTCGTTATGATGGAAAAATTTTGAGGGTTAGTGCATGGGACTTTGTTTAAAAGCCTTTTGGGATGCCCTCTTATAAACCAATAGATTGCCCACCCGTGGTGAGAGATATTTTGTTACAATACCCTGCAGGATCTGTGACTTTGATCCATGTGTTTCCATTCTCATACGCATCCATAAAGCATTGCATTTCATAGCATTGTTGCATATCAAGGGACTTAAGAGGCTGTGATTATCATAGGTATTGAAGAACAAGATGAATGATTAAAGGAAAAGAAGTACAAATTCCTTAAAGTTCAGAGAACCGAAGTTGGGACCAATCCAAGATCTTTTGATTGATGTGCCAAAAGCTATCAAAATCAACTTTCAAGGGAAATATGGGAAATTGCTTGACCTTCTCCATTCTGGGGTCGATACATGGGCTTTGTTCGCTATGGTTCAATTTTATGATGCGCCTCTCAGATGCTTCACCTTTCAAGATTATCAGTTAGCTCCTACTCTTGAAGAATATTCCCACCTTTTGAATATCAAGATTAAGGATCAACCTATTTACATCGGCCTGGAAGAAGAGCCAAAGTCTTCTGTCATTGCTCTCGCTCTCTGTATGACCGAGGAAGAGGTTAAAGATGGTCTAACCAATAAGGGAGGTACTCAAGGCTTTCCTTTGAGGTTTTTGCTAGATAAAGCCGATCAGTACAAGACCAATGGGGATTGGGAAAGTTTTGGTATTGTCGTTGCTCTAATGATTTATGGGATTGTCCTCTTTCCAAATGTGGACAATTTCATAGACATCACTGCTATCATTCTCTTCATGCAAAAGAATCCTATCCCTACCCTCCTCGCTGATGTTTACCACTTTATTCATTGGAGAAGTGAAAAGAAGACAGGAATGGTCCAATGCTGTTCTCATCTACTGTTCAAATGGTATGCTTCCCACCTGCCGAAGAAAGGGCCGTTTGTGGAAAACAAGAAGAAACTAAAATGGTCTCAATGTATTATGTCTCTAGAGGCCAGTGATATTGCTTGGTACTCTCATGAGTATTACGACGTGGAGATCATCTTTGGTTGTGGGAATTTCGATAATGTACCTCTAATCAGTAGGGCTGGTTGCATCAACTACAACCCCGTCATGGCGTTGCGTCAGTTGGGCTATGCTATGGAAGATGAGCCCGAAGCAGAGAAGGTTCAGAGTTTCTTTTTGCTAGCCACAACAGACGACCCTGCGTTTGTCAAGTATATTATTAAAGCGTGGGCCAAGGTTCATACGAAGGGGAGGAAAGAGTTAAAGGCAAAGAACTGTGTGGCTAAGGAGCCCTACAACCGATGGTTGCAAGCTAGAGTGGCCGAAAGGTTGCTTCCATTTCCCTCCGAACCATCCATGTGAGAAGAACTTCATGCTCCTACTCATGTATCCGTGGAGGAGTTTGAGAAACTAAAGCTAGTGATAGAAAGGTTGACAAAGGAAAATCAAGACCTTCAGGCTAAGGTTCACCAAGCAGGAGTGGAGAAGGGCCAATATAAGAGGAAAGTAGAGTTCGAACAAGACCAAGCGGCTGAGAGTAGCAAGAAACTGAAGCTAGAAGCAGATCTGAGGGTCAGGTATCAAGAAGGTTATGAAGGAGCTGATGCATCAGTAAAAGCCCTCCGACAACGCCTAAAGGAAACCAAGGCCTCTTGTGATAAAGCGTGGAGATTCTTCGAGTTAGCCTTTGCTGAAAAGAAGAAGACAAGGGAGGAACTTGAGGCTGATATTGATGTCTTCGAAAAGGAGTTGAGGGGTGCCTTAATTCTAGCCGAAAGCGAGCGACAACTCAAAGAAGAGGCATTGAGAGCTTCATATGTCACCTCTGATGTATGGCACAACAAATGTTCAGAATTGAAGACCGCTCAGGAAACAGCCACGTTGTGGAAAGACCGTTTCGAGGCCCTGCAGAGGAATAGTTCACTATGGTTGAAGAAGGAAGCTCAGCTCAATGAACTTTTGGATACGTATGAGGATTCTCTTCGTTATTACCAGCCGACCCTAGACATGTGTCGCGCTTGGTATAACAATCTAGTGGAGCACTACAACCTTATGATCCGTGACATCCCATGGAGGTTGGAAAGCGCAATTCAAGACTTAGAAGGAAATGATATTCCTCCTTCCATCCATCACTTTATCCGGCTCTACGACCAAATGGTTAGAAGATTCATGTCCGAGACAAAAAAGCTTGAAGAACATCTCCGAAAGAAAGAGTTTTAGTTCATTTAATATTTTCTTGTAGCATGAGTTTTTATTTTGCAGCTTATTAAACAATCAGTTGTATTGAATCTTCCCTCAAAATTAATGAAAGTTTGCTTTTTGGCTTAAATTGTGCATTCTTTACTATTCATTTATAGTTCCATAATACCATTGATAATCATAAATCTTGAAAGTCCCTTGAACATCATTCGAGCATTGCATATACCCACGCATCATTTTTGCATTCCCTGAAACCCGACCTCACACCGCTTGCCATTTCAGAAGAAAAGAAAGAGAAAGAGCAAGCTGACTTCTCAACATTCATACAACACAAGAGGGAACCAACGAAGAGTCATGGATCAAGTACAACAAGAGGTGCAGGAGTTTAGGGAAAAGATGACGCAATTCATGGAAACAATGCAAGGGGTAGCTAATGGGCAGGAACAATTGAGAACTCTGGTTCAACCATTGATAGCTCGAGTGGATGGCAGTGGTGTTTTGCATGGAGGAACTACTGTTGTTCCTCCTCCGGCTAATGGTAGCACTTCGCAGGACAATGGTGGTCCAACTGTAGTCAATCTTCCGGGTGGAGAAAACCAAGATGGAATTCCCATCCCAGTTGCGGCGGGCGCCGTGCCTATTAACAATGGTCCTCAGTGGAACCAAGATGAGCAAGATGACGTCTTCTCCATGGGAGACCTTGGGGAAGGATTACGATATGACGCTAATAGAAGGTTCGATGCAATCGAAGAAAAGATGAGGATCATTCTTGAAGGCCAGAATACTATGGGTCTTGACATGTCCAATCTGGGATTGATTTCGGGACTTAGGATTCCTCCAAAGTTCAAAGTGCTAGATTTCGATAAATACAAAGGAACAACATGTCCAAGGGTGCATCTTCGCTCCTATTTCCGAAGGATGTCTGCATACTCCGATTATGAGAAGTTGTTGATGCACTTCTTTCAAGATAGCTTGTCAGGTCCATCTTTAGAATGGTATATGGGATTGGAGCCGATCCATATCAGAAGTTGGAAGGATTTGGCATAAGCTTTTGTCAAACACTACCAGTATAACAGTGACCTAGCACCGAATCGTGTACAGTTACAGAACCTATCGCAAAGGAACAACGAAGGATTCAAGGAGTACGCCCAGAGGTGGCGCGAGTTGGCTGCGAGGGTTCAACCTCCAATGGTGGAGAGAGAACTCATCGACTTGTTTGTAGCTACACTACCTGGTGTGTATTATGAGAAATTGATAAGCAATATGTCTGGAAGTTTCTCAGATCTGATCATTACAGGCGAGAGAGTAGAAAATGGGATTAAATTGGGTAAAATGCAAGCAGGAGAAGGGACCTCATCTGGAGGTGGAAGAAAGAACTTCGGTATTAAAATAAAGGAGAATGAGACAAACGCGATATCAGGTTTTAAGAATCAAAATTGGAACCAGAATCAGAATCAGTATCGCTCACGACCGTACTATCAACAACAACCACAAGTAGCTAGTATTGCCATCCCGGCAGTACAGCCTCAGCAACAACCACGTCAACAGCAACAACAGCAACGACAACAACCACAACAATAGAATTACGCGCCAAGACCGTATCAAGACCGAAAAAGGATGATAGATAGGCACTTTGACGCACCACCAATGCCTTACTCTCAGCTACTACAACACTTATTGCAACTTCAGTTGGTCCAGAAAAGGACGATGGCCCCTCTAAATGGCTCACCACCACCCGGGTATGACGCCAACGCTAGGTGTGACTTCCACTCTGGCACTCCCGGCCATCATATTGATAATTGCAAAGCCTTCAAGAACAAGGTACAAGACCTTGTTGATAGTAGGGTCATTAATTTCAACCATGATGCGCCGAATGTTGATCAGAACCCTATGCCAAATCATGGAGCAGGTAGAGTAAATGTTGTTGTTAAAGGGGAGGATTTAGATCTGTTGAAGAATTGAAGACTCCTTTAAGTTTTGTAAAATGCAAGTTGTTAGAAGGTGGGGTGTTTCCCGGGTGTGAAAAGGATTGTGAAAATTGTGCCGCCCATCCTGAAGGGTGTGAGAGTTTGAAGAGTTATATACAATGTATGATAAACGAAGGTGTTCTACAGTTTGACAAGATCTGTGAGAAAAAGAATGAGAAGATAGTCAGTAAGAAAGAGGATGAGGTGGCCACCATTGTAACACCCCCTTCTATACCCCAAATAAATGCATATAAAACAATTAAGCACATACAAATTATCAGAGTAAAAAGGTTTTATAATAAGGTATAAAAGACGAATGCCACAATTTCACCAATAAAACACTTTCACATTTTTCTCCATAAGATATGTAACATTTTCAAAATTAAGCGGAAGATCAAATCATTTAATCGTTTTCAAAATATTAATCCACGTACACACAAGTTAATCCAAATTAATACATCATATCAGTTAGATTACAGAATCACATCAACTGATACATCGCAATGTATCACAACAGAATGACTATACTAGTCTAACTACCCGGTGTTACATATCAGAGCAGCAGACTCAAAAGAATGAAGAATACTTCACAAAAGGGACTCCAGCATCCTAATCTGCAATGCCTCGTAGAGCATTATAAAACAGCAGAAGGGTGAGAAATATAACCATAATAATCAAAGCATAATATTATATATATATATATATAGGTAATCAATACAAGTTCCTCTCCGTATTTCTCACCACAATTCAATTTCTTAGTCATATATATTTGCCACACATATAATGACAACACGAATATTTGTAAAGCATTTCCACATCATGCTGTTGCACCCCAAAATTTGACCAACAATTATTTATCCATCTAGTGTTTGAAAATGGATACCTTCATCAGAAAGTTCAAGAGATCCTCAGAGGAAGTGGATTGGAACCAGGGTTGTGTGCTTCACAGCTTGAGAGTTGTGGGTGCCCCTCAGATGATTCTGAGACTTTGAGAATGAACTTGATGTTTTGAGAAAGCCTATGAGATGTCTTGATAGCCATCATGAAGCCCAGAGAAGTCATTATGCAAGAATTCAGAGGATTCAACCATGAATGGTAGAATTAGAGTTTTGACTGGGTCAACCCTAAATCAGCTGAAGATTTGGAGAAGGTTGAGACCTAATCCAAGGGCCATGAGATCATGGAATGATGCATAGAGATGTTATAAAGATGATTCCTAGACCAACTCATCATGATTGAGGAGTTTGAGAAGTTTCAAGTCAGGGTTTCCAAGGATTGTCAGTGAAAAAACCCTAATTTGATCCCTATCTTCCAGGCAGTTTTAGCTCTAGATGTGATTGATATCTCATCTTCCCCACAACATGAATGTTGTAGAGCTTGTTCTTAGCTTTAATTTTAGTGGTGGAAGTCCTTGATAGGAGTTACAGAGCTCAAGTTATGGTTTTGACAAATTACAGGTCAGCTGAGGTGTGTGAATCTGGGTCCTTGAAAGTCACCCAACTTGCAGACAACTTTTTCCCTAGTAGGATGATTCCTATGATTTCTTGGTCAACATGAATGTTGAAGGGCATCTTCTTAGCTTTAATTTGAGTGGTAGAAGTCCTTGATAGGATTTGTGGAACTCAACTTATGGTTTGAACAAGACAGGGGTATTTTGGTCATTTGTCAGTTATAGGTCATTTTAGCCAATGCCTAAAACTCCTATTTCCAAGCCTCAAATGGAAAAACTCAAAACATGAAAGTTGTTCAAAATGTGATTTTAAGTCTAGGAAGAAGGTCACAAATTGTTGGAAAAGCTCATAGCATGAAGTTACATGATTGGTCAAAAATGAACTAAAAATGGCATATAAGTTTGAAAAGTTGAATTTGAAAATTGGTTTGGAGGATCTAGGAATCCAAAATAGGTCATCCAATATATCATTTTGATTGGAAACATTATTTTGAGAACTTTGGTTCAAATAGATTTTCCATTTGAGGCCTAAAAAAGGGACTTTCTTTGTAAACCTATTACTTGCATTATAAGGCAATGTTGAAAAACCTTACACAAGCCAAATGTAAGGGCTGATTTCCTTCATACACACTTGATATCTCATGTAAAGACATATTCAAGGGATTTTGGCAAGGTATGAAAGAAGATATCATGATATTTCAAGTTCTCATGTGGTGATATTTTCAACACTTTCTAGATGATTCTAGAATGATCTAGTTGTTTCCATCCATCATTATAAAAAGAGTGAAGCACAAGGAGGAAAAGGTTGGTGATAGCAAGAGGATTCAGAGGGGAAAGAAAGAGAGAGGCAGCCATTGAAGAGGTTTCTTCAAAGTGAAGCAATTCTGATTTTCTTCCATTGTAGATCTTCCCCTTCATCACAAGTGCAAACAGAAGGCTATTGATCATCCAAGGACCATTTGGAGGAAGTTTCAAGGCCTGAAAGCAACCACACGAGTCTCCACCATAAGCTCTTGACAGGTTTTTTCTCTTCTCTCTTTCACTGTAATTATGCATAGGTAGATCGCATGTTAGGTTTAGAATGGCTAGGCTAGACTAGGTGATGAAATTCTGAAGGTTAGAGCCAATTCCATGAAGTTTGATAGCAGGTGCAAGAACCTGTTGTGATCAAGAACAGGCTGGTTTAGTGGTTTTAGAACATGATTAATAGCTCAGGATGGTAGGCATAACATAGAGAACAAGATTGGATCATCCAATTTGAGTTTTAGAAGCTTTGATTTCAGAGAAGTATGGTGGTACCCGAGCTTTGAGGTTCTTTGTTTGAAGGATTCATGGAGAATTAAGGAAAACTACTCGTCCAACCTTATTCCTCTTGATGAGTAGCCATTTTTTCCTTTTGGAATTATTGAGAATCATTGCGTGTGGAGGGAGAACGAACCAGTGGAAGTTCGTGCATGAAGAGCTGCGCCTGAAAACCCTAGGGATCCATCTGGGACGATGACCAACGTCCGTTGGATATTTCTGGAACGCTTGACTAATTCGTTGCATCCAACGGCGCAGATTGAATGAGGAAACGGAGGGAATTTTCAAAAACCTAAACGCTGCGTTTGGTTTAGTGGCTGGTCCTGGGCCCAGCTGTTCTATCCGCACCCCCTTTTAGTTGGCCCAAATAAAGTGAACTGCGCGCCTGTTCTATTCTCACCCCTCCCTCATTTTCTTTATTTTTTTATTTTTATATTGTTTTACATTTTTTTATGAACTTTAAAAATTCATTACAAATTGATAAATGATGATTTTTTGGTCATTCTTTTTTCTATGATTAGATAATTTTGTGTAGAAAAATATAAAAATAAAAATGAAATTTTATTTTTAATGTGGAATTAATGGTGGTATTTTCTTTTAAATAGGGTATTTTATTTCTTTTAGTTTGTACCTTATCTTGCAAGAATTGTTTTAGGACCTTCCCTTAGGTTTTTTAATTCATTCTTTTTTGTGTGATTAGATATTGAACCCTAGTTTCATGTAGGATTTATCCCTTGATTTTAGAAGTAAAATTTGATGTAGTTTGATTGTTAGACATTTAGGTGCTCTAATTAGGGTTTTAGGTTGTGTAGGTAGACTTGAACAAAATTGTTTTGGGGTTTATAGGCCAAATTAGTGTATGGGGAATATATGGGTTAAGGGTAAGTATGTATAGAATCCCCTAGAATTTTACTAGAATATTGCATGGTGTTTTAGTATTTTTCATTGATTTTTGAATGTATGGATAGTATGTGTGTTGCTTAAAGGCATAAGTGTATTGTTGTGTTTTCTTTCCTTCTCTTTTGAGTGTGTGAGCTTTGAAGATTGAGTTGAAGACCTTGTGGATCATCATGGAAGCTTTGAAGACCTTGCAGAGGAGTCTAGCATAGTTTTTGTTGTTTTGTTTATAGGTGCATAGGCAGAGCCCTAGATAGAATACTTTGTTCAATAAACAAGGAGTGTCTTGTTCACCTCCTTCCTTCTCTGTGACATAGAGTCCCTTAAGGGTATTCACCTCTCTCCTTCGGAGGGATTAGTGACCTGGCCCTATAAGGTAGAACTTTGAGAGAGCCTTTCCTTTGATGTTAAGTTCTCAATGGCATCCTTTGGAAGTCAGTGAGTACTGTAACATCCTCACCTCATCTTATGGACTGAATCTTGTTTGCTGGAGCATTTGAGCCCTTGGAGATAGAAGCTGAAGCTTTGAAGAGGATGATTCCTTGAAGATTATTGAAGTCTGAAGACTTTGTGAAGATCAAGTTGATACTTGAAGATCCCTGAAGATAGTGAAGCCTGAAGGTAGAGCTGATCAAAGGAGCTGAAGCTCAAGGGAGAAGATGAGTTGATACTCATGTTGTAGGGTTGATACCTGGAAAGCAAGTGATCTCTGAAGTCTGAAGACTGAGTAGCTGCTGGAGGAGCTGAGGCTTTCTTCTGTTTTCTTTGATGTATTGTGTGTTTTGTCTGATTTGTCTGCTGCATTAGATTAAGCACATTTAGAATAAGTTCAGTCTAAGAGCATGAGTGCATCTGATTGTATTGTTACTGCCTGGCTTTGCTTGCGGGTATTCGGTAGAGCCCAGCTCCCTTGCCCATGTGTTTATTTTGCCTGATGGTATTTCATTTCTTTCATCTGTATGATTGCAGTTTACTGTTTTTGCTTGATAGCATGTTGTTTATTTCAGTATGATTACTGTTATTTCATGACTGGCTTGAGGTCGAGACGAGCTTGTGGAGGCTGAAGCCCCACACACATTTCCTCCCTCACTTGCATTGCATGCATTTTACTGTTAAAGCTGATGCTTTTGTCTGTTGTGGTGTATCATTGATATGATCCCTTAGGACTCTCATTTCCTCTGATGAGGATTTGATGATAGACTTTTAGGTTGAAACCTATGCATGACAACATCTAGGAGTTCCCTGTTCAAACCTCGACCATAGGATGAATCCATGGCATGATAACAGTAGGACTTGATAGTCTCCCTCCTAGTTGGGCCTGTTCTCTTCTCATCTCGAAGCAGTTTAAGATACAGTAATTGTAACACCCCCTTCTATACCCCAAATAATTGCATATAAAACAATTAAGCACATACACGCTATCAGAGTAAAAAGGTTTTATAATCAGGTATAAAAAAAGGATGCCACAATTTCACCAATAAAACACTTTCACAATTTGCTCCATAAAATATGTAACATTTTCAATTTAAGCGGAAGATAAAATCATTTAATCAGTTCCAAATATTAATTCACGTACACATAAGCTATCCAATTTAATATATATCATATCAGTTAGATTACAAAACCACATCAGCTGATACACCTCAATGTATCACAAAAGAATGACTATACTAGTCTAACTACCCGGTGTTACATATCAGAGCAGTAGACTCAAAAGAATGAAGACTATTCTTCACAAAAGGACTCCAGCATCCTAATCTGCAATGCCTCATAGAGCATTATAAAACAGCAGAAGGGTGAGAAATATAACCATAATAATCAAAGCATAAGATTATATATATATATAGGTAATCATATAACACATATTCACATTTCTCACCACACTTCATTCTCTTAGTCATATATATTACCACACATGTATATATACAAACATGGATATCCACAAGCCTTCCCACATTATGTATACACTTACAATTTCCACAATCTCATCATCCACACATAAGCATCACTTCATGCACATGTCATATATCAAATGTGACTCAACAACTCAATGCAACTCATGCAATGCGGTACCGACTCTCGTTATCTTTTTTCGGTTTTTACATTAAACCGGGTCCACACTTCTAGACCGATAACCCGTTATCTTTTTTCGGTTTTTACATTAAACCGGGTCCACACTTCTAGACCGATAACCACAAAGGCCCGTCCTCTAAGCCTTCAAACCCACACTTCTAGGTTTGGGACAAGCCACTAGTTTCCACGAAACTAACAGACATTGCCTCTTGACTAAATGATGCATGTACAATCAACCACAACAAATGCACTTAAGACCGACATCTTAATCTCATGCATTTACATAATTCATCACTTCAAGAATTACACGATGATTGCACATACAGCATATATCACAACAATCAAGGTATTCGCATCACAATACCAATCATACAATTACAAGTGATGCACACATATTCACAATGTTCTCATGCATACTCATCACATAATTGTATACACATCAAGCATTCCCAAGTTCATTAGATAATACACACATAATCACCCATTATGTTCACATGTAGTTATACTTGATGCAATTAACATTCAAATCACAATTCTAGGATTCACGCCCGTAGGCCACCCACAACACACATCATCACAATGGATCATATCTATATCATATCATAGAGGTATTGATCTCTGAGAGGCAACCAAACCATTTCTACATGAACAACACAGCAAAGGAAAAATGCTGTCACATTCGCCTCCATTCGCCTGGCGAACCCTCGCAGCGAACCTTCGCCTGGCCTTCGCCTGGCGAACTCTCTCAGCGAACACTCGCTAGGCTTCGCCTGGCGAGACTTCCCAGCGAGCCCAAGTCAGTAGCTACTGACTTCATTCGCCACCATTCGCCAGCACTTTCGCTGGGCGAACCTTCGCTATCCCACTTCGCCTGGCGAACCCACCAGCGAAGTCTACTGGGACTTAAATATAATTATTCGCCAGCATTCGCTAGGCTTCGCCTGGCGAAGCTTCGCCTTCGCTCGCCTGGCGAGAGCCAGCGAACCTGCGCAGAACAGAACCCTATTCTGTTCCTCCTCCTCAATCCACCATCATCCAACTTCTCACACACAAAAATCAGTACAAACATCATACCCTCATGTTACCCGACTATTCTACGGCATTATTTCCAAGTTCCAACCGATTAAATCATCAATCTACCGATTATTCCAACTTTTGCCCTAATTGGAAAGTGATGAAAACTCTACCAAAACCCCAACCCAACATACATAACATCATACAATGATCAAATAGAAACATTTCTCACCCTTACCTCGATTAATCGGAGCTTTGATGTTGGTTCTTGATGATTTCCACTTTCCCTCTTCTTCTCTTCTCTTTCTCTCCTTTCTTCTTCTTTCCTCTTTCTTTCCAAATGTTTTTCTATCTTTCTTTTCTTTTCTCTCTTATATATATTTCCTTCATTTTCCTTCTCAATTCTCTATTAATCCCAATTAATAAAAATTAATTTCCAACATTAATAAAATCCCACTAAATAAATTAATTGCTACAATTAATTATTTAATGAAATTTGGGCTGTTACAACTCTCCCCCACTTTAGGAATTTTCGTCCTCGAAAATGTTACCTGATTCAAACAGTTCTGGATAAGACTCTTTCATCCGACTCTCGAGCTCCCAAGTAACATCTCCACCAGCCGGTCCTCCCCAAGCGACCTTCACTAAAGCAATCTCTTTACCTCGAAGCTGCTTCAATTTCCGATCCTCTATCCGCATAGGTGATGTCTCAACAGTCAGGTTATCTCTCACCTGCACGTCATCTACTTGGACTACATGAGACGGATCCGCAATGTATTTTCTCAACTGAGATACATGGAATACGTCATGAAGATTAGCAAGCGACGGTGGTAAAGCCACACGATAGGCGACTTCTCCTATCCTTTGCAAAATCTGATAAGGACCAATGAAACGCGGCGACAACTTGCGCGACTTCAGTGCCCTACCAACACCTGTCATCGGAGTGACTCGAAGAAATACATGATCTCCCTCTTGAAATTCAAGTGCCTTCCTCCTCTTGTCATAATAACTCTTCTGACGACTCTGAGTAATTCTCATCTTCTCTTGAATCATCTTGATCTTATCAGTAGTCTGTTGAACTAACTCGGGTCCAACAACAGAACTTTCTCCAGACTCGAACCAACACAATGGTGTCCTACACCGCCTACCATACAATGCCTCAAATGGTGCCATACTAATACTCGAATGGAAACTGTTGTTGTAGGTAAACTCAATCAAAGGCAAGTAGCTATCCCAAGCTCCTCCTTTTTCCAATACACAAGCTCTCAAAAGATCTTCAAGCGACTGAATCGTCCTCTCCGTCTGACCATCAGTCTGAGGATGATACGCTGAACTCAAACGCAACTTAGTACCCAAAGCACTCTGCAGGCTCTCCCAAAATCTCGAAGTAAACCGCGGATCTCTATCCGAAACAATACTCAGCGGAATACCATGCAGGCACACAATCCTTTCAACATACAACTTAGCCAACTTCTCCAAAGGGTAATCCATACGCATAGGAATGAAGTGAGCAGATTTAGTCAACCTGTCCACGATAACCCAAATAGCCTCAAAATTACTCGGCGTCCTCGGCAAACCCGATACAAAATCCATGGAGATACTATCCCATTTCCACTCAGGAATAAACAACGGCTTCATCAAACCCGATGGCTTCTGATGCTCAATCTTTGACTTCTGGCAAGTCAAACAAGAATACACAAACTCCGCAATATCCTTCTTCATACTAGGCCACCAAAATACTTTCCTCAAATCCTGATACATCTTAGTAGCACCCGGATGAATACTCAATCCGCTACGATGTCCTTCCTCAAGGATACTCTTTTTCAGCTCAACAACATTTGGAACACAAACTCGATCCCGACATCTCATAATACCATTCTCATCAATCCGAAAATCACCACCTTGGCCTTGGTTGATTAAAGTCAACCGATCAACTAAGCTCAAATCCGATTTCTGTCCTTCTCGAATTTCGTCCAAAATACCACTCGTAAGCTTTAACATACCCAACTTAAATCCAAAAGAAGTTCTCTCACATACCAAACTCAAATCTCGAAATTGCTCGACCAATTCTAACTCTTTCACCATCAACGCCGACATATGCAATGATTTCCGACTCAATGCATCCGCTACAACATTCGCTTTACCCGGATGGTAATTCAAGCCAAAATCATAATCCTTCAAAAGTTCAAGCCATCTTCTTTGTCTTGCATTCAATTCCTTTTGATCAAAAAGATATCTCAAACTCTTGTGATCACTAAACACTTCAAATCTTGCGCCAAATAAATAATGCCTCCAAAGTTTCAACACGAACACAACGGCGGCCAACTCTAAGTCATGCGTCGGATAATTCTTCTCATGCACTTTGAGTTGCCTCGAAGCATAAGCCACAACTTGGTTATTCTGCATCAACACACCTCCTAAACCCATCAAAGAAGCATCACAATACACAACGAATGGTTCTTCCGGATTTGGCAGAATCAAAACAGGGGCTGTCGTTAACCTTCGCTTAAGTTCTTGAAAACTCGCTTCACACTTGGCGTCCCAAACAAAGGCTTGACCTTTCCTAGTCAACTGCGTCAACGGCAACGATAACTTAGCAAATCCTTCAATAAACTTCCGATAATAACCGGCTAAACCAAGAAAACTTCTGATCTCAAAAACTGACTTCGGAGTCTCCCATTGCGACACCGCTTCAACCTTCGACGGATCAACCGCAACACCATTACTCGAGATCACATGACCAAGGAAACTAACTTCCTTCAACCAAAATTCACACTTAGAAAGCTTCGCGAACAACTGCTTCTCTCTC
This sequence comes from Lathyrus sativus, assembly GCA_963859935.3. Lineage (NCBI taxonomy): Eukaryota > Viridiplantae > Streptophyta > Magnoliopsida > Fabales > Fabaceae > Lathyrus > Lathyrus sativus. The sequence continues at coordinate 287,240,803 of OZ012740.1, forward strand.
AGCACAGATAACACAATCCTCAGATGCTCGGCATGCTCTCCCTCGCTCTTCGAATAAACCAAGATGTCGTCGATAAACACCACCACAAACTTATCCAAATAAGGATGGAAAATCCTATTCATGTACTCCATAAATACACCTGGTGCATTAGTCACACCAAATGGCATCACGGAATACTCATAGTGTCCATACCTCGTTCGGAAGGCCGTCTTCTGAATATCCTCAGCTTTCACACGGATCTGATGATACCCAGATCTCAAATCAATCTTGCTGAACACGCTTGCACCAACCAACTGATCCATCAGATCATCAATCCTTGGAAGTGGATACTTATTCTTAATAGTCACCTTGTTCAACTGTCTGTAATCCACACAGAGCCTCATAGAACCCTCTTTCTTCTTAACCAACAAGACCGGTGCACCCCACGGTGACACGCTCGGACGAATAAACCTCTTTTCAAGCAAATCCTCAAGTTGAATCTTCAACTCTTTTAACTCCGAGGCCGACATACGATATGGAGCCATCGATATCGGACTAGTTCCAGGAATCAAATCTACCGAAAACTCCACTTCTCGCTCCGGCGGTAAATCCTTTATCTCATCAGGGAATACTTCCGGAAAATCTCTAACAATGGGCAAACCATCAATCCCTTCACTCTCACTAGTCCTCAAAGTTGCCATGAGCATAAATACCTTAGCCCCATCTTGCACCGATTCTTTCACTTGTTTCCTCGTCATAAACAATTCCCTTTCAACATCCGAGTCGGGAAAAATAACCGTTTTGTCAAAACAGTTAATATACACACGATTGAATTTTAACCAATTCATTCCAAGAATGACATCAAGTTGATCCAAATGAAGACACACTAAATCAATCCCAAAATCTCTACCGAAAATACTCAACGGGCAATTCAAGCAAACATACGGTGTAGTTACCGAACCCATAGCAGGAGTATCAATAACCATACCGCCACCAATCACAGACAACTCAAGATTTAACCTTCTAACACAATCCAAAGAAATAAAAGAATGCGTAGCTCCGGTATCAATTATAGCAATCAAAGGTGTACCCTGAATGAAGCACGTACCTCAGATCAATCGATCGTCGCTAGCAGTCTCAGATCCAGATAGAGCGAACACTTTCCCGCTCCCTTGATTCTTCTTCGGCTTATCACATTTCGTACTAATGTGTCCTTGCTTACCGCAGTTATAGCAAGTAACACCCGTACCGCTTCTGCACTCAAGCGCCTTGTGGCCTGGCTTGCCACACTTAAAACACCTCGGTTCAACACTTTTGCACTCCGGGGCACGATGCCCCGCTTCACCACAAGTGTAACACCTAACCGGGGTAGAAACTCCCCCACTTGGCTTCTTGCCAAAACCAACCTTTTGTTTCCCCTTATCAGCAGGAGTCACGTAAGGTTTTCCTCTGAATTGTCCTTTTCCTTTCTTGTCACTTAGACTCTTGTAGTGGCTGGACCTAGCCCTACTGTCTTCGTCATAAATTCTGCTCTTGTTAACCAACTCAGAAAACCGCCTGATTTCCTGGTATCCAATAGCTTGTCTAATCTCAGGTCTCAAACCGTTCACAAACTTGAGGCACTTAGACCTCTCAGCATTACCAGTATTATAGTGAGGACAAAATTTGATCAACTCCTCAAATTTCGCCGCATACTCAGCAACCGTCGAATTACCTTGCTTCAACTCAAGAAATTCGATCTCTTTCTTCCCCCGCACATCCTCTGGAAAATACTTCTCCAGAAAGGTTTCTCTAAACAAATCCCACGTAATCACAATATCATCTTCCTCAAATCTTTGGCGAGTATTACCCCACCAATCTTCAGCTTCTTCTTCGAGCATATGAGTCCCAAACTGCACCTTCTGTGCATCCGAGCAATTCATAACTCGAAAAATCTTTTCCACAGCTTTCAACCAAATTTGTGCCTTGTCCGGTTCATGAGTTCCCTTGAAGACCGGAGGGTTATTCTTTTGGAATTTCCCCAAAGCACGGAATCCATCATCAGCATGATTCCTCACATTCACATTGGCCGGAGGATTCTGCCCTATTGCCCCCGCCAATCTCGTCAATGCCTCCGCAATCGCTTCGTCGTTCCTCCCTGCAACCATCTTACTAATTCCAACAACAGAACCACGTAAGAACAACCAATATTGATAATGCATCACACGCATATCAATAACACATAGGGAAAAACACTCTAACAACTTGGCCGGACGGACCAACCAGGCTCTGATACCACTATTGTAACACCCCCTTCTATACCCCAAATAATTGCATATAAAACAATTAAGCACATACACGCTATCAGAGTAAAAAGGTTTTATAATCAGGTATAAAAGAAGGATGCCACAATTTCACCAATAAAACACTTTCACAATTTGCTCCATAAAATATGTAACATTTTCAATTTAAGCGGAAGATAAAATCATTTAATCAGTTCCAAATATTAATTCACGTACACATAAGCTATCCAATTTAATATATATATCATATCAGTTAGATTACAAAACCACATCAGCTGATACACCTCAATGTATCACAAAAGAATGACTATACTAGTCTAACTACCCGGTGTTACATATCAGAGCAGTAGACTCAAAAGAATGAAGACTATTCTTCACAAAAGGACTCCAGCATCCTAATCTGCAATGCCTCATAGAGCATTATAAAACAGCAGAAGGGTGAGAAATATAACCATAATAATCAAAGCATAAGATTATATATATATAGGTAATCATATAACACATATTCACATTTCTCACCACACTTCATTCTCTTAGTCATATATATTACCACACATGTATATATACAAACATGGATATCCACAAGCCTTCCCACATTATGTATACACTTACAATTTCCACAATCTCATCATCCACACATAAGCATCACTTCATGCACATGTCATATATCAAATGTGACTCAACAACTCAATGCAACTCATGCAATGCGGTACCGACTCTCGTTATCTTTTTTCGGTTTTTACATTAAACCGGGTCCACACTTCTAGACCGATAACCCGTTATCTTTTTTCGGTTTTTACATTAAACCGGGTCCACACTTCTAGACCGATAACCACAAAGGCCCGTCCTCTAAGCCTTCAAACCCACACTTCTAGGTTTGGGACAAGCCACTAGTTTCCACGAAACTAACAGACATTGCCTCTTGACTAAATGATGCATGTACAATCAACCACAACAAATGCACTTAAGACCGACATCTTAATCTCATGCATTTACATAATTCATCACTTCAAGAATTACACGATGATTGCACATACAGCATATATCACAACAATCAAGGTATTCGCATCACAATACCAATCATACAATTACAAGTGATGCACACATATTCACAATGTTCTCATGCATAATCATCACATAATTGTATACACATCAAGCATTCCCAAGTTCATTAGATAATACACACATAATCACCCATTATGTTCACATGTAGTTATACTTGATGCAATTAACATTCAAATCACAATTCTAGGATTCACGCCCGTAGGCCACCCACAACACACATCATCACAATGGATCATATCTATATCATATCATAGAGGTATTGATCTCTGAGAGGCAACCAAACCATTTCTACATGAACAACACAGCAAAGGAAAAATGCTGTCACATTCGCCTCCATTCGCCTGGCGAACCCTCGCAGCGAACCTTCGCCTGGCCTTCGCCTGGCAAACTCTCTCAGCGAACACTCGCTAGGCTTCGCCTGGCGAGACTTCCCAGCGAGCCCAAGTCAGTAGCTACTGACTTCATTCGCCACCATTCGCCAGCACTTTCGCTGGGCGAACCTTCGCTATCCCACTTCGCCTGGCGAACCCACCAGCGAAGTCTACTGGGACTTAAATATAATTATTCGCCAGCATTCGCTAGGCTTCGCCTGGCGAAGCTTCGCCTTCGCTCGCCTGGCGAGAGCCAGCGAACCTGCGCAGAACAGAACCCTATTCTGTTCCTCCTCCTCAATCCACCATCATCCAACTTCTCACACACAAAAATCAGTACAAACATCATACCCTCATGTTACCCGACTATTCTACGGCATTATTTCCAAGTTCCAATCGATTAAATCATCAATCTACCGATTATTCCAACTTTTGCCCTAATTGGAAAGTGATGAAAACTCTACCAAAACCCCAACCCAACATACATAACATCATACAATGATCAAATAGAAACATTTCTCACCCTTACCTCGATTAATCGGAGCTTTGATGTTGGTTCTTGATGATTTCCACTTTCCCTCTTCTTCTCTTCTCTTTCTCTCCTTTCTTCTTCTTTCCTCTTTCTTTCCAAATGTTTTTCTATCTTTCTTTTCTTTTCTCTCTTATATATATTTCCTTCATTTTCCTTCTCAATTCTCTATTAATCCCAATTAATAAAAATTAATTTCCAACATTAATAAAATCCCACTAAATAAATTAATTGCTACAATTAATTATTTAATGAAATTTGGGCTGTTACAGTAATCGTGAATGATTTCTTTCGTACGTTACGAGCCTTAAGCTATCTGAGAAAGGATTGTGGGAGAGTTTCTTTTCCACAGTCTGGATGTTTAGTATGGTACCCTTTGGGTGACATGCGACGCATTCACTCTCAGGTCATAGTCTCTAGTGCGGTCGAAATCGCAAACACAATAAAAAACACTTCTTTTAGGAGATAACCCGTAGTTTCCCGAACTACGTTTGCTCTGATCTTTCATACCAGATGAAAGTACGTAGGCATAGGATGCGACGTCCTAGCGAGCAACCTTCCCCAACCTTCACCCGTAGTTAGCCGAACTACGTTGACTCTGATTTCTCATTCTCTAATGAGAATACGTAGGCATAAAGTGCGACGCTTTGCCGAGTCATTTTTCTTTCCTTTTTCAGCCAGCCTTGATAGCTAGATAGATTATAACCAACCCGTCCAAGTAAACAAACAAGCGAGGATCCCGTCGAGTACGACGGACGTGAGGGGTGCTAATACCTTCCCCTTGCGTAACCGACTCTCGAACCCAGACAATGGTTGCGACGACCTTGTCTTACCCTTATTCGTCAGGTTTTTCCGATCGTTTCCTTTCCCGCTCTGAGGGATAAATAACGAAAGGTGGCGACTCTTCTGTTTTGCCGGCACCTTATTTTCGCGCAAGCGACAGCTGGCGACTCTGCTGGGGAATTGATAGTTTCCTAGGGATCCAACGTCCCGAAAGCGAGTCAATTTTTGGGATTCAATGTCCCTTAAGAGAGTCAATCCTATCGTTTGTGTGTTTGCTTGTTGGGTTGCGTTTATTTATCGCATTTTTTTCTCGCACTTTATTTCCCGCATTTTATGTTCCAGTATAGTATGATTATTTGTGCTGTTGTGGGATGGGAGTTCCGATTGAGTGAGAAGCCAGACCCAGGCTTGAGTGCACCATAGACTTAGAGTGGAAATTAGTGGGCGCGTGCTTGCTTTGCAGGCACTAGTGTCTCATGAAATCCACGCTCAGACGAGGTTCATCCGGTTGGCTTCACTTTCAACCCTTTGGGTTGAGACGGTTGCTGGTTTGGTGGATTGTCGACTCTGGGGACCGATCGTTTGTGATTCAGCTAAGTGAGGCCTCTTCAGGACTTGATGATGCCACTCCTTCTGGGAATCGTATCATCAGTTTTGAAAGTCTGTGACGCTGATGAACGCATAAGATGTCGTACCTTGAGTCAGTCTAGGTTCATACCTGTGAGTGGGACTGGGTTTGTTGCAGGAAACTTAGACCTTCAGATTACCTGGTTTTCTTGACAGCAAGTCAGTTATGTTGGGTTCTCAGTTACAGATGTGTTCTTGATAGAGCAAGAGTTTAGTCAGAGGATCTTATCATCGGGTGTTCGTCTGTTCTTGATAGAGCAGGCTTTGATCAGTGTGTTATCGTCAGTGGTTTGTTCTGGACGGAGCAGATTTTGAGTGAGGTCTGAAGACCTCATCGGCAGATGTTATTTGTTCTTGATAGGGCAGATTTTGAGTGAGGTCTGAAGATCTCATCAGCAGCTGTGTGTTTGTTCTTGATAGGGCAGATCTTTGATTTGGGGTCTGAAGACTTCAACAGATGTTCCTTGATCTCGCACCCGGGGTCCTTATTATCATGCACTTACTCTTGGCAGAACAGAATTTTGATCTCAGTCCTATCAGATGGTTATTCTCAGCAGATCAGATCAGTGGTTTACACCGAGGTTTCCTTCTCATCAGTGACTGTTGATACCGAATCTCCACAGCGGCTACCTGGATATATTATTGCATACCTGCATTCTGCATTAGTTTACACATTCATCTGCATTCCATTAACGTGTGTCTGTGTTGCAGGTACCGTTTCCCCGATCCAGGATTTCCCGTCTCCTACTGTTGTTATGGCTTCTCTCAGGAAGACTGTTGCGTACAAATTCCCGACCCCCGATGTGTCGAAGCTGACTGGTTTGATAGCCCTGGCAGGGCATTCTGTGAAGGATAGGTTCAGGAAGTCTTATGGCAAGTTGCTTAGTCTGGTCTACAAGCCTTCTGCGTCTGAGTTGAATGGGTTACATGCTCTTCTGCAGTTTTATGATCCTCCCTTGAGGTGTTTCACTTTTCATGACTTCGTTCTCGCGCCGACATTGGAAGAGTATGCTGATATGTTGGGTGTGCCTATCAAAAGGCAGATGCCTTTTGTCCACATGGATGCTGAGCCTGACCTGGTTAGCTTGGCTTCCTCACTCCATTTAAGCGCTTCTGAGTTAGTGGTGACGAGTTGGAACAAGGTCCCAGGGTTCTCTCTACAGTTTCTGATAGCTAAGGCTCAGCAGTGTGCTAAGGACAAATGTTGGGACGCCTTCAGCGCCATTCTTGCTTTATGCATATATGGCATCATCCTATTTCCCAGTATGCCTGATTTCGTAGACTTTGATGCATTCCATATCTTTGCCTCAGGGAATCCAGTCCCTACTCTGATCGGAGACGTTTACCATTCAGTGCATTACAAGAATGAGAACCGGAGAGGGAAGAATGTTTCATGCTGCGTACCGTTGTTGTACAAGTGGTTTGATAGTCATTTGCCCAAGAGGGGTTCTTCTGTCTTGTCTGCAGCCACAGCTGAGTGGCCTGAGCGTCTGATGAGTTTGTCTGCGGAAGACATTGTTTGGTTCGTTGACAGAAGCAGGTTAGGCACCGAGATGATCTTCAGTTGTAGTGGGTTTCCTAACGTACCTCTGATAGGTAGGAAGGGTTGCATCAACTACAACCCATCATTGCTAGTTCGTCAGTTTGCATATGCCTTGAGGAATCCACCGAAGGAAGAAGAGGTACGGGAATCTCTGTACCTCACGGGTATTCTAGAGGGGGAGTTGTTGTCCAAGCTTCAGTATGCGTGGAACAATATCAGCACGAGAGGAAAGTCTTTGTTGGGGAAGAGCGACAACCAAGCTTATCCACCTTATTCAGATTGGATCAGAGCCAGAGCCAGCGCTATAGGGATGCCATTCCCTCATGTCAGACCAGAGAGTCCTCCACCAGTCGAAGAGCCTACCACTGTGTCCATTCATCAGCACAACCAGGTATTAGCTGAGCGCGATGAACTGAAGAAGGCGAATGCAGAATTAGAGAAGGAGTTAGCTCAGCTTCGAAGTGAGAGGAACGAAGCCGTGCATGCTCTCAAAAAGCAAACAGAGTCGGTGAGCCAGCTGAGTGCAGACTTGGCAAAGCAGATTGCTGATCGGGAACGCTTAGGTCAGGACTTCAGAGCTGCTAATGATGTGTTGGCTACGAAGAAGACGCATCTGAAGGAAGCATACCGGAGAATATCTAAGTTCGACCAGCATTGGAAGACTTCCATGGCCACCAGGAAGGAGCGAGAAGACAAGCTGATGCTGCAGATTTCTAAGCTAGAGACTGAAGTGAAGGACAGTGAACGGAGGTCTGACGAAGAGACCGCCCGCAGGTACTCCGCTGAAGCCCGTCTCAACAAAGCTATTGCTAGCCTGAAGGAGCACAAGCTGATGTTTGAGTCTAAGAAGCGGAAGCTGGAAGATTGCTTTGGCGAAGGCGTTTGGGAGAGTTCAGTTCAGGGGCTTCAGCATACTATCAGGCAGAGGGAACTACTCGTCGAGGGGTTGCTCACTTCGCCAGATCATTCAGAGACAAAAGAGTTATTAGCAGAGTATCGCGCCCGTGGCCGTACTTGACTAGTTATATCCCTGTCGTTTTTGATCTTTGATGTATGCTGACCATCACCAGACTTGTTGGCTGAGGTCATGCTGTTGATTTGTACTCGCTAATACTGTGTACAGCCTTAACAGGCCTTTCCATATATATATGAGATTGATGTTTCCATGATTGGGCTCGGATTTCTTCTTCCTCTTGTTATTATCAGCACCGTCACTAAGGCACTAGGATCGGGGGAAAAATCTCCCACGCACACAGACACACGCATGCATCTGCATGAAGCATATTTGCATAGTGTATATCTAGTTGTTTTTCCTAACCTTTATTGTTGACAGGTTTTTCAGGTTCCGCGCTGCTTCCGATCTCCAGGATTGATCAAAGACTCATCCACCGCTACTCAACTCGCGCTAATCAGACAAGAATCATGGACCAGGTACAGTCAGACGTTCAAGAGCTCCGTGAGCGGATGGATCGTTTTATGGAGCTAATGCAGGTGGTCGCGAATGGTCAAGATCAGCTTCGTACTCTGGTTCAACCTCTGATCTCCAGGGTTGACAGTAATGGCATACTTCACGGAGGGGTCGTGCCTACTCCTCCTCAAGGGGATACTCCACAGAACGTTGTTCCTGCTGCCGGAGGCAACGGCAGTGCTAACGGCAATCTGATGACTAATCTCGGACTCAACGCGGCGGGCGCCGTCAATGGTAGTTTGGGAGCCAATGTTAATATAGGGCCGGTCAACGGCAATGCTGGTGCAGGAAATTTGGTGGTGCCCCAACCGTGGCTGGAGGACCATCAGGATGATATATTCTCTCAGAGAGGTATAGAGGCAGAGTTGAATGCCGAGGCTCGACTCAGGTTCAAGGCGCTGGAAGACAAAATGAGGAGCATAGAAAATCAGAACACATTGGGCGTTGACATGTCCAACCTCGGGTTGATTGCTGACTTTAAAGTACCCCACAAGTTCAAGGTGCCTACCTTTGAGAAGTATAAGGGCACCACTTGCCCCCGGGTCCACCTCCGATCTTATTATAGAAAGATGTCCGCTTATTCTGACGATGAGAAGTTGCTGATGCACTTCTTTCAGGATAGTCTTTCTGGTCCATCACTCGAATGGTATATGGGCTTGGAGCCCGCTGCTGTGCGCACCTGGAAAGAGCTTGCAGAAGCGTTTGTTCTCCACTATCAATATAATAACGACTTGGCTCCCAACCGGGTTCAGCTTCAGAATCTCTCACAGCGGAACAATGAAAGCTTCAAAGAATACGCCCAGCGGTGGCGTGAATTGGCTGCTCGGGTTCAACCGCCGATGGTTGAGCGTGAGTTGGTACAAATGTTCGTGGCTACCCTTCCCGGAATCTACTATGAAAAGCTGTTCAGTGGCATGTCGGGAACATTCTCGGCTCTTATCACTTTGGGCGAGCATGTTGAGAACGGTATAAAGATCGGAAAAATTCAGGGCGAATCATCCTCAGCTGGAGGAGGTAGTAAGAAACCCTACGCTGGCAAGCGTCGAGAGGGAGATGCAAGTGCTGTCACTAACGCTAGGAGAAAGGGCAAGGGCCCTCAGCCTCAGATTGCTAGCATAAACATTCCAGCTGCTCCGCCGCAGCCGCAGCCGCAGCAACCTCAGCAGCAGAATAATCAGGGGTATAAAAGATATCAGAATCGGGCTCCTATGGCAAGCCGTCAGTTTGATACTCCACCTATGTCATATGCGCAGCTTCTGCAAACCTTGTTGCAGCTTCAGCTAGTTCAAAAGAGGACGTTGGCTCCCTTAACAGGGGCGCCACCACCGGGGTATGATGCCAGTGCTACTTGTGAGTTCCATACTGGGGCACCTGGCCATACGATTGAGAATTGTAAAGCTTTTAAGCACAAAGTCCAGGACTTGGTGGACGCCAAGGTTATCAACTTTTCTGACAACGTGCCCAACGTCACCAAGAATCCGATGCCTCATCATAAGGGGGGCGGGGTGAATGCTGTCATCACCGAGGAGAGTGCGGACTTGCTGACTGATGTCAAAGATTTGAAGACGCCGTTGAGTTTTGTCAAGGCTAAGTTGCTGAAGAAGGGCTTCTTTCCTGGATGTGGAGAATTATGTATGGCTTGTGCTACGCTTCCTGATGGGTGTGAGCAGCTGATCGAAGGTATCCAAAGTCTGATGTCCGAGGGTATTTTACAGTTCAGCCGGAGCGTTGAGAGCACATCAGGGGAAGTTGTGCTGAAGCAGGCAGACGAAGTTGCTACCATTACCATTCCTCGCCACCCTATTACTATTTCTGCGCCTCGTCCGCCTACTATTACCATCACCAGGGCCGGACCAATCCCATTCGAGAGCACCAATGCCGTTCCATGGCATTATGGCGCCGAAGTTTATTGTAATGGTCAGAAGATAGAGCTTGAGCCGTGTGGATCGACTGTGCAGAATCTTACTGAAGTCAGTGGCATCACTCGGAGCGGTAGAGTGTTCGCACCAGCAGAGGTTGCAGCAGAGAAAGTGGTCCAAGCTGACGCTGTGGATAAGGGTAAAGGTAAAGCTGTTGAAGAGGTCCCTGCAGGGGCAGAGAAGGACTTGCTGGTTAAAGATGCTGAAGAGTTCATGCGATTAATCAAGAAGAGCGACTACAAGATTGTAGATCATCTTCATCAAACTCCGTCAAAGATCTCGATTCTTAACTTGTTGCTGTGCTCTGAGGCGCACCGCAATGCATTGCTGAAGGTATTGAATGCTGCATACGTGCCGCAGGAGATATCCGTAAATCAACTCGAGGAAGTAGTAGCCCATGTCAATGCTGGTAATGGGCTGGGATTTACGGATCTGGAGCTGACTCCTAAGGGAAGAGATCACAACAGCGCCTTGCACGTCTCAATAGAGTGCAGAGGCACGATTATGTCACATGTCCTGGTGGATACGGGTTCCTCGCTTAACGTGCTTCCGAAGAAGGCACTGATGAAGTTGGATACCCGTGGACTGCTGTGCACGCCCAGTGATCTGGTCGTGAAAGCCTTTGACGGAACCAAGCGCCACGTCTTCGGAGAGCTGACCCTGCCAATTCAAGTTGGTCCAGAGACGTTCAATGCGGTTTTCTATATCATGGATATCATGCCCGCCTATAGTTGCCTCTTAGGTCGGCCATGGATCCATTCTGCTGGTGCCGTGACGTCCACGCTGCATCAGAAGCTTAAATATGCTGTTGGGGGCAGCATAGTGACAGTCTGTGGAGAGGAGGACATCATGGTAAGCCACCTGTCGTCCTTCAAGTACGTTGAAATGGATGGTGAGATCCATGAGACTCTTTGCCAGGCTTTTGAAACCGTCAGAGTGAAGGAGGTGGCTCCCGTTGTCGCAGAGAAGCAAGAGTTGAACCTCTCCTCGTTTAAGGAAGCTAGAGCCGTTGTCGAAGTTGGTTCCACCCCAGGCTGGGGGCATGTTTTGGATATACCAATCAAACAAGATAAGTTTGGATTGGGATATTCTCCGCAAGCTGAAGCTTCATCTTCTTCTGGTAGCTCGTCTCGTGGGAAAGGGCCGATCCTATTCACCAAGGGGGGAGTAATCTTCGAGAGTATCAATGCTGCGTCGGAGGACGGCGGAGACAGTGATTGCGATCTTGACGCCTGGATTCAACCGAGCAAGCCGGGCGAGCACCTCCACAATTGGACCATCAAGGAGATTATCAAGCTGACAAGTGAAGAGTAATGATTTGCTTTTTACAATCTTTGTACAACCCTATGTCCTGCCCGGGGCATAGTAGTTTTACTGTCAGGGCCTTGTTGGATTATGTGTATGCATTTTGTTAATAAATAAAAGGCGTTTTCTTCGTAATCAAATATTGTGTTCTCTGTTATTCCTATTTTATGTTTATTTCGAAAAAACAGCAAAATGGCAACGAGGTTCGTGCTAACCTGCATATTCCTGCTTTAAACTTAACCCTTGTTATTGCAGGATCCACGTAACAGACGACATCGACTCTGGACCTTCTACGGCTCACTACGACTTTGATTGCCCGATCTATCAAGCCGAGGATGGGATTGATGAAGACGAAGACCTTCCGGAAGAATTGGCCCGCTTGTTGAGACAGGAGGAGAAGGTTATTCTGCCTCACGAGGAGGATATTGAGATTGTAAATCTGGGTTCTGAGGAGCTCGTCAGAAATGTCAGAGTTGGGGCTGCGCTGCAGAATGATGTCAAGCATAGGCTGGTCGAGATGCTTCGAGAGTATAGTGACGTCTTTGCTTGGTCGTATGAGGATATGCCCGGACTCGACACTGATATCGTGGTTCATCGTTTGCCGTTGCGAGAAGATTGCCCTCCAGTCAAGCAGAAGCTCAGGAGGACGAGACCAGACATGGCTGTAAAAATCAAAGAAGAGGTCCAGAAGCAGTTGGACGCAGGATTTCTAGCCGTTACCACTTACCCTCCGTGGGTCGCCAACATAGTGCCTGTACCGAAGAAGGACGGTAAGGTACGCATGTGCGTCGATTATCGGGATTTGAACAGGGCGAGCCCTAAGGATGACTTCCCGTTGCCTCATATCGATGTGTTGGTCGACAATACAGCCCAGTTTTCCGTGTTTTCGTTCATGGATGGCTTCTCCGGTTACAATCAGATTAAGATGGCACCGGAGGACATGGAGAAAACGACGTTCATTACCCCCTGGGGAACATTTTGCTATAAGGTAATGCCCTTCGGTCTGAAGAACGCAGGGGCCACTTACCAGCGAGCAATGGTAACTTTGTTTCATGATATGATTCATCATGAGATCGAGGTCTATGTTGATGACATGATTGCAAAGTCCCAAACGGAGGAAGAGCATCTGGTCAATTTGTTGAAGCTTTTTGAAAGGCTTAGGAAGTTCAGGCTGAGGCTGAATCCTAGCAAATGCACTTTTGGAGTGCGGTCTGGAAAGTTACTGGGGTTTATCGTTAGTGAACGAGGTATTGAAGTTGATCCTGCGAAAATAAAAGCTATCCAAGAAATGCCAGCGCCGAAAACAGAAAAAGAAGTTCGTGGTTTCTTGGGCCGAATAAACTACATTGCAAGGTTTATCTCTCAGCTCACGGCCACTTGTGAACCGATGTTCAAACTTTTGAAGAAAGATCAGGCGATTACTTGGAATGAGGATTGCCAGAAGGCATTCGACAAAATAAAGCAGTATCTTCAAGAACCTCCAATCTTGATACCCCCAGTGGCTGGACGGCCATTAATCATGTACCTGACGGTTCTGGAGAATAGTATAGGGTGTGTTCTCGGTCAGCACGACGAGACGGGCAGAAAAGAGCATGCCATTTATTATTTGAGTAAAAAGTTCACTGAGTGTGAATCTCGATACTCGATGCTGGAGAAGACGTGTTGTGCACTAGCTTGGGCTGCCAAACGTCTACGACAGTATATGCTCAATCACACCACTATGCTGATTTCGAAGATGGATCCGATCAAGTACGTCTTCGAGAAGCAGGCTCTTTCGGGCAGGATTGCCAGATGGCAGATGGTGTTAACAGAATATGATATTCAGTACGTCTCTCAGAAAGCCATTAAGGGGAGCGTATTGTCTGATTACCTTGCCGAACAGCCGATCGAAGACTACCAGCCGATGAAGTTCGAATTCCCTGACGAGGACATTATGTTTCTCAAGGCGAAGGATTGTGATGAGCCATTGCCCGACGAGGGACCAGATAGGAAGTCTCAGTGGAAGTTGATATTCGACGGAGCAGTTAATTCCTATGGAAGTGGTATCGGGGCTATCATCACGACTCCTCACGGATCCCACATCCCGTTTACTGCGAGACTGACGTTTCCAGTTACCAACAACGAAGCAGAGTATGAAGCATGTATTATGGGTCTAGAAGAGGCAATTGATTTGAGAATCAAGAATCTAGACATATATGGTGACTCAGCGCTCGTAATCAATCAGATTAAAGGGGAGTGGGAAACTCGTCAAGCGAATCTAGTGTCGTATATGAATTATGCCAGGAGGCTGCTTCCTTTCTTCGACCGGGTGGAACTTCATCATGTACCCAGGGCTGAAAATCAAATGGATGATGCTTTAGCCACGTTGGCTTCCATGTATAAAGTCAATTATTGGAATGAGGCTCCAAGAATTGTACTTTCGCGTCTTGATAGACCGGCATTTGTCTTTGCGATCGAGGGTGCCACCGACGGCAAGCCATGGTTCCACGACATCCAGACCTTCCTCATGACTAAGGAGTATCCTGCGGGTGCGTCTACCCAGGATAAGAAGACTCTGAGGAGGCTATCCGGAAACTTTTATCTCAATCCTGACGGAGTGCTGTATAAGAGAAACCACGATCTCGTGCTACTCAGATGCGTGGATGAAAAAGAGGCGAGTATGCTCATGGAGGAAGTCCATGAGGGCACATTTGGTACGCACGCCGGCGGGCATGCCATGACGAGAAAAATCCTGAGAGCAGGGTATTACTGGCTGACTATGGAGTCGGATTGCTTCAGATTCGCGAAGAAATGTCATAAGTGCCAGATTTATGCTGATAAAGTTCATGTGCCGTCGTGCCCATTAAATGTCATGTCCTCCCCTTGGCCGTTCTCCATGTGGGGCATTGACATGATAGGCAAGATCGAGCCCACCGCATCCAATGGTCATCGTTTCATTCTGGTAGCTATCGACTACTTCACCAAGTGGGTGGAGGCAGTCTCGTACGCTAATGTGACCAAGCAGGTGGTAGCTAAATTCATAAAGAGGGACATCATCTGTCGCTATGGAACTCCCGAGCGGATCATTACTAATAATGGTTCGAATTTGAACAACAAGATGATGAAGGAGCTGTGCCAGAGCTTCAAGATTGAACACCACAACTCATCTCCTTACCGGCCGAAGATGAATGGCGCTGTTGAAGCGGCCAATAAGAACATCAAGAAGATTGTTCAGAAGATGGTTGTGACGTACAAAGATTGGCACGAGATGCTGCCGTTTGCCTTGCACGGTTATCGTACGACGGTGCGTACGTCGACCGGGGCAACTCCTTTCTCCTTGGTGTATGGTATGGAAGCTGTCCTACCGTTAGAAGTGGAGATTCCCTCTTTGCGAGTTTTGGTTGATGTAAAACTTGATGAGGCAGAATGGATTACGAACCGCTTGAACCAGCTCAGCCTGATGGACGAGAAGAGGTTAGCATCGATTGCATTTGGTCGTCTGTACCAAAGCCGAATGAAGAAAGCTTACGATAAGAAGGTGCGTCCTAGAAGCTTTCAGACGGGTGATCTCGTCCTGAAGAAGATTCTTCCGCCACACTCCGATCACCGGGGCAAGTGGACTCCGAATTACGAAGGGCCGTATGTCGTCAGCAAGGTCTTCTCAGGAGGAGCTTTGTTGTTATCCACGATGGATGGTGAAGATTTTGCATCCCCGGTAAACGCGGACGCAGTTAAAAAATACTTTGCTTGAAAGAGACCCGCTGGACAAAAAAGAAAGAGTCCAGGCAAAAAAGGGGCATCCCGGCGAACCAAAAACAGAATAAAAGGTTCGGGCAAAAATTAGGGATATATTGAAAAAATGTACACCCGCGAAGTCGAAAACCTACACTGGGCGGCTTCGGCAAAAAAGGGTATCCCGGTGAACCGAAAACCCGAAAGGGCGGTTCACGCAAAAGTTAGGGATTCGAATAAGCAAATGACTGCGTTCCGCGTATGGACTTTCATTGTTTGGTGGTTCGGAAGACCTGAGGGCCGTTCATCTGACTCAATCTCTTCCAAAGCTGAAGCGTCGGAGAGGTATCAAAGTCGAGTGGGTCTTAGAGGGATCAACTCATGGTGTTCGTCTACGCCTCGATTGCCGACATTTGTATATACTGATGTATATTTATGTTTTCTTTTTCATGCGGCTTCCTCATTCCAGGAGTTTGCCTCTGTTGTAAAACACTTTTGCCCATTCAGGGGTTCATCATCAATAAAATGCACATTATTCAGCCATTCTACTTGTCTGTTTAGCATTTATCTGTTTTGTTTACGAATGAAAACGCCGATGTTTTTGATAAAATGCGCATACATAAACTTACGGGCCTAGGCCCATTGATTGTTGAAACAATTGATTAATTGAATATTGTCGCGAGATAATAATCTGGATAGGACCCTTTGAGGAGGGAGTCTTGTCTTGTTTGTTTGTGTTGTTGCAGGTGTAGCACCTTCCGGAAGATGTGCAGAGCGCACCCCCGGAGCAGGATTCTCCCCAGCACCGGGTCGCAAGTGCAGGTTTCGTAGGGAATTGGTCGTGCGCCGAAATATGCAGTAACTAATGGTGTCAGACTGAAGTCTCCAGTGGAATTGAGATTCCCCACCAGAGTCATGTTCTCTCCTGAAGTTGGATGATTCCCTCTTCCCCAGTAGAATGACGGTGCAGCTGATGTTGTATTCCCCTGCAGAGTTGCACTCTCCCCCGAAGTCAGATGATTCTTTCTTCCCCGGCGAAATTGAAATTCCGCACCAGAGTCGTACTCTCCAGTGAAGTAGAATGATTTCTCTCCCCGGCTGAGTCCGCAGAAAAGCAGAATCCTTGGAAGCAGTTGGGACCGTGAGTGGTTTTCCTAGCAGATGTTGAACAGCTGATGCTGTATCTCCCCAGAGTCGTACTCTCTCCAGCGAAGCAGAATGTTTTCCTCAGCCGAGTTCGCAGATGTCCAAGAGAGCCGAGTCCTTGGAAGTTGATCAGATCATGATTGGTTTTTCCCCAGTGGAGTGTGGAGCAGCTGAAGTTGTTTCCCCACAGAGTGGTTATCCCCAGAAAAGTAGCCGAGACAGCCACGCAGTCTATTCTTGCGATGGATATCAGCAGGTCCAAGTTCTCGTAGAGCTTCGGTCCCCCGGAGCTGATCAACCGAAGTTGTTTTCCATGCAGCAGTCCGCGGAAGATCAATTCCCCAGACAGAGCCTGATTGATATTGGCGTGTCCACATTTTCCTCAGCAGGATGATTCCTCTACCTGAGTAGTTCTTTCTCCTTGACAGGAGAATTCCCCTTCGGCATTTATTTTGCTGACGGGATCGCATCACTGTGCATGACTGCATGGCATTTAACATAGCATTTAACACTGCATAGCATTGTGCATGATTGCATAGCATTGTGCGTGATTGCACAGCATTTAGCATAAACGCATATCATTCCCACCGTGTGGGGCATGGCGCAGAAGCATACGCATCATAAGCATGATCCATGTTACTATCATTCTGGTTTTACAGGTGTTCAGCCAAGAGACCAGTTGCTCAGGATGATTCCTGACTTTCTCTCCAACGAGGTCACTTTCTTAGGATGATTCTTAAGACCCCGGTGTGATCCCCACAGTCGCCCGCTCAAGATGATTTTTGAGATCCCCAGCGAAGTCTTTAGTTCAAGACGATTCTTGAATTCCTCAGCAGGGTCGTTTGCTTAAGATGATTCTTGAGACCTCAGTACAACTTCCCGAGTTGTTTGCTTAGGATGATTCTTGAGCTCCCCAGTAGCGTCCCCCAGCAAGAGTTGCCCAGGAAGATTTCGGGGATCCCTAGCAGAGTGAAGTCTCCAGAGAGGTTATCAGTTCAGGATGATTCTTGAAGGTGCCCGACGGATTTGTTTGTTCAAGATAATTCTTGAAGTCCTTAGCAGCGTGATATGTCTGCTCCAACAGTGATGTCTAATCTGAAGATTGATTTCGTAAAACGCCTGAGGGCGATATCAGAAGGTTCCTGTGAGTTCAGATGTCCTTGTTGATGAAGCAACGTGTGGCTGAAGACAAGGTTCCAAATTTTGTATTCAAGATGATCCGTGTTGGTTGTCCTGAGGAGATGATTGATTGCGATCAAGTGGATAGTGTTTCTTCTTACTGAAGTCGAAGATGTTTCTCCAGCTGAAGCGGAGTTTTGCCTGAAGGCAAAGTGTTTGAACCCCCGTAGAGTCATGAATGGCTCAGGATACCATTTCTTCAGACTGAAGTCGAAGATACCTCCTGCAGAGTTACCGACGGGCAAAGTTTACATCCTTGAAGGTCAAGGATGTTTCTCTAGCTGAAGCTGGAAATAGCCGACGGACAGGGTTTCATCTATCTTCAGAAGAACTTGAAGATTCTCCAGCGGATCTGGAGTGGCCAGGGGCCAGGGTTCCATCTATCTTCAGAAATACTTGAAGATTTTTTCTAGCTGAAGCTGGAAGTGGCCAGGGGCCAGGGTTTCAAATATCTTTAATGTTAAAGTTCTATGGCGGGCAGTGTGCAACAGTATTCCGATGTTCGTTATGGTCCTGAGGGTGAACCCCAGATCAGAGTGTGCTCGGTTAAGTCTCTCATTCCCAGTGGAGTAGTTTCAAATACGCAAGTATACCTTTTGTTCCATTCACCAGGGGTGAACCCCAGGTCAGAATTGTTCAGGGTTGCATCATTTTGTCCAGCGGCGAGGTTGGATGTTTGTTCGACGGCGAGGTTGAACGTTTGGATTTGGCGGCGAGGTCAGGTCATCATTTTGTCCAGCGGCGAGGTTGGATGTTTGTTCGACGGCGAGGTTGAACGTTTGGATTTGGCGGCGAGGTCAGGTCATCATTTTGTCCAGCGGCGAGGTTGGATGTTTGTTCGACGGCGAGGTTGAACGTTTGGATTTGGCGGCGTGGTCAGGTCATCATTTTGTCCAGCGGCGAGGTTGGATGTTTGTTCGACGGCGAGGTTGAACGTTTGGATTTGGCGGCAAGGTCAGATCATCATTTGGCCAGCGGCGAGGTTGGATGTTTGTTCGACGGCGAGGTTGAACGTTTGGATTCGACGGCGAGGTCAAATTATGTTTGTTTGACGGCGAGGTCAGACTCTTTAAATCCCCAGTAAAGATGATGTTTGTACGACGGCAATGTCGAGTGTCTCTAAGAGGATGTTTGTTTCCGACGGCGATGTCAGATTCAGTTTTCCAGCGGCGATGTTGGGCGTGTCGAGGTGATCCAGTCTTCCGACGGCGATGTTAGGTGACGCAGATCCTTTAGTTCTCCAGCGGCGATGCGGGGTACTTCGTTTAGAGATGTATTTTCTCCAGCGGCGATGCAGGGTATTTTGTTCAGTGTTGTATTCTCTCCAGCGGCGATGCGGGGTATTTTGTCCATTGTTGTATTTTCTCCAGCGGCGATGTTGGATATTTTGGTGATTCAGGTTTAGTCTTCCAGCGGCGATGTTGGGTGATGTGGTTGTCTGAAGGCAATATCAGAAGAAGTTAACGAGGATGACTGGCGGCGATGTCAGAGCAGTATCTCTCCAGCTAGCGGTCGTGCAGCTAGCATTGCAATATTCGAAGATTTGTTCCCCGCAGAGTACCGTGTGCTCGTGCAGTTGGCAAATTTTCGGGTTTACCGGTATTCAATCGTCTCGCACCTTGATTGGTTGAGAGTCGTTCGCTTCTCACCCAGTCAGGTTCAAGCCGTTTGAATAGGGGCAGCTGTTGCACCCCAAAATTTGACCAACAATTATTTATCCATCTAGTGTTTGAAAATGGATACCTTCATCAGAAAGTTCAAGAGATCCTCAGAGGAAGTGGATTGGAACCAGGGTTGTGTGCTTCACAGCTTGAGAGTTGTGGGTGCCCCTCAGATGATTCTGAGACTTTGAGAATGAACTTGATGTTTTGAGAAAGCCTACGAGATGTCTTGATAGCCATCATGAAGCCCAGAGAAGTCATTATGCAAGAATTCAGAGGATTCAACCATGAATGGTAGAATTAGAGTTTTGACTGGGTCAACCCTAAATCAGCTGAAGATTTGGAGAAGGTTGAGACCTAATCCAAGGGCCATGAGATCATGGAATGATGCATAGAGATGTTATAAAGATGATTCCTAGACCAACTCATCATGATTGAGGAGTTTGAGAAGTTTCAAGTCAGGGTTTCCAAGGATTGTCAGTGAAAAAACCCTAATTTGATCCCTATCTTCCAGGCAGTTTTAGCTCTAGATGTGATTGATATCTCATCTTCCCCACAACATGAATGTTGTAGAGCTTGTTCTTAGCTTTAATTTGAGTGGTGGAAGTCCTTGATAGGAGTTACAGAGCTCAAGTTATGGTTTTGACAAATTACAGGTCAGCTGAGGTGTGTGAATCTGGGTCCTTGAAAGTCACCCAACTTGCAGACAACTTTTGCCCTAGTAGGATGATTCCTATGATTTCTTGGTCAACATGAATGTTGAAGGGCATCTTCTTAGCTTTAATTTGAGTGGTATAAGTCCTTGATAGGATTTGTGGAACTCAACTTATGGTTTGAACAAGACAGGGGTATTTTGGTCATTTGTCAGTTATAGGTCATTTTAGCCAATGTCTAAAACTCCTATTTCCAAGCCTCAAATGGAAAAACTCAAAACATGAAAGTTGTTCAAAATGTGATTTTAAGTCTAGGAAGAAGGTCACAAATTGTTGGAAAAGCTCATAGCATGAAGTTACATGATTGGTCAAAAATGAACTAAAAATGGCATATAAGTTTGAAAAGTTGAATTTGAAAATTGGTTTGGAGGATCTAGGAATCCAAAATAGGTCATCCAATATATCATTTTGATTGGAAACATTATTTTGAGAACTTTGGTTCAAATAGATTTTCCATTTGAGGCCTAAAAAAGGGACTTTCTTTGTAAACCTATTACTTGCATTATAAGGCAATGTTGAAAAACCTTACACAAGCCAAATGTAAGGGCTGATTTCCTTCATACACACTTGATATCTCATGTAAAGACATATTCAAGGGATTTTGGCAAGGTATGAAAGAAGATATCATGATATTTCAAGTTCTCATGTGGTGATATTTTCAACACTTTCTAGATGATTCTAGAATGATCTAGTTGTTTCCATCCATCATTATAAAAAGAGTGAAGCACAAGGAGGAAAAGGTTGGTGATAGCAAGAGGATTCAGAGGGGAAAGAAAGAGAGAGGCAGCCATTGAAGAGGTTTCTTCAAAGTGAAGCAATTCTGATTTTCTTCCATTGTAGATCTTCCCCTTCATCACAAGTGCAAACAGAAGGCTATTGATCATCCAAGGACCATTTGGAGGAAGTTTCAAGGCCTGAAAGCAACCACACGAGTCTCCACCATAAGCTCTTGACAGGTTTTTTCTCTTCTCTCTTTCACTGTAATTATGCATAGGTAGATCGCATGTTAGGTTTAGAATGGCTAGGCTAGACTAGGTGATGAAATTCTGAAGGTTAGAGCCAATTCCATGAAGTTTGATAGCAGGTGCAAGAACCTGTTGTGATCAAGAACAGGCTGGTTTAGTGGTTTTAGAACATGATTAATAGCTCAGGATGGTAGGCATAACATAGAGAACAAGATTGGATCATCCAATTTGAGTTTTAGAAGCTTTGATTTCAGAGAAGTATGGTGGTACCCGAGCTTTGAGGTTCTTTGTTTGAAGGATTCATGGAGAATTAAGGAAAACTACTCGTCCAACCTTATTCCTCTTGATGAGTAGCCATTTTTTCCTTTTGGAATTATTGAGAATCATTGCGTGTGGAGGGAGAACGAACCAGTGGAAGTTCGTGCATGAAGAGCTGCGCCTGAAAACCCTAGGGATCCATCTGGGACGATGACCAACGTCCGTTGGATATTTCTGGAACGCTTGACTAATTCGTTGCATCCAACGGCGCAGATTGAATGAGGAAACGGAGGGAATTTTCAAAAACCTAAACGCTGCGTTTGGTTTAGTGGCTGGTCCTGGGCCCAGCTGTTCTATCCGCACCCCCTTTTAGTTGGCCCAAATAAAGTGAACTGCGCGCCTGTTCTATTCTCACCCCTCCCTCATTTTCTTTATTTTTTTATTTTTATATTGTTTTACATTTTTTTATGAACTTTAAAAATTCATTACAAATTGATAAATGATGATTTTTTGGTCATTCTTTTTTCTATGATTAGATAATTTTGTGTAGAAAAATATAAAAATAAAAATGAAATTTTATTTTTAATGTGGAATTAATGGTGGTATTTTCTTTTAAATAGGGTATTTTATTTCTTTTAGTTTGTACCTTATCTTGCAAGAATTGTTTTAGGACCTTCCCTTAGGTTTTTTAATTCATTCTTTTTTGTGTGATTAGATATTGAACCCTAGTTTCATGTAGGATTTATCCCTTGATTTTAGAAGTAAAATTTGATGTAGTTTGATTGTTAGACATTTAGGTGCTCTAATTAGGGTTTTAGGTAGTGTAGGTAGACTTGAACAAAATTGTTTTGGGGTTTATAGGCCAAATTAGTGTATGGGGAATATATGGGTTAAGGGTAAGTATGTATAGAATCCCCTAGAATTTTACTAGAATATTGCATGGTGTTTTAGTATTTTTCATTGATTTTTGAATGTATGGATAGTATGTGTGTTGCTTAAAGGCATAAGTGTATTGTTGTGTTTTCTTTCCTTCTCTTTTGAGTGTGTGAGCTTTGAAGATTGAGTTGAAGACCTTGTGGATCATCATGGAAGCTTTGAAGACCTTGCAGAGGAGTCTAGCATAGTTTTTGTTGTTTTGTTTATAGGTGCATAGGCAGAGCCCTAGATAGAATACTTTGTTCAATAAACAAGGAGTGTCTTGTTCACCTCCTTCCTTCTCTGTGACATAGAGTCCCTTAAGGGTATTCACCTCTCTCCTTCGGAGGGATTAGTGACCTGGCCCTATAAGGTAGAACTTTGAGAGAGCCTTTCCTTTGATGTTAAGTTCTCAATGGCATCCTTTGGAAGTCAGTGAGTACTGTAACATCCTCACCTCATCTTATGGACTGAATCTTGTTTGCTGGAGCATTTGAGCCCTTGGAGATAGAAGCTGAAGCTTTGAAGAGGATGATTCCTTGAAGATTATTGAAGTCTGAAGACTTTGTGAAGATCAAGTTGATACTTGAAGATCCCTGAAGATAGTGAAGCCTGAAGGTAGAGCTGATCAAAGGAGCTGAAGCTCAAGGGAGAAGATGAGTTGATACTCATGTTGTAGGGTTGATACCTGGAAAGCAAGTGATCTCTGAAGTCTGAAGACTGAGTAGCTGCTGGAGGAGCTGAGGCTTTCTTCTGTTTTCTTTGATGTATTGTGTGTTTTGTCTGATTTGTCTGCTGCATTAGATTAAGCACATTTAGAATAAGTTCAGTCTAAGAGCATGAGTGCATCTGATTGTATTGTTACTGCCTGGCTTTGCTTGCGGGTATTCGGTAGAGCCCAGCTCCCTTGCCCATGTGTTTATTTTGCCTGATGGTATTTCATTTCTTTCATCTGTATGATTGCAGTTTACTGTTTTTGCTTGATAGCATGTTGTTTATTTCAGTATGATTACTGTTATTTCATGACTGGCTTGAGGTCGAGACGAGCTTGTGGAGGCTGAAGCCCCACACACATTTCCTCCCTCACTTGCATTGCATGCATTTTACTGTTAAAGCTGATGCTTTTGTCTGTTGTGGTGTATCATTGATATGATCCCTTAGGACTCTCATTTCCTCTGATGAGGATTTGATGATAGACTTTTAGGTTGAAACCTATGCATGACAACATCTAGGAGTTCCCTGTTCAAACCTCGACCATAGGATGAATCCATGGCATGATAACAGTAGGACTTGATAGTCTCCCTCCTAGTTGGGCCTGTTCTCTTCTCATCTCGAAGCAGTTTAAGATACAGTAATCGTGAATGATTTCTTTCGTACGTTACGAGCCTTAAGCTATCTGAGAAAGGATTGTGGGAGAGTTTCTTTTCCACAGTCTGGATGTTTAGTATGGTACCCTTTGGGTGACATGCGACGCATTCACTCTCAGGTCATAGTCTCTAGTGCGGTCGAAATCGCAAACACAATAAAAAACACTTCTTTTAGGAGATAACCCGTAGTTTCCCGAACTACGTTTGCTCTGATCTTTCATACCAGATGAAAGTACGTAGGCATAGGATGCGACGTCCTAGCGAGCAACCTTCCCCAACCTTCACCCGTAGTTAGCCGAACTACGTTGACTCTGATTTCTCATTCTCTGATGAGAATACGTAGGCATAAAGTGCGACGCTTTGCCGAGTCATTTTTCTTTCCTTTTTCAGCCAGCCTTGATAGCTAGATAGATTATAACCAACCCGTCCAAGTAAACAAACAAGCGAGGATCCCGTCGAGTACGACGGACGTGAGGGGTGCTAATACCTTCCCCTTGCGTAACCGACTCCCGAACCCAGACAATGGTTGCGACGACCTTGTCTTACCCTTATTCGTCAGGTTTTTCCGATCGTTTCCTTTCCCGCTCTGAGGGATAAATAACGAAAGGTGGCGACTCTTCTGTTTTGCCGGCACCTTATTTTCGCGCAAGCGACACATGCATACTCTCACAATTTCACAATCTCATCATTCACACATAAGCATCTCTTCATGCATATGTCATATATTAATGTGACTCAACAACTCAATGCAACTCATGCAATGCGGTACCGACTCTCGTTATCTTTTTTCGGTTTTTACATTAAACCGGGTCCACACTTCTAGACCGATAACCCGTTATCTTTTTTCGGTTTTTACATTAAACTGGGTCCACACTTCTAGACCGATACCCACAAAGGCCCGTCCTCTAAGCCTTCAAACCCACACTTCTAGGTTTAGGACAAGCCACTAGTTTCCACGAAACTAACAGACATTGCCTCTTGACTAAATGATGCATGTACAATCAACCACAACAAATACACTTAAGACCGACATCTTAATCTCATGCATTTACATAATTCATCTCTTCAAGAATTACACAATGATTGCACATACAAAATATATCACACAATCAAGGTATTCACATCACAATACCATTTATACAATTATAAGTCATGCACACATATCCACAATGTTCTCATGCATACTCATCACATAATTGTATACCCATTAAGCATTCGCAAGTTCATTAGACAATACACATACATTCATCATTGTATTCACATGTATTTCTATTTATCATAATTAATACGCATCGCACATCAACTAGGATTCACGCCCGGAGGCTACCCACAGTACACATCATCACAATAGATCATATCTATATCATATCATAGAGGTATTAACCTATGTGAATCAATCAAACAATCACCACATGAGCAACACAGCAAAAGAAAAATGTTGTCACATTCGTCTTCATTCGCCTGGCGAACCCTCGCAGCGAACCTTCGCCTGGCCTTCGCCTGGCGAACTCTCTCAGCGAACACTCGCTAGGCTTCGCCTGGCGAGACTTCCCAGCGAGCCCAAGTCAGTAGCTACTGACTTCATTCGCCACCATTCGCCAGCACCTTCGCCTGGCGAACTCGCCAGCGAAGTCCACTGGAACTTAATCATAATTATTCGCCAGCATTCGCTAGGCTTCGCCTGGCGAAGCTTCGCCTGGCGAAGCTTCGCCTTCGCTCGCCTGGCGAGAGCCAGCGAACCTGCGCAGAACAGAACCCTATTCTGCCTCTCCTTCATCAATCCATCATCAACCAAACCTCAAACATCCCAATCAGTACAAATAACACCAATACATGTTACCCGACTATTCTACGGCATTATTGCTCAGTTTCAACCGATTAAATCATCAATCTACCGATTTATCCAACATTTTCCCTAAATGGAAAGTGATGAAAACTCTACCAAAACCCCAACCCAACATACATAACATCATGCAATGATCAAATAGAAACATTTCTCACCCTTACCTCGATTAATCAGAGCTTTGATGTTGGTTCTTGATGATTTTTCCACTTTTCCTCTTCTTCTCCTCTCTTTCTCTTCTTTCTTCTTTCTTTCCTCTTTCTCTCCAAATGTTTTCTCTAATTTCCTTTCTCTTCTTTCTCACTTATATATCCCTTTTATTTTCTTTCCTTCCAATTTCCTTTCAATTCTCTATTAATTCCAATTAATAAAATTAATTCCAATATTAACATAAAATCCCACTAAATCAATTAATTACTACAATTAATTATTTAATGAAATTTGGGTTGTTACAACTCTCCCCCACTTAGGAATTTTCGTCCTCGAAAATGTTACCTGATTCAAACAGTTCTGGATAAGACTCCTTCATCTGGATCTCAAGCTCCCACGTAACATTTCCACCAGCCGGTCCTCCTCAAGCGACCTTCACTAAAGCAATCTCTTTACCTCGAAGCTGTTTCAATTTCCGATCCTCAATCTGCATAGGTGATGTCTCAACAGTCAGGTTATCTCTCACCTGCACATCATCTATTTGGACTACATGAGACGGATCCGCAATGTATTTCCTCAACTGAGATACATGGAATACGTCGTGAAGATTAGCAAGCGACGGTGGTAAAGCCACACGATAGGCCACTTCTCCTATCCTTTGCAAAATCTGATAAGGACCAATGAAACGCGGCGACAACTTGCGCGACTTCAGTGCCCTACCAACACCTGTCATCGGAGTGACTCGAAGAAACACATGATCTCCCTCTTGAAATTCAAGTGCCTTCCTCCTCTTGTCATAATAACTCTTCTGACGACTCTGAGTAATTCTCATCTTCTCTTGAATCATCTTGATCTTATCAGTAGTTTGTTGAACTAACTCGGGTCCAACAACAGAACTCTCTCCGGACTCGAACCAACACAATGGTGTCCTACACCGCCTACCATACAACGCCTCAAATGGTGCCATACCAATACTCGAATGGAAACTGTTGTTGTAGGTAAACTCAATCAAAGGCAAGTAGCTATCCCAAGCTCCTCCTTTTTCCAATACACAAGCTCTCAAAAGATCTTCAAGCGACTGAATCGTCCTCTCCGTCTGACCATCAGTCTGAGGATGATACGCTGAACTCAAACGCAACTTAGTACCCAAAACACTCTGCAGGCTCTCCTAAAATCTCAAAGTAAACCGCGGATCTCTATCCGAAACAATACTTAACGGAATACCATGCAGACACACAATCCTCTCAATATACAACTTAGCCAACTTCTCTAAAGGGTAATCCATACGCATAAGAATAAAGTGAGCAGATTTAGTCAACCTATCCACGATAACCCAAATAGCCTCAAAATTACTCGGCGTCCTCGGCAAACCCGATACAAAATCCATGGAGATACTATCCCATTTCCACTCAGGAATAAACAACGGCTTCATCAAACCCGATGGCTTTTGATGCTCAATCTTTGACTTCTGGCAAGTCAAACAAGAATATAAAATTCCGCGATATCCTTCTTCATACTAGGCCACCAAAATACTTTCCTCAAACCCTGATACATCTTAGTAGCACCCGGATGAATACTCAATCCGCTACGATGTCCTTCCTCAAGGATGCTCTTCTTAAGCTCAACCATGTTCGAAACACAAACTCGATCCCGACATCTCATAATACCATTCTCATCAATCCGAAAATCACCACCTTGGCCTTGGTTGATTAAAGTCAACCGATCAGTTAAGCTCAAATCCGATTTCTGTCCTTCTCAAATTTCATCCAAAATACCACTTGTAAGCTTTAACATACCCAACTTAAATCCAAAAGAAGTTCTCTCACATACCAAACTCAAATCTCGAAATTGCTCGACCAATTCTAACTCTTTCACCATCAACGCCGACATATGCAATGATTTTCGACTCAATGCATCCGCTACTACATTCGCTTTACCCGGATGGTAGTTCAAGGCAAAATCAAAATCCTTCAAAAGTTCAAGCCATCTTCTTTGTCTCACATTCAATTCCTTTTGATCAAAAAGATATCTCAAACTCTTGTGGTCACTAAACACTTCAAATCTTGCGCCAAATAAATAATGCCTCCAGAGTTTCAACACGAACACAACGGCGGCCAACTCTAAGTCATGCGTCGGATAATTCTTCTCATGCACTTTGAGTTTCCTCGAAGCATAAGCTACAACTTGGTTATTCTGCATCAACACACCTCCTAAACCCATCAAAGAAGCATCACAATACACAACGAATGGTTCTTCTGGATTTGGCAGAATCAAAACAGGAGCTGTCGTCAACCTTCGCTTAAGTTCTTGAAAACTCGCTTCACACTTGGCGTCTCAAACAAAGGCTTGACCTTTCCTAGTCAACTGTGTCAACGACAACGATAACTTGGCAAATCCTTCAAT
Source organism: Lathyrus sativus (assembly GCA_963859935.3). Classification (NCBI taxonomy): domain Eukaryota; kingdom Viridiplantae; phylum Streptophyta; class Magnoliopsida; order Fabales; family Fabaceae; genus Lathyrus; species Lathyrus sativus. The sequence continues at coordinate 287,268,985 of OZ012740.1, forward strand.
AAACTTCCGATAATAACCAGCTAAACCAAGAAAACTTCTGATCTCAAAAACTGACTTCGGAGTCTCCCATTGCGACACCGCTTCAACCTTCGACGGATCGAACGCAATACCACTACTAGAAATCACATGACCAAGGAAACTAACTTCCTTCAACCAAAATTCACACTTAGAAAGTTTCGCGAACAACTGCTTCTCTCTCAGCACAGATAACACAATCTTCAGATGCTCGGCATGCTCTCCTTCGCTCTTCGAATAAACCAAGATGTCGTCGATAAACACCACCACAAACTTATCCAAATAAGGATGGAAAATCCTATTCATGTACTCCATAAATACACCTGGTGCATTAGTCACGCCAAATGGCATCACGGAATACTCATAGTGTCCATACCTCATCCGAAAGGCCGTCTTCTAAATATCCTCAGCTTTCACATGGATCTGATGATACCCAGATCTCAAATCAATCTTGCTGAACACGCTTGCACCAACCAACTGATCCATCAGATCATCAATCCTTGGAAGTGGATACTTATTCTTAATAGTCACCTTGTTCAACTGTCTGTAATCCACACAGAGCCTCATAGAACCCTCTTTCTTCTTAACCAACAACACCGGTGCACCCCACGGTGACACGCTCGGACGAATAAACCTCTTTTCAAGCAAATCCTCAAGTTGACTCTTCAACTCTTTTAACTCCGAGGCCGACATACGATATGGAGCCATCGATATCGGACTAGTTCCAGGAATCAAATCTATCGAAAACTCCACTTCTCGCTCCGGCGGTAAATCCTTTATCTCTTCAGGGAATACTTCCGAAAAATCTCTAACAATGGGAAAAGCATCAATCTCTTCACTTTCACTAGTCCTCAAAGTTGCCATAAGCATAAATACCTTAGCCCCATCTTGTATCGATTCCTTCACTTGTTTCCTCGTCATAAACAATTCCCTTTCAACATCCGAGTCGGGAAAAATAACCGTTTTGTCAAAACAGTTAATATACACACGATTGAATTTTAACCAATTCATTCCAAGAATGACATCCAGTTGATCTAAATGAAGACACACTAAATCAATCCCAAAATCTCTACCGAAAATACTCAACGGGCAATTCAAGCAAACATACGGTGTAGTTACCGAACCCATAGCAGGAGTATCAATAACCATACCGCCACCAATCACAGACAACTCAAGATTCAACCTTCTAACACAATCCAAAGAAATAAAAGAATGCGTAGCTCCGGTGTCAATTATAGCGATCAAAGGTGTACCATTAATGAAGCACGTACCTCAGATCAATCGATCGTCGCTAGCAGTCTCAGATCCAGATAGAGCGAACACTTTCCCGCTCCCTTGATTCTTCTTCGGCTTATCGCACTTGGTACTGATGTGCCCTCGCTCACCACAGTTATAGCAAGTAACACCCGCACCGCTTCTACACTCTAGAGCCTTGTGGCCTGGCTTGCCACACTTAAAACACTTCTGTTCAACACTTTTGCACTCCGGAGCATGATGCCCCGCTTCACCACAAGTGTAACACCTAACCGGGGTAGAAACTCCCCCACTTGGCTTCTTGCCAAAACCAACCTTTTGTTTCCCCTTATCGGCAGGAGTTACGTAAGGTTTTCCTCTGAATTGTCCTTTTCCTTTCTTATCACTTAGGCTCTTGTAGTGGCTAGACCTAGCCCTACTGTCTTCGTCATAAATTCTGCTCTTGTTAACCAACTCAGAAAACCGTCTGATTTCCTGGTACCCAATAGCTTATCTAATCTCGGGTCTCAAACCGTTCACAAACTTGAGGCACTTAGACCTCTCAGCATTACCAGTATTATAGTGAGGACAAAATTTGATCAACTCCTCAAATTTCGCCGCATACTCAGCAACCGTCGAATTACCTTGCTTCAACTCAAGAAATTCGATCTCTTTCTTCCCGCGCACATCCTCTGGAAAATACTTCTCCAGAAAGGTTTCTCTAAACAAATCCCACGTAATCACAATATCATCTTCCTCAAATCTTTGGCGAGTATTACCCCACCAATCTTCAGCTTCTTCTTCGAGCATATGAGTCCCAAACTGCACCTTCTGTGCATCCGAGCAATTCATAACTCGAAAAATATTTTCCACAGCTTTCAACCAAATTTGTGCCTTGTCCGGTTCATGAGTTCCCTTGAATACCGGAGGGTTATTCTTTTGGAATTTCCCCAAAGCACGGAATCCATCATCAGCATGATTCCTCACATTCACATTGGCCGGAGGATTCTGCCCAATTGCCCCCGCCAATCTCGTCAATGCCTCCGCAATCGCTTCGTCGTTCCTTCCTGCAACCATCTTACTAATTCCAACAACAGAACCACGTAAGATCAACCAATATTGATAATGCAACACACGCATATCAATAACACACAGGAAAAAAACACTCTAACAACTTGGCCGGACGGATCGACCTGCTCTGATACCACTATTGTAACACCCCCTTCTATACCCCAAATAAATGCATATAAAACAATTAAGCACATACAAATTATCAGAGTAAAAAGGTTTTATAATAAGGTATAAAAGACGAATGCCACAATTTCACCAATAAAACACTTTCACATTTTTCTCCATAAGATATGTAACATTTTCAAAATTAAGCGGAAGATCGAATCATTTAATCGTTTTCAAAATATGAATCCACGTACACACAAGTTAATCCAAATTAATACATCATATCAGTTAGATTACAGAATCACATCAACTGATACATCGCAATGTATCACAAAAGAATGACTATACTAGTCTAACTACCCGGTGTTACATATCAGAGCAGCAGACTCAAAAGAATGAAGAATACTTCACAAAAGGGACTCCAGCATCCTAATCTGCAATGCCTCGTAGAGCATTATAAAACAGCAGAAGGATGAGAAATATAACCATAATAATCAAAGCATAAGATTATATATATATATATATATATATATATATATATATATATATATATATATATATATATATATATATATATATATATATATATATATATATATATATATATATATATATATATATATATATATATATATATATATATATATATATATATATATATATATATATATATATATATATATATATATATATATATATATATATATATATATATATATATATATATATATATATATATATATATATATATATATATATATATATATATATATATATAGGTAATCAATACAAGTTCCTCTCCGTATTTCTCACCACAATTCAATTTCTTAGTCATATATATTTGCCACACATATAATGACAACACGAATATTTGTAAAGCATTTCCACATCATGCATACTCTCACAATTTCACAATCTCATCATTCACACATAAGCATCTCTTCATGCATATGTCATATATTAATGTGACTCAACAACTCAATGCAACTCATGCAATGCGGTACCGACTCTCGTTATCTTTTTTCGGTTTTTACATTAAACCGGGTCCACACTTCTAGACTGATAACCCGTTATCTTTTTTCGGTTTTTACATTAAACCGGGTCCACACTTCTAGACCGATAACCACAAAGGCCCGTCCTCTAAGCCTTCAAACCCACACTTCTAGGTTTGGGACAAGCCACTAGTTTCCACGAAACTAACAGACATTGCCTCTTGGCTAAATGATGCATGTACAATCAACCACAACAAATGCACTTAAGACCGACATCTTAATCTCATGCATTTACATAATTCATCTCTTCAAGAATTACACAATGATTGCACATACAACATATATCACACAATCAAGGTATTCACATCACAATACCATTTATATAATTATAAGTCATGCACACATATCCACAATGTTCTCATGCATACTCATCACATAATTGTATACCCATTAAGCATTTGCAAGTTCATTAGACAATACACATACATTCATCATTGTATTCACATGTATTTCTATTTATCATAATTAATACGCATCGCACATCAACTAGGATTCACGCCCGGAGGCTACCCACAGTACACATCATCACAATAGATCATATCTATATCATATCATAGAGGTATTAACCTATGTGAATCAATCAAACAATCACCACATGAGCAACACAGCAAAAGAAAAATGCTGTCACATTCGTCTTCATTCGCCTGGAGAACCCTCGCAGCGAACCTTCGCCTGGCCTTCGCCTGGCGAACTCTCTCAGCGAACACTCGCTAGGCTTCGCCTGACGAGACTTCCCAGCGAGCCCAAGTCAGTAGCTACTGACTTCATTCGCCACCATTCACCAGCACCTTCGCTGGGCGAACCTTCGCTATCCAACTTCGCCTGGCGAACTCGCCAGCGAAGTCCACTGGAACTTAATCATAATTATTCGCCAGCATTCGCTAGGCTTCGCCTGGCGAAGCTTCGCCTTCGCTCGCCTGGCGAGAGCCAGCGAACCTGCGCAGAACAGAACCCTATTCTGCCTCTCCTTCATCAATCCATCATCAACCAAACCTCAAACATCCCAATCAGTACAAATAACATCAATACATGTTACCCGACTATTCTACGGCATTATTGCTCAGTTTCAACCGATTAAATCATCAATCTACTGATTTATCCAACATTTTCCCTAAATGGAAAGTGATGAAAACTCTACCAAAACCCCAACCCAACATACATAACATCATGCAATGATCAAATAGAAACATTTCTCACCCTTACCTCGATTAATCGGAGCTTTGATGTTGGTTCTTGATGATTTTTCCATTTTTCCTCTTCTTCTCCTCTCTTTCTCTTCTTTCTTCTTTCTTTCCTCTTTCTCTCCAAATGTTTTCTCTAATTTCCTTTCTCTTCTTTCTCACTTATATATCCCTTTTATTTTCTTTCCTTTCAATTTCCTTTCAATTCTCTATTAATTCCAATTAATAAAATTAATTCCAATATTAACATAAAATCCCACTAAATCAATTAATTACTACAATTAATTATTTAATGAAATTTGGGCTGTTACAACCATCTCTATCCCATACAAAACAATCACTATTTATGCGCCACCAGCGCGACCTACCATCATCTTTACGAAGGCAGGACCTATACCTTATGAAAACTCCAAGGCGATCCCTTGGAACTATGGAGCGGAAGTCTACTGCAATGGACAGAAGCAGAAATTAAAAAGCTTGCCATTGGGCTCAGTTAACAACTTGGTGGGAACCGGGGGAATGACTCGGAGTGGGAGGATATTTGCACCTCCCGAAGTAAGTGTAGAAAGAGCTGATAAAGGTAAAGGGAAGGTAGTAGTGGAGGAAAGCTCTCAGGCTGGAGAAAAAGAAGTCGTGCTGAAAGATGCAGAAGAGTTCATGTGCCTAATAAGAAAGAGCGACTATAAGATCGTGGACCATCTACAACAGACGCCTTCAAAACTTTCTATCTTGTCGTTGTAGTTATGTTCCGAGGCTCATAGGAACGCCTTGCTCAGAGTCTTGGATAATGCTTATGTGCCACAAGAAATATCCGTCAATCAGTTGGAAGGAGTAGTGGCCCATGTCAATGCAGGGAATGGTTTGGGATTCACTGACCGTGATTTGACACCGAAAGGAAGGAATCATAACTTGGCTCTGCATATCTCTATGGAATGTAGAGGTGTCGTTTTTTCTCATGTATTGGTAGACACTGAGTCGTCATTAAATGTGCTACCCAAGAAAGCCCTCATGAAGCTAGACACTCGAGGGATAATATGTACGCCAAGCGATATGGTGGTCAGAGCTTTTGATGGGACAAGAAGGTCCGTGTTTGGAGAGCTAACCTTGCCAATTCAAGTCGGTCCTGAGGTTTTTGATGCGGTTTTCTATATAATGGATATCCAGCCGGCATATAGCTGTCTCTTGGGGCGGCCGTGGATACACTCAGCAGGAGCGGTGACGTCAACCCTACACCAAAAGCTGAAGTATATGGTGGGTGATAACATTGTGAATGTTTGTAGAGAGGAAGATATCATGGTAAGCCATCTGTCCTCATTCAAGTATGTGGAGGTCGATGGTGAAATTCACGAAACCTTGTGCCAAGCCTTTGAGACCGTCCAAATCAAAGAGAAAGCAACAGTTGAAGCCAAGGCGCCAGAAGTTTCTATGTCATCCTACAAGGAAGCCCAAGCTGTGGTGAAGTCTGGATCAGCGAAAGGATGGGGGGAGGTGATAAGCGTCCCCAACAAACAAGATAAGTTCGGATTAGGGTACAGCCCATACGCATCTTCTTCAAGCGCTCCTCGCTACAAAGGACCTATTCAATTCACCAGTGGTGGGGTGGTGTTCGAAGAGATCAACGCCGTATCTGACGAGGAAGGAGATAGTGACTGTGACATGGATGCATGGATCCAGCCATGCGTCCCCGGCCAAGGCTTGAAGAATTGGACCATGGAAGAAATTATCACTGCGACTTATGAAGAGTAATTGTTTTGTTTTGATTAATGTATTGCCATATGCCCTGCCCGGGGCATAATGGTCTTTATTTGTTGGGCCTTATCTTTTATGTGTGTGAACAACCCTTTTATCATTATCAATCAAAAAGCGTCTTTTCATTCAAGACTTTGTGATCCTTGTTTTTCTTATTTTTATTTCCAACAATAAAATGGCAATGTGGTTTGTGTTTGTTTGTTTGCATATCATTTAAGCATAAAATCATCATCATTGCAGGTTGCACATTTCATATACCATCGATTCAGACTCGTTTATGACTCGGTGTGACTTTGACAATCGGATCTTTCAAGCGGAAGGAGAGATTGACGAAAACGAAGACCTGCCCGAAGAGCTTGCCAGATTGTTAAAACAAGAGGAGAAGGTCATCCTGCCTCATCAGGAGGAAGTTGAAGTCGTCAACCTGGGAATAGAAGAGGATAAAAAGGAGGTCAGAGTAGGGGTTGCGCTGCAAAATGATATCAAGCAAAGATTGATTGAGTTACTCCAAGAGTATAAGGATGTCTTTGCTTGGTCATACGAAGATATGCCCGGACTCGACACAAATATTGTAGTTCATCGCCTGCCTTTGCGTGAAGAGTGTCCTCCTGTCAAACAGAAACTGAGAAGAACCAGGCCAGATATGGCAGTGAAGATCAAGGAAGAAGTCCAGAAGCAATTAGATGCTGGATTTCTTGCTGTGACCAACTACCCTCCTTGGGTCGCTAACATCGTGCCCGTGCCTAAGAAGGACGGCAAAGTCAGGATGTGTGTTGACTATAGGGACCTGAATAGAGCGAGCCCAAAAGATGATTTCCCGCTCCGCCATATTGACGTTCTCGTTGATAACACCGCATAATACTCAGTGTTTTCCTTCATGGACGGTTTCTCCGGATATAACCAAATCAAGATGGCACCGGAGGACATGGAGAAGACGACTTTTATCACGCCTTGGGGGACGTTTTGTTATAAAGTAATGTCTTTTGGGTTGAAGAACGTAGGGGCAACTTATCAGCGAGCAATGGTCACTCTCTTTCACGATATGATTCATCATGAGATTGAGGTCTATGTCGATGATATGATTGTGAAATCCCAAACGGAGGAGGAGCACCTGGTGAATCTTCTAAAGTTGTTTGAGAGGTTGAGAAAGTTCAAATTGAGGTTGAACCCGAATAAGTGTACTTTCGGCGTACGGTCAGGAAAGTTGTTGGGGTTCGTTGTCAGTGAGAAAGGTATTGAGGTCGATCCTGTGAAGATCAAGGCGATTCAAGAAATGCCAGCGCCAAAGACCGAGAAGGAGGTTCGTGGTTTCTTAGGTAGATTGAACTACATCGCAAGGTTCATATCTCACCTCACATCCACTTGTGAGCCGTTGTTTAAGCTATTGAAAAAGGATCAGGCGATTACCTGGAATGAGAATTGCCAGAGAGTATTTGAGAAGATAAAAGAGTATCTACAAGAACCTCCAATACTGATACCTCCGGTGGCTGGAAGACCGTTGATAATGTACTTAAAAGTTCTTGAGAATTCCATGGGTTGTGTTCTCGGTCAGCACGACGAGACTGGAAGAAAAAAGCATGCAATTTACTACTTGAGTAAGAAGTTCACAGACTGTGAATCCAGATACTCAATGTTGGAGAAAACTTGTTGCGCACTCGCTTGGGCCGCCAAACGCCTAAGACAATATATGTTAAACCACACAACCATGTTAATTTCAAAGATGGATCCTATTAAGTACGTATTCGAAAAGCAAGCACTATCAGGAAGGATTGCTAGATGGCAAATAGTTCTGACAGAATACGACATCCAGTACGTGCCTCAGAAAGCAATTAAAGGTAGTGTCCTGTCAGAATATCTCGTAGAGCAACCAGTCGATGACTACCAGCCAATGAAGTTTGATTTTCCTGATGAGGACATTATGTATTTAAAGATGAAGGATTGTGATGAGCCGTTGCCAGACGAATGTCCAGAGTTGGGTTCCCAGTGGAAATTAATCTTTGACGGTGCTGTTAACTCCTACGGTAGCGGGATTGGGGCAATCATTATGACTCCCCATGGTTCCCATATACCATTCACTGCAAGGCTAACATTCCCATGCACCAACAATGAGGCTAAATATGAAGCGTGTATCATGGGTATCGAAGAAGCAATCGGTTTGAGGATCAAGAACCTTGATATCTATGGAGATTCAGCTTTGGTGGTAAACCAGATCAAGGGAGAGTGGGAGACCCGCCAGCCTAATCTGATCTCTTACATGAATTACGCCAGAAGGTTGCTACCTTTCTTTGACCGAGTAGAGTTTCACCATGTACTGAGGGCAGAAAATCAGATGGCTGATGCCTTGGCTACATTGTCCTCGATGTACAAAGTAAACTTCTGGAATGATGCACCGAGAATTGTCATCTCACGCCTCGACAGGCCGGCTTTTGTTTTCGCAGTAGAAGAAACTTTTGATGATAAACCGTGGTTTTATGACATCTAGAACTTTCTCAAGAACCAAGAATATCCGCCTGGGGCATCGGCCCGGGATAAGAAGACCTTGAGAAGATTATCTGGTAACTTCTATCTGAATCCAGACGGTGTACTCTATCGGAGAAACTTTGACTTGGTGCTGCTAAGATGTGTGGACGAAAAAGAAGCAGGTTTGCTTATGGAAGAACTCCACGAAGGTGCCTTTGGAACACATGCAGGTGGGCATGCCATGTCTCGAAAATTATTAAGGGCGGGCTATTATTGGTTAACTATGGAGTCAGATTGCTTTAAATACGCCAAGAAGTGCCATAAATGCCAGATTTATGCCGACAAGATTCATGTGCCACATTGTCCTTTGAATGTCATGTCATCCCCATGGCCTTTCTCCATGTGGGGCATCGATATGATTGGAAAGATCGAGCCAACTGCATCTAATAGACATCGCTTCATTTTAGTAGCCATAGACTATTTCACCAAATGGGTCGAAGCAGCTTCTTACGCCAATGTCACGAAGCAAGTCGTAGCCCGGTTTATCAAAAGGGACATCATCTGTCGATATGGAATACCCGAGAGGATCATTACTGATAATGGTTCCAACCTGAATAACAAGATGATAAAGGAACTGTGCCAGAATTTCAAAATCGAGCATCACAATTCTTCTCCCTATCGTCCGAAAATGAATGGCGCTGTAGAAGCGGCTAACAAGAACATTAAGAAGATAGTACAAAAGATGGTTGTGACTTATAAGGATTGGCACGAGATGTTGCCTTTTGCTTTTCATGGATATCGCACCTCGGTGCGTACTTCAACTGGGGCAACTCCTTTCTCATTGGTATATGGCATGGAGGCTGTTCTGCCATTGGAGGTCGAGATCCCATCTTTGAGAGTTATGGCTGACGTCAAGTTGGATGAAGCAGAATGGGTGAAGAACAGGTTGAATCAACTCAGTTTGATGGATGAGAAGAGGTTGGCGTCTCTTGCGTACGGTCATATGTATCAGAGCAGGATGAAGAAAGCCTACGATAAGAAGATGCGTCCTCGAAGCTTTCAGACAGGCGATCTGGTGTTGAAGCGGATTCTCCCACCACAGAATGATCATAGAGGCAAATGGACTCCCAATTATGAAGGTCTGTATGTTGTAAGGAAGGTCTTCTCTGGAGGAGCCTTGCTACTTTCAACTATGGATGGTGAAGATTTTACGTCCCCTGTGAACGCGGACGCAGTCAAAAGATACTTTGCTTAAAATAGACCCGCTGGAAAGAAAAAGAAAATCCAGGCAAGAATGGGGCATCTCGGCGAACCATAAAGGGATAGGTTCGGGCAAAAATTAGAGATAAAAATAAAAAAATGTAAACCCGCGAAGTTGAAAACCCGCAAGGGCGATTCAGGCAAAAGTTAGGGATTTGAAAAGCAAATGACTGCGGCCTGCGCATTGATCTTTAAAGCATAGTGGATTATGGGAGAACTCGAGAAGCAGTCGTTCAAATCAATCTCTTCAGAAGACGAAGCATCGGAAAGGCGTCGAAGTCATGCGAGTCATAGTTGATTCGTTCTATGGTGGTTGTCTGTACCACATTGCCGACATTTTGATATTCTTGTGCATTTCTGTATATTTCTTACACAGCTTTCTCATTTCAGGAGTTGTGTCCCTTGTAAATTTGCCTATTTACAGGCCATTTATCAATAAAACATACTATCCAGAAAACCTTTTGTTTTGTTTTTACCGTTTTGTTTGCAAAAGACGCCTGATGTTTTTGATAAAACTTTGCATACATAAATTTGTGGGCTTTGCTATCTATAATTGAAACATTGTATTTGCTTGAATAACGTCTTAAGTGATAATTGAGATGGTACCTTCTGCATAAAACATACTTGTTTATTTGTTATTTGCAAGAGAACTTTCCTCGAGGCTTCTCCAGAAGTTCCTCATCTAAAGAAAGTGTGCAGTTTAAGTGGGTTCTCACCCCCAACAGTTTGAAATCTTGACAATCAAAGGATATCCTCAGCAGGTCAAGATTGACATCTCCAGCAGAGCAGGATCGTTTCCAGTGAGCGGGTGTGGGTTTATCCCTCAGCAGTGGAACAAATTCAGAAATTTGTTCTCCCCATAGAGTTTGAACAACTGGCTCCTTTTCCCCTCATAGTCTAGGTCATTGACTCATTCCTCAAGCGGAAGTTGTATTTGTTGAGTTTATTGCTCGTTTCCCCAAGCAAGGTTGATGTTGATTCCCTCATTGTCTAATCCCCAGCAGGGTGGATTTGCTCTTAGCGGAACAATTTTACCCGGAAGTTTGCTCAGAAGACCATCCAGGGTTTATTTTCCCCAACATTTGTACTAGACGTGTCTAGTCTTCTCCCCGGCAGAATTAATCCTTTCTCTTTGGCATTTATTTTGCTAAAGTGTTTCCTTTGCATTTGCATCATGCATAACATCCTCCCAAACGCGTAGCATTTCCATTTCGTATGGAGCATTACGCCATATTCAAACATATGCATGTATAACCTAAGTCGGGTTGCCACCCCTTTGTTTTCAAGCGTATCTCCAGCAGTTATCAGTATATTTCTCAATCCTGCGTGGTATCCAGACCTCCGGCCAGGTCATTGACAAATGTGTTCATCTTATCGGTCTCCCTAGCGGAGTCTATTTATTCAAGTTCATGTTTCCCCAACGGATTTCTTCACCCAGATGGTGAATCGACGAATATTCTTCTGAATTTAGGGTTGAGCCGACCTTTGGGTTCGATGCTCGCTTTTTAGCAAAATGAAGTGACAGTGAAGTCAAATGATTTTGATAGCTAGCGGCGAAGTTAGATCCTATTAAAAAATTGACGACGAAGTCAGATTATTAAAAAAATTGACGACGAAGTCAGATTATTAAAAAATTGACGACGAAGTCATATTATTAAAAAATTGACGACGAAGTCAGGTTATGAAAAAAATTGACGACGAAGTCAGATTATTAGAGAATTGACGACGAGGTCAGATTATGAAGAGAATTGACGACGAAGTCAGAATATGAAGAGAGTTGACGGCGAAGTCAGGCCATGTTGGGAATCGACGGCGAAGTCAGATCATGAAGAGAGTTGATGTCGAAGTCAGGTTATGTTGAGAGTTGACGACGAGGTCGAATTATGTAAAGAATTGACGGCGAAGTCAGATTATGAGAGGAGTTGACGGCGAAGTCAGATTGTGGAGGGGTGACGGCGAAGTCAGGTGTCCTACCAATTTGATGTTAAGGACTGACAGCGAAGTCAGGTGTTTTTCCAAATTTTATGTGGAGAATTGATGGCGAAGTCAGATCATGTAGAGGGTTGACGGCGACGTCAGAATGGTTTGAGAAATAACGGAGAAGTCAGATGATTTTAATTGACGATGAAGTCAGATTATGTTGTAAGTTGATGGCGAAGTCAGAGGATATGGAGGACTGATGGCGAGATCAGATGTTCTACCAATCAGATGTTTTTACAGATTATGTTGAATATTGACGGTGAGGTCAGATCTCACAGATTTGATGTTGAGTTCCGACGGCAAAGTTAGAATGCTATTAAGAGCTGACGGCAAGGTCAGGTGTTTGTATTTGATCGACGACTAATGGCGAAGTCAGATGTTCTACCTGATATAGGTGCCTGACGGCGATGTCAGAGGTTTCATTCTGCGGTTGACAAATTTTTGGGTTCTTTTGTATTCAATCACCTTTTACCTCGAATGTTTGAAAGCGTTTGCTTTTCATCCCTTCAGGTCCAAGTCGTTTGAATAGGGGCAGTTGTTGTACCCCAAAATTTGCCCTCTTTCAAGGCTTGACTCATTTCTTCATTTCTTTCAAATTCAATGACATAAGGGAATCCCATCATTCCAAATTTAAGATTCATGAATTCAAGGCTAGATTCAAGAATATTACAAAGAAAATTTCATGACATTTGCAAGAATGTCACATCTGTTACAAAATCCAAACTCTTGGTAATGCTTAGGAAATTAAGTTATTTCTAGTCTTAATTCAAGTTTCTAAAAATAACTTCATGTCATGGTACCCCCCATGCTCCATCAAGTCCACATGACCCTCTTTGTGCTTACAAATATGCAAGGAAAATATTTAAGAGCTAATTCAATGTTGGAATATCTCAAGATCAAGGCTATGCATACATTCATGGGCAATTTGAATATGGTCCAAAACAGCCTCATGCAAGAAGTGGCAATGTGTATCATATTATAAATTCATTTTATGTCACAAAACCAAGGCTATAAGCTTATGTTGATACATCTACACATCAAAAATCAGAATTTGAAAATGATGTTCAAAAGGTAGTGTATTGACTACATGAGTATGTCCAAACAAATCAACCAACCAATGGATACAAGGGTGAATAGAGAGGTAGAGTGCTGCTGAAGAAAATACAGCAAAAAAAAAACATACTATAAATGGAAGGAAAGTGGGGCTGCACCAAAAGGTGGTAAAAAGATATTGCCAAGAATGGAAATTCTGAAAATGGAGAAGTGTGCAAAGGCTGTGGTTTTGGTACAGCAGAAAATGCAGCAGAAAAGTGAGATAAGGAGGCTTGGAGGCTGCACAAAAGGATCATTCACTATCATTCATTACACATTCTACATACATTGGAAAACCAGAAAATAGAGAGAGCAAGAGAAACCCCAAAAACCAAAAAAATAGAAAGGAAGAAAGACCAGAAAAAAGAGAGTGACATAGAAGCACGATAGGATCATTGAGAAGCAAAACATTCATAACATAGAGTGAAGAGTGGAGAGCACATCCAACAAAAATTAGTGGAGGACTTGCAAGAAGGATAGAAAGCTCTTGGGTATCCATTTCATCAAACTTTTCTCTCTTTACTTTTTGCTTTTATATTCATTTTACTTCCTTTTTTTTGTGTTGTTGTGCTGAGTATATCATGTAAGGTTCTAAGGGGACCAAGAAACCATTTTAAGAACCAATTGAAAGGAAAGAAAACCACAAAAGACAGCAAAAAACAAGAGAAATATTGCATTTTTCGCTTCAGGTCGCGGCGCAAACATGCAAAAACCAGAATGAAAATTTTCCCAGTTCGCGGCGCGAACACCCTTTGCGGCGCAAACATGCAAAAACCAGAATGAAAACTTTCCCAGTTCGCGGCGCGAACACCCTTCGCGGCGCGAACATGCAAAAAACAGAATGTTCACTTTTCTCAGTTCGCGGCGCGAACTGATCAGTTTGTTTATTTTATTTTCTTGTTGTTTTTACCTTAAAAAAGTGTCGTTTTTTTTGCATGTCTCAATTTTTTTTAGCCGAATAACCCCATATGTTTGTATGATTTTAATATGTGAATATTGCTATTGTCCTTGTTGATTTTTGATTCCAAAAACTATTTTCAAGAAAACAAACTCTCGATTCTCATCGAGCCATTTTTGACCTTGTAAGCCGATTGCCTTGTGCGTCGCCATCGACCTTGCTCGCTTCACCTCAAACCTTTTTAAGCAATTAAACCCTTGACCCAACGTCAAGCGGATTTTCTCAAACGATTGTTAAGCCAATTCACCATATTTAATAAAAGGGTAAAGTTCTCTTTGTATTGAACTAAAGAGAGGGGATTGAGTGTAGACTTCTTCCTTTCTGAGTGTCGAGATGCTCACTGTAGTGTGGGTGGTTTTGATACTTGTCTTTCAATACGAAGACGTTTTCATCCACACCTTTTTCTCCTGAAAAACCACGGCCCCGTACCGAGTGCATTTTCAAAACACTTATAATAAATAAATCGATTCTCTTGGTATTGAACTAAAGAGAGAGGATTGAGTGTAGACTTCTTCCTTTCCGAGTGTCGAGATGCTCACTGTAGTGTGGGTGGTTTTGATACTTGTCTTTCAATACGAAGACGTTTTCATCCACACCTTTTTCTCCTAAAAAACCTCGGCCCCGTACCGAGTGCATTTTCAAAACACTTATAATAAATAAATCGATTCTCTTGGTATTGAACTAAAGAGAGAGGATTGAGTGTAGACTTCTTCCTCTCCGAGTGTTGGGATATTCACTGTAGTGTGGGTGGTCTCGATACTCGTCTTTCAATACGAAGACGTGACTTTATCCGCCACCTATCTCCTTCTACAACTTCTTTCCGCAGCCTTTGTCACCTAAAAACCTCGGTCCCGTACCGAGCGCATTTTTTTAAAACTCTTTTCATGACAAAAAATTGAATGGTCGTGGAGTGGTTAGGCGTAGGCCTTCTCCTATCCCGAGTGCTGACGTTTACCGTAGGGTTCTCTGTCGCAAAAGCACTTACCATTCAAAACCAAAAACACTTTCATAAGAGAATGAAGTTCTCTTTGTGTTGAACTAAAGAGAGAGGATTAAGTGTAGACTTCTTCCTCTCCGAGTGTCGAGATGCTCACTGTAGTGTGTGTGGTTTTGATACTCGTCTTTCAATACGAAGACGCTATGTTCGCCACACCCTTTCATAACAAAAACTTTGAGATGAAGAATTGGGTACTACCCGTAGGGGTTACTATCTGAGGACCTATCTCGCCCCTAAAAAAAACAATTCAACAAATCAAATGTGACATCTTGCCTCGCATGGCGAAAAATTATCTTTCGAAAAGGATATGATACGTCCATTCTACCGCAAACAGGTAATGCCTAAGTCTCCAACGAGCGAGCAGCAATCCACCTAACTGCTAGAATGCGTACGATAGCATCATCCATAAAAACATTAACAAATCGTTGGCCGAACTACGGCTGCTCTGATTCTTTACTTTTTCAAGTAAAGATACGTAGGCACAAGTGTCGCTACTGCGAAAATCGGCGCCGGATAAACAGAAGAGTCGCCACCGTGCGTTATTTATCCCAAAGGAGGGAAAGGAAACGCTCGAAGTAAACCTAACGCAAAGACGGGAAAGGAATGGTCATCGCAACCAAATCCTGGATTCGGGAGTCGGTTACGCAAGGGGAAGGTATTAGCACCCCTCACGTCCGTCGTACTCGACGGGATCCACGCTTGCTGGGTTTGTCTAAAGGATGCAAAACAATCTATCTACGGCTACTAAGGCTAAACGGGGAGAAACTGACTCGATAGAGCGTCGCACTCTATGCCTACGTATTCTCAAGAGAGAAAGTCAGAGTCATCGTAGTTCGGGAAACTACAGGGGAATTGGGCTCGCCAAGACTTCACGTCTTGTGCCTACGTACTTCTACACAGCGTGAAAGATCAGAGCTTACGTAGTTCAAGCTAACTACGGCTAAACAGGGTGTTCTCGATCACACAGGGGTGAGAGATTAAGTTGTTCTGAAAGGTACGGGAACCTATGGGAACTAGAACTACGGTCAGCGGGAAAGTCTCGATCGCACGGCAGCGAGAGAACAGAAAGGTTAGTTGTTAGGGTGCTCGCTAGGATATCGCATCCTATGCCTACATATTCTCATTCGGTATGAGAAATCAGAGCAGCTGTAGTTTAGCCTACTATAGCTAAACGGGGAAAAAGGGAAAAGGGAGCTCGCTAGGATATCGCATCCTATGCCTACGTACTCTCATTCGGTACGAGAGATCAGAGCTAACGTAGTTCGACGGGAAAACGAGTCTCGATTGCACGGGGGTAAGAGAAGGGGTCTCGATCGCCTGAACGCGAGAGAAAAGGGGTTTCGATCGCACGGGGGCGATAACAAAGAGGAAGCAGGCCTACGCCTAAACGGGAAGGAACCCGGGACACATACGCAAGAACCTAAGAAGAAACTCCTCAGCTACCATTTCCTTCGTATCTAACGATGCGGCTCACAACACTCGACGGTTGCCTGAAGCCTTGAATAAGACGATGATGATGAACGAAACGACTCCGTTGGCTCCTGACATGCGCGCAAGCTCCATTCCAATCTTCTCCTCTCTGGATGCTTGATGATGACGCTCGAATCAGATCCAATATAACGCTTAGACTGTCATAGTTCGATTTAAACGAGAAATCGAACTCTAAGAGGTAGCGTATTGATGTCCGTGTCAAAGACAAGATAGAGAAATGATATCGAAAATCATTCTCCAATTGAATCGTGTCACACGGCCAGCCAAAAATAAAATCGAGAATAAAATCGGATAGAAAAGAAAATAGGAGAGAAAATAGGAGACAAATCCACTAACAAATGGAAATAAAAGTCTACTCCTAAGATACGGCAAAAATAATCTCATAAGGAAAATATATCCTAAAAAGAATTAAAACTAAAATTAATTCTATCCTTTCAAAGAAATTAAACTAAGTACTAAGTTCTTCTTTAAAAGGAATTAAATTCCTAAAAGAAAATATTATCTAAATTCATTAAATGCATTAAAAACAATACAAGAAAAATAAAGGAAATAAAACACTGCAGGGGGGTGCATTAGTGGTTACAAGGGATACAGCAGCAAAAAAACAGGGAGAGAGTTGGGCCCAGCCCAACAAATGGCAACAAAAAAAACGGGGAGGGGGTGTGAAAAGAAAACGGGGGGTATGTCCAGTAAAGAAGCAATGGGCCCAGCCCAATATCACCTCAAAAGAAAGGAAAAGGAAAACGGGGGAGGGAATGCAGAAAACGCTGGGTGTATGACAAAATGCAAGTGGGCCTGAGAGCCCAACAACCAACCCAATGTGCAAACTCTTGCTTCTTTCAGAAAAAGGAAAACCTAATCCCTCTCTCAACTTCTCAATGCACTGTTCACAGCCATAGCGCCGCCCTCCTCTTTCTCTCAGATTCTCTCTCTCGCTTCAATGCCTTTCCTTCTCAACCTCCGTCTAAACTTCCTCCTACCTCTCTCTGTCTTCAACTCATTCATCACGTTCACAACAATAGAACCATCCTGAAGATTCTATGAAGATCTTGAAGATTTTATGAAGATCGCTTGAGGATCTTTCAATTTCTGGAGATGCCGATGAACAATGTTGAAGAAAAAATGATGCACACGCTGATGATCGTTTGAAGGAGTCTGGAGATCTATGAACTTGAAGATGATCGCATGCGGTTCTTGAAGAAATTTTGAAGGTTCTGGAAGCGAGCGATAACAATTTCTGGAAAATGCAATCGATGGACTCGATGAAGATTATGAAGGCTGGTTGAAGATCCTGATGAAGATCTGGAAAATAATGAACACAGGTCCAGATTAATGAATGGATGATGATCTTCGACGATCTGGAAGACAGCTACGATGAAGACCTGGGGATTTCGATGAAGGTTATTGAAGAATCTTGCAAAAAAAATGGGAAAATCTATGAAGATGTATGAGGATATGAGTGATTCTGGAAAAATGTATGATGAAGTTCTGGAGAAAGTTCTTGATGATGAACATTGGTGATGGTTCGGATGAACAGACGGTGGTTTCTGGAAATCTCATGAAGAGTGATGAACACGATGATGACGATTCGTGAACATCATGAAGAACACAACGAAGATCCGGTGATAAATTGATGAACGATGTTGAAGATATTGGTGAAGAACTGAAGATTATTGATGAAGATCGTTGAAGATCTTGGTGTGTTTTGCAGTTTCCGGCGAGCCTCCGGCGACGGTTGCGGTGGCCGGAGGTGGTTGCATGGCCGACGGCGATGGTTCCCGGCGAGGTGTGGTAGTGGGACAGGTGGAACGCATGCAAAGCCTGGAGAGTGGGATGGGGACGCGTGGCGTGAGGGAAGAGAGAGAGAATGTCAAGTGGCTGGGAGAGAGAGATAGTGGGTTGTGAGGTGTCCAACTCTGAATGAAACGCGTGGGACCCTCCTTATAATGACACATGGCAGTGAATTGGACCTGGGAACTGGGCCCTACGAATTGGATAATGGCCCACTATGGCCTTGATGACAGGATTAATTACATGAACACTAATTAATGATTCTGACTAAACACTGATTAATGGATGATTAACATGATTAAAACCTGAATTAAAAAACTCAATTAAACTCTAATTAAACTGATGTAATTAATTCCCAAACTAAAAAAATCCCAATTAATATCTAAAAAATGATTAAATCCACTAACTTCTAAATCAATTAACAATTAGAAAAAAATATTCTATTAATTCCTAAACCTATTGAAAATAGAAAAAAGAAAATCCATATTAAAAAACCATTTAAAAATCTACTTAATATCTAAAAAAGTCTATTAAATCTACAAAAAATTCTATTAACAATCTATTGAAAATTCTAAAACTATTTAAAAGAGAATTATCTATTAAAAACTAATTAAAAGAAAAATATCTATTAAAAAATCTAGAAAAAGCTATTTAATGTCTAAAAAAAGAACCATCTATTTAAAACTATTAAATTCTATAAAGAAATATTAAAACCTATTTAATATCTAAAAACTCAAATAAATCTATTAAAAAAATCTATTAAAATCCATTAAAAATCTAGAAAATAAAAGAGAAAATTCTAAAAAATGCCAGGAAGCCGATTAAATCGATTAGAGAACAACTGCGCCACCATAGCGAAATAAGCGGTAAAAACCGGGCACCGAGATGGCCTGAAAACACAGGGAACGAGCACCAATTCTCAAAATAAATCCTCGTATTGGCCTGAAATGCCTAAAACGCCAGGGGAGACTGTAATCCCGATAAAGTCCAAAATGGCTAAAAAAATGCAATGTATGCGGTATGCGAATGTGAATGCAAAAATGCGTCGAAACATAAACCAGATGTGGGAAGCGGTTGGTCAAATTTTGGGGTGCAACAGCTGCCCCTATTCAAGCGGCTTGGACCTGACTGGGTGAAGAGCGAACGACCTTCACACATTCGAGGTACGAGACAGTTGAATACCAAAGAACCCTGAAATTTGCCAACCGCAGAAATAAAATGCAAAACTGCTTGAGAAGCAACGTCCAATGAACTGAATTTGGTTGTTACGGCAACAACTGGTCAATTATATGATAAATTTTTTTATTTCAACCTCAATCACCTGTGTGACGCCACAGGTACTGAATCTTCGCAAAACACCTTCGTCCACCATTGGACTAACCTTGTCAACACTAGAAGAGAACCAAGTTCGCCAAATCACAACTAAACACCAATCGGTCCACGTCAGGACTCACATTTCGTCAACCCGAAGAAATCCCGGCAACTTCGCTGGGGAAACATTTATGTCTAGTCACAGGAAACTGCTTACCTCTGCAGTAGCTAACTCCGTTGGTCCCAACCCACAAGCGACTTTGAGGAGGACTCTACTGGGGACTATAATATTTTGTCAACACAAGGAAATCACGGCGACTTCATTAGGGAAAATACTTTTGTCAAATATCGAAACACAACTCACATACTCTGTCTATCACGGGAGAATCATCTATCTGGATACCGGAAAGTTCATCTGCCTGCTTCATACGGGAAAACACATCTGCCTGATTCATACAGGAAAGTTCATCCGGCTGTTTCTTACGGGAAAATCCATCTGCCTGATTCATACAGGAAAGTTCATCCGCCTGCTTCATACGGGAAAGTTCATCTGCCTGATTCATACAGGAAAGTTCATTCGCCTGATTCTTACGGGAAAACATAACACATCTGCCTGATACTTACAGGAAAGTTCATCCGCCTGATTCTTATGGGAAAACATAACACATCTGCCTGATACTTACAGGAAAGTTCATCCGCCTGATTCTTACGGGAAAACATAACACATCTTCCTGATACTTACAGGAAAGTTCATCCGCCTGATTCTTACGGGAAAACATAACACATCTGCCTGATACTTACAGGAAAGTTCATCCGCCTGATTCTTACGGGAAAACATAACACATCTGCCTGATACTTACAGGAAAGTTCATCCTCCTGATTCTTACGGGAAAATATAACACATCTGCTTGATACTTACAGGAAAGTTCATCCGCCTGATTCTTACGGGAAAACATAACACATCTGCCTGATACCTACAGGAAAGTTCATCCGCCTGATTCTTACGGGAAAACATAACACATATGCCTGATACTTACAGGAAAGTTCATCCGCCTGATTCTTACGGGAAAACATAACACACATGCCTGATACTTACAAGAAAGTTCATCCGCCTGATTCTTACGGGAAAACATAACATTGGATATAGCTTCCTAGCCTGTCTGCGGTAGTAGCTAACTCCACTAGGGATATTCTGAAAGTAACTGCCCGACACCCGTTTCGACAACAAGTGACCACTTCTGAAATTTTGATTTATGAAACCGTGTAATGCTGCCGCGACAGCAAACCTGAAGAAAAACACTCTGTTGGTCAGGTAAGAGAAACTTCAACCAGTAACTCTGTGGGGATAATAAGGTGAACTGCATCGTCACATGTCTCACAGCGAGACCTCGAATACCTGGTAATAGATCTGAGCCAGAACTCCATACTCCTGCTGAGAAAACACACCTGAAAGCAAAAGGTGAACCAATTTGATCTATGTTTCGAAATGCATATGTTTGAAAAGGATGCAATGCCCCATACGACATGGAGATGCTATGTGTTTGTATGAAAACGCAATGCCCCATACGGCATGGAGATGCTATATGTTTGTACAGATGCAAATATGACGGTATATGCAAGTGCAAATGCAAGCTCGAGCTGCCAGAGAACACCGGGTCTAAAACCGCTTGGCAAAATAAATGTCGGGGGCAACGTCAACTCCACTGAGGGATACCGGGCATCATAGAATCATCTCAGCAAAATAAATGCTGGAAACATGAGACCAACTTCCGTGGGGAAGAGACAATCCTGCTGAGGGACAGCTTCACGAATTCAACGTTACGAACTCTGTAGAGGATGATCAACCTGGCGGAGGAAAGACAACCTGCTGGAAGAGGGAAGGACGACCCTGCACGGGGATGCTCTTTCTAAACTCTTGACAACCTGATCGTACTCTGCGGCTTAACCAAACCGGGGTTAATTGTGCACAGCTCACTACTGAGAATGCCCCTGCTGTCGGGGATATCCATTCTGACCTACTGAGGATACTCCTGATCCTACTCTGAGGAGGAATAACTGCGATCTCAACTATTTTGGGGACAATACGTAACTTCTATCTGCTGAGGAGCATGATCCTGATTCAACATTAATCGGGAAACCAGTGTCAATCGAGCTTTGTATCGAGGAATGTAACACCATGCGAGCCACTGGGAATTATCGTGTCGGGTATTTTTAGGCTTTTTCTAGTTTACGGATGAAAATAGGTTATTAACAAAATGGTTTTAAAGGGAAAATACTAGGCGGGGCTAGCATTCAAAGATGGACTACCAGGCGAGAACTGATAGCAAAAATAGGTTAGACTATCGGACGAGAACGGATTTACGGTTGGAACATCAGACGGGGCTGACTGAATTATAGGTTAAGAAAAAGATGACCAGACGGGGCTGGTTTGGAAGCTGACATGCATCAGACGAGAACTAATGCAACAAATAGGTTAAAGAGACGGTGACCAGACGGGGCTGGTTGAAAGCTAACATACATCAGACGAGAACTGATGTTTACGGAAAGGTTGGCCAGACAATAACTGGTTAAAAGATAACAGGTACCAGACGAGAACTGGTATTTATGAAAAGGTGGACCAGACGAGAACTGGTTTCCGGTTTGCCAGGCGAGAACTGGGCTTTGGGAAATGATAAGGTTACAAGGTTCTGTCAAGTAACAGGTTTAAACTGTAGGATCACGATCCAATGACGACGAGGTCTTATTCGAAGGTTCAGGTTTTTTGATAAGGGTAATGACACGGTTCCCCGATACTCAATTCTTGCTAGGGTGAACAAACTTGCTTGAACAACTTGCCCCAGTGCAACTCAACTTGCCCCAATCCCACTCTTGGGAAACTCACTCTGAACAGAAAGCAGCTTGCTACAATACAACCTCGAGATGGCTTGCCCCGGTATCTGTACGACAAAAGGATTCAACCTCAATTAAACAACTATCACCGCATGGTTTCACTATCTCTGAAGTGACTTTCCCCTGAACGAGCGTTGAGCGACTTAACCTGATCTGATCCCACACTGGAAGGATCTATCCTCAAATCACAGCATTCTGGATAATTGCCCCTGATTGGCTCTCGAGAAGATTCACTTCTGATCAACTGCTTCTCAAGTAAACTGCCCCATAATCAACTGATGCTTCGGGACTTGTCCTCAGACTAATTGATTCTGAACTCACTGGAAGTCAATACCCAGATTCACAGGGTTTCACACCATACACCATTCTGATCCAGACTGCTGAATTATTCAGTCATGTTCGATTGTTCCCTGTTGGAATTTCCTTCCTGTCAACTACTGACCTGCAAATAAAATTGTTTAATCCCGAATGGTAATTTTAATGCAGTGTTCATGCAGATTTTGAAAAAATTGTGTTGTCACTCATTTACGTGTCATGATTGTGAGTGACGAATGAACCAAAGTTCAAACGTAGTGCTTATGTGATCAACAAGGATATGACTAGCAAATCAAGAAGGAGTCAGGTTACTCAACCTTATCGTAATGCGCTTTCAGAATAAACCCTACCTCAATTAGGTCTTTTAAGGGTTGTATCGTGGTCGGGTTCACGGCTCGTGAAACAAAGGATATTTGGCTCAAATTATGATTTGTACCCACCCTTTCTACGTGTTGATCTCCGATCCTAAAGTTCAGTTAACTTGGCTCGAGTGCTCGCCTCTTCGAGGAGTATGTTGAATATTGAAAACAGTGGTTAAAGAATTCACAAGGTTCTCGGAGTGACAGTTACTCCTTTTTCGTCTTCGGTGTCTGTATCTACACGACTTTGTTCTTGTTCGAAGATTTTTCTTTTTATATCCTTTCTTTTTCATTCTTTTGATTCCCTAATTTTTTCCCGGACTGACTCCTTTTGAGTTTTTTCGATTTTTTCTTTTGAAGTCCAGCGGGATGCCTTGATTTTTGCCTAAGTATTCGCTTTCCAGCTTTTCTTTTCTTTTTTACTTAGCGGGCTCTCTTTTTCCTTTTTTTCTTTTGCTTGGAACAAGTCGTGCGACACTGGTTGTCTTGATTGCTCCGAAAGGATTGCAACTGTCTCACTCCTGATTGGTGAGGTTTAACCATTGTGGTGGACGAGGTGCGACCTCTGGGGAAAAATAAGATGTGATTGGTCCTCGAAAGGCAACACTCCTCTATAAGACTTGAACGCTCGGTCAAGCTAACTGACAACTACCCTGCCCCGGGTTAAGATGTGAGGGTTTAAAAGTCCGAAAAAACTTCTACTTCCTGACTCGAAGTGGTTAACAAGAGACTAACTCCTTATATCTCCAGTGTTTAGGGGATTTGAAACAATGCCTAATACGTCATCGGCAAGGTTTTATCTGAAAGCATACGATCCTCGGTTATGAGTATTCAGTTTCGTTATCCTCCCTCCAATCTTTTCTAATCATAGTGATAAAGTGGAGTAAATAAAATGCAAGTGGCGGTGCAATGCAGTAAATGAGTGACAACGACATAATTAATTCAGAAAAATGCATATTCACTTTATCAATATTACCATTCGAAACAAACAATGTTTAACAGCAAGTAGTAACTAACAGAAAAGAAACTACAAATGCAAATGATAAAAAAGTTTGAGGACTGCCAATGCTGAGGACGTCTGCCTGTCTGGACCACTGACTTCTTGCAAATAAACCTCTGCATCTACGAGCTTAGGCAGCTGAGAAATTGTCATGCACAACCAGAATTCCTTCTCGAAAGGAAATGCAATCTTGGTCGATCAACTGTTGTACTTTCGCCTGAAACACTTTACAATCTTCAGTTGAATGTCCTAGAGATCCACCATGGTAACCACACTGAGCGTGGGGATTGTACCCCGGAGGGTAAGGTTCTAGCACAGGCTTAAGAGCTTTAGGTTCCACCAAAGAATTCTGGATCAAAGCTGGCAGAATAT
The DNA here is from genome assembly GCA_963859935.3 of Lathyrus sativus. NCBI lineage: Eukaryota > Viridiplantae > Streptophyta > Magnoliopsida > Fabales > Fabaceae > Lathyrus > Lathyrus sativus. Next base: position 287,293,666 of record OZ012740.1, read on the forward strand.
GGCTATACGGCACAGGCACTATATGAGAAGGAGCATTCCTTCGTTCCAAGTTGTTACGAGGCCTGTTCTGATTTGGGCGCTGATTCTGATAACCTCGGCCACGAGTTCGCTGATTTTCCAGAGTAGCGACATAAAGCTATGGATATGGTGCCCTAGGCGCAATTGTCTGTCTAGCATAGCAAGACACAGAAGATGAAGAACCAACAGATTTCACCGATTCATCTCGAGGATACTCAACATTTGGCATGATTGCATTGATCACAACTCCTTCTTCAGTTTGGTAGCTATAGAGAGATTCAGTTTCACTAGCCTGACCGCCCGAAACAATCTGAATTTTCCCAATTTTTACGGCATGCTCGATGCGTTCTCCTAATCTTACCAATTCAGAGAAATTTGGCGCATTTATAAGCATTCTTTCGAAATACGGGCTCTCCAGGGAGTTTACAAACATGCTCATTAACTCTCGGTCTAAAAGCGGTGGATGCACTCTGGCAGCAAATTCTCTCCACCTCTGAACATACTTCCTGAAAGGTTCATTGTTCTCTTGAGACAATTCTTGCAACTGCATGCGATGAGGAGCCATGTCCAAGTTATAATCATACTGTTTCAGAAAAGCTCTGGCTAAATCCACCCATGATCGAATCTGATTACTCTCCAACTGCATATACCAACTCAGAGATGCCCCAGTCAGACTATCCTGAAAGCAGTGAATCATCAACTTGTCATTTTGCACAAACGAAGTCATTCTTCGGCAGAACATCACCAAATGTTGCTTCGGACAGCTATCTCCTTTGTACTTCTCGAATCTCGGCGCTCTGAACTTAGGAGGCAGTACCAGGCCAGGAACTAAACACATGTCTGCAGCATTGAGGTTGACAGCATCTTTAACTTTCAAGGCTTTGACTCCTTCTTCCAACACTCGGAGCCTTCTATCATACTCAAAAGCTCTTGGGTCTTCAGTCCTAGCTACCGGGATCTCTCTTCGGATATTCGCCATAGGGACAACAACACCTTGATTGTTAATAAGAGGAGGGCATTCATTTTGGACAACAAACTGCTCACGTCGATCTCGGTCCCTAACCGGGGGTTGCACAAATTGGTCCGCAGTAACATTGTTCACTTGCGGAAGGTCTTCCACAGACATAGAGCCATACAGAGGGTTGGTCGTCATAGTGAAACCTTCCAAAGTGTTAAGAGACTGGAAGTGGCTCTCAGACATATCTACCAATAACCTTCAACTGACTTCACTGCTCGGTTCTGCTCAAATCTGCTTCAGCCCTTTGGTCGTCTTCTAACAATCAACAGTTGCTCAGGCCAATCACCGGATAATCACCTTCAGAATCAAAACAACGGCTGGATCAGACTCTGGCTAGCTGGAGAATGATATGCAATATGATGCAACAATGTTCATGCAAATGCAATGCAATATGCAGCAAACACGGGATCACAGCCCCCATAAATCTCTGAATACTGCTGCGCTGCTGACTGAGTACGTTCACTCTGAAGAGAAGACCAAAATACCGGGTTGTCTGGAAGTCAAGTTTCCTGCAAAAACCCTCCCACTCACGGGTATGGACCTAAACTGACACAAGGTATGGCATCCTATGCGGTCATCAGCGTCACAGACTTTCAAGACTGATGATAGGATACCCAGAAGGTGTGGCATCATCATATCCTGAAGAGGCCTCACTTAGCTGAATCCCAAATGATCGGTCCCCAGAGTCGACAATCCTCCAAACCAACAACCCCCTGAACCCAAAGGGTTGAAAAAGAAGTCAACCGGGAGAACCTCGTCTGAGCGTGGATTTCATGAGACACTAGTGCCCACAAAGCAAGCACGCGCCCACTAATTTCCACAACTAATTCTAAGGTGCACTCAAGCCTGGATCTGGCTTCTCACTCAAAGGAACACCCCACCCAACAGCACAACAGCAACAGATAATAGCAAAGGTGCGGAAATCGTAAATACAGTAATATACAACACACAAAAGGTAAACACCCAAAGACGAGCAAACAAGCGCTAGGATTAACTCTCTTAAGGGACGTTGATCCCAAATGCATAAGGAACCATCGCAGTCCCCAGCAGAGTCGCCAGCTGTCGCTACTGCGAAAATCGGCGCCGGCTAAACAAAAGAGTCGCCACCGTGCGTTATTTATCCCAAAGGAGGGAAAGGAAACGCTCGAAGTAAACCTACCGCAAAGACGGGAAAGGAATGGTCATCGCAACCAAATCCTGGATTCGGGAGTCGGTTACGCAAGGGGAAGGTATTAGCACCCCTCACGTTCGTCATACTCGACGGGATCCACGCTTGCTGGGTTTGTCTAAAGGATGTAAAACAATCTATCTACGACTGCTAAGGCTAAACAGGAAGAAACTGACTCGATAGAGCGTCGCACTCTATGCCTACGTATTCTCAAGAGAGAAAGTCAGAGTCATCGTAGTTCGGGAAACTACAGGGGAATTGGGCTCACCAAGACTTCGCGTCTTGTGCCTACGTACTTCCACACATCGTGAAAGATCAGAGCTTACGTAGTTCAGGCTAACTACGGCTAAACAGGGTGTTCTCGATCACACAGGGGTGAGAGATTAAGTTGTTCTGAAAGCTACGGGAACCTACGGGAACTAGAACTACGGTCTGGTCTCAAATGCGCAGGGGCAAGAGAAAGGGAAACATCAGTCGTCAGCGGGAAAGTCTCGATCGCACGACAGCGAGAGAACAGAAAAGTTAGTTGTTAGGGTGCTCGCTAGGATATCGCATCCTATGCCTACATATTCTCATTCGGTATGAGAAATCAGAGCAGTTGTAGTTCAACCTACTACAGCTAAACGGGGAAAAGGGGAAAAGGGAGCTCGCTAGGATATCGCATCCTATGCCTACGTACTCTCATTCGGTACGAGAGATCAGAGCTAACGTAGTTCGACAGGAAAATGAGTCTCGATTGCACGGGGGCAAGAGAAGGGGTCTCGATCGCCTGAACGCGAGAGAAAAGGGGTTTCGATCGCACGGGGGCGATAACAAAGAGGAAACAGGCCTACGCCTAAACGGGAAGGAACCCGGGACACACACGCAAGAACCTAAGAAGAAACTCCTCAGCTACCATTTCCTTCGTATCTAATGATGCGACTCACAACACTCGACGGTTTCCTGAAGACTTGAATAAGACGATGATGATGAACGAAACGGCTCTGTTGGCTCCTGACATGCGCGCAAGCTTCATTCCAATCTTCTCCTCTCTGGATCCTTGATGATGACGATCGAATCAGATCCAATGTAACGCTTAGACCGTCATAGTTCGATTTAAACGAGAAATCGAACTCTAAGAGGTAGCGTATTGATGTCCGTGTCAAAGACAAGATAGAGAAATGATATCAAAAATCATTCTCCAATTGAATCGTGTCACACGGCCAGCCAAAAATAAAATCGAGAATAAAATCGGATAGAAAAGAAAATAGGAGAGAAAATAGGAGACAAATCCACTAACAAATGGAAATAAAAGTCTACTCCTAAGATACGGCAAAAATAATCTCATAAGGAAAATATATCCTAAAAAGAATTAAAACTAAAATTAATTATATCCTTTCAAAGAAATTAAACTAAGTCCTAAGTTCTTCTTTAAAAGGAATTAAATTCCTAAAAGAAAATATTATCTAAATTCATTAAATGCATTAAAAACAATACAAGAAAAATAAAGGAAATAAAACACTACAGGGGGTGCATTAGTGGTTACAAGGGATACAGCAGCAAAAAACAGGGAGAGAGTTGGGCCCAGCCCAACAAATGGCAACAAAAAAAACGGGGAGGGGGTGTGAAAAGAAAACGGGGGGTATGTCCAGTAAAGAAGCAATGGGCCCAGCCCAATATCACCTCAAAAGAAAGGAAAAGGAAAACGGGGGAGGGAATGCAGAAAACGTTGGGTGTATGATAAAATGCAAGTGGGCCTGAGAGCCCAACAACCAACCCAACGTGCCAACTCTTGCTTCTTTCAGAAAAAGGAAAACCTAATCCCTCTCTCAACTTCTCAATGCACTGTTCACAGCCATAGCGCCGCCCTCCTCTTTCTCTCAGATTCTCTCTCTCTCGCTTCAATGCCTTTCCTTCTCAACCTCCGTCTAAACTTCCTCCTACCTCTCTCCGTCTTCAACTCATTCATCACGTTTACAACAATAGAACCATCCTGAAGATTTTATGAAGATCTTGAAGATTTTATGAAGATCGCTTAAGGATCTTTCAATTTATGGAGATGCCAATGAACAATGTTGAAGAAAAAATGACGCACACGCTGATGATCGTTTGAAGGAGTGTGGAGATCTATGAACCTGAAGATCATCGCATGCGGTTCTTGAAGAAATTTGGAAGGTTCTGGAAGCGAGCGATAACAATTTCTGGAAAATGCAATCGATGGACTCGATGAAGATTATGAAGGTTGGTTGAAGATCCTGATGAAGATCTGGAAAATGATGAACACAGGTCCAGATTAATGAATGGATGATGATCTTCGACGATCTGGAAGACGGCTACGATGAAGACCTGGGGATTTTGATGAAGGTTATTGAAGAATCTTGCAAAAAAACGGGAAAATCTATGAAGATGTATGAAGATGTTTGAGGATATGAGTGATTCTGGAAAAATGTATGATGAAGTTCTGGAGAAAGTTCTTGATGATGAACATTGGTGATGGTTCAGATGAACAGACGGTGGTTTCTGGAAATCTCATGAAGAGTGATGAACACGATGATGACGATCCGTGAACATCGTGAAAAATAAAACGAAGATCCGGTGATAAATTGATGAACGATGTTGAAGATCTTGGTGAAGAACTGAAGATTATTGATGAAGATCGTTGAAGATCTTGGTGTGTTTTGCAGTTTCTGGCGAGCCTCTGGCAACGGTTGCGGTGGCCGAAGATGGTTGCATGGCCGAAGGCGATGGTTCCCGACGAGGTGTGGTAGTGGGACAGGTGGAACGCATGCAAAGCCTGGAGAGTGGGATGGGGACGCGTGGCGTGAGGGAAGAGAGAGAGAATGCCAAGTGGCTGGGAGAGAGAGATAGTGGGTTGTGAGGTGTCCAACTCTGAATGAAACGCGTGGGACCCTCCTTATAGTGACACATGGCAGCGAATTGGACCTGGGAACTGGGCCCTACGAATTGGATAATGGCCCACTATGGCCTTGATGACAGGATTAATTACATGAATACTAATTAATGATTCTGACTAAACACTGATTAATGGATGATTAACATGATTAAAACCTGAATTAAAAAACTCAATTAAACTCTAATTAAACTGATGTAATTAATTCCCAAACTAAAAAAATCCCAATTAATATCTAAAAAAGGATTAAATCCACTAACTTCTAAATCAATTAACATCTAGAAAAAATATTCTATTAATTCCTAAACCTATTGAAAATAGAAAAAAGAAAATCCATATTAAAAAACCATTTAAAAATCTACTTAATATCTAAAAAAGTCTATTAAATCTATAAAAAATTCTATTAACAATCTATTGAAAATTCTAAAACTATTTAAAAGAGAATTATCTATTAAAAACTAATTAAAAGATAAATATCTATTAAAAAATCTAGAAAAAGCTATTTAATGTCTAAAAAAGAACCATCTATTTAAAACTATTAAATTCTATAAAGAAATATTAAAACCTAAATCTACTAAAAAAATCTATTAAAATCCATTAAAAATCTAGAAAATAAAAGAGAAAATTCTAAAAAATGCCAGGAAGTCGATTAAATCGATTAGAGAACAACTGCGCCACCATAGCGAAATAAGCAGTAAAAACCGGGCACCGAGATGGCCTGAAAACACAGGGAACGAGCACCAATTCTCAAAATAAATCCTCGTATTGGCCTGAAATGCCTAAAACGCCAGGGGAGGCTGTAATCCCGATAAAGTCCAAAATGGCTAAAAAAATGCAATGTATGCGGTATGCGAATGCGAATGCAAAAATGCGTCAAAACATAAACCAGATGTGGGAACCGGTTGGTCAAATTTTGGGGTGCAACAACAAGGGCCACAATCCTTGCCGAGCACATTCCCCCTTATATCTGTAGTTCCCCGAACTACGTCGACTCTGATTTTCTCATATCCGTTGAGAATACGTAGGCCTAGGACCGCGAAGTCCTACCGAGTCCGTCCTTTCTCTCTTCTTCCCTGTTACCTCCTTTCCCTATTTCTAACCCTTTTCTCCCTATCTTTTGGAACACTTTTTTTATAGCATAATATTTAAGAAAATAAATTCACACATTCGACAAGCAAATGGTTCCCCTCGAGTACGATGGATGCGAGGGGTGCTAATACCTTCCCCTCGCATAACCGGCTTCCGAACCCGTTCTTGGTCGCGAGACCATCTTATCCATTTCTTTCTTAAGGTTTTCTCGATATTTTCCTTTCCCCTCATGGGATAAATAAAGTTCGGTGGCGACTCTTCTATCCTTTTCGCCTTCCCCGTTGTTGCGCGTATTTTTCGAGTAGCGACACTTAGCAGTGGCCAAATATCCACAATGGGTCGCCAACATTGTTCCAGTACCGAAGAAGGACAGAAAGGTCCGCATGTGTGTAGATTATCGTGACTTAAATAGATCTAGTCCTAAGGACAACTTCCCATTACCTCACATTGATGTATTGGTATATAATACGACTTAATTCTCTGTTTTCTCCTTCATGGATGGATTTTCCGGTTACAATCAGATTAAAATGGATCTAGATGACATGGATAAGACCATGTTCATCATGCCGTGGGGCACATTCTGCTATAAGGTAATACCATTTGGGTTGAAGAATTTTGGGGCAACATATCAATGTGCAATGGTAACGCTCTTTCAAGAAATGATTCATAAGGAGATCGAGGTATACGTTGACGATATGATTTCCAAGTCTCAAACTGAAGAGGAGCATTTGATCAATTTGGAAAAGTTGTTTGCTCGACTGAGAAAGTTTAGACAGAGGCTTAATCCCAATAAATTTACGTTTTGGTGTGCGATCTAGAAAGCTTTTGGGCTTTATTGTAAGCCAGAAAAGGATTGAGGTGGATCCTGATAAGGTAAGGGCAATTCAGAGTATGCCTGCGCCAAGAACTGAAAAACAGGTCCATGGTTTCCTAGGGAGGTTGAACTATATCGCAAGATTTATTTCACATCTCACCGCCACTTGCAAACCAATTTTTAAGTTTCTCAGGAAAGATCAGTCGATTGTATGGGATGATGAATGCCAAGGGGCATTTGATAAAATCAAAGAATATTTGCAAGAACCTCTAATCATGATACCATCGGTTCCTGAAAGGCCACTCATTATGTACTTGACTGTGCTCGATGAATCCATGGGTTTTGTATTAGGGCAACAAGATGACACTAGCAAGAAGGAGCACGCTATATCTTATCTTAGCAAGAAGTTCAACGATTGCGAGACTAGATACTCCTTGCTTGAGAAAACTTGTTGTGCGCTCGCATGGGCGGCCAGATGTCTTAGGCAGTATATGCTAACACACACGACGTACCTAATCTCTAAGATGGATCAAATCAAATACATCTTTGAGAAACCTACTCTTACCGGTAGGATAGCCCGATGGCAAATGCTTTTGTCCGAACATGACATCCAATATGTCACCCAGAAGGCTATCAAAGGCAGTGTGTTAGCAGACCATTTAGCCCACTAGCCCGTGGAGGATTATCAACCGTTAAAATTAGCTTTTCCAGATGAAGACATCATGATGGCAAGAGATTACGAAGAGCCAGATCCAGATGAAGGACCAGAACCAGGGGAGCGATGGACTTTCATGTTTGGTGGTGCTTCGAATTCTCATGGACATGGAATTGGGGCAGTGATCACATCTCCCAAGAACTTTCACCTGCCGTTCACAGCCAAACTTTACTTCACATGTACTAATAATATGGTTGAGTACGAAGCATGTATACTAGGGTTAGAAGAAGCCATTAACCTGAGAATCAAAACTCTCGATGTGTTTGGAGATTCTACCTTGGTGATACACCAGATAAGAGGTGATTGGGATATGAAACACGAAAACTTAATTCCGTACCAGGACTATATGGCCAAATTACTTCCCCGATTCGATGATATTACTTTTACTCACGTACCCAGAGAAGAAAATCAGATGGCTGACGCATTAGCAACTCTGGCATCCATGTACAAGTTGATATGGCCCAATCATAGACCATCTATTAATTTATAATGTTTTGAAGAGCCTGTGCATTGCTTGATCATTGATGAAGTACCAGATGAGAATCCATGGTTCTATGATATAAAGCGATATCTGGAAAAGCAAAAATATCCTGAAGAGGCCTTGGGTGTTGACAAAAGGACTCTGCGGAGATCGGCGTCCAATTTTTTCCTCAACGGAAATGTGTTGTACAAACGCAATCATGACACTGTCTTGCTTAGATGTGTAAAGAAGCACGAAGCTGAACAGATTGTAAAAGATATTCGTGAGGGTTGTTTTGGAACCCATGCAAATGGACATACAATGGCAAAGAAGATATTGAGAGCAGACTATTATTGGCTCACCATGGAAGCTGATTGTTACCATCACGCCCGAACTTGTCATAAGTGGCAAATATACTCTGACAAGATGCATGTACCTCCCACTCCTCTGAATGTCTTGACTTCGCCATGGCCCTTTTCCATGTGAGGAATAGACATGATTGGGATGATTGAGCCAAAAGCTTTGAATGGACATCGCTTCATATTGGTGGCCATAGATTACTTCACCAAATGGGTTGAGGCTACTTCATATGCCAATGTTACCAAGCAAGTGGTCGCTCGCTTCTTGAAGCATAATATTATATGCATGTATGAAGTGACTAACCGTATCATCACTGACAATGGGTCGAATCTCAACAACAAAATGATGGATGCGTTATGCGCCAGTTTCAAGATAGAACACCATAACTCAACGCCATACAGACCTAAGATGAATGGAGCCGTCGAGGCAGCCAACAAAAATATCAAGAAGATCATCTAGAAAATGATGGTCATATACAAATATTGGCACGAGATGTTGCCTTTTACGCTACACGGCTATTGAACCTCAGTGCAAACTTCAACAGGGGCAACTCCTTACTCTTTGGTATATAGCATGGAAGCAGTTCTTCAGATAGAGGTTGAAATCCCTTCGCTGAGAGTTTTAATGGAAGCTCAGCTTGATAAAGCCGAGTGGGTGAAGACAAGGTTTGATAAGCTCAATCTTATTGAAGAAAAACGCCTGGCAGCCATATGTCACGGTCAACTTTATCAGAGACGCATGAAGAGAGCTTTTGACAAGAAAGTGCACCCTAGGGTATTCAGGGAAGGCGACTTGGTGCTCAAGAGAATCATGACTATGTACAACAAATCTAGGGACAAGTGGACGCCGAATTATGAAGGCCCATACGTCGTAATAGATGCAATCTCTAGTTGTGCTCTAAAACTCACAACTATGGATGGTGATGAGTTACCCTACCTGGTAAATGCAAATTTGGTCAAACGATACATCGCCTAAAAAAGTGGAATAATAAAGCCGCTAAATCGAAAACCCAAAAGGGAGATTTAAGCAAAAATGGCTATCTCGGTGGACTGAAAACCCGAATGGGCAGTCCAGGAAAAAGTTAAGGATAAAATAAAAAAATACAGGTCTGCTAAGTTGAAAACTTGAAAGGGAGGCTCAGGCAAAAAAGGGCGTCCGGTGGATTGAAAACCCGAAAGGGCAATCCAGGCAAAAATTAGGGGGAAAAGTTCCAAGGCAAAATATCCATTGTGCACAATCACTTGGCCTCGATATGTCATCAAAGAAGGATCAATCCAGCTGTCTTCCTATGAAGCAAGGTGTTTAAGTCACAGGGATTATAGCAGTGTCGAAACTCAATGGAACTTCAATAATTTGTGTTGCCATTATGTTTTTCTTGCATCACAATTACATCATTAAGGAATTGCTTCCTTGTATACACTTACCCTTTTAAGGGTTAAATCAATATAAAGAGAGATTTCTCATCAAATTGTGCTCATTTTACTTTATTTGATATTTTGCAAATTATTTTCAATTTTTGGTAATTTATGTTTTGAAACTTCAATTTAAAAATAATGATAATGGTCTTTGACAGATGATAAAACTTGCTTTGGTGTTTGAAGATATTGAAGGACACTAGATGGTTTCCAGAAATATCTCACCATGCAAAAACATCAAACCAGTCATCAGTTGCTCAGGCTCCTCATCATAAAAACTCTGTTTTTCCTCAGGGATCTACGTAACGTGTTTCCCCCAGCATTGAGTCCAAAAATTACTAGGGGCAATCAGTTCCTTTGGTCACCCGTTGGGTCTCCAAACATGGGATGTCGAGTAGTTAAACTCTCTCATTATCCCCACAAAAAGCCCAATCTTTTATTGGCAACTACAAAAAGGCCCTCAAGTAGGCACCTTCAATTCCACCTTTAAAAGTCTAGTTTTCATTGACAACCACTAAAAGTCCATCCTTGTTGGCATCCTCACCAGACCTGAAAGCCCAATCTCAGTTGGCAGAATAACTAAAGACCAATTTCGCTTGGAAACTACCAAGTCCAATCCTTGGTGATACCTTCAACAGGAAAACTTGGCCCCGACATACCTGATCATCTGCATTATCATAAGCATGGCATATAGGATAATATCATAATCATGTCAAGCATTAGCACATCATTTGCATTCCCACGTGCATTAGATTCCCTAGCAGTTACATTTTAGTTACATGTATATGCATCATAACGCATAGCATTGCTGTCCCCAGCACCATAGTAGGATCCAGAATCAATTCGCAAGAATCTTGGCCAGTCCTTCATCGAAGTTGGCAGTATGGCTCTGAAAAGAGTTAATGCCCCACGTGTTCAAGGAATTTTACTCCCCAACAAGTCATTCTTCAACCATGCAGTTGATAATGATAGTTCCCAGTAGTTGTCGCTCTTATGGCTCCCCAAGCAGAGGTTATCTTAAAAAGTTTCTTGAAGGCTTCTCTCCTGCAGCGTTTGGAAAACACTTTTCCTCTGATAGAATTTTTGCTCAACTATGCCTCTAGCATTTTTGATCAAGATACTGCTCTAGTATCATTGAAGAACCTTAACGGATAAGGTACTGCTTCGACCATAGAAGAATCTCCTACTTTTGATCGAGATACTGCATTGGTATCATCAAAGAGCCTTAGTGGATAAGGTACTGCTTCGACCACCTGAAGAATCTCAAGTTTGTTTCAAGATACTGCTTTGGTATCATCAAAGAACCTTAGTGGATAAGGTACTGCTTCGACCACCCAAAGAATCTCAAGTTTGTTTCGAGATACTGCTTTGGTATCATCGAAGAACCTTAATGGATAAGGTACTTCTTCGACCACCCGAAGAATCTCAAGTTTGTTTCAAGATATTTCTTTGGTATCATCGAAGAATCTTAGTGAATAAGGTACTGCTTTGACCACCTGAAGAATCTCAAGTTTTTATCGAGATACTGCTTTGGCATCGTGAAGAATCTTATTGGATAAGATGCTGCTTCGACCACCCAAAGAACCTCAAATTATTCTGATCATTTTTGTATCCCACACTCCCATCCTGTTACCCTGTAGTATGCCACTTTCTCATCTGACAAATTTCGGGGTCTTCTTGTATCTAATTGCCTTTTACCCTAAAAATGAACACCATGCAGCAGTACATTTTTTTAGGTTCAATACAATTAGATAGGAGCATCTGTCATACTTTAAATTTGTCCTACTCTCTCGTTTTTCTTACACTAAGCATTTGTGTGGATTCCTGATATTTCTCTAGATGGTCATATGTCCTTTGGCCATGAGCCTGCAGGTTTAGGGATAAAGTTCATGTTCGCGCTCATTGTAATTACAGGATCTTACAAGCATTTTGAATTCTCGTGGAGGGAGGTGTTCTCACTCTTGTAGTCAGTTGGTCAAGACAGGGTCAATTGTTCACAAATTTTACTTCAAGATTAACCGCATAACCTTCACTTATTAACTTTAATTTATCTTGTTTCAAGCTTATGTCTGCAATAGCAAATTATCTCAAGATGATTCTGAATCTTGTGTCAGTTCATTTTGAGCCACATTCTAAGGCCATGCTTACTTTGTTGAGTGGTTTGCAAGCTATGAACGATGCCTTGAGGCAAAGCTATAATATGAATTTGTGCTTAAATTTGTTACAAGTGTCAAGCTAAGGATATTTAGCCGAGCCATGTGTATTTGATTTCAAGTTGGTTTCAAGATCAAGGTGCACCAAATCGTGACTTGATTTGTTTAAAGTTGGCTTTGGGCTAAGTGATCACAATTAGTCAGGTGGATTTAATTTGCTTCAAGTCGATTTCAAACTATTTGATCCAATTGGTTAAGTTATGTTTAATTTGAGTTGGAGATTGAGTTATTCCAAGATACAATGGAAAACTATGATTAAAAGTTTTTCAACCTTGTTTCAAGCTAAAGGCGAGAGTTGCTTTCAAGATATGTTTGATTTATTTTAAGCCACTTCTCAATTTAATTTTAGGCCATGTCTTAGGTTTTAAGTTATAGGTTCCATCTAGTTTCAGAGAAAATCAAGGGTGAAAACCATCAAGGTTAATGGAATTCCAAGAATATATGATTCCAATGAGTTAAAATGTTACAAAATTATTACATGACAAATAAGAACAAGTTGATGACACCATATTTCTAGTGCTATCACGTTGTGCTATGTAGAGAAACCAAGGCACATTTAAGTCTTCTACAAATCAAGGAAACACACAGTTTTTCTATAATGGGCCTAAAGAGAAATTTAAGCATCATGAAGAGAGATACAATTGCAAATGTACAAAGCTAATCTGCTCAGAGTATCTATTTAAGAGTAGACAGCCAAGACACTTTGTTCCAAGTTACATTTTTTTGATACAAGTTTCATCAATATAAGTCTTCATTACCCATGCTTAGTGGCTAATTTCTTCAACTCAAATTCATTGTGCTCCGCCCCGTAAATCCCACCCTTGTTTTCATGCCCTGAAAAGAAATGAAAGACCAACTTGGCATTAATAAATGGTTACATGCTAAGGCATCAAAGATGGAACGTGAGAAAGGGAAAACAAGTGTTTATTTAAATTTACCATGAATTGTTACATGCTTAATGTCTTGCTTCAACTATATTTTGGCTATTCCATGCTTGCTTGTTCAAACCTCATTTGCAAACTAATATCTTGATTTTCAAACAAAGTCATCTTCAAACACCATGTAAGTCGATCATTTTCACGATCGCCGTCAACCTTATAGCCTCCTCTTGGGCTTTGTACAACGATGCTTGTTACACACTTCACGTACATGTTTGTTTGAATGATTGGTTTATAAGATTTAAATCCCTTTTTCTTCAAAGAAACAAGTGAACTTGGTCCAACGTCAAATATTTTCCAAACAAATGCAATTAACCACTAACTTCTCAAGCACACTTGATTCACATCAAGTTCCCTTACCTCTTTGTAAGTTGAGCGCTTTTGCCTCGCCATCGACATTACCTTACACCCATAGGATCTCCTTTCCATTAGTTCAACCTCATTCATTTAATACGCAAATTTAAACCTCGATCAATATCGAGCATTTTATCAAAGTAAACTTGATATACTTAACCATACTTAAACACAATTTCAAGAAAAGATGAAAAGGGAGTTGGAATGGAGTCTTCGATTCCTCTTCTCAATTATTTAGGCCCGAGGAGCCTTTCTTAAGTTCAAACAATTGTCTTACCTAAAAACTTTGTAATACGACTCTACATCAAACTATTTTTATAATAAACGAACCTGAAACCTATTTTCCCAATACTTAAATGAAAAAGAGAGAGAGTCAAGTGTTTGGCTCACTCTCCCAATTACTTGGGCCCGAGGAGCCTTTCTTAAGCCTCAAGTAATCGTCATTCATAAATTACTCTAACTATATCAAAATCCTTTCACAGCTAAGGTTGAAAAAGAGAGAGAGCAAATCTTCGACTCACTTTCCCGATTGCTTGGGTCTGAGGAGCCTTTCTTAAGCTTCGAGTGATCATCATCCAATCAAAATACAAACATGTTAATCCAACTTCTCACTCCCATGCAATTTGGACTTTTTTTTAAAAAGAACATTGTTTAGACCTTTCTTCCGTGCATATAAACTAGTGCTTCAATCTCCCCTAGCGAGCAGACGAGCCAATGTTTAGCAATTAGAAAGCGACTTAAAACAATTGTTCATAAAATACACCAACCACTCGTAGTCCCACGAACTACGATGCTCTGACTTTCCTATTGCACGAGGGAGTATGTAGGCACAAGGGCCCTAATCCTTGGCGAGCACTCTAATAAAAAAAACCCCATTTCCACTTAGAAGATAAACAAACTTAGCTAACTTCTCTCACGAATCGAATCAAGAGGTTCCCGTTGAGTACAACGGACGTAGAGGGTGCTAATACCTTCCCTTTGCGTAATCGACTCCCGAACCTAGAATTTGGTTGTGATGACCATGCTCTTATCTCTTTAAAGGTTTTATCAATATTTTCCTATTCATTCCTTGGAATGAATATAGTTCGGTGGCGACTCTGTTCGAACGTGTTTTCCACGCCCATCGCGAGGATCGTAGTTTTTGAGGTACGACAACTGGGTGTCACCAGATTCCCCTGTGAGCCTAGTTGTAACTAGAAACATCTGATACTGCTAATTGGTAGCTACCAAACTTTAGTCGTTACTAATGTTGCCGCTTATCCTTGTGATATAGTGTTTACCTAAATCTATCTCCCAGTCGATGTTCTGTTTGTTAACTAACTCGGCTAAAGACCAGTTGTTACTGACATATTTCCAATATCCAATCGTTATTGGTATCGTTAATTTGGTTGTCATATATCCCTCTGAGGTCTAGTCGTCACTAGCACTCCCCAGAAAGTCTATTGGTTACTGACATTGTTTAGAATCCAATTATTATTGGCCTTTTTTCATCCAGCTATACTGTGTTTTCTCAGATTATTTGTTGTCACCGATATCTCCATAGTGAATCCCTGGGTATCCCCGGCAGGTCTCGGAGGCCTAGTAGTCACTAGCATCCCCGGTGAGTCTGGTCTTGTTTCTAGTCCTTTCCTGAAGATCTCGTTTGAAATATTCATTGCAAGGAAGATCACCTTTAGTTTGTTCCCCAATAAGGATCGTTTCTCTGGTCTTTTGCTTCCTCAGTCGGAGTCTGAGTCTGTTGGCCTTGGTTCCCTTTGTTATACCCCAACATTTGACTAACCGTTTGTTATACTTGGCTTATGTTTATTTTCATTTTCGCATTTTCTGCATGTCATATCATTCGTTCTTGACCCAGGGGATCAAGGTTTTCGTGTGGCTCAGGGTTTTCTTTTGTGCGAGAGACCAAATAGCGAGTATCAGGAGATTTGGCATTTATTTTGCCCGGCGATCGAGCAGTCGATTTTATTTTATTTTGCAGGATATTTTCAGATCAAGAGGCAGCATTCAGGCTATCTCAAGCATTCTCATGGTTGTAGTATTCAAGAGCAAGTTTCAGAGGCTGAACAGGGCTTGGAACGGATGAAAACAGGTAAATGTGCAGATTTCCCTCCAAAAGGCAAAAAATTCAAAATTTTAAGGTGTTAACCGATTAACCAAGTCAAGATCATGTCAAATTTGAATTTTTGAAGGTGTTAATTGATTAACCCAGGTGGTTAACCGATTAACCAAGGAAAATTTTGCCTCTGCACGTGAATTTCCAATAGAAGTCACTTTAGGGTCAATTTTGATCACATGAGAAATTGATTTTACACCAAAGGAAGGATCTAGAACCACTTTGAATTTTGATTAGTTTTCAAATTAATTCACATTCCCTCCAATTTCCCATTCCTAATCCTATTCCAATTTTCACAAACCATACTCCAAACCACATTTGGATCCAAACCAAGAGCATATTTAAATGATTTGCTCCAAACCTCACACACATAATCCTCATAATTCCATTTCATTTTTCAGAATTCATACACTCTTGAATTTTGGCTCTCAACTTTTCCATCTCCCAAACTCCATTAAAGCTCTTCTCACCTTGAATTCTTTGATTCTCCATTGGAATCATGGAATTCTAGAGCTAAAACCTTCATCCTTCATCCTTATCATCTCCAATCTTCCATTCAAATTTTGTGCTATTGTGGATCCGAATTTTGAAGATGATCTAGAGGAGCTTATTTGGATAATTCTTGCTTAATTTTGGTGGATCTTCATTTCTACTACAAGAAATCATTTGGATCTTGAAGGAATTCCGGATTTCTTGCTTGGATCTGCTCATTTCAAGTGAATCAACATTCACCAAAGCAAATTTCCGCTTTGTAGGTTGGAAATTCTAGATCTGATTCTGCTTTTGAGCTTATTTGCATAATCATCATGTTGATCTTCATTTTTGATTGATTTTGTTGATGGTTGATCCATGTGATTCATGATATTGCTATTTGAATGTATTTACATGTTGTTGCATCACTATTTTCTGGTGTTAATTTCGTGCATAATTGATTATATGATCATCTGGATTATTGGAGAAGTGATTAATTACTGAAAAGTGCTTTTGATCTGATGTTTTCTGCCTCTGGTACAATGTTAATCGGTTAACCAGTTGCAGTGCAAACTGGTTAATCGATTAACCAGTGCATATTTTCAAATTTTCAAACATTTTTAACTGGTTAATCGGTTAACCATATGTGTTAACCGATTAACACTGAATCAGAATGTCATATTTGTTGTTTTTGAGCTTGTTTTTGGGTATCATTTCACTTTGAATCTTCATGGATCAGTATGATGCATTTGAGTGAGATGTTTTTGGATATTGTGTTGCTGTTCTTGATTGTCTAATCATGATTTCTTCGATACGCGTGTTTGATTTACACTTGAATGCATACTTTTGTAGTTGTTGTTCAAAGTGATGAGTGTTTATCTTCTTGCTTGCATTTTGTTTTGTTTTGCATCTCTTTGCTTGCATTTAAGAGGTTGAGATGTGCTTGTGGTGGTTGCTTCACCACACTTTTTTCCTCCCTCTTTTCTTTGTGTTGCATTTCATGTTTGCATCTCTTTCTTTCATCTCACTTGTGATTGATTTATCTTGTGTTTACTTGGTTCCTTTTCCATGATACCTTAGGATTCCTAGTCCCTTTGGGAGTTGGAGAGACATTAAGTGTTCAATCCAAGCATGCTAACATTAGGGTATAATTTCCCCTCTTAATCTCAATCATAGGAGCACATTGCATGATAACATTAGGGTTGAGTTAGTTTCTCCTTAGTTGTGTCTTCTCTTTTCTCATCTCAAAACTTCTTCAAAACATCTAATAAAGGATAATGAGTGTTGTACGCTACGAGCCTTAAGCATTTGGGAAATGATGATTGGGGGGCCTCCTCTCAACTTTCTAGAGTGTTTAGCGTATGCCATTTGGGCGATATGCAACGCATTCACTCCTAAGTCATAGTCTTTAGTGCAACATGAATTACAAACACAATTCAATTCACTTCTTCATAAAAGACTAAAAAATAAACATCAAACTTTTTTATCCTTCGGGATTAATTGAAAATCATTTTCATAAGAGAGTGTTGTTAACTCTTGGTTCTACCACAAACAGGTAACGCCTAAGTCTCCAATGGTCGAGCAGCAATACACCTAACTGCTAGAACTAAGGTTTAATCCTACTCGGCTAAAACACTTGAACCAATATGTGGTCGTGTCAGCCCGAACTACGTTTGCTCTAATTTCTCATACTAGACGAGGATACATAGGCACAAGACGGAGATGTCTTGGCGCGCAACCTTCCCCACCTTCACCCGTAGTTTTCCAAATTACGTTGACTCTGACTTTCCCATTGCACGAGGGAGTACGTAGGCATAGAGTGGCGATGATCTATCGAGTCTCTTTTCTTTTCTTTTGTCCCTGTGGCATGTAGCTTAGATAGATTAATACCCTTTAGATAGATAACAAGCATGGATCCCATTGAGTACAACGGACGTGAGGGGTGCTCATACCTTCCCCTTGCGTAACCGACTCCCGAACTCAAGATTTGGTTGCGATGAACTGTCTTTTCCCTTTTTCGTAGGTTTTCTCTGATTGTTTCCTTTCCCTCTTTTTGGGATAAATAACAAACGGTGGCGACTCTTTTATCCTTATTGGCCGCTCTTCGCAGCGATGCGACAGCTGGAGACTCTATTGGGGACACTTCTCATCCCCTATGCGAGTCAATCCTAGCGCTTGCGTGCTTATCTTTGGGTATGTATATGTGTTGCATTTGTACAGTATTGCATTTGCATTTTACTTTCCAACATTGTTATATATCATTATTGTTGTGTTGTTGGGTGAGAATGTTCCACTGAGAGATAAGCCAAAACCCAGGCTTGAGTGTACACGTAGCATTAGAGCGGAAAGTAGTGATGGATCTATATGTTTTAGCATGCATTAGTCCCCCATGAAATTCGCGTTTAGACGAGGTTTTCTGTGAATACATCCTATCCTATACATTAGTCGAGAGGGGGTGTTGGATCAGGAAACTGTCGACTCTGGAGACCGATCATTTGGGAGTCAGCTAAGTGAGGCCGCTTCGTTAAACTATGTTGCCAAACCAGAAATGGTGAATGTATCATCGTTTCTCGAAAGTCTGTGACGCTGACGACCGCATAGGATGCCAGACCTTGTCAAAGATAGGTTCATGCATGTGAGTGGGGAGGGTTATGCAGGAAACTTTGACCTTCAACCTACCTGGTTTTCTCGTCAGGGTGAACTTTTGATCCTTGATACAATGGGTCCGTATATTAGTAATGTGGTATTTTCATCCCAGAGCGAAGCGTTGTTTCATCTCAGTCAACAGCATATTAATCCCCTATTGCATTTGCATTTTCATTTGCATATTAACATTGACATGTATTTATGTTGCAGGTGTATATTTTCTCCTTTATTCTAGTCATCTGATCCGCTGTCATTATAGAGCCTGATCTGAAGAAAAGTATGCTATATAAGTTCCCGACTCCTGAGATAGGGCCCCTACTTGAGCTAATCTCCGTGGCTGACCTTGGTGTGATGGAGGATTTCAGGAGAGAACATGTGAAGATCCTGAGTTTCATCTGTAAGGCTTCCAAGTTCGAGTTAGATGGCATCTATGCACTGCTACAATTCTATGATCCTCAGTTGCGCTACTTTTTGTTCCCGGACTATGTTTTGCTTCCAACCTTGGAGGAGTTTGTTCAATTGGTAGGAATCCCTATGGTGGGAGAAGTGTCTTTCGTACATTCTAAAAAAGAACCTGAATTAACCAAGTTGGCTGGTGCTCTGCATCTTGACGTCTCTGAATTGGAAGGTAATCTGGTATGGAAAGTCGGGACTCCTGGTTTTCTACTTCCATTCTTGGTGGGTAAAGCTCAGCAATGCGCTAAAGACGGATGTTGGTTGGCCTTCAACGCCATTCTAGCCTTGTGCATCCATGGGATAGTTTTGTTCCCCAATCTGCCTGATTTTGTTGATTTGGATGCTTGCTATATCTTCGCCTCTAAGAACCCTGTGCCAACTCTCTTAGGTGATGTTTATCATTTAATTCACTATAAGAATGAAAACAGGCGAGGCAAGAATGTCTCATGTTGCGCTCCGCTGCTGTACAGATGGTTTATTTCACATCTTTCAAAGAGTGGACCTTTTGTTGACCTTGTAAGCACTGTTAAGTGGCCAGAAAGGCTTATGGGTTTAAGATCGGAGAACATTGTATGGTTTGACCAAACCTCTTGGGCATGGATATTATTTTTAGCTGTGGGGATTTTCCCAATGTTCCGTTAATTGGAAGAAGGGGTGGTATTAACTATAACCCAACCCTTGCAGTGAGGCAGTTTGGATATGCTCTGAGGGAACCCCCGAAGGAAGAGCAAATACGGGAATCCATGTATTTCACTGGTTTGCTTGAAGGTGAGATTCTTACTAGAGTTGAGAAAGCTTGGAGCAAGATTCATCAGAAAGGGAAAGCTTATTTGGGTAAGAGCAACAGTAGAGCTTATGATCCTTATGTGACTTGGATTCAGGAGAGAGCTGAGAGGTTGTTGATGCCATTTCCACCTTGTGAGCCTTTATATCCTTTGATGATTGAGGAGCCGACTACTGTTGATATTCAGAAATATAATTAGCTATGGGCCTAGAAGGAGGAGTTGCATAAGGCAAACAAGGAATTGGAAAAAGAGATTATTCAACTCAGAAGCGAGAGATATGAAGCCACTTTTTCATCTAAGAAGCAAACAGAGCTGGTGAATAATCTGAGCAGAGAGCTAACTATAGAGATTCACGCTAGAGAGCGTGTGGGCTTAGATCTGAAGAGCGTCAGTGATGTTCTTAGTTCCAAGAAGAAAGAGCTGGACAAAGCATATGTAGAGATATCCAAGTTTAACGACCAATGGAACGCCACTCTGACTAACAACAAGGAGCGAGAAGACGGATTGCGGCAACAGGTTGCTAAGTTGAAGGCTCAGATCTAGGTGAGAGATGAGAAAGTTGTAGCTGAATCCTCACTCCGGCGTGAAAGCAACTGCAGACTGAATGAAGCGCTTGCAACATTGGATGATTACAAGTCTAGAGCTGATGTGAAGAGATCTAAGTTTGAGGAAGTGTTTGGTGAAGATGCTTGGGAGGATTATGTTCAGAGCTTGCAGAGTGTCATTAGCCAGAGAGAGTTACTCATCCAGGGGTTGGTAGACAGGCCAGAGCATTCAGAGACGAGAGAGTTGTTGGAGGATTTCCAGGCTCGCTTTTGTATTTGATGTTTTCTCTCTTTGTAGTTTGCTGTTATGATTTATCTTGACCATCACTAAATCTGTTAGATGAGGTCATTTTGATTCCCTTGCATTCAGTGTTGTATTGTACATTGACTCTTGGCTCTCATTTTATTTATGAGGAGTTTTCTAGGCTTATATGTTGGCTTTCCATTGTCTTTTTGTTCTCGTGGAATTAGAATCGAGGGGAAAATTTCCCTAACGCATATTTACATGTCTGCATACTGCATCATTTTGCATTTTGCATCACAGGTGCTCTAGAACCGTTAACCTTATCTCTTCTGTGGTTTGCTTTAGTTTGTTTCAGGATTGACAACCAAGCGACTCATCGTTACGCTACTCGGGGAAATCAACGTAAGATTATGGATCAGATTCAAGCTGAACTTCAGGAGTTCCATGATAGATGGCCCAGTTCATGGATATGATGCAAGGGGTCGCCAATGGACAAGAACAACTGAGAACTTTGGTGTAACCGTTAATTTCTAGGGTTGATGGGAGTGGTGTGCTTCATGGAGGAACTGCTGTTATACCTCCTACTGCTGACAATGTCACCCCACATGCTAATATTGGTCCTACAGTTGTTATCCCTCCGGGTGGAGGAAATCAGACAGGAGTTCATATTCCCGGACCTACGTGCGCTTTACATGGGAATACAGCCCCTTATTGGGAGGAGGATGATCAAGAGGATGTGTTCTTTATGAGGGATGTTGGTGTCGGTCTTCCATCCGAAGCAGACAGTAGGTTTAAGTTGCTTGAGGAAAAGATGAAGAGTTATGAGAATCAGAATTCCATGGGGTTGGATATGGAAAATTTGGGGTTGATTCCAGATTTGAGGGTTCCTCTGAAGTTCAAAGTCCCAGACTTTGATAAGTATAAGGGGACAACCTGTCCGAGGGTTCATCTTCGTTCTTACTCTCGCAAGATGTCCGCCTATTCTGACGATGAGATGCTGCTTATGCACTTTTTCCAGGACAATCTTTCTAGTCCGTCTCTGGAATGGTACATAGGGCTAGAGCTAGTTAACATCCGAAGCTGGAGGGATTTAGCTGAAGCTTTCGTTAAGAATTACCAATATAACAGTGATCTAGCACCGAACAGGGTCCAATTGCAGAACTTATCCCAAAGAAATAATGAATGCTTCAAAGAGTACGCCCAGAGATGGCGTGAATTGGCAGCTAGAGTGCAACCGCCTATGGTAGAGAGGGAGTTGCTAGACATGTTTGTTGCTATGCTACCGGGGGTGTATTACGAGAAGCTAATTGGCAACATATCGGGGAGTTTTTCTGATCTGATCATTACAGGAGAAAGAGTCGAGAACAGAATCAAATTGGGTAAAATTCAAGCCGGTGAAAGATCTTCAGCTGGAGGAGTTAAGAAGAATTTTGGCAATAAAAAGAGGGAGGGAGAAACCAATGCAGTATCTAGTTCCCGTGGAAGAAACAGGAACTAGCGTCAATACCGTCGATAGTAACCTTAGGTTGCAAGTATTACCATACCTGCATTACCACAACCATAACAACAATAGCAGAACCACCAGAACTATGCGCCAAGGCAGTTTCAGGATCGCAGAAGGACTGTGAACAGACACTTTGACGCACCACCGATGCCTTAACCTCAATTACTACAACATTTGATGCAGTTGCAGTTAGTCCAGAAAAGGACGTTGGCTTCTTTAACTGGCCCACCACTTCCAGGGTATAATGTTAACGCCCAGTGCAATTTTCATTCTGGTGCTCCTAGACACAACATCGACAATTGTAAAGCATTCAAGCATAAGGTGCAAGACCTTATAGACAGCAAAGCCATTAACTTTTCTCACGATGCGCCCAATGTCGTGCAGAATCCCATGCCTAATCATG
Organism: Lathyrus sativus; assembly: GCA_963859935.3. Classification (NCBI taxonomy): domain Eukaryota; kingdom Viridiplantae; phylum Streptophyta; class Magnoliopsida; order Fabales; family Fabaceae; genus Lathyrus; species Lathyrus sativus. Next base: position 287,316,285 of record OZ012740.1, read on the forward strand.
GGGCAGCTGGGGTTAATTCCATTATTGAGGATGAGGGTTTGAACTTGGTAGCTGATGTTGAAGATTTGAAGGCTCCGTTGAGTTTTGTAAAAGACAAACTGTTGAGTGGAAGGGTATTTCTGGGTTGTGACAGAGCTTGTGCAGAGTGTTTGGTCCATCCTGAGGGGTGTGAGAAGTTGAAGAATCATATTCAGAAGCTGATGAATAAGGGTATTGTACAATTTGATAGAGTGTCAGAGAAGAAAGGGGAGAAGATAGTTGATGAAGAAAAGAATAAAGTTGCGACTATTTTGATTCCGTACAAGACTATCACTATTTCTGCGCCCCCAAGGCCGCCAACCATCATTATTACTAAAGTTGGACCCGTACCATACGAGAGTACTAAGGTTATTCCTTGGAATTACGGAGCCTAAGTCTAGTGTAATGGGCAGAAGCACGAACTGAAGGGTTCACCGTTGGATTCTGTCGACAATCTGGTAGGGGCTGGTGGAATAACCCGGAGTGGAAGAGTGTTTTCACCTCCTGAGGTGAGTGCTGAAAAATCTGACAAGGGTAAAGGTAAAGCGGTGGTTGAAGAGAGTTTCCAGGCTGGTGAGAAAGAGTCCTTGTTAAAGGAAGCGAAAGAGTTTATGCGGCTAATCCGGAAGAGTGACTACAAGATCGTAGATCACTTACAGCAAACTTCGTCAAAGGTCTCCATTTTGTCATTACTGTTATGTTCTAAAGCACACAGAAATGCTCTTTTAAGAATCCTGAGTACAACATATGTGCCACAGGAGATATCTGTGAATCAGCTCAAAGGAGTAGTGGCACACGTTAATGCGGGTAAAGGGCTGGGCTTTACTGATCTGGATTTGACGCCCAAAGGACGAAATTATAATCTGAAGCTGCATATCTCTATCGAATGTAGAGGGTCTGTAATGTCGCACGTGTTAGTGGATATTGGGTCATCACTGAATGTACTTCCCAAGAAAGCGCTGATGAAGCTGGACACCCGAGGTATAATGTGTACTCCAATGACTTAGTGGTACGAGCTTTTGACGAGACTAGAACGTTCGTGTTTGGGGAATTGACTTTGCCAATCCAGGTCGATCCTGAAGTGTTTGACGCTGTCTTTTATATCATAGATATTCAGCCAGCTTATAGTTGTCTGTTGGGAAGACCCTGGATCTATTCGGCAGGTGCTATAACATCAACACTGCACCAAAAGTTGAAATATATGGTTGGTGGCCGTGTTGTTACTATTTGCGGGGAAGAAGACGTTATGATAAGTCATTTGTCTTCATTCAAGTATGTCGAAGTTGACGGTGAGATCCACGAGACGTTGTGTCAGGCTTTCGAGACTGTACAGATCAAGGATAAGACACCAGTTGTGGCCAAGGCACCTGAAGTTGCCATGCCATCCTTTAAAGAAGCATAGGCCATGGTAAAAGTTGAGGCACCTCAAGGTTGGAGCCAAGTTCTGAACATCCCCAACAGCAAGATAATTTTGGATTGGGATACAACCCATCTCCCTCCTCGCAGAGCGCGCCGCGCTATAAGGGACCCGTCCAGTTCACCAGCGGTGGTGTGATCTTTGAGCAAATTAATGTTGTATCAGATGAAGAAGGTGACAGTGATTGCGACATGGATTCATGGATCTGGCCGTGTACTCCTGGACAGAGCCTAAACAATTGGACCGTCAAAGAAGTCATCCAAGTGACGACAGAAGAGTAATGATTTGTTTTCTTGATTATCTATAGCCCTATGCTCTACCCGGAGCATGGTGGCCTTTGTCTTCAGGGCCTAATCTTTTATGTTGAACCATCATTTTATCAATTAATCAAAGGGCATTTTTTTTGCATTCAAATATTGTGATCTCTGTCTTTCCTATTTTTATTTTTAACAATAAAATGGCAATGTGGTTGGTGCTTGTTTGCATATCATTTTAAGCATTAAATCATCATCATTGCAGGTTTCACATTGCAGATGACACCACTCCAGAACTGTCTATGACTCGCTTTGACTTGGATAAGCCGAAAAAGAGATTGATGAAGATGAATACCTACCTGAAGAGCTCGTCGGGCTACTGAAATAGGAAGAGAAAGTCATTCTGCCTCATCAGGAAGAAATTGAGGTTGTCAATTTGGGTACCGAGGAAGCCAGAAGAGAAGTCAGGATAGGGGCCGCATTGCAGAGTGATGTCAAGTAAAGATTGGTTGAAATGCTCCGAGAGTATAGTGATATCTTTGCTTGGTCATACGAAGATATGCCCAGTCTTGACACAGATATTGTGGTTCATTGCTTGCCTTTGCGTGTGTTGCACCCCAAAATTTGCCCTCACAATACAAGACTTTGTGTTCTAAGAAGGTTCACAAGGTTCACAAGTCCCACAGTGCTTTCAATACTTTTCATGAGGTTCATGAAGTCCATAGGTTGCTTCTTGGAGGTTCACAAGGTCCACAAGTCCCACAGTGCTTTCAATACTTTTCATGAGGTTCATGAAGTCCATAGGTTGCTTCTTGGAGGTTCACAAGGTTCACAAGATTCACAATGTTTACAAAGCTTTCCTAAGGGTCATGAGGTCTACAAAGCCACTTCATGATGATCACAAGGTTCACAAGCTTCACAATACCTCCCATGAGTATCACAAGATATCTTATGAAGATTCACAAGGTTCACAAAGTTCACAATTGGTCAGAAGAGTTGACAACTCCCTCAGACAATGCACCTCCTAAGCAGTGCATCCAAAACTAGGGTTTTGACTTTAATCAGGCTAAATGGACTTCCAAGACTTCAAGTGAGCTTCATAACATCTTATATGTGTATAAGAACCCCCATGTCAAGTTTCAAGACTTTTCTCAAAAGTTTGCTCAGTCAGATGATCAGATAAGTCAAAAGCAGTCAATGCGGTTAAAAGGTCAAACTGAGGTCAACTGTGGTCAAACCAAAGTCAAACTTCATGATTTTTTTTGCCAACATCAAAGAGAGGTTGGGTGAGAAATATTATCATAATAACTGTAATACCCCAAATTTTGCCCTAAGATTTGTCGTCGCATTTCATTGCATTTAATCAATTACTAACAAATTTGTGTAGTCGTTTGACTTTTTGCAGGTAAATATCATATGGCATGCATTTTTTTTCTAAAAAGTAAAAATGGCACAATTGGCAGGAGGACATGTGTAAGGAGTTATGAGTGTGAGAGGTTGAGAGTTCGAATCTCACCTTTGTCATTTTTTTTGTTTTTTATTATTTTTACTCTAAATTTTTTTATCTTTCATTAAAAAAATAACAAAAATAGTTTTTTATTATTATTTAATTATTATTTTCGTATTTTAATTAAATCATTTTTTAAAATATTATTTTTTTCACTTTTTTCTAAATTATTCATAAAAATATCCAAAAAATCATAAAATAAAAAATATTGAAAAAAATTTTGTTCTTTTTATAATATTTTTTATTTTAGGAATCAATAGGATTATTAGTTTTTATTTTAAGTTTATTTTAATTATTTTAAATTATTTAAATTTTATTTTTTCTTAACTAATTATTTAGTTTGGGCTTTAAAATGGGCTTTAGGGACATTATTGACAATTTGGTGTTAACCCTAATTTGTTCCCTATATATACATGTGTTGCCTTGTTGGAAAAAAGGGGGGAGAATGAAAAAAACCTAAGAGGAGTGAGTGTCGTTTGCCGTTATTTAGTTTTCTTCTTCATCCATTACTATTGTTTCTTTTTCTTCATCGTTTACCGTTATTTCTTTTCCTTCATCTATTACTGTTGTTTCTTTTTCTTCATCTTTTACCGTTATTTCTTTTTCTTCATCTATTACCGTTATTTCTTTTTCTTTATCTATTACTGTTACGTTTATATATATATAATTTTTAAATTGTTAGAGTTTATATATATAAGATTTTTGATCGAATTATGTCGATACGATGTTTGCACATTTGTGTGCATGACGCGTGACATTTGTGTTAGTTCGATCTGGTTGCGATGATCGCATTTTTGTGTGAGCAATAATACTATTTTTTTGCTTAATTTCTTTTTCTTTGCGATAAATTTTGTTTCGTCCGATTTAGATCTGGTTGCGATGAGCGCATTTCTGCGTTAGCAACATTGTTGGGTTATTTGGCACATTTAAAATTCATTATTGCTTTATTATTATTATTATTATTATTATTATTATTATTATTATTATTATTATTATTATTATTATTATCATTATTATTATCATTATTATCATTATTATTACCATTATTATTATTATTGTTATCATTAATTTATTAAAATTTGTTATAATATAAAAATCTGTTTTTTAAATAAATAACATTAACATCTTTTCCAAATTAATATGAAAACCTATTATTTTTAAGAAAAACTTTTTTTTAGATAAATTTAAAATAATAACTAAAATCTTTTTTTTAAAATAATAACTAGAACCGTTATTTATTTTATTTTATTATTGTTCAATTCAAATTTCATTATCATATTGTATCTGCTCCTCTCATGTAACCTCGCCAATAGTCCGTAAAACTTCACACATTCAATTTCAAATCCTCAAAACTACAAACTACAAACCCTAATTTTCACAAATGCCTCGCCGCAGGCAAAATTACAATTTTACCCTTAGCATTAGGTCAAAGAGCCGCCGCGCTCATTTTAGGGTTTCCCGCCGTGGAATCCCTAATTTAACCCTAATTACAACTTAACATTTCAACGTAGAGATTTGGAGTTTCTACACTCCACGTAAGCGTGTCCTTAAGATGCGTTTATTCCCCTTGAGACCTTGACCACAGTTAAGAAGTTTCTAACCTCCCTATTGAGGGGAACTACGATTACTCTGATTCCACTCCCGTAAGGATACGTAGGCACAAGATGCGATATTTTGCCGAGTAAACTTAGAATTAACCCCCTTTATTATTTATTATTGCTTATTTATATTTTATTTATCTTTGCTATTTAATTATTTTGCTTATTATTTTGTAATTGTTTCTTGGATGTAAAGTTGTTTAATTATTTAATTATTATTATGGTTAGTAATTAGGGAGTGTAACAACCTGTATGTAATATTAAAATAAATTTAGATCACTTTTAAATAAAGATAATTAAAATAAACACGTCACACACGTAAGTCGATTTTAATCGCCGTCTCACTTCCTAAGGATATCCCTCAAGTTGCCTATGAATATTGGTTAAGTGGGGTGTATAAAGCAAGTCCCTCAAAAAGAAAATCATCAAAGTCCCTTATGGTTGCCTTTACGAATCGAGTCCCTTTCGAAAAATGATGATAGTCCCTCCAGTTTGCTTATTACACCCCACAATGGCCTTCAAAAATCCAATTGTCCCTCACATGTCCCTTAACATCCAAAGTAAGGACTACCTACTCCATTTTAGTAGGGGTAGTCTTACTAAGGAAAGGATAAAGAATAAGAAAGACCTTAAAACATTAGGGTAGGCTACTCCTAGATACTTGCTCACTTCAAAACTTTTTCACACTTAAACAAATTTCCAACAAAATTTTCAAACAAGTTTTTTTTCACATCCATACACGGATTATTATTAAACTATTTTGAAATTTTTTGCTATTCACACACTACACTTTCAAAACAATTCAAAAGTGAGCTTAAGTACCTAAGAGCCCATGGATAACCATGGATGAAAAGGGTGCTAACACCTTCCCTTTTCATAACCTACCCCCCGGACCCAAGATATTCTCTAAGGTCTTTCCTGTTCTTTTATAACCTTTCCTTATGGATAAAATAAAAGTCGGTGGCGACTCTTGCTATCCGCAACATTGTTTAAAGTCAGTTCACCGGGTTACAGAACTGGCGACTCTGCTGGGGACCTATTTAAGAGGGGTACCCTTAGGAATTAAGATCACTTTAAATTGTTTGCCTTGTTTGCTTTATTATCATATTGTTGGGGTGCTCTTATGTGTGAAAGGTCCTAACCCGGATCTAGTGTACCTTAGGTAAATGGCAATAGACCAAGGAAACTGTACGACGTATATCGATACGGTTGATCTGGTGGCCATAGTTAGTGCGACTTCTTGGTTGGTGCTTATATTCCTTAAGTCAAGTTGAGGATAATATTGAGGTTGCCATATGTTGTCAATGCACTAACTGACTTTTAGAACCCTAGTTAACTCATCTTGGCCTTTAGAAAGTAGTGAGGTAACCGGCTTTGGTGCAGACTGAAGTTGGTTGACACTCGATACTACGCTCATTGAGATCTTAAACTTGGAGGGTTTTGGTTGGCAAGTAAGTTGCCTTCTGAACAACCACCCTTGTGAAGGATCAATGATATTGAGATCCCTTAGAACCTGGTTACTTTTGTAGGACAGGATGAACCATCTAACTTCAGGGGAGGGTACTTGCCTTTGAACCTCATGCAAGCCTTTAAACCTAGGGCTATGGTGTGACTTGTTTGTGTGTGCCACATGTTTGTGATTGAGCATGACATCATGACATCATCATGCATCATAAGCATATCATTTTCCCTAACCATTTCAAGGACCAAAGGATTTATCTTTGTTCTTTGTTGCAGGTCATGGCTTCTGCTCGTAGAAACACCATCAGGATCAACTTTGTAGGGATACCTGCTAAGCTCAAGGAGTTGGTTTCCCTAGTGCCTGATCATTCCCAGTTCAACAAGAGACATGGTCACTTATTGGATCTAGTTACTTCAGGGTTCAGTGAAGACATGATGAGTGTGTTGTTTCAGTTCTTTGACCCTAAGCACCATTGCTTTACATTTCCTGATTATCAGCTGGTTCCAACCATGGAGGAGTTCTCCAAGCTTCTGGGTATACCTGTTCTTGATCAGAAGCCATTCACAGGCTTAGAGAAGGAGCTTAAACCAGAAGTTATTGCTGCAGCTCTACATCTGAAGAAGTCTGACATTGTTCTAGAGACGAGAAGTGGAGTTAAAGGTATTCTTGCCAAGGTATTAGTGGATAAAGCTCAAATGTTCTTGAAGGCTATGAGCTACGATGCTGTTGAGGAGATCTTAGCCTTATTGATTTATGGCTTAGTGTTGTTCCCCAATCCTGATCAGTTCATAGACGTTCATGCCATCAACATATTCCTGAGTCACAATCCAGTGCCTACCTTACTTGGAGACATCCTACATTCTCTTCACACCCGTACTACAAGGGCAAGAGGAACTTTGATGTGCTGCATACCTTTACTTTCTAGGTGGTTTATCTCTCACCTTCCTCGCTCAGTAATGAAGAATGAGCAAGGGTTCAGATGGTCCAAGAGGATCATGTCACTTTCTCACTCAGACATCCATTGGTGCTCCAGATCTATGGAGAATGTCACCATCATTGACCGTTGTGGGGAGTTTCCTAATGTGCCACTCCTAGGCATAAGAGGAGGCATCACCTACAACCCATCTCTAGCTTTACGACAGTTTGGTTACGCCCGGAGCGATGGTCCACATGACATGTTGATTCAGGGCATTGTGTTTGACTACGACAACGATCTTCAGGGTTACCACCAGAGATTCATACGAGCTTGGGGAAAGGTAAACAGGATTGACAGCAAGACACTGGAGCCTAAGTACACCATTCCTATGGAGGCTTATCTCAGATGGGTACGATTTCGTGCTCAGACACTCATGATGCCATTTCCTGCCATCCTACCAGTTACCATGGAACCTGTTGCTGAAGGAGACACAGCTTATACCATCCTTCACCCAGACATGCCTACTGATATGGAAGACTTGCAGAGATCATGGATCCAACTGAAAGAGCAAAGGGATACTTTCGAGGCTCATTACAAAGCAAGCCAAGCAAGGATCCTAGAGCTAACAAAGCTACTTCATGAGGAACGAAACCTCAACTCATACCTCAACACAAAGAGGAAACGTCCATGGGAGACTTAAAACCCCATCTTTTGTACTTATTTCGTTTTCATTTTTTGTAAGCCTAAAAGGCAAAACAAGTTATTACTAATAAAAAGTTACTTTCTTGTTTGTTTAAGCAAATTTAAATCCTGCGGTCCTTGAAAACATTGCATATGCATTCCCATATCATTGCATCACAGGTTTATAATTGTGCACAGGTTTCTCATCTCCTCGCTGTTTATTTCAGCAATGGCTCTTGAACAATCAGTTAAGGATCTCCAGGCACAGAATGCACAGTTCCAAGAGCTGATCCTGAACCTATCCAAGGGGCAGGATGAATTGAAGACACTGCTGGCCAAGAAGACTAAGAAGGCTAGAAGGTCTGCTGGGTTGCTCAACATGGGAAGAAGGTTCAAAGGTCCTGTCAAGACCAAGGAACATGTTGAAGACTATGAATCTGAAGAATCTGAGCAGGAGAGAGGCAGTCTCCACAACACTATGGGGGACTCTGATTCTGAGGCTAACTACTACCATGAGCCTAACGAAGACAAATTCAAGATGCTGGTGGATAGAATGGATGCTATGGAATTACAGAAATCATCTGGGCTGGATTTTGAGGATTTAAGCTTGATATCTGGGGTGGTCATACCCATTGGGTTCAAAGTTCCTACATTTGTTGTCTATGATGGGGTCTCTTGTCCCAAATTGCATCTGAGGTCTTATGTCAGAAGAATGCAACCCCACACTGCTGATAAAAAGTTGTGGATCCATTTCTTTCAAGAGAGTTTATCTGGAGCTCAGCTAGAATGGTATTATCAGTTGGAGAGTGTCAACATCAGAGATTGGAATGACCTTGCTGAAGCTTTCTACAAGCAGTATCAATACAATGCTGACCTAGCCCCCACTCGCATGCAGCTTCAAAACATGTCTATGGGTGCCAAAGAAAGCTTTAAGGAGTATGCTCAGAAGTGGAGAGACTTAGCTGGAAGAGTTCAACCCCCTTTGACTGATAGGGAGTTGGTTGATATGTTCATGTGTACGCTGAATGGTCCGTTTTACAGTCATCTCATTGGAAGCTCATCATCTGGCTTCACTGAGTTGATCATGACAGGAGAGCGAGTAGAGAATGGTATCAAGAGTGGTAAGATCCAAGTGGGCACTTCTTCATCAGGTGCTGCAAAGAAGCCTCCCACTGGGAAGAGAGAATCTAATGCTGTGTATGGTCAGCCTGATCGTAACAGAAGGCATCAGTCTGTTAGTGCAGTTCATATTTCAAATCCAACTCCTGCAACAACAGAGCAGCCTCAAGGCAACCAACAGAGGGCTAGAAGACAGTTCACGAAGATCAACATGTCAATGGCTCAGACATTGCAACACTTGTTGAAAGCTGAACTTATTACCCTGAGGGAGGCCCCTCAGAATCCCAATGTTACCTCTCCCAAGTACAATCCCAATGCACGATGTGCATATCATTCAAACTGTCCAGGACATGATACTAATAACTGCTGGGTCTTGAAGAACAAAATTCAGGATATGATTGATGCTGGAGAAATTGAGTTTGATCCACCAGGTACTCCAAATGTGATTACAGCTCCAATGCCAAATCACGAGAAGACTGTCAACGCCATTGATGAAGATATTGATGAAGATCTGCATGTCTATTCAGTTATGGAGTTGAGCACACCATTGTCTGTTATCAAAAAGAGGTTAGTACAAGCTGGGATCTTTCCAGGTTGTCATGAAGATTGTCTATATTGTACCTATAAGCCGGATAGTTGCTTCATTTTGAGAGATGGGATTCAACGTCTCATGGATAAATATACTATAGTGTTTGAAAGAAGACCAGCATCTGTAGAAAGTATGGTGGATCATCTAACTCAGGGTAAGAAGATTGAAGAGGTTGACATGGTTGACAAAGTACCACTAAGAATCACTTCAAAGGGTCCCATTAAAATCACTCATCAGGGCCCAATCAAGATTACTGCTGAAGGTCCTGTGAAAGTTGTTGCTGAAGCCAGAGTAGCTCCTCTGATCGTTACCACTCCTGGTCCTATTCCTTATACATCTGACAAAGCTGTGCCTTGGCACTATGGGTCTGATGTTTACATCCATGGTGTCAAGCAGGAGCCTTTACCTGATATGCCTGTTGACATTGATAATATTGCTGGATCTAGCAAGGTCACTCGTAGTGGAAGAGTCTTCTCTCCTCCAGTTGCTTCTAAGAGTGCAGTTACTCCTGCTGTTACTTCCACCACTGATGCTCGGGGCAAGGGTCCTGTTATTGAGCCTGTATCTACTGATGTGCCAGCTGCTGATGACCTCTCTAAGCAGATGGAAGAAGTATTGAAAATCATTCGCAAGAGTGATTATGATATTGTTGATCAGCTGGGGCATACTCCCTCAAAGATTTCTATGCTCTCCCTGTTATTATGTTCTGAGGCTCATGCCAAGTCATTGATCAAGTTTCTAAAAATGGCTCATGTACCCAGTGCAATTTCTGTGGACCAGTTTGAGAATTGTGTTGCTCACCTGACCTATGACAACGGGTTAGGATTTTCTGATGCTGACTTGACCCCTGCCAAGAGGGATCATAACAGGGCCTTGCATATTTCAATTGAATGCAGGGGCACTACCCTGTCTCATGTGCTGATAGACAATGGTTCCTCTCTGAATGTGTTGCCTAAGGAAGTCCTGAACAAGCTGAGTCCTGAAGATACGGTATTGAAGCCCAGTAATATTGTGGTAAAGGCTTTTGATGGTTCTAGAAGAGTAGTGCATGGGGAAATTGATCTTCCAATCAAGGTTGGCTCTCAGGTGTTTACTGCTACATTCTATGTGATGGATATTCGTCCTTCGTACTCATGTCTGCTTGGTCGTCCCTGGATCCATGGGGCAGGTGCGGTGACCTCCACATTACATCAAAAGTTGAGATATCCGGTGAATGGAAAAGTTATTACTGTCTTTGGAGAGGAAGAATACTTTGTCAGCCATGTAAACACTTTCAAGTATCTGGAAGTAGAAGGTGAATACATTGAAACTCCATGTCAGTCATTTGAAGTGGTTCCCTGGGCTGTTAAGGATTGTGTGACTCCTCCTGCTGTGAAGAAGGTTCCTGTGGTCATCAGAAACCCTCCAACAATGGCAATGGCCTCCCTCAATGATGCAAAAGCTGTGGTGGAAGAAGGTGGTTGTACTATTTGGGGTCAGCTTCCTGATATTCCATACAAGTCTGACAAGTTTGGTTTGGGTTTCACTGCAGAGTCCCAGAAGGCTGTTCGTCGTGCTCGTGCTGTTCGTATCACCAATCAAGGGGTTATCAATGCTGTGGGAGATCAAGATGAAGACTACAACTTGGAGGCATGGATTTTTCCTACTGTGGGTGCTGGACTCAATAATTGGAAAGCTGAAGATGTTATCCCTATCTCCTTTAGTCAGGAGTAAATACTATTACTGTGTTATGTTTTTAAATTTGTAATTTCTGGAACAATGTGCCTTACCCGGGGCACAATGGTGTGCTTGTTACGGGTTGTCATTTCATTTGCATACTGCATTCAATAAAATCAGTGGACGTTTCGTTTTCGTAAATATTGTGTTCCTTGTCTTTCTTTTTCTTTTATTTTTGCTTTATCAGCTATGTGTTCTTACACACACCCACGTCACTAAAATGCAGAGCCTCATCCACTCTGGATCCAGTTGATAACAGTTCTACTATTGCCAATTACAAATTCGAGAATCCGATCTATCAAACTGAAGACGGAAACGAGGACGATTGTGAAATACCTGTAGAGCTTGCTAGGTTGTTACAACAAGAAGAGAAAGCTATACAGCCACATGAAGAGCCAGTCGAAGTTGTGAATCTGGGAACTGAAGAAAACAGAAAAGAGGTCAAAATAGGGGCTGATTTAGAGGACAGTGTCAAGAGCAGGTTGATTCAGATGCTACGTGACTATGTGGAGATCTTTGCTTGGTCTTATGAAGATATGCCAGGGTTGGATACAGACATTGTGGTTCACCGTTTGCCAGTGAAAGAAGATTGTCGTCCAAAGAAGCAGAAGGTTCGTCGTATGCGTCCTGAAATGTCAGAAAAGATCAAAGCAGAGGTAATGAAACAGTTCAATGCAGGGTTCTTGGCCGTAACTTCTTATCCTCAGTGGGTTGCAAATGTGGTACCAGTTCCTAAGAAAGATGGTAAGGTACGTATGTGTGTAGACTACAGAGATCTGAACAAGGCTAGCCCTAAAGATGACTTTCCACTTCCTCATATTGATATCCTGGTAGACAACACTGCTCAGCATAAGGTATTCTCTTTTATGGATGGTTTCTCTGGTTACAATCAAATCAAGATGGCACCTGAAGATATGGAGAAGACTACATTTGTGACACAGTGGGGCACCTTTTGCTATAAGGTAATGCCATTTGGTTTGAAGAATGCAGGGGCAACATATCAGCGTGCTATGGTAGCTTTGTTTCATGATATGATTCATCATGAGATAGAGGTATATGTGGATGATATGATAGCCAGATCTCAGAATGAAGAGCAACATCTTGATCATCTGCACAAGTTGTTTGAGAGGTTGAAGAAATACAAGTTGAGATTGAACCCAAACAAGTGTACTTTTGGAGTTAGATCTGGAAAACTCTTGGGTTTCACTGTCAGTGGAAAAGGTATTGAAGTGGATCCTGCAAAAGTGAAAGCTATACGAGAGATGCCAGCTCCCCGTACTGAGAAGGAGGTTAGAGGTTTCTTGGGACGATTGAACTACATTGCAAGATTTATTTCCCAATTAACTACCATCTGTGAGCCAATCTTCAAGTTGTTGAAGAAAGATCAGGTGATGGAATGGAATGATGAGTGCCAGACTGCCTTTGATGAAATCAAGAGATATTTGCTAGAACCTCCAATTTTAATGCCACCAGTTGATGGAAGACCCTTGATTATGTATTTAACAGTATTAGACAACTCAATGGGGTGTGTATTGGGGCAACATGACGAGTCCGGTCGAAAAGAGCAGGCAATATACTACCTTAGCAAAAAGTTTACCGACTGTGAAACAAGATACTCACTGCTCGAGAAAACTTGCTGCGCTTTGGCATGGGCTGCTCGCCGACTAAGACAGTATAGGTTGACCCATACTACCTTGTTGATTTCGAAGATGGATCCAATCAAGTACATATTTGAGAAACCTGCTCTCTCCGGAAGAATTGCAAGATGGCAAATGATCTTGACGGAATATGATAGACAGTATACTACTCAGAAGGCCATTAAGGGGAGTGTTGTTGCTGATCATTTGGCTCATCAAGCAATAGATGATTACCAGTCAATGAATTTTGAGTTCCCTGATGAAGACATTATGTCTGTTACCAAAGAACCTGGACAATATGACGGACCTGAACAAGGATCCCGATGGACTATGGTTTTTGATGGTGCCTCCAATGCACATGGTAATGGTGTTGGTGTTGTGATTAGTTCCCCTGAAGGTTGTCATACCCCGATTACTGCCAGACTTTGTTTCTATTGTACCAATAACATGGCTGAGTATGAGGCATGTATCATGGGTATACAAGTTGCTATTGATATGAAGATTCAGTTCCTTGAGGTGTATGGAGATTCAGCTCTGGTAGTAAGTCAGATTAAAGGAGATTGGGATACAAAGCATGATAATCTCATTCCTTACAGAGAACATGTGTTGTCTTTGATCCTACATTTCAAAGAGATTACTTTTGGACATATTCCACGAAGAGAGAATCAGTTGGCAGACGCATTGGCCACCATGGCATCTATGTTTGAGATCAGCTGGGATGATGAAGCTCCCAAGATTACCATTGATAGATTTGAGAAGCCTGCATACTGCAATGAGATTGACACTGAAGAGGTAGAGGCAGCTTCATTTGCATCTGTGACTAAGAATGTTGTGGCTCGGTTCATTAAGAATAATCTCATATGTAGGTATGGTATCCCTGAAAGGATTATCACTGACAATGGCTCTAATCTGAACAACACTATGATTACTGATCTCTGTACGCAGTTCAAGATTAAGCATCACAACTCTTCTCCGTATCGTCCAAAGATGAATGGGGCAGTTGAAGCTGCTAATAAGAACATTAAGAAGATTGTACAGAAGATGACTGTTACTTACAAGGATTGGCACGAGATGTTACCATTTGCTCTGCATGGATATCGTACTACAATACGTACTTCAACAGGGGCAACCCCATTCTCCTTAGTCTATGGTATGGAAGCAGTTCTGCCTATTGAAGTTCAGATCCCCTCCTTGAGAATTATGAAGGATGCAGGCTTGGATGAAGATGAGTGGATTCAGACTCGACTTGACCAGATAAATTTGATTGATGAGAAAAGGTTAGCAGCAGTTTGTCATGGCCAGATGTACCAGAAACGGATGATCAAAGCTTTTAACAAGAAGGTTAAGCCAAAGGTATATCAGGCTGGTGACTTGGTAATCAAGCGTATCATATTACCACAGGGTGATCCTAGGGGCAAGTGGACTCCAACATATGAGGGACCATTTGTAGTCAAGACAGTGTTCTCAGGAGGTGCCATGATACTGACTACCATGGATGGTGAAGACTTCCCACAACCTGTAAACGCAGACATAGTTAAAAAATACTACGCATAAAAAGAGACCCGCTAGGTTGACAGGCCTAGGCAAAAACAAGGGCATCCCGGCAAACCAAAAGGGTTTGGGCAAAAATTAGGGATATATATATAAAAAGATGTACACCCGGCAAGTCGAAAACCTGAAAAGGCGGCTTGGGCAAAAAAGGGTATCCCGGTGGATTGAAAACCTGAAAGGGCAATCCAGGCAAAAGTTAGGGATTAAAGCGTATGACTATGTCTCGTTTGGATCACTCATGAAACTGCAACCAGTTGTACTATTTACTCAAGCTCAAACAGATAAAGCTCAATCCAATCGTTTCCGTCTCAACAGCAAGAAGATGAGATACTTGAGTGGCAATAGTAGAATTGAAACTCAATAGGATTATTTCCCACATAGCTGATTCTTTTTGTAAAACTTCATGACAAAATTCTCTTACTAGGGTTTATGTCTCCTTGTACAAACTTACCCGTGTATGGGTCACTTTTGATATAAATAAATTCCATCTTTTGAATCCAGATTTACTTTTACCCTATTTACATAAGCGAAACGTCCATTGGTTGTGTTTGAATGTATGTATGCCTTTGAATATGATTGATGTTTACCAGAAATGCATGTATGCTTTTAATATGATTGATGTTTACCAGAAATGCATGAAAATGCAGTAATAGTATTTACTAAGGACGAACGAGGGAAGGATTTCAACGAAGCTTCGCCGGTTCATCTTTACAAGACAGTTACAAACCATCGGTAGGACTAATCCATTTTCACGAAGTCTAATCTCCCCTGGAATTTATATCCATCTCTTTTATCCTCATACGGATATACGGGAAATTACTTTCCAATAAGGGCACGATGAACGAAGACGGGATGTTATACTTATCCTACTATCAAACGAAAACGAAGGTTATCTATACCCTACTATCCCCAACAACGGGAGGTTATCTATACCTTGTTATCCCCAACAACGGGAGGTTATCTATACCTTGTTATCCCCAGCAGACGGAGGGTTATATATTCTTCAACAACGAATCGGGATTTATTTTCCTTGGCCAGCAGTTGTTATACAAGGATATCCCGACACTTCCAGCAGTGTCATATCATACATACATCATTTACATCATACCATAACATATATGTCTATAGTACATTACCTAAGTGCATCATGTCATACATGCATACATAAAGCATAAACTAATGTTGTTATACAAAATGCTACCTTGTTTTCAGGTTAATTATCCAACAAACAAGCTTATGATCTTTGGGACTGCTTTATTGTAACCTCAGGGTTACTTTATCCTCCTGATGGGCTTCTTATTACTTTGGGACTGCTTTATTGTAACCTCAGGGTTATTTTATCCTCCTGATAGCCTCTCATGACTTCAAGACTGCTTTAGAGCTACTGATTGCTCTATCCTTCTGAAATCATCCTATTACTTCAAGACTGCTTTAGAGCTATTCATTGCTCTATCCTCATGAGGTCATATTACTACTTCAAGACTGCTTTAGAGCTATTCATTGCTCTATCCTCCTGAAGCCATCTAATTATTTCAAGACTGCTTTAGAGCCATCCATTGCTCTATCCTCCTGAAATCATTACTTCAAGACTGCTTTAGAGCTATTGATTGCTCTATCCTCCTGAAGACATATCACATTATTATTTCAAGACTGCTTTAGAGCCATTCATTGTTCTATCCTCCTGAAATCATATCATTGCTTCAAGACTGCTTTAGGGTTATCACTATTGATTGCTCTATCCTCATGAAGACATGCTGCTACATCGTTATTATTCCAGACTCCTGACAGCTTTCATCATACACCCATATTTTGAACTGCTCCCCCCCTAGTGGCATCTTTAAGCCCACTCAATCATATTCAACTAGCCATCTGTACCACTCTAGTGCACTGGTGAGTGCAAATTTTTGGGCTTTTGTGTTCAATCCCCTTCAACCTTCCAGGTTACGACTGGCAAATATACCAATCTAACCCCTCAGGTTTCAGAAAATTGAACAGGGGCAGCTGTTGCACCCCAAAATTTGCCCTCACAATACAAGACTTTGTGTTCTAAGAAGGTTCACAAGGTTCACAAGTCCCACAGTGCTTTCAATACTTTTCATGAGGTTCATGAAGTCCATAGGTTGCTTCTTGGAGGTTCACAAGGTCCACAAGTCCCACAGTGCTTTCAATACTTTTCATGAGGTTCATGAAGTCCATAGGTTGCTTCTTGGAGGTTCACAAGGTTCACAAGATTCACAATGTTTACAAAGCTTTCCTAAGGGTCATGAGGTCTACAAAGCCACTTCATGATGATCACAAGGTTCACAAGCTTCACAATACCTCCCATGAGTATCACAAGATATCTTATGAAGATTCACAAGGTTCACAAAGTTCACAATTGGTCAGAAGAGTTGACAACTCCCTCAGACAATGCACCTCCTAAGCAGTGCATCCAAAACTAGGGTTTTGACTTTAATCAGGCTAAATGGACTTCCAAGACTTCAAGTGAGCTTCATAACATCTTATATGTGTATAAGAACCCCCATGTCAAGTTTCAAGACTTTTCTCAAAAGTTTGCTCAGTCAGATGATCAGATAAGTCAAAAGCAGTCAATGCGGTTAAAAGGTCAAACTGAGGTCAACTGTGGTCAAACCAAAGTCAAACTTCATGATTTTTTTTGCCAACATCAAAGAGAGGTTGGGTGAGAAATATTATCATAATAACTGTAATACCCCAAATTTTGCCCTAAGATTTGTCGTCGCATTTCATTGCATTTAATCAATTACTAACAAATTTGTGTAGTCGTTTGACTTTTTGCAGGTAAATATCATATGGCATGCATTTTTTTTCTAAAAAGTAAAAATGGCACAATTGGCAGGAGGACATGTGTAAGGAGTTATGAGTGTGAGAGGTTGAGAGTTCGAATCTCACCTTTGTCATTTTTTTTGTTTTTTATTATTTTTACTCTAAATTTTTTTATCTTTCATTAAAAAAATAACAAAAATAGTTTTTTATTATTATTTAATTATTATTTTCGTATTTTAATTAAATCATTTTTTAAAATATTATTTTTTTCACTTTTTTCTAAATTATTCATAAAAATATCCAAAAAATCATAAAATAAAAAATATTGAAAAAAATTTTGTTCTTTTTATAATATTTTTTATTTTAGGAATCAATAGGATTATTAGTTTTTATTTTAAGTTTATTTTAATTATTTTAAATTATTTAAATTTTATTTTTTCTTAACTAATTATTTAGTTTGGGCTTTAAAATGGGCTTTAGGGACATTATTGACAATTTGGTGTTAACCCTAATTTGTTCCCTATATATACATGTGTTGCCTTGTTGGAAAAAAGGGGGGAGAATGAAAAAAACCTAAGAGGAGTGAGTGCCGTTTGCCGTTATTTAGTTTTCTTCTTCATCCATTACTATTGTTTCTTTTTCTTCATCGTTTACCGTTATTTCTTTTCCTTCATCTATTACTGTTGTTTCTTTTTCTTCATCTTTTACCGTTATTTCTTTTTCTTCATCTATTACCGTTATTTCTTTTTCTTTATCTATTACTGTTACGTTTATATATATATAATTTTTAAATTGTTAGAGTTTATATATATAAGATTTTTGATCGAATTATGTCGATACGATGTTTGCACATTTGTGTGCATGACGCGTGACATTTGTGTTAGTTCGATCTGGTTGCGATGATCGCATTTTTGTGTGAGCAATAATACTATTTTTTGCTTAATTTCTTTTTCTTTGCGATAAATTTTGTTTCGTCCGATTTAGATCTGGTTGCGATGAGCGCATTTCTGCGTTAGCAACATTGTTGGGTTATTTGGCACATTTAAAATTCATTATTGCTTTATTATTATTATTATTATTATTATTATTATTATTATTATTATTATTATTATCATTATTATTATCATTATTATCATTATTATTACCATTATTATTATTATTGTTATCATTAATTTATTAAAATTTGTTATAATATAAAAATCTGTTTTTTAAATAAATAACATTAACATCTTTTCCAAATTAATATGAAAACCTATTATTTTTAAGAAAAACTTTTTTTTAGATAAATTTAAAATAATAACTAAAATCTTTTTTTTAAAATAATAACTAGAACCGTTATTTATTTTATTTTATTATTGTTCAATTCAAATTTCATTATCATATTGTATCTGCTCCTCTCATGTAACCTCGCCAATAGTCCGTAAAACTTCACACATTCAATTTCAAATCCTCAAAACTACAAACTACAAACCCTAATTTTCACAAATGCCTCGCCGCAGGCAAAATTACAATTTTACCCTTAGCATTAGGTCAAAGAGCCGCCGCGCTCATTTTAGGGTTTCCCGCCGTGGAATCCCTAATTTAACCCTAATTACAACTTAACATTTCAACGTAGAGATTTGGAGTTTCTACACTCCACGTAAGCGTGTCCTTAAGATGCGTTTATTCCCCTTGAGACCTTGACCACAGTCAAGAAGTTTCTAACCTCCCTATTGAGGGGAACTACGATTACTCTGATTCCACTCCCGTAAGGATACGTAGGCACAAGATGCGATATCTTGCCGAGTAAACTTAGAATTAACCCCCTTTATTATTTATTATTGCTTATTTATATTTTATTTATCTTTGCTATTTAATTATTTTGCTTATTATTTTGTAATTGTTTCTTGGATGTAAAGTTGTTTAATTATTTAATTATTATTATTATGGTTAGTAATTAGGGAGTGTAACAACCTGTATGTAATATTAAAATAAATTTAGATCACTTTTAAATAAAGATAATTAAAATAAACACGTCACACACGTAAGTCGATTTTAATCGCCGTCTCACTTCCTAAGGATATCCCTCAAGTTGCCTATGAATATTGGTTAAGTGGGGTGTATAAAGCAAGTCCCTCAAAAAGAAAATCATCAAAGTCCCTTATGGTTGCCTTTACGAATCGAGTCCCTTTCGAAAAATGATGATAGTCCCTCCAGTTTGCTTATTACACCCCACAATGGCCTTCAAAAATCCAATTGTCCCTCACATGTCCCTTAACATCCAAAGTAAGGACTACCTACTCCATTTTAGTAGGGGTAGTCTTACTAAGGAAAGGATAAAGAATAAGAAAGACCTTAAAACATTAGGGTAGGCTACTCCTAGATACTTGCTCACTTCAAAACTTTTTCACACTTAAACAAATTTCCAACAAAATTTTCAAACAAGTTTTTTTTCACATCCATACACGGATTATTATTAAACTATTCTGAAATTTTTTGCTATTCACACACTACACTTTCAAAACAATTCAAAAGTGAGCTTAAGTACCTAAGAGCCCATGGATAACCATGGATGAAAAGGGTGCTAACACCTTCCCTTTTCATAACCTACCCCCCGGACCCAAGATATTCTCTAAGGTCTTTCCTGTTCTTTTATAACCTTTCCTTATGGATAAAATAAAAGTCGGTGGCGACTCTTGCTATCCGCAACATTGTTTAAAGTCAGTTCACCGGGTTACAGCGTGAAGAGTGTCCGCCTGTCAAGTAGAAGCTCAGGAGAACTAGACCAGATATGGCAGTAAAAATCAAAGAAGAGGTCCAGAAGCAGTTGGATGCAAGATTTCTCATTGTGACAACTTACCCTCTATGGGTCGCTAACATCGTACCTGTACCAAACAAAGATGGTAAGGTAAGGATGTGTGTTGATTATAGAGCCTTGAATAAAGCGATCCCGAAGGACGATTTCCCCCCCCCCCCCCCCCACACACACACACACACATTGACGTATTGGTTGATAATACTGCTCAGTATTCCGTGTTTTCCTTCATGGACAGCTTTTCCGGATATAATCAGATTAAAATGGCGTCGGAGGATATGGAGAAAACAACTTTTGTTACACCGTGGGGGACTTTCTGTTATAAGGTAATGCCTTTTGGGTTGAAAAACGCAGGGGCAACCTATTAGCGGGCAATGGTAACGCTCTTTCATGATATGATTCATCATGAGATCGAAGTCTATGTTGATAACATGATTGCAAAGTCACAGACAGAGGAGGGACATCTGGTAAACCTTTTGAAGTTGTTTGAGAGGTTAAGGAAATTCAAGCTGAGGTTGAATCCGAACAAGTGCACTTTTGGTGTACGGTCAGGAAAGTTGCTGGGGTTCATTGTCAGTAAAAAAGGAATCGAGGTCGATCCAGTAAAGGTTAAAGCAATTCAAGATATGCCAGCGCCGAAAACGGAGAAAGAGGTTCATGGTTTCTTGGGTAGATTGAACTACATTGCTAGGTTCATATCTCATCTCACAGCCACGTGTGAACCCATATTCAAATTGTTGAAGAAAGATCAAGCGGTTGTCTGGAACAAAAATTGCCAAAGGGCATTTGATAAAATAAAAGAATATTTGCAGGAACCTCCGATACTGATACCTCCAGTAGCTGGAAAACCATTGATAATGTATTTAACGGTTCTTGAGAACAACATGGATTGTGTTCTCGTTCAACACGACAAGACTGGAAGAAAAGAGCACGCCAGATACTACTTGAGTAAAAAGTTCATAGATTGTGAGTCCAGGTTCTCAATGTTGGAAAAACATGTTGTGCACTCGCTTGGGCTGCCAAATGCCTAAGACAATGTATGCTAAAACATACAACCATGCTGATTTCGAAGATGGATCTGATTAAGTACATCTTTGAAAAGCAAGCACTTTCGGGAAGGATTGCAAGATGGCAGATGGTCTTAATAGAATACGATATTCAATACGTCTCCCAAAAGGCTATCAAGGGGAGTGTTCTGTCAGAATATCTTGCTGAACAGTCAATTGATGATTACCAATCGATGAAGTTTGAATTTCCTGATGAAGACATCTTGTTCTTGAAAATGAAGGATTGCGATGAGCCATTACCCGATGAAGGTCCTGAGAAGGGTTCCCAGTGGCAAATGATCTTTGATGGTGCTGTTAACTCTTACGGTAGCGGAATTGGGGCAATCATCACGTCTCCCCATGGTTCCCATATACCATTCATTGCCAGGTTGACATTTCCATGCACCAATAACGAAGCCGAATACGAAGCGTGCATCATGGGGTTGAAAGAAGCCATTGATCTGAGGATCAAGAATCTAGACGTGTACGGAGATTCAGTGCTAGTTGTTAATCAGATCAAGGGAGAATGGGAGACCCGATAGCCTAATCTGATTCCTTACATGAACTATGCAAGGAAGCTGTTACCTTTCTTTGATCGGGTAGAGTTTTACCACGTGCCGAGAGCGAAGAATCAGATGGCAGATGCTCTGGCGACGTTATCCTTAACGTACAAGGTGAATTTTTGGAATGATGCTCCGAGAATTGTCATCTCGCGCCTTGATAGGCCGACATTTGTATTCACAGTAGAGGAGGCTTCTGATGGCAAGTCATGGTATTATGATATCCAAAATTTTCTCAAGAATCAGGAGTATCTGCCTGGGGCCTCGGCTCGGAATAAGAAGACCTTGAGGAGGTTGTCTGGAAATTTCTATCTAAACCAATATGGTGTACTCTACATGAGGAATTATGACTTGGTACTGCTGAGATGCGTGGACGAGAAAGAAGCAAGTCTTCTTATGGAAGAGGTCTACGAGGGCGCCTTTGGTACGTATGCCGGTGGGCACACCATGTCTCGAAAGCTATTAAGAGCAAGGTATTATTGGTTGACTATGGAGTCTGATTGCTTCAAGTACGCAAAGAAGTGTCATAAATGCCAGATTTATGCTGATAAGATTCATGTGTCGCCGAGTCCTCTAAATGCCATGGCATCGCCTTGGCCCTTTTCCATGTGGGGCATTGACATGATTGGCAAGATTGAGCCAACCGCATCCAACGAACATCGCTTCATCTTGGTGGCTATTGACTATTTTACCAAGTGGGTCGAAGCAGCTTCATATGCCAATGTCACCAAGCAAGTGGTAGCCCGATTTATCAAGAAGGACATCATTTGTCGTTCCAGAGTGCTCGAAAGAATCATTACTGATAATGGTTCGAACTTGAATAACAAGATGATAAAGGAAATAGGCCAGAGTTTCAAAATTAAGCATCACAATTCATCTCCCTATCGTTCGAAGATGAATGGCGGTGTTGAAGCGGCCAACAAGAACATCAAGAAGATAGTGCAAAAAGATGGTTGTAACCTATAAGGATTGGCATGAGATTTTGCCCTTTGCTTTGCATGGATATCGTACTTCGGTATGTACTTCAATAGGGGCAAATCCTTTCTCACTCGTGTATGGTATGGAAGTTGTCCTACCATTAGAAGTCGAGATTCCTTCTTTGAGAGTTCTGGTCGACGTCAAGCTTGACGAGGCAGAATGGGTAAGAAACATATTGAATCAGCTCAGCCTGATGGATGAGAAGAGGTTAGCGTTCATTGTGTATGGTCGTTTATATCAGAGTCGGATGAAGAAAGCTTTTGATAAGAAGGTGCGCCCTCGAAGCTTTTGGACAGGCAATCTGGTGTTGAAGAAGATTCTCCCTCCACAAACAGATCACAAGGGCAAATGGACTCCCAATTACGAAGGGTCATATGTCATGCGAAAGGTTTTCTCTGGAGGAGCCTTGCTACTGTCAACCATGGATGGTGAGGACTTCACATCCTCAGTGAACGCAGACGCAGTTAAAAAATACTCTGCTTAAAGACACCCGCTGGAAAGAAAAAGAATATCCAGGCAAAAATGGGGCATCCCGGCGAACCATAAAAAGAATGGGTTTGGGCAAAAGTTAGGGATAGAAAGAAAAGATGTAAACCCACAAAGTTGAAAAACTGGAAAGGCGACTTTGGTAAAAAAGGGTATCCTAGGGAATTGAAAACCCGTAAGGGCAATTCAGGCAAAAGTTAGGGATTTGAAAAGCAAATGACTGTGGTCTACATATTGATCCTCAGAGCATAGTGGATTGAGGGAGGACATGAGGGTCGTTTATCCGAATCAATATCTGCAGAGGATGAAGCATCAGAGAAGCATCGAAGTCAGGCGAGTCATAGATGGATCAGCTCATGGCGTTTGTCTGTGCCACATTGCCGACATTTTGTATATTTCTGTGCATTTCTATAAATTTTTGCGCAGCTTCCTCTTTTCAAGGGTTGCATTTGTTGTAAAATATGCCTATTTACAGGCAATTTGTCAATAAAACATATACTATTCAGTGAATTTTTTTTTCGCTTTAGCCTTTACTGTTTTGTTTGTGAAAAAACGCCTGATGTTTTGATAAAATGTTGCATACATAAACTTGCAGGCTTTGCCCATAATCATTGAAACTTTGATTTATTTGGACAATGTCACGGATGATGACCGAGATAGCTCCCTTTGTGTAGGATATCTTGTTGTTTGTTCATGTGCAGGGTCGTTACCCTTGAGGAAAATTCCCAGAGGTGTATCCCCGGTATGATCACCATCCACACAAAAAGAAGACGCGTAGTCGAGACTCATTTTCCCCGGCAAGGGTCTGTTTCTACCGGTAGAGTGTGTGGTTGAGTGTGTACACGTATCCCCAGCAGAATGTCTGGATACACTCATGCCTCGACAGTTCAAGATTAGCTTATTCGGCAGAGTAAGTAATCCCATGAGGGTCGAGATTGATATACCCCATGCAGGTCAGGTAGGTTCCCGTATCCCCAACAGATTATAGGTACGCACTTACTTCCCAGTAAGTCGGGACTGGATTTCTCTCCACCAGACAAGTTTGGAACTTTTCCCAATGGCGGAGTAAGTTCAGGATTTGTTTTCCCCATAGAGTCCAGACGTGTGACTTTGTATCCCCTCAGAGCTTATAATGGCGATTCCGTCCCCAAGCAGAGGTCGAGGTTGTTTTCCCTCTTGCTTAATTCCCCAAAGAAGTCAGCAGAGCAGTTATTTCATCCCCGCAGATTAGAGTTGATTCAGAGATTGCTATTCTCTATCCTCAGCGGAGGGAGCTTGGGATAGTTCCTCGATAAGTCTTGTTTCGTTATCCCCAGCTGAGTAATCCCTGGCAGGTTGGATTTTTTTTTATCTTCAGCAGAATGGAGTTGCTCCCAGATGCGTGTTGTGTACCCTATAAGGACTTCACTGTTCTAGGAGGCCATTTAGGGCTGATTACCCCGGTGAGGCGAAATTAATCTCAGTGGTTGATTGTTATCCCCTGCAGAGTTGTTGATTTCTCCGATGAAGCGAAATTAATCTCAGTGGTTAATTGTTATCCCCCGCAGAGTCATTGATTTCCCCGTTAGGTTGGATTTGATCCCAGTTGGTTGGGTGTCTTTCCCCGACCAGGTCGTCTATTCCCTAGAAGAGTTGTACTCTGGAGGGCCGTTCAGGGCGTTTTCCTCAGCAGGTTTTGAGTTAATCCCCAGTGGAGTGGATTTTTGTTCTCGTCAGAACAATGTTACCTCAGAAATTTCTGTTTCAGGAAGCCATCCAGGGCTTGTTTTTCCCAACTTAAGTCCAATTGTACTTGGCACATGTTACTTCTCCCCGGCGGGGTTGGCTTTGTCTTTTCAGCATTTATTTTGTTGATTCGGTGTCATTGTATTTTGCATTGTGCATAGCATCCACCAAACGCATAGCATTTCTATTTCGTATGGATCATTACGCCATTTTCAAACATACGCATTTGAAACATAAGCCAGGTTGTTATCTCTTGCTTTCAGGTGTATCTCTAGCAGGCAACTGTAGTGGCTCAAGCCCGTGCAGTATCCAGACCCCGGCTTCCACCGGTTTTGTTTCATCAGCTTGTATGGTATCAAGACCCCAGTTGATGTTTGTTATCTTCTTTTCCTGTGCGGTATTCAGACCCCGGCAGATTATGATATTTTCGGCTCAAGCCTGTGTGGTATCCCGACCCCGGCTTCCTCCGGTTATTTCAGTTAGCCTGTGTGGTATCCATACCCTGGCTTCCTCCGGTTATTTCAATTAGCCTGTGCGGTATCCATACCCCGGCTTCCTCTGGTTATTTCAGTGAGCCCGTGTGGTATCCAGGCCCCGGCTAGCACCGGTTTATTTTCATTAACCCGTATGGTATCCAGACCCCGGTTAATGACGTTCTTGATCCCGTGTGGTATCCAGACCCCGACTTGCACCAGTTTATTTTCATTAACCCGTGTGGTATCCAAACCCCGGTTAATGACTTTCTTGAGCCCGTGTGGTATCCAGACCTTGGCTCGCATCAAATTGTTCCATTAGCATGTGTGGTATCCAGGCCCCGGCTCGCACCAGTTTATTTTTATTAACCTGTGTGGTATCCAGACCCAGGTTAATGATGTTCTCGAGCCCGTGTAGTATCCAGACCCCGGCTCACACCGATTTATTTTTATTATTAACCCGTGTGGTATCTAGACCCCGGTTAATGACGTTCTCGAGCCCGTGTAGTATCCAGACCCCGGCTCACACCGGTTTATTTTTATTAACCCGTGTGGTATCCTGAGCCCAGTTAATGACTTTCTTGAGCCCGTGTGGTATCCAGACCCCGCCTCACATCGTATTGTTCCGTTAGCATGTGCGGTATCTAGACATTGGTTGATTTTGGTTATTTCCCAAGCCCGTGTGGTATTTAGACCCCAGCTCCCACCAGTTCACTCGTTTCGCCTATAGGGTATCCATACCTTGGCAGATTATAAAATCTTCTCTCCCCCGCGCGGTATCCAGACCTCGGCAAATGATATTATATCCCTGTAGCGTGCGGTATCCAGACCCGGCATATTATCAGTTAATTCTTGAGCTTGTGTGGTATCTAGACCACAACGAAATCTTTTGATAGAAATGTTTATCTTACCATTTGTTCCCCAATAAAGTTGCTTGTTTAAGTTTCTCTTTCCCCAGCGGAGGTTTCTTGTGAATTGTTGTTATATTCACTTCTCAGCTGCGTGTTGAGCCGGCCTGAGGGTTCGATGCTCGTTTTTAGTTAGCGAATGCCTGCTTTGAATATTATATGATCTCAGCTGCGTGTTGGGCCGGCCTTCGGGTTCGATGCCTGTTTTTATTTAAAAGATTCCTAGCGGCGATGTCAGACATTCTTCTCAACTTTGGGTTCAATGCCTGTTTTTGTTTAACAGATGTCTGGCGGTGACGTCAGATGTTCTTATCAACTTCGTGTTGATTCGACCTTCAGGTTCGATGCCTATTTTTGTTTAACAGATGCCTAATGGTAATATCAGATGATCTTTCCGACTTAGTGTCGTTGCCTGCACGTTAGCAGATGTTTCTTCCGACTGCGTGTCATTGATTCCTAATCGGTAATCAGTTAGTGTAACACCCCCTTTCTATACCCCCAATTAATCAATTAAAATCATATAAGAAATTAATAAAAGTTTCATCAGAGTATAAATTAAAACATGGTATAAAAGAGGCGCATCACATTATCATCGAAACGAAACATAAATAATACCTGCTCATAAAGATATGTAACAAAAGGGGTAAATCTCAACCAAAAACAAAGCATAATGCTTAAAACCCACATATCAATATTTAGAATAAAGCGGAAACATCTAAGCATTGAAATCATTTCATTAACATAAGCATCATATACATCATTTAGATTAATTCAATTCATCAGTTGAGTTTACAAAACATTCAGCAGCAGATACATACACAGATGTATCACAAAAGAATCAAAACAATTCCTAACTACCCAGTGTTACATATCAGAGCCATCTGACCAAAAGAAATGAAGACTCGCTTCACAAAAGACCTCCAGTATCCTACTCTGCAATGTCTCATAGAGCATTATAAAACAGCAGAAGGGTGAGAAACATTATCATCACAAACAATGCATAAAATTATATATATCATAAAACACAATTATAACATACTCGCAATTCACATTTCTCACCATAACTTGTTACAATACATCACAATGTACACGTACATAATCAATCACATTCACCAATTCATGCTTCACAATTCATAGCATTTCACTTAAACATTTACAATTACGTTCATTTCACCAAAACATCATATAAAGATGATAATGCAACTCATAGAGACCGACTCACGACTCTATGCAGATGCAAATGCGGTACCGACTCGTTCAGAAGGTTCAATTGAAGAACCAAAATGGAACCATCGCTCGTTACCGAAGTAACTCCCTGTCGGGCCTACGATGTTCACCCATCGCTCACACCCCACATGGGCACACGATGTTTCAGGATTTCTCACACCCCACAGGGGCACATAATCCGTTGCTCACACCCCACAAGGGCACACAACTGTTCTGCAAATTTTCCACAGAATAAAAAATAAACCATCGCTCACACCCCACAAGGGCACACGATCGATTCTGCAGATCCTCCTAGGAATCAAAGTAACTAAACCATCGCTCACACCCCACAATGGCACACGAGGTTTCTGCAGATCCTACGCGGGATCAGACACACAAGAATGCAATCATGATGCTACACATGCAACACGACTCAATACACTCTTAGAATCCACACATGTTTACAAACATATTCATGCATTCTTCATATTATACAAGTATACACAAATATACCGCATTCACATTAATATCACCTTGCGTTCCCATTTAATCCAAACAAATGCACAAAATTGCCAAACGGCCACATCTCACAATCTAGGATTCACGCCATACGGCTACCCACAACACAATATAACTTGGCATGATCGATGCCTCGAGCAAGGAAATAATCAAAGTTAAGTCGGAAACCCGACCACGGATGGAAACATTAAAGAAAACACAACCTGTCACGTTCGCCACCCTGCTCGCTTAGCGAGCTCCTAGCGAGTATTCGCTACTTGTTCGCCTAGCGAACAAGCTCGCGAAGGCAAACAGAAGCCTCTAACTTTGTTCACTACCTCGCTCGCTCAGCGAACCCCTAGAGAACCTTCGCTACCCTCATTCGCCACCAGCGAACACCATAACATGCATTATGTCCAAGTCTGGGACCGTTCGCTACCTATTCGCTACTGCTCGCTTAGCGAACGTTCGCGACCAGCTCGCCTAGCGAACGTGCTAGCGAGTGTCTGCGAACTCAGAATTTCCCCACTGTTCTTCCACTCCAAAACTCTTGGATTCACCCTATTAAGTCCCAACTCATTCTAGCACTTTAGCCTAACATCACCCGACATAAATGCTACTACTTAATCTCACTTTCACCAACGAAAACTCGGTTCTATCGATTAAATCCGTATTATGCGCTAGAATGAAAAATGAGTAAAACTCTCCCCAATCCAAAACAAAACCAACAAGAACACACATAATCATACACATTGCAAGAATAATAAAGTTTCACACCCTTACCCGATCAATCGAAAGCTTAGAAGTTGATTCTTGATGATTCTAGGTTTTTCTCTTCTTCCTCCTCTTTTCTCTTCTCTTCCTTCTCTTTTTCTTCTTTTTCTTCTTTTTATTCTCCCTATTCTTTCTCTTTTCCACTTATACTCTTTCTACTCTATTTCTCTCAAAATAACTACTAATCAAGGATTATCTAAAACACCCTCCAATTAATTCCCAAAACTTTCCAAATAATAAAATACCACAACATACACACACAACATATTATCATATAATTCCACAATAAAATAACAATTAACCAAATAAATTAAAAGACTCAACAAAATAATGGGAAATTTAGAATCGGGGCGTTACAACTCTCCTCCACTTTAGAAATTTTCGTCCTCAAAAATATTACCTGATCCAAACAACTCTGGATGCGACTCTCGCATCTTACTTTCCAATTCCCAAGTCATATCGCCTTCTGCAGCACCTCCCCAGGCTACTTTCACAAGCGCAATATCCTTGCCTCTTAACTTCTTAATCTCACGGTCCAAAATTCTAATCGGCAAAGCTTCCACTGTAAGGTTATCTCTTACTTCAACCTCGTCCATAGGGATAACATGTGACGGATCCAGAACATACTTCCGAAGTTGCGAAACATGAAACACATCATGAAAATTCGAAAGATTCGGAGGCAACGCCAAACGATAAGCCACAACACCAACTCGTGCAATAATCTGATACGGACCGATGAAACGAGAAGTCAACTTCCTCGACTTCAAAGCACGACCCACACCCGTAACCGGCGTAATCTCAAAAACAAATGGTCGCCCTCTTGAAATTCAAGATCCTTCCTTCTCTTATCATGATAAATTTCCTGCCTACTCTGAGAAGCTCTCAACTTTTCTCGAATCAACCTCACCTTCTCCATCGTCTGCTGTACCATCTCTGGTCCAACCACCGACCTCTCACCAGTCTCATGCCAACACAAAGGTGTTCGACATTTTCGACCATACAAAGCTTCAAATGGAGCCATACCAATACTCGAATGAAAACTGTTATTATAGGTGAATTCAATCAACGGTAAATAACTATCCCACGCACCACCTTGCTCTAGCACACAAGCTCGTAACAAATCCTCCAACGATTGAATTATCCTTTCAGTTTGACCATCTGTTTGCAGATGATAAGCCGAACTCAATCTCAACTGCGAACCCAAAGCCTTTTGCAAACTTTCCCAAAACCTTGAAGTAAACCTTGGATCTCTATCTGATACAATGCTCTTGGGAACTCCATGCAACTTCACAATCACCCGAACATAGATCTCAGCTAACTTCTCCAAAGGATAACTAATATCAATCGGAATAAAGTGAGCAGATTTAGTAAGTCTATCAACAATCACCCAAATTGCATTGTGACCTCTCTGCGTATTGGGCAACCCCGTAATAAAATCCATCGAGATACCATCCCATTTCCACTCTGGGATATCCAACGGTTGCATTAATCCAATAGGTTTCTGATGTTCCACTTTAGACTTCTGACAAGTCAAACACACATACACAAACTGAGCCACATCTCTCTTCAATCTAGACCACCAAAAGATCTTCTTCAAGTCTTGGTACATCTTATTTGCTCCCGGATGAATACTCAAATTACTACGGTGTCCTTCCTCCAATATCATTCCTTTCAACTCCGCATCATCAGGAATACAAATACGACCACGAAACCTCAAAACTCCAAAATCATCAACTTTGAAATCTTCATTCTCTTTTGTCATCAAGTCAACAAACTTCAAATCCAACTTTTGCCTTTCGCAAACGGTTGCAAGAAAATCATTCGTGATATGAAGCATAGCAAGTCTCACGCTTCTCGACGTCATATCACAAACCAAACTCAAATCTCTGAAATTCTCCAATAATTCCCATTCATTTACCATCATTGCGGACACATGCAAAGACATCCGACTTAAGGCATCAGCCACCACATTTGCCTTACCCGGATGATAATTTAATCCAAAATCATAGTCCTTCAAAAGCTCTAGCCATCTTCTTTGCCTCATATTCAATTCCTTCTGATCAAATAAATACTTCAAACTCTTGTGGTCACTAAAAACTTCAAACCTTGCACCATAAAGATAATGCCTCCAAATTTTTAACACAAATACCGCGACCACTAATTCCAAATCATGAGTAGGGTAATTCTTTTCGTGCACTCTTAACTGCCTAGAAGCATAAACCACAACCTTCCCATCTTGCATCAAAACACCACCCAAACTAGTCAAAGAAGCATCACAATATACCACAAAAGGTTCTGTAGGATTCGGCAAAATCAAGATCGTTGTTGTCAATCTTCTCCTTAACTCCATAAAACTCTCCTCACAATCAACGTCCCAAATAAAAGCCTTTCCCTTACAAGTTAACTGCGTTAACAGAAGTGCCTACTTCGAAAACCCTTAAATAAACCTCCGGTAATAACCTGCCAAGCCCAAGAAGCTTCGAATCTCCGTAACTATTCTAGGAGTCTCCCATTGCATTACCGCATCAATGTTAGACAGATCAATACTAATACCATCACCTGAAATAACATGCCCAAGAAAGCTCACTTCTGACAACCAAAACTCACACTTCGACAACTTGGCATACAATTGCTTCTCCCTCAAAATCTGTAACACAATTCTTAAATGTTCCTCATGCCCTTCTTGAGACTTAGAATAAATCAGAATGTCGTCAATAAACACAACCACAAAACGATCCAACTGCTCATGAAAAACACGATTCATGTACTCCATAAACACACCTGGCGCATTAGAAACTCCGAATGGCATCACTATATATTCGTAATGTCCATACCGTGTCCTAAAAGTCGTCTTTTGAATATCTCCTTCCTTCACACGAATCTGGTGATAACCTGATCTTAAATCAATCTTGCTAAAAACTCGTGCTCTAACCAATTGGTCCATCAAATCATCAATTCTAGGAAGCGGATACTTATTCTTAATTGTCACTTTGTTCAACTGTCAATAATCAATACATAACCGCATACTTCCATCCTTTTTCTTTACTAACAACACCGGTGCACCCCAAGGAGAAACACTTGGTCTCACAAACCTCTTTTCTAACAAATCACTCAACTGCTTCTTCAACTCTACCAATTCTGATGCTGACATACGATATGGTGCCATCAAAATTGGTCTAGTACCCGGAATTAGATCAATTGAAAATTCAACTTCCCTTTTTAGCGGTACATCCGTAATATCCTCGGGAAACACTTCTGGAAATTCTCACACCACTGGAAACACGTCAAGTTCAACCTTGTCCTCTACCGACAATGATGCAAATAAACCAAACAACTGAGCTTCATCTGCCAAAAGTTTCTTCAACTCTTTAGTGGATAAAAAACTCTCACTTTCATCATCTTCCAAGGAAGGAAACCTCACCAACTTATGATAGCAATCTAAATGAACTCTATTAAATTGCAACCAATTCGTACCCAAAATCACATCCAAGCCTTCCAACGGCAAACACACCAAATCCATAAGAAAGTCTTTACCGTACATGGTCAAGGGACAACTTACGCACACCAAAGAAGTAGTTACCGACCCTGAAGTAGGAGTCTCAATAACCATGCCACCACTCAAAGAAACCATGCGCAAACCCAAACGCTTAGCACATTCAAGAGAAATAAACGAATGAGTCGCTCCAGTATCAATAATAGCAACTAAAGGCATATTATTAATAAAGCACGTACCTTTAATCAAGCGATCCGCATTAGTAGTGTCTGAACCGGCTAATGCAAATACTTTTCCAGCCGACTAAGCTTGCTTTGGTTTGGTACACTTGGTGCTAATATGACCAACTTCTCCACAGTTAAAACACTTTACCACATTCCTCCTACACTCATAAGTGGTATGTCCAAAACTTCCACAATTAGCACACTTCTCCGTAGACTTCCCACGCTCAAAAGATTTGTGGCCCATCACGCCACACTTGTAACATTTGACTGCACCCGAACTTCCACCTCCAGATTTCCTATCGAAGTTTCCCTTATACATGCCCTTATCAACAGGCGTCACATAAGGTCCACTCCTCACTTGTTGCTTGCCTTTCTTCTCACTCAAATTCTTGTAGTGAGTAGAACGAGCTCTACTATCCTCTTCAAAAATCCTACAACATTCGGTCAAGTCCGGAAATCTTCGTATCCTCTGGTAACCCACCGCTTGCTTTATCTCCGGATGCAAGCCATTCTCATACTTAATGCACTTAGAGAACTCCGTCGTAACAACTGCATAATGAGGGTGGAATTGCACTAATTCCACAAACTTAACAGTATAATCTACCACAGACATGTTGCCTTGCTTCAACTCAAGGAATTCCATTTCCTTTTTACCCTTCACACTCTCAGGATAGTACTTCCTCAAAAATTCAGCGCGGAATAAATCCCAAGTTATTTCTTCGTCATCCACCTCAAGAACTTGCCTCATACTGACCCACCAGTCATCAGCCTCTTCCCTCAACATATGAGTCCCAAGTCTCACCTTATTTCCTTCAGCACAGTTCATAACTCTAAAGATTCTCTCAACCTCCTTCAACCAGATCTGAGCACCGTCAGGATCAAACCTTCCTTTGAATACAGGCGGCTGATTCTTTCTAAACTCATCATTTGCATTCACATTCGGCGCACCTTGCACCGCCCTTGCCATAGCCTCCAATGCTGCAGCCATAGCAGTGTCATTATGACCAGCCATATTCTGAGGATTCCCAAAAACAACAACAAGTTCAAACAACCGTGTAACCAACACCACAAAAAGACAGACACAACTGACTCAACACTGGCTCTGATACCACTTAATGTAACACCCCCTTTCTATACCCCCAATTAATCAATTAAAATCATATAAGCAATTAATAAAAGTTTCATCAAGGTATAAAAGAGGCGCATCAAATTATCATCGAAACGAAACATAAATAATACCTGCTCATAAAGATATGTAACAAAAGGGGTAAATCTCAACTAAAAACAAAGCATAGCGCTTAAAACCCACATATCAATATTTAGAATAAAGCGGAAACATCTAAGCATTGAAATCATTTCATTAACATAAGCATCATATACATCATTCAGATTAATTCAATTCATCAGTTGAGTTTACAAAACATTCAGCAGCAGATACATACACAGATGTATCATAAAAGAATCAAAACAATTCCTAACTACCCAGTGTTACATATCAGAGCCATCTGACCAAAAGTAATAAAGACTCGCTTCACAAAAGACCTCCAGCATCCTACTCTGCAATGCCTCATAGAGCATTATAAAACAGCAGAAGGGTGAGAAACATTATCATCACAAACAATGCATAAAATTATATATATCATAAAACACAATTATAACATGCTCGTAATTCACATTTCTCACCACAACATGTTACAATACATCATAATGTACACGTACATAATCAATCACATTCACCAATTCATGCTTCACAATTCATAGCATTTCACTTAAACATTTACAATTACGTTCATTTCACCAAAACATCATATAAAGATGATAATGCAACTCATAGAGACCGACTCACGACTCTATGCAGATGCAAATGCGGTACCGACTCGTTCAGAAGGTTCAATTGAAGAACCAAAATGGAACCATCGCTCGTTACCGAAGTAACTCCCTGTCGGGCCTACAATGTTCACCCATCGCTCACACCCCATATGGGCACACGATGTTTCAGGATTGCTCACACCCCACACGGGCATACAATCCGTTGCTCACACCCCACAAGGGCACACAACTGTTCTGCAGATTCTCCATAGAATTAAAAATAAACCATCGCTCACACCCCACAAGGGCACACAATCGATTCTGCAGATCCTCCTAGGGATCAAAGTAACTAAACCATCGCTCACACCCTACAAGGGCACACGAGGTTTCTGCAGATCCTACGCGGGATCAGACACACAAGAATGCAATCATGATGCTACACATGCAACACGACTCAATACACTCTTAGAATCCACACATGTTTACAAACATATTCATGCATTCTTCATATTATACAAGTATATACAAATATACGCATTCACATTAATATCACCTTGCGTTCCCATTTAATCCAAACAAATGCACAAAATTGCCAAACGGCAACATCTCACAATCTAGGATTCACGCCATACGGCTACCCATAACACAATATAACTTGGCATGATCGATGCCTCGAGCAAGGAAATAATCAAACTTAAGTCGGAAACCCGACCACGGATGGAAACATTAAAGAAAACACAACCTGTCACGTTCGCCACCCTGCTCGCTTAGCGAGTATTCGCTACTTGTTCGCCTAGCGAACAAGCTCGCGAAGGCAAACAGAAGCCTCTGACTTCGTTCGCTACCTCGCTCGCTCAACGAACCCCTAGAGAACCTTCGCTACCCCCATTCGCCACCAGCGAACACCACAACATGCATTCTGTCCAAGTCTGGGACCGTTCGCTACCTATTCGCTACTGCTCGCTTAGCGAACGTTCGCGACCAGCTCGCCTAGCGAACGTGCTAGCGAGTGTCTGCGAACTC
Organism: Lathyrus sativus; assembly: GCA_963859935.3. Taxonomy (NCBI): domain Eukaryota; kingdom Viridiplantae; phylum Streptophyta; class Magnoliopsida; order Fabales; family Fabaceae; genus Lathyrus; species Lathyrus sativus. The sequence continues at coordinate 287,351,531 of OZ012740.1, forward strand.
AAAATTTCCCCACTGTTCTTCCACTCCAAAACTCTTGGATTCACCCGATTTAGTCCCAACTTATTCCAGCACTTTAGCCTAACATCACCCGACATAAATGCTACTACTTAATCTCACTTTCACCAACGAAAACTCGGTTCTATCGATTAAATTCGTATTATGCGCTAGAATGAAAAATGAGTAAAACTCTCCCCAATCCAAAACAAAACCAACAAGAACACACATAATCATACACATTGCCAGAATAATAAAGTTTCACGCCCTTACCCGATCAATCGAAAGCTTAGAAGTTGATTCTTGATGATTCTAGGTTTTTCTCTTCTTCCTCCTCTTTTCTCTTCTCTTCCTTCTCTTTCTCTTCTTTTTCTTCCCTTTTGGTTTCTATTCTCCCTATTCTTTCTCTTTTCCACTTATACTCTTTCTACTCTATTTCTCTTAAATAACTACTAATCAAGGATTATCTAAAACACCCTCCAATTAATTCCCAAAACTCTCCAAATAATAAAATACCACAACATACACACACAACATATTATCATATAATTCCACAATAAAATAACAATTAACTAAATAAATTAAAAGACTCAACAAAATAATGGGAAATTCAGAATCGGGGCGTTACAGTTAGCTTATTGCCGTTGCAACTATCAAATTCAATTATCTCCGGAGATTTTTGTTCCCAATAATATATTTGCAATTCTATTTCTGCGGTTGGCAAATTTCTGGGTTCTTTGGTATTCAACCGTCTTTTACCTTGATTGTGTGAAATTTGTTTGCTTTTTCACCCATTCAGATCCAAGTCGTTTGAATAGGGGCAGTTGTTGTACCCCAAAATTTGACCAACCGTTTCTTGTACTTGGCTTATGTTTCTTTGCATTTTCGCATTTTCTACATGTCATAGCATTTGTTCTTGAGCCAGGGGATCAAGGTTTTCGTGTGGCTCAGGGTTTTCTTTTGTGCGACAGACCAAACAACGAGTATCAAGAGATTTGGCATTTATTTTGCCCTGCGATCGAGCGGTCGATTTTATTTTATTTTGCAGGATATTTTCATATCAAGAGGCAACATTCAGGCTATCTCAAGCATTCTCATGGTTTTAGTATTCAAGAGCAAGTTTCAGAGGCTGAACAGGGCTTAGAACGGATGAAAACGGGTAAATGTGCAGATTTCCCTCCAAAAAGGCGCCAAAATTCAAAATTTTAAGGTGTTAACCGATTAACCAAATAGTTAACCGATTAACCAAATCAAGATCAGGTCAAATTTTAATTTTTGAAGGTGTTAATCGATTAACCCAGGTGGTTAACCAATTAACCAAAGCAAATTTTGCCTCTGCACATGAATTTTCAATAGAAGTCACTTTGGGGTCCATTTTGATCACACGAGAAATTGATTTTACACCAAAGGAAAGATCTAGAACCACTTTGAATTTTGATTAGTTTTCAAATTAATTCACATTCCCTCCAATTTCCCATTCCAATTTTTACAAACCACACTCCTAACCACATTTGGATCCAAACCAATAGCATATTTTAATGATTTGCTCCAAATCTCACATACACAATCCTCATAATTCCATTTTATTTTTCGGAATTCATACACTCTTGAATTTTGGCTCTCAACTTTTCTATCTCCCAAACTCCATTAAAACTCTTCTCACCTTGAATTCTTTGATTGTCCATTGGAAACATGGAATTCTAGAGCTAAAACCTTCATCCTTCATCCTTATCATCTCCAATCTTCCATTCAAATTTCGTGTTATTGTTGATCTGAATTTTGAAGTTCATCTAGAGGAGCTTATTTGGATAATTCTTGCTTAATTTTGGTGGATCTTCATTTCTAATACAAGAACTCATTTGGATCTTGAAGGAATTCTGGATTTCTTGCTTGGATCTGCTCATTTCAAGTGAATCAACATTCACCAAAGCAAATCTCCACTTTGTAGGTTGGAAATTCTAGATCCGATTCTGTTTTTGAGCTTATTTGCATAATCATCATGTTGATCTTCATTTTTGATTGATTTTGTTGATGGTTGATCCATGTGATTCATGATATTGCTGTTTGAATGTGTTTACATGCTGTTGCATCACTATTTTCTGGTGTTAATTTCGTGCATAATTGATTATATGATCATCTGGATTATTGGAGAAGTGATTAATTGCTGAAAAGTGCTTTTGATCTGATGTTTTCTGCCTCTGGTACAGTGTTAATCGGTTAACCAGTTGCAGTGCAAACTGGTTAATCGATTATCCAGTGCGAATTTTCAAATTTTCAAACATTTTTAACTGGTTAATTGGTTAACCATATGTGTTAACCGATTAACACTGAACCAGAATGTCATATTTGTTGTTTTTGAGCTTGTTTTGGGTATCATTTCACTTTAAATCTTCATGGATCGGTATGATGCATTTGAGTAAGATTTTTTGGATATTGCGTTGTTGTTCTTGATTTTTTAATCATTATTTCTTCAACACGCGTGTTTGATTTCCACTTGAATTCATACTTTTGTAGTTGTTGTTCAAAGTGATGAGTGTTCATCTTCTTGTTTGCATTTTGTTTTGTTTTGTATCTCTTTGCTTGTATTTAAGAGGTTGAGATGTGCTTGTGGTGGTTGTTGCCCCACACTTTTTTCCTCCCTCTTTTCTTAGTGTTGCATTTCATGTTTGCATCTCTTTCTTTCATCTCACTTGTGATTGATTTATCTTGTGTTTACTTGGTTCCTTTGCCATGATCCCTTAGGATTCCTAGTCCCTTTGGGAGTTGGAGAGACATTAAGTGTTCAATCCAAGCATGCTAACATTAGGGTATAATTTCCCCTCTTAATCTCAATCATAGGAGCACATTGCATGATAACATTAGGGTTGAGTTAGTTTCCCCTTAGTTGTGTCTTCTCTCTTCTCATCTCAAAACTTCTTCAAAACATCTAATAAAGGATAGTGAGTGTTGTACGCTACGAGCCTTAAGCATTTGGGAAATGATGATTGGGGGGCCTCCTTTCAATTGTCTAGAGTGTTTAGCGTATGCCCTTTGGGCGATATGCGATGCATTCGCTCCTAAGTCATAGTCTTTAGTGCAACATGAATTATAGACACAATTCAATTCACTTATTCATAAAAGACTCAAAAATAAACATCAAACTTTTTTATCCTTCGGGATTAATTGAAAATAATTTTCATAAGAGAGTGTCGTTAACTCTTGGTTCTACCGCAAACAGGTAACGCCTAAGTCTCCAATGGTTGAGCAGCAATACACCTAACTGCTAGAACTAAGGTTTAACCCTACTCGGCTAAAACACTTGAATCAATATGTGGTCGTGTCAGCCCGAACTATGTTTGCTCTAATATCTCGTACCAGATAAGGATACGTAGGCACAAGATGGCGATGTCTTGGCGAGCAATCTTCCCCACCTTCACCCGTAGTTTTCTGAACTACGTTGACTCTGACTTTCCCATTGCACGAGGGAGTACGTAGGCATAGAGCAGAAATGCTCTATCGAGTATCTTTTCTCTTCTTTTGTCCCTATGGCCTGTAGCTTAGATAGATTAACACCCTTTAGATAGATAACAAGTATGGATCCCGTCAAGTACGACAGACGTGAGGGGTGCTCATACCTTCCCTTGCGTAACCGACTCCCGAACCCGAGATTTGGTTGCAATGACCTGTCTTTTCCCTTTTTCGTAGGTTTTCTCTAATCGTTTCCTTTTCTTCTTTTTGGGATAAATAATGAACGGTGGCGACTCTTCTGTCCTTGTCGGCCCCTCTTCGCAGCGATGCGACACCCTTGTATGGCTTCTTACCTTTGTCTCCCTTGATGCATTTCCCTAGTGGAGATCTGCATTTCCCCAGTGGAGATTTGGCCTTTCTTCCCTAGTGAAGGTTTATCTTCCCTGATGGAGTTTGTGTCCCCTGTGTGGAGGATCCCCGTAAGGTACCACCTTTAGTCACGTCTGAACTATTGGTTATTTTTCTTTGGCCCTCTCCCTGGTGTGTTTGTGCTCCCCAGTGAGTAGTTACTCGTTGTTTTTGTCATTCCTTTTCTTTTTGCTCGTGTGTCAGCATTTTCTTGCACTCCAGCATCATAAAGCATCATTCTTAGAATTCATTGCATGATCAGCATTTGTCCTTTGACATACCATCGTATCTAAGTGACAAAATTTTCGGTTTGTTATATTTAAATACCTTTCACCATGATTCTATGGAGATTGTCATCTCTCATTGGCATCTGGTAAAGATATTTAAATAAGGCCAATTGTCATACCCTAAATTTTCCCTCTACATTCCATTATTATTCTAGAAGCATCAACATTGATTATCTAACCTTAACTTATTTCATGTCTGTCTTTGTCAAGATGCAGATGAATTAGGGTTTCATACAGTCAAGAAATCAGGGTTTCTAAGGATTGATCAGTCAAGGTTTTGGATTGATCCTCCACATCAAAAGTCCCTATATCATCAAGGATATCACATGTGATCAAGAATGAATCCAACTTGAGGTTGTCACCAAGAGAATGGAAGCAGTACAGTGCGAGAACCCTAATCAGGGTTTCTTGTTGGAAAAGTCAACTATAGTTTAACTTTTTGCCTAAAAGGTTTTCCAATGAGGGAATTATGGTCCATGAGGCTCATATGATCCAATGAAGTCTACCCAAGAAGTTTCAAGGCCACAGGGAACCCAGAACATCAATAGTCGATTCAGAGATTTTCAACTATTCGGTTCATCTATTAGGAAAAGTCAACTCATTGACCAACAGGGTTTTTACCCCAAATTGAAGCCAACTTTGTTTCCAACATTATTTCACATCTAATTGTGAAGTTTGGTGGAAATTTAATCAAGAATTGATAGATAACTTGCAAATCAAGAAACAAGGGTAAGTGAAAAAGACCTAATTTTGATCAAACTTCATATGGTCATAACTTCCTAATCACATATCCAAATGGAGTGGTTCAAAGATTTTTGGAAAGATCTTAAGGAGTCTTACAAAAGTGTCCTACTAAACCATGAGCAGAAAATAATGGATTTGGAGTTATGAGCTCATCAAGTTGTGAAGGATTTTAAACACTTAGAAATTTTGAGGTTTCTTGACTTATATGTCAAGAATTCAACATTTTCACAAGGTTTTTTTGACCTAGTTTCAAGTGGAATGAGTTCCCAAATCAAACATCAATGTTGTATTACCTAATGAGGGATTTCTAAAAAGTACAAGTGGGTTCCATAAATCCTCATGGTTAAGGAGAACCAAAGCTCACAAGTAGGCAAAAACTCACTGCTGCAAAACCAGTTCAACATAGATGTCTTAATTCCAAAGCTTCTAAACTTAATTATAATCAAGGTTTAAGCCTCATTTCTGATCTTAACATTTCTAATGGAAGTGTTTAGCATTAGATCCCACGAATTTGGCACAAGAATTGAAGGAAATCATTGTTTAATGCAAGTTGCAAAAGTATGAATAGTGAAGAAAGAGAAAAATGGTGGTTGCCCTCACTCAATCACCAACTATGTTGCATCCAGTCACCTAATATCCTCTCAAGCATGATGAAAATGAACTATAGGGTATGGAGAAGCTCTTGTTAGGGTGGCTTGAGGTCAGAATTGGAGATTTGCATTGGTTGGCACAAAGATTTCCAAGTTGAACGGCCAAAATTGGCATTTTAAGCAATCTGCCCATGCCTCTCCCTTAAGACCTTTACCTATAAATTGAACCTTATTCTCATATCCAAAGAAGAACGGTTCATTTCTACAAACAAGCTAGAACTCTCTCCCACACTCAATCACCAAGTTCTTGCAAGTTGTCACCAAGTTTTCAAACCTCCCAAAATTTGCCTTGCAATTTCACTTTCAAAACCATTTCCAAACATTTTCCAACTCAAACAACACTTCAAACACATCATAAATGATGCACTAGAGCTGTCCAAAACCTCACATTGGCCAAAAAACCATCCAAGCCAAAAGTCAATTGTCAAAACCTCATTTGTTGATTTTCTGCATTTTGGAGGACAACCATTAAACCACTGCACTTCCTTGAGTTCCAAGACCATTCACACCTCACATTTAACATATAAAAACTATCCATAAGTTATTCACACTTCTGTAACAAGATTTGAGCAAGTTTGCTTTGGAAATCTTTGGATTTTTTGTGTTTTCTTCATTATCAAAGCATTTTGTCCACTAGTTGACTTGGAGGTTACATTGAGCACCTACTCATCATCCATGGAGCATTTGTAAACCATCAAGGAGCTTGTAGGATCTCTTGCTTTCTTGTTTCTCAAGCTTGCATCATCAAGCTATAAGAGGTAAGCCTACAACTTGCATTTCTCATGCCACTTTGAATTCTAGCCATGATTTTGAGTTGAACATTGCTTGGACATGTTTTAGGTATGTTATGTGTCATGTATGAACCATTTCTTGCAGCAAAATATGTAGCTTTGGTACTGTCAAATTTTAGGTCACAAATTAGGTCTAAACTTGTCACATTTTGCATTTTGATTCCAATCTGCCAAACCACTTGTGCATTTCTTGTTTTCTCTTGTGCTAACCTATATATATGAGGCATATGTGGTGTTTGTACACTTGTTTCACAAAGCACATCACTACATAATGTTGTTCACATGTTCTTGCATTTGGTTATAACCAAACTTGCCTTACCATTGGTGCTATCGGGTTTTCTTGTAGGTTCATGGTATGGAAAAAATTGTACCATTGAATTCCTTGTTCAAAAACACACAATTTACACTTTTGTTTCACCTCATTTGGTTATGTTTTGACTGAGTTCCACTTCTTCATGCAAATGACCTTAAGTTGCCTTACCTTGCCTTGACCTAGTTTTGCCCTCTTAGTGCACCAACTTCCCATGATCATAACTTGCTCCTTTTTTATTCTATTGATGCCATTATTTTTGAAAACTACTCCTTAACATGTCTATTTTTATTGAGTGAAGAAAGAATTCAAGGATTGTTATCCTAGAAATACTTTGGTCCACTTAAATAGCATGTGCTTTTTAGGGTTTTTACCTTGGTGTTCTTGAACTTTTTCAACATGTAACTTAATTTTTCTTGTGAGATTTGTCTTGTATGATTCATATATGTTTGTTAACATGTTTAAATGTTCAAAGTTATTTGATTCATTGCCTTTCTATGTTCATGCTTGCTTTTGTGAATGCGTACATGTGAAAATGGCCTGTTGAACTTCATTTGTGACCTATACCATGATTCTTGATGTTGTAACCTCTTGAATATGTTTTTTATGCCTCATTCTACTTGTTTATGTGTCTTGTTAGAACCATAATCTGTTAGGGTTTGATTGTTGACTTGGTTTTTACCATGAAACTTGCTTACTTTTCCCCATGAAGTCATGAACAAATACTTGAACTGTTGTAACATTTCTTGTGTTTATGCTTGTTTGATTGTTATCAATACATGTTTATTTGGTCTTATATTGTTACATTTGATCTCACTTTGATCCTTATAACATGCTTGCTTCAAGTTGTAACTTGTTTGCATTAATCTTGTTTGGATGTTATAGATGAACTTGTTGTTGTTACACATGTTCTTTACTTGCATTGATGGTTGTTACCTCTATGTCTTTATGTGGATCTTGACTATTATTCATATGTTGTTACATGTTCTTGCTTATTTCTTTAACTTTGTTAAGCCTTCCCCAAGTGATGGAACTTGTCAGATCTCATCCAGTTGCCTCATCTTTCTCCTATTCCAAAGGAAAGTTTATCCATTGGCCCCCATAATCATAAGTAGCTCTTTACCCTCCCTTTGACTTTGTTAAGTCATCTTAAACCCTAGCTTAGTTAAGTTAGAACCTACTAGCCATTAGAATTTGCTTAAGTCTAAAAGACCCACCTTCACTAAGAGTGTTCTTCAACTAGAACCCTAGGTTAGAGTTTGTCAACTCTATGTAAGGATCATTGTCATGATTACTTACTCCCCTATTGGATTTTGTCAAAGTCAATCCCCTTGAGTGTACAACTTAGAATAGACAGTTTTGTTAAACTCTATACAAGTATTGTTGTGTTTGTTTCTCTTTGAACCTTGATCATAATCGAGTGTTCATCCACCCTCAGTGAGGTGAACTACGATTGCTCTGATTCTATCCTAGTTAGGATACATAGTGAAAAGATGTGATATCTTCGCGAGAAAATTAGAAACATCAACCCTAGGTCTTTACCTCAAAACCCTAACCTTGATCCCAAACCATAGCAAGTAGTATATCATACAAACATACAAAAGGTTCCTGTAGAGTACTACATATGTTTAGGATGTGAAATACCTACCCTAGGCATAACCAACCCCGATCCCCGAATCTCTTAGCGTTGTTATTACATCGCGCAAAAGGTATTTCTTTCTTTAACCTTTCCTATGGATAAATCAAAGTCCGGTTGTGAATTTAATGAATTAAGATTCAAGTTAATCAATAGTTTGACATCCAATTCTCACCGTAACAGTGGGTAAAGGATTGTTCTTAACATTAGGTTGAGAATCACCAAAAGACAAGATCTTATTCTCTATTAACTCCCTTACAAGGTGTTTGAGAGCATAACAACTTTCTAGATCATGGTCAGGTGCACCTTCATGAAATAAGCAATGAGCATTTGGATTATAATTAGGTGGAAGTGGGTTAGGAGGTGGATCCAAAGCCCTTGTAGTTATCAAACCTTGTTGCACTAGTGAAGGGTACAACTCGATATAGGTCATCAAAATAGGAGGAACTAGAGGCTTATATTGTCTTCTGTTGGGAACATTCTGACGAGGTGCTTGATTTTTCAACTGTTGATAGACAGAAGCGTCGGGCGCTCTTTGATAATTAGGTGGAGCTTGGGCAGGCTGATAACCAGGAGGTGGTTGATAGACTGGAGGTTGATAAACAGGATCCGGTTGCACAGGCTAGTATGCAGGAATTTGTTGATTGAAAGCGGGTGTAACAGTAGCCACATACGGTTGTGGAGCGAACTGGATAGGGTAACCTTGTTGTTGAATATAGCTTTGCTAATGTTGCCAAGGTTGACTTCTTCTTCTGCTTGATATCACAGAATTAGTTTCACCCTCTTTTTCATTGTGAGAACTAAATGAAGGCTTCTTAGCATGGTCTTTGTTGGAGCTTGAACTACCAGCAGTACTTGACATGTTTCCACTTTTCAAACCTAATTCTACCTTCACGCCTACAACAACAATATTAGAAAAATTTGCAGTCACACTTCCAACCATTCTTTCAAAAAACTTAGGACGAATAGTGTCGACAAACCAATCAGCTAGCTCTTTTTCAATCAAAAGAGGTTCCATTTGCATAGCAGTCTCTCTCCATCTCTGAGCGTATTCCTTGAACGATTCAGAATTATTTTGAGACATACTTAGAAGTTTCCTGTCAGGATCCAAGTCCATGTTGTATTAATAATGTTTGATAAAAGCATCAGATAGATCTTAGAAACTCTTAATGTGATATTGATCCAGACTTAAATACCACTTCGACAAAGCACCCTTCAAACTATCTTGGAAACAGTGAATCATCAACTTATCATTATCAACGTGAGCGGCCATTTTTTAATAATACATGATTAGATGACTCTTTGGGCATGTAGTTCCTTTGTAGTGATCAAATCTAGGAGTTTTGAATTTTGGAGGGATAACTAGACTAGATACAATACACACTTCTCTGGTAGCAGCACCAAAGACTTGATCTCCTTCCATCATTCTCAACCTTTTTATCAATAATTTCCACATTTTCTCTGAGTTTCTCATGATGTTCATTTTCATCTTCCTTTATATTAGGGATTTCATATAACGGTTAATGCTCATTGAAGTATGGTTGCACATGGGTATGCACGACAGCTGGTGCAAAAGTTGGAATCACATGAGGAGCTTTAGTAACCAAAGGAACAACTTGTTGGACTTGTTGAACAATGGGAATTGCAGTAGGTGCAGGCATAAAACCTGGTAGAAGACCGTATGAAGGTACACTTATTGTAGTAACAATAGTTGGCCGAGGATCCACAACTGTATTGGCAATCTCAGAAACAACAGTGGGCTGAGTATCCATCTTCGCGCGCATAACCTATAGTATCTCCATAATTTTTCCTACACTTCTCCGGAGGCCTTCTAATTCATTGCTGACACGATCAAGCTCTTGATTATGTTCTACCATCTTTCTACGAGCTTGAACTCTGGTGTTGTACGTTTGCAAAGGATTCAGGGTGAAAGAACTGAAGACGAGACAACAGGATGAACAAAATGCGAAAGGAAGATGCATATGCAATTTTATGTACGGCAATGTAATGATTTCAAGGAATTCAAAAGCAAGTTGCAAATGTTTTAGAAAAGAGAAAAAAAAAAGTTTCATTTTAAAATCTATGATCTTTATTGATTTTGCAAAAGAATGAACAATTGAATTCCTTGAAACCGAAGTGATTATTCATGAATGCATGAATGTATGGATGCACAAACACACGTATACAGATATACACATATACAGGTATATATAGATAAACAACAAAGGCCTAGGTTTTAAGGTCAACGAGCATGGAGTCATGGTCTACCGATCCTGAAGGGTGTGTACTAAGGGTTATTGTACCTGCAGAACAAGGGTTCTAAGAAGTTCTCAAAGTCATCAGTTCATCTTTCGGATATTATCAATTTCCCGAATACTCGGTGGTTAATAATATTCACGAGATAAACTCTTTTGAGTGTAGTATCACATATCAACTATTTCGGGACTACTCCCTCATAGTCATCGCACTACATCCTAAGAAGGCCAGAGTGGGGTGAAAAGGTAACTAAAGGTTCTCAGTGTCACGGGCTCCTAGGTCAAAAGTAGTAATGTTTTCACGAATGCTCATTCAACAATACTATTTTCAAGAGGGCCTCCACTGAGTGGTGATTTCTCAAGTCATCTTGGTAGGGAATCAACTCCCTATAAGCCTTCGTGAATATATCACGTTTCTATCATAAGTACACTCAAGTCCGGGTATAGGACTTCTCTCACCATATAAAAGTAATAACCCAAAGCAGAAACATATATATACAGGTAAACAACTATATAAATATACAATAATAACACAAATAAACAAGTTAGGTAACCCTCGGAAGTCTAGAGTCCCCAGTGAAGTCGATATTTCTATTGCAGTGAGAATCAAATATCAAGCTATTGATTAACTTGAATCACAAATCTTTGAAATCACCACCGAGCTTTGATTTATCCAAATGAAATGCTAAAGAAGGAAAACCTTAATTGCACTATAAAAATAATGCAAGAGATCTAAGGTTCGGGGGTTGGTTATACCTAGGGAAGGTGTTAGCATCCTAAGCATCTGTAATACTCTACAGGAGCCTCTTGTTAGTATCTATGTTATTTGTTATTTGTCTACTAAAGGGTTGAAGTTAAAGAGAGAGACCTAAGGGGTTATTTCTAAGTATGCTCGCCAAGACATCGCATCTCATGCCTACGTATCCTGACGGGAGTGGAATCAGAGCATTCATAGTTCCCCTCACTGAGGGTGAGGAACTCTTGATTATGGTCAAGGTTCCATGGGGAAGTAAGTGTTCATAGTGAGACACTTACATGGAGTGAGATGACTCCAAGTATAAACTTTAGTTAAAAGATAAGTAAGTATCCATGCCATGACACATACATGGGGTGCGGCGACTCCGATCCTAAGGCTAGGATAAGGGAAGTAAAAGAAAATGTCCATGGGAGGACGCTTTCATGTAGTGCAGCGACTTCGATCCTAAGGCTATGATAAAGGAAAAAAGCCTAGAACTATGCTACGTGTGACATGGCAGTCAACGGGTACGATCCTTTCCTTTGGAGTGGGATATAAGCAAACAAAACAGAATCAAGAGCATATTGATAACCAAATAACAACATAGGTACAAGACAAAGACCAAATCAAAGTAATCGAATATACAATGGATAAATATCATGAATAAACATCATTAATCAAACCAGACCAAATATCCATAATCAATAAAATTGAGTCACGAGGGAGATACGAAGTCAGTATTACAAGTTAACAATGAGACGAGGATTATCTAGAATCATTTTTAAAAAAAAAGTGAGTAAAGTCTAATTAATACAAATTAGAAAATACTAAATAGAATTAAATAAAATAAAATTTAATTAAGACTAAATAAATTGATTAACTAACATTTAAATAAAAGTTAAATAAATTAAAATCTAAATCTAAATTAAACTCTAACTAAACTAATTTAATCTAAATTAAACCTAAATTCTAACTAAACTCAAATTAAGACTAATTAAATGATCCTAAAAAATTAATTTACTAATTAAATTCTAAACAAATCTTAATTAACCTGATTAAACAAATAAATAATAAAAAGAAAGAAATCCTTGGGCTTGTGACTCCAGCCCACTCGTGAAGAAAAAAAAAGAAACAAATAAAACAAAAAAACCAGGATTGGGTCATCATCCTAAGGCCCACCGAGTCTATAATTAAAAGAAGAAGGGATGTGGTATCAAAATCAAAACGCAGACCACACAGTAAACACGCAAAACCTAGAGTGAGTATCTCACTTTCTTCAACCACCGATCGACATTTGAAATCCTCATTACATTAAAACCATGTTTTCTCTTTGAACTAGAGAGAATGTGATAGCTTTTACCTGAAAAGAAACATTTCGAAGTCAGAGATTCATGATGATAAACGATGATGCACGATGTGCGTAGCGGCTCGCGGTGAGCGATGGGGAGTATGATAATCGGCTGTGTTCAGTGGCTGTGTCACGGGGGTGAGGGTGCAATGTCGGCGGCGTGTGGAGGTCCTCGCATGGTGATGCTCTCTATGTATCGAAGTTACGCGTATTTGGAGTTTTCTCTGTGTTGCCGTTGGTTTTATGAAAATTCCTCTCTTTGTTTCCTCTCCGTGATTTTTCTGCTACTGGTAGTTGATATTATTATTTTTTGCCTTCAATTCCATCGACACTGCGCGTGTTTTCTTTGGTATGCTAATATTCTTGTGTATGTGTATTCTCTATTATTGTTCTGTGATATTGCTTGTGATTATATTCCACAAATCGTATGACTTCTCCAACCTGTTGGTACTGCCCTCCCCCCTCCCCCCTCCCCCCTCCCCCCTCCCTGTGAACTAGTTTCTTCTCTTTTTATAGTCCGTGTGGAATAAATTAGTCTGGTGAAATGAATGAATGACATATTTGTGTTGAATTTTGTTTTGGAAAGAAAATAGAATATGTTTTCTTGTCTTAGACACATGATTTCCTGTGATGAATATGCTTCCCTTTTGATCAAAACATGTTCAAACCTATTTTTATATTCAGATATGTGTGATGTTGACATTAAATGGGTTTCCATCTTGATTGGATTTTGTTTATTCATGTTTGGGAGTCAATTCTTGCCATGGTGGTTATTTGATTATGTTTCCAACTCAATGAAAGATTTTCTAACATAACCGAGTTTCTTTTCCCATTTCCAGAAACCTTAAAAGTCGATCATACCGCTACAATGCCATATTCTTCAACAGTCCGAGCAGATTCCATTGCAATCAAGACATCAACAATTGCAGCATACTTCATTTGCAACTATAGTCAATGATTCAAGTTTCAACCTCTTGACATAGGATAGTTTATTATACTGGTATTAGAAGTGTTTGTAGTTTTGATGGATTTGGCTTCTAAGAACTCTTCATATTTTGTAGGCTTAAAAATTATGTAACTTGGATTGGAATTTCAACTTTGAATTTTGACGTAGAATTTATAATGGTTCATGATAAGGTCTCCTTTGTAGGGAGGACTTTGTATCAACTTGTATTTACACACACAAAAGATCTTCACATTTTTTGTTCTTGAACAACCAATTCTCTTTTGAAGAAAATCCCTTTGAGTTTGTAGCTTGGAATTTGAACTTCATAAGAGCAATCACCTTATACCTCTTTAGAATCTTGAATTTTGAGTTTATCATATGAATTCTTTATGACTTTTTATGGATTCTTTTGAAATTGGATGAAATTCATCTCTTTAAATTTTTGGAGTTTAATCTTGGACATTTCTTGAATTTTGAAATAATGGGCTTTACGAATCCAATCTTGAAAAAATCTTGATGCATGGACTTTGTTCTTAGAATTGTAATCTTGGAATGAACTTGTATGTCTTCACATCTCGAATTTCCTTTGCACTTTGGAATGGTCTTGGAATTGTAAGGGTTTCTTAACTCATATGGTGTCTTAAACTCGACACTAATCATGGAGCTCTTTGAACTAGTCTCGTATGAATCTTAATTTTAAAACTTGATGAAAACCATGAGGAAATCTCTTGTAATTTGAATCATACTTTGACCTTAGATTTTATAGAAAAATAATGAATCAAAATTTGAATGACATGGCACTTGAACTTCACTTTGAAAACTCTTTAAAGCTTGATTCTATATTCTTCAAAACAACAAGAAAATCCAAACTTCATTCTCTTAAGTTTAAAAGAATATAAATGACGAGCTTTTTTATTCTCACAGCTAGCGCTATTGCGAAAATAAGGTGTCGGCAAAACAGAAGAGTCACCACCTTTCGTTATTTATCCCACAGAAAGGGAAAGGAAAGGTGTCGGCAAAACAGAAGAGTCGTCACCTTTCGTTATTTATCCCACAGAAAGGGAAAGGAAACAATCGGAAAAAACCTGACGAAAACCATGTCTGGATTCGGGAGTCGGTTACGCAAGGGGAAGGTATTAACACCTCTCACGTCCATCGTACTCGATGGGATCCACGCTTGTTGTGTTTATCTGACGGGTTGGTTTATCTATCTACGTTAAAAGGTTGGTCTGAAAAGAAAAGAAAATGACTCGGCAGAACACAACAGTTATATGCCTACGTATTCCCGTCTGGAACGAGAAATCAGAGTCAACGTAGTTCAGCTAACTACGGGTGAAAAGGGGGGAAGGTTGCTTAGAACTGAGAGTTAACAAAACTCTCCTTATGAAAATGGTTTCCAAGGATTAAAGGTCCCAAAGGACAAAAGAAGTTTGATCTTTGTTTTTGAAGTCTTTTAAAGAAGAAGTGTTTTGAGTTTTGTTTGTAACTCATGTCGCACTAAAGACTTGGACTTAAGAGTGAATGTGTCGCATGTCACCCAAAGGGTACCATACTAAACACCCAAGCTATTGAAGAGAAACTCTCCAACAACCCTCTCTCAAGTGTTTAAGGCTCGTAGCGTACAACACGTGTTAATCTTTATTAAGTGTTTTAAAGATGTTTGAAGATGAGAAGAGAACGGACGCACTAAAGGGGAACTAATTCAATCCTAAAGTTGTCATGCAAAGTTGATCCTATGATTGAGGTTAGGAGAGAACTACCTAATGTTATCATGCATGGTTAGAATCCTAATGTCTGTCATAACTTCTCTTGAACAAAAGAAGCTAGAGTCCCTAAGGGAACATGGCAAAGGAAAGCAACAGCAAAAGAAATAAACTTAAAGAAATAACCGTAAGTAAAATGCATGCAATGCAGCAATACAAGCAGAAGGAGACCAACTCAACTTCTAGAGCAATCAAGCAAAAGCAACACAAAGCACAGGCAAGGGAGACAAACTCAACCTTCAGCCAACAAGCAAAGCCAAATAGTAACAGACAAGCAGAGGGAGACATACTCAACCTCTGATGCAAACAAGCAAAGGGAGCCAGGCTCAACCTTTCAATGCACTTAGGCCTAAACCAGCTACATGAAAGCCTATTCTAATGTAACACACCAAATAAACAGTCAATCAACAAGAATACAACAAACAAAACAGCAAACCAGCAGCTCAACAGCAAAACAGTCTTCTAGCAGTAAAGCAGCCCAACAGACTGCAGTTCTCTTCATGTCCAAGTTATCCATCAAGAGAAGAGGGAATAAGGCCTTCACCTTCAAGCTTCAACTTGCTCCACCAAAAAATGATAAGAATCAGCACAAAGATTATTGCATGATAAGGGGAAGCATGATGGAAACCAAGGGAATCCATCATGGCACTCAACCACTCATCTAAGATTGGTATCCTCAAAGGTTTTACCTTTTGTGGTAGGCCTTTAGTACTTCCAAATGAGGGACTAGGCTCCCACAAAGGAACCTTGTATCATTGGATAGGAAATGGAATGCAAACCAAAGCAAACCATACTTATGAAAAAGGAAGAAACTTTTAAAGGCTCTAAAAAACCTAATTCTACAAGCTCTAAAAGCAACCCTCTAAAGGGAACTAATGCACCAAATTAAGCCTTACAATTAAGTCTACAGAAGCATCAACATGTCTACTAAACCATCAAAAAAATATTTTTAAACTTATCATGAACTAATGACCACTTTTGAAGTTCAAGTAGGGGTAGCACTATGTTAGAAGCACCCTAAAAATAGCCTAAGTATTAAATCTAATTAAAATACTAAATCAACCTCTAAAAATCTATGGATTTTTCTAAGGGATCCTAAAGGTATTAAGAACCCAGGGTAAAAGGATCAAAGCCTAAATAAATGTTTATGGGCACTAAAGAAATCCTAAATCAAAAGGTGCCAAATGAAGGTTCAATAAGGGGAAGCCTCTAAAAACCTACTCCAAAATAGAACTTAGATTTACCTAAAAATTAGGATAAAAATCCTACAATCTCATCAAGATGTCTAATACCAGCCAGCAAAATATCAAGTCTTAATTCTATACCAAGAAAGAATACAAAAATCATCAAGCAACAAGGATAAAATGCCAAATTAAAAGAATTAAAGAAAATGGAAAAATGGAAAATAAATTGGAAATTCAGCCAAAATAAAATCCAAGAGCATCAAAAAATCAGGAATAAAGCAAGGATCGTGCACATATTTTTTTCACATTTTTCTGACTAATATTCAATTTAAAATGAATTAAAGAAAATAAAAGCAATTAAAGAAAATTGGAAAATGATTAAAGAAAATCAAAATGCAGAAAATAACCACAGTTGTTGGATCTGATTACTAGTCTATCAATCTAATGATCACGCGCGCGCCACCTCATAAATGAAGCGCAGCGTTTTACTCAATGCTTTGGTGTGGCTTAGTTAACTGAAACACATTGTGTAGTCTAATCACGTACGTCCATTGCAAAAGTATGAGGATCCAAGGGTTTTCAAGCTGACACGCAGGCTAGTCAAAGGTCAAGCTTCCAAGAGCAAATACCAAGCGCACGATCTGGTGACTTAGTCCACTGAAGACCTAGATCTAAGGGCTAAGCTTCACCGTCCTCATTTGAATCTGAGAAAGAGAGGGAATTGTTTTGTGGTGGCCGGAGAAGACCTCCGTTCGTCTTCTCCGGCGAGGCTCTACAATGCTACACCTCAAATCTCAACCAAACTGGATAAAAATGGTATGGTTCTTCTCGAAATTTCACGAGGATCATGAATCTACTTCCAATTTCCTCTAATTCTCCATGAAAGATCAGTTTCGAAGCTTAACAGAATTTCCACCAAAACCTAAATTGTCTCTAAACCTCAAGATTAGGATCCTAAATCCATCTACGTTCTTCCTATAACTTAACCACATGCTCAATTTATGCTAAAACAACCTAAAACCAATGGAATTTTGAAAAGTAAAAACCTAAAATGTAGCTTGAAATTTGAGTGGTTGCAGCGTGAATCTTGCTTCCAGAAGGTGCAGAAATCTTCACTAATGATCAATGAAGCTAATAGGATCCACAATTGGCCTTGAAATCCTTTGGAAATGCAAAAACGATTTTGAGTTTGGGAGCTTCAATCTTTAACCGCTGTAACTGAATCCTTCACCAAATGCCACCAAAAAAAGCTCTGAATTGGATCACGAACTTATATATGATCTGTTTGGACAATTCTCAGGCCCATTGGAGGCCCAATTTAAGATATCCAAAATTCAATTTTTCTTCCAAAGTGTGATCATGGCATCCACGAATTTCCCTTGTTTCTGCCTTCAAGAAGCTCCAAATACATTGCAAATGCCTTGGGGAGAATGAAGGGATTAGATTGCACCTTCAATTTTAATCTATGGTGGATCTTTGATATGTGACTTTCTCATGAAGCAACAAAGAAGAATGCCATGAATTATGTGTCAAATTTCAATTCTATATATGTCATTGTCTCCAAAATGTTGTTTCCAATCAAAATATGCACTCATTTGCTATTTTTTGAACACTTGTGAATTATTTTGGATTTTTTTCTCTTTTAATGCCTTTGTCAAATTCCTTCCAACCAACTCTTGTTCTAAGCCAAACCAATACCTCATGGATGCTTGATTGAAGTTAAAATTTCATTTTGAGAAAGTTTCATGTTGGCCAAAACTTCATTTGAGGTTCACAAGATAGTGAAATGACCCATAATCCAAAATGGCCTGTAATCTCACTTTCCCAAAATACCCCTAACTTGTAAACCTCATAACTTGAGTTCTACAAATCAGATGAAAGACTTATAGTACATTTTGGAAATCTAAGACCAAGACCTACAACTTTCATGTTAGCCAAAAGTTGAGGGGAAACATCCTTCTATGTCAAAAGTGCCTTGGAAGCTGGTTGACTTTCACAGATAAAATTCACATTCATCTGATGACCTGTAACTTGTCTGGATCATAACTTAAGTTCTATAAATCCAATCAAGGACTTCTAGTACTCAAATTAAAGCTAAGAACATGCTCTACAAGTTCCATGTTGGTTAGAAGTTGAGATGAAACTTGTATCTTGAATTAAGTGGTCTTGAAGCCAGTCACTAAATAGGGGATTTTACCCTAAGAACCCTAGTTTAGCAACTCCTCACACTTTGAATTCTTCTTGAATTGATCTTGGAATGAAATCTCATGCATATCAACACAACCTTCCATGATGACAAGTACTTAGAAATGAGTCTTAATCTCCTTCAATGGCACAGTTGACTCAAGGTTGACCAGATGCAAACCCTAATTGCAACCTCTTCAACTGCGACTTTCCACACTTGGCATAAACACTTGAATGACCTCTACCATGACCCTCAAGGCCTCCAATGAGCTTCAATGACAATCTCCACCCCTGACCATGGGCTTATGATCCTCAACTAGGCTCCTTGTTGCACCCCAAAATTTGACCAACCGGTTCCCATATTTGGTTTATGTTTCGACGCATTGTGCATTCGCATTCGCATACTGCATACATTGCATTTTCTCAGTCAGATTGATTTTATCGGGATTACAGCCTCCCCTGGCGCTTCAGGCATTTCGGGCCAATACGAGGATTTATTTTAAGAATTTGTGTTCGTCTCGGTGTTTTCAGCTCTCGTTGTTGTCTTTGAGGACATTTCGGTGTCCGGTTTTTACCGCTTATTTCGTTATGGTTGCGCAATTGTTCTCTAATCGATTTAATCGACTTCCTGGCATTTTTAGTTTTTTCCCTTTTATTTTCTAGATTTTTAATGGATTTTAATAGTTTTTTAATAGATTTATTTGAGTTTTTAGATATTAAATAGGTTTTTTAATATTTTTTTATAGAATTTAATAGTTTTAAATAGATAGTTTTTTTAGATATTAAATAGGTTTTAACCTTTTCTTATAGCATTAAATAGATTTTTCTAGAATCTTTAATTAGATATTCCTTTTTTTAATAGTTTTAATAAATATTTCTTTTTCTAGATATTAATATAGAATAATAGTTTTTTTAATAGAGTTTTATTAGATATTAGTTTTAATATAGAAATAGAAGAGTTTAGATATTAAATAGGTTTTAATATAGTTTTTAGATATAGATTTAATAGTTTTTTAATTGGTTAGATGTTAATATAGATTTAATAGTTAAATAGATTTCAGATTTAATTGCATAGTTTTAATAGATTTTTTAATGTAGGTCTTAATTAGGGTTTAATTATTTAGTCATTAATTAGATTAGTTAATTGTGTAGTTAATTAGGGCTTTATTCTTTTTTGTTTTTATTAGCAGTTTAATTAGCATTTTCGTTTTTTGTTAATTGTTAGATTAATTAGGTTCATTTTCCATTAAGTCCATTAATCACGTTTAATCCTGTCATTAAGTCTGAGTTAAGGTCTAAGTGGGCCATTATCCAAGTCAAAGCCCAGTTCAAAGGTCCAAACTCGCTGCCATGTGTCATATAAAGGAGGGTCCCATGCGTGTGCTTTGATTTTCGGACACCTCACTTTCCACTCTCTCAGGAGCTGCCAACACACACTTCCATTCACTCTCTCTCTCCGCCACTTGGCACTCCCTCTCTCCTCCCTCAACCCACGTGTCTCTCTTCCACCACGCTTCTGCTTGCATGCGCAACAGCTGGCTCCCACTAACTTCCCCCTCGCTGCCGGCCATGCAAACCGCCAGAGGCCTCGCCGGAAAAATTAATTGCCGCCGTAACTGACCACCGGTCACCCTAACGACTCGCCGGAAAATGCGTTTTTCTCCAGATCACCGGAAAACTCATCAGAAACTTCATCTTTGTCCAGATTACCAAGAATCTCTTCCGATCTTCACGATTTTCTCAGAATCATCCACAGTTCATCAGTAATTTCATCTGAAGCTTCAAGATCATTAATCGTCTTTTCCAGAAACACCAAGAACATTCATCAGCAATTCGTTGGTCTTCATCCAGTTCATCATTTTTTCCAGATTCACCTAGAACTTCATCAATCTTCAAGAGTCTTCGCCCAAAGATTCATCAGGATTACTCCAAACTTCAATTCTTGTTAAGATCTTCGCAGATCTTCGAATCTTCAACGGAGATCTTCAACGACGTTCATCAAATCGCCAGATCCTCATCGTCCAGCTTCAAAGAGTTCTTCATATCTTCAAGAAATCTTCAACGATCTCGATGACGATCGTTCAACTCAGCAAGTCGTTAGATCTTCCTCGCCCAGCTCCAAGATTTGCAGATCTTCACGCATCTTGAATCTCTCCATCTTCATCAGTTGCGTCCAGAAATCAACGTCATCTTCATAACGCATCCAGGTTTTGCTATGAACTAATTAAACTTGTTAATTTGTTGTTGTTAGCTGAAGAACTAGGTTAGTTGGAGGGTTAGTTTGGAAACAAGACTAAGTTAGGAGGATGATTTGAGCTGAAAGATGGAAACGGGGATGGATATTGATGAACAAGGTTGGTGAGGAGTTTGTGAGACAGAGAGAGAGGGAGGATGGAGAGGGTGGAGATGCGCCGTTAGGGTTTCAGTAGGGGAAGTGGTGAACAGTAGGAGGGGAAAGTGAGATAGAATTAGGTTTTGTGTACTGAAGGTTGAGTGGATGTTGGACTCGGGCCTTAGGCCCATTGTCTTTACTAAGCATACCACTAGTTTCCCTGTTGCACCTCCCTCTCCGTGTGAGAATTTTGGTTTGGGCTTAGAGGACTTTACTAATCACACCCCTCCCTTAGGCCCAATGGAAAATAATAGGCGAATTATTTGCTATTTGCCACAGAGTTTTTCTCTTTTTCCTTGATTTTCCAATTGTTTCCTGAATTGGGTTGGGCTTAGCGAATTTTGATAAGCGCACCCCCCTGAGCCCAACATCATTTTTGAACTGCAGATTATTGCTATTCGCGACGCCAGTTTTTTATTTTAGTTGATTTTCTTTTATTTTTCATGTTTGCATATAGATTAGTAAATAATTCATATCAAATTGAAAAATAATCATTTTAGGATGGGATTTTTTTCCTAGTTCCCTTAGGATCTCTAGAAAATTGTGAAATAATAAAAATATTAATTTCTTGCATTTTATATTTTTTGGTATATTTTACAATATTATTACTTTTATTTTGCATTTGTTTGATACTTCTTTTTGTTGAATTTAGTATGAGAGATTGGTGCATGATTTTTGATTGATTCTTGCGAGGTTGATTAGATTAGGGAAGCATGTAACCTTAGGAATCTTGTCATATTTTTGTGACTAAAACTTAGATTAATTTGAGAGGTAGATAGGAGAAGTATCAGAATTAGGGTTTCACAACACTTAGGTGTAGTTTAGGGCATAGTTTTGGGGTTTTAAAATTGATTTAGGCCTTGGGGTTTATGTGGGGTATAGGGTATATAGTTAGGTTCCCTTAGAAATTAATATAGGTTTTTTTTAATGGGTATTACTATTTTACTTGATTTTTGCAAATTGGGTGATGTTTGTGTGTTTCACTTTTGGGCTTTTGGTTTGCTTGTGGGGTTTGGGTCATTTCAATTGGGTGTTGGGCTTGGGCTTGGCTTGTTGGAGCTAATGAAGACCTTGGATGATGATTTAAGACAAGGGATAAAGCTTGATGTATGAAGATTCCTCTCCTTGAAGATGGTTTGTGAAGACTTAGGAAGTAGGAGAAATAGGGAGAGCTTTAGATTAGAATGATCTCTTCTTACAAACATAGAAAGCATCTTGTGCTTCTATTCCTCCCTATGACAAAAAGTCCTTCTAAGATATTCACATCCCTCCTTTGGAGGGATAAGTGGCTTATTTTGGAAGTAGAACTTTGAGGGAATCTTTCTCTTATAATGTTAAACACTTATAGGCTTCCTTTGGTTGTCAATAAGCTGTTTAGCATTTCAACTTAATCTGTTAAGTGATTCTCTCATGTGAGTGCTTGCCTTGAAGATATAAGCCCATTGAAGATAAGAAGTGCATTGAAGATTGATAAAGATGAAGCTTGTGCCCGTCAAAGCTGGATATTTGTTGGAGTGAGGGTCCTGCTGCTTTTTGAAGCTGTTTACTTGTTGGGGTTCAGTGCTTGCCAGAGCTTGGAGATTTTGGGAGATAGGAGCTTATCTAAAGCTTGGGGATCATTGAAGAGTGAAGAGGGGGTCTTGCTTGAAGTTAGTGCTGTCAACTGTTTGCTGTTAATCAACCGTAGCCGTCAGAGCTGTTGCTGTTTGAACTGCTTAATGTAGGAGTTGGTGTTGCTGTCAGAGCTGGTGTTGGGTTTTATTTTCTTTTTCTGTATTGTTTGTTGGCTTGTTCAGCTTACCCCTTAGGTTTGAAGTGAAGCTGTTTCACTTTGCCTATTGTTTTCCCAGGTTCGAGGTTGAGCGGGACTCCCTTGCCTCGCTTGTACTATTGCATTGCATGCATTTTACTGTTTACTGTATATATCTGTTTCTTTTCCGTTTATCCCCTAGGATCTTTGTTTCCCTCTGTACAAGAGAGAAATATGACAGACATTAGGTGTTAACCCATGCATGATAACATTAAGGTAGTTTTGATTCCCATTTTCAACCATAGGATTTTTAGAGCTTCTTTCTCTTCTCATCTTAAATAACTCAAAAACACAGTAATAAGGTTAATCGATGTTGTACGTTACGAGCCTTAAGCTATTTGAGAAAGGGTTGCTGGAGAGTTTCTTTCCAGTAGTCTGACCGCTTAGTGTGGTACCCTTTGGGTGACACGCGACGTAGTCACTCTCAGATCATAGTCTCTAGTGCGTCAGAGATTGCAAACAAACTAAAAAACACTTCTTGCGTAAAAGACTGAAAACAAACATCAAAGTGTCATTTTTGTCCGCTTGGACCCGTAATCAGGAGAAAACCTTTTTCAGAAGGATAAAAAAACAGTCAGACAAACTTGTATCTTCCGTAGCCCGAACTACGTTTGCTCTGATCTTTCATGCTGTATGAAAGTACGTAGGCATATGATGTTGTATCCTAGCGAGCAACCTTCCCCTCCTTTCCCGTAGGTAGGCGAACTACGTTGACTCTGATTTCTCGTTCCAGACGGGAATACGTAGGCATAAAGTGCGATACTTTGCCGAGTCATTTTATTTTATTTTTAACCCATACCCTTAGAGTAGATAGAATAACAATCCGTACTAGAAAACAAGCGTGGATCCCGTCGAGTACGACGGACGTGAGGGGTGCTAATACCTTCCCCTTGCGTAACCGACTCCCGAATCCAGGATTTGGTTGTGATGACCATTCCTTTCCCGTTTTGCGTTAGGTTTACTCTGAGCGTTTCCTTTCCCTCCTTTGGGATAAATAATGCACGGTGGCGACTCTTCTGTCATAGCCGGCGTCGATTTTCACAATAGCGACAGTTGGCGACTCTGCTGGGGACTCCAACGGTTCCCTACGCGAGTTAGTCCTAGCGCTTGTTTTCCCGTCGTGGGTTTTATATGGATTTACATTTCTGTCTTTACTTTCCGCATTTTATTGTCAGCTGTATATTGTTATTGCTGTTGTAGGGAGGGGATGATCTATTGAGAGATAAGCCGGACCTGGGCTTGAGTGCACCTAGAATTAGTTGTGGAAAGTAGTGGGCGCGTGCATGCTTTGCATGTACCAGTGTCCCGCAAAATCCACGCTCGGACGACGTTCTTCTGGTTGACTTCTTTTTCAACCCTTTGGGTTGAGGGGGTTGTTGGTTAGTTGGATTGTCGACTCCGGGGACCGATCATTTGGAAGTTGGCTAAGTGAGGCCTCTTCAAGACATGATGATGCCACACCTTCTGGGTATCATATCATCAGTCTTGAAAGTCTGTGACGCTGACGACCGCATAGGATGCCGTACCTTGTGTCAGTTAATAGGACACCTACCTGTGAGAGGGATTGGGGCATGCAGGTAACTTGACCTCCAGATTACCGGTTTTCTTGATTGAGGTTCAGTGGTGTTTGAGGACAATGTTATTGGGTCTGTTGAGACCAGGTTGGAGCATTGCGGTTAATCTTTTGAGACCAGGTTTTGAGCAGTTTGTGGGTCTATTTGAGACCAGTATGGTGGATTGGGCTTCTCAGCCATGTGCACTTGATCCCTGTTGCATGTTGCATATTGCATTGTTGCATACTCATTCTGCATATCATTAACGTGTGTCTGTGCTGCAGGTGCATTTTCATACCTCTGGTTCTAGTTGCCCGAATTTCTGTCTGCCGATATTATGGATACCCTGAAGAAGACTGTGGCGTACAAGTTGCCTACTCCAGATGTTTCTTCTTTGTTTGGTTTGATATCTCTAGCTGATGATGATGTGAAGAGAAGCTTCAGGAAGAGCTATGGGAAGTTACTTAGATTGGTTTATAAACCATCCATGTATGAGCATAACGGATTGTACACGCTAATGCAGTTCTATGATCCCCCGCTGAGGTGTTTTACTTTCCCTGACTTCATTCTGGCTCCGACCATGGAGGAATATGCTGAGATCTTAGAGTTGACCATCTAGAACAGGGTACCTTTCATTCACATGGATGCTGAGCCCAAACTGGAGGACCTGGCTGTTGCCTTGCATTTAGACTCCTCAGAGCTGCTGTTAACCTCGTGGAATGAAGTGTCTGGTTTTTCTCTCAAGTTCTTGGTTGGGAAAGCACAAGAGTATGCCAAGAGTGGATGTTGAACTGTGTTTAATGCTATTCTTGCTCTGTGTATCTACGGCATTATACTGTTTCCGAACCTGCCTGACTTCGTTGATCTGAATCCACCCCTTCTGAGGTCCCTTTCTTCCCTTTTTATAGAAGTGGAATTCCAACGGTTATCCTTGAAGCTGATGGACTTTGAGGCAGATAATTTAGGGAGTCATGGTCCACTCTGTGGGAATTGGAACTGATTCTTTAACGTGTAATTGAAGTGGGGCGTTTTTGCCTGCATGACGGTCGTCACAAGGTGTGACGGTCGTCACCCGTGTGACGCCCGTCATGGAGCTGTGACGGTCGTCACATCAGCAAAAACAGCTTCCTGCGCTTTTCATGATGTTTTCACTCCTTTTTCATCCGTATTTCATCTGAGATTGCTTCTTTTCTTCATGTTGCCTTGTTTAGACGTGATCATTGAATACCTGCAAAACATCAGACAAATAACACGGAAATAACCCGAAATCGGATCGAAAACGGTTAAACTTTAGTTGAATTATGCATCAAAATATCTATATGATTTCGTGTTATCAAACTCCCCTAAGCTTGAATCTTTGCTTGTCCTCAAGTAAAACATGAAAAAGTCGGCAAGCACGAGGCAGCTTCTTCGTTCGCAGAGTAGGGAAAAACCGGGATTCTTGGTAGGAACAAGACGAGTATCATGACGACACTAGACTACAAGTCTTCAGAGGTCTCCTTTTTATGCAAATCGGTCTCAGTCATGCTACTGTAGCTTGGTGTCAAGGTTCTCGCGGCAAGTTCACCCTGTTTGTTCTAGCGCAATCACATTAAGCCCGTTGCCCGTACACTTTCATGGCAAGTCGACCTGTTAGTGAATATGATCTCATTTCTGTTTTTGATCTTCTTCATTGATCATAAGCTTATGTCATTGATTTTTCGATGAGTTTTTCGTGTCGTTGGGCTAAATGCTCGGGTGAGTTTTTCGATGAGTTTTTCGTGCCGGAGATCTAAGGTGTCAGGACAGTACTGGTTTTGTTAGAACTGTCGTTTCCTCGGAGTTTCAAAACTTGTTTTGAACTCGGTTGCATTCTCGTGATGCTTTTGCTTTTGAGGAACGAATGAAAATTTTTGTTTACGTTGAATAATGTGGGGATGTTTGCGTAACGGGAAAAGTATATATAAACGAGCTTTATTTGCTAAAAATAGAAAGTGTTTAAATAGAAATTACGAAAGTTCAAAGTGCAGTGGAATGGAAATAAAGGAAATTCAGAGTACGGTGGAATGGAAATAAAGGCTCCGCTCCCACACTATCTCAATCAGTGTCCCCACTGATTTTTGAAGCATGCGAGAGGGAGATACAACTGAAATGAAAGTACAAATAAACTGGAAATATAGTAAACAAATAAGGAAAAAAATGGAAATCTAGTCACGGCCTCTGTCATGTCCGCGCTGGCGTCCTCTGGC
The DNA here is from genome assembly GCA_963859935.3 of Lathyrus sativus. Classification (NCBI taxonomy): domain Eukaryota; kingdom Viridiplantae; phylum Streptophyta; class Magnoliopsida; order Fabales; family Fabaceae; genus Lathyrus; species Lathyrus sativus. The sequence goes on from OZ012740.1 coordinate 287,378,197, forward strand.
TCTGGCAAGGGCTACTCTGTCCTCATAACTCATAGCTCCGGTGTGGTAGACGGTGTCTCGGAGTCCTTCGACCTGCAAGGTCAGATTCGCCAGGCTCTCAGTGATAGTAACTTGGCCGGTGTGAAGTTGTTGCATTTGAGTCCGGTGCCAAGCTTCGAACTGGTCAGCTCGCTGATTCTGCTGCTGCAGCATCGCGAGTATCTGTGCCTGCTGGTCTAGGGAGCGAAGGAGGTACTCTTCTGTGTAGTCTGGCACGGGATGATGGCGGCGGCGGCGAGAGGATGTACCTTCGGGAGGAGGAGGCTGCGATGCCTCTGGCTGCTCGGACCTGTCCAACTTAGCTTGGATTTCATCGTCGGAACCGTGAGTGTGATCCTGAGTAGGAACAGCGGCAGCAGGAGGGGCAGTGAGGTTGAACAACCAGTTGGTACGGTCCTCTGGGTGTGTGCGGGTGCGGGACTGAAGGATGGTGCTTCGGACGATCTTGCCTCGCACTACCGGATGGTATTTGCCGCCAGCTCTGGAGCGGATAAGATGAGAGGCTCTGCAGTGGTCGGTGTCAAGGAACACCGAGGGGATGGAATGGAGGTGCTGGAGGCGGTCGCCAAGGTTCAGCCCAAGTGCAATAGCAGTGACAATCCCGCCAAAGTAGAATGGCTTCGAGCCACGGTTGCAGTTGGCCTGAATATGAGCCAGCAGAAACGGAGCAGCGTTGATAGGTTCATTGTTGAAGACGCAATGGAGAAAGAAGAGCTCTTTCGAGTTCACTTTGTGGTTGCTGTCTCTGGCGAAAATAGTGTTGCTCAACGCTCTGTGAAAGTACCGGATGGTTGAGTTATGGATATGAGTGGCGTGCAGGGAGTCCCAACCATCGGCATTGATGCCGGTCAACTGATACCACAGCGCGAAAGCTTCGTGCTGGAACTGATCGGTGATGCGGCAGTGAGCGTTGTCGCCGCGAGGTAGCTGTAGGATGCTGGCAATCTGATTTTGGTTCACCTGATAGTTGGTGCCAAACATCCGGAAGCATGCAGCACCTGAGTGTTGGTTAAGTTCGCCGCTGGATGTGGCGTAAGTGAACGAACTCAAGAACTCAAGAGTGAGTTGTTCGTATGTTGGTTGTGGGTTGGTGTAGAGGTTCCAAATGCCTGCTCTTTGAAGCATCCAGGTTACGCCTTCAAGGAGTCCGAGCTCCGTAAGCGATGGAAGGTGCGGATAATGAGTCGGCTGAAGCGACCTCTGATGAAATGCGATGTAGTTTGCTCGTTGTCTTTCTCCTAAGTCTCCTTCACTGAAGGTAATGTTGCTGATATCTGGGGTTTCTGCATTCCTTGCCATTGTTGGAAGATGGAAAGGTTTCTGAAGATTGGGGTTTTTCTGCAGAGTGGGAAGAACTGACAGAAGTGTGGTTTGGAGGTTGAGTTTGGAGTTGAAATATATAGTTCAATGTGGGGAGGACGAACATTCGTAGTGGGGTAGAAGTTAGGATGATTGGAAGTGGTAATGGGGGAAGTGGAAGAGAACACGAACCCTGTTTTATCAGATATCAGTTTTTGAATGCGTGACGGTCGTCACGTAGGTGTGACGGTTGTCGCTACTGCGAAAATCGGCGCCGGCTGACAGAAGAGTCGCCACCGTGCGTTATTTATCCCAACGGAGGGAAAGGAAACGCTCGAAGTAAACCTCGCAAAAAAAAAACGGGGAAAGGTATGGTCATCGCAACCAAAACCTGGATTCGGGAGTCGGTTACGCAAGGGGAAGGTATTAGCACCCCTCACGTCCGTCGTACTCGACAGGATCCACGCTTGCTTGGGTTGTCTAAAGGATGCAAACCATCTATCTACGGCTGCTAAATCTAAACAGAAGGGAATTGACTCGATAGAGCGTCGCACTTTATGCCTACGTATTCTCAAGAGAGAAAGTCAGAGTCAACGTAGTTCGGGACTATAGGAAAAATTGGCTCGCCAAGACCTCGCGTCTTGTGCCTACGTACTTCCACACCGCATGGAAGATCAGAGCCTTACGTAGTTCAGGCTAACTACGGCTAAACAAGGATTCTCACACAGCAGTGAGAAAAATCAACTGGCTTCAAAGGTTGGGGGACCTATGGGCAAAACTACGGCTTTGTCTTAAATGCACTCGGGCAAGAGAGAAAAAGGGTAACATCAGTCGTCAGCGGGAAAGTCTCGGTCGGACAGCCGCGAGAGAACGAAGGTTAGTTGTTAGTGTGCTCGCTAGGATATCGCATCCTATGCCTGCATATTCTCGTCTGGTACGAGAAATCAGAGCAGCTGTAGTTCGGCTACTTCGGGACCACAACTCAAATCTCGTTTTATTAACATTCTGAAAAATGATTACAATGATTGAATACCGAAAGTAAATCTCCTAGGAAATACTATCCTATCTACCATGAAAAATCGAATGACAAAAAGTCCCCTAACAAGTGGACGTCTAATTCTATCTCTAAAAATGGTAAAAGAAAATCTATGAAAAAAGCATACTCTAAAAAATATTAAATCGACACTAATATTTTTCTCTCTTTTTCCTTCTCTTCTCTTCAACTATTTCCTCCTTTCTTTCAAAATATTTTTTATATATTTTTCCCCACTATTTTCTATATATTTTTTTTCACATATTTTTCTCCTTTTCCTTTTTTAAATTCTTCTTCCATATTTTCACTATTTTTTTATTCTTTCTCCCTATATTTTCTTTTCTTTTTCTCACTATATTTTCTTTTCTTTTTCTCACTATATTTTCTTTTCTTTTTCTCACTATATTTTCTTTTCTTTTTCTCACTATTCTTTTTTCTATTTTTTATATTTTTTTTCATACTATTTCTTCTTTATCCTTTTTCAATATTCTTTCTATCTTTTTTTTCAACAATTCTTTTCCATCTTTCATTTTTTTTTCTCAACATTTCTTTTCATATTCTTTTTCTATTTTTAAAATCTCAACACAAAAGAAAATAATAAAAGAATAAAGAAAAAAACAAAAGAGGGGAGGGGGTGTAATCTGTTTATTACAGGGGGATTAAAAGAAATAAAAAAACTGCAGGCCCAGCCCACAAGCATTTCAAAAAAAAGAAACTCAGGGGGGGGGGGGGGTTGTGAATGAAACGGAGGTGTATGCCAGAAATTGGTTGGGCCTAGCCCATTGACTCAGGATCCTCACGGAGGGGGTGTGTGCCAAAACGGAGGGGGTACGTGGATCCAAAAATGATTGGGCCTGGATTCAGCCCACCGTCCCATCCTCTCCTTCCTTCTCTCCATTCATTCTCAGAATAACCAAAAAACCCTAACACTCCTTCTCCGATGCTCATGGCGCCGCCGCCGTCGCCCTCCTCAGACTCCCTCATCTCTCAATCTTTCTCAGCCTAACCTTCAATTCTCATCCTCCATCTCACAAAGAAACAACAACAATAATTCCATCAATCGAATATCTGGATACACCCACTACCATGGCTCGAAGATCTCGTCGCAAATGCTTGAAGGAAGTCCGTGGAAGATTCGTTGAAGTCTAACCCGGATCTGGATCCAAATGTTCTGATGATTTCTGGAGTTTGAGAATTCTTGCCTGTTCTGGTGGTTGAAGATCGAGTACGCATGTTCTTGAAGTTGCGTTCTGGAGATTTTGGATCTTGAAGGATGAATACTGTGGTGATTAGAAGAGCTTTCTGGAAAGCGTATGCAGTTGACGATTAGATGATGATCCCTGGTGATGTTTGTTGAAGATTCGTTTAGGAGACGATGAACACTTGAGGATCTTCTGGCGATTGGTGAATGAATGAACACCGATGATGAGGATAGGTGGATTTCTGGAAATGGTGATTATGGAAGATGAATATTCTTGCTGAAACTCGATTCTGGAAATTATTCTTGATGGCTGATGCATGTTCATGAAGGACAATGAAGTTCTGGAGATTTGTTCTCCGGCGAGATTGATGGTGGTTGAATGGAGTTCTGGAAAAGGTTATTGTTGAGGTTGATCAGAACAGAGAAAGAAGATGGATGTGAAGACGGAGGTTTCTGAGAAGGAGGATGAAGAATGATCGAGTTCTGGGTTTTTTGTGTTTTCCGGCGAGTTAGGCGGTGGTCGCCGGCCATGCATGTCGGCCGGTGAGGAAGACGGTGAGGCCAGGTGGGGGAGACACGTGGCTGAGGGTAGTGGAGGGGTGTTACGCATGTGTGCCACGTAGTGGTATCGTGGCAGAGAGAGGGAAGCTAGAGAATGATGCGTGGCGTGTGAGTGTTTGAAAATGTGGACCCTCCCCTCGTTAACACGTGGACGAACTGGCATTTATACCACTGGGGCTCTCTGGATCGTTCTAGAATATTCTGGAAATTGCTGGAGACAACTGGGCTTTGACTGAAAATTCTGGACAAAAATGCATTTGGACGAAAAAAAATAAACTCTGGGCCTTTCACTGATACCTGGGCCCAACGAAAACCATTAAAAAAACTCAAAAAAAAACTGAATTAAAACCAGGATTAAAAACCTAATTAATATCTAATCCTAATTAACTAAACTAAACTCAATTAAACCTAACAATGAGAATTATTCTAAAAATCTATTAATTCTAATTAACTCCTAAACTAATAATGCTCTAAAAATTCCACTAATCTAAAAATTAAACTAATAAATCCCTAATAAAACCCTAATAAATCTCTAATAAATCTCTAATAAAACTATATTAAATTCTATTATAAAATCTGCTAAAAGTATATTAAATGCTAAAAAACCTATTTATTTAAAAAACTATATTCTTCTATTAAAATGATTTAAAAAGATCTATTAAGACTCTAATATGTTCTAAAACTATTAAAATATTAAACCTACTACTATTCTATATCTAAAAAATATATTCAAAAATCAATTAATATTCTAAAAGAAAAATCTGTTAATATTCTACATTAATCTAAAAAATGACTTAAATCTATTTAAAAAGACTTAAAACTATTAAAAATCCTATTAATATTCTAAAATGAAAAATGCTATTTATTTATTTCTATAAAATTCTATATTATCCTAAAATGATTAAAAATCTATTTAAACCCTAAAAATAGCCAATAAAATCCAGAAAAATCACAACAATTCCCAAAGGAACAAAATAAGCACCGAACGACACATAACATCGTGAGAGCGCACCAAAATAGCCGGTAAAAATAAACGGACACCGAAATATCCCCAAAATACGATTCTATCTATCTAAACTGATAAAAAACACCTGGGACGCGAGACAAGAGTTGTGATCCCAATAAAATCAAAACAAATGAAAAATGTCCTGTATGCGATATGCAGATGCGAATGCGGTTATGCGTCGAAACATCGAGCCAGATACGAGACCCGGTTGGTCAAATTTTAGGGTGCAACAGCTGCCCCTATTCAAGCGGCTTCGACCTGAATGGTTGAAGAGCGCTCAGCCTTCAAACATTCAAAGGTAGATGACGGTTGAATACAAATGAAACCCTGAAATTTGCCAACCGCGGGAATATACTGCAGAACTGCTTGAGGAATAGCATCCAATGAACTGAAGTTCGGTTGTCACGGCAACAACTGGTCGATTTTTCTGATAAATTTTCTTCTCCTTGCCAATTACCTATGTGACGCCACAAGTATTGGAATAATGCTTCGCAAAGCAAACACCTTGATTCCCATCTCTCTCATGGGATCAAATCCGGTCAACTCACAGTTCACTACGAACTTGAGGACAATTCTCCTGGGGAATTCTGAATTGAACTGCCTGGCACCTATTTTGACGAAGGCGGCAGCTTCAGAAGTTCGATATGTCAATCTTTGTTGTTGTTGTTTTTTTTTCGATGCTGACGTAACAACCAAATGAAGAATCACTCCGCTGGGGAAGTCGAGAAGCTGAACCAAACAACTCTGCAGGCGAACAAATTTGAAATCCAATAGGTAACCATCCTGGTCCATGTTTCGACATGCGTATGCTTGATAATGATGCAATGCCCTATATGACATGTAAATGCTATGCGTTCTGTTTGAAAATGCGATGCCCAGACGGCATGGATATGTTATATGTTTGTAAATGCAATGACTATATCTGCAAATGCTAATGCAGGCTCTAGCTGCCAGAGAACACCAGGTCTGAAAACCACTTGGCAAAATAAATGCCGAAGTCAACGTCAACTCTACTGGGGATGAACCGAAGTCACCGAATTATCTCAGCAAAATAAATGCTGGAAACGGGAAATCAAATCCGCTGGGGATAACTGTCCTGCTGGAGAAATGGAAAGGCAACACTGCTTGGCAACTTTACTGGGGAAAGAAAAACAACTCTGCTCGGGGATGCTCCCTTCAAACCATTGACAACTGATTGTACTCTGCGGGGATTGACCCAAACTGAGGATTGATTGCGCGCAACACGCTGCTGGAAATGCCCCTACTATCAAGAATATCAATTTTAATCTGCTGAGGATACTCCTGACCCTACTCTGATGCGGGGTAAAATACAATCTCGACTCTTCCGGGGACAATACGCAACTTTCATCTGTCGAAGAGTAGCAATTCTGATTTAACAACATCCACAAGGAATTCAAACATTACTTGGAGCACTGACATCTATTGAGCTTCGTATCAAGGAACATGGCGACATGCGAGTCATTGGGAATTACTGTGTCAGATACCTTTAGGTTTTTTGCTTTTCTGGTTTAGGATAAGCATGGACTACGTACACAGTGGAAGATAGGGAAAATACTAGACGAGAACTAGCATTCGAAGGTAGACTACCAGACGAGAACTGATAGGTGAGGTAAGTTGAACAAACATTGATTTTTGTGCTTTTGAACATCAGACGGGGCTGACTGGATAACAGACTGAGGTATAGACAACCAGGCGAGAACTGGCTGAAAGTTGACGTACACCAGACGAGAACTGGTATAACACATGGGTTAAAACACACGATAACCAGACGAGAACTGATTACGCAATGACATGTACCAGACGAGAACTGATACAACACTTGAAGAAACGGCGACCAGACGAGAACTGGTTGCAATAAACTGCACCAGACGGGAACTGATGCTTACGATAAACTGCACCAGACGGGAACTGATGCTTACGATAGGGTAGGCCAGACGAGAACTGGTTACCGGTTTTCCAGGCGAGAACTGGACTTTGGAAACGACTGGTTGCTGACACGCAACAGGTTTAAACTGCAGGTCAATGATCCAACGACAGCAAGGCCTTTTTTTATTTGAAAGGTTCAGGTTTTTGATAAGAGTATTGACATGATTCCCCGATACTCAACTCCGGCTGGGGATAAACAAGCTGGTTGAACAACTTGCTTCAGTACACTCATCTGGGGATAGAAAGACTGGCTTGCACAACTTGCCCCAGTATAATTCAACTTGCCCCAATCTAACTCCTGGGAATAATTGCTCTGAACAGCTTGCTACGAGACGACTTCGATATTACTTGCCCCGATATCTGTATGACAACAGAATTCAATCTCCATTAACAATTATCAACCCAGTTGATTTCAACACTCTCTGCGATGACTTGCCCCTGAATGAGCGTTCTAGCGACTTAACCCGATCTGATTATCCACCTGAAATATCTGCTTTCAAATCTCAACGCTCTGAATAACTGCCCCTGATTGGCTCCCGAGAAGACTCACTTCTGATCAACTGTTTCTCAAATAAACTGCCCCTGATCCACCGAAGCTTCGGGATTTGTCCTCAGACTAACTGATACTGAACTTACTGGAAGTCAATGCCCCGGATTCATAGGTCTTCATAACATACACCATCCTGGTTCAGCCTACTGAATTACTCAGTCCTGCTTGATTATTCCTGCTGGAATTTCTTTCATGCCAACTACTAACCTGCAATTAAAATTGTCTGTCTACGAATGGTAATCTTAATGCAGTGGTTATGCAGATTTTGAAAAAATTTGAGCTGTCACTCATTTACATGCATATGATTGTGAGTGACGAATGAACCAAAGTTCAAACGTAGTGCTTACATGGTCAGTGAAAAATACAACAAGGATGTGACTAGCAAGTCAAGAAGGAGTCAGGTTACTCAACCTTATCTTAATGCGCTTCAGAATAAACCCTACCTCAATTAGGTCTTTTAAGGTTTGTATCGTGGTCGAGTTCACGGTTCGTGAAACAAAGGATATTTGGCTCAAATTTTGCTTTGTACCCACCCCTTCTACGTGATGCTCTCCGATCCTAAGGTTCAGTTAACCTGGCACAAGCGCTCGCCTCTTCGAGAGGTATGCTAAATGGTAAGGACCATAGCTAAGGAATTCACAATGCTTTTCTGGAGTGACAGTTACTCCTTTTCGTTTTCGGTGTCTGTGTACACGACTTTGTGACTTGCTGGGGAAAATTTTCTTTTTAACCCCTCTTTTTCATTCTTTTGATTCCCTAATTTTTGCCTGGACTGACTCCTTTCGAGTTCTTTTCGATTCTTTTTTCTTTTGAAGTCCAGCGGGATGCCCTGATTTTTGCCTAAGTATTAGCTTTCTCAGCTTTTCTTTCTTTTTACTTAGCGGGCTTTCTTTCTTCTTTCTTTTGGAACAAAGCCATGTGACACTGGTTGCCTTGATTGCTCCGAAAGGATTGTAACTGTCTCATTCTTGATTGGTGAGGTTTGACCTCTTGAAAGGTATAAACTGATTGGTCCTCGAAAGACAACACTCCTCTGTAAGACTTGAATGCTCGGTCAAGCTAACTGACAACTACCCTGCCCCGGGTTAAGATGTGAGGGTTTAAAAGTCCGAAAAAACTTCTACTTCCTGGCTCGAAGTGGTTAACAAGGGACTAACTCCTTATATCTCCAGTGTTTAGGGGATTTGAAACAATGCCTTGTACGCCATCGGTACGGTCTTATCTGAAAGCAATACGATCATCGGTTATGAGTTTATTTTCGTCATCCTCCCTCCTAACTTTGCTAGTCATAGTGATAAAGTGGAGTGAGTAAAATGCAAGTGTCAGTGCAATGCAGTAAATGAGCGACAGCGACATGATTAATTCATAAAAATGCATAGTCACTTTATTATTATCACCATTCGAAACATACAATGTTTAAAAACAGGTAGTAACTAACAGAAAAGAAACTACAAATGCAAATGATATAAAGGTCTGAGGACTGCCAATGCTGAGGCGCCTGCCTGTCTGAACCACTGGCTTTTTTGCTGGGGAATACCTTCCGAATCTACGAGCTTAGACAACTGAGCGGTTGGGATGAACAAACAGAAATCCTTCTCGAAAGGAAATGCGATCCTGGTCAATCAACTGCTGTACCTTCGCCTGAAATGCTTTACAATCTTCCGTCGAATGCCCCGGAGAGCCACCATGATAACCACACTGAACGTGGGGATTGTACCCAGGAGGGTAAGGTTCTGGAATTGGCTTAAGAGCTTTAGATTCCACCAAATACTTCTGGATCAAAGATGGTAGCAACTGGCTATACGGCATAGGCACTGGGTGAAAAGGAGCTTTCCTTCGTTCCAAGTTGTTGCAAGGTCTGTTCTGATTCTGACGCTGATTCCGATAACCTCGGCCACTGGTTCGCTGCTTTGCAATGGAAGCGACATAAGATTCCTGATAGGGTGCCCCAGGCACGGCTGTCTGTTAAGTATAACAAGCCACAGGAGGTACTGATCTCTGATAAGATGAAGAATCAACAAAATTCACTGATTCGCTTCGAGGATATTCAACCTTTGGCATGATTGCGTCGATCACAACTTCTTCTTCACTCTGATAGTCACAAGGGTATTCAGTTTCACCAGCTTGATCATATGAAGTAACCTGAATTTTCCCAATTCTTATGGAATACTCAAGGCGTTCTCCTAGTGCTACCACGTCAGAGAAACTTGCCGGAATTCCGAGCAACCTTTTGAAGTACGGATATTGTAGGGAATCTACAAACATGCTTGCCAGCTCTTGATCTAACAGCGGTGGACGCACTCTAGCAGCAAATTCTCTCCATCTCTGAGCATACTTCCTGATAGGTTCATTGTCCTCTTGAGACAATTCTTGCAAATGCATGCGATAGGGAGCAATGTCTAGGTTATAATCGTACTGCTTCAGAAAAGCTCTGGCTAAATCCATCCATGACTGAATCTGAGTTCTCTCTAACTGCATATACCACCTCAAAGATGCCCCAGTCAGACTATCTTGAAAGCAATGGATCATCAATTTGTCATCTCGCGCAAACGCAGTCATTCTTCAATAGAACATCATCAAATGCAGCTTCGGACAGCTATCTCCCGTGTACTTCTCAAATTTTGGCACTTTGAACTTATAAGGCAACACCAGGCCAGGAACCAAACACATGCCTATAACATCCAGGTTAACAGCATCTTTGGCTTTCAAAGCTTTCATTTGCTCTTCCAACACTTGGAGTCTTCTACCCTTTTCAAGAGCTCTTGGATCTACCATCCCGGCCATTGGAATATCTCTTCGGTAATTCATCACAGGGAAAGCGACACCTTGATTGTTAGCAGGAGGAGGACGCTCATTCTGGGCAACAAACTGCTCATGTCGACTTTGGTTCTCAACAGAGGGCTGTACAACTTGGTCTGCAGTAACGTTGTTCACTTGCGGGAAATCTTCCATAGAATTATACAGAGGGTTGGACGCCATAGTGAACCCTGTCAAGGTGTTAGGAGACTGGAAATTGCCTTCAGACATGGCTACCAATAGTCTTCAGCTGCCTTCAATGCTCGATTCTGCTCAAAGCTACTCAACCCCTAGGTCGGTCTTCTGACAATCAACAGTTGCTCAATCCAAACTCCGGGTAATCACCTTCAGGAAACAAAGGCTGGATCAGAACTCTGGCTAACTGGAGGATGATATGCAATGCAACACTGATATGCACATGATATGCAAAATGCAGCAAACAACGGGACCACAACCCCCACACAATCTCTGAATACTGCTGCGCTGCTGACGGAGATGTTCTCTGAAGAGAAGACCAAAGTAACGGGTAGGTTGAAAGTCAAGTTTCCTGCAAAGAAAACCCCACCACTCACAGGTATGGACCTATATCTGACAAGGTACGGCATCCTATGCGGTCGTCAGCGTCACAGACTTTCAGAACTGACGATACGATTCCCAGAAGGAGTGGCATCATCGAGTCCTGAAGAGGCCTCACTTAGCTAACTTCCAAATGATCGGTTCCCAGAGTCGACAATCCAACTGACCAGCAACCCAAGCCACCCAAAGGGTGGGTCAAGAGGCCAACCAGAAGAACCTCGTCTGAGTGTAGATTTCATGGGAAACCAAGGCAAGCAAAGCATGCGGGCGCCCACTAATCTCTACTCTAAGTCTAAGGTGCACTCAAGCCCAGGTCCGGCTTCTCTCAATCATAGAACTCCCGTAACACCCCAACAGCAACAGATAATATCAATAAATAAGCCCCAATAGCCAAGCAAACAAGCGCTAGGATTGACTCTCTCTTAGGGGACGTTGGATCCCACATGCATAAGGACTATCGCAGTCCTTAGCAGCCAGGGACGTTGGATCCCCAGCAGAACTCGCACAGGGAACAATCGCAGCTCCCCAGCAGAGTCGCCAGCTGTCGCTACTGCGAAAATCGGCGCCGACTGACAGAAGAGTCGCCACCGTGCGTTATTTATCCCAACAGAGGGAAAGGAAACGCTCGAAGTAAACCTCGCAAAAAAAAACGGGGAAAGGTATGGTCATCGCAACCAAAACCTGGATTCGGGAGTCAGTTACGCAAGGGGAAGGTATTAGCACCCCTCACGTCCGTCGTACTCGACGGGATCCACGCTTGCTTGGGTTGTCTAAAGGATGCAAACCATCTATCTACGGCTGCTAAATCTAAACAGAAGGGAATTGACTCGATAGAGCGTCGCACTCTATGCCTACGTATTCTCAAGAGAGAAAGTCAGAGTCAACGTAGTTCGGGACTATAGGAAAAATTGGCTCGCCAAGACCTCGCGTCTTGTGCCTACGTACTTCCACACCGCATGGAAGATCAGAGCCTTACGTAGTTCAGGCTAACTACGGCTAAACAAGGATTCTCACACAGCAGTGAGAAAAATCAACTGGCTTCAAAGGTTGGGGGACCTATGGGCAAAACTACGGCTTTGTCTTAAATGCACTCGGGCAAGAGAGAAAAAGGGTAACATCAGTCGTCAGCGGGAAAGTCTCGGTCGGACAGCCGCGAGAGAACGAAGGTTAGTTGTTAGTGTGCTCGCTAGGATATCGCATCCTATGCCTGCATATTCTCGTCTGGTACGAGAAATCAGAGCAGCTGTAGTTCGGCTACTTCGGGACCACAGCTCAAATCTCGTTTTATTAACATTCTGAAAAATGATTACAATGATTGAATACTGAAAGTAAAAATCCTAGGAAATACTATCCTATCTACCATGAAAAATCGAATGACAAAAAGTCCCCTAACAAGTGGACGTCTAATTCTATCTCTAAAAATGGTAAAAGAAAATCTATGAAAAAAGCATACTCTAAAAAATATTAAATCGACACTAATATTTTTCTCTCTTTTTCCTTCTCTTCTCTTCAACTATTTCCTCCTTTCTTTCAAAATATTTTTTATATATTTTTCCCCACTATTTTCTATATATTTTTTTTCACATATTTTTCTCCTTTTCCTTTTTTAAATTCTTCTTCCATATTTTCACTATTTTTTTATTCTTTCTCCCCATATTTTCTTTTCTTTTTCTCACTATATTTTCTTTTCTTTTTCTCACTATATTTTCTTTTCTTTTTCTCACTATATTTTCTTTTCTTTTTCTCACTATTCTTTTTTCTATTTTTTATATTTTTTTTCATACTATTTCTTCTTTATCCTTTTTCAATATTCTTTCTATCTTTTTTTTCAACAATTCTTTTCCATCTTTCATTTTTTTTTCTCAACATTTCTTTTCATATTCTTTTTCTATTTTTAAAATCTCAACACAAAAGAAAATAATAAAAGAATAAAGAAAAAAACAAAAGAGGGGAGGGGGTGTAATCTGTTTATTACAGGGGGATTAAAAGAAATAAAAAAACTGCAGGCCCAGCCCACAAGCATTTCAAAAAAAAGAAACTCAGGGGGGGGGGGGTTGTGAATGAAACGGAGGTGTATGCCAGAAATTGGTTGGGCCTAGCCCATTGACTCAGGATCCTCACGGAGGGGGTGTGTGCCAAAACGGAGGGGGTACGTGGATCCAAAAATGATTGGGCCTGGATTCAGCCCACCGTCCCATCCTCTCCTTCCTTCTCTCCATTCATTCTCAGAATAACCAAAAAACCCTAACACTCCTTCTCCGATGCTCATGGCGCCGCCGCCGTCGCCCTCCTCAGACTCCCTCATCTCTCAATCTTTCTCAGCCTAACCTTCAATTCTCGTCCTCCATCTCACAAAGAAACAACAACAATAATTCCATCAATCGAATATCTGGATACACCCACTACCATGGCTCGAAGATCTCGTCGCAAATGCTTGAAGGAAGTCCGTGGAAGATTCGTTGAAGTCTAACCCGGATCTGGATCCAAATGTTCTGATGATTTCTGGAGTTTGAGAATTCTTGCCTGTTCTGGTGGTTGAAGATCGAGTACGCATGTTCTTGAAGTTGCGTTCTGGAGATTTTGGATCTTGAAGGATGAATACTGTGGTGATTAGAAGAGCTTTCTGGAAAGCGTATGCAGTTGACGATTAGATGATGATCCCTGGTGATGTTCGTTGAAGATTCGTTTAGGAGACGATGAACACTTGAGGATCTTCTGGCGATTGGTGAATGAATGAACACCGATGATGAGGATAGGTGGATTTCTGGAAATGGTGATTATGGAAGATGAATATTCTTGCTGAAACTCGATTCTGGAAATTATTCTTGATGGCTGATGCATGTTCATGAAGGACAATGAAGTTCTGGAGATTTGTTCTCCGGCGAGATTGATGGTGGTTGAATGGAGTTCTGGAAAAGGTTATTGTTGAGGTTGATCAGAACAGAGAAAGAAGATGGATGTGAAGATGGAGGTTTCTGAGAAGGAGGATGAAGAATGATCGAGTTCTGGGTTTTTTGTGTTTTCCGGCGAGTTAGGCGGTGGTCGCCGGCCATGCATGCCGGCCGGTGAGGAAGACGATGAGGCCAGGTGGGGGAGACACGTGGCTGAGGGTAGTGGAGGGGTGTTACGCATGTGTGCCACGTAGTGGTATCGTGGCAGAGAGAGGGAAGCTAGAGAATGATGCGTGGCGTGTGAGTGTTTGAAAATGTGGACCCTCCCCTCGTTAACACGTGGACGAGCTGGCATTTATACCACTGGGGCTCTCTGGATCGTTCTAGAATATTCTGGAAATTGCTGGAGACAACTGGGCTTTGACTGAAAATTCTGGACAAAAATGCATTTGGACGAAAAAAAATAAACTCTGGGCCTTTCACTGATACCTGGGCCCAACGAAAACCATTAAAAAAACTCAAAAAAAAACTGAATTAAAACCAGGATTAAAAACCTAATTAATATCTAATCCTAATTAACTAAACTAAACTCAATTAAACCTAACAATGAGAATTATTCTAAAAATCTATTAATTCTAATTAACTCCTAAACTAATAATACTCTAAAAATTCCACTAATCTAAAAATTAAACTAATAAATCCCTAATAAAACCCTAATAAATCTCTAATAAATCTCTAATAAAACTATATTAAATTCTATTATAAAATCTGCTAAAAGTATATTAAATGCTAAAAAACCTATTTATTTAAAAAACTATATTCTTCTATTAAAATGATTTAAAAAGATCTATTAAGACTCTAATATGTTCTAAAACTATTAAAATATTAAACCTACTACTATTCTATATCTAAAAAATATATTCAAAAATCAATTAATATTCTAAAAGAAAAATCTGTTAATATTCTACATTAATCTAAAAAATGACTTAAATCTATTTAAAAAGACTTAAAACTATTAAAAATCCTATTAATATTCTAAAATGAAAAATGCTATTTATTTATTTCTATAAAATTCTATATTATCCTAAAATGATTAAAAATCTATTTAAACCCTAAAAATAGCCAATAAAATCCAGAAAAATCACAACAATTCCCAGAGGAACAAAATAAGCACCGAACGACACATAACATCGCGAGAGCGCACCAAAATAGCCGGTAAAAATAAACGGACACCGAAATATCCCCAAAATACGATTCTATCTATCTAAACTGATCAAAAACACCTGGGACGCGAGACGAGAGCTGTGATCCCAATAAAATCAAAACAAATGAAAAATGTCCTGTATGCGATATGCAGATGCGAATGCGGTTATGCGTCGAAACATCGAGCCAGATACGAGACCCGGTTGGTCAAATTTTAGGGTGCAACAACGGTCGTCACCCGCGTGACGCTCGTCAGGGTCCTGTGACGGTCGTCACAGCAGCAAAATCTGCAGAACGC
This sequence comes from Lathyrus sativus, assembly GCA_963859935.3. Lineage (NCBI taxonomy): Eukaryota > Viridiplantae > Streptophyta > Magnoliopsida > Fabales > Fabaceae > Lathyrus > Lathyrus sativus. The sequence continues at coordinate 287,393,597 of OZ012740.1, forward strand.
AGAATTTTGCTCTGAGGGCGTTCTCGTAGTGACTTTAAGGCTTAGTAATGATACTACAATGTAATTGAATAGCCAACAAACAACGGATAATGCGAAAATAGAATAATTGCATAAAAACTAGAATTGAAATAACATAAAATTGAAATGATTGTATGTAGTACATAAAGAAAACTAACAATGCGAAAAATCCAAATGATTAAATGAAACTAAACTAGACTAAACTAGACTGAAACTACTGCTAAGAACTAGTAACTAATCTTTTCGTGTCTTCAACTCATCGAATTTCCGTGAATAGTAGTTGAGTTGGTCGCAGACTAAATCCATGAAGCCTACCAGTTCGCTGTGCATGCTTGCGATGTCAGCTTTTACATTAGTCAGAGCTGCATCAACGTCGTCCAATCTGAGTAACACGACATCCATTTTGTCGATGGTCTCCTCAGGGATAGGCTCAGGATAGGTGTTGTAGTGCGGAGGAGTCGTAGGGTCTACTTCAGCTTCGGATACAGCATCCTCATAGTACATATAGTCGTGTGCCTCAGAGATGTGGTCACTGTCATACATATAGTTCTGTGGTGTTGACTGTGGTGAAGGAGGTCCCATAGGCTCATCCAATTCATAGAGCCAGTTGTCCTTGTTGTGGATACTTGTCATCAGATGATCAGACAGTGTGAATAGCTGTACTGGTTTTTCGTTAATGAGGTACTCATACGGTCCAGGTCCCATAGTTCCTAAGATGCGCCTGTTAAAGCAGAATTGTATGTTCATGGGTCGGATGGTGCCAAAACGAGTGCTGGCATTTAAGTGGAATCTAAGGCCAAGCTCGTGGGAAATTATTGTTACTAGGCCTCCTATAAGAATAGGTGTTTGTGGTTCCAGCGTGAAGCGTTTGAAGGATCTCATCATGAAAGACACTGCATTTACTGTACGTCCCTGAGAAGCACAGAACATGATGAATAACTCCTCTTTAGATACTGCAGTAATATTTTCTTCTTTTCCAAACAAGGTGTGAGCTAGTATCTTATGGAAGTATCTGAAGGCTGGGTTATGAATGTCATCATTGTACATTCTATCTGGTTCAGGGTGATAGTCGCCTGTGATTCTACCCCAGAATTGATCGAGTTGAAAATCAATATCGTCATCTTCTGCACTGATGAACACATGCGGTCCGCTAGGAAATCCTAGGAGGTTAGCTAGTGACATCCGGCTATGGGTTTGGTCCATTCCAAATAATCATAAGGTAATCAGCTCTGTGTTGGATCCAAAACCATAGTTGGGTATGTATCTGAAAGAACTAAGGAATTCATAGGTAAGATCCTTATAGGTAGCAAAACGTGTTTTCAGAGCAGTGTTCTCCCAACCCAGTTGATTGAACAGGTATTGAATGCTATCCGTGATCCCTAGTTTATCCATAGTAGCCTTATCATAATACAGCGTTAAGGCGAATTCTCTTTCGGTTAGTGCTGCAAATCTTGCCTTTTGAGCTAGTCCTCGGAAGTGAACCTTTGTGAAGTCGTATTCGGCCATACTCGCAGGTAATTCGGAGAAAACAGAAGGAATGTTTTGAAGGCTTTTTAAAAAATCCTGAAAAGTTTAAAACAGGAAATTGAAGTCAGGATTTTTAGAAACGAAAAGCGGTAGAAACAAAAGACAAAAGAGAGAAAATAAAATAGAAATAAAAGTATGAAAACAAACGAAAGTAGAAAGTAGTAGTAATTATAAGTTTAGAATTTTTGTTGGATTTTCAAAGTAAAATGAAATACAATAACGAGGGAAATTGGGTTGCCTCCCAGTAAGCGCTGTTTTTAACGTCTAAAGCCTGACGATAGCTTGGTGAGAAGCTATTCGGGTGTTTGAGCTGGAAGCTCAAGCAATGCTATACTGCTGACTTGAGGACTGTTGTCGTTCTTATTATAATGTTTTAGACGTTGCCCGTTTACGATGAACGGTGCATTCATCTTATCGGTAATTTCAACAGCTCCACTCTGAAGTGCTTTAGTCACTTCATAGAGTCCAGACCACCTAGATTTTAGTTTACCTGGGAAGAGTTTTAATCTTGAATTAAATAGCAATACGATGTCTCCCACACTGAATTGTTTCCTGACTGAACATTTATCATGCCACTTTTTAGTTCGTTCTTTGTAGATACGGGCATTTTCGTAAGCGTCTAATCGAAGTTCTTCCAACTCGTGTAAGTTCAAGATTCGCTTTTCTCCTGCCTCGGTGTAGTTGAAGTTGAGTGTCTTAATGGCCCAGAAGGCCTTATGCTCTAATTCTACAGGGAGATGGCAGGATTTACCGTAAACCAATTTATAGGGGGTAGTACCTATTGGTGTCTTAAATGCGGTCCTATAAGCCCATAAAGCTTCTTGTAGCTTTGACGACCAATCTTTCCTTGAGGTAGCGACAGTCTTTTCCAATATCTGTTTTATTTCTCTGTTCGAGACCTCTACTTGTCTGCTAGTTTGCGGATGATAAGGTGTAGCTACTCGGTGTCGGACTCCATATTTAGAGAGAAGTTTATCGAATATTCGCGATATGAAGTGAGTTCCGCCGTCACTAATGACGAGTCTCGGTACACCGAATCTAGGAAAGATTGTGTTTTTGAAGAGTTTGATTACTACTCGTGCGTCGTTCGTTGGAGCAGCTATGGCTTCTATCCATTTAGACACGTAATCGACAGCGACGAGTATGTAGTTATTACCAAAAGAAGGTGGGAATGGTCCCATGAAATCTATTCCCCAGACGTCGAAGATTTCTACCTCTAAGATTCCTTTCTGAGGCATTTCATCGCGTCGTGAGATGTTTCCAGTTCGTTGGCATCGATCGCACTTTTGCACAGCGATGTGAACGTCTTTCCAGAGATTAGGCCAGAATAAGCCGGCTTGGAGAATCTTAGCGCACGTCTTAGATGTACTAGCATGACCACCATACGGTGCTGAATGGCATTGGGAAATAATATTTTCTATTTCTTCCTCTGGGACACAACGACGATATATGTTGTCGGCCCCTCTCTTGAAGAGTAGAGGTTCGTCCCAATAATAGTGTTTCAGATCGTGGAAGAATTTCTTCTTTTGCGGATAAGTAAGATCCGGTGGAAGCACGCCCGCAGCGAGGTAATTAACGATGTCAGCATACCAAGGTAATGTGACTTGGGCATAGACGGCTTCTACGGCTTTTTCGAATTCTGGATCTTCCGAGATTGAATTGGGTGTGTCACTTTCTAATTTGGCTATCAGACGTTCGTACGGGAAATCGTCATTTATCGGTACTGGTTCGTGTTTGATGCCTTCTATTCGGGATAAGTGATCTGCAACAACGTTCTCGGTTCCTTTCTTATCTTTGATTTCTAAGTCAAACTCTTGTAATAACAGGATCCATCTCAATAGTCTTGGTTTGACATCCTTTTTGCTTATTAGGTACCTTATGGCAGCGTGGTCTGTGTATATGATAATTTTTGCTCCTACTAAGTAAGAACGGAATTTGTCAAGCGCAAATATAACTGCTAGAAGTTCCTTTTCTGTGGTAGCGTAGTTCATTTGGGCAGGATCTAAGGTTCTACTGGCATAGTAGATAGCATGGAGTTTCTTGTCCTTCCTTTGTCCTAGAATTGTGCCTACGGCATAATCACTCGCATCGCACATGATTTCGAACGGTAGTCGCCAATCGGGTGGTTGCATGATTGGTGCGGTGATAAGGGCTGATTTCAATGTTTCGAATGCTTTTAAACAGTCGTCGTCGAAGACAAACTCAGCATCTTTCATCAACAGGCCGGTCAGAGGTTTTGTGATTTTCGAAAAATCTTTTATAAATCTTCTGTAGAAACCGGCATGTCCTAGAAAACTCCGTATTTCTTGTACGGATTTTGGAGGTTGGAGATCTTTCATAATCTCTATTTTAGCTTTGTCTACCTCAATTCCTCTATCTGATATGACGTGTCCTAGAACTATTCCTTGTCGGACCATGAAATGGCATTTCTCCCAATTTAGGACGAGGTTTACTTTTACACAACGTTCTAATACCATTTCTAAGTTTTGTAGGCATCCTTCAAAACTTTGTCCACATACCGAGAAATCGTCCATAAATACTTCCATGATGTTGTCTATGAAATCTGCGAAGATTGCCATCATGCATCTTTGGAAGGTTGCTGGAGCGTTACAGAGTCCGAACGACATTCGGCGGTAAGCAAAAGTACCATAAGGACAGGTGAATGTAGTCTTTTCTTGGTCATCAGGATGGATGGGAATTTGGAAGAATCCTGAGTAACCATCTAGATAGCAGAAATATGAATGTTTGGCTAATCTTTCCAACATTTGGTCTATGAAGGGTAACGGGAAGTGATCTTTGCGTGTAGCCTTATTAAGCTTTCTATAGTCAATGCACATCCTGCTTCCAGTCACGACTCTTTTTGTTATTGATTCGCCTTTTTCGTTTTTAACTACTGTGACTCCTCCTTTCTTCGGTACGACATGAACTGGGCTGACCCATTCACTATCGGAGATCGGATAGATGATTCCTGCATCTAGCAATTTCTTTACTTCATATCTGACTACAGTGCTCAGGATGGGGTTCAGTCTCCTCTGATGCTCTCGAGAGGTTTTAGAGTCTTCCTCTATTGTAATTCGATGCATACAGATCGAAGGGCTTATACCTTTTAGATCGCTTATGTTATAGCCTAACGCGGTGGGGTACTTCTTTAGGACTTCTAATAGCTTTTCGGTTTCTGGTTGTCCTAAGTCGGCGTTGACTATCACTGTTCTTTTTAGTTCATCGTCTAGAAATTCATATCTAAGGTTTTTGGGTAGTGTTTTAAGTTCTAAAGATGGGTTCTTCGGACCTGGCATATGGTTTGGGGTCAGTGCTAAGCTTTCGCTTAGGCTGTCGTCTTTGTACGGTTTACGCCAATTATCGTCTTCAGAAATATAGGGTATTTGAATCTTTATTATTTCTGAATACGTGGTCTCTTCATTTTCAAGTTCTCTTATGCATTCGTGAATTTCGTCTACTAAATAGCAGGTATCGTCTATTGCTGGTGCTTGTAAGAACTTGGTGAGAATGAACTCTATCTTTTCTTCTCCTACTTCGAATGTTAGCCTTCCTTTCTTCACGTCTATAATCGCTCCGGCTGTAGCTAGGAATGGTCTTCCTAGGATAATTGGGGTTACAGTGTCCTCCTTGATGTCCATGATTATGAAGTCGGTTGGAATGTAGAATTGTCCTATGCGTACTGGAACGTTTTCCAGTATTCCGACTGGGTATTTTACTGATCTGTCAGCTAATTGAACGGACATTTTGGTTGGTCTGAGGTCTCCCATATTCAGCTTTTTGCATATAGATAAGGGCATAACACTGATACTGGCTCCTAAATCGCATAGAGCTTTGTCTATTATGAACTTTCCTATGACGCAGGGTATGGAGAAACTACTTGGGTCTTTTAATTTAGGAGGCACGCGGTTTTGAATAATAGCGCTACACTCTGCAGTAAGTGTAACTGTTTCATTATCCTCGATCTTTCTCTTATTCGACCGGATTTCTTTGAGGAATTTAGCGTATGACGGCATTTGAGTTATCGCTTATGTAAAAGGAATAGTAATATTCACTTGTTTAAGGAGCTCTACAAATTTCTTAAACTGTCCTGAAGTTTTGGAGTTTATTAATCTTTGCGGATAAGGGATAGGTGGTTTATATGGCGCTGGAGGTGCTTGAGTTTTTTCACTTGCGGTATCCTCCTTCTCGTTGTCTTCCTTCTTCTCTAACTCGGATTCCTTTTCTGCTTGTTCAGTTGGTTTTTGTTGCATGGCTGAGTTTTCGGTCCTCGGATCGATCGGTTCGTCCAATTCTTTTCCACTTCTTAGTATCACAGCATTTGCTTGGCCTTTTGGATTCTGTTCGGGTTGTCCAGGAAATGTTCCAGCTGGTGCGGCAGCAGAGGCTTGTTGTTGAGCCACTTGTGATATCTGAGTTTCTAACATTTTGTTGTGGGTGGCTAGAGCGTCTACTTTTCCTGTCAACTGTTTAATTTGCTCGCTAGTGTGTATGTTTTGATTCAGGAATTCTTTGTTTGTTTGTGCTTGAGTTGCTATGAACTTTTCCATCATCAACTCGAGGTTTGATTTCCTAGGTGCATTCTGAGCAGCTGGTTTCTGATATCCTGGCGGAGCAGTAGGCATTTACAATGCATTTTCGCTTTTGTAAGAAAAGTTTAGATGATTTCGCCAACCTGGGTTGTAGGTATTTGCGTAGGGATTTCCTTGAGCATAATTTACCTGGTCTGGTGGGATTCCGGCTAGCAATGGGCATTCGGGTGCATTATGAGTGGTGCTTCCGCATAACTCGCAATTTGGAGTTACTGCTGCGACAGTTGCAGTGGGGTTAACGGTCAGACTATCGATCTTTTGTGCTAGAGCATCTACTTTAGCGTTGAACTTTTCAAGGCTGCTGATCTCGTACATCCCACCTTTCGCTGTGGTTTTCTCAGTTGGAGTGCGTTCACCTCCCCATTGGCAATGGTTTTGTGACATGTTTTCTATTAATTGATAGGCTTCATCGTATGGCTTATCCATAAGTGCACCGCCTGCGACAGCGTCTATCGTCAATCTAGTATTGTATAGAAGCCCATTATAGAAAGTATGGATTGTCACCCAGTCTTCTAGACCGTGGTGAGGACATGTTCTCATCATATCTTTGAATCGTTCCCATGCTTCGTAAAGAGATTCAGAATCTTTCTGTCGATACGTAGTAATTGTGTTCTTCAGGGATTTGATAAGTTACTGGTGTATGAAATAATTTTCAAAGTTTATTTAAGCAGAAAATGGTGATTTGAAGACTCTCGCCTCACGATGGTTATTGACGCTAATCATAATCCTAAGGGCCAAACGTACACTTTCGTATGCCGTTCGGGGTTAAAATTATTTTTTGGAAATCTCTAAGTTCTAATTCATTTTAAAGTGCTTTCGCTGTTATTAAAATGAATGACTAGTGTTTACTATCTGACCTTACCGCAACTTTCACTTGTTGGTTCGTATCTTAATTAATTTCCCACTTTCGTGGCAAAACTACTTTTAAATAAGTTCTCGCTTTTGCGACGAAGTTTATTCAGTAAATCAATTTTAAACACTCAGACCATAAGTTACTTTTGAAAAGAAGGTTTTTCAACCAGTTGTTATCAAATCCCATTCGAATTATTACTACATATCGATTACCTAAGTTTAGCTAGACATGGATTTGGGAAAGATAAAATATAAATAAAAACAATAAATAATGATTTGCATTATAATAAAACTGGAATCGATTGAAATGAGAAACCTGTAAATATTCCAATTGGCCTTTGGGCAGATCCTCCACAGATGTTGGCAGGATTCTGATCTCTAATGCCAATTTGATCGTACAGTGAAAGTAGAAATTACAGAAGAATGAAAAATGGAATACAGGAAAGGTAAAGAGAAACAAATAAGAATATTGCTGGAAAATATGCTCTGGAAATAAATTTGGCAGCACTTTGTTGTATGAATGCAGCACCCCTTCTGAGGTCCCTTTCTTCCCTTTTTATAGAAGTGGAATTCCAACGGTTATCCTTGAAGCTGATGGACTTTGAGGCAGATAATTTAGGGAGTCATGGTCCACTCTGTGGGAATTGGAACTGATTCTTTAACGTGTAATTGAAGTGGGGCATTTTTGCCTGCATGACGGTCGTCACAAGGTGTGACGGTCGTCACCCGTGTGACGCCCGTCATGGAGCTGTGACGGTCGTCACATCAGCAAAAACAGCTTCCTGCGCTTTTCATGATGTTTTCACTCCTTTTTCGTCCGTATTTCATCTGAGATTGCTTCTTTTCTTCATGTTGCCTTGTTTAGACGTGATCGTTGAATACCTGCAAAACATCAGACAAATAACACGGAAATAACCCGAAATCGGATCGAAAAAGGTTAAACTTTAGTTGAATTATGCATCAAAATATCTATATGATTCCGTGTTATCAGGGGCAAAAGGTTATTGCAAGACCGGGGCAGGTCACCCTAAGAACAAAAGATTTTGTTGGGACATCCTTTTGGGTTTGACGTGCAGAAACAGTTCATATCTAACCGTCAGGGTACAAAAATCGAAGAGTCCTTATCAGAAGGTTGGTGTCGATTCAGGGGCAAGGTATTGTGAGGTAACACCATGGCTAGCTTTCCTTTCAAGACGAAGTGTTTAATCTGGGGCATGTTGGTATTTTTGGGGGAAATTTCCGAGAAGGTGGATGGAGCTCATGTGTCCCCAGCCAAAATCTCTTGATGAAGAGCCTGGTTTCAGTTGATGTCATTCCTCGGCTAGTCGCATCGTATCCCCAGAGAGTTGGAATGACGTTATCCCTTCCCGAAGGAGGGAATCATTTTCCCCAGAAGAGTGTCCTCAGGGAAGTTGTCCACAGGACATCCCCAGCAAGTAGAGATCAATATCCCATGCAGAGGTTATACTCCCCAGAGATTCGAAGATGTGCGCATTCAATCCCCAGCTGGGAGGATTTCCATGGCACATAGCCAAGATAGTAAGTTCAGAAGGATTATTCCCAACGAGGATGGTTTTCTTTCTCCCCGCAGGTCGTCATGCTTTCGTCAGGATGATTATCCCCATCAGAGTGGTAGCTCCGAGTTTGTAAACTGTACCCAGACAGTTGCCTCCCAAAAGGGTTAATCTTCCCAGCAGGTTTCATTCTTTCCTCCCAGTGGAGATTGATGTGTAATCTCTCCTCGGCAGAGTTGGTTGTATTTCCGGCATTTATTTTTCCAGAATACTGCGCGATACCCGTTCATCCCCACCAGGGTGGTATTTGTCCTCAGCAGCCGTGTTGAAGCAAGCTTGTCAGAGCCTTCCCCAGCATCCTGAACCTGCATTTGCATTTGCATGCATTATCATGTTTGCATCTACCCAGAAAACGCGTAGCATTTCCATGCAGTATGAAGCATTGCGCCATTGCCAAACATACGCATTTTGAAACATAAATTAGGTTGGTTAACCTTTTGCTTTCAGGTGTGTTTCTCAACAGGAGTATGAAGTTACATTGCAGATCTGTTACCGGATGATCGAGGTCTCGCCGTGAGACATATGATGACACAGTTCTTGTTATCATTCCTCATAGAGTTACTATCTGAAGTTTCTCTTGTCCGACCAGCGGAGTGTTTTCTTCAGGTTTGCTGTCGCGGCAGCATTGCAGGGTTTCATGAATCAAAATTTCAGAAGAGGTCACTTGTTGTCGAAACGGGTGTCGGGCAGTTATTTCCAGAATATCCCTAGGGAAGTTAGCTACTACCAAGAATAGGCAAGGAAGGTATATCCAAGATGTGTTTTCCCGTATGAAGCAGGCGGATGAACTTTCCTGTATGAACCAGGCAGATGTGTTATGTTTTCCCGTAAGAATCAGGCGGATGAACTTTCCTGTATGAACCAGGCAGATGTGTTATGTTTTCCCGTAAGAATCAGGCGGATGAACTTTCCTGTATGAACCAGGCAGATGTGTTATGTTTTCCCGTAAGAATCAGGAGGATGAACTTTCCTGTATGAACCAGGCAGATGTGTTATGTTTCCCCGTAAGAATCAGGCGGATGAACTTTCCTGTATGAACCAGGCAGATGTGTTATGTTTTCCCGTAAGAATCAGGCGGATGAACTTTCCTGTATGAACCAGGCAGATGTGTTATGTTTTCCCGTAAGAATCAGGCAGATGTGTTTTCCCGTATGAAGCAGGCGGATGAACTTTCCTGTATGAACCAGGCAGTGTCATACCCTAAATTTGTCCTACCCATTTTTGTAAATATTTTTGCACTACTGTTTCATGCCGTTTAGACACGTGACCACCTGAAATCGGGCGTTTTCCAAATTTTATCCAGTTTGTCTAATAAAAGTGTGACACGTGGCCTAAGGGGCATTTTGGTCTTTTGCTTCCATTTTCTCTTTTCCTTTTTTTCTTGCAATTTTCTCCCCTTTTATTCTTTTTATTTATTTTATTTTATCACTTATTTATTTCTTTTAGATATAGGTTTATTTATTTAAATAGCTTTTATTTTTAGATAAATACTTTCTTTTTATTATTAGATTTAATATTAAATTTACTTTTATTTAATATTTATATTAATTAGAATAGATTATTTCTTTTCTTTTAAAATAGAGTTCATTATGTTTTTTAAATTAAACTTCTTTTGTGTATAGTTGTTAAGGTTTTTATTAAATTAATAGTAGTAATTATTTTCCTTTTTATGTAGATTATTATTTAGGCTTTTAAAAAAAATATATGTTATTTATTTATTTATTTATTACTTTATTATTTTTCGTTTTTTATTTATTATTTTATTATTTTTCGTTTTTTTATTTATTATTTTATTGTTTTTCGTTTTTATTTATTATTTTATTATTTTTCGTTTTTTTTATTTATTATTTTATTATTTTTCGTTTTTTATTTATAATTAATAATCATCTTTTTCTTCATTTATTATTTATTTATTCTGGTTTATATTAATTAGGTTTTTAAAATTTTATTAGTTAATGTTACTAATTATTGTTTATTTAATTAAGTCTCTTTATATTAATGTTTTTATTAGCTTTTATTGTTTTGGCAGTCCAACAGTCATTTTTAGGCCCATTAGGTCATTTTTTCCTGCCACTTGTCAGGCTATAAAGCCTAACATTTGTCTGCATTAATTCCCAACACACTTCCCAAAGACTGCCACCTAACCCTAGCCGCCACCTAACCATAGATTCAAACCCTAATCCTAACCCTATCGGGCACAGTACCCAAGGCCATGCAAACGCCAATTCCCTCACCGGACAAACCAAACACGGATCAAAACCATCGCCAGGAAACTCATAGCATCACCGGAAAATTCTTCATTTGTTCATATCTTCATCAATGTTCATGATTCGTTCCAGATTTGTTCATCCATATGCATATTTTTCCAGAAACTCATAACAAATTCCCAGATCTGGGTTCATAAATTCATCGTGTTCTTCCTAAATTCACCATATTCATCAAATCCTTCTCAACAAATGTTCCAACCTTCATACAATGTTCATCGACCTTCATATATTTTTCCAGATTCAAAATCATTTCAAGATCTGAACTCAATGAACACCAACGAACATAATAACCATCCTCTTAACACCGAATCCAAACGAAAATCTCCAATCGCAAAGTCAACCACTTTCTTCGAATCTCATAACATATTTCCATATATCTTCCAGATCTCCATCCGATTCATCATCCGGCATTATTATCTTCAACTCAAAAAACCTTCATCGGACTACATTCAACTTGCCATTTTTCATTGAGTCCAGATCTATAACAAACCATCACCATCCTCACGAAATTGTTCCCAGATCTTCATCAAACTTCACATGCAACTCACTTCCTCCAACTCCAACTAAAACAAAATCTTCAATCATTTTTCAAGCAACTCCAGATCGCAACCGCGAGCAAGCAACGATCGACAAACTTTCGCAATCTTCAGATTCGAACACCATAACACATCTTCATAGAGTCATCATCAGCTACCGTCATCCTCAACAACAAAAATCCTTTTCGTTTCAATTACCGCCTTTAAACTACAATCACAGTCAAATAACGATCACTGAACATATTGGTTTTTGAGTTTTATTTGCTGGTTGTTTTGTGGATTTTGTTTTTAACAGGAGTGTTTAGATCGAAGGGGTTTTGTAGGAGAAGATGTTGTAAAAAAATGAAGAACGGACGAATAGGAAGGAAAGATGAAGGTGACAAAAATAAGTTGATGTTTGGATGTTGGCAGCGGCGGAAATGAAGAACGGAGCAGAGAGATGAGGGGAAGACGGCGGCGGCCGTAGGAAGTACTATTAGGGTTTCTATTTTGAAAATGGTGAAGATGAATTTTTTTCGGGTTGTTTGGATAAGTTAGTGGGTCTCGGCCCATTTCATTTGAGGTCCATACAACCCGTTTCGTGTACACCCCCCAGTTATCCAGCATTGCACTCCCCTATGTTTATTTTTGCTGCTGTTTGAGATTGGGCCTTAGGGCCCATCGTGAGGATTTTCATGTGTATCCCCTGGATACTGATGCCCCCCACAGTTTTATTATTTTGTAAATTATTTTCAAAACATTTTTTTTAAATCTTTGTTTAAATTTATTTTTTTTATTTACTAAATATATTTTCAAATTTATTTTAAAAATATTATTTTCCAGTTCTTATTTTAAAAAAAAATGGTTTTATTAAAATATCTTCTTTTCAAATTCATTTGTTAAAATAAATAGTTTTAGTCTTTACTCAATTTAATTTTTATTACTAAATTATTTTCTAAATCAAATCATGAGAAACTAAATTCTTGAAGTCTAGCACTTCTTGAATTTTTGGACAATCATTATTGAGGTGTACACCTTAAATAGTGTATTATTCGACTTCTCATTTTAAGAAAAAAATGTTATCTTTCTCTAACAAAGAAATATCATGAGAATCTAGCATTCTTTGTGATATTTCCTTTGTTCATCTGAACTTTTTCGAATGAAAAAGGTGTCGTCGAGATCTAGCATTTCGATAATACCCCAATTAATTGGTTGTGAGGCCTACGTCTCATTTATCAAATAATTGTCATTTCTCTTATTTTAAAAATCCAATATCGTATTCTCTCCTCTCGTACCACAAACTCTTTTCATACCCTCATTTCAACTTAAACCATTTCTAAACCATTTTCTTTCCGATTCAAACTCCGAAAGAAAGAGGCACTTGGAGTCTAGCATTCCTTGTGTCTTGGAGTGAGTAATTCTTGAAGCACGCCTTTGAGTTGTTATTCACTCAACCTTTCGAATTCAATCTTTTACGTTCTCCTAAGACGAATGCTCGTCCGCATTCGCAGCCCTCTTTTCACAATTCCTCGTGGTCTCGATATTAGGAGCACCCTCAGGGACTAATATCGTTTCTCATAACTATAACCCTTGACACGTCGTCAAGTCGGTTCCGTTGTCGATCAAATCTTCGACACGTCGTCGAGCTACTTCAAAACAACTTCCTTTTGGCCTCGCATGCCATTCTTCGATTCGATTCTTTCACAAACATTTTTTTTAAAACTTACGAAAGAGAGATATTCTTAGAATCTAGAATTCTTTGAATATTTGAATGAGTAACTCTCGTGGCACGCCCTTGAGTTGTTATTAGTTCATTCTTTCGATTTCAAAACATCCAACTCTTTATCTTCAATTTATTCAGTCAATTCTCGAAAGAACTGAGTTCTTGGAGTCTCGCATTCCTTGGATTCTTGAGTGACAAGCTCTTGAGACACGCTTTTGGGTTGCTTGTCAGTCATCCTTTCGTTTCCTTCTCAAAACTTTCAACTCATTCAACCTCATCTTTTCGTGGTTGTTACCACGAACTATGACTGCTCTGATTCTTCATTCTCGTCCGAATGTAAGATACGTAGGCACAAGATTGCGATGATCTTGGCGAGCTACCTCCCCTCCATCTTCCGTTTTCCCCCCATCATTTCCCGTAGCCGAACTACGACGCTCTGATTTCTCATTCTCGTCCGAATGAGCATACGTAGGCACAAGGGCCCCAATCCTTGGCGAGCACCCTATCCTCTAACCACCCATCTCTCCTTAGCATCTTCAACCTTTTAACCTACCAATTCTACCTTTATCAGCGAGAAGAAAAGCAAATAAACCTAGACAACACTCCCCACAATTACCTTAAGAGGTTCCCGTCGAGTACGACGGACGTGAGGGGTGCTAATACCTTCCCCTCACGTAACCGACTCCCGAACCCGGAACTTGGTTGCGACAGCCCTGTTCCTATCCTTTCGTTTCAAGAGGTTTTCTCGATATTTTCCTCTCCCGTTTATTCGGGAAAAATAAAGTTCGGTGGCGACTCTGTCGAACCGCATTTCCGCGCCTTTTGCGCGAGGGTCGTATGTTCGAAATGAATTTTCGAGGTGCGACAGGTGGCGACTCTGCTGGGGAAGTTTTGCTCCATGCAAAGAGAGAGTCGAGCCTATCTTTTTGTTTGTGAGGAGTGTTTGTTTTTTAATTTGTTTTCTTTTTGTATTCGTTCTCTTGTGATTTTATTCGTGCTTATTATCTTGGTTGCCTGTTGGTTCTTGGGATAATATCATGAGTAAAGCTCTACACCCGAGCTTTGGTAAAAGCAGAGAGAACACTTAGTTTAGAATTGGTAGTCGAGTAGTGTTAGTCTCCGAGGACTTGCTCCTTGTGGGCTTAGCATGAAAGCTCCTCCAGAGGAGACCTATTCGTAGATCTCGTTGTAACACAGCTAGCCTGTTGCACGACTTGATTAATGAAGGGTCTGTGATTCTGGGAACCTTTTGTTAGCACCAGTTTCGATATTGGTGGTCGTGTAATGTTAGTCTCCAAGGACTCGCTCCTTGTGCGCCTAGCACGAGGACCCCGCTCAGGAGAGACCTTATCGTCATTGTCGTCGTAATGCGACCAGCCTGTTGCGTGACGCTAATACGACTAGTGTCTGTGATCCTGGGAACCAAACGTAGAAACCATCCCGTGAGTGGGTTTATGGGTAGAATGTTTAGACCTTCCCGCATAGGTCGTACCTGTCAATGTTCTTTGAGCAGGAATTATGGTTACTTATCTATAATACTTACCAGCTGCAGGAGCTGTTCGAACTATGATTTTGGGATCCTGGATCTTGTATCTTGCATTGCATCTTGCATATCATTTGCATTGCATTTCATATGTTGTGCATTTTGCATTTCCAGTCCTCCAACAGAATCTTACGTCTCCGTTCCTTCTTCTCCAGTAAATCAAGTTGATTCCCGACACCAGTACACAATTAGAGCCAATACCAGACGATCGATGGAGCAGATTCGGCAAGAGCAAATTGCTATCAGGAAGGAGCTGGAATCCCTCAACAGGAAGATGGATCAGATCTTCGAAGCCCTCTCCATAACTGGAAAGGAATCAGAACAGCAGACCGTTCAACGACCGCGTCAGCAAAATCAACACAGGACATGGAAGCCAGAAAGAGTATTTGATAGTCTTCCAATGACATATGCAGATATCTTTGCTCAATTAATGGAACAAAAGGCTATCATCCCAAGAGATCTAGCTCCCCCAACTGTCCTTCCTGCTGATTATGACGCGAATGCTCATTGTGAGTTCCATAAGGGTGCTCCAGGTCACAACATTGAGAACCGCAGGTTTCTCAAACACAAAATTCAAGACCTGATTGACAAGGAAGCTCTCACCTTTGATGGGAAGTATCTCAGTGCCATCAACGACCCGGTGCCACCAGCCAACTAGCGCTAACATCATATCAAGTCCAGTCAAGTTCATTCTCTGAAGAAGAAGGCCGTCATGCTGCCATTTAATCTTTCACAGTCTCTTATGTTTTGTCTTTGTTTATTTAAGTATTGTATGCTTTGAACAATTGCCATTCGTATTTGGTTTTCATTAATGTATCGTTTATGCATGTTTTGAATTAGTTATGTCGTATTCACTCATTCTTGCTTATCACTGACACACTTATTTACTCCACTCTATTCACTGTTGTTTAGCATGATTTGCGGGAGGATGATGAAAACGAGATACCCATAATTGCAAACTGTATGCTTTCAGACTGAATCTCGTCAATGATGTACATGCATTGCTTCAATTCCCCAAACACCGGAGATATAAGGAGTTAATCCCTAGTAAACCACTTCGAGCCTAGAAGTAGCAGTTTCCTTCGGATATTCAAACCTTACACTTAACCTGGGGCAGGGTAGTGTTCAGCTAATTCAACTCCGCACTCAAATCAACAAAGCAAAATCCAGAAGACGGTTGTTCATCAATGACCTATGCTATGGCAGTCACAACAAAATAAAAAATCATCAAAAGCCTGCTAAGTCAGACACCTTAGAGGGGACTTAGGCAAAATCAAGGCAATCCCGATGGATCTGACAAGCAAAGTCAATCCATGCAAAAGTTAGGGATCAAAAACAAAATCAAAAGAGGACCCCGAAACCCTCAACAAAAAAAAGGGGATTCAGTGGCCACCCAAACCAAAGGGGCACTGACATTCATCAAAGCCAAAATAAAGTGATTGCCACGTCGAGCAAACCTTGAACCATCAAGTCTACACCGTCCAGACAAGTGTAGAATTAACTGAGTGTAGGACTGGAGATCATTAAGAAAAAGGGGTGGGTACAAATCATACTTTGAGCCTAATATCCTTTGTTTCATAACCGTGAACCAGACCACGTTATAGCCCTCGAAAGTCCTAATTGAGGCGAGGTTTATTCTGAAAGCATATTATCGCAAGGTTACGTAACCTGACTCCTCACATGATTTCTAATCATCAATATTGGTGTCTTTTTTTTTTGCTTGCTATATCTTTCGCACCAATCAAATTAGCACAACGTCTGGGCTAGCGGTCCATTCGTCTCAC
Source organism: Lathyrus sativus (assembly GCA_963859935.3). Classification (NCBI taxonomy): domain Eukaryota; kingdom Viridiplantae; phylum Streptophyta; class Magnoliopsida; order Fabales; family Fabaceae; genus Lathyrus; species Lathyrus sativus. Next base: position 287,409,989 of record OZ012740.1, read on the forward strand.
TATCACGACACTTCAATAAGAGACACTTTTTCAAAACTTACCTTGAACTTTGCATCAATGTTACCATTTATGAATGTACAATTTTAATTGCAAATCAGTGCTAGGTATTCAAAGAAACTCCAGCAAAGGAGCGATCGAGGAGGAACTTGACTTTCACTAGCGTACATGAGGCAAGACTACCTCAAAACCCACAGACTGGGGCAAATCGCTCAAGAGCTCGAGCAGGGGCAGACCATTACCATGTTCAAACTAGGGCAAAACCAGGTCGTCCTGACCATCAAGCAGAGCTGCAACCTTCTCTGAAGGAGATTCACAATAAATTGCCAAGTACCCAGACTTGGGGCATCCAGGGCGTTATATTCTACTTCAATCATGGCGTCTTCAGCAAGCTGCGCGTCGAGGAAGTCAATCCCTCCCACCACCCGAAGTCCAATCTGCATTGGCAACTACCAAAAGTCCACCATGCTGGCATCTCCACCTTGCATTTCCAATTACCCGTCTGCAATCATATGCATCATACGCATCGCATTCGATCTCATAAATATCTTGCATCATATGCATACTCCAATCATACCATACTTCCCCAGCTCTTGCATCTCCGCTCGTCAGCATTTGCATTTGCACGTCCACTCATATGGAATATCATCCAGCATTCATATATGCAAGTCAAGGTCCAGGATCAATCCCGAAGATTTCCAAGACCATTGGTAGCCCAGTCAGGGGCATCTTCCACAAGATGGTGGGTTATCCCACGATTTTCAAGAGCTTCAAAGCAATCACCAGCCCAGGCAGGGGCAATCTTCTGCAATTGTGGGTCTCTCCCATCAAATTTCAAAATGTTCAAAGCAAGATCCAACCCGAGCAGGGGCATCTTCAGCAAAACCGTGAGCGTTCCTCACGAAGTTGTTCAGCCTTTTGTTGAGCAAACCAAGACATCAAGACAACTTCAGCCCAGTCAGGGGCATCCTCTTCAGAATTCATGGGCGTAACCATGAAACCATTTCAGCAAAACTATGATTTCCAAGCAAAGACAGTGGGTGTACCCCGTTGACTCATTCCGATTCAATCTTCCTCTTGGGTGTTCCCCAATGAATTGAATTCAGCAAGCGTGACCGTTGTCAATCGCCTTACTATCATCCTTTTGGTGATAGTCGAACTTCGTCAGTTCAACCGAGCCTGCATCCTTTTGGTGTTGGTAAACTTCAAATCTGTGTTGTCCTATCATCCTTTTGATGATAGTGACTTGTGCGTTGTGTTTTCGCTCTACCATCCTTTTGGTGGTAGGTCTGGTATTTCGTCGATATCAGATTGTGCGATGTTTTATTTATGTTTTCGCTCTATCATCCTTTTGGTGGTAGGTCTGGCATTTCGTCGATGTCAGATTACGCGATGTTTTATTTATGTTTTCGCTCTACCATCCTTTTGGTGGTAGGTTTGGCATTTCGTCGATGTCAGATTGCGCGATGTTTTGTTTATGTTTTCGCTCTATCATCCTTTTGGTGGTAGGTCTGGTATTTCGTCGATATCAGATTATGCGATGTTTTATTTATGTTTTCGCTCTACCATCCTTTTGGTGGTAGGTCTGGTATTTCGTCGATATCAGATTACGCGATGTTTTATTTATGTTTTCGCTCTGCCATCCATTTGGTGGTAGGTCTGGCATTTCGTCGATGTCAGATTATGCGATATTTTGTTTGTGTTTTTGCTCTACCATCCTTTTGGTGGTAGGTCTGGTATTTCATCGATATCAGATTGTGCGATGTTTTGTTTGTGTTTTCGCTCTACCATCCTTTTGGTGGTAGGTCTAGTATTTCGTCGATATCAGATTGTGCGATATTTTGTTTGTGTTTTCGCTCTACCATCCTTTTGGTGGTAGGTCTGGTATTTCGTCGATATCAGATTGCACGATGTTTTCTTTTATATTTTCGCTCTGCCATCCTTTTGGTGGTAGGTCTGGCATTTCGTCGATGTCAGATTATGCGATATTTTGTTTGTGTTTTCGCTCTACCATCCTTTTGGTGGTAGGTCTGGTATTTCGTCGATATCAGATTGTGCGATGTTTTGTTTGTGTTTTCGCTCTACCATACTTTTGGTGGTAGGTCTGGTATTTCATCGATATCAGATTGTGCGATATTTTGTTTGTGTTTTCGCTCTACCATCCTTTTGGTGGTAGGTCTGGTATTTCGTCGATATCAGATTGCGCGATGTTTTCTTTTATATTTTCGCTCTACTATCCTTTGGTGGTAGGTCTGGTATTTCGTCGATATCAGATTGCGCGATGTTTTATTTGTGTTTTCGCTCTACCATCCTTTTGGTGGTGGGTCTGGTGTTTCGTCGATATCAGATTGTGCGATAGTGTTTTGCTCTACCATCCTTTTGGTGGTAGGTCTGGCATTTCGTCGATGTCAGATTGTGCGATATTTTGGTGTGTGTTTCGCTCCTTCATCCTTTTGGTGGGGGGTCTATCATGGTCATTAGTGATAGATTGTGCGAATTTTGCTTGTCTCGCTCCGTCATCCTTTTGATGGGGGGTCTATCATGGTCATTAGTGATAGATTGTGCGAATTTTTGCTTGTCTCGCTCCGTCATCCTTTTGATGGGGGGTCTATCATGGTCATTAGTGATAGATTGTGCGAATTTTTGCTTGTCTAGCCCCGTCATCCTTTTGATGGGGGGTCTATCATGGTCATTAGTGATAGATTGTGCGAATTTTGCTTGTCTCGCTCCGTCATCCTTTTGGTGGGGGATCTGTCACTTGATTGGTGATAGATTGTGCGATAATTTTGTTTGTGTTTCGCTCCGTCATCCTTTTGGTGGGGGGTCTGTCACTTGGATTGGTGTCAGATTGTGCGATATTGTTTGTGTGTGTTTCGCTCTGTCATCCTTTTGGTGGGGGGTCTGTCACTTGATTGGTGATAGATTGTGCGATAATTTTGTTTGTGTTTCGCTCCGTCATCCTTTTGGTGGGGGGTCTGTCACTTGGATTGGTGTCAGATTGTGCGATATTGTTTGTGTGTGTTTCGTTCCGTCATCCTTTTGGTGGGGGGTCTGTCACTTGGATTGGTGTCAGATTGTGCGATATTGTTGGTGTGTGTTTCGCTCCGTCATCCTTTTGGTGGGGGGTCTGTCACTTGGATTGGTGTCAGATTGCCCGATTTTGTTTGTGTGTGTTTCGCTCCGTCACCCTTTTGGTGGGGGGTCTGTCATAGTCATTAATGTCAGATTGTGCGATTGTGTTTTGCTTTACCATCCTTTTGGTGGTAGTAGCCGTGTGTGTTTCATCCCATCATCCTTTTGGTGATGGCCGTTTCCCGGTTATCTACAGTTTACTCAATCATTTGCATTTTTCAGTTCCCAAGCATCTCTTTTCTTTTCGGACAAATTCAGGGTCTTCTTCATATCTAATTGACTTCTACCATAGAAAATGAACGCTGCAGCAGTTCATTCCCCTAGGTTTAAGCCAATTAGATAGGGGCATCTGTCATACCCTAAATTTGTCCTACCCATTTTTGTAAATATTTTTGCACTACTGTTTCATGCCGTTTAGACACGTGACCACCTGAAATCGGGCGTTTTCCAAATTTTATCCAGTTTGTCTAATAAAAGTGTGACACGTGGCCTAAGGGGCATTTTGGTCTTTTGCTTCCATTTTCTCTTTTCCTTTTTTTCTTGCAATTTTCTCCCCTTTTATTCTTTTTATTTATTTTATTTTATCACTTATTTATTTCTTTTAGATATAGGTTTATTTATTTAAATAGCTTTTATTTTTAGATAAATACTTTCTTTTTATTATTAGATTTAACATTAAATTTACTTTTATTTAATATTTATATTAATTAGAATAGATTATTTCTTTTCTTTTAAAATAGAGTTCATTATGTTTTTTAAATTAAACTTCTTTTGTGTATAGTTGTTAAGGTTTTTATTAAATTAATAGTAGTAATTATTTTCCTTTTTATGTAGATTATTATTTAGGCTTTTAAAAAAAATATATGTTATTTATTTATTTATTTATTACTTTATTATTTTTCGTTTTTTATTTATTATTTTATTATTTTTCGTTTTTTTTATTTATTATTTTATTATTTTTCGTTTTTATTTATTATTTTATTATTTTTCATTTTTTTTTATTTATTATTTTATTATTTTTCGTTTTTTATTTATAATTAATAATCATCTTTTTCTTCATTTATTATTTATTTATTCTGGTTTATATTAATTAGGTTTTTAAAATTTTATTAGTTAATGTTACTAATTATTGTTTATTTAATTAAGTCTCTTTATATTAATGTTTTTATTAGCTTTAATTGTTTTGGCAGTCCAACAGTCATTTTTAGGCCCATTAGGTCATTTTTTCCTGCCACTTGTCAGGCTATAAAGCCTAACATTTGTCTGCATTAATTCCCAACACACTTCCCAAAGATTGCCACCTAACCCTAGCCGCCACCTAACCATAGATTCAAACCCTAATCCTAACCCTATTGGGCACAGTACCCAAGGCCATGCAAACGCCAATTCCCTCACCGGACAAACCAAACACGGATCAAAACCATCGCCGGAAAACTCATAGCATCACCGAAAAATTCTTCATTTGTTCATATCTTCATCAATGTTCATGATTCGTTCCAGATTTGTTCATCCATATGCATATTTTTCTAAAAACTCATAACAAATTCCCAGATCTGGGTTCATAAATTCATCGTGCTCTTCCTAAATTCACCATATTCATCAAATCCTTCTCAACAAACGTTCCAACCTTCATACAATGTTCATCGACCTTCATATATTTTTCCAGATTCAAAATCATTTCAAGATCTGAACTCAATGAACACCAACGAACATAATAACCATCCTCTTAACACCGGATCCAAACGAAAATCTCCAATCGCAAAGTCAACCACTTTCTTCGAATCTCATAACATATTTCCATATATCTTCCAAATCTCCATCCGATTCATCATCCGCCATTATTATCTTCAACTCAAAAAACCTTCATCGGACTACATTCAACTTGCCATTTTTTGTTGAGTCCAGATCTATAACAAACCATCACCATCCTCACGAAATTGTTCCCAGATCTTCATCAAACTTCACATGCAACTCACTTCCTCCAACTCCAACTAAAAAAAAATCTTCAACCATTTTTCAAGCAACTCCAGATCGCAACCGCGAGCAAGCAACGATCGACAAACTTTCGCAATCTTCAGATTCGAACACCATAACACATCTTCATAGAGTCATCATCAGCTACCGTCATCCTCAACAACAAAAATCCTTTTCGTTTCAATTACCGCCTTTAAACTACAATCACAGTCAAATAACGATCACTGAACATATTGGTTTTTGAGTTTTATTTGCTGGTTGTTTTGTGGATTTTGTTTTTAACAGGAGTGTTTAGATCGAAGGGGTTTTGTAGGAGAAGATGTTGTAAAAAAATGAAGAACGGACGAATAGGAAGGAAAGATGAAGGTGACAAAAAAAAGTTGATGTTTGGATGTTGGCAGCGGCGGAAATGAAGAACGGAGCAGAGAGATGAGGGGAAGACGGCGGCGGCCGTAGGAAGTACTATTAGGGTTTCTATTTTGAAAATGGTGAAGATGAATTTTTTTCGGGTTGTTTGGATAAGTTAGTGGGTCTCGGCCCATTTCATTTGAGGTCCATACAGCCCGTTTCGTGTACACCCCCCAGTTATCCAGCATTGCACTCCCCTATGTTTATTTTTGCTGCTGTTTGAGATTGGGCCTTAGGGCCCATCGTGAGGATTTTCATGTGTACCCCCTGGATACTGATGCCCCCCACAGTTTTATTATTTTGTAAATTATTTTCAAAACATTTTTTTTAAATCTTTGTTTAAATTTTTTTTTTATTTACTAAATATATTTTCAAATTTATTTTAAAAATATTATTTTCCAGTTCTTATTTAAAAAAAATGGTTTTATTAAAATATCTTCTTTTCAAATTCATTTGTTAAAATAAATAGTTTTAGTCTTTACTCAATTTAATTTTTATTACTAAATTATTTTCTAAATCAAATCATGAGAAACTAAATTCTTGAAGCCTAGCACTTCTTGAATTTTTGGACAATCATTATTGAGGTGTACACCTTAAATAGTGTATTATTCGACTTCTCATTTTAAGAAAAAAATGTTATCTTTCTCTAACAAAGAAATATCATGAGAATCTAGCATTCTTTGTGATATTTCCTTTGTTCATCTGAACTTTTTCGAATGAAAAAGGTGTCGTCGAGATCTAGCATTTCGATAATACCCCAATTAATTGGTTGTGAGGCCTACGTCTCATTTATCAAATAATTGTCATTTCTCTTATTTTAAAAATCCAATATCGTATTCTCTCCTCTCGTACCACAAACTCTTTTCATACCCTCATTTCAACTTAAACCATTTCTAAACCATTTTCTTTCCGATTCAAACTCCGAAAGAAAGAGGCACTTGGAGTCTAGCATTCCTTGTGTCTTGGAGTGAGTAATTCTTGAAGCACGCCTTTGAGTTGTTATTCACTCAACCTTTCGAATTCAATCTTTTACGTTCTCCTAAGACGAATGCTCGTCCGCATTCGCATCCCTCTTTTCACAATTCCTCGTGGTCTCGATATTAAGAGCACCCTCAGGGACTAATATCGTTTCTCATAACTGTAACCCTTGACACGTCGTCAAGTCGGTTCCGTCGTCGATCAAATCTTCGACACGTCGTCGAGCTACTTCAAAACAACTTCCTTTTGGCCTCGCATGCCATTCTTCGATTCGATTCTTTCACAAACATTTTTTTTAAAACTTACGAAAGAGAGATATTCTTAGAATCTAGCATTCTTTGAATATTTGAACGAGTAACTCTCGTGGCGCGCCCTTAAGTTGTTATTAGTTCATTCTTTCGATTTCAAAACATCCAACTCTTTATCTTCAATTTATTCAGTCAATTCCCGAAAGAACTGAGTTCTTGGAGTCTCGCATTCCTTGGATTCTTGAGTGACAAGCTCTTGAGACACGCTTTTGGGTTACTTGTCAGTCATCCTTTCGTTTCCTTCTCAAAACTTTCAACTCATTCAACCTCATCTTTTCGTGGTTGTTACCACGAACTACGACTGCTCTGATTCTTCATTCTCGTCCGAATGTAAGATACGTAGGCACAAGATTGCGATGATCTTGGCGAGCTACCTCCCCTCCATCTTCCGTTTTTCCCCCATCATTTCCCGTAGTCGAACTACGACGCTCTGATTTCTCATTCTCGTCCGAATGAGCATACGTAGGTACAAGGGCCCCAATCCTTGGCGAGCACCCTATCCTCTAACCACCCATCTCTCCTTAGCATCTTCAACCTTTTAACCTACCAATTCTACCTTTATCAGCGAGAAGAAAAGCAAATAAACCTAGACAACACTCCCCACAATTACCTTAAGAGGTTCCCGTCGAGTACGATGGACGTGAGGGGTGCTAATACCTTCCCCTCACGTAACCGACTCCCGAACCCGGAACTTGGTTGCGACAGCCCTGTTCCTATCCTTTCGTTTCAAGAGGTTTTCTCGATATTTTCCTCTCCCGTTTATTCGGGAAAAATAAAGTTCGGTGGCGACTCTGTCGAACCGCATTTCCGCGCCTTTCGCGCGAGGGTCGTATGTTCGAAATGAATTTTCGAGGTGCGACAGGCAGATGTGTTATGTTTTCCCGTATGAAACAGGCGGATGGACTTTCCTGTATGAATCAGGCAAATGTATTTTCCCGTATGAAGCAGGCGGACGAACTTTCCTATAAGAATCAGGTAGATGTGTTTTCCCGTATGAAGCAGGCGAATGAACTTTCCTGTATGAATCAGGCAGATGACTTTTCCCGTATGAAGCAGGCAGATGAACTTTCCAGTATCCAGGTAGATGATTCTCCCGTGCTAGACAGAGTATGTGAGTTGTGTTCCGATAGTTGACAAAAGTATTTTCCCCAAGGAAGTCGCCGTGATTTCCTCGTGTTAATGTCCCCAGTAGAGTCCTCCTCACGCCGTTTTTGGGTTAGGACCAACGGAGTTGGCTACTGCAGAGGTAGGCAGAGAAACGGTATTCAGATGTATTTTCCCGTATGAAACAGGCGGATAGAGTTTCCTGTATGAATCAGGCAGATGGATTTTCCCGTATGAAACAGGCGGATGGATTTTCCTGTAATCAGGCAGATGACTTTTCCCGTATGAAGCAGGCGGATGAATGTTCCTGAAATCAGGCAGATGACCTTTCCCGTATGAAGTAGACGGATGGGGTTTCCTGTGTTTAGACAGATGATGAGCTTGTAGGGATAGGTAGATGAGTTCCCTGTGATTAAACAGAAATGTTTCCCCAACGAAAGCGCCAGGAGTTTTCCGTAATGTGAAGTCCTGACGTGGACAAGATTGATTACTCTTCAGGGACCATTTATCCCCAGCAGATGTCTTCCTTCGGGTTGACGAAAGGTGAGTCCTGACGTGGACAGATTTGCATTTATTTGTGATTTGACAAAATGTGGGCCCCGATGTGGACAAGGTTACTCCTGTGATGACAGAATCTCTATTCGTGTTGACGAATTGGTTCCTCTTCTGGTGTTGACGAGGTGAGCCCAATGGTGGACGGAGGTGTTTTTGCGAAGATAGGTCAATACCTGTGGCGTCACACAGGTGGTTGAGGTTGAAATCAAAATTGTATCAGATAATTGACCAGTTGTTGCCGTAACAACCAGATTCAGTTCATTGGACGTTGCTTCTCAAGCAGTTTTGCAGTTCATCTCCACGGTTGGAAAATTTCAGGGTTTCTTTGGTATTCAACCGTCTCGTACCTCGAATGTTTGAAGGTCGTTCACTCTTCACCCAGTCGGGTCCAAGCCGTTTGAATAGGGGCAGCTGTTGCACCCCAAAATTTGACCAACCGGTTCCCATATCTGGTTTTTGTTTCGACGCATTGTGCATTCGCATTCGCATACTGTATACATTGCATTTTCTCAGTCAAATTGATTTTATCGGGATTACAGCCTCCCCTGGCGCTTCAGGCATTTCGGGCCAATACGAGGATTTATTTTAAGAATTTGTGCTCGTCTCGGTGTTTTCAGCTCTCGCTGTTGTCTTTGAGGACATTTCGGTCTCCGGTTTTTACCGCTTATTTCGTTATGGTTGCGCAATTGTTCTCTAATCGATTTAATTGGCTTCCTGACATTTTTAGTTTTTTCCCTTTTATTTTCTAGATTTTTAATGGATTTTAATAGTTTTTTAATAGATTTATTTGAGTTTTTAGATATTAAATAGGTTTTTTAATATTTTTTTTATAGAATTTAATAGTTTTAAATAGATAGTTTTTTTAGATATTAAATAGGTTTTAACCTTTTCTTATAGCATTAAATAGATTTTTCTAGAATCTTTAATTAGATATTCCTTTTTTTAATAGTTTTAATAGATATTTCTTTTTCTAGATATTAATATAGAATAATAGTTTTTTTAATAGAGTTTTATTAGATATTAGTTTTAATATAGAAATAGAAGAGTTTAGATATTAAATAGGTTTTAATATAGTTTTTAGATATAGATTTAATAGTTTTTTTAATTGGTTAGATGTTAATATAGATTTAATAGTTAAATAGATTTCAGATTTAATTGCATAGTTTTAATAGATTTTTTAATGTAGGTCTTAATTAGGGTTTAATTGTTTAGTCATTAATTAGATTAGTTAATTGTGTAGTTAATTAGGGCTTTATTTTTTTTGTTTTTATTAGCAGTTTAATTAGCATTTTCGTTTTTTGTTAATTGTTAGATTAATTAGGTTCATTTTCCATTAAGTCCATTAATCACGTTTAATCCTGTCATTAAGTCTGAGTTAAGGTCTAAGTGGGCCATTATCCAAGTCAAAGCCCAGTTCAAAGGTCCAAACTCGCTGCCATGTGTCATATAAAGGAGGGTCCCACGCGTGTGCTTTGATTTTCGGACACCTCACTTTCCACTCTCTCAGGAGCTGCCAACACACACTTCCATTCACTCTCTCTCTCTCCGCCACTTGGCACTCCCTCTCTCCTCCCTCAACCCACGTGTCTCTCCTCCACCACGCCTTTGCTTGCATGCGCAACAGCTGGCTCCCACTAACTTCCCCCTCGCCGCCGGCCATGCAAACCGCCGGAAGCCTCGCCGGAAAAATTAATCGCCGCCGTAACTGACCACCGGTCACCCTAACGACTCGCTGGAAAATGCGTTTTTCTCCAGATCGCCGGAAAACTCATCAGAAACTTCATCTTTGTCCAGATTACCAAGAATCTCTTCCGATCTTCACGATTTTCTCAGAATCATCCACAGTTCATCAGTAATTTCATCTGAAGCTTCAAGATCATTAACCGTCTTTTCCAGAAACACCAAGAACATTCATCAGCAATTCGTTGGTCTTCATCCAGTTCATCATTTTTTCCAGATTCACATAGAACTTCATCAATCTTCAAGAGTCTTCGCCCAGAGATTCATCAGGATTACTCCAAACTTCAATTCTTGTTAAGATCTTCGCAGATCTTCAAATCTTCAACGGAGATCTTCAACGACGTTCATCAAATCGCCAGATCCTCATCGTCCAGATTCAAAGAGTTCTTCAGATCTTCAAGAAATCTTCAACGATCTCGACGACGATCGTTCAACTCAGCAAGTCATTAGAGTTTCCTCGCCCAGCTCCAAGATTTGCAGATCTTCACGCATCTTGAATCTCGCCATCTTCATCAGTTGCGTCCAGAAATCAACGTCATCTTCATAACGCCTCCAGGTTTTGCTATGAACTAATTAAACTTGTTAATTTGTTGTTGTTAGCTGAAGAACTAGGTTAGTTGGAGGGTTAGTTTGGAAACAAGACTAAGTTAGGAGAATGATTTGAGCTGAAAGATGGAAACGGGGATGGATATATATGAACAAGGTTGGTGAGGAGTTTGTGAGACAGAGAGAGAGGGAGGATGGAGAGGGTGGAGATGCGCCGTTAGGGTTTCAGTAGGGGAAGTGGTGAACAGTAGGAGGGGAAAGTGAGATAGAATTAGGTTTTGTGTACTGAAGGTTGAGTGGATGTTGGACTCGGGCCTTAGGCCTATTGTCTTTACTAAGCATACCACTAGTTTCCCTGTTGCACCTCCCTCTCCGTGTGAGAATTTTGGTTTGGGCTTAGAGGACTTTACTAATCACACCCCTCCCTTAGGCCCAATGGAAAATAATAGGCGAATTATTTGCTATTTGCCACAGAGTTTTTCTCTTTTTCCTTGATTTTCCAATTGTTTCCTGAATTGGGTTGGGCTTAGCGTGTTTTGATAAGCGCACCCCCCTGAGCCCAACATCATTTTTGAACTGCAGATTATTGCTATTCGCGACGCCAGTTTTTTATTTTAGTTGATTTTCTTTTATTTTTCATGTTTGCATATAGGTTAGTAAATAATTCATATCAAATTGAAAAGTAATCATTTTAGGATGGGATTTTTTTCCTTAGTTCCCTTAGGACCTCTAGAAAATTGTGAAATAATAAAAATATTAATTTCTTGCATTTTATATTTTTTGGTATATTTTACAATATTATTACTTTTATTTTGCATTTGTTTGATACTTCTTTTTGCTGAATTTAGTATGAGAGATTGGTGCATGATTTTTGATTGATTATTGCGAGGTTGATTAGATTAGGGAAGAATGTACCCTTAGGAATCTTGTCATATTTTTGTGACTAAAACTTAGATTAATTTGAGAGGTAGATAGGAGAGGTATCAGAATTAGGGTTTCACAACACTTAGGTGTAGCTTAGGGCATAGTTTTGGGGTTTTAAAATTGATTTAGGCCTTGGGGTTTATGTGGGGTATAGGGTATATAGTTAGGTTCCCTTAGAAATTAATCTAGGTTTTTTTTAATGAGTATTACTATTTTACTTGATTTTTGCAAATTGGGTGATGTTTGTGTGTTTCACTTTTGGGCTTTTGGTTTGCTTGTGGGGTTTGGGTCATTTCAATTGGGTGTTGGGCTTGGGCTTGGCTTGTTGGAGCTAATTAAGACCTTGGATGATGATTTAAGACAAGGGATAAAGCTTGATGTATGAAGATTCCTCTCCTTGAAGATGGTTTGTGAAGACTTAGGAAGTAGGAGAAATAGGGAGAGCTTTAGATTAGAATGATCTCTTCTTACAAACATAGAAAGCATCTTGTGCTTCTATTCCTCCCTATGACAAAAAATCCTTCTAAGATATTCACATCCCTCCTTTGGAGGGATAAGTGGCTTATTTTTGAAGTAGAACTTTGAGGGAATCTTTCTCTTATAATGTTAAACACTTATAGGCTTCCTTTGGTTGTCAATAAGCTGTTTAGCATTTCAACTTAATCTGTTAAGTGATTCTCTCCTGTGAGTGCTTGCCTTGAAGATATAAGCCCATTGAAGATAAGAAGTGCATTGAAGATTGATAAAGATGAAGCTTGTGCCCGTCAAAGCTGGATATTTGTTGGAGTGAGGGTCCTGCTGCTTTTTGAAGCTGTTTACTTGTTGGGGTTCAGTGCTTGCCAGAGCTTGGAGATTTTGGGAGACAAGAGCTTATCTAAAGCTTGGGGATCATTAAAGAGTGAAGAGGGGGTCTTGCTTGAAGTTAGTGCTGTCAACTGTTTGTTGTTAATCATCCGTAGCCGTCAGAGCTGTTGCTGTTTGAACTGCTTAATGTAGGAGTTGGTGTTGCTGTCAGAGCTGGTGTTGGGTTTTATTTTCTTTTTCTGTATTGTTTGTTGGCTTGTTCAGCTTACCCCTTAGGTTTGAAGTGAAGCTGTTTCACTTTGCCTATTGTTTTCCCAGGTTCGAGGTTGAGCGGGACTCCCTTGCCTCGCTTGTACTGTTGCATTGCATGCATTTTACTGTTTACTGTATATATCTGTTTCTTTTCCGTTTATCCCCTAGGATCTTTGTTTCCCTCTGTGCAAGAGAGAAATATGACAGACATTAGGTGTTAACCCATGCATGATAACATTAGGGTAGTTTTGATTCCCATTTTCAACCATAGGATTTTTAGAGCTTCTTTCTTTTCTCATCTTAAATAACTCAAAAACACAGTAATAAGGTTAATCGATGTCGTACGTTACGAGCCTTAAGCTATTTGAGAAAGGGTTGCTGGAGAGTTTCTTTCCAGTAGTCTGACCGCTTAGTGTGGTACCCTTTGGGTGACACGCGACGTAGTCACTCTCAGATCATAGTCTCTAGTGCGTCAGAGATTGCAAACAAACAAAAAAACACTTCTTACGTAAAAGACTGAAAACAAACATCAAAGTGTCATTTTTGTCCGCTTGGACCCGTAATCAGGAGAAAACCTTTTTCAGAAGGATAAAAAAACAGTCAGACAAACTTGTATCTTCCATAGCCCGAACTACGTTTGCTCTGATCTTTCATGCTGTATGAAAGTACGTAGGCATATGATGCTGTATCCTAGCGAGCAACCTTCCCCTCCTTTCCCGTAGGTAGGCGAACTACGTTGACTCTGATTTCTCGTTCCAGACGGGAATACGTAGGCATAAAGTGCGATACTTTGCCGAGTCATTTTATTTTATTTTTAACCCATACCCTTAGAGTAGATAGAATAACAATCCGTACTAGAAAACAAGCGTGGATCCCGTCGGGTACGACGGACGTGAGGGGTGCTAATACCTTCCCCTTGCGTAACCGACTCCCGAATCCAGGATTTGGTTGCAATGACCATTCCTTTCCCGTTTTGCGTTAGGTTTACTCTGAGCGTTTCCTTTCCCTCCTTTGGGATAAATAACGCACGGTGGCGACTCTTCTGTCATAGCCGGCGCCGATTTTCGCAGTAGCGACACTCCTAGACAGGAGATGAACCACATTCACCTGCTTGCCTTTCTTCAAGGACTTTGACTTGCTTCTGATGATGATAACCACTTGATGACTTGAATATAATCCCTTGATTAGGCCTTGAACCTTTGATAACCTCAATTGGCTAAGCACACCTTTCCTGATCCCCTGTAACATGCAACATGACTATGCAATGTGAATGCTAGAACAATGATATGCTAATGCAATGAAACATAAACCAAGTAAGAAAAAGGGTAGGCAAATTTTGGGGTACAACAGCTGCCCCTATTCAAGCGACTTGGACCTGACTGGATGAAAAGCGAATGACTTTCAGACAATCAAGGTAAAAGACGGTTGAATACCAAGGAACCCGGAAATTTGCTAACCAAAGAAATAAACTGCAACGATTTCTTGGGGGAAGAATATCCAAAAAATTGAATCCGGTTGTCACGGCAACCAACTGATCAATCATCTGATACAGAACACCTGATTTCAACATCAACCACCTGTGTGACACCACATGCATTGAATCCACACACTGGATCAACAACGATCAATCTTCAAATATACACTACAATAAGCGGGCACCGAGCCACAGGACCATATCAAAATATTATCCTTGACCTTCCATTTCTGAAAAAACGAGCAAAGCACTACGTAAAGCGTGTCATCAATGTACTATCTTTGATCTTCCATTTCCGAAGAAACGAGCATCGCACTAATTAAAAGTGCGGACTGTAAATATACTATCCTTGACCTTCCATTTCCGAAGAAACGGGCATGCACTACGTAAAGCGCGTCATCAATGTACTATCCTTGATCTTCCATTTCCGAAGAAATGAGCATCGCACTAAATAAAAGCGCGGATCGTCAATATACTATCCTTGACCTTCCATTTCCGAAGAAATGGGCATGCATTGTTAGAACATAGATTGGTTCTTAATAATAACTCTTTGTTTTGATGATAACTGTTAGGAAATTTATATTTAAGAATTATATACTCTAAAATTTGTTTGAGAGTTTTACTGCAGATTGAAATAATATTAACTCTCTAGAAGCAAATCTGTTTTGAATACAAGAAGTTATTCTGACTCTGAAGCGCCAGATGCACCTTACAGAAGAATCTGATTGCTCCTTACAGAAGATCCTGAGCGTAGTCTCCAGAAGGATCTGAAGCAAGAAGCTCCAGAACATTCTGAGTCAGAAGCATCTGAAGATAATCAGAAGCATCTGAAGCTGAAGCATCTGAAGCATAGAAGAATATTGATTGAAGAGTTTCTCAAAGCATAAGTCTACAGAAGTTTCTGAAAGTACTGAAGCTCTGTGTCAAATATGCTCTGATGATCAACACGCTGAAAGCACACATGCTACAGAAGACTCTGATACAGCATAGTTCTGAATCTCATTAGAAGACTCTGATCCATTCAGACTCTGAAGAACTTGCTGAAAACTGAAGAAGTAATTTTCAAGAATATATCCGTTGGAGTTGTTCAACGTCTCTTTCCTTATTTGTGCTAGACACACTTACACAGACAAAAAGGATTTTTCTGTGCCATCTACTTCTAGGAAAGGTCACTTGATGTGAAGACAAAAAGGCTCAGACCTTTTGGGACTCTCTTTTCAACGCTCAGCTTGCATGGATTAGCTGCCTATAAAAGGAGAACTTCACCACATTCTTCAGTTACACACTTTGCTAAAAAGAAATCATTATATTCTAAAGCTCTCATTTATTCTTATTCTTCATAGAATCTCATTGTACCTAAACTTAAGAGAAAAATCACTGTTGTGATAAAAGCTTTTTAGAAGCATTAAAACTCTTGTATTTAATTTACATTGATTGTAAAGGTTATTCCTTAAGAGGATTCAGTTGGAATCAGTAGCTCTTGAGAAGACTAAGAACTGTTGTTCTTAGGTGATACTATTGTAATCAGTTTGATTTAATAGTGGATTAAGTCCTTGTTGAGAAAGGCAAATCACTCTAGGAAGGGTGGACTGGAGTAGTGTTAAACGAACCAGGATAAAAATAATTGTGTGATTATTTTTTAAGTCTTAATTTATCATACTTATTCAACCCCCCCCCCCCCCCCCCCCCCTTCTAAGTATTATCTCACCTTCAGTTGGCATCAGAGCTCCGGTTCTGAGTGTGCTATCACTTAACAGTGTCAGTAAAGATCCAGAGAGATATACTTTGATATATATATTTATTTGTTATCATGGCTGATAATTCAATGTCAAATATTAACAATAAATATGAAGAGAGGGATAGGATCAGCACCAAACCCCCAATGTTTGATGGGGAGAAACTTGACTACTGGAAAGACAGAATTGAGAGTTTTTTCCTAGGATATGATGCTGATCTATGGGATCTTGTCATAGATGGATATGTACATCCCACAGATGGGGATGGCAAAAAGATTGACAGAAAATCTATGACAGATTCTCAGAAGAAAGACTTCAGAAATCACCATAAAGCCAGAACCATATTACTGAATGCTATTTCACATACAGAGTATGAGAAAATTACAAACAGGGAGACTGCTTTTGATATGTTTGAATCCCTAAAAATGACACATGAGGGAAATTCTCAAGTTAAGGAGACAAAAGCTCTGGCTCTGATCCAGAAGTATGAGGCTTTCAAAATGGAAGACTCTGAATCTGTTGAAGCCATGTTCTCCAGATTCCAGATACTCACTGCTGGGCTGAAAATTCTGGACAAGGGATATTCTACATCAGATCATGTAAAGAAAATCATCAGAAGTCTGCCTATCAGATGGAGACCAATGGTGACTGCCCTGAAGATGGCCAAAGATCTGAACAAGATCTCTCTAGAAGAACTCATCAGCTCACTGAGGAGCCATGAGATTGAGCTTGAGGAAGATGAACCTCAGAAGAAAGAAAAAGGTAAATCTGTTGCATTAAAATCTAACAAAACTGCTAAAGCTTTGCAGGTCATTCAAGAAAGCTCTGAAGAATCTTCTTCTGAAGAAGAAGATGAGTTATCCATGCTGTTCAGAAGGATTAACAAACTCTGGAAGCACAAGGGAAAGAAGTTCAACAACTTCAGAAGATCTGACAACAGAAAGGAATCTTCTAGTCATAGAAGATCTGCCAAGAAAGAAGTTGTGTGCTATGAGTGCAAAGAACCTGGGCACTACAAGAATGAATGCCCCAAACTTCTGAAATAAAAACCCAAGAAGAAGTTCAACAAAAAGAAGAAGGTTCTGATGGCAACATGGGATGACTCAGATGAGTGTGAATCATCTTCTGAATCAGAAGAAGAATGTGCAAACGTTGCACTGATGGCCAGGACAGAGGATCAAGAGGAAGGTACCTCAGGATATGAATCAGAATCTGATGATGATGATGATGCAGAAGAGGTAATGGCTAAACTTACCAAAGAAGAACTCATTAAAGTTTTAACAGAAGTTCTTAAAAGTTATAACAACATCAAACTCAAATACAAGAAGCTGAAAAGCAATCTTGAATCTGAGATTGATCTTCTGAAAACAGAACTTGTTGAGCAAAAAGAAATAAATTTGAAAATCAAAAATGACTTTGAAAGAACTCAACAAGAATCTAAATCTAGACTAAGTCATGTGAAAATATTTTAGAAAAATATGACTCTAGCTTTCAGAGATTTCTCACTAAGAGCATAGACAGAAGCAAGATGGCTTCCATGATCTATGGTGTTAGTGGAAACAACAGAAGAGGCATTGGATATGAGTCTTCATCTGGAAGCAATCCAAAACCTGTTGACAAACTTTTCATCAGGAAGACACCTCTGTATTCTCATTTCAAATTTGGTCACTTAAATGACATTAAACACACAAGCTCTGAGAAGAGTACTTATGTGTTTAAACCCAAGGCAAGTCAGAATAAACATTATGTTGCAAAACAGAAGTTTAGACAAACCTACAAACCAACTAACCCCAAAGGACCCAAGAATATCTGGGTACCTAAAAACAAAATAATTCCTGTTGCAGATGTTCTTAGCAGCAAGGTCAGGACACCAATCATGGTACCTGGACTCTGGATGCTCACGACACATGACAGGAGAAAAGTCTATGTTCCAAAGCCTGGAACTTAGATCTGGAGGTGACGTGAAGTTTGGAGGGAACCAGAAAGGCAAGATCATTGGATCTGGCACTATTGGAAATGGTAAACTTCCCTCTATTACTAATGTTTTACTTGTTGAAGGGTTAAAGCATAACTTATTGTCCATAAGTCAATTAAGTGACAATGGTTATGATATAACTTTTAATCAAAAATGTTGTAAAGCTATTAGTCAGAAGGATGGCTCTATTCTATTTAGTGGTAAGAGGAAAAATAACATTTATAAAATAAATCTTTCAGAACTTAAAGTTCAAAATGTTAAATGCCTCTTGTCTGTTAATGAAGAGCAATGAGTCTGGCACAGAAGATTGGGCCATATTAATATGAGACGTATATCTCAGATTAATAAACTTAATCTTGTCAGAGGACTCCCTAATATGAAGTTCACTTCAGATGCTCTTTGTGAAGCATGCCAGAAAGGGAAGTTTTCAAAAACATCTTTCAAATCAAAAAATGTTGTTTCTACCTCTAAACCATTAGAACTACTTCATATTGATCTGTTTGGACCAGTGAAAACTGCATCCATCAGAGGCAAGAAGTATGGATTGGTCATTGTTGATGACTTTAGCAGATGGACATGGGTAAAGTTCTTAAAACACAAGGATGAGTCACATTCTGTGTTCTTTGACTTCTGCAAGCAAGTCCAGAATGAAAAGAATTTCAAAATTATAAAAGTCAGAAGTAATCATGGTGGAGAATTTGAAAATAAATATTTTGAAAAATATTTTTCTGAAAATGGCATTGCTCATGATTTTTCCTGTCCTAGAACTCCACAACAGAATGGGGTTGTAGAGAGGAAAAACAGAACTTTGCAAGAAATGGCCAGAACCATGATCAATGAGACAAATCTGGCAAAACATTTTTGGGCAGAAGCAATCAATACAGCATGCTACATTCAGAACAGAGTGTCTGTTAGACCTCTTCTGAAGAAGACTCCTTATGAATTGTGGAAGAACAAAAAGCCCAACATTTCATATTTTCATCCTTTTGGATGTATTTGTTATATGTTAAACACTAAGGAAAATCTGGGCAAGTTTGATTCCAAAACACAGAAGTGTTTCATGCTTGGATATTCTGAACGCTCTAAAGGCTACAGAGTATACAACACTGAGACACAGATTGTGGAAGAATCCATTCATGTCAGATTTGATGATAAGCTTGGCTCTGAAAAGCCAAAGCAGGTTGATAAATCTGCAGATAGGGAAGTAGTCTTTATTGACTCTGAAGTTCCAGAAGCAGACAAACTTCAAGAGAAGGAACCAAAAGCAACTCCAGATGCCACTCCCTTAACTTCTCAGATGAATAATCTAAACATTTCTGAAGAGTCAACCATCAGAGGATCATCATCCAGAATTAAAGCTTCTCATCCAGAGGATGTAATTATTGGAAAGAAGGATGATCCCATCAGAACAAGATCCTTTCTAAGATCATCTGAAGCATCACTATTTGGACTAGTGTCAGAAATTGAACCATCTTCTGTAGAAGAGGCTCTGCAAGACAATGACTGGATTATTGCCATGCAAGAAGAGCTAAACCAATTCAGCAGAAATGATGTATGGGATCTAGTTCAAAGACCTCAAGGATTCAATATAATTGGTACAAAATGGGTCTTCAGAAATAAGCTAAATGAGAAAGGAGAAGTTGAGAGGAATAAGGCAAGGTTGGTTGCTCAAGGATACAGTCAGCAAGAAGGTATTGATTACACTGAGACATATGCTCCAGTGGCAAGGTTAGAATCTATACGCCTTCTTATTTCCTTTGCTGCACAGAATAACATCACTTTGTATCAGATGGATGTTAAAAGTGCCTTTCTTAATGGTATTATAGAAGAAGAAGTTTATGTCCACCAACCTCCTGGTTTTGAAAATGAAAAATTTCCAGATCATGTTTTCAAATTAAAGAAATCTCTATATGGATTAAAACAAGCTCCTAGAGCTTGGTATGAGAGATTGAGTAATTTTCTTCTGGAGAAGAATTTCATCAGAGGAAAAGTGGATACAACTCTATTCTGTAAAACAATAAAGAAAGATCTTCTAATTTGCCAAATTTATGTAGATGATATTATTTTTGGATCAACAAATATTATGCTTGGAAAGGAGTTTGCTACATGTATGCAGGCAGAATTTGAAATGAGCATGATGGGAGAACTCAGATTCTTCTTAGGAATCCAAGTTAATCAAACTCCAGAATGCACCTACATACATCAAACAAAGTATGTTAAAGAACTTCTGAAGAAATTCAACATGTCTGACAGCAAGCTGGCAAAGACTCCAATGCATCCTACTAGCTCACTTGGCAAAGAAGAGGTAAGTAAGAAAGTAGACCAGAAGCTCTACAGAGGTATGATTGGCTCTCTTCTTTATCTTACTGCTTCTAGACCTGACATATTATTCAGTGTTTGTCTGTGTGCTAGATTTCAATCAGATCCTAGAGAATCACACTTGACAGCTGTCAAGAGGATTCTAAGGTATCTGAAAGGTACTTCTAATGTGGGTTTGTGTTACAGAAAATCTGATGATTTCAAATTAGTTGGATTCTATGATGCTGACTATGCTGGAGACAAAGTGGAAAGAAAAAGTACATCTGGAAGTTGTCAATTTCTAGGAAGAAATCTAATCTCCTGGTACAGCAAGAAGCAAACCACAATTGCACTTTCAACCACAGAGGCTGAATACATTGCTGCTGCTGGATGTAGCACGCAAATGCTCTGGATGAAAAGTCAACTAGAAGATTATCAAATTTTTGAGAGTAACATTTCTATCTTTTGTGATAATACTTCTGCTATATGTTTGTCCAAGAATCCCATTTTACATTCTAAGGCAAAACATATAGAAATTAAGCATCATTTCATCAGAGACTATGTTCAGAAGGGAATCATAAACTTAGCCTTTGTTGACACAGATCATCAATGGGCAGATATTTTTACAAAACCCCTTGTTGAAGATAGATTCAATTTTATTCTGAAAAATATTGGTATGGATTTTTGTCCAGAATGATATTTATCAGAAGCAAATTGTTACAGATGCAAAAATGCTTAATTCATCTGAAGTATTTCTTCTGTTTATTCATTCTATTCTGATTAATATTTCTGATGTGAAACTCTGAACTAATCATCTTTAGAAGATCTGAACGTTGGCTAACGTTTCATTTCTTGAGAGATCTCAGAACAGCATGCAAGTAAACACGTGTCACACAAAATCTGAAGAGGTGGCGTGTACACAACTGAAAAGACGTTTGAGGTGAAATTTGAATAGTAAATATCTTGGTTTTCCCCCCAAATTGTCAGAAGCATTTATTGTTTGAAATGATTTTATTCTCTTCATTTAATGCTTGCTCTAACGTGCGTTTCTTTCTGACTTTTGATGTGCCTAAGTGTTTAGTATAAATACTTGTTGTGTATTCACTATCACACTTTTCACTCTCAGAATTTACATGCGTTTTCATCTCTTGTTCTCTTTGCATAAAAACTCAAAACCTAAGTGTTTGAAAAAGCAATCTTCAATGGCGTCTTCTTCATCAACAACTGCTCAGTTTCAATCTACAATTGCTGATGTGACTTCAGATAACTTAGGTGTTGCTCCATATTCTCCTCCCAAGAGAACTCTTCTCACACCTATTGATAAACTAGAAGTGCTGTGTGAATCTATGGTTGAATTTGACTCTTTGGCTGACAATGGGTTTGATTTTCGCTCCATTGTTAGAGCTCAAGGATGGGTGAAATACTTTGATAGGTTGTTTGGACCAGTTTACCCTCTACTTGTGAAGGAATTCTGGATTCATGCATCTGTGTATCCCAAGTTTATTTTATCATCTGTGCTGGGAAAAGAGATTATCATCACAGAGGATCTGATAAGAAGATTGATTGGTTATGAAGAAACAGATGGTGTTTCCCACTTGCTAGCTGGGCGTGTGGATATGGATGAGGTTTATGAGGAAGTTATGACTGCTGGACAAGCTTCTAACAGATTCAAAGATCTGAAGCCTGATTACAAGATCTGGGCCAAGATATTCATGGGATGCATACATCACAGGAAGTCAACAAATTCCCCAGATTATGTCAACAATGAACAGATCTATTTTATGTACTGCCTTAGTCAGAGCAACAAGGTAGATCTTCCTTACATTTTGTTCATGCATCTGTGGAATCACATCAATGCATCTAGAGAATATGTAAAAGAAAAAGGCCAGAAGATCAGGACTTGGATCCCATTTGGAAGGTTGATCTCAGATCTTCTCACTGAAAATGGTTTAGTGGCTGCTCTGTATGATGCTGGGGTTACAGAGGAATTAGAGTTCATTATGGGAAAGCCTCTGAACGCTAAAAGTCTTCTGAGACTCAAGATTGTAGATGAACTCACTACTGCTCCAAAGAGGCTGAATATGTCTGATTTGAATAAGAGGATTCCAGTATCTGACTTCCCTCTATTCTTTGCTGAAGAACCTAGACATATAGTACTGATGTATATAGAGGAATGCAAAAAGGAAGGAGTACCTGTTCCAGCTAATGTGTTTCAGCTTGTCAAACAACCACTACTAGATGCAGGAGAAGAAGAAGAAGTACCACTTCAGAGGAAAAGGACTCAACCTGCAGCAGAATCTGAACCTGTCCAGAAGAAGGCTAAGATTGCTAAGAAACCCAAGAATCTCTTAAAGAGAAAGGATTCTGAAGAAGCTGCCTCTGCATCTGCCAAGAGGATTAAACTAAAAGGTACTAAAACTTCTGTTATTTCTAAAAATGTTGTTATTAATGATTCAACTATTAAGTCTGTTCCCAAACCACCTATTACTCAAACAACTTCTGTTGCTGCCCCTAGTTCTGTCTCACCTCAAAAACAAAACACTACTTCTGTATCTAAAACACCTCAACCCAAAATACACATCAAACACTTTATTCCACGTCCACAACCAACAGATCCACAACCAACAGAACCACAACCAACAAAACCACAACCATCAGAATCACAGCCATCAAAACAACAACAACAATCTGAACAACAAAACTCTGATCAACCACAAACAGAAAATCAACCAGAAACTTCTGAACATCCAGAAAACCAAACCACAGAAGATCAACCAGAAAAAGACTCTGTCATACCACCATCAAATACTCCATCTTCTGAACCTGTTGCACCTGTTACTTCTGAACCCACAAAAGTAACTTCTGCTCCTATTTCATCAGAACCACCGTCCCAACAATCTGATACTCCTTCAGAACCTACTCATATCCCTGAGACAGAAGTTCTTGATATCACTCCATTAAAAACAGTGTTTCAAGTCTCTTCTACCTCTTGTACACCTACAACATCCTCAAACTCATCAGAATCAGAAATTCATCCAGATTTTCTAATTAATCCATCTGACAAATATCCTGTACATGAACTTGAACCTGAATCAACCATACCTTCTAATACTCCCATTCCAGACCCTATGCCTCCACCTGCACCTTCATCTGAGATGATTGTTCCCACTTCCAATCCATCATCATCTGGTATATCTTGTGCCCAAGTGTCTTCTCTTTATCATAATTTATCTTATGGTTTCAAACTGAAAGATTTTTATGATAGAGTTGAACCTTCTGAACCCCTGAAACCTCTGAAACCAAAACTCAGACAGGCTCTTCCATCTGTAATCCTTTCATATATTCAATCTATGAACAATGAAGGATCCTTAGCAACAATATCTGCTACATCTGGTAAAGCTGTTGTTTCAGCTCTGCAACCTGCATCTGATAACTCAGTTGCATCTGATAAACCATCAACCTTTGCTTTCATACCATACTCTAATGAATCCTTTGATATTGTTTATCCACGCACAAGACCACAACTAAATCTGCTTAATGCTTTAAACAGATCCTTACCTCAAAAACCAGAAATTCCCTTCATTCCATATTATCCCCCTCCTCTGATTTCCATCCAAAAATCACTGCTACCACCAACTCCCAAACCTAAACATATGACTCTGGAAACCTTGCTTAAACCACCACCCAGACTTAATATTGATCATTTATTTCAAACGTTTTTGGAAGAAATACAGATGTCTTTAGGTACTGTTCAGAAGAGATGCTCTGAAACTATGGATGCAAATGAAACTGACATCATCTGGAAAGGATTTATCAATAGATTCAACACTGTAGCTTCCAATCTGAAGAACGTCTGTTCTGATGATGCAAAGCTCAGAGCTGAAAGAACTCAATTCTGGATTGTCAACAAGACTGAACCTCTGCTTTGTTTGGATGCTCCTCCTCCTCCAACAGAACCAACTGCCAATGCATTGACTATGACTCTGGTAGAACCCTTTTCAGGATCTCCAGAACCTATGGCAATTGACTCTGTTCAGGCTGCAGAACCTCCACCTTCTTCATCAGAGATAAAGACAGAAAATCCAGATTTTGGAGACAAGATTGCTGCTCTGGAGGCTGGTCAATCTGAAATAAAATCTTGGATGGCGAAGTAAGACAAGAAATCTGAGGACATGACAGAGTGGATGTCAAAACAAGATGAGAAGAATGAGACAATGACTAAGTGGATGTCAAAGCAAGAGCAATCTTCATCTGAGATTACAGACCTATTGAAGATGCTTTTGTCAAAACACTCTTAGATTTTTTTTCATTCTACTGTTTGTGCATCTGTTGTTTTGCATCTGAATTTTATTGTTATATCTTCTGATATTTACCTATGTACTTTTGCTCTGTTATGTTAAATGAATCAATTTTTCTCCATTGAATTATCTATTTATTGTTCCTTTTATCTGTCTTTTCAAAAGTTTTTACTTTTTGCTTATGACAAAAAAGGGGGAGAAAATAAAGATCTGAACTGTTTAATATAATTTCACTAGAATGAATCTTCAGACATATATATTCTATCTAATATTTAAATTGACTATTTCAGAACATTTGATAAGAACACTCTATAAAAGATTCTCTGAGTCTCTCAGATCATTTGCTTTTCTATCAAACTCTGAATCTTATATCTACAAGATATTCTGACCCTAAATTGTTATAAGAACAATCAAGATCTGACTCTGAAGATTACTCAACATAAAAAGGGAAGTTTCTATTCCTTTTTTCATATTTAACTCAGGGGGAGATTCATCATCTCAGGGGGAGTTATAATTCTTTATGTTCAGTTAAATAAAATTTCTGATACTTTTTGTCATCATCAAAAAGGGGGAGATTGTTAGAACACAGATTGGTTCTTAATAATAACTCTTTGTTTTGATGATAACTGTTAGGAAATTTATATTTAAGAATTATATACTCTAAAATTTGTTTGAGGGTTTTACTGCAGATTGAAATAATATTAACTCTCTAGAAGCAAATCTGTTTTGAATACAAGAAGTTATTCTGACTCTGAAGCGCCAGATGCACCTTACAGAAGAATCTGATTGCTCCTTACAAAAGATCCTGAGCGTAGTCTCCAGAAGGATCTGAAGCAAGAAGCTCCAGAACATTCTGAGTCAGAAGCATCTGAAGATAATCAGAAGCATCTGAAGCTGAAGCATCTGAAGCATAGAAGAATATTGATTGAAGAGTTTCTCAAAGCATAAGTCTACAGAAGTTTCTGAAAGTACTGAAGCTCTGTGTCAAATATGCTCTGATGATCAACACGCTGAAAGCACACATGTTGCAGAAGACTTTGATACAACATAGTTCTGAATCTCATTAGAAGATTCTGATCCATTCAGACTCTGAAGAACTTGCTGAAAACTGAAGAAGTAATTTTCAAGAATATATCCGTTGGAGTTGTTCAACGTCTCTTTCCTTATTTGTGCTAGACACACTTACATAGACAAAAAGGATTTTTCTGTGCCATCTACTTCTAGGAAAGGTCACTTGATGTGAAGACAAAAAGGCTCAGACCTTTTGGGACTCTCTTTTCAACGCTCAACTTGCATGGATCAGCTGCCTATAAAAGGAGAACTTCACCACATTCTTCAGTTACACACTTTGCTAAAAAGAAATCATTATATTCTAAAGCTCTCATTTATTCTTATTCTTCATAGAATCTCATTGTACTTAAACTTAAGAGAAAAATCACTGTTGTGATAAAAGCTTTTTAGAAGCATTAAAACTCTTGTATTTAATTTACATTGATTGTAAAGGTTATTCCTTAAGAGGATTCAGTTGGAATCAGTAGCTCTTGAGAAGACTAAGAACTGTTGTTCTTAGGTGATACTATTGTAATCAGTTTGATTTAATAGTGGATTAAGTCCTTGTTGAGAAAGGCAAATCACTCTAGGAAGGGTGGACTGGAGTAGTTGTTAAACGATCCAGGATAAAAATAATTGTGTGATTATTTTTTAAGTCTTAATTTATCATACTTATTCAACCCCCCCCCCTTCTAAGTATTATCTCACCTTCATGCACTACGTAAATCGCGATATCAATGTACTATCCTTGACCTTCCATTTCCGAAGAAACGGGCATCACACTAAATAAAAGCGTGGACCGTCAATATACTATCCTTGACCTTCCATTTCCGAAAAAACGGGCATCACACTAAATAAAAGCGCGGACCGTCAATATACTATCCTTGACCTTCCATTTCCTAAGAAACAGGCATGCACTACGTAAAGCGCGAATTGTCAATATACTATCCTTGACCTTCCATTTTCGAAGAAACAGGCATGCACTACGTAAAGCGCGAATCGTCAATATACTATCCTTGACCTTCCATTTCCGAAGAAACGGGCATGCACTACGTAAAGCGCGAATCGTCAATATACTATCCTTGACCTTCCATTTCCGAAGAAACGGGCATGCACTATGTAAAGCGCGTCATCAATGTACTATCCTTGATCTTCCATTTCCGAAGAAACGAGCATCGCACTAAATAAAAGCGCGGACCGTCAATATACTATCCTTGACCTTCCATTTCCGAAGAAACGGGCATGCACTACGTAAAGCGCGAATCATCAATATACTATCCTTGATCTTCCATTTCCAAAGAAACGGGCATGCACTACGTAAAGCGCGTCATCAATGTACTATCCTTGATCTTCCATTTCCGAAGAAACGAGCATCGCACTAAATAAAAGCGCGGACCGTCAATATACTATCCTTGACCTTCCATTTCCGAAGAAACAGGCATCACACTAAATAAAAGCGCGGACCGTCAATATACTATCCTTGACCTTACATTTCCAAAGAAACGGGCATGCATTACGTAAAAGCGCAGATCGGGCATCCGAAGACTTGAACAAGCAACTCTGCGGGGAAATTCTGACGTCAACTGCCAGACATCCATCTTGAACAAAAATGGGCAATAACTCCAAAGGTCTAAATCATGAAGTCTTTTAATGCTGACACAACAACAATCTGAGGAAAACTCCGTTGGGGAAGAAGAGGAACTAAATCAAGCAACTCTGATGAAAGCACACATGATAGGACGAACGTTATCGTCACATATCTCATGTCAAGAATTTGAATATCCGAAAACCATCCTGAACAAGAATTCCAATCACCTGCAGGGAATAACACCTGAAAACAAAGAGGTAACCAACCTGGCTTATGTTTCAGAATGCATATGTTTGAAAAATGGCGTAATGCTTCATACGGAATGGAAATGCTACGCGTTTTGGTAGATGTTATGCACGATGCAAATGCAAAGAGGCGTTCTCGCAAAATAAAAGCTAGAGGAACGAAGCCAAACTTCCGCTGGGGGAAGAAAAAAAACCCTGTTGAGGATATCTCAAAATATCCGGAGTTACAAACTCTGTTAAGGATGATCAACCTATTGGATGAAAAACAACCTGCTGGAGAACAGAAAGAACAATCCTGCATGGGGACGATCCTAAAATAATGACAACCTGGTTGTACTCTGTGAGGACTTTGCTGGGAATTAAATGTGCACATGACCAACTGCTGGGAATGCACATACCTGCCTGACTGCTTACTAGCCTGCATCTAACTCTTCCGGGGATAAAATGCAAACTCCATCTGTTGGGGAGGAATAAGTTTCACATAGAGCCTTCTCCTACATTAAGGAACTCCGGCTGGGGAAACCTGATCCTGCCTAGGATGCATCTGGTTAGGGAAAATCTATCTCCGTTTAGGGAGACACATCAATGCTCACAGTCACATGTTCAGATTCTGTGGGGAAACACGACCGAACCTGCTGGGGAAGAAGGAGTCATCCTGCTTGGAAAAACATGCCATGAAATGAACTCGAAATGGCTTGCCCCATAATCTATAACAACTTTTGACCAACTCTGCAGATATGGAGAAGAACGGCTTTTTTGCTTTCAGCTTTTGCCCTAGCCTGCGGTATCTTCGTCATATCCTTTCAAAAGGAAACCTGAGATCTATGTACTTTGGTGGTTTGATACGAACGGCTTCAGCACTTCGAACCTCACAGAGGTACTTCAAGTTAATTGGCTTCAGGATAAGGATAGCTTTGGCGCTCTCGGGGTGACCTGCCCCAGCCTCGTCATGACTTTGCCCCTCATGGGTTGATCTGTGGGGAGTAGTACCCTTGGCTGCGAGAGATTAATCAAATCTCGACCTGATTTCCTCGGATTACCTGATTTCTGGATGGCTGACTCCCATGCCGCGATCATTTGACATAGCTTGCCCCGGTTCGCCGGGATATTCTAGCGTCCTGCATTCTGTCCTGATCAAATCTTTCCATCGTGGAAACTTTCCCGCTGTCAAGCGCTTACTCGCTAGTAAAACACACTGTTCTGCATAAAAGACATATCAAATGCAATGCATATGGCAGTTTTCAAAATCCATTCCTGTTCACTGGAAAAAAATTTGTGGCATAAAATGTATAAAATTAATCATTAACATGTCAACATTAATACAACGCTGCAATGAGAATCCTTTCTAGGAGTCAGTTCCGATGCGATCTTTACCGAAGTATGCTTTTGAAACAAACCTATTTCAATTAGGACTTTTAAAGGTTGTAACGTGGTCAGGTTCACAGTTTATGAAAGAAAAGATACAGGCTCAAAATTCATTTTAACCCACCCATTCTCCGTGATGTTCTCCGATCCTACGTTCAGCTAATTCGACCTTAGTGTTCTCCTTTCAAAGGTTGAGTGACAGTGCAAGAAATTACACTTTTCGAAGTGACAGTCGCTCCCTTTTCGTCTTTTGGCGTCCGGAGCCACACGATTTCGTTCTTGTTTGAGGATTTTTCTTTCGCAATCCCTTTTCGCTTTTCTTTTTCATTTTTTTGTTTTCCCCTAACTTTTTCCTGGACTAACTCTTTAGAGTTTCTTCAATTTTGAAGTCCAGCGGGGTACCCTAATTTTTGCCTAAGTCGCTTGCTTTCAAGATTCGACTTAGTGGGCTTTTCTTTTCGATTCTTTTCTTTCCTTTTTTTTTGAACAAATTGTATGACATTGGCTTGTATGACTTGTTAAAGAGATTATGACTGTTTCACTCCTGATCGACCAGGCTTAACCATTGTGGTTTTTTAGGTACGACCTATATAGGTGTGATCTATCCTCGAACGGACACTCCTTTTGTAATTTTAACGCTTGGTCAAATTAACTGACACCTACCCTGCCCCGGGTGAAGATTGAGGGTTTTTCATTTTCAGAAAGAAACTCCTACAACTAAGCTCAAAGGGGTTAACAAGGGATTATCTTCCTTATATCTCCGGTGTTTGGGATTTGAAACAATGCCTGTACATCATCAATAGGTTTTTATTCAAAAGCATAGCATCGGAAGCTTATGCACCGTTGGATTTCGTTATCCTCCCCCGATTCCACTTAAACAAGCGTTTGAAATAAAAGAAAGCAATAGAGTGAACATGAATGGATTAATTCAAAAAATGCATATTTATTTCATTATCAATATCAATTGAAAACAACCTGCTTTACAAGAAAAATTTGCAATTAAACAGGAAAGAAACTACAAATGTAAAGAAATGACATGAAAAATGTAGATTGCCAGCTTCTAGGAACTGGGCTTTCGAACTTGATTCTCCGCTGAGGCAACCATCTTCAGAGTTTACTCGTCGAGGTCAGTCTGAAAGGCTTCTGAACCTTCGTTCTCGGGGGACTCTTCCACAACATGAACTGATGTGCCTACCTGACTGGATGAAGGAAGGTCGTTAATCTGAATACCCTGAGGCGTAATCGAGAACCTGTTGACGTCCAATAGAGTCTGAACCCGACTCTTAAGCACCTTACATTTTTCAGTTGACTGCCCTTGTGCCCCAGCGTGGTAATCACAATAGGCGCTTGCAATAAAACCTGGTGGATACGGCGGAATTACCGGGTTAATCTCCTCTGGAACTATAAGACCACCCTTGATCAGATATGGCAATACCTAACTGTATGACATGGGCAACCGAGCAAACTGCCTTTCTGGATTCTTTGGTCTTTGCTTGGCGCGCCGTCCCTGTTGATGGCGATATGACTGTTGACTCCAGAAGGGAGATGATGTCTAATGCATGGACCCTAGGGGTTGTTGACTCCGAACGGTCAAGACATCTGGAGATTGAGCCTGAGATACCAAGGACTCCTTTTGCTCGGATGCACTCATCCTCAGGTTTAGCCTCGGAATTGGCAATAGCTGCGGGCACGGAGATTTAGAAGTCATAAATTGCAAGGCATCCTTTGGGTCCAATGCAGTTTTGGGGATGAAAGCAGGAGTGTCCATATTTTTTGTAATGCCTAGAATGAGATCCTCTGTTGTACTCGTGTCGCCCGACGCGAACTTAACGGCTTTTGAATCGATCAAATCCTGAACTACGTGCTTAAAAGCATGTTGTTTTTCAATTGATATTGATAATGAAATAAATATGCATGTTTTGAACTAATCCATTCGTGTTCATTCTATTGCTTTCTTTTATTTTCAAATGCTTGTTTAAGTGGAATCCGGGGAGGATGATGAAATCCAATGATGCGTAAGCTTCCGATGCTATGCTTTTGAATAAAAACTTGTTGATGATGTACATGCATTGTTTCAATCCCAAACACCAGAGATATAAGGAAGATAATCCCTTGTTAACCCCTTTGAGCCTAGTAGTAGGAGTTTCTTTCTGAAGATAGAAAACCCTCAATCTTAACCCGGGGCAGGGTAGGTGTCAGTTAATTTGACCAAGCGTTCAAATTACAAAAGGAGTGTTTGTTCGAGGATCAATCACACCGCTATAGGTCGTACCTAAAAAACCATGATGGTTAAACCTGGCCGATCAGGAGTGAAACAGTCACAATCTCTTTAACAAGTCATGCGAGCCGATGCCATATGATTTGTTCAAAAAAAAAAGAAAAAGAAAAGAATCGAAAAGAAAAAGCCCCCTAAGTCGAATCTTGCAAACAAGCGACTTAGGCAAAAATTAGGGCATCCCGCTGGACTTCAAAATTGAAGAAACTCAAAAGAGTTAGTCCAAGCAAAAGTCAGGGGAAAACGAAAAAACGAAAAAATGAAAAACGAAAAGCGAAAAAGGATTACAAAAGAAAAATCCTCAAACAAGAACGAAATCGTGTGGCTCCGGACGCCAAAAGACAAAAAGAGAGTGAATGTCACTTCGAAAAGTGTAATTTCTTGAACTGTCACTCAACCTTTGAAAAGAGAATGCTAAGGTCGAATTAGCTGAACGTAGGAGTGGAGAACATCAAGGAGAATGGGTGGGTTAAAATGAATTTTGAGCCTTTATCCTTTCCTTCTTAAACCGTGAACCTGACCACTTTACAACCTTTAAAAGTCCTAATTGAAATAGGTTTGTTTCGAAAGCATGCTTCAGTGAAGATCGCATCGGAACTTACTCCTAGAAAGAATTCCCAGTACAGCGTTGTATTAATATTGACATGTTGATGAATGATTTCATACATTTTATGTCATAAAATTTTCTCCAGTGAACAGGAATAGATTTTGAAAACTGGCATATGCATTGCATTTGATATGTCTTTTATGCAGAACAACTTGTTTTACTTACGAGTAAGCGCTTGACAGCGGGAAAGTTTCCACGATGGAAAGAGTTGATCAGGACAGAATGCAGAATGCCAGAATATTCCGGTGTACCGGGGCAAGCTATATCAAATGATCACAACATGGGAGTCGGCCATCCAGAAATCAGTTAATATGGGCCAATCAGGTCGAGATTCGGTAAATCTCTCGTAGCCAGAGGTATTGCTCCACGAACCAGCCAGTCAGGGGCAGGCCACCCTGAAAGCTCAAGAGCTACTCATGCTGAGAAGGCAGTTAATCAGAAGCACCTCTTCAAGGTTTGAAATGCTAAGGTAGTACACGTCAAACCAGTAGAAGTATAGAAAGTACAAACCTCCTTGCAAGAGAGTTTTGCAGAGATCCCACGGGCTGGGGCAAAATCGGAAACGACGGAGTCGTCCCTATCCATATCATCAGAGCCAGATAAGCAAGGATGAATCCTTTTGTGATGCTGATTCTGGGGCAAGCCGTCTCAAGTTTGTCTCATGGCAAGATTGCCTTATCCGCGAGTTAAACTAAGCCGGGGCAGTTCCTCAAGCAGGTGTATTTTCGCCCCAGTCAAAGTTGAGCGTCGGAGAATCGGGTCGTCACCCTTATCAAATAACTTGAAACTTTCATGGTCCAGTATTGTCTGGCTAACCCTCAAATCAGTTCTAGTCCAGTATATGCCAGAATGTTGAACCAATCCCTGCCTGGTCCCTTCTTTTGGAAGTTCACTGTTTAACCAGTCCTCGTACGGAAAACACAGTTGCAAAGTCCAGTCCTGTCTGATCTCCCTACCCGAAAATCAATCCTGTTTGATATTCGAGCCAGATATCCAGTCCCTGTCTGATATCATAATCCGGAATCAGTCTTGTTTGATCTCCCTACCCCAAAGTCAATCCTGTTTGACATTCAAGCCAGATATCCAGTCCCTGTCTGATATCCATAATCCGGAATCAGTCTTGTCTGATCTCCCTACCCGAAGTCAATCCTGTTTGATGTTCGAGCCAGATATCCAGTCCCTGTCTGATATCCATAATCCGGAATCAGTCTTGTCTGATCTCCCTACCCAAAGTCAATCCTGTTTGACATTCGAGCCAGATATCCATAATCCGGAATCAGTCCTGTTTGATCCCCAAACCCGAAGTCAATCCTGTTTGATATTCGAACCAAATATCCAGTCCTTGTCTGATATCCATAATCCGGAATCAGTCCTGTCTGATCCCCAAACCCGAAGTCAATCCTGTTTGATATTTAAACCAGATATCCAGTCCCTGTCTGATAACCATAATCAGGAATCATTCCTGTCTGATCTCCCTACCCGAAGTCAATCCTGTTTGATATTCGAGCCAGATATCCAGTCCTTGTCTGATATCTGAAACCAGAAATCCATGCTTATACCGGAGATTATTTCTTGTCTGACGACTTAACCTGTGATACCAATTCTTGCCTGGTGGTTCACCCATGAATGCTAGTACCTGTCTAGTACTTCCCCATTTAAATCCACTCTCGTTGGTAACCTTACGTTCGAGGTTCAGCTCCAGCTTGGAAAACCGTTTCAGAATACAGTGTTTGTCTGGCCTGCCATTCTTTTGGAGATTAATCCCCGTTTGATAAGCCCTCGACCGGAAGTCAGTCCGCGTCTGACCTGCTCTATTAAAATCCATTTCTAGACTGATGTCCAAGTGGTCCATTCTCCCCGACAGGATGATTCCTTCTTCCCCAGCAGGTTCAGTCGTGTTTCCCCACAAAATCTAAACATGAGACTATGAGCATTAATATGTCTTCCCAAACGGAGATAGATTCTCCCCAACCAGATGTATCCTTGGAAGGATCATCATTTCCCCAGCTGAGTCATACGCAGAAGTGCATACTCATTCCCAGCATTGGGTCAATGTGCAGTTTTCCCGTAGAAGACTATCAGCAAGTGTTTAGCTCCCGATAATTCAGACTGAAGTCTCCAGGAGAGTTGAAATTCTCCACAGAGTTGTATTCTCCCCGGCAGGTAGGATTTATTCCAATGTCTGGTTGCACGTCCTTAGCCGAGTTTGTAGTTCCCCAAGAGAGCCGAGTCCTTGGAAGCCGTTCAAGCCGTTATTGGTTCTCCCCAGTAGAGTGTGAATATATGTTGTTGTACTTCCCCATCGAAGTCCGTATCTCCAGGAAGATCCTATTTGCGAAGGCCGTGCAGTTTATTTCTTTGATTGACATCGTTTCCTCAGCAGTTTGTTGTTTGTATACCCCGTTGAGCAAGTTCAAGTTCTTGTAGAACTTTGTCCCCTGCAGAAAGTCATCTGAAGTGCGTTTCCCCAAGTTAAGTCCAATTGAGATTGATGTGATTTCTTCTCCACAGCAGGATGATTCCTTCTCCCCGCCAGAGTGGTTCTTTTTCCTTGACAGGAGGATTTTCCCTTCAGCATTTATTTTACTGATGGGGTCATAACATTTTGCATGATTGCATAGCATCTACCCTAGAACGCGTAGCATTTCCACCGTGTGGAGCATTATGCCATTGTCAAACATATGCATGTGAAACATGAGCTAGGTCGTCACCGTTCCTGTTTTGCAGGAGTTCCTCAGCGAAGCTGTTTGCTCAGGATGATTCTTGAGTTCCTCAGAAGAGTTGTTTGTTCAGGATGATTCTTGAGTTCCTCAAAAAAGTTGTTTGCTTAAGATGATTCTTAAAATCCCCAGTGAAGTCGCCAGAGTTGTTTGCTCAAGATGATTCTTAGATTCCCCGACGGAGTTGTTTGTTCATGATGATTCTTGAATTCCTCAACAGAGTTTATTCGTACAGGATGATTCCAAAATCCCCGAAGCAGAGTTACTTGATAGTTCTCCAGAATCCCCAGCGGAGATGTGTCATCCCCATCAGGTTTTGAACAGAGAAGTTGAAATTTCCTTGAAGACTTGATGATTGAAGTCCGACAGCAGTGCCAAACTCCCCCTGACTTACTGATGAAGTCCAACTGTGATGTTGAAGTAGTTCTCCCAGCTGACACAGAGTGCCTGACGGCAAAAGTTTAGATATCCCTATGAGTTCATGAGTGATTAAGGATTCTATTTCCAACTTACTGACAAAGTCCGGCTGACGCCTGAGAATTTCTTTGAATGCCCGACGACATAATTAACTCAATTGTCAAAAGTTACTAATAACCTGATGAGTCCCGAGGAATTCTTCTGCTGCCGTGCCGCAGAATGCCTGACAGCAATATCAGCTATGTGTCACCAATTACCGTGTAACCAGTAATCCCTTGATGACTTGAGGAATAAGCTGCAGTGAAATCTGATGATCATCCTGACGGAGATTTGGGCCAGTTTCCATGCAACTGCCATTTTAGACTTCAAAGATTGTCCTACCAATCAGAGTATCATTTACTTGTGCGGTTGGCAAATTTCCGGTTACCATGTAACCGATTCCCCAGCAAGTTGCCGTGCAACTGTCATTTCTGATTTCGAAGATGTTCCTACCAATCAGAGTATCATTTACCTGTGCAGTTGGCAAGTCACCAGTTACCGTGCAACCAGTAATCCCTTATTGACTTACTGATGAAGTCTGACAAAGATATTGTCGAGCGTTTCTAGCGACCCGATGAGTCCATGGGCGGTGATAAGGAATTCTTCTGCTGTGGCGCAGAATTCCCGACGGAAAAATCTGCCATCCTTCACCAGTTACCGTGTAATCGGTGATCCCTTGATGACGAAGATCCACAGCGAAATTAGACGATCATCCTGACGGAGATTTGAGATTAATCATCCACCAGCAAGTTGCCGTGCAACTATCAATATCAGCTATCCTTCACCAGTTACCGTGTAACCAGTGATCCCTTAATGATTTGAGGACGAAGTGCTACAATGAAATCAAATATGTCAGATCAGTAATTCTCCAGCTAGTTGTCGTGCAACTATTATTTCAGTTTCCGAAGATTGGTCCCCATCAGAGTATCGTTTACCTGTGCGGTTGGCAAATTTCTGGGTTTATTGGTATTTAACCGTCTTTTACCTTAATTGTTTGAAAGTCGTTCGCTTCTCACCCAGTCAGGTCCAAGCTGTTTGAATAGGGGCAGATGTTGCACCCCAAAATTTTCCCAACCTTTTCTTTACCTAGCTTGTGTTTCATTGCATTCATTTTAGCATTTTCATTTGCATTGCATTGACATGTGTGCAGGAGATCAAGAGTTATGACTACCAATCAAGGGCTACACAAGGCTATGAAGCTAGCTAAGAACCTTATTCAAGTGTTCAAGGGTCGATATCCACACCAGAGAAGTTAAAGATCCCCAGAGAGAGTGGTTGAAGCCAAATGTGTATATCTCTTAACTTGAGAGTTGTGGGAAGCCATCAGATGATTCTGAAGCTATGAAGTTGGACTTCGAACCTTGAGAGATCTCTTAATAAGCATTGAAGATCATTTTGAAGCCTAGACAGGTCATTATGCAAAGGATATGAAGTATAACCAAGATTGGTACAACTAGGGTTTCATCTAGTCAACCCTAGGATAACTGATGATTTGAAGAAGGTTGAGACCTAATTCCAAGGCCATGTGATCATGGATTGATTTATTAAGATGCCCAAGGGATGATTCCAAGGTCAATTCATCATGAATCAAGAGTGTGAGGAGTTCCTAGGCTAGGGTTGCTATGCTTGACAGTGTAAAATCCCCTAGTTTAGTGCCTAACTTCAAGACCACATAACTCAAGATGTGATTTTCATCTCACCTTGACCCCAACATGATTGTTGTAGATCATGATTATAGCTTTAATTTGAGTACTAGAAGTCCTTGATAGGGTTTATAGAACTCAAGTTATGAGCCAGATAAGTTACAGGTCATCTGAGGCATGTGAATTTGGAGCTTGAAAGTCAACCAACTTGCATGACACTTTTTCCCTAGAAGGATGATTCTCATGAACTTTTGGCAAACATGAATGTTGTTCCTTATCTTTTTAGATTTCTAGAAAGTACTAGAAGTCCATGATTGGATTTTTAGAACTCAAGTTACAAGCTTTACAAGATAAGGGTATTTTGGGAATTTGGGATTACAAGTCATTTTTGGTTATAGGTCAATTTCATCAACTTAGGCACCTCAAATGGACTTTTGATCAACTTGAAAGTTGTTCAAAATTGTGTTATTTGTCTAACCATGACCAAAAGATTCATTGATATGGATTGAATTGAGAAGTGTATGAAGAAAAATTTGAAAAAAGATTATAAAAGACATTAAGAAAGGAAAAATTCAAAATAAATCATAAGTGTTCAAAAAATGACAAGTTGGTACATATTTTGATTGGAAATAACATTTTGAACACAATGACATTGCTAGAATTTCAATTTGACTCATATTTCATGGACTTTCTTTTGGTTTCTTCATGATGAAGTAACACATCAAAGATTGACCATTGGATGAAATTAAGGGTGCAATCTGATCCATTCACCTTCATCAAGTCACAAGCAATGAGTATGAAGCTTCCTGAAGCTAAAATAGAGCAGAATTACACGACTTCCATGTTAGAGTTTAGAAGAAAAAATTGAAAATTGGATTGATCAAATTGGGCTTCCAATGGGCCTGATAATTATCCAAACACATCATATATAAGTTCAGGATCCATTTCAAATCGTTTTTTGGTTAGCATTTGGTGAAGAAAACAGTTATGGCAGTTTGAGTTTGAAGCTTCCAAAGTGAAAATCGTTTTTGCAATCCAGAGCATTTTCAAGAAGAATTGTGGATTTCCATAGCACCAACAAGCTTCAGTGAAGGTTTCTGCACATTTTGGCATCAAGATTCGCACGCAAACACCTTCAATTTCAAGCTTCTTTTCAGGTTTGTTCACTTTAAAATTCCTCTAGTTCTAGGCTGATTTAGAATGAATTGAGCATGTGGTTAGGATGTAGGAGAGACCTACATCGTTTTAGGATCAGAGTTATGGAGTTTTGTGATGATTCTTGATTGGATGACATTTCTATTGAGCATCGTATCTAGCTGTTCTTTGAGAGTTAGCAAGAATCAAATAGGTCAGGATGATCCTTGAGAGGTGAGGAAGAGTTTTGTGTAGTTAATTTGGAGTTTGATGACACTTGTGGAATTGATGATTTTTCTGTTGAGCATCGTGTTTGATTATTCATGGAGAATTAGGGTAAATGGATGAGAGATTCATGATCAGTGAGAAAATCTGAGCAGAACAGTATAGGTTTCATGGTTTTTGGCCAGGTTTGAATCCAGAGCATTGTTGCTCTCGTCGGAGAAGACGGTGGATCTCTTCTCCGGCCACCGCAAACCATTTTCCCTCTTTGTATCAGTTCAAATAAAGAAGAAAGGTCTGAAACCGTTGGATCCGTTTGAATTCGTGGACTTGGTCTTAGCATCCAACGGATAAGATTTAGTCTGGCTAGGTCTTCGTGAGTTGGCAAGACCTGGAGCCTTAGATCAGCATACTTTTCCAATGAATGGGTATGATTAGACCATACCGTATACCCCAGTCAACTGAACCACACCGTGCCCATGATCAAAATGCATCGTTTAAATAAATGAGGTGACACGCGCTTAGCCTTTAGATGTGTAGACTGGTAATCTGATCCAAGGGCTGTGATATTTTCTGAATTCTTGTAATCTCTTTTAATCATTTTCCATTTCTTTTAATTGATTTCTTCATCTAAAATTCATTTTTAATAGCAATATTGATCAGAAAATTATGGAAAAAATATGTGAGTGATCCTTGTTTAATTTCTGATTTTTCTATGCTTTTGGATTTTATTTTAGTGTTGTTTTCAATTTAATGTCCATTTTTCTATTTTTAATAGTTGATTAAAAATGCATAAAATGACTAGTTTACTTGCTGATTTTATTACTAGCTCATGCTTTAGAAGTTGATGCTGAAATTTTGCATGCTGGTTATAGACTCCTTGATAGGTTTGGGTGATTTTTATTGCATTTTTTATATGATTCTAAGTAGGAGTTTGAGATAGATCTTTAGGAGCATTCCTTGATGGATCCCCTTTAGCACACCTTTTGAGTTTGGATTTTATTAGAACCTTTAGGATTAGGTTTTGCCCCTAGTTTTTGTACCATAGATTCTTAACCCATGTAGGATAATATAAGATTTTCCTTAAGATTT
The DNA here is from genome assembly GCA_963859935.3 of Lathyrus sativus. NCBI lineage: Eukaryota > Viridiplantae > Streptophyta > Magnoliopsida > Fabales > Fabaceae > Lathyrus > Lathyrus sativus. The sequence goes on from OZ012740.1 coordinate 287,448,889, forward strand.
TTAGAATTGATTTTCTATTATTCCCCCATTTTGCAAGTTGCTTATGGTTTAGGTGACCCTAACTAGGATAACTTCATAGATTAGTCTTTTAAGTGACCATTAGATGATTCTAAGTTTCATATCCTTTCTTGATAGAATAATACTTAGGTAGATACCTCATTGGAACCTTGTTGAAGCCTTGATAGAGCTTTTTGATTCCCCTAGTTTAGGTGATCCTTGTAGCTAGTCTTTAGGGTTTCTTAGAAGTTGATGTGGTGCCTTCTTTCCCCTATGTGATTTCTTCCCTGGGCTTTGCCCTATCCTCTTTCTCCAAGTCTTGAAGAGGAGCCCTCCTGGGAGAGCCTAATCCTTCCTTAGGTTAGATTATGTGCATTCCTCATGAGGTTGAGCCTTGAATTGACATTCATCAATATGGTACATTCCTTTGGTTTGTACTATCTTTCTCATTCAAGTCTTGATGAGGAGCCCTCCTGGGAGAGCCTAATCCTTCCTTTGGTTGGGTTCAATGTATTTCTCAGGAGGTTAAGCCTTGGATTGACATTCTTGGCATGGTATATTCCCTTGGTTTATATACTGTCATCCATCTCAAAGTCCTTTTCTTAGGATCCCTCTTGGGAGAGCCTAATCCTTCCCTTGGTTGGATTCTGTGCATTCCTCAACAGGTTGAGCCTGAGATGGACATTCTGTGTTGATACACTTTAACCAGATACCTTAGATTGATATCTAGGACTGCTAACCAGTCTTCTCTATCCTATTGACATATGATCCCTCTTGGGAGAGCCTAATCCTTCCCTTGGTTGGATTATGTGCATTCCTCAAGAGGTTGAGCCCATGATGGACTCTTGTGTTGACACACATCCGACTTGATGTAGCCTGGGATGACTTCCCTGTTGCTCATTTTGGTTTCTTTCTCTTCCTTGTTTGATTTGCTTGATGCATTAGAATAAGTTCATATATAGACTATTTTAGGCTAGGTGCATGACTGCATTAAGAGGTTGAGTGGGTCTCCCTCTGCTTGCTTGCATTAAAGGTTGAGGTGATCCTCCCCTTGCTTGTGTGTTGTTTTTCTTTTTATCTGTGTGTTTGCATTGAAAGGTTGAGTTGGGCTCCCTTTGCTTGTCTGTTTTGATTGTTTTCTTTTTGCTTGATTGCTTAGAGGTTGAGTGAGTCTCCTTCTGCTTGTATTGCTACATTGCATGTGCATCTTTATTGTTTGGCTTTGCTGTTATCTGCTTTAATGATTTTTGCAGTCTGTTTTCCATTTCCCATTAACATGATCCCGTAGGACTCTCACTTCCTTTGATAAGGAAGTGATGATAGAACTTTAGGTTGAAACCTTTGCATGATAATATATAGGAGTTCCCTGTTTCAAAACTCAACCATAGGATGAATCCTTGGCATGACAACATTAGGGCTTGATAGTTTCCCTGTAGAGTTCGTTCTCTTCTCTCTCTAAAACAACAGTAAAAAACGTAATAAAGGCAAGTTGGTACAAGCGCGTTACGAGCCTTAAGCCACTTGGGAAATGATAATTGAGCGGTCTCCTCTCAATCGTCTAGAGTGTTTAGTATACGTCCTTTAGACGATATGTGATGCATTCATTCCCAAGTCATAGTCTCTAGAGCTGTACGAACTACAGACGTCCATAAAAAAACACTTCTTCCGTAAAAGACAGAAAGAAAATCTCAAACCTCTTTTTGCCCCGTGGGCCCTTAATCAGGAAAACGTTTCAGAAAAAGAGTGTCGTTAACTCTCAGTTCTACCGCAAACGGTAACGCACGAGTCTCTGACGAGCGAGCTGCATACACCAAACTGCTGGAACTGTCTGTTAACCCTACTCGGAAAAATAGATGAATCTAACCCCCGTAAGCCGTATTATCCCGAACTACATAAGCTCTGATCTCTCATATTTGTTGAGAGTACGTAGGCACAATACTGACGTATTGGCGAGCCACCTTCCCCCATCCGTTACCCGTAGTTAGCCGAACTACGTTGACTCTAATTTCTCGTTCTCTGACGAGAATACGTAGGCACGAAGCGCGATGCTTTGCCGAGTCATTTTCTTTTCTTTTCAGACCAGCCTTGATAGGTAGATAGATAAACCAACCCGTCAGATAAACACAAAAGTGTGGATCCCGTTGAGTACAACGGACGTGAGGGGTGCTAATACCTTCCCCTTGCGTAACCGACTCCCGAACCCAGACATGGTTGCGATGACCTTGTCTTATACCTTTTTATCAGGTTTTTTCCGATTGTTTCCTTTCCCTTTCTGTGGGATAAATAACGAAAGGTGGCGACTCTTCTGTTTTTCCGGCACCTTATTTTCGCGGTAGCGACAATGACTACCTTTCCAGTCTGTTTCGAACGGTTGAGAGGATGTTGGATCTGAGGATTGTCGACTCTGGGGACCGATCATTTGGAAGTCATCTAAGTGAGGCCACTTTGTTAGACTATAATGCCAAACCAGAAATGGTGAACGTATCATCGTTTCTCGAAAGTCTGTGACGCTGATGACCGCATAGGATGCCAGGCCTTATCAGAGATAGGTTCATACCTGTGAGTGGGGAGGGTTATGCAGGAAATTTTGACCTTCAACCTACCCGGTTTTCTCGTTAGTGTGAACTTTTGGTCCTTGATACAGTGGGTCCTTATATCAGTGTTGTGTTATGTTCTCTCTAAAGCGAAGCGGTGGTTCTTCTCAGTCAACAGTACAACAATCTTGATCCCCTGTTGCATTTGCATTTAACATTGACATGTATTTATGTTGCAGGTGTATATTTTCCTCTCGATTCTAGTGAGCTTATTCCACTTCTGACATGGAGCCCAGTTTGAAGAAGACTGTTGTGTACAAGTTTCCTACTCCTGACATAGCACCTCTGCTCAGTTTGATTTCTGTTGCTGATCGTAATGTGATGGAAGATTTCAAGAAGTCATATGGGAAGCTCTTGGGTTGTGTCTGCAAATCTTTAGTATTTGAGTTGGGAGGTCTTCACACCTTGCTTCAGTTCTATGATCCACAATTGAGGTGTTTCACTTTCCCGGGTTATGTGTTGATGCCTACTTTGGAGGAGTTCCTATTCTGGATCAGATGCCTTTTTATCATACTGAAGCTAAACCTAATTTTACTAAGCTTGCTAATGCTAATGCTCTTCATCTAGATGCTTCAGAGTTAGAAGGGAGGTTGGTTAGAAGAAATGGGATGCCTGGATTTCCATTATCTTTCTTGGTTGGTAAAGCTCAACACTTTGCGAAAGAGGGTTGTTAGATTGTCTTTAATGCCATCTTAGCTCTGTGCATATATGGTGTAGTTTTGTTTCCAAATATTCTTGACTTTGTGGATTTGGATTCTTTCCACATTTTCATCTCAGGAAATCCTGTGCCTACACTTCTGGGAGATGTTTATCATTCTGTGCATTACAAGAATGAGAACTGGAGGGGAAAGAATGTGTCTTGTTGTGTACCTCTTTTATACAGATGGTTTGTGAGTCACCTTCCCAAGGTTGGTCCTTTTGTTGACACTGCAGGTATCTCTGAGTGGTCAAAGAGACTTATGGGCTTGACTTCTAAGAACATCGTATGGTTTGACAGAGATCAGTTGGGCACAGAGATTATCTTTAACTGTGGTGGTTTTCCTAACGTCCCGTTGATTGGAAGGATAGAAGGTATTAATTACATCCCAACTCTTGTAGTGAGTCATTTTGAGTAGGCTCTGAGGGAACCTTCGAAGGAAGAGGAAACACAGGAATCTCTATATTTCACTGGCTTGCTTGAGAATGAGACCCAGATCAGAGTGGAGAAAGCTTGGAACAAGATTCACCGTAGAGGGAAGGTTTCTTTGGGTAAGAGCAACAATAGAGCTTATGAGCCTTATATGGTTTGGATTCAAGAGAGAGCTAGGAGATTATTGATGCCATTTCCAGCTTGTGGGCCTTTATATCCTTTGATGATTGAGGAGCCGACTACTGTTGATATCCAGAGATATAATCAGCTATGGTTTGAGAAGGAGGAGTTGCGTAAGGCAAACGAGGAATTGGAAAAGGAGATTAATCAGCTCCGAAGTGAGAGAAATCAAGCCACTTTTTCATCTAAGAAGCAAACTGAATTGGTGAACAAGCTGGGTAGAGAGCTAACTACAGAGATTCACGCTCGAGAGCGTGTGGGCTTAGATCTGAAGAGCGTCAGTGATGTTCTTAGTTCCAAGAAGAAAGAGCTGGACAAAGCATATGTAAAGATCTCCAAGTTTAATGACCAATGGAATGCCATTCTAACTAACAACAAGGAGCGAGAAGACGAACTGTGATAATAGATTGCTAAGTTGAAGGCTCAGACCCAGGTGAGAGATGAAAAGGTTATAGCTGAATCCTCACGCCGACACGAAAGTGACTGCAGACTGAATGAAGCTCTTACAACCTTGGAGGACTATAAGTCAAGAGTTGATTTGAAGAGGCCCAAGCTTGAGGAGGCATTTGGTGAAGGCGCTTGGGAGGATTATACTCAGAGCTTGCAGAGCATCATTAGCCAGAGAGAGTTGCTCATCCAGGGGTTGGTAGCTAGGCCAGATCATTCAGATACAAGAGAGTTGTTGAAGGATTTCTAGGCCCACCATCATATTTGATGTTTTCCTCTCTTTGTAGTTTATTATTATGACGTATCTTGACCATCACCAAATTTGTTGGCTGAGGTCATTTTGATTCCGTTGTATTCAGTGTTGTGTTGTACATTGACTCTTGGATCTCATCTTATTTATGAGGAGTTTTCTATGCTTATCTGTTGGCTTCCCATTGTCTTGTTGTTCTCGCGGAACTAGAATCGAGTGGAAATTTTCCCTAACGCATATTTACATGTCTGCATACTGCATCATTTATCATTTTGCATCGCAGGTGCTCCGGAACCGTTAACCTTATCTCTGTGGTTTGTTCAGCTTGTTTCAGGATTGACAACCAAGTGACTCATTGCTACGCTACCAGGGGAAATCAACGCAGGATTATGGATCAGATTCAGGCTGAGCTTCAGGAATTACGTGACAGGATGGCCCAGTTCATGGATATGATGCAAGGGGTCGCCAATGGCCAAGAACAATTGAGAACTTTGGTGCAACCATTAATTGCTAGGGTTGACGGGAGTGTTTTCATGGTGGAACTGCTGCTGTTCCTCCTCAAAATGATAATGGTACTCCACATGCTAATATTGTTCCTACAGTTGATATCCCTCCGGGCGGAGGAAATTAGACTGGAGTTCATATTCCCAGACCTACGTGTGTTATGTATGGGAATACTGCCCCTCAGTTAGATGAGGATGATCAAGAGGATGTGTTCTCTATGAGGGATGTTGGTGCTGGTCTGCCATCTGACGCAGACAGGAGGTTTAAGCTGCTCGAGGAAAAGATGAAGAGTTATAAGAATCAGAATTCTATGGGGTTAGATATGGAAAATTTATGGTTGATCCCATATTTGAAGGTTCCTCTAAAGTTCAAAGTCCCGGACTTTGATAAGTATAAGGGGACAACCTGTTCGAGGGTTCATCTTCGTTCATACTGTCGCTACTGCGAAAATCGGCGCCGGCTGAACAGAAGAGTCGCCACCGTGCGTTATTTATCCCTCAGAGCGGGAAAGGAAACGCTCGAAGTAAACCTCGCAAAAAACGGGGAAAAGGTATGGTCATCGCAACCATAGCCTGGGTTCGGGAGTCGGTTACGCAAGGGGAAGGTATTAGCACCCCTCACGTCCGTCGTACTCGACGGGATCCACGCTTGTTTTCGGGTATGGATTGTTATTCTATCTAAACTATAGGTCAAGGGTTAAAAAGAAAATAAAATGAAAATAAAAATGACTCGGCAAAGTATCGCACTTTATGCCTACGTATTCTCGCCTGGAACGAGAAATCAGAGTCAACGTAGTTCGCCTACCTACGGGAAAGGAGGGGAAGGTTGCTCGCTAGGATATCGCATCCTATGCCTACGTACTTCCACACGGCATGGAAGATCAGAGCAAACGTAGTTCGGGCCACGTACGACACAAGTCTGTCCTTGATTGATTTTATTCCTTCTGAAAAAGGTTTTTCTGGTTAACAGTCCCAGCGGACAAAAATGACGTCTTGATGAGTTCACATTCTTTTACGGAAGAAGTGTCTTTTATTGTGTTTGAAATCTTATTGTGTTTTTCTGTTTGTTTTGAGAAAGAAAGAGACAGAACTCTAACCTACGGTTGCGAAAGGAAACAAACTAACCTAATGTTATCATGCATGGGTTGAGACCTAGTGTCTATCATGCTCCTCTCTTGCACAGAGAGAAACAGAGATCCTAAGGGATAGGCAGAAACAAAAACAATATCAGATATATACAGTAAAGCAATAAAATGCATGGATGCAACAACACAAGCGAGGCAAGGGAGTCCCACTCAACCTCGAACCTAGAAAACAATAGGCGAAAGTGAACAGGCTTCACTTTCAACCCAGCAGGGTAAACAGCAAACAATACAGTTCAGAAAACCAATCAATACATCAACAAATGAAATACAGCAAAAGAAACAGCATCAGCAGCTCTGAATCAACAACTGGTTTCAAGTAACCTCCAATCAGCTACAGGCTTCAACAAGCATCAATCTCCATCTTCATGGCCTTCAGACAAGGGCTTTGATCATCAGTCTTCCATCTGCAATGGCTTTTCTTCAAGCTCAAACCTCCAGGATGAGGGATCAGTCACAAGAGTGAATTGAGTGTTAAGCAATCAGCTGACTACCAAGGGTGGTGAACAGACTGCTTCTAACACAAGAGACATTTTCTCTCAAGAGTTCTATCTCATAGACACTACCACCAAGCCTTCCAAAGGAAGGGGGTGAGTGTCTTAGAGAGACTCTGAATCACAGAGAAGAATGGATGCAGACAAGGCAATCCATGTTTGAGAAACAAGATTTCTAATCTAGAGCTCTGCCTAGCTCCTAAACCCTAATCTCCTCAGCAACTGCTAGCAAGAAACTCCTCCTCAACTCTGACAGTTGATCTTCAGTCTTTGAATCTCCAATGGCTTCATCTTCACAAATCTTCAGCTTCCCCAGGGCCCCAGACAAACCCAATACCCATACAAACAATCAATAAACCCCAGAGGGCACACCACACCAAACAACAGATATACAGACAGTAATAATAGCAGTAGGGGAATCCTAACTGTTCTCTAAGGGATCTAATAACTACCCATAGCCCCTATAGTCCCATAACTAATCTATTCAAACCCTAAGTCCTAAGGGGAATGAAATCAAACTCCTAAGTTGTCACCTAAAACCCTAGTTTTGCTCATGATATTCAAACATCTATTAATCACCTAAAATTAACCTCTAAAAAATGGGAACTAAAATATTCCTACAAGCTTAATATCTCATCTAAACAATATGAAAAGAATGATCAAAGACATCAAAGCATGTGAGAGAACAAAAATCATAAAAATGATGCATGAAATGAATTATTTAATATGACATTTATTTAGAAAATATGTAAAAAATATGAAATAAAACTAAAAATGAAATTTTATTTTCCTATAATATTCTAGACATTTTAATGAAAATATTGTAAAAAGAATGGATTAAAAAGCATTTTTTATGAATTAGTTATGATTTTATGAAAATTGGTAAAATAAAATGGAATTAAGAAAAATAAAATGAATTAAAATGAGGGAGGGGGGTTAGAATAGTAACCACGCGCAGTTCAAAATCACAATGGGCCAACAACAGGGGGGTGCTGGTAGCGTTTTGAACAAGGCCCAGAATTACTCAGAATTAGAGACAATAAAAACACACGCTGGGGGGTGAGAATAGAATGGAAATCACGTTGCAATTGGTTTGGGCCTGAAAGCTGGGGGTTTGAATAGCATAACATCCTGAGGCCCGCCCGTTTCAATTAATGAAACGGTGCGTTTTGGCACCCAGGTCAATTCCCTCCATATTCTGAATTGAATCTCAGCCCTAGGATGGCCTCACAAGTCAAAGGTCCAACAACAGATAAACGGCCATGATTGCATCTTCTCCAATGGCTCTGTTAGAAACTAGGGTTTCACCATGAAACCTCCATGCACGAGCAAGTTCAACTCAACTGTTCTCCTTATCCAGGCCACGAATCACGATGCTATAAACATGAAAAACATGCTAAATCTCTCCCTCTTCAATCCTGTGGTTTTAATTCAATCTGAAACTCAATAAATCCCTCAACCCGATAGCATCAATTTCTGATCACCATGGAAGTGCACTGATATGCATCATGATAATTCTTCCTCAAACCTACCCTAATCTAACCTATAACTAAAGGTGATTAATCTGAGCTATCAACACAACATCCTAATGCACTAACCTAATGGATTCAAGCACTAACAGTTTGTTGCACCTGTCACTAACCATCACCAAATCGTTCCAAAATCATCTAACTTAATCTCCTAACCACCTAGATCAAGTCTACACTAATAAAATCATGTAAAACTAACTGAATTAAGCAAATCGAAGGAAAACTTACCTGATGTAAAACCTTGAGAACAGCTATGGAAGATGTGGATCTGAAGCTTCTAAGTGTTGAATCTTGATCAATCCTTGAGGAACTTGATTCTGTATGCAAGCTTTTGATGAGACTTGGCCAGAATTATGCTATCCACTTGAGATTGTGATTTTGATGATCTTGAGAAAAGCACTCGAAAATGGATGATAATCACTTGATCCTTGCTTCAATTCTGATCTATGATGAATATTGAATATGATTGGATTGATTTTGAGGAAGATTGATGAAGATTTTGGGGAATTGGAATGAAAACTTAATGAGAAAGCATGAGAAAAATTTGTGGAATTCTTGGTGCAAATGAGGCCAACCCTTGCCAAATTCATCTTTCATGAATATATAGACCCCAATGGTACATTCTAGATCCATCTTGCACATTCCCTTGTTTTCAAACTTTGGCTCATTTTGGATTATGTTTCTTAAAAGGTAAGCAACCATGGATAACTTCATTTTTTCCTTCTAAACTCAAAAAAGTGTGTGAACCATTGTTCTTAGAATTGTTTTTCCATTCAAAATCATATATTGGAAGTCTTCATTTGGACTTGTAAATCTCCCAAACCACTTTTCACTTTGAAATTATTCACTTTATAAGCCTTTTTAGTTCATATTTTGACCAATTATGTAACATCATGCTATGAGCTTCTCCAATAATTTGTGACCTTCTTTCTAGACTTAAAATCCCATTTGGAGCAAGTTTGATGTTGTAAGTTTTTCCATTTGAGGCCTCCTTGTATGAGTTTTGGGTATAGGTTAAAATGACCTGTAATTCACAAATGCCCAAAATACCCTTTGCTTGTCAAGACCATAAGTTGAGTTCTCCACATCATATGAAGGCATACCATACCATTCTAGAAAGCTAAGACAATGAGGAACAACTCTTATGTTGACCAAGAATTCATTTGAAATCTCCTTGAGGGGCAAAACTAGCTTGGAAGTCAAGTCACTTTCACAGACAAAAATTCAGACACCCCAGATGACCTGTAACTTGTAAGGACCATAACTTGAGTTCTATAAATCTCCTTGAGGTCTTCCACCACTCAAATTAAAGGTCTTGAGATCCTCTACAAGTTTCATGTTGGCCAAGAAGCCATTTGAATCTAGCATTTTGACTTATCTTGCTTGGAAATTTGACCTAAACTAGGGGATTTTACAGAGAAACCCTAATTTAGTAACTCCTCTTCTCCTTGATTTCTCTTGAATTCTCCTTGTCATATCTCCATATCCTTCTTTATATGTTCAATGATGATCCCCACATCTCTCCAATAGACTTGAATGCCCTCTTAAGTCAGTCAATTGACCTAGGGTTGACCTAGGGTTGACCCAGATGAAACCCTAGTTGACTGTCTTCCACTATAGCTCTTGTGCTTTCATCAATGACTTGCTTTCTTCTCCAAATGACTTTATAAATCTCTCAAGATGTCTAGATGCTCTCCATGCTTTCATTTCACAGCTCACAACCCTCTTGTTGATCCTCAGATACCCTCAGCTAGGAGATAGACCCAAGGCTTGATCTGCTGAACTCTTTGCTTTCAAATTCTTTCCTGATGACTTGAATAGGATGGAATTAGGATAATAACCTCTTGCTAGGCCTCTAGAGATGAAAATAATGATTGGTCCCCTGTTGAATGACTTGCTATGCTTATGCTATGTAGATGGTTAGTCTATGTACATGACTCTATATGCAAATGCTAATGATGATGAAACATAAACCAATTGAATAAGGTTGAGCAAATTTTAGGGTGCAACAGCTGCCCCTATTCAAGCGACTTGGACCCGATTGGGTGAAGAGCCCGGAGCCTTCAGACATTCGCGGTACGAGACGGTTGAATACTAGTGAAACCAGAAATTTGCCAACCGCAGAAATAAACTGCGCTCCTGCTTGAGGAATGACATTCGTCAGCTGAATCTGACTGTTACGATAACCCACTGATCTTGCGCGACCGTGCTGGGGATTGTCTTCATCGTTCTGAAGAGGATTCTGTCATAACAGATTGCTTGCTTGTCCATGCTAGGACTCTGTCTGTTGTCAATACGAAGAACTCTCAACTAGAACCTGTCCACGTTAGGACTCCACTTACTGTCAACCCAGGAAAATCCCGGCAACTCCGCTGGGGATAATTCATCTGCATTTCCGTAAACTGAATTGTCCACGTTAGGAAAAACTCTTCCACGTTAGGAGTAACGCTCTTATCTTTCCACGTTAGGAAGCAATCTTCTTTCCGCGTAAGGAGAACTACATCAATCTGTCCACGTAAGGACTCCAATGCCATTTGACATGTCCGCGTCAGGACTCCGATCTTTCCACGTAAGGAATACAACTTTCGGTTCTGAACCTGTCCACGTCAGGACTCACCTTTTCTTGCATCTGTCCACGTAAGGACCCCAATTTCTCCGCGTAGGGAATAAACCTCTTCGATCTGTCCGCGTCAGGACTAAACTCTCTTTCCACGTCAGGAATAATCCATTTCTTTCCACGTCAGGAATCAATCGATTTTCCACGTAAGGAATAAACTCGTCTTTCCACGTAAGGAAACCATTTTTCTTCCACGTAAGGAATGCTCTTGATATGTCCACGTAAGGGCTCTGATCTTTCCACGTAAGGAATACCAACTTCTTTCTGATTTGTCCGCGTCAGGACTCATTTTTCCACGTAAGGAATGCCATCTTAATCTGTCCACGTAAGGACTCTCTTCTTTCCACGTTAGGAATACTGTCATTTCCACGTAAGGAAACTATCTTCTGACACGTCCGCGTATGGACTCCATCTTTTCCGCGTTAGGAATCTCCGTCTTTCCACGTTAGGAATCACTTCTGTTGATAGGTCCGCGTAAGGACTACATCTTTCCACGTTAGGAATAATAATCTCTTTGATCTGTCCGCGTTAGGACACTGATCTCGTCTTGATTTGTCCACGTTAGGACTCAGGCGTCTTCGACTCACTGAGGAAATAAGACTTGTCCACGTAAGGACTCACACCTTCGACTCACTGGGGAAATATCCGCGTTAGGACCTACACTTTGCCAACAACACGAAGAAGGATAAATTTGTCCACGTCAGGATTCTTGTACCTTGTCATCACAAAGGACTACAAACTTGTCCACGTCAGGACGCACATTTCACCATTACGAAAAAAGATATCTGCCGAAAACAAAATGATCCACGTCAGGACACCAACACGGAGAGTAACCAATCTTTTGTCGACGTCATGACCTCCTTTTCTCCAAATTTCGAGAGACCGAATCTATCCACGTCAGGATTAACGCACCTTACCCATCCGGTAAAACAAACCTGTCCACGTTAGGACGCCCACTTCTGAAGAAATCCCGTCATTCTAGGAGTAAATGGTCCACGTCAGGACTTAATTCTTCAATGATCCTTACCCACAAACTGCTCAGCACTGACGTGACAGCGACTTCGAGATGAACTCTACTGGGGATGTCTGAAAACCAACTATCGGACGCCTGCTCTGAAATTCTGATTCATGCGACTCGTTGATGACAAACGAACTTTGCTTGGGAATAAGGAGATTCTTATCCTGGCCACTCTGGCTGGGGAAAATAAGATACATTTGCATAAATGACTCTGCTGGAGACAAAGAGAGTTTTATCACGATAACTCTGTGGGGGAATACCGCCGAAACTGACATTATCATTGAATATCTCCTGCCGAGATCTTGATTGTTTGGTGATTTATTTGAGCAAGAGCTCTCTCCACCTGAACTACTAGAGTACAGAAACTGCTTCAGCAAAATAAATGCTGGAAGGGTAACGCCGACTCGCCGGGGATATATCCTGATGCTACAAAATTATTCCGGCAAAATAAATACTGGAAGAGTGAAGTCGACCCTGCTGGGAAGTTGGGAACTCAAACCACACGTCTTGCTGAAGTAACCCCCTGCTGGGGAATATGACTTTGCTGAGGAATAGCAGATGCGCACAGCACGATCGGACTTTCTGCTGGAACGTGAACCGATATCACCAGTATCTCTGACAAAATAAATGACAGGAACCGCCATCAACTCTGCTTTGGAGAGTCTTGACCTTCGAATTCCGCTGGAAGAAAAGAACATTTGCTGAAAAGAGAACTCCGCTGGGGATGGGATGATTCTCTCGGGGAAAATTAACTGACTCCACTGGGGAAGAGTGCCTGACCCTACGGGGGGAGATGAACCTGTCTGAATACAGCCTTACGATCTTGGAATCGCCAAATTCTGCTAAGGACGGGTAACTTCTCTGGAGCACGTCCTTTGGATAAGCTACGGCTAGCTGGGGAATTCTATCCTTCTTCAGGAAGAACATGCATGACCTGCGTGGGGATCAAGCCTTTCACTATTGCAATCTTTTGATCACCTTCCTCGTACAGTTATGAAACCTGCAACAACACAAACAAAGCACGACAAGCCTATGCAATCCAAATCGATTCAGGTTAGTGACGTTACACTCAGTTAATTCAAAGCTTTAACAATTGTTGGCAAGGGCCAGTGATGTTATACTCATGCTAGCTTCAATAAACTTAGGCGTTTTATCATGCGCAAAACAGTAAAGAACAGGCATCAAGTACTGAATAACACATTTTCATTGATTGGGCCCCTGAATGGGCGGAGTTTTTGTACACGGGATGTAACTCCTGAAAAGAGGAAGCTACACAAAGCAAATATACAAGTATGCAAGTATTCACAAGAAGCATAAATATTGACAAATTAAATTTTGTACACATGTCGGCAACTGGATGCAGATGAACACCACGAACTGATCCTCCCATGACTCGTCCGACTCTTATACTTTTCCCGGTATCCCTACTTCTGAAGAGGTTGTATTCGATAACTAATTCCTCAAATATATTCTCCCGCATAGATGCTCATTGAATTCGAATTCGGACCGCAGTCATTTGCTTTTCAAATCCCTAACTTTTGCGTGAACCGCCCTTTACGGGTTTTCAGTTCACCGGGATACCCCTTTTTGCCGAAGCCGCCCAGTGTAGGTTTTCAACTTCGCGGGTGTACATTTTTTCAATTTTATCCCTAACTTTTGCCCGAACCTTTCATTCTGTTTTTGGTTCGCCAGGATGCCCCATTTTTGCCTGGACTCTCTTTTTTTTGTCCAGCGGGTCTATTTTAAGCAAAGTATTTTTTAACTGCGTCCGAATTCACAGGTGATGCAAAGTCGTCCCCGTCCATGGTGGACAACAATAAAGCTCCTCCTGAAAAGACCTTACTGACAACGTATGGCCCTTCGTAGTTGGGGGTCCACTTGCCCCTGTGATCTGCTTGCGGCGGGAGAATCCTTTTCAGCACAAGGTCGCCCGTCTGAAAGCTTCGCGGAAGTATTTTCTTGTCGTACGCTTTCTTCATTCGTCTTTGATACAAACGACCGTATGCCAGAGAAGCTAGCCTCTTCTCATCCATCAAACTCAGTTGGTTCAATCTGTTCGTTACCCATTCTGCCTCGTCCAGCTGAACGTCTCGCAATACCCTCAGAGAAGGGATCTCAACTTCCAATGGTAGTACCGCTTCCATTCCGTATACCAACGAGAATGGAGTTGCCCCGGTTGATGTGTGTACCGTCGTACGATAACCGTGCAAAGCGAAAGGTAGCATTTCATGCCAATCTTTATAAGTCACCACCATTTTCTGGACTATCTTCTTGATATTCTTATTGGCCGCTTCGACAGCGCCATTCATCTTGGGTCGGTAAGGGGAGGAGTTGTGATGTTCAATCTTGAAATTCTGACAGAGCTCCTTCATCATTTTGTTGTTCAGATTAGAACCATTATCCGTGATTATCCGCTCGGGAATCCCATATCGGCAAATGATATCTCTCTTGATGAATCTAGCCACCACTTGCTTCGTTACATTTGCGTAAGACGCTGCTTCCACCCACTTGGTGAAATAATCGATTGCTACTAGGATGAACCGATGCCCGTTAGAAGCCGTCGGCTCAATCTTTCCAATCATATCGATTCCCCACATCGAGAATGGCCATGGAGATGACATCACATTCAGAGGACTCGGAGGCACGTGTATTTTGTCAGCATAAATTTGGCACTTGTGGCACTTTCTTGCAAATTTGAAACAATCAGTTTCCATCGTCAGCCAAAAATAACCTGCCCGCAGCAGTTTTCTCGTCATAGCATGCCCACCAGCATGCGTACCGAATGCACCTTCGTGAATTTCCTCCATAAGAAGCTTGGCCTCTTTTTCATCTACACAACGCAACAACACCAAGTCGTGGTTTCTTCTGTATAAGACGCCATCCGGGTTCAAATAGAAATTACCCGCTAATCTCCTGAGAGTCTTCTGATCTTGACTGGATGCCCCAGCCGGATACTCTTTATTCTTCAGGAAATTAAGGATATCAAAATACCACGGTTTGCCATCAGACGCTTCATCAATAGCAAATACATAAGCTGGCCTGTCCAACCGAGAGATAGTGATTTGGGGAGTTTCGTTCCAGAAATTGACCTTGTACATGGAAGACAAAGTGGCAAGGGCGTCAGCCATTTGATTTTCTGCCCGCGGCACATGATGCAATTCAACTTTGTCGAAGAAAGGCAACAACCTCCTTGCATAATTCATGTAATGTATCAAATTGGGCTGCCGTGTCTCCCATTCCCCTTTGATCTGATTCACCACTAGAGCTGAGTCTCCGTATACGTCTAAATGTTTGATTCGCAAATCAATGGCTTCTTCGAGCCCCATTATACAAGCTTCATATTCGGCCTCATTGTTGGTAACAGCAAAGGTCAATCGGGCAGTAAACGGGATGTGCGACCCGTGCGGCGTAGTGATAATTGCCCCTATTCCGCTACCGTAAGCATTCACAGCTCCATCAAATATCATCTGCCATTTGGACCCCGGCTCTGGTCCTTCGTCTGGTAACGGCTCTTCACAATCCTTCATCTTGAGATACATGATATCCTCGTCAGGAAAGTCAAATCTCATCGATTGATACTCTTCAATAGGCTGCTCCGCCAGATACTCAGACAACACACTCCCCTTTATTGCCTTTTGCGAGACGTATTGAATATCGTACTCAGTCAAGATCATCTGCCACCGGGCAATTCTACCTGACAACGCCTGCTTTTCGAATATATATTTGATCGGATCCATCTTCGAGATGAGCATGGTTGTATGATTCAGCATGTACTGCCTCAAACGCTTGGCGGCCCAGGCTAGCGCGCAACAAGTTTTCTCCAGCATTGAGTATCGAGATTCACAGTCCGTAAATTTCTTACTCAGATAGTAGATCGCATGCTCTTTTCTCCCCGTCTCGTCGTGTTGACCGAGAACACAACCCATGCTTCCCTCAAGAACCGTCAAATACATTATCAAGGGTCTCCCTGCCACTGGGGGTATCAAAATAGGAGGCTCCTGCAGATACTTCTTTATTTTATCGAACGCCTTTTGACAATTATCGTTCCACATTACAGCTTGATCTTTCTTCAACAGCTTGAATAATGGTTCACACGTGGCCGTTAGGTGAGATATGAACCGAGCAATATAGTTCAACCTCCCTAAAAACCCGCGCACCTCTTTCTCTGTTTTAGGCGTCGGCATTTCGTGAATCGCTTTTATTTTAGCAGGATCGACCTCTATTCCTCTTTCGCTTACTATGAACCCCAGGAGCTTACCCGATCTCACCCCGAAGGTGCATTTATTAGGGTTCAGCCTCAGCCTGAACTTCCTAAGTCTTTTAAACAACTTCAACAGATTCACCAGATGCTCTTCCTCCGTCTGGGATTTGGCAATCATATCGTCAACATAAACTTCAATCTCTTTATGCATCATGTCATGAAAGAGAGTCGTCATCGCACGCTGATATGTTGCCCCAGCATTTTTCAAACCAAAGGGCATCACTTTATAGCAAAATGTTCCCCAAGGCGTTATGAAAGTAGTCTTCTCCATATCCTCTGGCGCCATTTTAATTTGATTATAGCCTGAAAAGCCATCCATGAAGGAGAATACAGAGTATTGAGCAGTATTATCCACTAACACGTCAATGTGAGGAAGTGGAAAATCGTCTTTTGGGCTTGCTTTATTCAAATCTCTATAATCCACGCACATTCGAACCTTGCCATCTTTCTTTGGCACTGGCACGATGTTAGCAACCCATGAGGGATACTTCGTCACAGCCAGGAAACCAGCGTCCCACTGTTTCTGAACCTCCTCTTTGATCTTCATTGCCATATCTGGGCGAGTTCTGCGAAGTTTTTGTTTGACAGGCGGGCAGTCTTCTTTCAGTGGCAGACGATGCACAACCATATCTGTATCGAGCCCTGGCATATCTTGATACGACCAAGCGAATACATCATTATACTCTCGGAGCATTTCAACCAGTTTTCGCTTGATATCACTCTGCAGTGCGGCTCCGATACGAATATTTTTCTCAACCCCTTCCGACCCCAAATTGATAATTTCGATAACCTCGTCGTGAGGCAGAATGGCTCTTTCCTCTTGCTTCACCAACCAAGACAGTTCTTCAGGAACGTCGCTATCTTCGACAACCTCTTCTTCGGTCTGGAATACCGGGTGCTCGAAGTCGGGACGAGTCATAGGTGGTTCAAGGATGTCATCTGAAAATGTTATCCTGCAAAAGAAAGGGTTAAGTGCTTCAAAATGCGTATAAAGCGGATAACCACGTTGCCATTTTATTGAAAAATACAAAACAAGAAAGACAGGGATTACAGTATTTGCACATGAAAAAAACGCCGTTTATTTAATGATTAACGAAGCAATGTTTATAACAACACAGCCCTAAGCAAATCCTGATACCCCGGGCAAGACATCAGATTATTCAACAATTAATAAAGCAAAGCATTACTGTTTAAAAGTCACAGGAACAAGCTCCTGAATAGACCAGTTGCACAGTCCTTGTCCTGGCGTGCTTGGCTGAATCCAGGCATCCATATCACAGTCGCTGTCCCCTTCATCGGACTCTGAAGCAGCATTGACAGATTCATGGCATACTCCACTGGCAGAGATGGTGATTGACTTTCTGAAATGAGGGGCCCCCACAGAAGGAGTTGATGACGACGGTCGGTACCCCAGTCCGAACCGGTCCATTTTCACCGGAATGTCCAATACTTTGCCCCAGCCCGTGGCTTCTCCTGCCTTCACTAGCGCTTGGGCCTCTTTATATGAAGAAACAGCTATCTCTGGTACTTTGCTTGGCCCGGGACCCTTGTCCTTAATGCGCAAACCTTCGAATGCCTGGCATGGCGTCTCGTGGATCTCCCCGTCGACTTCCACATATTTGAACGAAGAAAGATGGCTGACCAGGATGTCTTCTTCTCCGCACACGGTGACTACACTGTCTCCGACCATATACTTTAACTTCTGATGCAGGGTAGACGTGACTGCCCCCGCCCCATGAATCCAAGGTCTTCCCAGCAAGCAGCTGTACGCAGGCTGTATATCCATGATATAAAACTCCGTTGCAAACACTTCCGGCCCCACTTGCAGAGGCAATGTAATCGATCCGAAGACTGTCCTCCGCGTGCCGTCAAACGCTCTGACTACCAAATCACTTGGTGTGCACAAAATTCCTCGAACATCCAGCTTCATCATAGCCTTCTTAGGCAGCACATTCAAAGACGACCCGGTGTCAACCAATACGTGCGACATTGTCGACCCTCTGCACTCAACAGATACATGTAATGCCATATTATGATCCCTTCCTTTCGGAGTCAAGTCAAAATCAGTAAAGCCCAGACTGTGGCCTGCATTTACATGTGCCAATACTCCTTCTAGCTGGTTCACGGAGACATCCTGTGGTACAAAAGAAGTGTCCAAGACTTTCAGCAAAGCGTTCCTGTGGGCTTCTGAACACAACAGCAATGACAGAATAGATATTTTGGATGGCGTTTGCTGCAGATGCTCCACGATTTTATAGTCGCTTTTCCGAATCAAGCGCATGAATTCCTCTACGTCCTTCGACGCTGCTTCTTTTTCATTTGCTTGTACCGGAACATTCTCAACCGCTTTCCCCTTTCCTTTCGCTAGCCTTTCGGCCTCTACTTCAGGAGATATAAAGATCCTGCCGCTTCTCGTCATGCCTCCCGGGCCCACAACATTATCCACAACCTCCGCTGACTGCTTGTTAACATCGATTTTAATCCCGTCACAATACACCTCTAGCCCATATGACCATGGGACCGCTTTCGTGCTCTCATACGGGATTGGCCCGGCTTTAGTTATAGTAATCGGTGGTCGCTGAGCTGGTGCTGAAATAGTGATCGTCTTCCTAGGAATTGTCACTGTAGCAACATCACTCTGATTATCCATTACTGCCCCTGCCGGCTCATCAGTTGCTGTTCTATCAAACTGCAATACACCTTCATCAATCAAGGCCTGAATGCCTTTCTTCAAATCCTCACACCCCCCAGACAGGGCCCAACAATCTAAGCAGTACTCATTACAACCCGGGTAAACACCTCCTTGCAACAGTCGGCTTTTTATTTCGCTCAGCGGCGTCTTTAAATCCTCAACATTCATAATCAGATTCAGACCTTCCTCAGTCAGCACGGCATTCGCCCCATGATTAGGCATGGGTTTCTGGACTATATTCGCACCGGTCGTTCCGAAGTTGATAGACTTGTTGTCCAAGAGATCCTGCACAACGTGCTTAAAAGCATGACAACCTTCTATATCATGGCCCGGGGCCCCAGAATGAAACTCGCAGCGCCTATTTGCATCATAGCCGAACGGGGGAGTTCCCGTTATCGGTGCCAAGGTTCTTTTCTCCACCAGATTCAATCCCAACAAGGTCTGCAATAAATCAGCATAGTTAGAGGGAGGCTTCTCGAACACCCTTCTCGGCTTACCACCCTGGAATTTTCTCTGAGCTTGCTGTGCCCCCTGCTGAGGCTGCTGCTGCTGTGGCATTGGTTGCTGCTGAACCTGTTGTTGTTGCTGGATTGGTTGCTGTTGATAAGGGATAGTAACACTCGACACTTGCTGCGGCTGACGATATTGATTTCTTCCCCTGCCTCGGCCCCGGCCTCGGCCTCCAAATACCGCGCTAGCTTCGCCCTGACGGCGCCCACCATAAGCTTTCCTATTACTGCCAGATGCAGCTGACTCGTCAACTTGGAACTTTCCTTGCTTGATGTTCCGCTCAATCTTTTCACCCATCAGAATCAGGTCTGAGAAACTTGCCAGAGACGTATGAAACAGCATATCATGAAACAGCCCGGTGAATGTGCCAACAAACATGTCGTTCATTTCTTTATCTTCCACAGGAGGACGAACCCTGGCAGCCATATCGCGCCACCTTTGCGCGTATTCTTTAAAACTCTCCCCCTTCTTCTGCGAAAGCCCGGCCAACTGGACCCGATTGGGTGCAAGGTCACTGTTATATTTGTAATGGGCTACGAACGCCTCTGCTAATTGCTTCCAAGTCTTGATATCAGTGGGCTCCAACCCCATGTACCACTCTAAGGAAGGACCCGATAGACTATCCTGAAAGAAATGCATGAGCATTCTTTCGTCAGTGGAGTATGCAGACATCTTTCTGTAATAAGCTCGTACATGAACCTTCGGACATGTATCTCCTTTGTACTTATCGAACGCAGGCGCTTTGAATTTGATTGGCACCCTCAGCCCAGGTACCAAGCCCATTGTTGCCATGTCCAGACCCACAGCACTCTGGTTTAGGACTCCTTTCATTTGCTCTTCCAGCATTCTAATCTTTTGAGAATCATCCATCGGCCCGTCAAAACCCCCTCCAGAGAAGGCGTCCTCCTGCTGATCCTCTTGCCACATACCGTTTCCAGCCCCATATCCATCATATGCATTATTACGTCCAGCTCTGACCTGATTCATCCCCGGAACTCGGCCTCTGTTGCCGTACCCTTGAACACCTCCAGCAGGACCACCAGCCATAAAACCAGCACCGTTTCCGTTTCCAAAACCTCCGTAGCCCTGATTGACCATACCATAACCATCTTGCCCAAAGCCTTGAGCATTAAAGCCATACTTGCCAGTATTGTCGAATCCCTGATCGTTGAATCCGAACCCAGCGTTGATAAAACCATTGCCTCCGAGATTATCTCCCAAATTGACATCACCCAGCCCAGCGTTATGGACAGCAGTTTCATTTCCAACTCCGACGTTACCATTCACAGCAGCGGTAGCGTTGTTGACGTTAGCAGCATTCACATTGACGACAGGCGGAGCCACTGGCGTTGGAGTGCCATCTCCATGAGCAGTATCAACCCGGACAGACTGATGATCTTCGTTACCATGACCAGCGTTGCGAGCCAATAGAGGCTGGACCATGGCCTGCAAGTTCTCTTGCCCTTTTGCTATAGCCTCCATGGTCTGCATGAAGAGGGCGAGCTTCTCGCGTACATCCTGCATCTCGTTCTGAATCTGGTCCATGACTTTCCGACAGTTGGATCGTGTAGAATAGCGGTGCGGATGTTGATCTGGAATCCTGTTAAGTACCTGATACAGAGCAAGAGATAAGACACGATTCATAGATTACCTGTTATGCAATATGAATATGAATGCAATGCAATGTGTCTGTGCATTAGGGAAGTTCATTCCCCCAGTTCTAGTGCGAGGGTGCCGGTGCAGTGACAGTGTTGACAATAAGAATATCGGAGCTGAATCATAGAAAGCCTCATATATAACAGAGAGAATCAATAAGCCCAGGGTACAATATCACTGAGAGTACAAAGATGGCATGACCTCAACCAACAATCCTGGTGATGGTCAGCACTATGCAAATAAAGCATACAAATAATGGAATGATCAGATCCTCCCAAAAGTCTGGTACTCCTCTATCAACTTCTTGGTCTCCGGATGGCTTGGTCGATCAAGCAGCCCTTCAACAAGCTGGTTTCTCTTCTTAAGGATACGGCGTACGTCTTCAGCAGTTTCTTCCCATGTTGCTTCTCCGAAGCAATCTTCTAACTTTCGCTTCTGGGACACTGCTTCATCTCTGGATTTGATTGCCTTGTTCAGTGCATGCTGGACACTATACCGGTTCATCACTTCTTCTTCACACTTCTTGATGCTAGACTTCAACTTCTCCTCGAGGTCGGAAATTTGCTGCTTCAGCTTATCTTCCCTCTTCTTGTTGTTGGTGAGTGTAGCATTCCAAGTCTTATTGCAAGAAGATATCTCTCGGTGTGCTGCGTCAAGCGCCTTCTTTTTGGCTTCCAGCATGTCGTGGGAACTTCTGAACTCTTGCCCCAGACGTTCGCGCTTCTTCTTTTCCTCGGTCAACTCAGATCCTAACCTGTTTACCAGCTCAATCTGTTGTTGGAAAGCATATACAGCCTTGTTTTTCTCACTGCGTGCCTGGGCTAACTCTTGCTCTAACCCTTCATTAATCTTTATCAAGGCTTCTTTCTCTCTCACAACTTGTTCATAGACTTCCCTAGAAACAGTAGTCGGCTCTTCTACCGGAACGGGATCAAGAATTGGTGCATCTGGAAATGGCATCTTCAACTGACTAGCCCTCTCCTGAATCCAAACTCTATAAGGTGCATAGGCCTGACAGTCATTCTTTCCCAACAACGGCTTCCCTTTGTGGTTAATACTCGTCCAGGCACGTCGCAACTTGGCTAATAACTCCCCCTTCACGTCACCGGTGAAATACAGAGATTCCTGTACTTCTTCCTCTTGAGGTGGATTCTTCAGCGCATATCCGAACTGGCGAATGAATAGAGAAGGGTTGTAATTGATACACCCTTTTCTTCCAATCAAGGGGACATTAGGGTAACCAGAACAACTGAAGATGAGCTCCGATCCCAACAGATCTCTATCAAACCACTCCATATCTTCCGACGATAACCTCATCAAACGCTCCGGCCAACCAACTGGAATTGTAGTCTCTGCAGCAGATCCTCTCTTAGGAAGGTGACTCTCAAACCACATACTCAACAAGGGTACACAAAGATGAACATTCTTCCCTCTTCCCTTCTCATTCTTGTAATGCAGCGAGTGGTAGAGATCTCCGAGTAAAGTAGGCACAGGATTACCAGCGGCAAACAAGTAGAAAGCATCGAAATCCACAAAATCCGGTATATTGGGGAATAGTACTATGCCATAAATGCACAAGGCCAACACAGCATTGAAAGCAACCCAGCACCCATTCTTGGCGTACTCTTGGGCTTTACCAACTAAGAACTGAAATGAGAAGCCTGGAACTCCACGGGAAACAGTAGTCACAAGTTCAGAAGCATCAACATGCAAGGCTTTTGCCAATTCCTCCGGCTTGGGTTTGGCATCATAATGAATGAATGGAACCTGGTTCTGCACAGGCAGCTCAACATACTCAGCGTATTCCTCCAGAGTTGGTCCCATAATAAAATCAGAGAACGTAAAACACCTCAAAGCAGGGTCGTAGAATTGCATCAAAGCATACAGCCCATCTAACTCTACCTCTGTAGGTTTGCACACCAATCTCAATAATCTACCATAGCTCATCCGGAAACTCCTACGAACACCCTCATCAGCAAGAGAGATCAACCCCAGTAAAGGAACAATATCAGGCGTAGGCAATTTGTAAGCAACTGTTCTCCGTAGGCTAGTCATGATCAAACACTCAGAAGTCTGGGCACTAGAACTAGGGAAATGCAAATGCACCTGCAGCACAGACACACGTTAGTGAAATGCAAATGAGAATGTATATGCAGGGATGCAATGCAAGTAACATTCAACAGGGACCAAAGCTGCAGCTGAATAGCCTAAACCCAATCAAGAAAGGTCTCAGATAGACCATCCAGAAGTCATCAAACCCTGGTCTCAGATAGACCTAAAATAGAACTCCAACACTGGTCTCTGACAGACCTCAAACCATAACTCACTGGTCTCTGATAGACCTCAAATCACCTCCAATTGGTCTCTGACAGACCTCATAACACATCTCCAACTGGTCTCTGACAGACCTCAGAATAAATCTCCAAATGGTCTCTGACAGACCTCAGAATAAATCTCCACATGGTCTCTGGCAGACCTCATAACTCTCCCAATGGTCTCTGACAGACCTCAGAATAAATCTCCAAGTGGTCTCTGACAGACCTCAGAATAAATCTCCACATGGTCTCTGGCAGACCTCATAACTCTCCATAAATAACCCGGATCTCTGATCAAGAAATAACCGGTAATCTGGAGGTCTAGTTACCTGCATAACCCTGAATCCCCTCACAGGTGGGTGGCCCTATAACTGGCACAAGGTACGGCATCCTATGCGGTCGTCGGCGTCACAGACTTTCAGGGTTGATGATACGATTCCCAGAAGGAGTGGCATCATCAAATCCTGAAGAGGCCTCACTCAGCCAACTTCCAAATGATCGGTCCCCAGAGTCGACAATCCAACTAACCAGCAACCCACGCCAACCAAAGGAAGGGGCAGGAGGCCAACCAGAGGAACCTCGTCTGAGTGTAGATTTCATGGGACACCGAAGCAAGCAAAGCAAGCGGGCGCCCACTAATTTCTACTCTAATTCTAGGTGCACTCAAGCCCAGGTCCGGCCTATCTCTCAATATCAGAACACCCGTCACACCCCAATACAGCAATAATAAACAATATATAAAGCTGAAAATACAAGGTTAGAAATATACAATAACTCCATACAAAATCCTCGACGGGAAAACAAGCGTTAGGATTGACTCTCTCAAGGGACGTTGGATCCCAAATGCATAAGAACCATCGCAGTCCTTAGCAGCCAGGGGACGTTGGATCCCCAGCAGAGTCGCCAGCTGTCGCTACTGCGAAAATCGGCGCCGGCTGAACAGAAGAGTCGCCACCGTGCGTTATTTATCCCTCAGAGCGGGAAAGGAAACGCTCGAAGTAAACCTCGCAAAAAACGGGGAAAAGGTATGGTCATCGCAACCATAGCCTGGGTTCGGGAGTCGGTTACGCAAGGGGAAGGTATTAGCACCCCTCACGTCCGTCGTACTCGACGGGATCCACGCTTGTTTTCGGGTATGGATTGTTATTCTATCTAAACTATAGGTCAAGGGTTAAAAAGAAAATAAAATGAAAATAAAAATGACTCGGCAAAGTATCGCACTTTATGCCTACGTATTCTCGCCTGGAACGAGAAATCAGAGTCAACGTAGTTCGCCTACCTACGGGAAAGGAGGGGAAGGTTGCTCGCTAGGATATCGCATCCTATGCCTACGTACTTCCACACGGCATGGAAGATCAGAGCAAACGTAGTTCGGGCCACGTACGACACAAGTCTGTCCTTGATTGATTTTATTCCTTCTGAAAAAGGTTTTTCTGGTTAACAGTCCCAGCGGACAAAAATGACGTCTTGATGAGTTCACATTCTTTTACGGAAGAAGTGTCTTTTATTGTGTTTGAAATCTTATTGTGTTTTTCTGTTTGTTTTGAGAAAGAAAGAGACAGAACTCTAACCTACGGTTGCGAAAGGAAACAAACTAACCTAATGTTATCATGCATGGGTTGAGACCTAGTGTCTATCATGCTCCTCTCTTGCACAGAGAGAAACAGAGATCCTAAGGGATAGGCAGAAACAAAAACAATATCAGATATATACAGTAAAGCAATAAAATGCATGGATGCAACAACACAAGCGAGGCAAGGGAGTCCCACTCAACCTCGAACCTAGAAAACAATAGGCGAAAGTGAACAGGCTTCACTTTCAACCCAGCAGGGTAAACAGCAAACAATACAGTTCAGAAAACCAATCAATACATCAACAAATGAAATACAGCAAAAGAAACAGCATCAGCAGCTCTGAATCAACAACTGGTTTCAAGTAACCTCCAATCAGCTACAGGCTTCAACAAGCATCAATCTCCATCTTCATGGCCTTCAGACAAGGGCTTTGATCATCAGTCTTCCATCTGCAATGGCTTTTCTTCAAGCTCAAACCTCCAGGATGAGGGATCAGTCACAAGAGTGAATTGAGTGTTAAGCAATCAGCTGACTACCAAGGGTGGTGAACAGACTGCTTCTAACACAAGAGACATTTTCTCTCAAGAGTTCTATCTCATAGACACTACCACCAAGCCTTCCAAAGGAAGGGGGTGAGTGTCTTAGAGAGACTCTGAATCACAGAGAAGAATGGATGCAGACAAGGCAATCCATGTTTGAGAAACAAGATTTCTAATCTAGAGCTCTGCCTAGCTCCTAAACCCTAATCTCCTCAGCAACTGCTAGCAAGAAACTCCTCCTCAACTCTGACAGTTGATCTTCAGTCTTTGAATCTCCAATGGCTTCATCTTCACAAATCTTCAGCTTCCCCAGGGCCCCAGACAAACCCAATACCCATACAAACAATCAATAAACCCCAGAGGGCACACCACACCAAACAACAGATATACAGACAGTAATAATAGCAGTAGGGGAATCCTAACTGTTCTCTAAGGGATCTAATAACTACCCATAGCCCCTATAGTCCCATAACTAATCTATTCAAACCCTAAGTCCTAAGGGGAATGAAATCAAACTCCTAAGTTGTCACCTAAAACCCTAGTTTTGCTCATGATATTCAAACATCTATTAATCACCTAAAATTAACCTCTAAAAAATGGGAACTAAAATATTCCTACAAGCTTAATATCTCATCTAAACAATATGAAAAGAATGATCAAAGACATCAAAACATGTGAGAGAACAAAAATCATAAAAATGATGCATGAAATGAATTATTTAATATGACATTTATTTAGAAAATATGTAAAAAATATGAAATAAAACTAAAAATGAAATTTTATTTTCCTATAATATTCTAGACATTTTAATGAAAATATTGTAAAAAGAATGGATTAAAAAGCATTTTTTATGAATTAGTTATGATTTTATGAAAATTGGTAAAATAAAATGGAATTAAGAAAAATAAAATGAATTAAAATGAGGGAGGGGGGTTAGAATAGTAACCACGCGCAGTTCAAAATCACAATGGGCCAACAACAGGGGGGTGCTGGTAGCGTTTTGAACAAGGCCCAGAATTACTCAGAATTAGAGACAATAAAAACACACGCTGGGGGGTGAGAATAGAATGGAAATCACGTTGCAATTGGTTTGGGCCTGAAAGCTGGGGGTTTGAATAGCATAACATCCTGAGGCCCGCCCGTTTCAATTAATGAAACGGTGCGTTTTGGCACCCAGGTCAATTCCCTCCATATTCTGAATTGAATCTCAGCCCTAGGATGGCCTCACAAGTCAAAGGTCCAACAACAGATAAACGGCCATGATTGCATCTTCTCCAATGGCTCTGTTAGAAACTAGGGTTTCACCATGAAACCTCCATGCACGAGCAAGTTCAACTCAACTGTTCTCCTTATCCAGGCCACGAATCACGATGCTATAAACATGAAAAACATGCTAAATCTCTCCCTCTTCAATCCTGTGGTTTTAATTCAATCTGAAACTCAATAAATCCCTCAACCCGATAGCATCAATTTCTGATCACCATGGAAGTGCACTGATATGCATCATGATAATTCTTCCTCAAACCTACCCTAATCTAACCTATAACTAAAGGTGATTAATCTGAGCTATCAACACAACATCCTAATGCACTAACCTAATGGATTCAAGCACTAACAGTTTGTTGCACCTGTCACTAACCATCACCAAATCGTTCCAAAATCATCTAACTTAATCTCCTAACCACCTAGATCAAGTCTACACTAATAAAATCATGTAAAACTAACTGAATTAAGCAAATCGAAGGAAAACTTACCTGATGTAAAACCTTGAGAACAGCTATGGAAGATGTGGATCTGAAGCTTCTAAGTGTTGAATCTTGATCAATCCTTGAGGAACTTGATTCTGTATGCAAGCTTTTGATGAGACTTGGCCAGAATTATGCTATCCACTTGAGATTGTGATTTTGATGATCTTGAGAAAAGCACTCGAAAATGGATGATAATCACTTGATCCTTGCTTCAATTCTGATCTATGATGAATATTGAATATGATTGGATTGATTTTGAGGAAGATTGATGAAGATTTTGGGGAATTGGAATGAAAACTTAATGAGAAAGCATGAGAAAAATTTGTGGAATTCTTGGTGCAAATGAGGCCAACCCTTGCCAAATTCATCTTTCATGAATATATAGACCCCAATGGTACATTCTAGATCCATCTTGCACATTCCCTTGTTTTCAAACTTTGGCTCATTTTGGATTATGTTTCTTAAAAGGTAAGCAACCATGGATAACTTCATTTTTTCCTTCTAAACTCAAAAAAGTGTGTGAACCATTGTTCTTAGAATTGTTTTTCCATTCAAAATCATATATTGGAAGTCTTCATTTGGACTTGTAAATCTCCCAAACCACTTTTCACTTTGAAATTATTCACTTTATAAGCCTTTTTAGTTCATATTTTGACCAATTATGTAACATCATGCTATGAGCTTCTCCAATAATTTGTGACCTTCTTTCTAGACTTAAAATCCCATTTGGAGCAAGTTTGATGTTGTAAGTTTTTCCATTTGAGGCCTCCTTGTATGAGTTTTGGGTATAGGTTAAAATGACCTGTAATTCACAAATGCCCAAAATACCCTTTGCTTGTCAAGACCATAAGTTGAGTTCTCCACATCATATGAAGGCATACCATACCATTCTAGAAAGCTACGACAATGAGGAACAACTCTTATGTTGACCAAGAATTCATTTGAAATCTCCTTGAGGGGCAAAACTAGCTTGGAAGTCAAGTCACTTTCACAGACAAAAATTCAGACACCCCAGATGACCTGTAACTTGTAAGGACCATAACTTGAGTTCTATAAATCTCCTTGAGGTCTTCCACCACTCAAATTAAAGGTCTTGAGATCCTCTACAAGTTTCATGTTGGCCAAGAAGCCATTTGAATCTAGCATTTTGACTTATCTTGCTTGGAAATTTGACCTAAACTAGGGGATTTTACAGAGAAACCCTAATTTAGTAACTCCTCTTCTCCTTGATTTCTCTTGAATTCTCCTTGTCATATCTCCATATCCTTCTTTATATGTTCAATGATGATCCCCACATCTCTCCAATAGACTTGAATGCCCTCTTAAGTCAGTCAATTGACCTAGGGTTGACCTAGGGTTGACCCAGATGAAACCCTAGTTGACTGTCTTCCACTATAGCTCTTGTGCTTTCATCAATGACTTGCTTTCTTCTCCAAATGACTTTATAAATCTCTCAAGATGTCTAGATGCTCTCCATGCTTTCATTTCACAGCTCACAACCCTCTTGTTGATCCTCAGATACCCTCAGCTAGGAGATAGACCCAAGGCTTGATCTGCTGAACTCTTTGCTTTCAAATTCTTTCCTGATGACTTGAATAGGATGGAATTAGGATAATAACCTCTTGCTAGGCCTCTAGAGATGAAAATAATGATTGGTCCCCTGTTGAATGACTTGCTATGCTTATGCTATGCAGATGGTTAGTCTATGTACATGACTCTATATGCAAATGCTAATGATGATGAAACATAAACCAATTGAATAAGGTTGAGCAAATTTTAGGGTGCAACACATACTACCGCAAGATGTCCACCTATTCTGACGATGAGAAGCTGCTTATGCACTTTTTCAGGACAATCTTTTTGGTCCATCTCTAGAGTGGTACATGGGGCTAGAGCCAGTTAACATCCGAAGCTTGAGGGATTTAGTTGAGGCGTTTGTTAAGCATTACCAGTACAACAGTGATCTGGCTCCGAACAGGGTTCAATTACAGAACTTATCTCAGAGAAACAATGAATGCTTCAAAGATTACGCCCAGAGGTGGCGTGAATTGGCCGCTAGAGTGCAACCTCCTATGGTGGAGAGGGAGTTGATAGACATGTTTGTTGCCACATTACTGGGGGTGTATTACGAGAAGTTTATCGGCAACATGTCGGGGAGCTTTTCAGATCTAATCATTATAGGAGAAAGAGTTGAGAACGGAATTAAATTGGGTAAAATTCAAGCCGGTGAAGGATCCTCAGCTGGAGGGGTTAAGAAAAGTTATGGCAATAAGAGGAGAGAGGGGGAAACCAATGCAGTCTCGGGTTTCTGAAACTGAAACAAGGGTAGAGGTCAGCAGTACCGTCAACAGCAACCTCAGGTTGCAAGCATTACAATTCCTGCAGTACCACAACCACAACAACCACAACAGCAGCAACAAAATTACACTCCTCGCAGATTTCAGGATCGGGGCAGAGCAATAAACAGGAAGTTTGATGCGCCACCGATGCCATACTCGCAGTTGCTTCAACACTTGTAGCAATTACAATTTATTCAGAAAAGGACTCTGGCTCCTTTGACTGGTGCACCACCACCCAGATATGATGTTAATGCTAGGTGTGATTTTCATTCCAGTACTCCCGGCCATAACATCGACAATTGTAAAGCATTTAAACATAAGGTGCAAGGCCTTATAGACAGCAAAACCATCAACTTCTCTCATGATGCCCCCAATGTCGTGCAGAATCCCATGCCTAATCATGGGGTAACTAGGGTTAATGCCATTATTGAGCATGAGGGTTTGAAATTGGTAGTTGATGTTGAGGATTTGAAGACTCCGTTGAGTTTTATAAAAGACAAACTGCTAAGTGGAGGGGTATTTCCTGGTTATGACAGAGCTTATGCAAAGTGTTTGATCCATCCTGAGGGATGCGAGAAGTTGAAGAGTCATGTTCAGAAGCTGATGAATGATGGTATTGTTAGAACACAAATTGGTTCTTAATAATAACTCTTTGTTTTGATGATAACTGTTAGGAAATTTATATTTAAGAATTATATACTCTAAAATTTGTTTGAGAGTTTTACTGCAGATTGAAATAATATTAACTCTCTAGAAGCAAATCTGTTTTGAATACAAGAAGTTATTCTGACTCTGAAGCGCCAGATGCACCTTACAGAAGAATCTGATTGCTCCTTACAGAAGATCCTGAGCGTAGTCTCCAGAAGGATCTGAAGCAAGAAGCTCCAGAACATTCTGAGTCAGAAGCATCTGAAGATAATCAGAAGCATCTGAAGCTGAAGCATCTAAAGCATAGAAGAATATTGATTGAAGAGTTTCTCAAAGCATAAGTCTACAGAAGTTTCTGAAAGTACTGAAGCTCTGTGTCAAATATGCTCTGATGATCAACACGCTGAAAGCACACATGCTGCAGAAGACTCTGATACAACATAGTTCTGAATCTCACTAGAAGACTCTGATCCATTCAGACTCTGAAGAACTTGCTGAAAACTGAAGAAGAAATATTCAAGAATATATCCGTTGGAGCTATTCAACGTCTCTTTCCTCATTTGTGCTAGACACACTTACACAGACAAAAAGGATTTTTCTGTGCCATCTACTTCTAGGAAAGGTCACTTGATGTGAAGACAAAAAGGCTCAGACCTTTTTGGGACTCTCTTTTCAACGTTCAGCTTGCTTGGATCAGCTGCCTATAAAAGGAGAACTTCACTACATTCTTCAGTGACACACTTTGCTAAAAAGAAATCATTATATTCTAAAGCTCTCATTTATTCTTATTCTTCATAGAATCTCATTGTACTTAAACTTAAGAGAAAAATCACTGTTGTGATAAAAGCTTTTTAGAAGCATTAAAACTCTTGTATTTAATTTACATTGATTGTAAAGGTTATTCCTTAAGAGGATTCAGTTGGAATCAGTAGCTCTTGAGAAGACTAATAACTGTTGTTCTTAGGTGATACTATTGTAATCAGTTTGATTTAATAGTGGATTAAGTCCTTGTTGAGAAAGGCAAATTACTCTAGGAAGGGTGGACTGGAGTAGTTGTTAAACGAACCAGGATAAAAATAATTGTGTGATTATTTTTTAAGTCTTAATTTATCATACTTATTCAACCCCCGCCCCCCCTTCTAAGTATTATCTCACCTTCAGTTGGCATCAGAGCTCCGGTTCTGAGTGTGCTATCACTTAACAGTGTCAGTAAAGATCCAGAGAGATATACTTTGATATATATATTTATTTGTTATCATGGCTAATAATTCAATGTCAAATATTAACAATAAATATGAAGAGAGGGATAGGATCAGCACCAAACCCCCAATGTTTGATGGGGAGAAATTTGACTACTGGAAAGACAGAATTGAGAGTTTTTTCCTAGGATATGATGCTGATCTATGGGATCTTGTCATAGATGGATATGTACATCCTACAGATGGGGATGGCAAAAAGATTGACAGAAAATCTATGACAGATTCTCAGAAGAAAGACTTCAGGAATCACCACAAAGCCAGGACTATATTACTGAATGCTATTTCATATACAGAGTATGAGAAAATTACAAACAGGGAGACTGCTTTTGATATGTTTGAATCCCTTAAAATGACTCATGAGGGAAATTCTCAAGTTAAGGAGACAAAAGCTCTGGCTCTGATCCAGAAGTATGAGGCTTTCAAAATGGAAGACTCTGAATCTGTTGAAGCCATGTTCTCCAGATTCCAGATACTCACTGCTGGGCTGAAAGTTCTGGACAAGGGATATTCTACGTCAGATCATGTAAAGAAAATCATCAGAAGTCTGCCTATCAGATGGAGACCAATGGTGACTGCCCTGAAGATGGCCAAAGATTTGAACAAGATCTCTCTAGAAGAACTCATCAGCTCACTGAGGAGCCATGAGATTGAGCTTGAGGAAGATGAACCTCAGAAGAAAGATAAAGGTAAATCTGTAGCATTAAAATCTAACAAAACTGCTAAAGCTTTGCAGGTCATTCAAGAAAGCTCTGAAGAATCTTCTTCTGAAGAAGAAGATGAGTTATCCATGCTGTCCAGAAGGATTAACAAACTCTGGAAGCACAAGGGAAAGAAGTTCAACAACTTCAGAAGATCTGATAACAGAAAGGAATCTTCTAGTCATAGAAGATCTGCCAAGAAAGAAGTTGTGTGCTATGAGTGCAAAGAACCTGGGCACTACAAAAATGATTGCCCCAAACTTCAGAAGGAAAAACCCAAGAAGAAGTTCAACAAAAAGAAGAAGGTTCTGATGGCAACATGGGATGACTCAGATGAGTGTGAATCATCTTCTGAATCAGAAGAAGAATGTGCAAACGTTGCACTGATGGCCAGGACAGAGGATTAAGAGGAAGGTACCTCAGGATATGAATCAGAATCTGAATCTGATGATGATGCAGAAGAGGTAATGGCTAAACTTACCAAAGAAGAACTCATTAAAGTTTTAACAGAAGTTCTTAAAAGTTATAACAACATCAAACTCAAATACAAGAAGCTGAAAAGCAATCTTGAATCTGAAATTGATCTTCTGAAAACTGAACTTGTTGAGCAAAAAGAAATAAATTTGAAAATCAAAAATGACTTTGAAAGAACTCAACAAGAATCTGAATCTGAGACTAAGTCATGTGAAAATATCTTAGAAAAATATGACTCTAGCTTTCAGAGATTTCTCACTAAGAGCATAGACAGAAGCAAGATGGCTTCCATGATCTATGGTGTTAGTGGAAACAACAGAAGAGGCATTGGATATGAGTCTTCATCTGGAAGCAATCCAAAACCTGTTGACAAACTTTTCATCAGGAAGAAACCTCTGTATTCTCAATTCAAATTTGGTCACTTGAATGACATTAAACACACAAGCTCTGAGAAGAGTACTTATGTGTTTAAACCTAAGGCAAGTCAGAATAAACATTATGTTGCAAAACAGAAGTTTAGACAAACCTACAAACCAACTAACCCCAAAGGACCCAAGAAGATCTGGGTACCTAAAAACAAAATAATTCCTGTTGCAGATGTTCTTAGCAGCAAGGTCAGGACACCAATCATGGTACCTGGACTCTGGATGCTCACGACACATGACAGGAGAAAAGTCTATGTTCTAAAGCCTGGAACTTAGATCTGGAGGTGACGTGAAGTTTGGAGGGAACCAGAAGGGCAAGATCATTGGATCTGGCACTATTGGAAATGAAGCAGACAAACTTCAAGAGAAGGAACCAAAAGCAACTCCAGATGCCACTCCCTTAACTTCTCAGATGAATAATCTAAACATTTCTGAAGAGTCAACCATCAGAGGATCATCATCCAGAATTAAAGCTTCTCATCCAGAGGATGTAATTATTGGAAAGAAGGATGATCCCATCAGAACAAGATCCTTTCTAAGATCATCTGAAGCATCACTATTTGGACTAGTGTCAGAAATTGAACCATCTTCTGTAGAAGAGGCTCTGCAAGACAATGACTGGATTATTGCCATGCAAGAAGAGCTAAACCAATTCAGCAGAAATGATGTATGGGATCTAGTTCAAAGACCTCAAGGATTAAATATAATTGGTACAAAATGGGTCTTCAGAAATAAGCTAAATGAGAAAGGAGAAGTTGAGAGGAATAAGGCAAGGCTGGTTGCTCAAGGATACAGTCAGCAAGAAGGTATTGATTACACTGAGACATATGCTCTAGTGGCAAGGTTAGAATCTATACGCCTTCTTATTTCCTTTGCTGCACAGAATAACATCACTCTGTATCAGATGGATGTTAAAAGTGCCTTTCTTAATGGTATTATAGAAGAAGAAGTTAATGTCCACCAACCTCCTGGTTTTGAAAATGAAAAATTTCCAGATCATGTTTTCAAATTAAAGAAATCTCTATATGGATTAAAACAAGCTCCCAGAGCTTGGTATGAGAGATTGAGTAATTTTCTTCTGGAGAAGAATTTCATCAGAGGCAAAGTGGATACAACTCTATTCTGTAAAACAATAAATAAAGATCTTCTAATTTGCCAAATTTATGTAGATGATATTATTTTTGGATCAACAAATATTATGCTTGGAAAGGAGTTTGCTACATGTATGCAGGCAGAATTTGAAATGAGCATGATGGGAGAACTCAGATTCTTCTTAGGAATCCAAGTTAATCAAACTCCAGAATGCACCTACATACATCAAACAAAGTATGTTAAAGAACTTCTGAAGAAATTCAACATGTCTGACAGCAAGCTGGCAAAGACTCCAATACATCTTACTAGCTC
Organism: Lathyrus sativus; assembly: GCA_963859935.3. Taxonomy (NCBI): domain Eukaryota; kingdom Viridiplantae; phylum Streptophyta; class Magnoliopsida; order Fabales; family Fabaceae; genus Lathyrus; species Lathyrus sativus. Next base: position 287,483,331 of record OZ012740.1, read on the forward strand.
ACTTGGCAAAGAAGAGGTAAGTAAGAAAGTAGACCAGAAGCTCTACAGAGGTATGATTGGCTCTCTTCTTTATCTTACTGCTTCTAGACCTGACATATTATTCAGTGTTTGTCTGTGTGCTAGATTCCAATCAGATCCTAGAGAATCACACTTGACAGCTGTCAAGAGGATTCTAAGGTATCTGAAAGGTACTTCTAATGTGGGTTTGTGTTACAGAAAATCTGATGATTTCAAATTAGTTGGATTCTGTGATGCTGACTATGCTAGAGACAAAGTGGAAAGAAAAAGTACATCTGGAAGTTGTCAATTTCTAGGAAGAAATCTAATCTCCTGGTACAGCAAGAAGCAACCCACAATTGCACTTTCAACCACAGAGGCTGAATACATTGCTGCTGCTGGATGTAGCACGCAGATGCTCTGGATGAAAAGTCAACTAGAAGATTATCAAATTTTTGAGAGTAACATTTCTATCTTTTGTGATAATACTTCTGCTATATGTTTGTCCAAGAATCCCATTTTACATTCTAAGGCAAAACATATAGAAATTAAGCATCATTTCATCAGAGACTATGTTCAGAAGGGAATCATAAACTTAGCCTTTGTTGACACAGATCATCAATGGGCAGATATTTTTACAAAACCCCTTGTTGAAGATAGATTCAATTTTATTCTGAAAAATATTGGTATGGATTTTTGTCCAAAATGATATTTATCAGAAGCAAATTGTTACAGATGCAAAAATGCTTAATTCATCTGAAGTATTTCTTCTGTTTATTCATTCTATTCTGATTAATATTTCTGATGTGAAACTCTGAACTAATCATCTTTAGAAGATCTGAACGTTGGCTAACGTTTCATTTCTTGAGAGATCTCAGAACAGCATGCAAGCAAACACGTGTCACACAAAATCTGAAGAGGTGGCGTGTACACAACTGAAAAGACGTTTGAGGTGAAATTTGAATAGTAAATATCTTGGTTTTCCCCCCAAATTGTCAGAAGCATTTATTGTTTGAAATGATTTTATTCTCTTCATTTAATGCTTGCTCTAACGTGCGTTTCTTTCTGACTTTTGATGTGCCTAAGTGTTTAGTATAAATACTTGTTGTGTATTCACTATCACACTTTTCACTCTCAGAATTTACATGCGTTTTCATCTCTTGTTCTCTTTGCATAAAAACTCAAAACCTAAGTGTTTGAAAAAGCAATCTTCAATGGCGTCTTCTTCATCAACAACTGCTCAGTTTCAATCTAGAATGGCTGCTGTGACTTCAGATAACTTAGGTGCTGCTCCATATTCTCCTCGCAAGAGAACTCTTCTCACACCTATTGATAAACTAGAAGTGTTGTGTGAATCTATGGTTGAATTTGACTCTTTGGCTGACAATGGGTTTGATTTTCGCTCCATTGTTAGAGCTCAAGGATGGGTGAAATACTTTGATAGGTTGTTTGGACCAGTTTACCCTCTACTTGTGAAGGAATTCTGGATTCATGCATCTGTGTATCCCAAGTTTATTTTATCATCTGTGCTGGGAAAAGAGATTATCATCATAGAGGATCTGATAAGAAGATTGATTCGTTATGAAGAAACAGATGGTGTTTCCCACTTGCTAGCTGGGCGTGTGGATATGGATGAGGTTTATGAGGAAGTTATGACTGCTGGACAAGCTTCTAACAGATTCAAAGATCTGAAGCCTGATTACAAGATCTGGGCCAAGATCTTCATGGGATGCATACATCACAGGAAGTCAACAAATTCCCCAGATTATGTCAACAATGAACAGATCTATTTTATGTACTGCCTTAGTCAGAGCAACAAGGTAGATCTTCCTTACATTTTGTTCATGCATCTGTGGAATCACATCAATGCATCTAGAGAATCTGTAAAAGAAAAAGGCCAGAAGATCAGGACTTGGATCCCATTTGGAAGGTTGATCTCAGATCTTCTCACTGAAAATGGTTTAGTGGCTGCTCTGTATGATGCTGGGGTTACAGAGGAATTAGAGTTCATTATGGGAAAGCCTCTGAACGCTAAAAGTCTTCTGAGACTCAAGATTGTAGATGAACTCACTACTGCTCCAAAGAGGCTGAATATGTCTAATTTGAATAAGAGGATTCCAGTATCTGACTTCCCTCTATTCTTTGCTGAAGAACCTAGACATATAGTACTGATGTATATAGAGGAATGCAAAAAGGAAGGAGTACCTGTTCCAGCTAATGTGTTTCATCTTGTCAAACAACCACTACTAGATGCAGGAGAAGAAGAAGAAGTACCACTTCAGAGGAAAAGGACTCAGCCTGCAGCAGAATCTGAACCTGTCCAGAAGAAGGCTAAGATTGCTGAGAAACCCAAGAATCTCTTAAAGAGAAAGGATTCTGAAGAAGCTGCCTCTGCATCTGCCAAGAGGATTAAACTAAAAGGTACTAAAACTTCTGTTATTTCTAAAAATGTTGTTATTAATGATTCAACTATTAAGTCTGTTCCCAAACCACCTGTTACTCAAACAACTTCTGTTGCTGCCCCTAGTTCTGTCTCACCTCAAAAACAAAACACTACTTCTGTATCTAAAACACCTCAACCCAAAATACACATCAAACACTTTATTCCACGTCCACAACCAACAGATCCACAACCAACAGAACCACAACCAACAGAACCACAACCATCAAAACAACAACAACAATCTGAACAACAAAACTCTGATCAACCACAAACAGAAAATCAACCAGAAACTTCTGAACATCCAGAAAACCAAACCACAGAAGATCAACCAGAAAAAGACTCTGTCATACCACCATCAAATACTCCATCTTCTGAACCTGTTGCACCTGTTACTTCTGAACCCACAAAAGTAACTTCTGCTCCTGTTTCATCAGAACCACCGTCCCAACAATCTGATACTCCTTCAGAACCTTCTCATATCCCTGAGACAGAAGTTCTTGATATCACTCCATTAAAAACAGTGTTTCAAGTCTCTTCTACCTCTTGTACACCTACAACATCCTCCAACTCATCAGAATCAGAAATTCATCCAGATTTTCTAATTTCTCCATCTGACAAATATCTTGTACATGAACCTGAACCTGAATCAACCTTACCTGCTAAAACTCCCATTTCAGACCCTTTGCCTCCACCTGCACCTTCATCTGAGATGATTGTTCCCACTTCCAATCCATCATCATCTGGTATATCTTGTGCCCAAGTGTCTTCTCTTTATCATAATTTATCTTATGGTTTCAAACTGAAAGATTTTTATGATAGAGTTGAACCTTCTGAACCCCTGAAACCTCTGAAACCAAAACTCAGACAGGCTCTTCCATCTGTAATCCTTTCATATATTCAATCTATGAACAATGAAGGATCCTTAGCAACAATATCTGCTACATCTGGTAAAGCTGTTGTTTCAGCTCTGCAACCTGCATCTGATAACTCAGTTGCATCTGATAAACCATTAACCTCTGCTTTCATACCATACTCTAATGAATCCTTTGATATTGTTTATCCACGCACAAGACCACAACCAAATCTGCTTAATGCTTTAAACAGATCCTTACCTCAAAAACCAAAAATTCCCTTCATTCCATATTATCCCCCTCCTCTGATTTCCATCCAAAAATCACTGCTACCACCAACTCCCAAACCTAAACATATGACTCTGGAAACCTTGCTTAAACCACCACCCAGACTTAATATTGATCATTTATTTCAAACGTTTTTGCAAGAAATACAGATGTCTTTAGGTACTGTTCAGAAGAGATGCTCTGAAACTATGGATGCAAATGAAACTGACATCATCTGGAAAGGATTTATCAATAGATTCAACACTGTAGCTTCCAATCTGAAGAACGTCTGTTCTGATGATGCAAAGCTCAGAGCTGAAAGAACTCAATTCTGGATTGTCAACAAGACTGAACCTCTGCTTTGTTTGGATGCTCCTCCTCCTCCACCAGAACCAACTGCCAATGTATTGACTATGACTCTGGTAGAACCCTCTTCAGGATCTCCAGAACCTATGGCAATTGACTCTGTTCAGGCTGCAGAACCTCCACCTTCTTCATCAGAGATAAAGACAGAAAATCCAGATTTTGGAGACAAGATTGCTGCTCTGGAGGCTGGTCAATCTGAAATAAAATCTTGGATGGCGAAGCAAGACAAGAAATCTGAGGACATGACAGAGTGGATGTCAAAACAAGATGAGAAGAATGAGACAATGACTAAGTGGATGTCAAAGCAAGAGCAATCTTCATCTGAGATTACAAACCTATTGAAGATGCTTTTGTCAAAACACTCTTAGATTTTTTTTCATTCTACTGTTTGTGCATATGTTGTTTTGCATCTGAATTTTATTGTTATATCTTCTGATATTTACCTATGTACTTTTGCTCTGTTATGTTAAATGAATCAGTGTTTCTCCATTGAATTATCTATTTATTGTTCCTTTTATCTGTCTTTTCAAAAGTTTTTACTTTTTGCTTATGACAAAAAAGGGGGAGAAAATAAAGATCTGAACTGTTTAATATAATTTCACTAGAATGAATCTTCAGACATATATATTCTATCTAATATTTAAATTGACTATTTCAGAACATTTGATAAGAACACTCTATAAAAGATTCTCTGAGTCTCTCAGATCATTTGCTTTTCTATCAAACTCTGAATCTTATATCTACAAGATATTCTGACCCTAAATTATTATAAGAACAATCAAGATCTGACTCTGAAGATTACTCAACATAAAAAGGGAAGTTTCTATTCCTTTTTTCATATTTAACTCAGGGGGAGATTCATCATCTCAGGGGGAGTTATAATTCTTTATGTTCAGTTAAATAAAATTTCTGATACTTTTTGTCATCATCAAAAAGGGGGAGATTGTTAGAACACAGATTGGTTCTTAATAATAACTCTTTGTTTTGATGATAACTGTTAGGAAATTTATATTTAAGAATTATATACTCTAAAATTTGTTTGAGAGTTTTACTGCAGATTGAAATAATATTAACTCTCTAGAAGCAAATCTGTTTTGAATACAAGAAGTTATTCTGACTCTGAAGCGCCAGATGTACCTTACAGAAGAATCTGATTGCTCCTTACAGAAGATCCTGAGTGTAGTCTCCAGAAGGATCTGAAGCAAGAAGCTCCAGAACATTCTGAGTCAGAAGCATCTGAAGATAATCAGAAGCATCTGAAGCTGAAGCATCTGAAGCATAGAAGAATATTGATTGAAGAGTTTCTCAAAGCATAAGTCTACAGAAGTTTCTGAAAGTACTGAAGCTCTGTGTCAAATATGCTCTGATGATCAACACGCTGAAAGCACACATGCTGCAGAAGACTCTGATACAGCATAGTTCTGAATCTCACTAGAAGACTCTGATCCATTCAGACTCTGAAGAACTTGCTGAAAACTGAAGAAGAAATATTCAAGAATATATCCGTTGGAGCTATTCAACGTCTCTTTCCTCATTTGTGCTAGACACACTTACACAGACAAAAAGGATTTTTCTGTGCCATCTACTTCTAGGAAAGGTCACTTGATGTGAAGACAAAAAGGCTCAGACCTTTTTGGGACTCTCTTTTCAACGTTCAGCTTGCTTGGATCAGCTGCCTATAAAAGGAGAACTTCACTACATTCTTCAGTGACACACTTTGCTAAAAAGAAATCATTATATTCTAAAGCTCTTATTTATTCTTATTCTTCATAGAATCTCATTGTACTTAAACTTAAGAGAAAAATCACTGTTGTGATAAAAGCTTTTTAGAAGCATTAAAACTCTTGTATTTAATTTACATTGATTGTAAAGGTTATTCCTTAAGAGGATTCAGTTGGAATCAGTAGCTCATGAGAAGACTAAGAACTGTTGTTCTTAGGTGATACTATTGTAATCAGTTTGATTTAATAGTGGATTAAGTCCTTGTTGAGAAAGGCAAATCACTCTAGGAAGGGTGGACTGGAGTAGTTGTTAAACGAACCAGGATAAAAATAATTGTGTGATTATTTTTTAAGTCTTAATTTATCATACTTATTCAACCCCCCTTCTAAGTATTATCTCACCTTCAGGTATTCTATAATTTGACAGAGTGTCAGAGAAGAAAGATGAGAAAATAGTCGATGAAGGGAAGAATGAAGTTGCGATAATTTCGATTCCTTACAAGACAATCATTATTTATGCGCCTCCAAGGCCGCCCACTATCATAATTACTAAAGTAGGGCTGGTACCCTATGAGAGTACTAAGGCTATTCTGTGGAATTACGGAGCCGAGGTTTACTGTAATGGTCAGACGAAGGATTTGAAGGGTTCACCGTTGGATTCTATTGACAATCTGGTAGGTGCCGGGGGGATAACCCAAAGCGGAAGAGTATTTTCACCTCCCGAGGTGAGTGCTGAGAAATCTAATAAGGGTAAAGGAAAAGCGGTGGTCAAAGAGAGTTCTCAGGCTGGTGAGAAAGAGTCCTTGTTGAAGGATGCGAAAGAGTTTATGCGGTTGATCAGGAAGAGTGACTACAAGATCGTAGATCACTTATAGAAAACACAGTCAAAGATCTCCATTCTGTCATTATTGTTGTGTTCTGAGGCACACAGAAATGCTCTGTTAAGAATCTTGAATACAACATACGTGCCACAAGAGATATTTGTGAATCAGCTCAAAGGAGTAGTGGCACACGTTAATGCGGGTAACGGGCTGGGCTTTAATGATCTGGATTTGACGCCCAAAGAAAGGAATCATAATCTAGCACTGCATATATCCATCGAATGTAGAGGGGTGGTGTTATCACACGTGCTGGTAGACACTGGGTCATCACTGAATGTGTTACCTAAGAAAGCTTTAATGAAGCTAGACACCCGAGGGATAATGTGCACCCCAAGTGACTTGGTGGTTCGAGCTTTTGATGGGACCAGAAGGTCCTGTTTGGGGAATTGACTCTTCTGATCCAGGTTGGTCCGAAATTTTTTGATGCTGTATTTTATATCATGGATATTTAGCCAGCATATAGCTGTCTGTTGGGACGACCTTGGATCTATTCGGCAGGCGCTGTTACGTCAACTCTGCACCAGAAGTTGAAATATATGGTGGGTGGCAGTGTTGTTACTGTTTATGGGGAAGAAGATATTATGATAAGTCATTTGTCTTTATTCAAATACGTCGAAGTTGACGGTGAGATCCACGAGACGTTATGTCAGGCTTTCGAGACTGTGCAGATTAAGGGGAAAACACCGGCTGTAGACAGAGTACCTGAGGTTTCCATGTCATCTTTTAAAGAAGCACATGCAGTGGTAAAATCCGGAGCATCTCAGGGTTGGGGCCAAGTTCTGAGCATCCCCAACAAACAAGACAAGTTCGGACTGGGGTACAGCCCATCCTCCTCTTCACAGAGTGCGCCGCGCTACAAGGGACCCATCCAATTCACCAGCGGTGGGGTGATCTTTGAGCAGATCAATGTCATGTCCGACGAAGAAGGGGATAGCGATTGCAACATGGATTCATGGATTCGGCCATGTATTCCTGGTCAGAGCCTAAGCAACTGGACTGTTAAGGAAGTTATCCAAGTGACTAAAGAAGAGTAATGATTTGTTTTCTTGATTATGTGTAGCCCTATGTTCTACTCGGAGCATAGTGATCTTTGTCTGCAGGGCCTAATCTTTTATGTTTGAACAATCGTTTTATCAATTAATAAAAGGGAGTTTTTCTTGCATTCAAATATTGTGATCTCTATTTTTCCTGTTTTATTTTTAACAATAAAATGGCAATGTGGTTTGTGCTTGTCTGCATATCATTTTAAGCATTAAATTATCATCATTGCAGGTTTCACATTGCAGATGACACCGCTCCAGAATCGTCTATGACTCTCTTTGACTTTGATAATCCGATCTTTCAAGGCAAAGAAGAGATTGAGGAAGATGAAGATCTACCTGAAGAGTTAGCCAGGCTACTGAAACAGGAAGAGAAAGTCATTTTGCCTCATCAGGAGGAAATTGAGGTCATCAACTTGGGTACTGAGTGTTAGCTCCTAAATTCGACGCCTCATGTAGAAAGAAGGTATCCAAGACAAAAGGGTAAAAAATAAGTTGAGTACAAGAGAATGGTCGAAAGAAGCAAAGCAGTCAGAAGAAGAAGTCGAAGGACTCACCCAGAAGCCAAGAGTTCGACCGCTTGCTGAGAGGGATGGTTCGTCGAAGGATTTTGAAATTCAAATATTGGAGGGAACAATTTTGCTTGTTGAATATTGAGGGAGACACGTGTCACCCTAGAAGCGGCATAACCATGCATTTGTGACAAATGGTGCAAGGAGATGATGATGGAGGTTATTAGAGGTTATGTTTTACTACTATAAATAGGGTGTCTTAGACACATCCAAAGGGTGTTGTAATTTACTATTGTACAAATTACTCTTGAAATTACTCCAAGTATCCGAGTGTAGAGAAAGCGAGTATTGTAAGAGAATGTACGTGATGTAAACACACCATCTTTTAACTTAATGCAATTTACTTGTTTTTACTTTAAGTTTTACAAAGTCTTTTATTGTCTTTACCCCTTGTTCTCCTTATTTTACTCCTCTTCTTCCTATGCAATTCTTTTCTCTTCGTCCTCAATCTAACTTCACCTCTACCAACAAACTTTCTTCTCTTTTATTTGAAAGCCTTACTTTATCTTTAAATTAATTCATAGTCGAATAGATGTTCCTTTAGGATTCTTTTACCCCAGTGCTGTTCGAGTGTGGAACTTGAATAAACTCTTAAAACAAAAAATAAAACCTTTTAGCACATGTCCTAGGATCAATCTGATCGATCCTATGAGTCACCAAAGTTAGATTTGGAAGATCAGCGGTTGTTTTCCGATTTTCAAGGGAAACAAAATGGCACGCCCAGTGGGACAGTGCTAGAAAATCTGTGTTCTAAAACTAAACTTATAAAATTCTGCAGTCGTACTGGTCCCTTGTCGTGAGAGTTACATTTTTATGTTACTAAGAAGTGGTAAAATTGCCGTTGTAAACGAAGAGACACGACCAAGATGAAACATTAGGAACATGGCTACGGATACGAACCAGCTAGATAACCCCAACCATCAAGAAGACGGTTCCATCGAAGGAATAAGAGACGAGGGAGTTCCCCCTCCGATACCGCCGACTGGAGAACAAACGGTGCTTCCTGTGAGGCTAGTGCCGACACCTTCCGTACTTGGGGTTGGATCGACAGTGATAAGACCTTATACTCAACCAGTGTTGGAGTATATTGGTCATCAAACGTCGAATCCTCAGATTTTGTTAGGAGGAAGTTCAACGTCCAGGCATTTTGGTCCCCCTGGTTTTTCACAATCACCAAGAAATCCCCCATATGGGATGCCCACCGCTATGATGCAAGGGCCCCAAAGTGCACCCCCCATATTCTCAAATCAGGCGATGGCTTCGCCGCTACAAGGGTCAGGGTCAGGTGTGAACATGGGTCGAAACCCCCAAAGCCAGAGTTTAGGGTATTCGACACAAGGTCCCAATTTGACAAACACCTCAGTTGCTTGTTTGAGACAGCAGATGGATGAAAGTAACCTACAGATGGTTCAGACTTTGTCACAAACCATGGGTGAAATATTTCAACCATTAATCCAAAATACAACCCAGAATTATCAACAATTGGCGGTACAATTAACGAGATTGGCTGAATTCATGGGGGTACCTCCCTTAACCAGAAACCAAGCCCCAGTAGCGGATACCCCACGAGACAACCTGGAAAATATGGCAGAAGTCGATGTAGGGAACCAAGGAAGGATGGCCCCTCCTGTCGTCGAAGAGCTTAGGGAAGAACCATTGTGAAATCAGCCCCCTGTCGTGGGAGAAAGAAACCCGGGAGTAGTGGTTGTGAATAGGAACCAAGACGTGGATAATGTAGTCCAGCAAGTTCGACAAAACAACGTGGCCGTCGACAATAATCTAGCAGCCATGGTCGAGAGAATTATGGCCAGAAATGGGCTAAACACTGGGTTCACCAGGCCAAATTATACTTCACCTATAGTAGACTATATCCTTCAAGCGGAGTTACCTCCTAGGACGAAAGTACCCAAGTTTACTAAGTTTTCAGGAGATACGACGGAATCTACCGTCGAACATGTGGCTCGTTACTTGATCGAGGCTGGAGAGATAGCGAACGATGAAAGCCTTAGAATAAAATACTTCCCAAGTTCCCTTACTAAAAACGCCTTTACCTGGTTCACAACACTTCCACCTAACACGGTGTGCAACTGGATCCAGTTAGAGCGTTTGTTCCATGAACAGTTCTATATGGGTCAGACTAAAATTAGCTTAAAGGAACTCGCTAGTGTGAAGCGTAAGTTTTCTGAGCCAATAGAGGAATACCTTAATAGGTTCCGGTTGCTTAAGGCCAGATGCTTCACGTAGGTCCCTGAACATGAGTTGGTCGAAATGGCTGATGGGGGTCTCGACTACTCTATTAGGAAAAAGTTGGATACCCAGTATCTAAGGGACATGGCCCAACTCGCTGATCGAGTTCGACAACTCGAAAGACTCAAAGACGAAAAGGCTAAGTTTAATAAAAATAAAAAGGTAGATTTTGTCAAATATAATGAGAATGTCGAAGGTCTGTGCGATGAGCCTGTGAGTTACGACGATGGCGAAGTGGACCTTGCTGAACTTAAGCAAGGACCGCCTTACTTATGCAAAGTACTGGCTCCCTCACAAGGGAAGAGTTATGTCGAATCTGAAAAGAATGATAGGTTCCCAAAGAAAACATACACTTTCGACATCACAAAATGTGATGAAATCTTCGACTTGTTAGTTAAGGACGGACAAATGATAGTGCCTCCTGGCGCCAAAATGCCGTCCATAGAACAAAGGAAGAAAAGAGGGTTTTGTAAATATCATAATTTCTTGGGTCATAAAACGTCTCAATGTTTTCTTTTCAGGGACCTTGTTCAGAATGCGATCCAGGAAGGACGTCTAAAGTTCAGAGAGAAAGCTGGTGTCCAGATGAAGGTCGACTCAGATCCTCTGCAAACGGTAGACGCAAATTACACAGAGCCAGTCGAGGCTAATATGGTCGAAATTGCCGACGGCTATGACTTTTCAATCAAAGTAACAGAGGCTGCTGGAAACCCCATAGACGAAGTTGTGATGGCGAAAGTTACCATCAGCTTCAGACAAAAGAGCTGTGTCAAAATGAAAGTTGATAGCTGTGACCAAAGGGATGAAACCAAGCGCCCAAACAACAGGAACAATCTGGGTTGGAAGATAGTGACCAAAGAAACAGCTGATGACTTCATTAAAATTGATCAAATCATACACTAGGAAAGCCTACCCAGAGCAGGACGAATCCATCGTTTCTTTCCTTCACCGCTGCCAGGAGAAAGGTTCTAATGTGATGCTTTGTCCCCAATGCAGTGCCATCTTCGACAAGAAGGCCGCACAAAAATTGGAAGAAACGCGAAGGCTGAGGCAAGAAAAAGAAAGGCCAAGATTCGACCCTTGAAGAGGCCTTCAACAAAGATCTGACCGTCGCATAAGGCCTCCTACGAACAAACCCACTAGCTTTAAGCCCAATGCTGAGGCCACTGATGGGAAGTGGACGAAGCCCAATGAGAACAGGAAGCAAGGGCAGAAGTGATGGAAGAACTTCGAAGTACAACGAGGATCTTCATTAAGCTATCGAAAAGAATTTCAGTCTTCAAGGGCTGCTCATGTGTCAGAAAATTATAAAGAAAAGAATCCCATGTCTCGATCTCAATGGAGACGCGAGCAGAGAAGAAGAAAAGCACATAGAGAAGGTGCACATAAGGACCAACCACAATCCAGCACCAACATCCCCATTGAACATGAGGGTCGAACAAAGGCCTTCGGGAAGGCACCTGTAGGAAGAAAGTTGTTTCCAACGCAGGTCGAAGAACAGAGGAAATTGGTCGACGATGAAATGACTGATAACTTTGACGAAGACTCTGATGATACGTTAGACATTTTGGTCAACGTAGTATCAGTAATGCCCAGGGAATTTGATAGGATTTCTGTAGTTGAAAACTCGGACACATATACAGATTGGGAAATAACGGCTCATAAGCCGGTATGCTATTATGTAATGAATAATGGTTGCGTCGAGGAGCAAAATGCATTCTTTGAACGGCCAGCAGAGGCAATGAAAAATCATCTGAAGCCTCTTTATATTACGACGCAAATAGAGAAGGTCCCAGTTAATAAAATACTGATGGATTGCGGCGCTACGGTAAACCTAATGCTGCATTTTCTGTCGAACAAAATTGGGAAAAGTGAGACAGACACCAAGCCACACAACATGGTGTTATCAAACTATGAAGGAAAAGTGGGTTCGACCATGGGAGTCATTCAGGTGAATGTCACGGTCGGAACCGTTACACGCCCGACTGTCTTCATGGTGGTGGAGACTACTGCCAACTATAATCTACTACTTGGAAGAGAATGGATCCATGGAGTGGGGGCAGTGCCATCTTCGATGCATCAGAGGATCGCCATCTGGAGGCCAGATGGCATTGTCGAGAACATCAAAGCAGATCAAGGATACTTCAAAGCACCTATAAACCATATTGGTAGAGGACAGTTTGACAAACATTTGGCCAGTATAGGGCCATGTGAACCTGCAGATTTCGACTTTACACCTGATGACGAAGTGTATTGCTCACTATATCTGCATCCTGTCGAAGGTTTCCGATGGGACAAGGAAGTTCCGGGAGAGAGGTTACCATACCTTGGCGAACTTCCCATAGACCCCACTGGTTGGGGAAGTGAGTTCGATGATGATGACTGAAGCCGCATCGCTTCAAAGGATTTCGGCCTACGTGGCCAAAACAAAGCTACGAACGGCCTTGGAGGCCGCTAATAACGAAATGGCTGAGGGAGCCAACGAGAAATCCAAACAAATAGGTCCTGTTGGGTATTTCGACCCTAAAATTCAATACGAAGGGCAAAGACTCGACGCCATATATGACGAGGAGCCTTTGGGTTTTGAAAAAGATCCCTTGGCCGGCGATGTTAAAATGTTGGCGTAAGATCCACTGGAGGAAGTTGACCTGGGAGATGGAGTAATCAAAAGGCTAACTTATATCAGCACCAACCTCGACCCCCAACTCAGGGTCGAAGCCATTCAGTTGCTACGAGAGTACATGGATTGTTTTGCTTGGGACTACGACGAAATGCCAGGTCTAAAGAGAGGTCTAGTCGAGCATAGGCTACCAATCAAGCCTGGCAAAAAACCAGTCAAGCAGAATCCAAGGCGTTTCACCCCTGAAATCCTCTCAAAGATAAAAGAGGAAATCGAAAGACTCCTCCGATGCAAGTTCATCCGTACGACCAGGTATGTCGAATGGCTAGTAAATATTGTGCCAGTCATTAAGAAAAACGGATCTTTAAGAGTCTGCATAGACTTTAGGGATTTGAATTCAGCGACCCCTAAAGATGAGTATTTGATGCCAGTGTCAGAAATGCTAGTCGATTCAGCCGCTGGCCACGAGTACCTTAGCATGCTGGATGGATATTCTGGTTACAACAAGATTTTCATTGCCGAGGATGATGTTCCTAAAATGGTGTTCCATTGCCCAGGGGCCTTAGGCAATTACGAATGGGTAGTGATGCCTTTTGGTCTAAAAAATGCTGGGGCAACGTACTAGCGGGTGATGAATTCAATTTTCCATGACTACATTGAGTCCTTTATGCAAATATACATTGATGACATTGTGATAAAATCTGTGTCAGGAAAGGCTCATGTGGAACATCTGCGCAAATCCTTCATGAGAATGAGGAAGTTTGGCCTCAAGATGAATCCCCTTAAGTGTGCATTTTGCGTACAAGCAGGAGATTTTCTGGGTTTCGTGGTCCACAAGAAGGGGATCAAAATCAACCAAAACAAAACAAAGGCCATCATGGAAGCGAAAGCGCCATCCAAAAAAAAGGAACTTCAATCCTTGCTGGGCAAAATAAATTTCCTGAGAAGGTTCATATGAAATCTTAGTGGAAAAACACAAGCCTTCTCGCCATTACTTCGAGCCACCAAGGAGAAGTTCGAATGGACGAAAGATCAGCAAGAGGCTTTCGACAAGATCAAAGACTACTTGACTCATCCTCCGGTCCTTGCACCTCCGTGTCGAAATAAAAGCATGAGACTGTACATAGCAGCGTCAGACAAAACTCTAGGGAGCATGCTTGCTCAAGAGGATGGAAGTGGCGTCAAAAGAGCCATTTACTACCTTAGCAGAGTTTTAAATGATGCAGAAACTAGGTATAGTGAGATAGAGAAATTATGCTTATGTTTGTATTTCTCATGTATGAAGTTGAAGCAATATATAAAACCAGTTGATGTTTACATTTTGTCACATTTTTATATTATTAAGCACATGTTGTCCAAACCTATTCTGCATAGTCAAATTGGTAAATGGGCATTAGCATTAACTGAGTATTCATTAATGTATAGACCGTTGAAAGTGGTCAAAGGGCAGATAGTGGCAGGCTTTATTGTCGACCACTCCATAAACGAAAGTGCCCTGAACCTTGTTGAGCTAGAGCCTTGGAAGTTGTACTTCGACGGGTCTAGTCACAAGAATGGGACAGGCATAGGGTCTACTGATCATTTCGCCTGACAAAATTCCAACAAAATTCAAGTATAGAGTCGAGGGCCTATGTTCCAATAACGAAGCTGAATATGAGGCTTTGATCGCTGGACTTGAAATTTTGTTAGAATTGGGGGCAACCCAAGTCGAAATAATGGGAGATTCATAGTTGGTTGTAAAACAGCTAACAAAGGAGTACAAATGCGTTAAAGAAAATCTCATTATGTATTTCGTGATAGCCAATAGACTACTCAAAAAATTTGAAGTCTGCACTATTCGACACATACCACGACTACACAATTAGATAGCCAACGACCTGGCACAAGTTCTCGAAGGAAAACTTGCAAGAAGCAATCGAGGCCAGAGGTAAGGTTGTGTCCGTGGGTTTGAGACCATCAGACTTGGAAGTCACAAAATTTGGCTACGCTGATGAGGAAACCTTTGAGATTTTTACAGTCGAAGGTCTGACAGACAAAGATTGGAGGAAACCTCTGATCGAATACCTTCAGAACCCTTCAGCGACTACAAAATGAAAGACAAAATACCAAGCACTAAGCTATGTCTTGTTGGGGAATGAGTTATTTAAGAAAACCTCTAAGGGAGTTTTACTTAAATGCCTCAGTGAATCTGAAGCATACTTGGCATTGTCTTCAGTCCATGGTGGGACATGCGGAGCACACCAAGTAGGCCATAAGATGAAATGGTTGCTATTTCGCCAGGGGATGTACTAGCCTACGATGTTGAAAGATTGCATTGAGTTCGCCAAAGGTTGTCAGGAATGCTAAGTTCATGCTGGTATACAACATGTCCCAGTGAGCGAGTTGCACTCCATAGTCAAGCCATGGCCATTCAGAGGTTGGGCTTTAGACCTAATAGGAGAGATTCGACCTGCGTCTTCCAAAAACCAGAAGTACATTTTGGTAGGGATAGACTATTTTACCAAGTGGATCGAAGCTATACCTCTACCGAAGGTAGACCAAGAAGATGTTATCGAATTCATTCAAGAGTATATCATCTACAGATTTGGGCTACCAGAGACAATAACGACAGACCAAGGGTTAGTATTTACAAGTAGAAAGATGCAGGAGTTTGCCAAAGAAATGGGATTTAAACTCCTTACCTCGACACCTTACTACGCCCAGGCCAATGGCCAAGTCGAAGCGGCAAACAAAGTAATAATTGGCATGATAAAGAAACAGATTGGAAGCTGTCGCGGTGAAATTTGGATACCAAGCTATTGATTAACTTGAATCTTTAATTCATTTTGCAACCGAACTTTGATTTGTCCAAAGGAAGGGATAAAGATCGAAATACCCACAATGCAATGCAAATGCAAGGATAGAGAGTTTTAGGTTCGGGGGTTGGTTAAACTTAGGGAAGGTACTAACATCCTAAGTTTCTGCAGTACTCTACAGGAACCTCTGGTTTTATGTTTGTTTATTGCTATGGTTTATCTGCTTAAGGGTAATGCTAAGGGTTAAAGGTAAAGAGAAGGACCTAAAGGGGTTAGTCCTAAGTATACTCGCCAAGACGTCGCATCCTGTGCGTACATATCCTGGCGGGAATGGAATCAGAGTATCTGTAGTTCCCCTCACAGAGGGAGGTTAGAAACATCTTGAATGTGGTCAAGGTTTCAATGGGGAATAAACATATCTTAAGGACATGTTTACGTGGAGTCTTAAACTCCTGTCTCTACGTTGTTATTGAAATTAGTGTTAAAATTAGGGATTCCACAGCGGGAAACCCTAAAACAGAGTACGGCGACTCGTTGACCTAAGACTAGGGTAAATGGTATTTTTGTAATTTTGTCCACGGCAAGACACTTATGAAAATTAGGTTTGGGAAAGGGTTGAAACTAGGGTTATTGACTCGGCGGTCAAATGGTTAATCCTAATTCCTTCGGAGGGATGAAATTAACGATAAAATGCAAAGAAAGCAAATGACAGAATATAAAGTGCAGAAAGATAAATGCGACAATCGTTCGCAAAATTACATCCCATAAGCAGTTACAAATATGATAATGAAATATTTAATCAGTGATAAATGAATTTAAAAGTAATCAACTGAAAAACACAAACAGAGGATGTTAGTAGGGTTAGACATACAGAAAAATGGATAACGAGACAGGTAATATTGAAAGACAAAAAATGCAATTTGAAATTCCTTATTTATTGCTTTATTAATTTTTTTAAAAAAAGATATAGTTTAATTTCAAAAGAGTTTTAATCTTCATAAAAAAATGGTTTTAATTTATATTAAAAAATTATTGATTTATTTTAAAAGGAAAGAGTTTTTTTTCATAGAAAAGAAAATTTTTATTTTTATTTTATTAAAAAAGGGTTTTGGTTCATATTTTAAAAAAGATTTGATTTATTAAAAAGAGGTTTTTTAGTTTTATTATTAACAAAAAAAAGTTTAAGTTTTTCATTTTAAGAAAAAAAGTTTAAATTTCAGGTTTTTATTATTAATTAAAAAGGAGTTTTACTATTATTTTAAAAAAAGTTTTCTCACGTTTTTTATTTAAAATTTTTTAGATTATTTATCTTTTTTTAAAAAAAGATTAGTTAAAAAAGGACCGTTATTTACGAAAAAAGCTTTTATATAAAATAGAAAATAAATAAAATATAAAAAAACAAAATAAAACTAAAATATGGGTTGGGCCGGTCACCACTTCCGGACCCGACCCATTTTGCTACCATATAAAAAGCATAAAATTGAGGTTAGGGTTTAGAAACCCTTTGCATCTTGCGGCGGCTGTTATCTCTTTTCTCTTTTTCCTGTTCGCTTCATCCATGTTCTTCTTATTTGTTTTTTTATGCAATAAAAAAACATGCAAACACAATTATAAGCAAACCGAGTGATTTACTTTTCGTTCGTAGGTCCTTAACGATGAAGACGGTGAGATGGTCGCGTCTGATTTCGTGATTCGCCTCCATTCGACGGTTCTCGCAACTTCCTCGGCCGATGATGAGTGGCTCTAAGGCTCGGTTTGATTATTGTCCGCCGCTTTGAACGAACGGTGTTGACGGTGATCTTTCCACGGTTTTGATTCCGTTGATGGTGTTTCTTCGTTTGAAGTGATAAACGAACGCTTGTTGTTGTGAATGGTTTCGCTGTTTGATATGTATGATTTACAGCCGTTTTGTGTTCTCTTGTTGAGGCCATGGTTTGCGCCGTTTTAGGTGTGTTCGTGATTAGGGTTCCGCGGCCCCCTTCCTTTTGTTTATGGTTTGCTTTGTTTTATATCTTCGATTTTTCTGTGGGCTTGGGCTTCCATTGTTTTTTGTCACTGATATGATTTGGCAATCTTCCTTTACGTTACATTTCTTTTGAGATTTGATTGTGATTTTGTAGATTTTATCTCATATCAATTCTGCTGATGTTAGCTCGATTTTGATATAGATTGGATTCACCTGATATTGATTGGATTCGTTTTGATATCAATCTATTTTGGAAATTTCAGGTGTTGAACTTTTCGAAACCGGTTCGGATCTATCGGCATCTGGATCTGAAACTCAGATTGGATTTGATATTTACTTGATAGAAAATCCGGATTGCAATCAGTTAGGCTTCACGAATCCAATTTCGGCATATCACCACTTTTCGGCAAAATCATTTCGGCCCCTACTTCTTTTTATCTCTCTTTCTCGGTTGTCCCGAAAATAAGAACGGATGCTGCCGATTGGTAGCCGGGATCGAGAAATGGACATGGGAGTTTGGTTTCGGCATTAGTCGTGCCCTCCCGACACCCAGTGATGAGCTTTATTCTGAGGGTGTCAAAGTAATTTTCTAACTTGCTTTGCTCTGTTTTGTTCTTGTCTGTGCAGATACTTGGACAACTCGGGTGAAGAACGCGAAGAACTTAATCGAGAAATGAACATGATGTCCTTTAGATTTTTTTAGGACTTTTAGGATAAAAAATGTGTATTTAAATCCTTTTTGTAATTTGTAACCAAAAAATATTATGAAATAAATTCAATATATTTTTCCTTCGTCCAAATCACTCTTCGGTTCTTCTTGCAATTTAAATACATTGTAACCTCACAAACCACCAAAAGTTCTGATTAAATCCACCTCAAAAGATCCAGTTTAAACAAGTAACTCCAAATAGGTTCAACTGATTAGACTTTAAACGATTTAACTTAAACAAATGGAATTAACCTTCACCCTATAAGTTCAATATGAATAAATCCAAAGAAACAATTGGCTTGAGCTTTGTTATTTCCAACGTGTCGCTCCGCTTAAACCTCAATAAATCAAAACGCTTATGAAGTAAATTCAGACGAGTGACTGATCGCACTGGTTTGACCCATCACAAATTAGTATCTCAACATGATCAACCTCTTATGAGTAATAAATTACTGTATACTGAAAACTCTGATGCCCAAAGTTCACTGTAAATTTCTGTTTATTCTCAAAAATAAGAAAATCGGAGACGGAGGTTTTAAATTATTTCGAAGAACCCTGGCGAAAGCTCATCTTCAAAAACCGTCAGCAAACAATGCACAAATTACCATTTTTCCCTTTTCATAACCAAAACACCCCTGATGCAATTCCTGCAAAACAAACAGACTATGTAGCCCGTTAGTGGTTAGTTGATGCAAAAAAAAAATGAGATGCTATGCGATATGAGTCGACTAAATATAAGGGTAAAATTTGGGTTATTACTTGAACAATAGTGGTTTCAATAGCAAGGAGGTGGGATCTTAAGGTCAAAAATTAGGGTGCAACAGATGCCCCTATTTAAGTTACTTCTATTCGAAGATATGGAGATTGAAATCTTCGTCTCGACGAGATAGGAGGGACTTAAATACAAACATTGCACGAATTTTTGGCCATAAGAAGCCACCGAATGCAAATGATATGCAGTGTTATGAAATGCAAGACAAAGAGGGTCCTGTGGGGAAACGATGTCACAGGAGAAAACCAGACACGACACACGGGAAGAACAGGTTCAATAGAGCGAGACTCCACGAGGAAAGATTGACAATCACAAAGTGTCTAAAAATATGTTGTGGAGCATTTGGCGAGAGAACCACTTGAAGAACTTGCTGCACAGGTCAAATGCAATTATCAGCCGGAAAAGTCTATTGTCGAGACTTGTAAATTTAATTGAGAATACTTTTGCCAAAGTATGTACTGTTAAAATTTGTAAGGAATCTACTTTCGAGATTCTATGTTGAAATTTGCTGGAGAGATACTTTCGTCAAAGTCTTCTGGAAATCTACTGCCGAGATTCGCCAAGAAAAAAAGATGTCTTCGAATAAACCTCCCCACGCCTCATGGTCTGGATTCCATAAACGGGTCTCAGTTCTTGAAATAACCTCCCCGAGCGTCATGGTAAGGGTACCATGAGCTGGTCTCAGTCTCTTGATGTAAAACCTCCCCGAGCGTCATGGTATGGGTACCATGAGCTGGTCTCAGTTCTTGAAATAACCTCCCCGAGCGTCATGGTAAGGATACCATGAGCTGGTCTTAGTCTCTTGATGTAAAACCTCCCTGAGCGTCATGGTATGGGTACCATGAGCTGGTCTTAGTTCTTGAAATAACCTCCCCGGGCGTCATGGTAAGGGTACCATGAGCTGGTCTCAGTCTCTTGATGTAAAACCTCCCTGAGCGTCATGGTATGAGTACCATGAGCTGGTCTCAGTCTCTTGATGTAAAACCTCCCCGAGCGTCATGGTATGGGTACCATGAGCTGGTCTCAGTCTCTTGATGTAAAACCTCCCCGAGCGTCATGGTATGGGTACCATGAGCTTGTCTCAGTCTCTTGATGTAAAACCTCCCCGAGCGTCATGGTATGGGTACCATGAGCTGGTCTTAGTCTCTTGATGTAAAACCTCCCCGAGCGTCATGGTATGGGTACCATGAGCTGGTCTCAGTCTCTTGAAATAACATCCCCGAGCGTCATGGTATGGATACCATGAGTTGGTCTCAGTCTCTTGATGTAAAACCTCCCCGAGCGTCATGGTATGGGTACCATGAGCTAGTCTCAGTCCTTACCCAAAAGGATGAAAAACTCGTGAGAGCATCTTCAAAGGGGATTGTAGATTTTGTAGATTGTAGATGTCATTGTAGGTTGTAGAACTTCGGCTGTAAGCCATAATGTACTGGAGGTTGCAAAACTTCACCGGGGATCTTCAAGAGAGATGTGGGCCAGTTAATTTGCAAAATATGTCCTCTCAAATAAAGAGAGATGTCTTGTAATGTCTTCGACAAACTTCTCTGATGGATTTCTGGAGAGATTTCATTTAACGAGTTTAATAATCTTGATAAATCCACTGGGGATGGACAAACTGTCTTGAGGAGACTGCCATTTGTCATCTTTGATAGAAAACCTGATCGAACAAGTTGCTTAAATAAAAAGGTCTCTTGTAGTCTAGGTGTAAATTGCCGGGAAGATCTTGTGATACTGCTGGAGAAAGTATTTTATCTTTGACGATGATCTCCATAAAATTCTTCTTTGGGAGCAAAAGTGCAAAATAAATGCACACTTAATCCATATTCAAAAGTTGGAGGTGTCCACAGTGTGATTGTCAAGGACCGAAGTTCAATTCGGGAAGTAGCCGAAGAGAAACTGTCAAGCAACACTCGTCCATTGAGGTATGAACTCAAATGGGATTTAACTAAAGCAACTGTCTTCCACGAGGATCGAACTCTGTGGGGAAATAAAAATATTGTGCTTTTTCTGCTTAGGGATGACAATTCTACTTAGAAGGAGAAGACAAACCCGATCACTCAGAGATAAACGCGTCCAAAGTGACAGAACAAACAGACATAAAGATGCTAAATGCATATGCCATGCTATCTATTCATATGTTATGCGTATGCTATATGCCAATGTTGACACAACAAATGGAAAGAGGAAACCAGAGATGAAATAAACATCTCAGAACAAACATCCGACCAATCCTCAAAGATAGAAGCACTGCTGGGGGATAGATGGAGAACCAAATACAGGATCACAATCCTGCTTCAGGGTTTTAAAATTCCTTTAGGGGATAGAAAACATCCCACTTGGGGTGTAATATCCTTTTTTTTATTGACGGGTTCGTCAAGATGGATCTCATTTTAGAAGAAACTTCGTAGATAAGATACATATCCCGCTTCGCTAGAGGGATTCTTACTGGAGTTGTAGATGGAAATACTCGACTCGAGGTCTCATAGGGGATAAAAATAAATATCCACTTTAATGGGGAAACCTGGGTAACAAAGCCGCTTGAATATATCAGAGTCGAAACTTTGATGGGGATGAAATAAACATCCGCTTCGCTGGGGAAAACTAGCGTTATGAAAGATCCACTGAGGAGGGAAATAACGTTCACTTCATTCGGGAAGGTGAAGTTGAGCAAATCATTGGAGAAACAAACAGGTCACCCATATTTATCATCACTGCTTAAAATAGAGATCCATCGGAGGAATAATGGCCATTTGAAGTAAAATTCACCAGGGACATGAAGAATGTTGTGAAAACCAAGTAGTTTTGTAATAGTCGCCATTTTGAACAACAAGTGTTGTGAGTGGATGACGTGCTCTTCATTTCTCAAATACCCCAGAGTATATGCTTCATGAGAAAAAGTCGTTCCAAGAGGATTTTACAGAGGACAGGGAGTTCAATTGCCCCACTGTTTTCGAACTCTTGGAGAGATTGTCGAATCTCGACGTAACTGGCCCGGATTGGCGGTGTTATGTATAACTGGGTCTTTCAAAGCTTGCTTCTGAGAAAGTCAGAATTGCATTAGTAGACAACTTGGAAACTACTTGCACCTGTTCGGCATGATCTTCAAATTTCATCATCGATGTCTATATGTAAACTTTCTAAGATATCAGGAAAAAATCAACACGCATGAAATGTTAATTCCAAAACTGTTAATGCAACATATATGTTCGTCTTGAATTTTTTTCTTCTTTTTTTTTTTGAAAAAGATATCACGATAACTTGTGAACGAATCACTAGTTAGGATATGAGTTTAATTTATAAAGCCAACATCAAATTGAGCATAGCTCATAGGAGTCAGGAAACGTTATCTCATCGAGTATGCTTTCAAAATAAACCCTACTTCAATTACGTCTTTTAAAGGTTGTATCGTGGCTTGGTTCACGGTTGAAGAAACAAAGGATAAATGTCGCTACTGCGAAAATCGGCGCTGACTATGACAGAAGAATCGCCACCGTGCGTTATTTATCCCAAAAGAGGGAAAGGAAACGCTCAGAGTAAACCTAACGGAAAGAGGGAAAGGAATGGTCATCGCAACCAAATCCTGGATTCGGGAGTCGGTTATGCAAGGGGAAGGTATTAGCACCCCTCACGTCCGTCGTACTCGACGGGATCCACGCTTGTTTTCTATCTAAGGGTGTGTTTATCTATCTACTCTAAAGGTCTGGGTTAAAAAGAAAAGAAAATGACTCGGCAAAGTATCGCACTTTATGCCTACGTATTCCCATCTGGAACGAGAAATCAGAGTCAACGTAGTTCGCCTAACTACGGGTTATGGGGGAAGGTTGCTCGCCGAGATGTCACGTCTCGTGCCTACGTACTTTCATACGGCATGAAAGATCAGAGCAAACGTAGTTCGGGCTACGGAAGACACAAGCTTGTCTGACAGTTTTTTATCTCCTTAAGAAAGGGTTTTTCTGATTAAAGGGTCCAAGAGGACAAAAACAGAGTTTGAATGTTTGTTTGAGTCTTTTACGAAAGAACTGTTTTTTAGGATGTTTGCAATCTCAGTCGCACTAGAGACTATGAACCAGGAGTGAACGCTTCGTATGTCACCCAAAGGGTGCCACACTAACATCCAGATTATTGGAGAGAGACCCTCCACCAACCTTTTCCTAGATAGCTTAAGGCTCGTAACGCACGACTTCAATTAACCTTATTACTGTGTTTTTGAATTGTTTTGAGATGAGAAGAGAAAGAGGCCCTAAAACTATGGTTGAAAGGGAATCTACCTACAGTTATCATGCATGGGTCAAAACCTAATGTCTATCATAATTCCCTCTTGCACAGAGGAAATCAGAGATCCTAGGGGAAAACAACAAAAGAAAGCAAGCAGTAAACAGTAAACAGTAAAATGCATGCTATGCAAAAGTACAAGCGAGGCAAGGGAGTCCGGCTCAACCTCAAACCTAAGAAAACAACAGGCAAGGGGAGACAAGCTCCACCTCAAACCTAAAGGTAAGCAACACAAGCAAACAGAAAAAACAACAAAAGAAAAGAAGTAGAGGAAGCAGCCCAAGCAGCAGCAACAGTCTTCAGCAACTTCCATACTCAACAGCAGCTCTAAACAGCAAATCCTCTTGACAGCAAGGTTGATAGCAAAATGGCTTCATCTTCAAGCTAGCTTCTATCTTCAAACTTCATCAAACTTCATCTTCAAGCTCTAGCAAGAACACTCCAAGCAGATGATTAATCACTAAGATCAAGGTTGCAATGTTGAGAACCAAATGAAAACCAAAGGAAATCATCAAGTACCAACATTGAAATGGAAAGGCATCCTCAAAGTTCTACTCAACTATGGGCATACCACACATCCCTCCAAAGGAGAGATGGAGTTTCCCTAGGAGGACTTTACATCATTGGATAGAGTAGAAGCACACAATGCATTCTATGTTTGATGAAAGAATCAAAACTAGTCATAATGGCTCTTCCTAAAACCCTAATTTCCTAAGCTCCTAAAAAGCTCCTAAAATAGAAGAAAGCTTCAACTACAAGCTCCAATCTTCAAGCCACAGCAGCTACGCCAAATCCAGAAGACCTCCCAAGAAGGAATCCAAGCAAATCCAGCTCCAAAGTCACCAACAAGACCAAACAAACAAGAGCACTAAAGATAGAACACCACAAGCACAAGCAACTTGCAAAATACAACTAAAATAGAAAACAAAGTTGTAAAATTCTAATAAATTTCCTAGGGTAACATACATGTTTGAACAATCTAGGGTAAAAATATTAAAGCCTAATTCAACTTATATGTCATCTAAATAATTTCTAAGTTGAAAGGTATCAAGGTGATCCACAAGTTTGGGAAGGCTCTAATCTCAACACCTAAAACAGAACCTAAAATTGTTCTAAATTTCTAACAAAAATTCTAAGGGAACATGAATATCTACCCTAAAACATACTAAAAAATCAAAGCCATATTCAACACCAATTGGAAGAACAAAATTCAACAAGGCAGATGATCAAATATGCAAAAATTAAAGAATTAAACAAAATAAGAAAAATAAAATTAAATTGAAAAATGCATGAAAATGCATTTTATTGATTTCAGAAAATCACAAATTCTCTCAAGATCATGGAGGTATTTTTAAAATAATTTTTGGATCAAAATTGAAATTATTGTGATTTTTAGAATCAATAATGCATTAAAAATAATCAAAATGAAATAAAAGAAAAACAATTACTGAAATAAAACCACAGCCATGGGATCTGATGACCGGTCAAGCAATCCAAAGCTCCACAAGCTGCCAGCGCATTTAGTGAAACTACAACGTTTTGGTCTCAAAAATTCAAATCTCAGATTATAACATGGTCGTTGGATGAAGGAGAAAGTCTTGGTCAAACTCAAGATCTGATGGCTCAGCACTCATCTTCCTCACTATTCAGCCTGGCCTGAGTGGAGATCAAGGAAGGTGGATCATGGTGGCCGGAGAAGACTCCGGTTGTCTTCTCCGGCGAGGTGCAACTTACAGTCAACCAAAATGCACAAACTCCATATCATTTCTACTCAGTTTTTCACGAGGATTTCAAATCTCCAACTCAAATTATCCAACTCTCAATGGATTTTAAAACACGAAGCAATGTTCAGAAATAGCATCCAGATCAATCAACACCAATTGCAAATCTAAGTGCACAGAAATCATCCTCACACTTCCTACATCACTAAGATCTAGTCATCTTGCTCTAACTACTCATGAATCAAGAGATTCGAATCCAAACAGAATTGGTATGTCATGATCAACTATCACCAAATGTTTCCAAACTGATCCTAAAACGATCTACATCTTGCCTAGATCCTAACCACAAGTTCAAATCTAACTATCTCATGCTAATTCATGTGGAATTTTGAAAGTTACTAACCTGTTGTAGATCTAGTAACAGATGCACTTGGAGCTTGATTCTCCCTTCAAAACTCTCCAGATACGTTCACTGATGCAAGAGGATGATGCTTCAACCTTCAATTTGCTTTGATCTTGCTCCAAACTGAAAATCCGATTTCTCTTGCTCCTCTTAAATGTTCAACTGCAACTTCAGCTTCTGGCACGAAAATGACTCCAAAATTGATCTGAAATCAATCCAATGAATATATAGAATGTTTTCATGGGCTTTTTGGACTTGAATGAAGCCCAATTCAGCCAATTGCATTTTCTGTTTTTCTCTTGAAATCTGTTGCGGTGGAAATAGGATATCAAATTATTAATTAATTTGAATCGCAATTCAATTCACAACCGCTCTTTGATTTATCCGAAGGAAAAGGTCAAAAGAGGGAAAACCTATTTTTGCATCGTAAACACAATGCGGGGAAAGATCTAGGGTTCGGGGGTTGGTTAAGATTAGGGAAGGTATTAGCACCCTAAACTTCTGTAGTACTCTACAGGAACCTTTTGTTCAGATGTTTACTATTTGCTTTATTCATTTGCTTAAGATATATGTACAAAAGATTAAAAGTGAGAAAGAAGACCTAAGGGGTTAATTCTAAGTTTACTCGGCAAGACATCGCATCTTGTGCCTACGTATCCTTACGGGAGTGGAATCAGAGTAATCGTAGTTCCCCTCAAAAGGGAGGTTAGAGACTTCTTGACTGTGGTCAAGGTCTCAAGGGGAATAAACATGTCTTAAGGACACGCTTACGCGGAGTGTAGAAACTCCAAATCTCTACGTTGAAATGTTAAGTTGTAATTAGGGTTAAATTAGGGATTCCACGGCGGGAAACCCAAAAATGAGCGCGGCGACTCTTTGACCTAATGCTAGGGGTAAAATTGTAATCTTGCCTGCGGCGAGGCATTTGTGAAAATTAGGGTTTGTAGTTTGTAGTTTTGAGGATTTGAAATTGAATGTGTGAAGTTTTACGGACTATTGGCGCGGCGGCCAAACAGTTAGACCTAACCTTCGGATGTGCGCAATGTGACAGAAATAATGGTAAACGCGTGAGATAATTGAATCATGCAAACAGAGAGATAATGTCATAATTTAAACCATGCAAGCAGAAATTTAAAGGCAGAATTTAAAGAGCGATTGTTAAGTTCGCGAGGTTACATGAGAGGAGCAGATACAATATGATAATGAAATTTGAATTGAACAATAATAAAATAAAATAAATAACCGTTCTAGTTATTATTTTAAAAAAAAGGATTTTAGTTATTATTTTAAATTTATCTAAAAAAAAGTTTTTCTTAAAAATAATAGGTTTTCATATTAATTTGGAAAAGATGTTAATGTTATTTATTTTAAAAAACAGATTTTTATATTATAACAAGTTTTAATAAATTAATGATAACAATAATAATAATAATGGTAATAATAATGATAGTAATGATAATAATAATAAATAATGATAATAATAATACTAATAATAATAATAATAATAATAATAATAATAATAATAATAATAATAATAATAATAATAATAAAGCAATAATGAATTTTAAATGTGCCAAATAACCCAACAATGTTGCTAACGCAGAAATGCGCTCATCGCAACCAGATCTAAATCGGACGAAACAAAATTTATCGCAAAGAAAAAGAAATTAAGCAAAAAATAGTATTATTGCTCACACAAAAATGCGATCATCGCAACCAGATCGAACTAACACAAATGTCACGCGTCATGCACACAAATGTGCAAACATCGTATCGACATAATTCGATCAAAAATTAATCTTATATATAAACTCTAACAATTTAAAAATTATATATATATAAACGTAACAGTAATAGATAAAGAAAAAGAAATAACGGTAATAGATGAAGAAAAAGAAATAACGGTAAAAGATGAAGAAAAAGAAATAACGGTAAAAGATGAAGAAAAAGAAACAACAGTAATAGATGAAGGAAAAGAAATAACGGTAAACGATGAAGAAAAAGAAACAATAGTAATGGATGAAGAAGAAAACTAAATAACGGCAAACGGCACTCACTCCTCTTAGGTTTTTTTCATTCTCCCCCTTTTTTCCAACAAGGCAACACATGTATATATAGGGAACAAATTAGGGTTAACACCAAATTGTCAATAATGTCCCTAAAGCCCATTTTAAAGCCCAAACTAAATAATTAGTTAAGAAAAAATAAAATTTAAATAATTTAAAATAATTAAAATAAACTTAAAATAAAAACTAATAATCCTATTGATTCCTAAAATCAAAAATATTATAAAAAGAACAAAAAAATTTCAATATTTTTTATTTTATGATTTTTTGGATATTTTTATGAATAATTTAGAAAAAAGTGAAAAAAATAATATTTTAAAAAATGATTTAATTAAAATACGAAAATAATAATTAAATAATAATAAAAAACTATTTTTGTTATTTTTTTAATGAAAGATAGAAAAATTTAGAGTAAAAATAATAAAAAACAAAAAAAGTGACAAAGGTGAGATTCGAACTCTCAACCTCTCACACTCATAACTCCTTACACATGTCCTCCTGCCAATTGTGTCATTTTTACTTTTTAGAAAAAAAATGCATGTCATATGATATTTACCTGCAAAAAGTCAAACGACTACACAAATTTGTTAGTAATTGATTAAATGCAATAAAAATGCAATGAAATGCGACGACAAATCTTAGGGCAAAATTTGGGGTATTACAGTTGCCCCTATTTAAATAACTTCACCGGGTGATTCGAGTGGCGGAGACTCGAGGAATCATGGTGGAGGGATTTAAATATAGATAACCGAAAATTTTGCCCTTATATGTGGCGATATGCAATGTTATGGACCAAACAAGACTAATGCAGACAATGCCATGAATATGATATGATGTGTATGCTGGAATGATGAGTGCGAAAATGCTGACGAATACGACGACACAGAGACAGACGCTACGAGAAGAACACACTGGGGAAAACGACGCGCTGGGACACAGTACAACACTGGGGAATTCTAAAATGATGGTCAGTAGGTGCGAACACGACCAATTATCATTTTTAGACCGGGAACGAGATTCTCAAATGGAGATGGCACCTATGAGACGGCCTCCACTGGGGAATCTAAAAGTAAAACTGGATCATGTACGACTGCAAGATCGATTACAGAATGCTGGAGCATTGAGCAAAGAATAACATCCAAGCTTCTGTAAACTATCTCTCGTGACAGGATCAAACGGACTTTTCGGGAATCCGTAGCAAATATACAGGGTAAAAAAGAACCGGCTGTATGCCAAAATAAATGGACTTTTAGAATAAGATCCTTAAATGGAGATGGCACCTATGAGATGACCTCCACTGGGGAATGTCTAATAATAAAATTGGATCTACACGGTTGCAAGATCGATTATAGAATGCTGGAGCATTGAGCAAAGAATAACATCCAAGCTTCTAATAAACTATCCTTCGTGATGGGATCGAATGGACTTTTCAGAAATCCATATCAAATATACAGGGTAAAGACCGGCTGTATGCCAAAGTAAATGGACTTTAATGGGAAATGCCCCGATAAGCTTCTCGAGGGAGAACTGTCACTTATCGTTGGAAGGGACTTACATGCCAAAATGGATAAGCACTCAAATAAAGAGGCTGCTGCTTATCTGATATATAAATCTTCTCATATTTAAGGTCGGCGCCTGGAATATGATTCTGATTTTTCTTTTACATAAAGGATAAATGAAATTCTTCATATTTCAAGATCGTGCTCTCCTGAATATGAAAAGGGTAAACTAAACTTCCTCACACTTCAAGATCGTGCTCTCCTGAATATGATTCGGCTCCCTTTTTTTTTAAAGGGTAAATGAAATTCTTCATACTTCAAGATCGTGCTCTCCTGAATATGAAAGGGTAAACTGAACTTCCTCATACTTCAAGATCGTGCTCTCCTGAATATGATTCCGCTTCTTCTTTTACTAAAGGGTAAATGAACTTCCTCATTCTTCAAGATCGTGCTCTCCTGAATATTGATTCCGCTCCTTCTTTTACTAAAGGGTAAATGAACTTCTTCATACTTCAAGATCGTGCTCTCCTGAATATGATTCCGCTCCTTCTTTTACTAAAGGGTAAATGAACTTCCTCATTCTTCAAGATCGTGCTCTCCTGAATATGATTCCGCTCCTTCTTTTACTAAAGGGTAAATGAACTTCCTCATTCTTCAAGATCGTGCTCTCCTGAATATTGATTCCGCTCAAACCTCCCCGTACTTCAAGATCGTGCTCTCCTGAATACGATTTGGTTTCTTCTTTTACTAAAGGGTAAATGAACTTCTTCATAATTCAAGATCGTGCTCTCCTGAATATGATTCCGCTCAAACCTCCCCGTATTTCAAGATCGTGCTCTCCTGAATACGATTTGGCTCAAAACCTCCCTATACCTCAAGACGACAGGGAAAATGGAAGCCCAACTGCTCCATGGAGATGGCCATTTGCTGCGAGTCATAACGAAGATAGGATCGGCTTTTTATGTGAGAAATGTCATATATTGATGTTGTAAGATGTAGGATTGTTTTCCAGGCGTGAACTGGCGTGTATTTGTAAAGGATTATAGTTGATTTTCTTGAAAGATAGTGCAAAATAAATGCACATCCGGGTATAGTGATGAGCTTCTCGGGCGAGAACAGTCGCGTATCTGTCATGATATGGTGAAAATCTTTAGATGGTGCAAAATAAATGCACGTCCGGTTGGCTCGACGACCAACAAGACTGAGATTCAATCTAGGATCGAGCTAGAAAGAAGACTGGTAATCAAGACTCCATCGAGGGAATGAACTCGAAGGGTAAATATCTTATCCTGGTGAGGAAAGATAGTTGAAGTAACCGTCATCCACGAGGATCGAGCTCTGTGGGGAAACTGGAAACAAGTAAGTATTTTATGCTTATGGCTGACAATCTATTTGGAGAGAATGGACGAACCCAGTTACTCGGCGGTAACAACTAATGATGGTGAGACACAATGGACCTGTGAATGCTAACGCATATGTTGATGCATATGTTAATATGGATGTATGTTAATGTCTATGTATGCAAGATGTTATGAAATGAGTATGCAATGAGTATGTAATGAGTATGTAATGAATATGTAATGAATATGTAACGAATATGTAATGAATATGTAATGAATATGTAATGAATATGTAATGAAATAGGCATGTGATGCTTATGCCCTTGCGTATACTGACGAAACAGACTAGAGACAGGACGAGAGATGAAATAAACATCTCGACGGAGATACCCTGCGTTCTCTGCAACCAATACGTCAATCATGGGTAAGAAAGATCAATGGTAGAACCACATCTGGTTTTAAAGTTCTGAATTCTCTGGGGAGAAGGTGATCTGCTTGGGATGCACAGTATCATGTCTTCATATGGGGAGAAGAAAACCTGAGGGACACTTTCGAGTTACCTAAGAAAAAGTTGTCAGCTTATAGTCTCGCTGGGGACTGTGATGAGGCAATAGTTTAGGAGCCTGTTGCAACACTGAGATTTACTGGAGAATGAAGGCCGCCGTGAGTAGAATCCATCGGGTGCATGAAGAAAGTTGTGGAACCACATGGTTTTAATCTTGAAGAACCTTATAGTAGTCGCCATTTGTTTCTTCTTTTTTAGAAACCCGGTGCCCCAGGATATTTGCGTTGTGAGGTATGGTCATCTCAAGAGGATTTTATAGAGAACACCGAGTCCGGTTGCCCCATTGTTCTCAAACTCTTTGAGATATTTGTCAGGTCTCGACGTAACTGGCACAAATTAATCGTGTTACGACGAAATCTTTGGGAAATAGCTCTTAAGAATGTCAGACTCGCGTTGGTAAGCGAATTGGGAAACTGCCTGCCCCTGTTCAGCAGGATCTTCAAGTTCCACGGGTTATGTTCATATGTAAATCTCTAAGATATCAAGCAAAGTTGTCATGCCTGAAATGCCTATCCTGAGCTTGTCAATGTACACATATATTTGTCCTGAATTTTTGTTTTGAAAAAAGATATCGCGATAACTTGTGACTGAAATCACTAGTCAGGATATAAGTTTTAATTATAATGCCAACATGAATTTTTTCTGAGCATAGCTCGTAGGAGTCAGGAAACGTGATCTTGTCAAGTATGCTTTCAACCGAAGTCCTACTTCAATTAGGTCTTTTAAAGGTTGTATCGTGGCTCGGTTCACGGTTTAAGAAACAAAGGATAAAGGCTCAAAGTTATATTTGTACCCATCCATTCTTCGTGATGTTCTCCAATCCTAATTCAGTTAACCGGATACGAACGCTCATATCTCAAGCGGATTTGCTATGGTCGAGAACTTATCAAGGCTTTGGACATGGCAGTCACTCACCTATTTCTTTTGGCAATTGGTCACACGACCTTGTTCTTTATAGGGGTTCTAAAAACTACTGGTTTGTTGTTCTTATTCCCTAACTTTTGCCTGGACAACGTATTTTGATTTGACTTTGGAGTCCAGCGGGATGCCCCAGTTTTGCCTAAGTCTCCTTCATAGGTTTTGACTTAGCGGGCTTTTATTATTTTTTTGAATATTCTTTTATGCACAAGTCGTGTAAATCTTTCGAAAGGCTCGTGACTGCCCCACTCCTTAGGTAACCGAGGGATAGCCATTGTATTGGACTTCTTAAGATGCTAAGGATAAATTCTCGAAGGTTGGCTCTTCCTTTTTAAGAGTCTAAGCGCTCGATCGGTTTAACTGAAACCTACCCTGCCCCAGGTTAGGATGAAGGTTCTTAAAAAGAAAGAAAAACTCCTACTTCAAGGCTCAAAGAGGTTAACGAGGGATTAACATCCTTATATCTCCAGTGTTTGGGACTTGAAACAATGCCTTACATCATCAGCAGGTTTTAATTGAAAGCATACGACAAGAAATCTGACGTTTTGGGTTCGTCGTCCTCCTCCCAATTCTCCATCAGAACAAGAGATCGGGTAAAGTCGGCATTATAATTTATGAAAAAATATATTTTGAATGAGTGAAACGAATGGATTTATTCAAGACAAACATATGCGTTGCATTAATTAATCGAAGATAAACAAGTTCGTACATGCTAAGTATGCTTAATCAAAGAGAAATACATATAAATGAACTGTCAGAAAAATCCTTCTAAATGTTTATGAAATCTTGCATTCAAACGTAACAGTTTCCTTTGGCGGAGCCTCAATGGAAAGGACGTCTGGTTCATGATCACTGTGAGTCATCATGGCTTGCCCCAGTTATGCTGGCCACATCTTCAACAGTTTTCAGTCGTTGCTTCAAAATAACTTTCCCAGATTCTTTGTTGATCCCGGTCATATCATCTTAAGGATTGCTGAAATGAAGCGAGCTAGGCCTTTGAATAATTACTGGATTCGACTGATTTGCTGAGGGGACAACATACTTTGCAGAATTTAATCTTGACAAGCGGGGAACCCCGAGAGGAGTCTCGATCTTCGGCTGAGCATCGCTAAAAGACAACTTCTTTGTTTCTAGCAAATTTCTGACAAAATTCTTAAGAGCGTAGCAATTCTCTAGATCATGGCCGGGCGCACCCTCATGAAATAAACAATGAGCGGCAACGTTGTAACCTGCAGGTAACGGATTAGGCGGAGGACCCAAAGCACGGGTGGTAATCAGACCCTGTTGTACCAAATGGGGGTATAACTCAGTGAAAGCCATCAGAATTGGAGGACAAGGCTTATACTGACTCTTACGGGGATAAGGAACCTGATCCTGTGATTGCTGATGAACAGGAGCGTTGGGCACTCGTTGACGGTTGACCGGAACTTGCAAGGGCGGACAACCGGAAGGTTGTTGATGAATCGGTGCTTGATATACCGGAGCTGACTGCACAGGCTGGTATGTAGGAAACTGCTGATCGAAAGGAGGTGCAACAGTAACTACATAGGGTCGTTGAACATATGGAGACGGATAACCTTGAACATAACTCTGCTGATGTTGCCAAGGTTGAGGAGTAGCCATTTTGCGGTTCCTCGAACGTGCAGGTCCTTTACCATGGTCGGAGTTAGGAGTTTTGCACTTTGGAGGGGTAGCTCGTCGAACTGGTTGAGCAATAGGAGGCACCCAACCGGATTGAAGACCGTGAGGAGGTACATTCTCGACAGTAACAACTGGTTGAAGTTCCATAATGGTATTAGTAGTCTCAGAAACAACAGTAGACTGAGCATCCACCTTCACACTAAGAGCTCGTAACATCTCCAAAATCTGCCCCACACTTCCTCGAAGATCTTCGAGTTCGTGGCTGACACGGTTGATCTTTTGGTTTTGATCTTCCATCCTTTTGAAGGGTCGTATTGATGCAGAGAACTCAGGGTGACAAAACTGGAAGGTGAGAGAACCGAGTATGAGAAATCGGGAGACACATGCAATGCAAAAGTAAGATGCTAAAATGTGAAATGCAAATGAAGATTTCATGGAATTCAAATATTTACGAATATTGCGGAATACCAAAGAAACTTTTAATTCATTGAAGACAAATTACAAATAATATTCTTGCAACCAAAATAGCTAAATAAAAGCCTAGAAAGTCCTAGAGAAGCATCTTCCACAACTTCAGTGAGCAGACGGAGAGTCGGAGGAAAATAAATATTCGTAGAGCCTTCTCTTCTTGTAGGATTGTATCTCATCATTCTTCGACTGAATCTGCTTTTGAAGTTCTTCGTACTCGCTGACCATCACATGGTATTTGTTCTTCCATGATTCTATTTCGCGTTGTGATCTCTTCAAAGTGATCTTCAAAGTCTCAACTTCAGTCATGAAATACTGGACAAGTTCTTCTCTTTGAGGTAAAGGATCTTGGCGAGAGTAGGGCATTTTCAACTCAATAGCTCTTCCTCGGACCCATTGAAGGTATGGTTCCAGGGACACACAATTAGGTCTTCCCAAACTTTCTTTGTCTTTCCTATGCAGACGATTCCAAGAAGATAGAACCTGATCTTGAAGCTTTTTGTCGTCTTTGAAAAAGATTTTCTCCACATGAATACCTTTAGGCGGTCCCTTCAAGGGGTATCCCAACTGTTGGCGAGCTAAGACTGGATTGTAGCTAACTCCTCCATTGAAACTGAGCAAAGGCACATTGCTGAAGTTTCCACAACTATCAATGATCGATATCCCATCGTACATGCGATTATACCAACCAATATCAGAGTGAGTTAAAGCCATAACCTTTTGCGACCAACGTTCTTGATTGGGTCTCCAGAACAGACCGGACTTGGGTAAGTGAGAAATAAACCACTTGTATAGTAATGGCACACAACATGTAATCATTCCTCCACCATGAAAGTTTCGAAGATGTACTGAATCAATAGCGTTGGAACTGAATTTCTTCTCATGAAGGTCTTGATTGCATTAAGGTCCACAAACCCCTCAAAACTAGGAAAAAGCAGCAACCCATAAATAAGCAAAGCAAATATTGTCTCAAAGGCAAACATGTCTTTATGATCGGCATAAAATTGGGCCTTCTTAATTAGGAAGTCCCTAGGAAAACCGGAGGTCCCCCCTTTGGTGATCATATTGTTTTTGACATCGGATATCCTTAGACAAATGGCTTTAGCAATATCTCGTTCTTTAGGGTCTTCCTCCAAGAAAGGGAATGAAGACTTATCCAAGATAGATAATCCCACCAACTGAGAGTACTCTTCTAAGGTAGGTAAAAGCTGATAATCTGGAAAGGTGAAGCAGTGATAATCTGGATCATAAAACTGTAGCAAAGTCGCAAGAAGTCCTTCGTTTACTTGAACCTTCAACAAAGACAATAGCCTTCCATATCTGTTTTGGAACTTTTCTTGATCTTGAACCAAATCCCTTAGCTTCTCTAGGACTTCCAAATTAAAACCCTTAAAAGTAAATTTCAAAGTATGCTTCCTAGAGTGATCCATGGTATCCTGCAATGTTCATAAATAGAGTTTGAATTCCATGAAATCTTAATGCGATATGATGTTTTATGAATGCAATGCATGAAAACACACAAAGTCCTAGGTTAAAAGAACGTGAGCGGAGTTAAGGTCTACCCATCCCCAAAAGGAGTGTACTATAGGTTAGTTGTACCTGCAGAACATGGTTCTAAAAAGTGCCCAAAGTCATCAGCCCATCTTTCGGATATTATCAACCTTCCGATTGACTCGGGGGTTAATAATATTCTCAAGAGAACCTCTTTTGAGTGTAGTATCGCGTAGCAACCATTGTAGGACTACTCCCACATAGTTCCCGCACTACGTCCTAAATAAGGCCGAGGTGGTGTAAAGGTACTACGGTTCCCAATATCACAGACTCCAATCGACCATGGAAAAAGTTTTCAACGATTACTCGTTCAACCGAACCATTTTCGAAAAGGTCTCAACTGAGCGGTGATTCTCGAATCAGCTTGGTCGGGATTCACTCCCTATAAGCCTCATCGAATATATCCCCATCCTATAATAATGTCACTAGTCCGGGCGTAGGACTTATCTCACAACACAAGGAACCATCCCAAAATCAAAGTACAATATATACATGCAAATGAATAGTAAAACAAATAGTAATAAATATGAACAAATTAGGGGTAACCCTCAAAAGTTTAGATTCCCCAGTGAAGTCGCCATTTTCTGTTGCGGTTGAAATAGGATATCAAATTATTAATTAATTTGAATCGCAATTCAATTCACAACCGCTCTTTGATTTATCCGAAGGAAAAGGTCAAAAGAGGGAAAACCTATTTTTGCATCGTAAACACAATGCGGGGAAAGATCTAGGGTTCGGGGGTTGGTTAAGATTAGGGAAGGTATTAGCACCCTAAACTTCTGTAGTACTCTACAGGAACCTTTTGTTCAGATGTTTACTATTTGCTTTATTCATTTGCTTAAGATATATGTACAAAAGATTAAAAGTGAGAAAGAAGACCTAAGGGGTTAATTCTAAGTTTACTCGGCAAGACATCGCATCTTGTGCCTACGTATCCTTACGGGAGTGGAATCAGAGTAATCGTAGTTCCCCTCAAAAGGGAGGTTAGAGACTTCTTGACTGTGGTCAAGGTCTCAAGGGGAATAAACATGTCTTAAGGACACGCTTACGCGGAGTGTAGAAACTCCAAATCTCTACGTTGAAATGTTAAGTTGTAATTAGGGTTAAATTAGGGATTCCACGGCGGGAAACCCAAAAATGAGCGCGGCGGCTCTTTGACCTAATGCTAGGGGTAAAATTGTAATCTTGCCTGCGGCGAGGCATTTGTGAAAATTAGGGTGTGTAGTTTGTAGTTTTGAGGATTTGAAATTGAATGTGTGAAGTTTTACAGACTATTGGCGCGGCGGCCAAACAGTTAGACCTAACCTTCGGATGTGCGCAATGTGACAGAAATAATGGTAAACGCGTGAGATAATTGAATCATGCAAACAGAGAGATAATGTCATAATTTAAACCATGCAAGCAGAAATTTAAAGGCAGAATTTAAAGAGCGATTGTTAAGTTCGCGAGGTTACATGAGAGGAGCAGATACAATATGATAATGAAATTTGAATTGAACAATAATAAAATAAAATAAATAACGGTTCTAGTTATTATTTTAAAAAAAAAAGATTTTAGTTATTATTTTAAATTTATCTAAAAAAAAGTTTTTCTTAAAAATAATAGGTTTTCATATTAATTTGGAAAAGATGTTAATGTTATTTATTTTAAAAAACAGATTTTTATATTATAACAAGTTTTAATAAATTAATGATAACAATAA
Organism: Lathyrus sativus; assembly: GCA_963859935.3. Lineage (NCBI taxonomy): Eukaryota > Viridiplantae > Streptophyta > Magnoliopsida > Fabales > Fabaceae > Lathyrus > Lathyrus sativus. The sequence goes on from OZ012740.1 coordinate 287,520,724, forward strand.
TAATAATAATGGTAATAATAATGATAGTAATGATAATAATAATAAATAATGATAATAATAATACTAATAATAATAATAATAATAATAATAATAATAATAATAATAATAATAATAATAATAATAATAATAATAATAATAATAATAATAATAAAGCAATAATGAATTTTAAATGTGCCAAATAACCCAACAATGTTGCTAACGCAGAAATGCGCTCATCGCAACCAGATCTAAATCAGACGAAACAAAATTTATCGCAAAGAAAAAGAAATTAAGCAAAAAATAGTATTATTGCTCACACAAAAATGCGATCATCGCAACCAGATCGAACTAACACAAATGTCACGCGTCATGCACACAAATGTGCAAACATCGTATCGACATAATTCGATCAAAAATTAATCTTATATATAAACTCTAACAATTTAAAAATTATATATATATATAAACGTAACAGTAATAGATAAAGAAAAAGAAATAACGGTAATAGATGAAGAAAAAGAAATAACGGTAAAAGATGAAGAAAAAGAAATAACGGTAAAAGATGAAGAAAAAGAAACAACAGTAATAGATGAAGGAAAAGAAATAACGGTAAACGATGAAGAAAAAGAAACAATAGTAATGGATGAAGAAGAAAACTAAATAACGGTAAACGGCACTCACTCCTCTTAGGTTTTTTTCATTCTCCCCCTTTTTTCTAACAAGGCAACACATGTATATATAGGGAACAAATTAGGGTTAACACCAAATTGTCAATAATGTCCCTAAAGCCCATTTTAAAGCCCAAACTAAATAATTAGTTAAGAAAAAATAAAATTTAAATAATTTAAAATAATTAAAATGAACTTAAAATAAAAACTAATAATCCTATTGATTCCTAAAATCAAAAATATTATAAAAAGAACAAAAAATTTTCAATATTTTTTATTTTATGATTTTTTGGATATTTTTATGAATAATTTAGAAAAAAGTGAAAAAAATAATATTTTAAAAAATGATTTAATTAAAATACGAAAATAATAATTAAATAATAATAAAAAACTATTTTTGTTATTTTTTTAATGAAAGATAGAAAAATTTAGAGTAAAAATAATAAAAAACAAAAAAGTGACAAAGGTGAGATTCGAACTCTCAACCTCTCACACTCATAACTCCTTACACATGTCCTCCTGCCAATTGTGTCATTTTTACTTTTTAGAAAAAAAATGCATGCCATATGATATTTACCTGCAAAAAGTCAAACGACTACACAAATTTGTTAGTAATTGATTAAATGCAATAAAAATGCAATGAAATGCGACGACAAATCTTAGGGCAAAATTTGGGGTATTACAAAATCCAATGTAGCAGTCACGAGTTCAGGCTATATAACTTGCTCTAGAAGGTTCCAATCAACTGCAAATTACCTTGTGAGCAAAATTGAAACAATAGAATGGCCTGAATTGCATTGTTGAAGTGTTTGGTTATGTAACTTGCATTTGAAGCAACCATATGACAACTCATAAAACTTGGCCTATGCCCAAAAATCTACCAATGTCAATGTGTCTAAAATGAAATTTACAATCAAAATGAGCACTTATTTGACATGCTTTGGTCACTTAACCAATTATTTGAAATTTCCCCCTTTTAATCCTTTGAAAATCTTCCTTATTCAAACCATTTCAAACCAAGTCTTGCTATGAGCCCAATCAATCCATCATGACTTCTAGATTAGCCTAAAAACCCCATTTTGAACAAGTTTCATGTTGAACAAAAATCCATTTGACAAGTGCAAGTTGGAGATTTTGACCTATGATTGAAAATGGCCTATAATCTCACTTTCCCAAAATACCCCTGACTTGTAAACCTCATAACTTGAGTTCTACAAATCATATGGAATACTTCTAGTACAATTTAGAAAGCTAAGATCATGAGGAACAACGTTCATGTTGGCCAAAAGTTCAGGTGAAACCTCCTTCTAGGTCAAAAGTAGCTTTGAAGTCAGATGATTTTCACAGACAAATTTCAGAGGCATCTGAGGACTTGTAACTTGTCTGGGTCATAAATTGAGTTCTATAAATCCCCTTTAGGACTTCTAGTACTCAAATTAAAATTATTGAGATGCTCTACAAGTTTCATGTTAGCCAAAGATCCATTTGAAACTTGTATCTTGACTTATGTGGTCTTGAAGTTAGGCACTAAATAGGGAATTTTGCACTGAAACCCTAATTTAGCAACTTCCCACACTCTTGATTCTTCTTGACTTGATCTTGGCACAACACCACAAATGTCTTAACATATCATTTCAAGAACTCCATGACCTACAAGTAGGCTTTGATACTCTTCAATTGCACAATTGACCTTGGATTGACCCAGATGAAACCCTAATTGCTTGCACCTCAACTGTGGCTCCTGCATTTGACACAATGACTTAGTTAAACTCTCCCATGGCCCTCTAGGCATTCTATGAGCTCCATACACATCCTCTTCTCACATTCAAAACTTCACAACCCTCTGATGGTCTTCAGTTGATCCTCAAGTTAGGAGAAGATTCACACTCAAACATCTAAACCCTTAGGCATTCAAACCACCTTCTGATGACTTTGACAACTTCTCAATCTTGAATGAGACCTCTTGCTAGGCTTCTCTTGATAAGAATCACACTTGATCCCCTTCCATATGAATGATATCATGATATGCAAATGATATAACTATGCAAATGTTTATGCAAATGAAACATAAACCAGGTAAGAAAAGGTTGAACAAATTTTAGGGTGCAACAGTTGCCCCTATTCCAACGACTTGGACCCGACTAGATGAAGAGCGAACGGCCTTCAAACAATCGCGGTAGAAGACGGTTGAATACCAAGAAACCAGGAAATTTGCCAACCACAGAAATAAGTTGCGAAAACTGCTTGTAGGAACAACATCCACTACTCTGAGCCCAGTTGTTACGGCAACAACTGATCAATCATCTGATAAAACTTGGGACTTCAACATCAACCCCCTGTGTGACGCCACAGGCATCAAATTAACTTTACAAGAAACAACTCTGTCCACGACTGGATTAAATTCGTCAACACAAGGAGAGACTCCATCACCATGGGTACAACTCCGTCCACCATTGGACTAAATTCGTCAACACGAATAACAATCTCTGTCAATCACAGGTAACGATCTCTGTCTACACAGGTAGCAATCTCTAGCGACTCCACTGGGGACAACTCCGTCAATCACGGGTAACGATTCCGTCAACACGGGTAACAATCACTGTCAACATAGGTACAATTCCGTCAACACGGATAACAATCTCTGTCAATCACAAGCAACCATTCCATCAACACGGATAACGATCACTGTCAATCACAGGTAACAATTCCGTCAACACGGATAACAATCACTGTCAATCACAGGTAACAATTTCTTCAACACGGAGAACAATCTCTGTCAACACGGGTAACAATTCCGTCAACACGGGCAACAATCACGGTCAACCACAGGTAACAATTTCCGTCAACACGGATAATAATCACCGTCAGCACGGGTAACAATCACCGTCAGCACGGGTAACAATCACTGTCAACACAGGTACAATTCCGTCAACACGGATCCGTTTGAAGAATAATTCGCTGGGGAATACGGGAAACTTAACCAAACAACTATGTGGGGAAAAATTTCACCGGGGAAATCACTAGTGACAACTCCGAAAGTTTAAGCCATGAAATCTTTTAATGCTGACGTAACAGCAATCCGAGAAGAATTCCGTTGGGGACGAAGAGAAACTTAACCAAGCAACTCTGTTAGGGGACGAACGTTATCATCACCTATCTCACGCTGAGAATTTGAATATCTAGAAATCCTTCTGAGCAAGAATCTCACTCCTCTGCAAGGGGATAACACCTGAAACCAAAGAGGTAGCCAACCTGGCTTATGTTTTAAAATGAGTATGTTTGACAATGGCGTAATGCTCCATACGACATGGAAATGCTACGCGTTTGGGTAGATGCAAATATGATGATATATGCAAAATGCAAAGATGCCAAGAGGCGCTTCAGCAAAACAAATGCTAAAGACAAAAACCAAATCCGCTGGGGATAACCGGTATCTCAAAGCATTCCAGCAAAATAAATGCTGGACATGTGAACCCAACTCTGCTGGGGATAACCATCCTGCCGGGGGAATGGCTCACAAGCTTGAAATTACGAACTCTGTTGAGGATGTTCCTGTCGGAGGAAAAACAACTTGCTGGGAAGAAGGAAAACAGTCCCGCGCGGGGATAATCCCTCTAATTCAAAGACGACTTGGTTATATTCTGCGGGAGTTACCCATGTTGGGTATTGAATATTAACATACTCACTGCTGGGAATGCACCTTTTGTTGGGGACATCAAGATCCACTGGGGATACTCTTTTGGCAGCTTTCCTGGGGAATACTCTTCTGGGGAGGACAACCCACATCCAATAGGGATAATTACCATCTCAACCCTCTCTGGGATAAGACGTGACTTCCATCTGCTGAGAAATGATACAATCATTAGGTCACGGGACTCTAGCCTGAGAAACACAAATTCCTTGACTGTTTTCTTCAAAGGTGAGAACCCTGCAAAACACAAACGAGACAAAACAAATCTATACAACAAGATCTATCCCGGTTAGTATCCATGACATTCGTTCAGTCTATTCGGAGTTTTAGCAATTATTGGCAAGGGCCAGCAAGTTTATGTACATGCAAGTTCATCAAAAACATCGGCGTTTTTCACAAACAAAACAGTAAAGAACAAGCATCAAATACTGAATAATATGCTTTATTGATAACGGGCATGTAACTAGGAAAAATTTTGTACACTGGATGCAACTCCTGAAAAGAGGAAGTTACTCACAAGCAGAATACAAGTATTACAGAAGCACAAAGAAAATTTGTATACATGTCGGCAACGTGGTACAGACGAACACCATGAGCTGATCCTCCTATGACTCGCCTGACTCTGACGCTTTCCCGATACTCGACCTTCGGAAGAGATTGCTTCGGATATACGACCCTCAGGTACTCCCAAACCACTAAGCAATGCAGTATCAAACTCGGACCACAGTCATTTACTTTTTCAAATCCCTAAGTTTTGCGTGAACCGCCCTTTGCGGGTTTTCAATTCACCGGGATACCCTTTTTTTCCGAAGTCGCCCTTTTCAGGTTTTCAACTTCGCGGGTGTACATTTTTTCAATTTTATCCCTAACTTTTGCCCGAACCTCTTATTCCTTTTTTACGGTTCGCCGGGATGCCCCATTTTTGCCTGGACTCTCTTTTTCTGTCCAGCGGGTCTCTTTAAGCAAAGTATTTTTTAACTGCGTCCGAGTTCACAAGGGATGTAAAATCCTCACCATCCATGGTGGATAACAATAAGGCTCTTCCAGAGAAAACCTTTCTAACGACATATGGACCTTCATAGTTGGGAGTCCATTTGCCCCTGTGATCTGATTGTGGTGGGAGAATCTTTTTCAGCACAAGATCGCCCGTCTAAAAGCTTCAAGGACACACCTTCTTATCATAAGTTTTCTTCATCCGGCTCTGATACAGCCGACCATATGCTAGAGAAGCCAATCTCTTCTCATCCATTAAACTGAGCTGATTCAATCTATCTTTCACCCATTCTGCCTCATCAAGTTGGACATCACGCAAAACCCTTAGAGAAGGAATCTCAACCTCCAATGGTAGGACAGCCTCCATACCATATACCAATGAAAAAGGAGTTGCCCTGGTTGATGTGCGTACCGTCGTACGATAACCGTGCAAAGCAAAAGGCAACATCTCATGCCAGTCCTTGTAGGTCACAACCATCTTCTGAACGATCTTCTTTATATTTTTATTGGCCGCTTCAACAACACCATTCATCTTGGGCCGATAAAGAGAGGAGTTGTGATGTTCAATCTTGAAATTCTGGCACAATTCCTTCATCATGTTGTTATTCAAATTCGAACTGTTGTCAGTGATAATCCGCTCCAGGATTCCATATCTGCAGATAATATCCTTCTGGATAAATATGGCTACCACCTGCTTGGTAACATTAGCATACGATGTCGCTTCAACCCATTTGGTGAAGTAATCAATAGCTACCAAGATAAAACGATGTCCGTTGGATGTCGTGGGCTCAATCTTTCCAATCACATCAATTCCCCACATGGAAAAAGGCCAAGGTGATGACATAACGTTCAGAGGGCTCGGAGGCACATGAATCTTATTCGCATAAATCTGGAATTTATGACACTTCTTTGCAAATTTGAAACAATCTGTTTCCATAGTCAGCAAGTAGTACCCTGCTCTTAATAACTTTCTCGTCATTGCATGTCCGCCGACATGCGTGCCAAATGTGCCTTCATGGATTTCTTCCATGAGCAACTTAGCCTCTTTCTCATCCACACACCGCAACAACACCAAGTCGTGGTTTCTTTTGTACAAAACACCATCCGGATTCAAATAGAAGTTGCCAGCCAATCTCCTAAGAGTCTTCTGATCACGACTGGATGCCCCAGCCAGATACTCTTGGTTCTTCAGGAAATTCTAGATATCATAATACCACGGTTTGCCATCGGAAGCTTCCTCAATGGCGAATATGAAAGCGGGCCTATCAAGGCGAGAGATAACTATCCTGGGAGCCTCATTCCAGAAGTTAACCTTATACATTGAAGACAACATTGCGAGAGCGTCTGCCATCTGATTTTCTGCTCGTGGTACATGATGCAATTCCACCTTGTCAAAGAAAGGTAACAACCTTCTTGCATAATTCATATAGGGTATCAGATTGGGCTGACAAGTCTCCCACTCTCCCTTGATTTAATTCACAACTAGAGTAGAGTCTCCGTACACATCAAGATTTTTAATTCTCAGATCAATAGCTTCTTCGAGCCCCATAATGCATGCTTCATATTCGGCCTTATTGTTGGTAACTGGAAAGGTCAATCTAGCAGTGAACGGGATGTGCGACCCATGGGGAGTAGTAATGATTGCCCCTATTCCACTTCTGTATGAATTAACGACACCGTCAAATATTAATTGCCATTTGGAACCCAGCTCTGGACCTTCATTAGGCAACGACTCTTCACAGTCCTTCATTTTTAAGTACATGATATCCTCGTCAGGAAAATCAAAACTCATCGACTGGTAATCATCAATTGGCTGCTCAACTAGGTACTCTGACAGAACACTGCCTTTAATAGCCTTTTGAGAAACGTAGTGAATATCATATTCTGTCAATACCATCTGCCATCGGGCAATCCTTCCGGAAAGGGCTTGTTTTTCAAACACGTATTTGATCGGATCCATCTTTGAAATTAGCATGGTTGTATGATTTAGCATGTATTGCCTCAAACGTTTGGCAGCCCAGGCTAGCACACAACACGTCTTTTCGAGCATTGAGTAACGGGACTCACAGTCTGTGAACTTTTTACTCAAGTAGTAAATCACATGCTCTTTACGTCCAGTTTCATCATGTTGACCGAGAACACAACCCATACCTTTCTCAAGAACTGTCAAATGCATAATCAATGGTCTCCCGGCTACTGGGGGTATCAATATTGGAGGTTCCTGCAAATATTCTTTTATTTTTTCAAACGCCCTTTGACAATCTTCATTCCAGGTCACAACCTGATCTTTTTTCAATAACTTGAATAATGGCTCGCACGTGGCCGTTAGATGAGATATGAACCGAGCAATGTAATTCAATCTCCCTAAAAAGCCACGAACCTCTTTTTCTGTTTTCGGCGTTGGCATTTCTTGTATTGCTTTTTGTCGCTTGCGCGAAAATAAGGTGCCGGCATGACAGAAGAGTCGCCACCTTTCGTTATTTATCCCTCAGAACGGGAAAGGAAACGATCGGAAAAACCTGACGAAAAAGGGTAAGACAAGGTCGTCGCAACCGTTGTCTGGATTCGGGAATCGGTTACGCAAGGGGAAGGTATTAGCACCCCTCACGTCTGTCGTACTCGACGGGATCCTCGCTTGTTGTGTTTACTTGGACGGGTTGGTTTCATTCTATCTACCTAATAAGGCTGGCTGAAAAAGAAAAGAAAAATGACTCGGCAAAGCGTCGCGCTTTATGCCTACGTATTCTCATCAGAGAATGAGAAATCAGAGTCAACGTAGTTCGGCCTACGAAGGGTTATGGGGGAAGGTAGCTCGCCAAGACATCGCCATCTTGTGCCTACGTACTCTCAACAGGCATGAGAGATCAGAGCATACGTAGTTCGGGAAACTACGGTTTATTTCCTGTCTTTTACGAAAGAAATGTTTTTTATTGTGTTTGCGATTTCAACCGCACTAGAGACTATGACCTGAGAGTGAATGCGTCGCATGTCACCCAAAGGGTACCATACTAAACATCCAGACTGTGGAAAAGAAACTCTCCCACAATCCTTTCTCAGATAGCTTAAGGCTCGTAACGTACGAAAGAAATTATTCATGATTACTGTATCTTAAACTGTTTTGAGATGAGAAGAGAACAGGCCCAACTAGGAGGGAGACTATCAAGTCCTACTGTTGTCATGCCATGGATTCATCCTATGGTTGAGGTTCGAACAGGGAACTCCTAGAAGTTGTCATGCATAGGTTTCAACCTAAAAGTCTATCATCAAATCCTTATCAAAGGAAATGAGAGTCCTAAGGGATCATGTCAATGATACACCAAAACAGACAAAGCATCAGCTTCACAGTAAAATGCATGCAATGCAAGTGAGGGAGGAAATGTGTGTGGGGCTTCAGCCTCCACAAGCTCATCTCAACCTCAAGACAGAATGAAATAACAGTAATCATACTGAAATATAAACAACATACTATCAAGCAATAAACAGTAAACTGCAATCATACAGATAAAATGAAATGAAATGCCATCAGGCCAACAAACCACATGGGCAAGGGAGCTGGGCTCTACCGAATACCCGCAAGCAAAGCCACACAGTAACAATACAAACAGAGGGAGAAACTCAACCTCTAGTGCAATCATGCTCCTAGATTCTACTTATTCTAGATATGAACTTATTCTAATGCATCAAACAAGTCAAACAAAACACAACAATACAGAAAAGAAAAAGAAAGCAGACCAACTCCTCTCTCAACTTCAAGCTTCAGCTCTTCCAACAGCAACTCAGTCTTCAGACTTCAATCACTCTTGACGAATCTCAATTTGCTTTTCCAGGTTTCAACCCTACAACATGAGTATCAACTCATCTTCTCCCTTTAAGCTTCAGCTTCTTGATCAGCTCCACCTTCAGGCTTCACCTAATCTTCAGGGATCTTCAAGTATCAACTTGCTTTTGTTGCTCTTCAAGCTTCAGCTGGAATGGCAAGGCTCAAGGATTCATCCTTTTCAACACTCTTCAATGAAGTCTTCATCTTCACACTCAAGCTCAACATCTCTCAAGACAATCAAACCAGAGAAAATCACTTACTGGATAAGCTGGGGGATATTGAACTGCTTACTGACCACCAAAGGTGACCTATAAGGGTTCAACATCAAAGGAATGGTTCCCTCAAAAGTTCTACTCCTTAGGTACATCACTTATCCCTTCAAAGGAGAGAGGTGTATACCATGGAAGGACTTTGAATCATAGGGAGGAATGGAGGTGAATGATACCATCCATGTTTAAGAAAGAAGTTATCTACATCTAAACTCTTCCTAATCCCTAACCCTAAAACAACAAAAGGAAAATAAGATCAAGCTCTCAAGCTCCTCAATGCATCTTCAAATCTTCTACTATGCTCCTCAATGCTCCTTAGGACAAGATCAAGCTCTCCAAGCTCACAAAGCAAAGCAACTAAAGCAAACATGCCCTAAAGGCAACACAAACAATCAACCAATACAAAAATCAACTAAAAATAGCATACTATTATACTAAATCCTAATATAATTTCTAAGGGATCCTACATACCTACCCTTAATACCCATATATGTCCCATAGTCTAACTTGTCCTAAAAACCCAAAATTCTAAAGTTATGGTGGACCTATGTTGAAGTTTAACCTATTTCTACACAACCTAGAATCAACTAATTGAAACTATCCTAAAAATCATCACAAAAATATGGAATAAATCCAGGGGGAACCTAAAACATATATCTAATTACCCTAAAAATAATGACCTAAAAATACTAAGGAAGCTACCTAAACTAAATTCTACAAAATCATATATCAACTTGAAAGAATTAAAATGCAATTAAAATAGAAAATATGCAAAAAAATAATAAAATGCATGAAATGAAAATTTTTTTTATTTTATATTTTTCTAGACAAAAATATGAAAAGGGAGAAAAAACTCCCATTAAAAAATATTGATTTTTCCATTTAATATGATTTTCTAAAGTATGAGAAAAAATGGAATAAAAATAAAATGACAATTATGAGATGGGGTGCAATCAGTAAACCTATCCAGTTAAAATCACACATGGGCCCAGAATGAGGGGTACGAATAGAAATACGCCTGGGCCCAATTAAACTCAGAAAAACAATTGAGAAAATCAAAAGAAAATAAAAAGGGCGCGGTGCCAAAAGCAATGCATTTCAGTTCAAATTTGGAATGGGCCTCAAAGGGGGGTGGGGTTATCAATGATCCACTAAGCCCAGACTTTTGGTTTTAATGAAACGCAGCGTTGCGCTGCTTTCAGAATCCCTCCAAAACGCGTTTAAACGTGAGCCATCAGATCCATTTCCAAGTCAAGTGGTCAAGCCTTATCTAACGGACGAGAGATCATCTTCAACCTTGGGTCTAGGGTTTTGCTGCAACTTCCATGAACACAGCTCCATGCACCAAACTTCCACCAACTCGTGTTCTTTCGTTTCTTCACCAATTCCCAAAATGTAAAACCCTAAGTTGATCTATTTTTCATCCTGAACACAATCATGGTACTAGAATACATTGAAAGAGCCTCTATCATGCAACCCGATAGTGAAACTCCATGAATCTCAAAATATCATCAATCTTCGACCTCAACCAAACTTAGATTCCTTTGCATCAAAATGATCCTCACATTACCCTAATCAAAACCAGCTAATAATCTTGCCTTATCACTCATTATATAACACGTTCTTGCTCCATCAAGAAATGGCATCCATAACTGAAACTTCATCAAATGCTTTCAAACTCTCCAAAATTGATCTCCTAGTTGTCTCTAACAGTTCTAAACTAATAACTTAACCTAACCATGCCTAGATAAGGAGGTGAAAGAGATTTTGCAAACCTGGCTTCTTGATATGGTGGATGATGAAACCCTTGCTTTCAAGGCTTGAAACTCTTCAAGAATACTCCTTGGATGATGAAACTTCTTCTGTTTGCAAAAGATTTGAGGGAGAGAGCTTGTACTTCAAGATTCGATGACAATTTCTTCTTTGCAAATCCAATGTGAACACCTTCAATTCTCCATCAATGGAGCTTCAATTCAGCATGCACACACTCAGAAAGATCTATGGAGAAGGTTTGTGAAGAAAAATGGGATGGCAATGAAGAAGAATGAAGAGATTGAATGTGACTTGAAATGGAAGCTTTTGGATTTCACTCTCTCTTATCTACACCAATTAACACCAACCTTGCATCTGAGCAAGTTGCAATGGTTATATAGAATGGTTTAGAACAGTCTAGAACCATCTAGAACAATCCAATGAGAAATTGAAGTTTTCATGTCATGGTATTTTAGTTTCTCATTCTCCTTACATGGTATCTCATGCCATATGCCTTGCAACCTTGGTTTCTGACTTGAATTTATCCCCACATGAGATTTAGGGTAAGTTGCAATGCATATCTTCCTTTTTTATTGAGTTCTTTTGAGTTTTGGTTTGGTACCCTAATATGCAAGTAATCAAATTCCAAAGCAGCCCTATGATGCAAGCCTCAAATCAAAATTGTGGCTGAACCATTGTTCTTAGAATGTCATTTGGAGTCAAAATGACCTATTACATGACATGGTTTGGACTTGGAACTTGGGATTTCCATTTTTCAAATTCACTTGAATTAACTTATGCCTCATTTTTAGGCCATTTTTATCACTTTTTGATATGAGCCTTTTAAACATCTCATGACCTCCCTAATAGCCTTAAAACATCATTCTAATAAAGTTTGATGTTGAAGATTTTTCCATTTGAAGCTTGGAACTAGGAGATATGGCCTTATGCTTGAAATGACCTATAACCTCCAAATGACCAAAATGATATTGGCTTGTCAAAGCCATAAGTTGTGTTCTAAAAATCCTATCAAGGACTTATAGTACTCTCTAGAAAGCTAAGAAGATTCTCTTCAACATTCATGTTGACCAAGAATCCATAGGAATCATCCTACTATGGCAAAAGTTGTCTGCAAGTTGGGTGACTTTCAAGGACCCAGATTCACATACCTCAGATGACCTGTAATTTGTCAAAACCATAACTTGAGCTCTCCAAATCCTATCAAGGACTTCTACCACTCAAATTAAATCTAAGAACAAGCTCTACAACATTCATGTTGTGGGGAAGATGAGATGACAATCACATCTTGAGCTAAACTGCCTTGAAGATAGGGATCAAACTAGGGGATTTTACACTGTCAATCCTTAGAAACCCTAGCTTAAAACTTCTCAAACTCCTCAATCATGATGACTTGGTCTAGGAATCATCCTTATAGTATCTCAATGCATCATTCCATGATCACATGGCCCTTGGATTAGGTCTCAACCCTTTCTAAATCATCAGTTGACCTAGGGTTGACCCAGTCAAAACCCTAATTCCACCACTCATGGTTGAATCTTCTGAATTCTTGTACAATGACCTTTCTAGGCTTCATGATGGCTTTCAAGACATATCATAAGCTTTCTCAAAGCTTCAAGTCAATCCTCACAGTCTCAGAATCATCTGAGGAGCTCCCACAACTCTCAAGTTATGAGGCACACAACCTTGGTTTCAACCAATTCCTTTGAGGATCTCTTGGGTTCTATGATAAAGATATCAATCTTTGAACATTTGAATAGCCCTCTTGGCTAGCTTCAAAGTCTCATACAACTCTTGATGGGTAAATAAATGTTGGTCAAATTTTGGGGTGCAACACCTTTATCTTAGCAGGATCAACCTCGATTCCTTTTTCGCTCACAATAAACCCCAATAGCTTACCAGATCTCACCCCGAAGGTGCACTTGTTAGGATTCAGCCTCAACCTAAATTTCCTAAGCCTCTTGAACAATTTCAGAAGATTGACCAGATGCTTTTCCTCCATCTGGGATTTGGCAATCATATCATCAACATAGACTTCGATCTCTTTATGCATCATGTCATGAAAGAGTGTTGTCATAGCTCGCTGATATGTTGCCCCGACGTTCTTCAAACCAAAGGGCGTCACTTTGTAGCAGAACGTTCCCCACGGGGTAATAAAAGTTGTTTTCTCCATATCCTCCGGCGCCATCTTTATCTGATTATAGCCCGAAAAGCCGTCCATGAAGGAAAACACGGAGAATTGAGCGGTGTTGTCGACCAGCACATCAATATGAGGAAGTGGAAAGTCGTCTTTTGGGCTCGCCCTATTCAAATCTCGATAGTCCACGCACATCCGCACCTTACCATCTTTCTTTGGTACAGGTACTATATTGGCGACCTATGAAGGATAAGTTGTAACAGCCAGAAAACCAGCGTCCCACTGTTTCTGAACTTCCTCTTTATTTTTCACAGCCATATCTGGTCGAGTTCTTCTGAGTTTTTGCTTAATCGGTGGACATTCCTCACGCAATGGCAGACGGTGAACCACCATATCAGTATCCAAACCAGGCATGTCTTCGTAAGACCAAGCAAAGATATCACTGTACTCTCGAAGCATCTCGATAAGCCTTTGCTTGATATCACTTTGCAGTGCAGCCCCTATCCGGATATTCCTGACAACCTCTTCGGACCCCACGTTGATAATTTCAATTTCCTCCTGATAAGGCAGAATGAATCTCTCTTCTTGTTTCAAAAGTCGAGTCAGCTCTTCTGATAAGTCATTATCCTCAACAATCTCTTCTTCTGCTTGAAATATCGGGTGCTCGAAGTCGAAGCGAGTCATAGGAAGTTCGTGATCGGTGTCGTCTGAAATACGAATCCTGCAATGAGAATGGTTAAATGTTTCAAATAATGCAAACAAAGCACATAACCACATTGCCATTTTATTGTTAAAGCAAAAACAGGAAAAACAAGGATCACAACATTTGCATGAGAAAACGCCTTTATTAATGATTAAACAAAGTACACACATAAGCAGGTAGCCCTAAAAACATAATCACTATGCCCCGGGTAGGACACAGGATTATACAATAATTGAGAAAACAAATCATTACTGTTTTGTAGTCACTGGGAGAAGTTCCTAGAGGGACCAGTTGCACAGATTTTGTCCTGGCACGTCGGGCTTGATCCACGAGTCCATATCGCAGTCACTATCTCTGTCTTCAGCATCGGAAACAACATTAATCGTTTCATAACAGACCCCACCTGGAGTGATCACCACTGGTCCTTTGAACTTTGGCACGCCTGATGCGGAAGATGACGACGTCGGGCGATACCCCAACCCAAACTTGTCCATCTTGACAGGAATTTCCAAGACTTGACCCCATCCTTTGGTTGCCCCAGCCTGAACCACTGCCTGAGCGTCTTTGTATGAAGACATGGCCACCTCTGGCCCTTTTCTAAGAACATGAGACTTGTCCTTGCTCTGCAACCCCTCGAAGGCTTGGCATGGCGTCTCATGGATCTCCCCATCCACTTCGACGTACTTGAATGACGAAAGATGACTAACCAGAATGTCCTCCTCTCCGCAAATAGTAACAACACTGTCACCGACCATGTATTTAAGCTTCTGATGCAGCATGGACGTCACAGCCCCTGCAGAATGTATCCATGGTCGCCCAAGTAAAAAGCTGTAAGCTGGATGTATATCCATGATGTAGAACACAATGTTAAACACTTCCGGCCCGACCTGGAGTGGCAATGTTATGGACCCAAACACCGACCTTCTGGTCTCATCAAAAGCCCTCACAACCAAATCACTTGGCGTGCATATGATTCCTCGGACGTCTAGCTTCATCATAGCCTTCTTAGGCAACACATTCAAAGATGGTCCGGTGTCTACAAGAACGTGTGACATAACAGTGCCTCGGCATTCCACTGAAATGTGCAAAGCCATATTATGATCCCGACCTCTAGGCGTCAAATCAAAATCAGTAAATCTCAGGCTGTGGCCGGCATTCACATACGCCAGTACCCCTTCAAGTTGATTAATAGTTACTTCCTGAGGTACAAAATACGTGTCCAAGATTTTCAACAAGGAATTCCGATGGGCTTCGGAACAAAGCAACAAAGATAGTATTGAAATTATGGAGGGCGTCTGCTGCAAGTGCTCCACAATCTTATAGTCACTTTTGCGAATCAACCTCATAAACTCTTCTACATCCTTGACCGATGTTTCCTTCTCTTTTGACTGGGATGGTCCTTCTTCATTCACTTTGGCTTTGCCTCTAGCAATCCTTTCAGCCTCGATTTCAGGTGAAGTGAAGATTCTACCACTGCGGGTCATGCCTCCCGCTCCAACAAGACTGCCCACTGCCCCTGCTGGCTGGCTATCCACATTAATCTTTTCCCCGTTGCATTAAGCTTCCAACCCATAATTCCATGGAATGGCTTTCGTACTTTCATAAGGAACGAGCCCTGCTTTCATTATCGTGATAGTTGGCCGCTTGGCGGGCGATGATATCGTAATAGTCTTTCGTGGAATTGTAATTGTTGCGACCTCACCCTGCTTTTCAAGTATTGCCTCAACAGGCTCCTCAACAGCAGTACGGTCAAACTGTAAAGTTCCCTCATCAATCATGGCCTGAATAACTCTCTTCAAATCAATACATCCCTCTGGTCGAGTCCAACAATCCAAACAGTACTCATCACATCCGGGGAAGACCCCTCCTTTTAACAATCTGCTTTTAACATAGCTTAAAGGCGTCTTCAGATCATTTACGTCTATAACCAAATCCAAATCTTCTTCTGTCAAAATAGCATTCACTCCATGATTCGGCATTGGTTTCTGTACAATATTGGGACCATCCTGACTGAAGTTAATGACTTTACTATCAATCAAATCTTGGACTTTGTGTTTAAAAGCATGACAACTTTCGATATCATGTCTGGGTGCCCCAAAATGAAATTCACACTGCTTACTAGTATCATACCCGTAAGGAAGCGCTCTTGTGGGCGGGTCCAACATTCTCTTTTCAACCAGATTCAAACTTAACAGCGTCTGAAGAAGTTCTGCATACGTTGACGGAGGTGTATCAAATACCCTCTTTGGCTTCCCATTCTGGATCCTTCTCTGAGCAGGATTATGCCTTTGTTGTTGCTGCTGCTGTTGTTGTGGTTGTTGTCGTTGTTGAGGTATAGGGATCGTCACACTAGCAACCTGTTGTTGAATATACTGATTCCTACCTCTACCTCGTCCTCGACCACCATACACTGCGCTGGCGTCTCCTTGTCTTTTACCACCGAAAACCTTTTTTGCACCTCTTGCTGAGGTCGATTCACCGGCTTGAATCTTACCAATTTTAATGCCATTTTCAATTCATTCTCCCATGAGTATCATGTCAGAGAAACTACCCATCGAGAAATTGAGAAATTTATCATAATACATCCCAGAGAATGTTCCAACAAAAATATCAATCAATTCCCTTTCAACCATAGGTGGGTGGACTCTTGCAGCCAGATCCCGCCAACGCTGGGCATACTCCTTGAAACTTTCCCCATTCTTCTGTGAAAGACTTTGAAGCTGGACCCTATTTGGCACGAGGTCACTGTTGTATTGGTAGTGTCTGACGAAAGCATCAGCCAATTCTTTCCAACTTCCTATCTGTGCAGGCTCTAGTCCTATGTACCATTCCAGTGATGGTCCTGACAAACTATCTTGGAAAAAATGCATAAGCATTTTCTCATCATCAGAGTAAGCAGACATCCTCCGATAATATGAACGCACATGAACCCGTGGGCATGTATCCCCTTTATATTTATCGAAAGTGGGAGCTTTGAACTTCAATGGCACTCTCAGCCCAAGAACCAGCCCCATGGTAGCCATGTCCAAACCTACAGAATTTTGATTGGCTATACCTCTTATCTGTTCCTCCAGCATTTTAATCCTCCAATCATTATCAGTGGGACCCTCAAAACCCATGCCTTGCCCAGAAAAGGCATCTTCCTGACGATCTCTATTCCAGTACGGACCATCATTACCATATCCGTCATAAGCGGCATTACGACCATGACCATGACCACTTTGGAAGAACCTGGGGTCACTTTGGAAGAACCTGGATTGCCAAGCTCTTGATTAGCAGCCACTCTCCCAAAGCCAGTATTGAAAGGACCCATCCCAGCACCATTGGTATTCACATTGCCAAACCCAACATTGCCGTAGCCATTACCTTGATTATTATCGCCAAACCCTCCATTGCCGAAGCCCTGAGTATTAAAGCCATTATTGCCATCCCGATTGCCAAAGCCAAGACCCTGATTGTTGTCACCGAAACCAGTATTGATATCAACATTCCTGTTAGTTTCCACGTTCCCATTAACATTATCAGCATTTCTGTTACCAGCGTTGCCGTTGCCGTTGCCAGTACCAGTCTCACCAGCATTTGGTATCACTTCCTCCATGCGAGGAGTCTCAACATGAACAGAGTTGTATTCAGTATTACCAGCCACTCGGGCCAGCAGCGGTTGCACTAGAGTTTGAAGATGTTCCTGGCCTTTGGCCACAACCTCCATTGTCTGCATGAATTGGGCCAGCTGTTGCTTCCGCGAAAATAAGGTGTCGTCAAAACAGAAGAGTCGCCACCTTTCGTTATTTATCCCTCAGAGCGGGAAAGGAAACGATCGGAAAAACCTGACAAAAGGTATAAGACAAGGTCATCGCAACCATTGTCTGGGTTCGGGAGTCGGTTACCCAAGGGGAAGGTGTTAGCACCCCTCACGTCCATCGTACTTGATGGGATCCACGCTTGTTTGTGTTTACTGGACGAGTTGGTTTTATCTATCTACCTATCAAGGTTGGCCTGAAAGGAAAAGAAAATGACTCGACAAAGCGTCGCACTTTATGCCTACGTATTCTCATCAGAGAATGAGAAATCAAAGTCAACGTAGTTCGGCTAACTACGGGTTACGGGGAAGGTGGCTCGCCAATACGTCAGTATTGTGCCTACGTACTCTCAACAGGCATGAGAGATCAGAGCTTACGTAGTTCGGGATAATACGGATTACGGGGATTCAGATTCATCTGTTTTATCGAGTAGGGTTAAACAGCAGATCCAGCAGTTAGGGACAAAGCCTGGTTGCGGTGGCGCTGAAGTTTAATGACACTCTTTTCTTCAGAAAAGCTTCCTTTGAATTATGGGCCCATGGGGAAAAAAGGTTTGAAGTTTGTTTTTTGTCTTTTACGAAAGAACTGTTTTTTATTGTGTTTGCAATTTCAATCGCACTAAAGACTATGACCTGAGAGTGAATGCGTCGCATGTCACCCAAAGGGTGCCATACTAAACATCCAGACTGTTGAAAAGAAACTCTCCAACAATCCTTTCTCAGATAGCTTAAGGCTCGTAACGTACGACGCCATTTAACCTTTATTACTGTATTTTAATTCGTTCTGAGATGAGAAGAGAGAACACGCTCAACTAAGGGGAGACTATCAAGTCCTAATAGTTGTCATGCCAAGGATTCATCCTATGGTTGAAGTTTGAAACAGGGAACTCCTAGAAGTTATCATGCATAGGTTTCAACCTAAAGTTCTATCATCACTTCCTTATCAAAGGAAGTGAGATTCCTAAGGGATCATGTCAATGATAAACAGATAAAGCATCAGCTTAAACAATAAACAGATATATAGTAAAATGCATGCAATGCAAGTGAGGGAGGAAATGTGTGTGGGGCATCAGCCTCCACAAGCTCATCTCAACCTCAAGCCAGATATGAATAACTGCAATCATACAGAGGAAATAACATGATGTCAAGCAAAATAGAAGTAACTGCAATCATACAGAGGAAATAAAATGCTATCAAGCAGACACAAACCACATAGGCAAGGGAGTTGGGCTCTACCGAATACCCGCAAGCAAAGCCATACAGTAAAATACAAGCAGAGGGAGCAACTCAACCTCTAGTGCAATCATGCTCCTAGCTTACATCAGTCTAGATATGGACTTATTCTAATGCATCAAGCAAGTCAAACAAGGCACATCAGTACAGAAAAGAAAACAGACAAGAAAAGAAAGCAGATCAACAGCTTCCACAGCTTCACAGCAAAGCAATATTCTGACAGAAGTTCAGTCCTCAGATTTCAATCACCCTTCAAGGCTATCCTCCTCAATAACAAGTATCACTTTCTCATCCAAGGTTTCAACCCATCAAACATAAGTATCAACTTGTTCTCTCTTTTCCAAGCTTCAGCTCTTCAGTCAATTCCACCTTCAGGCTTCACTCCTAACTACAAGTATCAACTTGATTCCTTCAGGCTCTCAATGCATCAGTGTAAGTGTCAACTTATCCTTTATTCCTCAAGCCTCAACTCTTCACTCAATCTCCATTGGATCGTCTTCACAAGTTTCAACTTGTTCTTCTTGCTTCAGCTCTCTTTGCTTTACCAATATCAACTAGCTTTCCTCTTCATCTATAAGCTTCAGCTTCTCAGAGTAGTCTTCAATCACATGGAAGTATCAACTTCATCCTTCAAACTCCTTCAAGCAAGGAACTCCATCCTCTAACAAGGGAGAAAGGTTCTGTAACACCCCATTTCTACCCAAGGCATATTTAAAATAAATCAAAATCAGAGTGCATGAAATTTGTACGCATGACGGTCGTCATGGACTTGTGACGGTCGTCACACAGACAAAAACCTGGGCGTCACATTTTTCAGCTAGCAGAAGCATGCATTTTACCATTTAATTTAACTAGGCAACATGCATTTAGTGATGATACATAGCACACACTCTTGGATGAACAACTAATAACAACTCACATAACATCTTAATTACATAGCAACATATTCATTCGCAGCGGAACATAATGCACTTTCAACATTTATGAAAATCAATGTGATACAAGAAATTACAACCAAAACTCCATTAAAACTCAGCAAGTACTTCAGCTTGCATATATTCATTAAACAACTAGTTTTCCATCAAAATTCAGCACTACCGATTCTTCGGCTTAGTGCGTACAACCAGCATTCGGTGCATTAACAAAAAAAACAACCAATTCAACTAAAATACTTAGTAAAATTTAGCAACAAGAAAACATCAAATAAACAACATAAACAATTGTTCATCTCCCCCAAGAGTGCTACGTATCAGAGCGACCAACGACACCTTACGGGAACTACGCTCTATTCTTGACTACCTGCAAATTACCACCAGAGGAGGTAACATACAACGGAAAAGGGTGAGATATCAATAATATAACATAAAGCATGATAGAAAATATGTCGGAACTCATCACAACATTATAGGTTTCGAAATCATAAACATCATCGACAACAACTCCGAGTAATTCATATCTCACATAAACAACATTAACATACAACTAGCGTAATTATGCGACTCTATGCGACTCAACAATGCGACTCAACTGTGCATATGCATGGGGTATCATTTTGGGAGACAACTCTCCACCACTCGGGACAGGGCCAACACCCCGAACCCATCTAGGAGCCAACACTCCAAAACTCGGGACAGGGCCAACACCCCGAACCCATCTAGGAGCCAACACTCCAAATAACGCCAATACAGGCACAACCGTCGCCAATCCAGGCCAAATGCTATACCATGAAATGCATCTATTATGGACTACAACACAACCATAGCAACCATATAACAAGGCATTATGCCTACAACCAGAATGTCCATAACAGAGCATCATAACATCATACCACTCATACAACTATCACTTTCTACTCGTTCACATATGGGAACAATAACAACATAATTTCAACATTTACGACTGTTCATGTAAAGGAACATTGCAACATCGTATCAACAAATAGGAACTCAAAGTGTTCACACAAAACGGCTATTCCTATACAGGTATGACATCAACATCAGTTCTACAATTAATCTTTAACATTTTATCGTAATAACAACATTACGGCATCTTCTCACATAATTAATTACAAATCAATCACAACCAGGTAACTGTCCTTTTTGGACCAGTACCTGAAACTGGCGCCTTAGACCAACTCGGCCATCTTGACGTCCATTAGGGAAAACCATTAGAGCGTTGTACGAATAACAGTATAGCATATTCGTTCTACGTATTTTCCCATAAGGAAAACCTTACAGCATCGCACTAATAACTACATAACACATTCATTCCTACATAGAAATCTGGTACCATTAGGGAAACCTTTTCCTTAACATTTATCGATTAACGAAAACTATACCTATGACTCGATCCCCACATGAATTCGATCATACTCCCAGTTATAGAATTGAACCCCACCCTTACCTTAGAATCGAGACCAATTCCATGCTATCCGATTCCGCTTCTGCTCTACGGTGATTTTTTTGCAGAAATCTCTCGAATTCGCCGATGGATGATTCTTCTATCACCACTTCTCTCAATGCATAACTTCTCTTTTCCGTCTTTCCTTTCCCAAAAAAATGATGTAATTGAGGGTAAAAGAGTCTACGGGAATATATTTTTGCTACAAAATCTCATTCCACCAGAACACGTTCAAATTCTGCATAACTGCAGTTTTTGCTCGTGTGACGGTCGTCATAGCAGAAAAATTAAATTTTTTTTCAAATTTTTTCTAGATAGAAAATCTCTTTAGCTTTCCAAATCTTTGAACGGGGGTCAAATCCGACTTACGGATCAAGAGATATGAATTTTCAAAGTTTTCCGACAAAACTAGAATTTTTCTGACAATTCGACCGATTCAATTCCTTTCTTCGAGACGAACTCATACTCAAATACGACTACGACGCAACGAGACATGGCAAATTCATAATTGGATTTAATCGAAATAAAACGGGCGTTACAACTCTCCCCCACTTAAAAGAATTTCGTCCTCGAAATTACCTCGATTCAACCAACTCCGGATACGACTCTCGCATCCCAATCTTCCAAATTACCTCTACCAAAGAATCCTTTTACCTCGAAGTTGCTTCTCGTCCATCAACTTGAACTAGCAATGCCTCAAAAATCAAATCATCCTTCACTTGTACACTATCCATCTGAATCAATGTACTTCCTCAGCTTGGACATATGAACACATCATGCAATTCCCACAAGCGACAGCGGTAAAACAGCCTAGCATGCTACTTTCTCCATGCTTCCGCTGCGCCACTCTGATACAGATAAACAAAACATAGTGGTATTTCCGAGACCTCACGCTCGACCAACACCAGTTACTATCGTAACTCTCAAAACACATCTTATCTTGGATCCTTTTAATCTTTTCAATCGTCTCTTACACAATCTCATGTCTGAGCACAACACTCTCGTCGGACATACATCAACATAACTCAATAAATCCTCTACATACTGAATAGTTCTCTCTGTCTGCCCATCCGTCCACGGATGCTAGAAAGAATCCAACTTCGACATGACATTCAAACGTCTGCAAAACTCTCCTAAAATCTCAATGAAGAACTCAGGTTCCCATCTGACACAAAATTCGACGGCACCTCACACAACTTCACAACTTCATCGATACACATCTCAGCTAGCTTCAGCATAGACTGGTTCTCCCTCATTGGTAGGAAATGGGTTAATCTTGTCAATTCATTCATAACCAACCAAATCGAATCATATTCCTTCAAATTCTTTGGAAAACCCGTCACAAAATCCATGGAAACACTATCCAATATCCATTCTAGAGTTTCTCACGGTTGCATCAACCCAACAGGTTTCTGATGCTCAACTTTCTACTTCTGACAAGTCAAACATGCATACACAAATCGTGTTACATCACGCTTCATACCAGGCAACCAAAACAGATTCTTCAAATCACTATACATATTCGTCGCTCCCGGATGAATACTCAACTTACTCCTGTGACTCTCTATCTATGGCCACCAAAACAATTTCCTTAAATTCGGTCGCATCCTCATGGCACTTGGATGGATACTCCATCTATCTCAAGGCACTTCTTCAAGAGTATTCTTACTCCACTCAACAACATTTTTCTGCCCAGGACACTTCGCTAGACGAATCTCTTGGCGAACATGACAGTCCGGATTTCTATTTTCGACCGTTAAACGACTTCCGTATGTCCGATTTCGATTCTGTAAAAAGCTGCGATCTTAGAATTCGACGTACAACAACAATTTCACACTTAGGAAACCATTCGGCACAGTTTCAACTTGAAATATTTTAAACCTCAAGTACACCAATATTGCTTTCCACGCCCAACCTCTTCTCACAATCACCAGAAATCACTGTCCACCCTCTATTCGACTTCACAATCTGCTGCCTTAGAATACACCCCAGACACAAGTCTCAAAACCACTCAATCAAATTAATTCCTCGACCATCCAAACAGACATACAATGTGGAGTTCTCAATGTCAGACTAGTTTCCGTAACTAAGTCGACCACAAACTCCATCACGACATATCGCGGTACCACTTCCACAAATCCGAAAATCAACTCTTCGAATTTGATTCATCAACTTCAACCAATCTACCAACTCAAACCAGATTTTCTGACCTTCTCGAATCTCCTCAAGAATACTACTAGTAAGTTCTAACACACACGGCTTAACTCCATAACAAGTCTCTTCACAGACCAAACTTGTATCGCCAAACTGCTCAATCGGTTCTAACTCTTTTTACCATCATCATCGTTACCGGTAAGGTTTTCAAATCAAAGCATCAGCTACCACATTATATACCGAAAACACACAGTATGATAACACATCAACCGCACCCGTTCACGACGGTAAAATTGCCAAAATGACACGTTTCAAATAGTCTGCTATAATTGGCTCATTCACTGACTCCAAAACCATTTTTACTAGAAATATCATCTCGTTAGCTTCCCGTCACTTCGAACGGGAGTCAAAACCGACATACGGTTCAAGAGTTATGAATTTTCGAAGTTTTCCGAAAAACCAGAATTTTGCCCAAAATCTGCTGCGGGAATTCTGCATTTTTGCCCGAAAATTCGACTGATTCAATTTATTGCTTCGAAACAAACACATACTCATACTCCCCTAACATATGGCATTAAATTAGAACCATCAAACGTGATTTTTACGACGTCCGATTTCAATCTGAATCTTAGATCCTCAAATCTCCAAAATGCCAAAACTTGCCAAATCAACCACATTTTATAAAACAAGCATACTCAATCACGGCTTAACATTACCCGACACAACTACGCAATCTACTCCGACTTTCGTCTGTAAAACATCGCTTCCTCACAAAATCTCAGATTAAGCAATTTCAGCCTCCAACTCCGGCACAACTACAACAATGACCAACTCTTGAACACTGGTCAGATAATTCTTCTTACGTACTTCAAGTTGCCTTAAAGCATAACTAACTCGCTGAAGTTACTTTTAACATATCTCCAAATCATATCAACAAAGCATCTCCAAACACCACCACTAGTCCCGTCGGGTTTGGCAACAATCAACACACGAGTCGTCGACAACTCTCTTGAAAATTCCAATCAAAATGCACATCTCTGCACCCTCTTACATTGACCGGCTCATCAAAACAATTCTTGAGCACTTAGCTCCACTCCAAACAATTCACTGATCACGCCATCCAAGCTTGCAAGACACGTCTATCCCATCCAACACAATCTCGTCTATTATTAACAAGAGATTAAGGGTGATCAGTTCCTCAATTTTTCAATAGGCAGCCGAAAATCATGATGGGGTACAAACCATCTTTGCCAAACTATGAGAGCATTCAACCACACACTGAGCCTTCACTCTGCGCTTGCAGCATTCCGGAGAAACACATGCTTCTCCCCCACTTGAATCCTTCCCACTTCTGCAGACAAAGGCTAGACGACAAACATGTACCGGCAGTGTTTTCACACACATGCCGCATACAAGGGATTAAACAACAACATTAGACAACTTGGCCGGACGGACCGACCTGCTCTGATACCACTAATGTAACACCCCATTTCTACCCAAGGCATATTTAAAATAAATCAAAATCAGAGTGCATGAAATTTGTACGCATGACGGTCGTCATGGACTTGTGACGGTCGTCACACAGACAAAAACCTGGGCGTCACATTTTTCAGCTAGCAGAAGCATGCATTTTACCATTTAATTTCACTAGGCAACATGCATTCAATGATGATACATAGCACACACTCTTGGATGAACAACTAATAACAACTCACATAACATCTTAATTACATAGCAACATATTCATTTGCAGCGGAACATAATGCACTTTCAACATTTATGAAAATGAATGTGATACCAGAAATTACAACCAAAACTCCATTAAAATTCAGCAAGTACTTCAGCTTGCATATATTCATTAAATAACTAGTTTTCCATCAAAATTCAGCACTACCGATTCTTCGGCTTAGTGCGCACAACCAGCATTCGGTGCATTAACAAAAAAAACAACCAATTCAACTAAAATACTTAGTAAAAATCAGCAACAAGAAAACATCAAATAAACAACATAAACAATTGTTCATCCCCCCCAAGAGTGCTACGTATCAGAGCGACCAACGACACCTTATGGGAACTACGCTCTATTCTTGACTACCTGCAAATTACCACCAGAGGAGGTAACATACAACGGAAAAGGGTGAGATATCAATAATATAACATAAAGCATGATAGAAAACATGTCGGAACTCATCACAACATTATAGGTTTCGAAATCATAAACATCATCGACAACAACTACGAGTAATCCATATCTCACATAAACAACATTAACATACAACTAGCGTAATTATGCGACTCTATGCGACTCAACAATGCGACTCAACTGTGCATATGCATGGGGTACCATTTTGGGAGACAACTCTCCACCACTCGGGACAGGGCCAACACCCCGAACCCATCTAGGAGCCAACACTCCAAAAATCGGGACAGGGCCAACACCCCGAACCCATCTAGGAGCCAACACTCCAAATAACGCCAATACAGGCACAACCGTCGCCAATCCAGGCCAAATGCTATACCATGAAATGCATCTATTATGGACTACAACACAACCATAGCAACCATATAACAAGGCATTATACCTACAACCAGAATGTCCATAACAGAGCATCATAACATCATACCACTCATACAACTATCACTTTCTACTCGTTCACATATGGGAACAATAACAACATAATTTCAACATTTACGACTGTTCATGTAAAGGAACATTGCAACATCGTATCAACAAATAAGAACTCAAAGTGTTCACACAAAACGGCTATTCCTATACAGGTATGACATCAACATCAGTTCTACAATTAATCTTTAACATTTTATCGTAATAACAATATTACGGCATCTTCTCACATAATTAATTACAAATTAATCACAACCAGGTAACTGTCCTTTTTGGACCAGTACCTGAAACTGGCGCCTTAGACTAACTCGTCCATCTTGACGTCCATTAGGGAAAACCATTAGAGCGTTGTACGAATAACCGTATAGCATATTCGTTCTACGTATTTGCCCATAAGGAAAACCTTAGAGCATCGCACTAATAACTACATAACACATTCATTCCTACGTAGAAATCTGGTACCATTAGGGAAACCTTTTTCTTAACATTTATCGATTAACGAAAACTATACCTATGACTCGATCCCCACATGAATTCAATCATACTCCCAGTTATAGAATTAAACCCCACCCTTACCTTAGAATCGAGGCCAATTCCACGCTATCCGATTCCGCTTCTGCTCTACGGTGATTTTTTTGCAGAAATCTCTCGAATTCGCCGATGGATGATTCTTCGCTCTCCACTTCTCTCAATGCGTAACTTCTCTTTTCCGTCTTTCCTTTCCCAAAAAAATGATGTAATTGAGGGTAAAAGAGTCTACGGGAATATATTTTTGCTACAAAATCTCATTCCACCAGAACACGTTCAAATTTTGCATAACTGCAGTTTTTACTCGTGTGACGGTCGTCACACTCCTGTGACGGTCGTCATAGCAGCAAAATTAAATTTTTTTCAAATTTTTCCTAGATAGAACATCTCTTTAGCTTTCCAACGCTTCAAACGGGGGTCAAATTCGACTTACGGATCAAGAGATATGAATTTTCAAAGTTTTCCGACAAAACCAGAATTTTTCCAACAATTCGACCGATTCAATTCCTTTCTTCGAGACGAACTCATACTCAAATACGACTACAACGCAACGAGACATGGAAAAGTCATAATTGGATTTAATCGAAATAAAACGGGCGTTACAGGTTCATCTATCAAGAGCAAAGTTGGGATTATTGGTAGCAGAGTGAAGACCAAAGGTCACCACTGAGCATCCTGTCATCAGAGAAAGGGACCCTCAAAGGTTCTACCAATTTGCAAAGAGCCACACATACTACCAAAGGAGGGATGAGGCCTTTACAAAGGGACCACTCATCATGGGGAAGAATGGAAGTGATCAACATCATCCGTGTTTATGAAGGAAGAGAACTATCTAGAAGCTCTGCCTACAAAACCCTAATCTTAGCCTAATCAAGACTACACCACAAGAAGGGAAGATCTTCAAATCCAAGCCTCTTAAATCCATCCAACGCATATTCAACTTGTCTTTATCATCATCCAAGAGCAAGAGGAACAAAACCCTAATCTAAGGGAACTAAAGATGTTAATCTAGTTGAGTTAGTGCCTTAGAATCATCTAAAACTAGCACCTAAACTAAAATCAATCAAAAGTAGTAAACTATCTTATAAATTTCTAAAAAAATTCCTAAGGGATCCTAATTCAATTAAGAATCCTCATACAAAAACCAGGGACTAGATCATCTATTAAGTCCTAAAATTAGGTCCTAAATCCAAAGGTATCAACCATAAACCCTAAAAATGGAGCTTCTAAAGGTTTCAACCTAAACTACCACCTATGTTCATCACAAAAATGTGAGAAAACTCTATGGGGAGCATGAATATCTATGCTAACTACTCACAAAAAATCAAGATCAAAATCATCATCACATGATCACACAAAATTCCACAAACTCAAGTATCAAACATGACTATTTTAATATCAATTAAAATGTAAAAATTCCCATAAAATCAGAAAATGCATGAAATAAAAATATTTTTTCTCTAAAAAATACTAGACCCTATCATGAATCTAATGCAAAAAGAATGGGGTTGATTGACTTATTTTTCCATTTTTTATGATTTTATCAAGAACCATGTATAACATGAAAAAAATATAAAGAAAATCAAAAGAAAATAATAAATGCACAGTGCAGATAGAAATAAAATCCAGTTCATTCATGGATTGGGCCATCGGAGGGGTGCAGGTATTAACCAATTCACTAAGCCCAAAATCAGCAACTAAATGAAACAATGTGTTTCATTAAACTCAGACTCTTCACAAATTGAAATCCATTCGTGGCCATTGGATCACTTCTCCAGTCAAAGGTCCTACCCTGATCCAAGGGCTCTGGGATCACCTTCAACCTTTTGAATCTCTGAACCTCGCGCGCAGCTCCGGCCACCACCGGTGGTGCTCCGATCATCGTCCCTAACCCGAACTCTCTCTAGGATCCTCCATTGCAAGTGGTCTATACATGAAACTTGTCCCAAATTTCCTCACGAATTCATTCATGCCCTTTATTCTCTCTGAAACCTTAAGATTCGCCATAACCAATTCTCAACCGAAAATGGCAACATCCCTAATTGGTCACTAATTCTCAAATTAACTATCTGAAAACCTTCCTACACCGTTCTACAATGCTTCTAACACCCTAATTCGTATTGATTCTACCTAAAACAAGCCAGAGATCAAAGGTTACCAACCTGAAAATTTCGCGTGCACAGAAGTAGCAAGACCTTAAATCAAGCCCTCAAATGCTCCAGACTCCTTCAGTGAATCACTTCCAAGCTTCTGTATGCAATAGAATTGATTGAAATGGCTTCAACTCTTGGATTCGAACCTGAGTTGCAGGTGGAGAAATCTGAGCTCAAGAACACCAATCAGCCACGAATTCCCTTTGATTATGATCTGGAATCATTCCCTAGCATCCATGGAAGAGATTGCAATCAAGAAAATGGATGGAAAGTGAGTGAAATGATGTAACCGAATTCAGTTGCAAGCAATGAAATCTCAATCTCAATCTATGCTCTCTCCTTCAATTATCACCAACCTTTCATTTGAACCTCTTCTACTCAATATATAGAACATGTGTGGATGATCTAGAACCCTCTAGATCCTTCCAATGGGAAATTCAATCTCTCATGACATGAGAAGTTCACTTTTATGCCATGGTGTGTACAACTCTGCAAACAGCTTGAAATCAATCCCATTCCCTTCAAATTTCTCCCCTCATGATATTTTGGAAGTGTTTGGCTTGCAAGGGATCTTGATAATGCCTTGAATTTGAGTTTTGCACATGTTACTTAAGATGTAAGTAACTACTTTTCAAAGCAAGTCCACTAATTAGACCTCAACTCAAAAATGTGGCTAAACCAATGTTCTTAAAATGCTTTTTAGAGTCAAAATGACCTATTACATGCCTTGGTTTGGATGTGTAGATCAAAAGTATAAATTTCCAACTTTGGTTCATTTAACTTATACCCTTATTTTAGGTCATTTTTGCCACTTTGAGCTACAAGCATTTCCAACATCTCATGACCTCTTGACTAGCCTTAAAACATCATTTTGAACAAGTTTTATGTTGAACATTTTCCCATTTGAAGCTTGGAAATAGGAGTTATGGCCTTATGGTTGAAATGACCTATAATCTCCAAATGACCAAAATGCCCTTGACTTGTCAAAGCCATAACTTGAGTTCTACAAATCCTATCAAGGACTTCTAGTACTCTATAGAAAGCTAAGAGGATAAGGAACAACATTCATGTTGACCAAAAGTTCATAGGAATCATCCTTCTAGGGAAAAAGGTTCATGCAAGTTGGGTAACTTTCAAGCCCCCAAATTCACATACCTCAGATGACCTGTAACTTGTCAAAGTCATAACTTGAGTTCTACAAATCCTATCGAGGACTTATAGCACTCAAATTAAAGCTAAGATCAAGCTCTACAACATTCATGTTGTGGGTAAGATGAGATGACAATCACATCTTGAGCTAAATTGCCTTGAAGACAGGGGTCAAACTAGGGGATTTTACACTGTCAAGCCTTAGAAACCCTAGCTTGAAACTTCTCAAACTCTTCAATCATGATGAGTTAACCTTGGAATCATCCTTATAGAATCTCAATGCATAAATTCATGATCACATGACTCTTGGATTAGGTCTCAACCTTGCCCAAATCATCAGTTGACTTAGGATTGACCCAGTCAAACCCTAATTGCACCACTCATGGCTGAGTCTTCTTAATCTTGCACAATGACCTGTCTAGGCCTCAAAGTGATCTTCAACACTTCTCATGAGCTCTCTCAATACCTCAAGTCCATCTCCATGACCTCAGAATCATCTGATGGCTTCCCACAACTCTCAAGTTAGGAGACCTACACACTTGCATTCAATCCTCTCTCTGAGGATCTTTTAACTTCTCTGACAAGGATATCAACCCTTGAACATCTGAATAACCTTCTTAGCTAGCTTCATAGTCTTGTGTAGATATTCATTGGTAATCATACCTCTTGATCTCCTGCACACATGTCGATGAAATGCAAATGATTATGCTAATGTGAATGAAATGAAACACAAGCTAGGTAAAGAAATGTTAGCAAATTTTGGGGTGCAACAGCTGCCCCTATTCAAACGGCTTGGACTTGACTGGGTGAAAAGCGAATGGCTCTCAACCAATCAAGGTACGAGACGGTTGAATATCAACAAACCCGGAAATTTGCCAACTGCACAAGTACACGGTACTCTGATGGGAACAAATATTCGAAAACTGAAATATTAGCTGCATGGCAACTAGGTGGGGAATTGGTCACACGGTAACCGGCGATACACGGTCGATCACGCTGTCAGGCATCAGAATTCCTCGGGACTTATCAGATCAACAATCAAGTTAATCACGCCATCGGGCATTCAAAGAAATCTTTGGGCGTCAGCCGAACTTCGTCAGTAAGTCGGGAATAGCATTCTCGGTCAATCATGAACCAATTGGGGATATCCAAACTCTTGCCATCAGGCACTTCGCATCAGCTAAGAGAATTACTTCGTCAATACGGTTAGACTTCAATCATCAAGTCTTCGAGGGAAGTTTCAACTTCGCTGTTCAGAAACCTGCTGGGGATGACACATCTCCGCTGGGGATTCTGGAGAACTATCAAGTTACTCTGCTTCGGGGTCCAGAAATCATTCTGGGTGAATCATCTCTACTGAGGAAATCAAGAATCATCTTAAACAAATAACTCCGTGGGGACTTCAAGAATCATCCTGAACCAATAACTCTGCTGGAGATTTCAGGAATCATCCTGAGCAAACACTCTGCCGGGAATTCTAAGCATCAATTTGAGCAACCAACTCTGGCGACTTCACCGGGGATTTTAAGAATCATCTTAAACGAGTGCCTTCGCTGGAGAATTCAAGAATCATCTTAGGCAAACGACTTTTTCTGGGGGGATTCAAGAATCATCTTGAGCAAGCGACCCTGCGGAGGAACACCTGCAAAACAAGAACGGTAACGGCCTAGCTCATGCTTCATATGCGTATGCTTTGGCAATGGCGCAATGCTCCACACGGTGGAAATACTACGCATTTAGGGCAAATGCTATGCAATCATGCAAAATGCTATGACCCCATCAGCAAAATAAATGTTGAAGGGAGAATCCTCCTGTCAAGGAGAAAGGACCACTCTGGTGGAGGAAGGAATCATCCTGCCGAGGAGAAGAAGTCACACCAATCTCAATTGGATTCCGCCTGGGGAAATGATCTTCAGTCGACTGCTGCAGGAGAATAAAGTTCTACGAGAACCTGAACCTGCTGAGGAAAACGATGTCGATCGCAGAAATAAACTGCACAGTATTCGCAACAAAACTTTCCTGGAGACAACACCTCCGGTGGGGAAACACAGCATCAGCTATTCAACACTCTACTGGGGAAAACCAATCATGGCCCAAACGACTTCCAAGGACTCGGCTCTCTTGGGGATCTGCAAACTCGGCTGGGGAAGAAGGAATCGTCCTGCTTACTGGGGAGAGTACGACTCTGTGGGGAATTCCAATTCTCCTGGAGACTTCAGTCTGGAACTATCAATTGCTACACACTTCAGTGTATAACTCAGATGACGTTCCTGCAGGATACCTCTGATTGGGGAGAGAATCTTCTCTGCCTGGGGAGACATATCAATGCTTTACGATCTCACGTTCAGACTCTGTGGGGAGAGGCTACTGAACTTACTGGAAAAGCAGGAATCATCCTCCTTAGGGATGCATACGGCATACTGCCTGGTATATGCTATACCTGCAACAATACAAACAAACAGACAAGATACCCTTCTCAAAGGGACCTATCAAGGTTATCATCTTGTGACAATGTTCAAGTAATTCATTGTTTCAACAATCAGTGGCCTAGGCCAGTAAGTTTATGTATGCGCATTTTATCAAAAACATCGGCGTTCTTTTCCGCAAACAAAACAGGTAAATGCTAAACAAACAAACAGAATTGCTGAATAGTATACATTTTATTGATAACGAACCCCTGAATGGGTAAAAATGTTTTACAACAGATGCAAGCTCCTGGAATGAGGACGCTGCACAAATATAAAACATAAATATACATCAGTATATACAAATGTCGGCAATGAGGCGTAGACGAACACCATGAGTTGATCCCTCTATGACCCACTCGACTTCGATACTTCTCCGACGCTTCAGCTTCAGAAGAGATTGATTCAGATAAACGGCCCTCAGGTCTTCCAAACCACTAAACAATGAGAGTCCATACGCGGAACGCAGTCATTTGCTTTTTCAAATCCCTAACTTTTGCCTGAATCGCCCTTTCAGGTTTTTGACTCACTGGGATACCCTTTTTTGCCAAAGTCGCCCTTCCGGGTTTTCGACTTTGCGGGTGTACATTTTTCTTTTATATCCCTAATTTTTGCCCGAACCTTTTTCCTTTTTATGGTTCGCCGGGATGCCCCATTTTTGCCTGGATATTATTTTTCTTTCCAGCGGGTCCTTTTTTAAGCAAAGTATTTTTTAACTGCGTCCGCGTTCACCGGGGATGCAAAATCTTCACCATCCATTGTGGATAACAACAAAGCTCCTCCCGAGAAGACCTTGTTGATGACGTACGGACCTTCGTAATTGGGAGTCCACTTGCCCCGGTGATCGGAGTGTGGAGGAAGAATCTTCTTCAGGACGAGATCACCTGTCCGAAAGCTTTTAGGACGCACCTTCTTATCATAAGCTTTCTTCATTCGGCTTTGGTACAGACGACCATATGCAATCGATGCTAATCTCTTCTCGTCCATCAGGCTGAGTTGGTTTAGTCGGTTCTTAATCCATTCCGCCTCGTCGAGTTTCACGTCAACCAAAACCCACAAAGAAGGGATCTCAACTTCTAACGGTAGGATCGCTTCCATACCGTACACTAAGGAGAAAGGAGTTGCCCCGGTTGATGTACGTACCGTCGTACGATACCCGTGCAATGCAAATGGCAACATCTCGTGCCAGTCCTTGTAGGTCACAACCATCTTCTGTACAATCTTCTTAATATTCTTATTGGCCGCTTCAACGGCGCCATTCATCTTCGGCCGGTAAGGAGATGAGTTGTGATGTTCAATCTTGAAACTTTGGCATAGCTCCTTCATCATCTTGTTATTCAGATTCGAACCATTATCCATAATGATCCGCTCGGGAATTCCGTATCGACAGATGATGTCCCTCTTTATGAATTTAGCCACCACCTGCTTGGTCACATTAGCATAGGAGGCTGCCTCCACCCACTTGGTGAAGTAGTCGATAGCTACTAGAATGAAGCGATGACCATTAGATGCGGTGGGCTCGATCTTGCCTATCATGTCGATGCCCCACATGGAGAACGGCCACGGGGAGGACATGACATTTAACGGGCACGGCGGCACATGAATCTTGTCAGCATAAATCTGGCATTTATGACATCTCTTTGCGAATTTAAAGCAATCCGACTCCATCGTCAGCCAGTAGTATCCTGCTCTCAGGATCTTTCTCGTCATAGCATGCCCGCCGGCGTGCGTACCAAATGTGCCTTCATGGACTTCTTCCATGAGCATACTCGCCTCTTTCTCATCTACACATCTGAGTAGCACGAGATCGTGGTTTCTTTTATACATAACTCCATCAGGATTGAGATAAAAATTTCCAGACAGCCTCCTCAGAGTCTTCTTATCCTGGGTTGACGCTCCCGTAGGATACTCCTTAGTCATAAGGAAATTCTGGATATCATGGAACCATGGCTTGCTGTCGGAGGCTTCCTCGATCGCAAAGACGAATGCAGGTCTATCAAGACGAGAAAGGACAATTCTTGGAGCTTCATTCCAAAAATTGAATTTATACATCGAAGCCAACGTGGCTAAGGCATCAGCCATTTGATTCTCGGCCCTGGGCACATGATGGAGTTCCACTCGATCAAAGAACGGAAGTAGCCTTCTGGCATAGTTCATGTACGGCACGAAATTCGATTGACGAGTCTCCCACTCCCCTTTAATCTGGTTAATCACAAGCGCTGAGTCACCATATACGTCTAGGTTCTTGATTCTCAAATTAATTGCTTCTTCTAGACCCATGATGCATGCTTCGTACTCTGCTTCGTTATTGGTGACCGGAAATGTCAGTCTCGCAGTGAACGGGATATGGGATCCGTGGGGAGTCGTGATGATCGCCCCAATGCCACTTCCGTAAGAATTAACCGCCCCGTCAAATATCAACTTCCATTGGGATTTCCTATCTGGCCCCTCGTCGGGCAACGGTTCATCGCAATCTTTCGCTTTGATAAACATGATATCCTCATCAGAAAATTCAAATTTCATCGTATGGTAATCTTCGATCGGCTGCTCGGCAAGGTACTCAGACAATACGCTTCCATTGATGGCCTTCTGGGAAATGTACTGAATGTCATATTCCGTCAACACCATTTGCCATCTGGCAATCTTGCCCGAAAGCGCTTGCTTCTCGAAGACGTACTTGATCGGATCCATCTTCGAAATTAGCATGTTGATGTGATTGAGCATGTATTGTCGTAAACGTTTGGCAGCCCAGGCTAGTGCACAACACGTTTTCTCCAGCATCGAGTAACGAGATTCACAATCTGTGAACTTTTTACTCAAGTAGTAAATTGCATGCTCCTTTCTGCCCGTCTCGTCGTGCTGACCGAGAACACACCCCATACTATTCTCAAGAACTGTCAAGTACATGATTAAGGGTCGTCCGACCACTGGGGGTATCAAGATTGGAGGTTCCTGTAGATACTGTTTTATCTTATCGAATGCCTTCTGGCAATCCTCGTTCCAGATAATCGCCTGATCTTTTTTCAGCAGTTTGAACATCGGTTCACACGTGGCCGTGAGCTGAGAGATAAACCTTGCAATGTAGTTTATTCTGCCCAAGAAGCCACGAACTTCTTTTTCTGTTTTTGGCGCTGGCATTTCTTGTATCTCTTTTATTTTCGCAGGATCAACCTCGATGCCTCTTTCACTCACGATGAACCCCAGTAGTTTTCCAGACCGTACTCCGCAAGTACACTTGTTAGAATTCAGCCTTAACCTGAACTTCCTAAGCCTCTCAAAAAGCTTCAGCAAATTGACCAGATGTCCCTCCTCCGTTTGGGACTTCGCAATCATGTCATCAACATAGACTTCAATCTCATGATGAATCATATCATGAAACAAAGTAACCATTGCTCGTTGGTAAGTGGCCCCTGCGTTCTTCAGACCGAAGGGCATTACCTTTTAGCAAAATGTTCCCCAAGGTGTAATAAACATAGTTTTCTCCATGTCCTCCGGCGCCATCTTGATCTGATTGTAGCCGGAGAAGCCATCCATGAACGAAAACACGGAGAACTGAGCTGTATTGTCGACCAACACATTGATATGAGGCAGCGGAAAATCATCTTTAGGGCTCGCCCTATTCAAATCCCGATAATCGACGCACATTCGCACCTTACCGTCCTTCTTCGATACAGGTACTATGTTGGCGACCCACGGAGGGTAAGTAGTGACCACTAAGAAGCCAGTATCAAGCTGCTTCTGCACTTCTTCTTTGATCTTAACGGCCATATCCGGTCGCGTCCTCCTAAGCTTCTGCTTAGCGGGAGGACAATCTTCTCGCAGCGGCAAGTGGTGGACCACGATGTCAGTGTCAAGTCCGAGCATATCTTCGTATGACCAAGCAAAGACGTCACTATACTCTCTTAGCATCTCGACCAATCTTTGCTTGACATCACCCTGCAATGCAGCCCCTATCCTGACGTTCCTGACAAGTTCCTCAGAACCCAGATTCACGATCTCAATCTCTTCTTCGTGAGGCAGAATGACCTTCTCCTCTTGTTTCAACAAGCGGGCCAACTCTTCGGGAAGGTCTTCGTCTTCGTCAATCTCTTCTTCGGCTTGATAGATCGGGCAATCGAAGTCGAAGTGAGTCGTAGAAGGTCCAGAGTCGATGTCGTCTGCTATGTGGATCCTGCAATAACAAGGGTTAAGCTTAAAACGAGGATATGCAGGTCAGCACAAACCCCATTGCCATTTTATTGTTTTTCAAAACAAATATAAAACAGGAATAACAGAGATCACAATATTTGAATACGAAGAAAACGCCTTTTGATTTATTGATAAAATGCCTGTACATAATCAAACGAGGCCCTGACAATAAAACCACTATGCCCCGGGTAGGACATAGGGTTGTACAATGATTGGAGAAAGTAAATCATTACTCTTTGCCTGTCACTTGGATGGTATCCTTGATGGACCAGTTGTTGAGGCTCTCGCCTGATTTGCTTGGCTGGATCCAAGAGTCTAGGTCGCAATCGCTGTCTTTGCCGTCTTCAGACACCGCGTTGACACTTTCGAATATTACTCCGCTACTGGTAAACTGGATCGGCCCTTTACCTCGTGACGCACTGCTAAAAGAGGAGGCATCAGCTCCAGGAGAGTATCCCAACCCAAACTTGTCTTGCTTGTTAGGTATCTCCAAAATTCGCCCCCAGCCTGGGGTAGATCCGACTTGGACAATGGCCCGGGCTTCCTTGAAGGAAGAGAGAGTCATCTCTGGCTTTTCAGTGATTACAGGATCTATGCTCTTGACTTTGACGGCTTCGAACGCCTGGCATAGGGTTTCGTGGATTTCCCCATCCATCTCAAGATACTTGTAGGACGACAAATGGCTCACCATTATGTCTTCCTCGCCACATACGGTCACGATGCTACCTCCGACAGCATACTTGAGTTTCTGGTGCAACGTGGAGGTCACGGCACCTGCGGAATGGATCCATGGCCGACCCAAGAGACAGCTGTAGGCAGGCATGATGTCCATAATGTAGAAGACCGCGTCGAATGTTTCCGGCCCGACTTGGATTGGCAACGTCACCTCCCCGAAAACATGACGTTTGGTTCCATCGAACGCTTTCACAACTAAATCACTGGGTGTGCAAATCACTCCGCGAGTATCTAACTTCATTAATGCCTTTTTCGGAAGAACGTTGAGTGATGATCCCGTGTCCACCAACACGTGAGACATAATTGTTCCCCTACACTCTATCGAGATGTGCAGGGCGCTGTTGTGGTTTCTCCCCTTCGGCGTCATCTCTAGGTCAGTGAACCCTAACCCATTTCTAGCATTTACGTGGGCTACGACCTCTTCCAACTGGTTTACCGATATTTCCTACGGTACATATGCGGCGTTCAACACCTTCAGCAGTGCGTTGCGGTGTGCTTCAGAACACAGCAACAAATTCAGGATGGAAATTTTCGAGGGTGTTTGGTGGAGATGATCCACGATCTTGTAGTCACTCTTTTTAATCAACCTCATAAATTCTTCGGCGTCTTTAACAAGTAAGTCTTTTTCTACCCCACGTGGGATCTCTTCAACGACTTTACTTTTACCTTTATCAGTTGCATCAGCTCTGTCCGCTTTATCCTTTACGACCTCAGGTGGTGCAAACACTCTTCCGCTACGAGTGATTCCGCTAACGCCCACTAGGTTCTCCATAGACGACCCAAACAGTTCTAGTTCCAACTTCTGCCCGTTGCAGTAGACCTCTGCCCCATAGTGACACGGGACAGCGTTGGTGCTTTCAAACGGTATCGGCCCAGCTTTGGTGATGGTAATCGTAGGCGGCCTGGGTACGGAAATAGTTATCGTCTGGCGAGGGATGGTGATGGTGGCAACCTCATCATCTTGTTTCAGCATTACCTCACCTGATCCGCTTTCGGCCCTTCGGCTAAATTGCAGGATTCCTTCGGTCATCAAACTCTGAATCCCCTCTACCAACTGCTCATATCCATCAGGACTTGTCGCACAGCCATACACAGCTCTCCACAACCTGGAAAGAAACCTCTTTTCATCAGCTTAGCTTTAACGAAGCTAAGCGGTGTCTTCAGATCCTTGACGTTAGTCAACAAATCCGAACTCTCATCTTCAATAATGGCGTTTACCCCACCTCCCCTATGATTCGGCATAGGGTTCTTCGTGACGTTTGGCACATTATCTGAGAAGTTGATGATCTTGGCGTCCACCATGTCCTGCACCTTATGCTTGAAGGCTTTGCAGTTTTCTATTGTGTGGCCTGGTGCCCCTGAGTGAAACTCACAAGTTGCATTCGCGTCATAACCCGGCGGAGGTGCCCTTGTCAAGGGAGCCAGGGTCCTTTTCTGGATCAATTGTAGCTGGAGCAGAGTCTGCAATAGTTGAGCGTACGACATGGGCGGTGTCTCGAGGTGACGGCTCGACAGAGGTGCCCTGTTCTGATACTTTCTGTACCCTTGTTGATTCGGCTGCTGCTGCTGCTGCTGTGGTTGTTGAACTGCCGGGATAGTTATGCTGGCCACCTGTTGGTGCGGGCCCTTGCCTTTCCTTCGGGCATTGGTCACGGCGCTCGTTTCTCCTTCCCGTCTTTTGCCACCATAAGGTTTCTTGCCTCCTCCAGCTGAGGATGAATCACCTTGAATTTTCCCCAGTTTGATCCCATTTTCAATGTGCTCACCCGTGATAATGAGATCTGAGAAGGCTCCGGACATACCGCTGACCAATTTCTCATAATAAACCCCTGGGAGGGTGGCTACGAACATTTGCACAAGCTCACGTTCAACCATCGGTGGTTGAACCCTGGCTGCCAATTCACGCCACCGCTGGGCGTATTCCTTGAACCCCTCGTTGTTCCTTTGCGACAGATTCTGCAGTTGGACTCGGTTTGGAGCCAAGTCGCTATTGTATTGGTAGTGGTGCACAAATGCTTCAGCAAGGTCCTTCCACGTGCGCACACTGGTAGGTTCCAGACTCATGTACCATTCGAGGGAGGGTCCGGACAGACTGTCCTGAAAGAAGTGCATCAGCAACTTCTCGTCCTCAGAATGAGCTGACATTTTTCTGTAATACGATCTCAAGTGGACGCGAGGGCAAGTGGTGCCCTTGTACTTTTCAAAGTCAGGTACCTTGAACTTGGGAGGCACCTTGAAATCAGCAATCAGTCCCAAGTTGGACATATCAACACCCAAAGTGTTCTGGTTCTCGATATTCCTCATCTTGTCCTCGAGTGCCTTGAACCTAAGTCGTGCTTCAGCAGTCAGCTCCCCTTCAGCACCTCTCTGAGAGAACACATCGTCTTGACGGTCTTCTAACCATGGTTGAGGCCCAAACATATTTCCAACACCCGCATTACCGTTGCCAAGCCCAACATTGACATTAGCTTCGAAATTCCCATTACCGACGCCCGTCGTATTGCCGTTGTGTCCCATGTTAGCTATCACATTGTCGTTGGCACTGCCATTCCCCCCGGTCACGGGGACGCCATTCTGAGGAGTTTCAACAGGTGGAGGAGTTGGCACGGTCCCGCCATGGAGTACGCCATTGCTATCGACCCTTGAAATCAAAGGCTGAACCAAGGTTCTGAGCTGATCCTGGCCATTTGCGACCGCTTGCATGAGCTCCATGAAGCGGTCCATTCTTTCGCGGATTTCTTGAACATCAGTTTGCACTTGCTCTATGATTCTGGTTTGATTTGCTCTGGTCGGATAGCGGTGGATGGGTCTCTGATCAATCCTGGAATAACCTGAAACAACCTGAAAACACAAAAGGGTTAGGAAAAAATGACAAAGTGCTCGTTATGCAAGTGCTTCATGCAAATGCAAACGTGTGTCAGTGCGTTAGGGAGATTTCCCCCGATCCTAGTGCCTGAGTGCCAGTGCTGATAATAAGAAGTCCGAGTCCAGTCATGGAAATAACATCTCATATATATGAAGAAATCCCATCAAGGCAGTACACAACGTCGGTGAGTACAAGATGAATCAATAGCATGACCTCAACCAACAAGCCTGGTGATGGTCAGCATACAACAATGATCAAACAAAAGGAATACAAATAGTCAAGCACGGCCACGGGCGCGAAACTCTTCTAACAACCCCTTCGTTTCTGGATGACCAGGCCGAGTGAGCAACCCTTCGACGAGTAACTCTCTCTGCATAATGGTGTACTGAAGACCTTCGACCGAATCTTCCCATGCTCCTTCGCCGAAACATTCTTCTAGCTTCCGCTTCTTGGACTCAAACGTCAGTTTGTGCTCCCTCAGGTTAGCAAGAGCCTTGTTGAGCTGGCCTTCAGCGGCATATCTGCGAGCGGTTTCTTCATCAAACCTCTTCTTACTAGCCTTCACCTGGGCTTTCAGCTTGGAGATCTGTTGCATCAGTTTATCCTCCCGCTCTTTCCTATTGGCTAGGGTGGCCTTCCAATGCTGGTTAAACTTGGATATCCTCCGATACGCTTCGTCCAAGTGCTGCTTCTTCGTGGCCAGCACATCGTTGACAGCTTTAAAGTCTTGACCCATGCGCTCGCGCTCAGCTATCTGCTTAGTCAGATCTGTCCCCAACTGGTTCACCAGCTCGGTCTGCCTCTTGAAGGAATGAACGGCTTCGCTTCTCTCGCTTCGGAGCTGGGCCAATTCTTTCTCCAGTTCTTCATTTGCCCTCTTCAATTTATCCCGCTCAGCTAGCACCTGATTATGCTGCTGAATAGGCACGGTGGTAGGCTCTTCAATCACTAGAGGGCTTTTCGGCTTGGCAGGTGGGAACGGCATCCCTATAGCATCTGCTCTGGCTCTGATCCAAGTCACATACGGAGCGTAGGCCTGGCTATTGCTCTTCCCCAGCAATGGTTTTCCCCTCTTGCTGATACCATTCCAAGCGTGCTGAAGCTTAGATAACATATCCCCCTCTAGAAGACCAGTGAGGTACAGAGATTCCTGCACCTCTTCATCCTTCGGCGGAGCACTCAAAGCATAAGCAAACTGTCGAACCAGCAAAGACGGATTATAGTTTATACAGCTCTTCATGCCTATCAAAGGCACGTTCGGAAACCCGCTGCAGCTAAAGATAATCTCGGTACCCAACCTATCTCTGTCAAACCAGTCAATATCCTCCGCTGACAAACTCATCAAATGCTCGGACCACTCAGCTGTGGCTGCAGACGAAGCAAAGGGACCCCTCTTGGGTAGATGACTATCAAGCCATCTATAAAGCAGGGGCACACAGCATGAGACATTCTTGCCCCTTCTGTTCT
Source organism: Lathyrus sativus (assembly GCA_963859935.3). Lineage (NCBI taxonomy): Eukaryota > Viridiplantae > Streptophyta > Magnoliopsida > Fabales > Fabaceae > Lathyrus > Lathyrus sativus. The sequence goes on from OZ012740.1 coordinate 287,562,514, forward strand.
CGTTTTTGTAGTGGATGGAATGGTAGACATCTCCTATCAAGGTAGGGACTGGATTCCCTGAAGCAAAGATGTGGAAAGCGTCGAAGTCCACAAAGTCGGGCATATTGGGGAATAGAATGATGCCATATATGCACAGAGCGAGAATGGCGTTGAACACGACCCAACATCCGTCTTTGGCGCACTGCTGAGCCTTTCCCACTAAGAACTGCAAGGAGAAACCGGGAACCTTGTTCCAACTAGACAAGACCAACTCGGAGGCATCCAGATGAAGTGACGGAGCTAGACTAGCCAGATTAGGCTCAGCATCCATATGGATAAAGGGCATCTGACTCTTGATAGACACACCTAACAAATCAACATACTCCTCTAGCGTGGGTGCGAGAACAAAATCCTGGAAAGTAAAGCATCTCAACGGAGGATCGTAGAACTGCAGCAGAGCGTGCAACCCATTCAGCTCAGACACAGAGGGTTTACGAACCAAACTGAGCAAATTACCGTAAGACTTCTGAATTCATCTTTCACAGAATCATCTGCTAAAGCTAACAAACCAGTCAGCTGAACAACATCAGGAACAGGGAACTTGTAAGCCACGGTCTTCCTCAGAGAACCCATAATACAATAGAAGGCAAGAAATCCTGAATCGGGGGAAACGGTACCTGCAACACAGACACACGTTAATGAAATGCAAATGGGTATGCAAAGCAATGTAAAATGCAATCATGCAGTAGGAGATCAAGACAACTGCGCTGTGGAGATTCTGTATCAACAAAACCATAATCCTGCTCTAGCAAGAACAACCACTATATCTGATAAGAAGAAAACCCGGGTATCGGACCACAAATCTGCTCTGTCAAGAACACACATCTGATAATAAGGACCTCTGATACAGGACCAGAACTCTGCTCTGTCAAGAACAAATATCTGATAATAAGGACCTCTGATACAGGACCATAAATCTGCTTTGTCAAGAACAAACATCTAATAATAAGGACCTCTGATACAGGACCATAAATCTTCTCTGTCAAGAACAAACATCTGATAATAAGGACCTCTGATACAGGACCATAAATCTGCTCTGTCAAGAACAAACATCTGATAATAAGGACCTCTGATACAGGACCAAAACTCTGCTCTGTCAAGAACAAACATATGATAATAAGGACCTCTGATACAGGACCATAAATCTGCTCTGTCAAGAACAAACATCTGATAATAAGGACCTCTGATACAGGACCATAAATCTGCTCTGTCAAGAACAAACATCTGATAATAAGGACCTCTGATACAGGACCAAAACTCTGCTCTGTCAAGAACAAACATCTGATAATAAGGACCTCTCATACAGGACCATAAATCTGCTCTGTCAAGAACAAACATCTGATAATAAGGACCTCTGATACAAGACCATAAATCTGCTCTGTCAAGAACAAACATCTGATAATAAGGACCTCTGATACAGGACCATAAATTTGCTCTATCAAGAACAAACATCTATCTGCTGATGAGATCCTCTGATCCCAACCATGAACCTGCTCTGTCAAGAACAAATACATCCGATGATGAGAATCTCCGGTACCAACGAAACTGATTCACTATCAAGAAAACCAGGTAGTCTGAAGGTCAAAGTTTCCTGCATCAAACCCAACCCTGCTCACAGGTATGGACCTAAACTGACTCAAGTTCGGCATCCTATGCGATCATCAGCGTCACAGACATTCAAGAGGGGTGATACGATACCTAGAAGGTGTGGCATCACCAGCTCCTGAAGCGGCCTCACTCGGCTGAATCCCAAATGATCGGTCCCCAGAGTCGACAATCCTCCAAACCAACAACCCCCTCAACCCAAAGGGTTGAAAAAGAAGTCAACCGGGAGAACCTCGTCTGAGCGTGGATTTCATGAGACACTAGTGCCTGCCAAGCAAGCACGCGCCCACTAATTTCCATAACTAATGCTATGTGCACTCAAGCCTGGGTCTGGCTTCTCACTCATCAGAATGCCCCTCCCACAACAACACAGATAATCATATCATACTGAAAATAAAGTGCTGGAAATAAAAATGCGATAAATAAACACAACCCAACAAGTAATCATACAAGCTCTAGGATTGACTCTCGTAGGGGACGTTGGATCCCCAAACTGACTCGCATAAGGGACGTTGGATCCCAGGAAACTATCAAGTCCCCAGCAGAGTCGCCAGCTGTCGCTTTCGCGAAAATAAGGTGCCGACAAAACAGAAGAGTCGCCACCTTTCGTTATTTATCCCTCAGAGCGGGAAAGGAAACGATCAGAAAAACCTGACGAAAAGGTATAAGACAAGGTCATCGCAACCATTATCTGGGTTCGGGAGTCGGTTACGCAAGGGGAAGGTGTTAGCACCCCTCACGTCCATCGTACTCGATGGGATCCACGCTTGTTTGTGTTTAGTGGACGAGTTGGTTTTATCTATCTACCTATCAAGGCTGGCCTGAAAGGAAAAGAAAATGACTCGGCAAAGCGTCGCACTTTATGCCTACGTATTCTCATCAGAGAATGAGAAATCAGAGTCAACGTAGTTTGGCTAACTACGGGTTACGGGGAAGGTGGCTCGCCAATACGCCAGTATTGTGCCTACGTACTCTCAACAGGCATGAGAGATTAGAGCTTACGTAGTTCGGGATAATACGGATTACGGGGATTCAGATTCATCTGTTTTATCGAGTAGGGTTAAATAGCAGTTCCAGCAGTTAGGGACAAAGCCTGTTTGCGGTGGCGCTGAAGTTTAACGACACTCTTTTCTTCAGAAAAGCTTCCTTTGAATTATGGGCCCACGGGGCAAAAAGGTTTGAAGTTTGTTTTCTGTCTTTTACGAAAGAACTGTTTTTTATTGTGTTTGCAATTTCAATCGCACTAAAGACTATGACCTGAGAGTGAATGCGTCGCATGTCACCCAAAGGGTGCCATACTAAACATCCAGACTGTTGAAAAGAAACTCTCCAACAACCCTTTCTCAGATAGCTTAAGGCTCGTAACGTACGACGCCATTTAACCTTTATTACTGTATTTTAATTCGTTCTGAGATGGGAAGAGAGAACAGGCTCAACTAAGGGGAGACTATCAAGTCCTAATAGTTGTCATGCCAAGGATTCATCCTATGGTTGAAGTTTGAAACAGGGAACTCCTAGAAGTTATCATGCATAGGTTTCAACCTAAAGTTCTATCATCACTTCCTTATCAAAGGAAGTGAGATTCCTAAGGGATCATGTCAATGATAAACAGATAAAGCATCAGCTTAAACAGTAAACAACTGTAAATAAAATGCATGCAATGCAAGTGAGGGAGGAAATGTGTGTGGGGCATCAGCCTCCACAAGCTCATCTCAACCTCAAGCTAGATATGAATAACTACAATCATACAGAGGAAATAACATGTAGTCAAGCAAAATAGAAGTAACTACAATCATACAGAGGAAATAAAATTCTATCAAGAAGACACAAACCACATAGGCAAGGGAGCTGGGCTCTACCGAATACCCGCAAGCAAAGCCATACAGTAAAATACAAGCAGTGGGAGCAACTCAACCTCTAGTGCAATCATGCTCCTAGCTTACATCAGTCTAGATATGGACTTATTCTAATGCATCAAGCAAGTCAAACAAGGCACATCAGTACAGAAAAGAAAACAGACAAGAAAAGAAAGCAGATCAACAGCTTCCACAGCTTCACAGCAAAGCAATCTTCTGACAGCAGTTCAGTCCTCAGGCTTCAATCACCCTTCAAGGCTATCCTCCTCAATAACAAGTATCACTTGCTCCTCCAAGGTTTCAACCCATCAAACATAAGTATCAACTTGTTCTCTCTTCTCCAAGCTTCAGCTCTTCAGTCAATTCCACCTTCAGGCTTCACTCCTAACTACAAGTATCAACTTGATTCCTTCAGGCTCTCAATGCATCAGTGTAAGTGTCAACTTATCCTTTATTCCTCAAGCCTCAGCTCTTCACTCAATCTCCATTGGATCTTCTTCACAAGTTTCAACTTGTTCTTCTTGCTTCAGCTCTCTTTGCTTTACCAGTATCAACTAGCTTTCCTCTTCATCTATAAGCTTCAGCTTCTCAGAGTAGTCTTCAATCACATGGAAGTATCAACTTCATCCTTCAAACTCCTTCAAGAAAGGAACTCCATCCTCTAACAAGGAAGAAAGGTTCATCTATCAAGATCAAAGTTGGGATGATTGGTAGCAGAGTGAAGACCAAAGGTCACCACTGAGCATCCTGTCATCAGAGAAAGGGACCCTCAAAGGTTCTACCAATTTGCAAAGAGCCACACATCCTACCAAAGGAGGTATGAGGCCTTTAAAAAGGGACCTTTCATCATGGGGAAGAATGGAAGTGATCAACATCATCCATGTTTATGAAGGAAGAGAACTGTCTAGAAGCTCTGCCTACAAAACCCTAATCTTAGCCTAATCAAGACTACACCACAAGAAGGGAAGATCTTCAAATCCAAGCCTCTTCAAGCCATCCAATGCATCTTCAACTTGTCTTCATCATCATCCAAGAGCAAGAGGAACAAAACCATAATCTAAGGGAACTAAAGATGTTAATCTAGTTGAGTTAGTACCTTAGAATCATCTAAAACTAGCACCTAAACTAAAATCAATCAAAAGTAGTAAACTATCTTATAAATTTCTACAAAAATTCCTAAGGGATCCTAATTCAATTAAGAATGCCTCATACAAAAACCAGGGACTAGATCATCTATTAAATCCTAAAATTAGGTCCTAAATCCAAAGGTATCAACCATAAACCCTAAAAATGGAGCTTCTAAAGGTTTCAACCTAAACTACCACCTATGTTCATCACAAAAATGTGAGAAAACTCTATGGGGAGCATGCATATCTATGCTAACTACTCACAAAAAATCAAGATCAAAATCATCATCACATGATCACACAAAATTCCACAAACTCAAGTATCAAACATGACTATTTTAATATCAATTAAAATATAAAAATTCCCATAAAATCAGAAAATGCATGAAATAAAAATATTTTTTCTTTAAAAAATACTAGACCCTATCATGAATCTAATGCAAAAAGAATGGGGTTAATTGACTTATTTTTCCATTTTTTATGATTTTATCAAGAACCATGTATAACATGAAAAAAAATATAAAGAAAATCAAAAGAAAATAATAAATGCACGGTGCAGATAGAAATAAAATCCAGTTCATTCATGGATTGGGCCATCAGGGGGGTGCAGGTATCAACCAATTCACTAAGCCCAAAATCAGCAACTAAATGAAACGATGCGTTTCATTAAACTCAGACTCTTCACAAATTGAAATCCATTCGTGGCCATTGGATCACTTCTCCAGTCAAAGGTCCTACCCTGATCCAAGGGCTCTGGGATCATCTTCAGCCTTTTGAATCTCTGAACCTCGCGCGCAGCTCCGGCCACCACCGGTGGTGCTCCGGTCATCGTCCCCAACCCTAACTCTCTCTAGGATCCTCCATTGCAAGTGGTCTATACATGAAACTTGTCCCAAATTTCCTCACGAATTCATTCATGCCCTTTATTCTCTCTGAAACCTCAAGATTCGCCATAACCAATTCTCAACCGAAAATGGCAACATCCCTAATTGGTCACTAATTCTCAAATTAACTATCTGAAAACCTTCCTACACTATTCTACAATGCATCTAACATCCTAATTCGTATTGATTCTACCTAAAACAAGCCAGAGATCAAAGGTTACCAACCTGAAAATTTCGCGTGCACAGAAGTAGCAAGACCTCAAATCAAGCCCTCAAATGCTCCAGACTCCTTCAGTGAATCACTTCCAAGCTTCTGTATGCAATAGAATTGATTGAAATGGCTTCAACTCTTGGATTCGAACCTGAGTTGCAGGTGGAGAAATCTGAGCTCAAGAACACCAATCAGCCACAAATTCCCTTTGATTATGATCTGGAATCATTCCCTAGCATCCATGGAAAAGATTGCAATCAAGAAAATGGATGGAAAGTGAGTGAAATGATGTAACCGAATTCAGTTGCAAGCAATGAAATCTCAATCTCAATCTATGCTCTCTCCTTCAATTATCACCAACCTTTCATCTGAACCTCTTCTACTCAATATATAGAACATGTGTGGATGATCTAGAATCCTCTAGATCCTTCCAATGAGAAATTCAATCTCTCATGACATGAGAAGTTCACTTATATGCCATGGTGTGTACAACTCTGCAAACAGCTTGAAATCAATCCCATTCCCTTCCAATTTCTCCCCTCATGACATTTTGGAAGTGTTTGGCTTGCAAGGGATCTTGATCATGCCTTGAATTTGAGTTTTGCACATGTTACTTAAGATGTAAGTAACTACTTTTCAAAGCAAGTCCACCAATTAGACCTCAATTCAAAAATGTGGCTAAACCAATGTTCTTAAAATGCTTTTTAGAGTCAAAATTACCTATTACATTCCTTGGTTTGGATGTGTAGATCAAAAGTATCAATTTCCAACTTTGGTTCATTTAACTGATACCCTTATTTTAGGTCATTTTTGCCACTTTGAGCTACAAGCATTTCCAACATCTCATGACCTCTTTAATAGCCTTAAAACATCATTTTGAACAAGTTTGATGTTGAACATTTTCCCATTTGAAGCTTGGAAATAGGAGTTATGGCCTTATGGTTGAAATGACCTATAATCTCCAAATGACCAAAATGCCCTTGACTTGTCAAAGCCATAACTTGAGTTATACAAATCCTATCAAGGACTTCTAGTACTCTCTAGAAAGCTAAGAGGATAAGGAACAACATTCATGTTGACCAAAAGTTCATAGGAATCATCCTTCTAGTGCAAAAGTTTCATGCAAGTTGGGTAACTTTCAAGCCCCCAAATTCACATACCTCAGATGACCTGTAACTTGTCAAAGTCATAACTTGAGTTCTACAAATCCTATCAAGGACTTATAGCACCAAAATTAAAGCTAATATCAAGCTCTACAACATTCATGTTGGGGGTAAGATGAGATGACAATCACATCTTGAGCTAAATTGCCTTGAAGACAGGGGTCAAACTAGGGGATTTTACACTGTCAAGCCTTAGAAACCCTAGCTTGAAACTTCTCAAACTCTTCAATCATGATGAGTTAACCTTGGAATCATCCTTATAGCATCTCAATGCATAAATCCATGATCACATGGCTCTTGGATTAGGTCTCAACCTTGCCCAAATCATCAGTTGACTTAGGATTGACCCAATCAAACCCTAATTGCACCACTCATGGTTGAGTCTTCTTAATCTTGCACAATGACCTGTCTAGGCCTCAAAGTGATCTTCAAAACTTCTCATGAGCTCTCTCAAGACCTCAAGTCCATCTCCATGACCTTAGAATCATCTGATGGCTTCCCACAACTCTAAAGTTAGGAGACCTACACACTTGCATTCAATCCTCTCTCTGAGGATCTTTTAACTTCTCTGACAAGGATATCAACCCTTGAACATCTAAATAACCTTCTTAGCTAGCTTCATAGCCTTGTATAGATCTTGATTGGTAATCATACCTCTTGATTTCCTACACACATGTCGATGAAATGCAAATGATAATGCTAATGTGAATGAAATGAAACACAAGCTAGGTAAGGAAATGTTGGGCAAGTTTTGGGGTGCAACACCAACCTATCCTGGATCTCCTGCATCTCAGACTGTACCTGATCCATGATCTTCTTACTGTTGCTTCTTGTAGCGTACCGGTGAGTTCTCTGTTCGTCAATCTTGAAACAACCTGTAAGACGCAGGAGATAAGATTTGAGCTCAAAAAAGTACCTGCCATGCAATATGAATATGTAAATGCACACATGTAAATATGCAACAGGTTAATTCCCCCCCCCCCCCCCCCCGATTCTAGTTCCGGAGAAGAAGCCATAACGACAATGGAGTCCCAAGTAAGCAAGCGCAGAATCAGAAACCTCATACATAAACAGATGCCAAGAGGCAGAGTACAAAGATGCAACTGAATACAACTGAAAAGACCTCGGCCAACAAGCCTGGTGATGGTCAAAATACAAACTACAAGAGAAAAGCAAAGATAAATCAGGACGGATGGCGCGCCCGGACATCTCCCAGTAGCCTCAGCATGTCCGGATGACCTGGTCTGGAGATCAGTTCCTGTATCAGTAATGCGTGTCGCCTAACAGTGGATCTCAGCTTTTTGGCATCCTCTACACAGGCTCCCTTGCCAAAACACTCATCAAGCCTGCATCTCTTGAAGCCAGCCTTCAGTTTACAACCCCTAGTTTCTTTGACCATGTTTCTCACTCTAAACTCAGCGTCACGTCTAAGAGATGCCTCTTCAGCAATCTTCGCATCCTTAGCGCTGAGTTGTTCCTCTAACTGGGAAATCTGAAGCTTCAACTCATCTTCAGGCTCCTTCCGGCTGGTAAGCGTGGCATTCCACAAAAATTCCCATTTGGAAAGTTGAGAATAAGCCTTATTCAGAAGCTCTTTCTTAGTAGCAAGCACACTGCTAACACCATTCAAGGCTACTCCCACCTTCTCTCTCCTGCTGGTTTCTTCAGTCAAATCTGAACCCAACCTATTAATCATCTCAGTCTGCTTCTTCAAAGTGAAAGTTGCCTCATTCTTCTCATGCCGAAGCTGGAAAATCTCTTTCTCTAACTCTTCATTTGCTCTTTGCAACTCTTCCTTTTCAGCCAGCAGCTTGTTATACTTCTCAATTTCTACTGAAGTAGGTTCCTCAACCACCGGAAGATACAAAGGCTCTACAGCAGGATACGGCATCAAAGAAGTCTTAACTCTCTCATGGATCTAGAGCCGATAAGGATTATAAGCTCGACTGTCACTCTTGCCAAGCAATGCCTTTCCTCTTCTGTGAATATTACCCCAAGCATGTCTCAATCTGACCAAAACATCTCCATCTAATAAACCTGTGAGATACAGAGATTCCTGTATCTCGTCTTCAATCGGAGAGTCCCTCAAAGCATAGCCAAACTGTCTCACAAGCAGAGAAGGGTTATAGTTAATACAACCTTTCCGTCCAATCTAAAGGACGTTCAGAAAGCCACTGCAACTATATATAATATTCGTTCCGAGCAGGTTTCGATCAAACCAAACAATGTTCTCAGCATACAATCCCATCAATCTGGAAGACCAGTCTAAAGTACCAGCAGTATCAACAAAAGGTCCCGTCTTAGGAAGATGTCCCTGAAACCACCTGTATAGAAGAGGTACACAGCAAGAAACATTATTTCCCCGACGCTTCTCATTCTTATAGTGAATAGAATGATAAACGTCACCCAAGAGAGTAGGCACCGGATTCTTCGAGGCAAGAATAAAGAAAGCATCTGAGTCAACAAAATCAGGCAAGTTTGGGAACAATATAATCCCATAAATGCAAACAGCCAGAATAGCACTGAAGACAATCCAACATCCATCCTTCGCACATTGCGTAGCCTTCTCAACCAAGCAAGAAAGATGAAAACCATAAGCTCCATTCAGCTTGACCAAACCTCCGGGGAACTCAGAAGCATCTAAACTAACAATCTCAGCAAGCTTAGCCAACTCAGGCTCAGTATCCTCGTGAATAAAAGGCATCTGATCTAACACAGGAACTCCTAGCATATCGGAATACTCCTCCAAAGAAGGAGCCAAAATAAAATCAGGGAACAAGAAGCATCTCAACTGAGGCTCGTAAAACTGCATCAAGGTATACAATCCAGTCATCTCAAACACAGAAGGTCTGTACAACAAACTGAGCAGTTTCCCGTAAGAATCTCTAAACCCAGCCCTCACTCTTTGATCTGCTAGAGCAACCAACCGCAATAGGGAACTGATATCTGGAGAAGGCAACCTGTAAGCAACTGTCCTCTTCATGGACTCCATGTCTAGCAAGAAGAACACTAGAATCTGAGGGGAAAAACACACCTGCAACATAAATACACGTTAATGAAATGCAAACATGAAAATGCAGATGCATATGCAAACAGGGGATCAAGTGCAGTGATGAAGAACTGTGATGTGCTGTACTGCCACTTGAGAACCATCAGATCTTCTCCTCAATCCAAACCAACCACAAAAGAACCCTCACAACCAATTCTCACTGACAGAGACAAACCAGGTATTCTGAGGCCAGAGTTTTCCTGCAAAAGACCCACCTACCCCTTACAGGTATGTACTTAACTCGCAGACGAGGTACGGCATCCTATGCGGTCATCAGCGTCACAGACTTTCAAGAGCGATGATACGATACCCAGAAGGTGTGGTATCATCATCCCTTGAAGAGGCCTCACTTAGCCGAATCCCAAATGATAGGTCCCCAGAGTCGACAACCCTCAAATCCAACAACCTGTCGAGCCCAAAGGGCCAGGCAAGATGCCATCAAAGAGAATCTTGTCTGAGTGTAAATTTCGTAGCTAGCTGGTGCGAGCAAAGCAAGCAGGCTAAGTCTATGTGCACTCAAGCCCAGGTCCGGCTTATCTCTCAAACTAACCCTCTACCCACAGCACAATAACAATAATATACAGTACTAAAAGTAAGACAGAAAGATAAATACATACAAAACCCCAGACGGGAAAACAAGCGCTAGGATTGACTCGCATAGGGAACCGTTGGAGTCCCCAGCAGAGTTGCCAGTTGTCGCTACTGCGAAAATCGGCGCCGGCTATGACAAAAGAATCGCCACCGTGCGTTATTTATCCCAAAAGAGGGAAAGGAAACGGTCAGAGTAAACCTAACGCAAAGAGGGAAAGGAATGGTCATCGCAATCAAATCCTGGATTCGGGAGTCAGTTATGCAAGGGGAAGGTATTAGCACCCCTCACGTCCATCGTACTCGACGGGATCCACGCTTGTTTTCTATCTAAGGGTGTGTTTATCTATCTACTCTAAAGGTCTGGGTTAAAAAGAAAAGAAAATGACTCGGCAGAGTATCGCACTTTATGCCTACGTATTCCCGTCTAGAACGAGAAATCAGAGTCAACTTAGTTCGCCTAACTACGGGTTATGGGGGAAGGTTGCTCGCCGAGATGTCGCGTATCGTGCCTACGTACTTTCATACGGCATGAAAGATCAGAGCAAACGTAGTTCGGGCTACGGAAGACACAAGCTTGTCTGACAGTTTTTTATCTCCTTAAGAAAGGGTTTTCTTGATTAAAGGGTCCAAGAGGACAAAAACAGAGTTTGAATGTTTGTTTGAGTCTTTTACGAAAGAACTGTTTTTTAGGATGTTTGCAATCTCAGTCGCACTAGAGACTATGACCTAGGAGTGAACGCTTCGTATGTCACCTAAAGGGTGCCACACTAACATCCAGATTACTGGAGAGAGACCCTCCACCAACCTTTTCCCAGATAGCTTAAGGCTCGTAACGCACGACTTCAATTAACCTTATTACTGTGTTTTTGAATTGTTTTGAGATGAGAAGAGAAAGACGCCCTAACACTATGGTTGAAAGGGAATATACCTACAGTTATCATGCATGGGTCAAAACCTAATGTCTGTCATAATTCCCTCTTGCACAGAGGAAATCAGAGATCCTAGGGGAAAACAGCAAAAGAAAACAAGCAGTAAACAGTAAAATGCATGCTACGCAAAAGTACAAGCGAGGCAAGGGAGTCGGCTCAACCTCAAACCTAAGAAAACAACAGGCAAGGGGAGAAAAGCTCCACCTCAAACCTAAAGGTAAGCAACACAAGCAAACAGACAAAACAACAAAAGAAAAGAAGTAGAGGAAGCAGCCCAAGCAGCAACAACAGTCTTCAGCAACTTCAATACTCAACAGCGGCTCTAAACAGCAAATCCTCTTGACAGCAAGGTTGACAGCAAAATGGCTTCATCTTCAAGCTAGCTTCTATCTTCAAACTTCATCAAACTTCATCTTCAAGCTCTAGCAAGCACACTCCAAGCAGATGATTAATCACTAAGATCAAGGTTGCAATGTTGAGAACCAAATGAAAACCAAAGGAAATCATCAAGTACCAACATTGAAATGGAAAGGCATCCTCAAAGTTCTACTCAACTATGGGCATACCGCACATCCCTCCAAAGGAGAGATGGAGTTTCCCTAGGAGGACTTTACATCATTGGATAGAGTAGAAGCACACAATGCATTCTATGTTTGATGAAAGAATCAAAACTAGTACTAATGGCTCTTCCTAAAACCCTACTTTCCTAAGCTCCTAAAAGAGAAGAAAGCTTAAACTCCAAGCTCCAATCTTCAAGCCACAACAGCTACACCAAATCCAGAAGACCTCCCAAGAAGGAATCCAAGCAAATCCAGCTCCAAAGTCACCAACAAGACCAAATAAACAAGAGCACTAAAGATAGAACACCACAAGCATAAGCAACTTGCAAAATACAACTAAAATAGAAAACAAAGTTGTAAAATTCTAATAAATTTCCTAGGGGAACGTACATGTTTGAACAATCTAGCATTAAAATATTATAGCCTAATTCAACTTCTAAGTCATCTAAATAATTTCTAATTTGAAAGGTATCAAGGTGATCCACAAGTTTGGGAAGGCTCTAATCTCAACACCTAAAACAGAACCTAAAGTTGTCCTAAAATTCTAACAAAACTTCTAAGGGAACATGAATATCTACCCTAAAACATACTAAAAAATCAAAGCCAGATTCAACACCAATTGGAAGAACAAAATTCAACAAGGCAGATGATCAAATATGCAAAAATTAAAGAATTAAACAAAATAAGAAAAATCAAATTAAATTGAAAAATGCATGAAAATGCATTTTATTGATTTCAGAAAATCACAAATTCTCTCAAGATCATGGAGGTATTTTTAAAATAATTTTTGGATCAAAATTGAAATTATTGTGATTTTTAGAATCAATAATGCATTAAAAATAATCAAAATGAAATAAAAGAAAACCAATTGCTGAAATAAAACCACAGCCATGGGATCTGATGACCGGTCAAGCAATCCAAAGCTCCACAATCTGCCAGCGCATTTAGTGAAACTACAGCGTTTTGGTCTCAAAAATTCAAATCTCAGATTATAACATGGTCGTTGGATGAAGGAGAAAGTCTTGGTCAAACTCAAGATCTGATGGCTCAGCACTCATCTTCCTCACTATTCAACCTGGCCTGAGTGGAGATCAAGGACGGTGGATCATGGTGGCCGGAGAAGGCTCCGGTTGTCTTCTCCGGCGAGGTGCAACTTACAGTCAACCAAAATGCACAAACTCCATATCATTTCTACTCAGTTTTTCACGAGGATTTCAAATCTCTAACTCAAATTATCCAACTGTCAATGGATTTTAAAACACGAAGCAATGTTCAGAAATAGCATCCAGATCAATCAACACCAATTGCAAATCTAAGTGCACAGAAATCATCCTCACACTTCCTACATCACTAAGATCTAATCATCTTGCTCTAACTACTCATGAATCAAGAGATTCGAATCCAAATAGAATTGCTATGTCATGATCAACTATCACCAAATGTTTCCAAACTGATCCTAAAACGATCTACATCTTGCCTAGATCCTAACCACAAGTTCAAATCTAACTATCTCATGCTAATTCATGTGGAATTTTGAAAGTTACTAACTTGTTGTAGATCTAGTAACAGATGCAGTTGGAGCTTGATTCTCCCTTCAAAACTCTCCAGATACGTTCACTGATGCAAGAGGATGATGCTTCAACTTTCAATTTGCTTCGATCTTGCTCCAAACTGAAAATTCGATTTCTCTTGCTCCTCTTGAATGTTCAACTGCAACTTCAGCTTCTGGCACGAAAATGACTCCAAAATTGATCTGAAATCAATCCAATGAATATATAGAATGTTTTCATGGGCTTTTTGGACCTGAATGAAACCCGATTCAGCCAATTGCATTTTTTGTTTTTCTCTTGAAACCCAATGTAGCAGTCACGAGTTCAGGCTGTATAACTTTCTCTAGAAGGTTCCAATCAACTGCAAATTACCTTGTGAGCAAAATTGAAACAATAGAATGGCCTGAATTGCATTGTTGAAGTGTTTGGTTATGTAACTTGCATTTGAAGCAACCATATGACAACTCATAAAACTTGTCATATGCCCAAAAATCTACCAATGTCAATGTGTCTAAAATGAAATTTACAATCAAAATGAGCATTTATTTGACATGCTTTGGTCACTTAACCAATTATTTGAATTTTCCCCCTTTTAATCCTTTGAAAATCTTCCTTATTCAAACCATTTCAAACCAAGTCTTGCTATGAGCCCAATAAATCCATCATGACTTCTTGATTAGCCTAAAAACCCCATTTTAAACAGGTTTCATGTTGAACAAAAATCCATTTGACAAGTGCAAGTTGGAGATTTTGACCTATGATTGAAAATGGCCTATAATCTCACTTTCCCAAAATACCCCTGACTTGTAAACCTCATAACTTGAGTTCTACAAATCAGATGGAAGACTTCTAGTACAATCTAGAAATCTAAGATCATGAGGAACAACTTTAATGTTGGCCAAAAGTTCAGGTGAAACATCCTTCTAGGTCAAAAGTAGTTTTGAAGTCAGATGATTTTCACAGACAAATTTTAGAGGCATCTGAGGACTTGTAACTTGTCTGGGTCATAACTTGAGTTCTATAAATCCCCTTGATTACTTCTAGTACTCAAATTAAAGGTATTGAGATTCTATACAAGTTTCATGTTGGCCAAAGATCCATTTGAAACTTGTATCTTGACTTATGTGGTCTTGAAGTTAGGCACTAAACAGGGAATTTTGCACTGAAACCCTAATTTAGCAACTTCCCACACTCTTGATTCTTCTTGACTTGATCTTGGCACAACACCAAAAATGTCTTAAGATATCATTTCAAGAACTCCATGACCTACAAGTAGGCTTTGATACTCTTCAATTGCACAGTTGACCTAGGATTGACCCAGATGAAACCCTAATTTCTTGCACCTTAACTATGGCTCATGCATTTGACACAATGACTTGGTTAAACTCTCCCATGGCCCTTTAGGCATTCTATGAGCTCCATACACATCCTCTTCTCACATTCAACACTTCACAACCCTCTGATGGTCTTCAGTTGAACCTCAAGTTAGGAGAAGATTCACACTCAAACATCTAAACCCTTAGGCACTCAAACCACCTTCTGATGACTTTGACAACTTCTCAATCTTGAATGAGACCTCTTGCTAGGCTTCTCTTGATAAGAATCACACTTGATCCCCTTCCATATGAATGATATCATGATATGGAAATGATATAACTATGCAAATGTTAATGCAAATGAAACATAAACCAGGTAAGAAAAGGTTGAGCAAATTTTGGGTTGCAACAATAAAGGCTCAAAGTTTATTTCTGCCCACCCCTTCTTCGTGATGTTCTCCAGTCCTACATTCAGCTAAACTTGATACGAGCACTCATCTCTCAAGAGGATTTTGATATGGTCGAGAACTCAATCGAGGCTGTGAACATGGCAGTCACTCACCTATTTTCTTTCGGTGTTTGATCACACCACTTTGTTCTTTACTAAGGATATTTCTTTGTGATCCTTTGTTTTTTTTCTTTTTGCATTTTTCGTATTCCCTAACTTTTTCCTGGAGGAATTCTTTTGAATTTGACTTTGAAGTCCAACGGGATGTCTCTATTTTGCTTAAGTCTCCTTCACAGGTTTTGACTCAGTAAACTTTCCTTTTCATTCATTTTTCATCATTTTGAACAGGTCGTGTGATCCTAAGTAATTTTGATCTTTTTGAAAGGATTGTGACTACCCCACTCTTTGGATAGTTGAGGGATATTCGTTCATGTTTTTTGACTTCTAGCCTCCTAATATGTTAGGGTAGATAAAATGGATTCTCGAATGTTCATTTCTCCTTTTTTAGAGTCTGATTGCTCGATCAACTTAACTGAAAACTACCCTACCCCAGGTTACAATTGAGGGTTTTTGTGGAAAAGAAAAAAAACTCCTACTTCAAGGCTCAAAGGGGTTAAAGAGGGATTATCTTCATTATATCTCTAGTGTTTAGGATTTGAAACAATGCCTTACATCATCAGCAGGGTTTCATTCAAAAGTATACGACAGGAAATTTTTACGTTTTTATTCGTCATCCTCCTCCTAATTCTCTGTCAAAGCAAAAGATTGGATAAAGTTGGCATTATAAATTATGAAAAATAATTTTATGAGTGAAACGAATGGATTTCTTCAAGACAAACATGTTTAATGCATTATCGTTCAAGGAAAACAAGTTCCTACATGCCAATTATGCTTTTATAATCAGAGAAGTAAAATACATATAAGCAAACAAAATGAACAACCATACAACCCCTCTAACAGATTTTATCGACACAACAGTGTTTCATTCAAGACCGAGCTTTCTCTTCTGAAGGTAAACAATTTATCGTCGATTATCTCTTGAACTTTTTCTTGGAAAACTTTTCATTCTTCAATCCTCCATCATGAACTTCACGGCTGGTGTTCGAGTCTATCCTCTTAATATGAATAATCTGAGGGTGTGGTATACACCGTGGAAACTGGGAATCTCTTTCATCAACTTGAACAAACAGGTTATCTTACACAGGTTGAGATTGGTAAGATCATCATCTTGAATTTGGTCATGGGATCCATATCCTTTGTTCTTTTTACTATCCTTCAATGATTACTTCGAGTTTGGTCAGACGATCAAGATGTCACTGACAAGACAAAGATAGAAGACCATATGAGCCACAGCAGAGAAGAGACACATGCACATGCAAATGCTAAATGAAGGATGCAAAATGCAGAATGCAGGATGTAGATGAAAGGTTTCATGGAATTCGTGTATTTACAAACATCACAGAGTAACAAAGAAAATTCATTTATTATTTTTTGATATCGGATTATGTAGAAACATTCTTACAAGAGTCCTAACATAAAAGCTAATAAAGTCCTAAGGGAGTCCTTCATCGTGCTTGTTGATTTGTTCTTCCACTTGGATCTTCTTGAATATAAGTTGTCCATGATCAACGTCTAAAGATTAGTTTGATGGAGGAAAATAAATCCTCCATCTCTTCTTTTGTTCTTGTTGGAAGTAAGGGGGAACCCCTTGTTTACTTGGATCTTCAATGATAATGAGAGCCTTTTGAACTTCTAATGATCCTCCATGATACGGAAAGCCTCTTGTATTTGTCTTTTGAGTTTTCTCCAATCTGAGCTCCTACTTCCTTAGGTCATCCAAGTTAAGACTCTTAAAAGAATATTTCAAAATATTTTCTTTTGTAATCCCTATTGGTTTCTGTAATGTTTATAAATAAACTAAGAACCCCATGAAAACAATACAATATGATGCTCTATGGATGCAACAAACACAAGTAAGCACATAAGGACACACAAAGATAAACAAACAAAAGGGAGACCCTAGGCTTGCAACGAGCATGGAGCAAGAGTGTACCAAATCCCAAAGGACATGGACTAAAGGTTGATTGTACCTGCAGAACAAGGTTCTAAAGAGGTTCCCAAAGTCATTAGCCCATATTTTGGATATTATCAACTTCCTAAGTACTCGGTGGTTAATAATATTCTCAAGAGAACTTCTTTTGAGTGTAGCATCGCGTAGCACTATTTTAGGGGGTACCCCCTCATAGCCCCGCACTACATCCTAATAAAGGTCACAGTGGGGTTAAGGTAACTATGGTCCTCAATATCATAGACTCCAACATCGAATATAGTGCATGTTTTCACGATTAAGAACTCGTTCAACAATACAACTTTCGAGAGGGCCTCCATTGAGCGTGATTTTCAAGTCAGCTTGGTCGGGATTCTACCCCATATAAGCCTCTTTGAACATATCACTATCCTATCTTAATTTCTCTCAAGTCCGGGTGTAGGACTTTGTCTCACCACTCAAGGATAACAACCCAAAATAATAAATAAGCAAATATACAAATAAGCAAATAAGCAAATAAGCAAATATAAGGCAATAAGCAAACAAAATAAAACAAGATAGGGAAACCCAATCTATTTCCCCAGTGAAGTCGCCATTTCTGTCGCGGTAAAATTTGGATACCAAGCTATTGATTAACTTGAATCTTTAATTCATTTTGCAACCGAACTTTGATTTGTCCAAAGGAAGGGATAAAGATCGAAATACCCACAATGCAATGCAAATGCAAGGATAGAGAGTTTTAGGTTCGGGGGTTGGTTAAACTTAGGGAAGGTACTAGCATCCTAAGTTTCTGCAGTACTCTACAGGAACCTCTGGTTTTATGTTTGTTTATTGTTATGGTTTATCTGCTTAAGGGTAATGCTAAGGGTTAAAGGTAAAGAGAAGGACCTAAAGGGGTTAGTCCTAAGTATACTCGCCAAGACGTCGCATCCTGTGCCTACATATCCTAGCGGGAATGGAATTAGAGTATTTGTAGTTCCCCTCACAGAGGGAGGTTAGAAACGTCTTGAATGTGGTCAAGGTTTCAATAGGGAATAAACATATCTTTAGGAAATGCTTATGTGGAGTCTTAAACTCTTGTCTCTACGTTGTTATTGAAATTAGGGTTAAAAATAGGGATTCCACGGCGGGAAACCCTAAAACAGAGTACGGCGACTCGTTGACCTAAGACTAGGGTAAAGGGTATTTTTGTAATTTTGTCCACGGCAAGACACCTATGAAAATTAGGTTTGGGAAAGGGTTGAAACTAGGGTTATTGACTCGGCGGTCAAACGGTTAATCCTAATTCCTTCGGAGGGATGAAATTAACGATAAAATGCAAACAAAGCAAATGACAGAATATAAAGTGCGGAAAGATAAATACGACAATCGTTCGCAAAATTACATCCCATAAGCAGTTACAAATATGATAATGAAATATTTAATCAGTGATAAACGAATTTAAAAGTAATCAACTGAAAAACACAAACAGAGGATATTAGTAGGATTAGACATAAAGAAAAATGGACAACGAGACAGGTAATATTGAAAGACAAAAAAGGCAATTTGAAATTCCTTATTTATTGCTTTATTAATTTTTTTAAAAAAAAGATCTAGTTTAATTTCAAAAGAGTTTTAATCTTCATAAAAAAATGGTTTTAATTTATATTAAAAAAAATTTGATTTATTTTAAAAGGAAAGAGTTTTTTTTCATAGAAAAGAAAATTTTTATTTTTATTTTATTAAAAAAGGGTTTTGGTTCATATTTTAAAAAAGATTTGATTTATTAAAAAGAGGTTTTTTAGTTTTATTATTAACAAAAAATAGTTTAAGTTTTTCATTTTAAGAAAAAAGTTTAAATTTCAGGTTTTTATTATTAATTAAAAAGGAGTTTTACTATTATTTTAAAAAAAAGTTTTCTCACGTTTTTTATTTAAAATTTTTTAGATTATTTAGCTTTTTTTAAAAAAAAGATTAGTTAAAAAAGGACCGTTATTTACGACAAAAGCTTTTATATAAAACAGAAAATAAATAAAATACAAAAAACAAAATAGAACTAAAATATGGGTTGGGCCGGTCACCACTTCCGGACCCGACCCATTTTGCTACCATATAAAAAGCAAAAAATTGAGGTTAGGGTTTAGAAACCCTTTGCATCTTGCGGCAGATGTTATCTCTTTTCTCTTTTTCCTGTTCGCTTCATCCATGTTCTTCTTCTTTGTTTTTTTCTGCAATAAAAAAACATGCAAACACAATTATAAGCAAACCGAGTGATTTGCTTTTCGTTCGTAGGTCCTTAACGATGAAGACGGTGAGATGGTCGCGTCTGAGTTCGCGATTCGCCTCCATTTGAAGGTTCTCGCAACTTCCTCGGCCGATGATGAGTGGCTCTGAGGCTCGGTTTGATTATTGTCCGCCGCTTTGAACGAACGGTGTTGACGGTGATCTTTCCACGGTTTTGATTCTGTTGATGGTGTTTCTTCGTTTGAAGTGATAAACGGACGCTTGTTGTTGTGAATGGTTTCGCTGTTTAATATGTATGATTTAAGGTCGTTTTGTTCTCTTGCTGAGGCCAGGGTTTGCGCGGTTTTGGGTGTGTTCGTGATTAGGGTTCCGCGGCCCCCTTCCTTTTGTTTATGGTTTGCTTCGTTTTATATCTTCGATTTTTCTGTGGGCTTGGGCTTCCATTGTTTTTTGTCACTGATATGATTTGGTAATCTTCCTTTACGTTACATTTCTTCTGAGATTTGATTGTGATTTTGTAGATTTTATCTCATATCAATTCTGCTGATGTTGGCTCGATTTTGATATGGATTGGATTCACCTGATATTGATTGGATTCGTTTTGATATCAATCTGTTTTGGAAATTTCAAGTGTTAGACTTTTCGAAACCGGTTCGGATCTATCGGCATCTGGATTTGAAACTCGGATTGGATTTGATATTTACTTGATAGAAAATCCGGATTGCAATCAGTTAGGCTTCACGAATCCAATTTCGGCATATCACCACTTTTCGGCAAAATCATTTCGGCCCCTACTTCTTTTTATCTCTCTTTCTCGGCTGTCCCGAAAATAAGAACGGATGCTGCCGATTGGTAGTCGGGATCGAGAAATGGACATGGGAGTTTGGTTTCGACCTTAGTCGTGCCCTCCCGACACCCGGTGATGAGCTTTATTCTAAGGGTGTCAAAGTAATTTTCTAACTTGCTTTGCTTTGTTTTGTTCTTGTCTGTGCAGGTACTTGGACAACTCGGGTGAAGAACGCGAAGAACTTAGTCGAGAAATGGACATGACGTCCTTTAGATTTTTTTAGGACTTTTAGGATAAAAAATGTGTATTTAAATCCTTTTTGTAATTTGTAACCAAAAAATATTATGAAATAAATTCAATATATTTTTCCTTCGTCCAAATCACTCTTCGGTTATTCTTGCAATTTAAATACATTGTAACTGCACAAACCACCAAAAGTTCTGATTAAATCCACCTCAAAAGATACAGTTTAAACAAGTAACTCCAAATAGGTTCAACCGATTAGACTTTAAACGATCTAACTTAAATAAATGGAATTAACCTTCACCCTATAAGTTCAATATGAATAAATCCAAAGAAACAATTGACTTGAGCTTTGTTATTTCCAACGTGTCACTCCGCTTAAACCTCAATAAATCAAACGCTTATGAAGTAAATTCAGACGAGTGACTGCTCGCACTGGTTTGACCCATCACAAATTAGTATCTCAACATGATCAACCTCTTATGATGAATAAATTACTGTATACTGAAAACTCTTATGCCCAAAGTTCACTGTAAATTTCTGTTTATTCTCAAAAATAAGAAAATCGGAGACGGAGGTTTTAAATTATTCCGAAGAACCCTGGCGAAAGCTCATCTTTAAAAACCGTCAGCAAATAATGCACAAATTACCATTTTGCCCTTTTCATAACCAAAACACCCCTGATGCAATTCCTGCAAAACAAACAGACTATGTAGCCCGTTAGTGGTTAGTTGATGCAAAAAAAAAAAGAGATGCTATGTGATATGAGTCGACTAAATATAAGGGTAAAATTTGGGGTATTACTTGAACAATAGTGGTTTCAATAGCAAGGAGGTGGGATCTTAAGGTCAAAAATTAGGGTGCAACAGAAGCAAGCCTAGGAATTGGCATAAGATATTGGATCAAGTCCTATGGGCATGTCGAACATCCCCAAAGGAAGCAACCAACACTTCCCCCTATCGACTCACCTTCGGCCATGACACAGTATTGCCAGTAGAGATACACATACAGTCAGTAAGAATTCAAAGACATCATGAAATCCCTCGAGAGATTTATTGGGACATGATGCTGGATGAGTTAGTCGATTTAGACGAAGAGAGATTAAAAGCTCTAGAACTCTTGAGAAGACAAAAGAAAAGAGTGGAGAAATCATACAACAAGAAGGTCAAAGCAAAGACTTTCCTGGTTGGAGATTTGGTATGGAGGGTAATCCTGCCTATGGATCGAAAGGTGAGGTCCCTAGGCAAGTGGTCCCCAAAATGGGAAGGACCATTCCAAGTATCGAACGTATTCTTCAACGGGGCATATGAAGTGACAGAACTGAGTAAGGACGAAAGGATATTAAAAGTAAATGGAAAATATTTAAAGAAGTATAAGCCTGCACTTCAAGAGGTAAAAATATCAACAGAGTAATAGTCAAAGATAAAGCGAAGCCATAAATGGTAATTTAAAATATGCCAAAATGGCCCAATGTCTTACAAACAAAATAAAAATGGCTTACAAAAGCCAATATAATCTGTTCTATTACAAAACTTAAAGAAGTCAAAAAGGAATATTCGCCTTCATCTTAAGATAAGTCGATTTTTGGAGTTCGAGACGGCTTTGGCATTGCGCCTTATCTGTCCTCAGCTGGGCAAATTCATATTCCAAACGACGGGCCTCCTCAGCATAGGTAACAACATGTCCAAGCTCAGTTGTTAGGGAGGAATCATCGAAGGAAGATAATTCAACATTCTTCTTCTTAGCCTTCGCTATCTTACTACGGAGTTTTTTAATCTTCCGCTCCCAGCAGGCAATGTTCGCCTCGTTAGTCAGGACCTCCTGCTTATTTTTCTCCCTCGTTTCTTCCAATTCAGCAATCCTCTCCTCAGAGTCGACAACAACACTCCAAGCGGCTACTTCACTGCCAGCCTTCGTCTCAATCTCACCCTCAATCTGGGGCAACAATTGATAGTCTTTATAAACCTGGTCGATCAGGGTACCAACTTCTTGGATAACATTCGCAGCCTCAGGTGTAAGGGATTTACTGTCCACCTTTTGAAGAAGAGCTTTGAGGGGAAGATGGCTGGTTGGGCCCATTTGCAGGAGGGTGAAAAGATCCCCTTTCAAAATCTTTTGCTTAACCTTGTCGAGGGCATTGTCAGCTGGTGGCTTCGAGGTTTGCCCGTCGGAGGTCGAAGTACAGGGAGTGCGGCTAGAAGAATGACTCCTCCTGCTCAACAAAAGCCTGATGTATTATCGAGGGTTAGAAACCTTCAACGCATCCAGTTCGGCGGAGGTAAGTTGAGTTTCGCCTGGGAAGGGGCTTGTTGGAATATCCTTTGGGGTAGAAGGAACAGGAGTCTTTATTACTTCAGCAGTTGTGGGTTCTTTAACAGAGACGTTCATAGTTTTCAATTCTTTGTCTTGGCTTTCTTTTGCCTTTTCGCCATCCTCCTCCATTTCATCCCCAGTACCTTTATCACCAGACTCATGTAAATCAGGTTGAGGCATAGCCTGATCCTCAATGGATTGATCACCCTCGACAGCCTTTTCATCCACAACTACTGTCTGACCCAAGGGAGAATTGGTCATATCAACCAAAGTTGTTCTTCCCTCCAAATCATTGACTTCATCGTCCGCTGTAATAGGATCGACCTGAGCATTTATGTCTTCATGATCGGAACAATCAGTTTGAGACTGCTGGGTGGTGGTCTTTGCAGGAGAATGAGGGGTTGTGAAAGAATCAGGTTTATTAATTTCACCAAGTGAACTCACACCAGAACCCAAATGAGAAGTGGGATGATAGGTAGGCTCACCTTGGCTATTCAAGGGATAGAGCGACAGAGGAATCTTGGTGGGATTAGATTGTGAAGCTCCAGCATCATCCTAGAGAGGGTAGACATTAGAGAGAATAAAGACTAAAGAATCAGTGCAAAGGACCAAAGAAAGGTGGATGCGCAATATACCTTAACAGTTTCGTCAGCAGGACTGGAATTGTCACTTTCCATGGGGACAACAGCTTGTATCGAAGCATCCCTTATGGGAGTTGGAGTAGGGTCTTGAGGAGGAATGGTGGGCTGAGGTGTGTTGGTTACAATAGGAGAGGATGGAGCATCAGGAGCACCCACATCGTGGATGAGATTTCGTTTCCTTTTAACTTGAAGATTCTCACGAGGAGACCCATCTTCGTCATCAGAATCAATAATAATCTGGGGAGAAGCCCTTTTTAATCTTCTTTGAGGGGTAAGTGGTTTTCGACTAGCCTGAAAGCAATATAAAGCGGTGAGAGTGATTAAGAAGACCGAGATAGCAAGAAGCTGCGGAAGATTACCTTTTGATCTTCGTCCTTGACTTCAGTTTTATCTATCGGGGTAGCACGTTTTGGAGCAGCTGAAAAGTAAATAATACCAAAACCAGTTAGCAACAATAAAGCTCAGAGAGGAAAGTCCAAATCGAAGGGGGATGAACCTTCAAGAATGTCGGATTCGATGTGAACATCTTCGATACTGACATGAAGGTGCTCTTTAAACGTATCGAGTGTGTGTTTAGTCGGAACCACCCGCTGTGCTTTGGGCTTAGACTGCTGTCGAAGAATTTTTATAGCGTCTCCACAAATAAACCAATCTGGAAATGGAGGGGCAAGAGCCACGCCAAAACCAGCGGTTGGTAGTCGAGGGAATTTTGGGGGAAAAAGTTTAAAGGAAACCTCATACCGTTTCTCGCGAGGAACAGAAGAGGGAATCTTTAAAGTATCCAGTTTTTTGGAAAATTTTTCTTTCAAAGTGACAGCAGCCTCACGGATGGTTCGACTAACATCATTTGGTCGATAGGTAGTTTCAAAATACTTCTGGAAGGCTTGAATCTCTTTGATATGGGTGGACGTACCTTTCTTGATCTTCTCCTGCACATCAATGAAAGCTTGGTCAATCAAGCGAGCAAAACTGGGGGCGTCAAGAAATTATGAGGCGTAATGTTTCGACCACCAGTCATAGAAGTTTTGGGAGCAAAAGTAAGAAGGTTCAAAGTGAACAGGTGTGAGGTAGGACTTGTGGGCGTGGCATGCTAGTTGTGTCGAACAGTCCAGAGGAGATAGCACAATGAAAGGAAGAATGATATGCAATTTCTTGTCTTACAGGCATTTGGGCAAGGTTTGTATTAACCCGAATTACCTGGACACCAAGTTCGGTTGGTAAGCTAGCAAGCTAGAGTGACCTTTAACAAGGTTTAGTTTGTGAACCAGTAGTCGGGGAGTGAGGAATCTCTCTCAAATCAGCTGTGACTCCTCTTCTTGTTTCTTTAAGGGAGCAGGGAAGGGTCTGGTAAACCACTCTGGACCACATCTTCGTTCTGCAAAGGGAGCCATCTTCACGGTAAAATCATACCGTTTTGCTAACATATGAACGAAGCTGGATAAATTGGATCGAAGAGAATGGCCTTCCTCGCTAGGAGTAGGTTGAGCCATGCGAGGCCATTCGACTCTTCTCTCAGTGACCAAAGGCGAACGCTCATCAACCTCACCTCTGTTGGGAAGATTGTGTTCGAAAGTGGCATTAAGCCACAACTGAAGAAGCCAAAAGGGGCCCGACAACAGCAAGTTGCCATGGCTTTCAGGATCTTTCAATTTATTTGCACCTTCGCCTAAGGCCTCGTAAAGACTAGCCAGAATCATTTCACTGAGGCAAATGCCTCTCTTCAGATGTAGTTGGTTGGCCAGAACCAGATACTTTCATGCCACCTGCAAGGATTTGGTACAAAATACACAACGGGATAACCACATGGCCAAAAAGGCTATATGTTCTTCGTCGTCAACTGAGGTGCTAGTTTTATTATGGTAATGTTGGACAAAAGCCGTATAAGTATGTTTAGTATTAGCAAAACCAATGGTGTCGTGGCTGTCAATCTCAGGATCATAAACTAGGCCATAGGGTTTTAGGCCTACAATGGCAGATACATCGAGTAGAGTGGGTGCCATCATCCCGCAAGGGAGGTGGAAGGTGTTGTGAGTTCTATCCCAAAAGAATAAGGAAGAATCCAGCATAAGGGGGCAGTACGAAGGACCTACCTTCGACATCATAATCAGATCGTAAATCCCAGTGTCCTTCCATTCCTAGGCTTTTACTTTCTCTATTTTCGTCAACCAGTTGAGATAAAGTTCGAAATCTTTGAAGTAGGGGGTAATCCTAAATAATCTGGCCCCATCATGAAGATACCTAAAGTCTACGTCGAAGAGGCTCAGGCTATTAGGACCGTCAGTGGAAATTTTGTTAGAGTCTCTTTGCCCTAGGGGTTTAGTGGTTCTATAAGAGGGGAAGAAATCTTTAATGGCGGAATAGTCAAGACCTGGAGGGGGTAAGGGCCCAGACATGGCTAAAGGTCTCCCTGCAACAGTAACAAGGATGATTACCTGAGATTCGTAAATGTGGCGTTTCTCCTCCATCAAGGGTTCGCGGATGAACTGTTGATTCTTTACCACCTGGGGGCCGCTCAAGCTAGCAAAGGGAGGAAGCGTGGATGTAGAAGTCTGTCCTTTAGATGGCATTTTCTTCTTTTGATGATCAGCCATTTTTGAAGAAAGTAAGAGTTTGTTGGTTGGGAAGCAGAAAATTAGAGGAAAAAGCAAGGAAGTTGCGAAGAGTTGGAGAAGTTGGAAAAAATGAAAACATCAAAGGGGAACTAGTTATATAGTGTATGGAAGACTTAAAGTTTTTATCATTAAGGGGCTAGATCTAGTGGGCCACGTGTGTGCTTGGATGTGGGATGGCAGAGGCAGTAGTTCCAATTCACGTCCCCAAGGTTGGAAAGGTGATGATGGCCCACAATTTGGTTGATTCCCGAGAAAATAGCCATGATGAAAATGACGTCATAAACTTGCATCAAGGTGGCGGAACAGTAGTTTGCGTGTTCCTAGTTATTTTTCTTCTTTCTCTTTCATCCCCTTTCACCTTCCCAGACTTGCATTGGTGGAAAGAGTATTGTACGACACAAAGCGGCGTCGAAGGTCATGCACTGTCAAAAAATGTGCTTTTCTACAGTCGAAGTTGAAAAGACATTTTTGGGGGGCAATTTGTTAGCTCCTAAATTCGACGCCTCATGTAGAAGGAAGGTACCCAAGACAAAAGGGTAAAAAATAAGTTGAGTACAAGAGAATGGTCGAAAGAAGCAAAGCAGTCAGAAGAAGAAGTTGAAGGACTCACCCAGAAGCCAAGAGTTCGACCGCTTGCTGAGAGGGATGGTTCGTCGAAGGATTTTGAAATTCAAATATTGGAGGGAACGGTTTTGCTTGTTGAATATTGAGGGAGACACGTGTTACCCTAGGAGCGATATAACCATGCATTTGTGACAAATGGCGCAAGGAGATGATGATGGAGGTTATTAGAGGTTATGTTTTACTACTATAAATAGGGTGTCTTAGACACATCCAAAGGGTGTTCTAATTTACTATTGTACAAATTACTCTTGAAATTACTCCAAGTATCCGAGTATAGAGAAAGCGATTATTGTAAGAGAATGTACGTGATGTAAACTCACCATCTTTTAACTTAATGCAATTTACTTATTTTTACTTTAAGTTTTACAAAGTCTTTTATTGTCTTTACCCATTGTTCTCCTTATTTTACTCTTC
This sequence comes from Lathyrus sativus, assembly GCA_963859935.3. Lineage (NCBI taxonomy): Eukaryota > Viridiplantae > Streptophyta > Magnoliopsida > Fabales > Fabaceae > Lathyrus > Lathyrus sativus. Next base: position 287,589,746 of record OZ012740.1, read on the forward strand.
TCCTTCATATGCAATTCTTTTCTCTTCGTCCTCAATCTAACTTCACCTCTACCAACAAACTTTCTTCTCTTTTATTTGAAAGCCTTAGTTTATCTTTAAATTAACCCGTAGTCGAATAGATGTTTCTTTAGGATTCTTTTACCCCAATGTTGTTCGAGTGTGGGACTTGAATAGACTCTTAAAACAAAAACAAAACCTTTTAGCATATGTCCTAGGATCAATCTGATCGATCTTGTGATTCACCAAAGTTAGATTTGGAAGATCAGCGGTTGTTTTCCGATTTTCAAGGGAAACACTGAGGAAGTCAGAAAGGAAGTCAGTATAGGGGTTGCATTGCAGAGTGATGTCAAGCAAAGATTGGTTGAAATGCTCCGAGAGTATAAGGATATTTTTGCTTGGTCATACGAAGATATGCCTGGTCTTGATACAGATATCGTGGTTCATCGCTTTCCTCTCCGTGAAGAGTGTCCACCTATCAAGCAGAAGCTCAGGAGAACCAGACCGGACATGGCGGTAAAAATCAAAGAAGAGGTCCAGAAACAATTGGATGCAGGATTTCTCGCCGTGACAAACTACCCTCTGTGGGTCGCTAACATCGTACCTGTGCCTAAAAAGGATGGTAAGGTAAGGATGTGTGTTGATTATAGAGACTTGAACAAGGCGAGCCCGAAGGATGATTTCCCGCTCCCCCACATTGACGTACTTCTTGATAATACCGTGCAGTATTTGGTGTTTTCCTTCATGGACAGTTTTTACAGATATAATCAGATTAAAATAGAGAAAATAACTTTTATCATACCATGGGGGACTTTCTGTTATAAGGTAATGCCTTTTGGGTTGAAGAACACAAGGGCAACCTATCAGCGGGTAATGGTGACGCTCTTTCATGATATGATTCATCATGAGATCGAGGTATATGTTGATGACATGATTTGAAGTCACAGACAGAGGAAGAACATCTGGTGAACCTTTTGAAGCTGTTCGAGAGGTTAAGGAAATTCAGACTGAGGTTGAATCCAAACAAGTTCACTTTTGGTGTACGGTCAGGAAAGTTGTTGGGGTTCATTGTCAGTGAAAAAGGAATCGAGGTCTATCCTGCAAAAATAAAAGCAATTCAAGAAATGCCCAGCACCGAAAACAGAGAAAGAGGTTCATGGTTTCTTGGGTAGATTGAACTACATTGCTAGGTTCATGTCTCATCTCACAGCCACGTGTGAACTCATGTTCAAATTGTTAAAGAAAGATCAGGCGGTCGTCTAGAATGAAAATTGCCAAAGGGAATTTGAAAAAATAAAAGAGTATTTACAAGAATCTTTGATACTGATACCTCCAGTAGCTGGAAGACCATTGATAATGTATCTAACGGTTCTTGAGAATAACATGGGTTGTGTTCTTGCTCAACACGACGAGACTGGAAGAAAAGAGCATGCCATATACTACTTGAGTAAAAAGTTCATAGATTGTGAGTCCAGTTACTCAATGTTGGAAAAGACGTGTTGCACACTCGCTTGGGCTGCCAAACGCCTGAGACAGTATATGCTAAATCACACAACCATGTTGATTTCGAAGATGGATCCGTTTAAGTACGTCTTTGAAAAGCAAGCACTTTCGGGAAGGATTGCCAGGTAGCAGATGGTCTTGACAGAATACGACATTCAATACGTTTCCCAGAAGGCCATTAAGGGGAGTGTTCTGTCAGAGTATCTTGCAGAGCAACTGATTGATGATTATTGTTGCACCCCAAAATTTGACCAACCGGTTCCCATATCTGGTTTATGTTTCGACGCATTGTGCATTCGCATTAGCATACTGCATACATTGCATTTTCTCAGTCAGATTGATTTTATCGGGATTACAGCCTCTCCTGGCGCTTCAGGCATTTCGGGCCAATACGAGGATTTATTTTAAGAATTCGTGCTCGTCTCGGTGTTTTCAGCTCTCGCTGTTGTCTTTGAGGACATTTCGGTGTCCGGTTTTTACCGCTTATTTCGTTATGGTTGCGCAATTGTTCTTTAATCGATTTAATCGGCTTCCTGGCATTTTTAGTTTTTTCCCTTTTATTTTCTAGATTTTTAATGGATTTTAATAGTTTTTTAATAGATTTAATTGAGTTTTTAGATATTAAATAGGTTTTTTAATATTTTTTATAGAATTTAATAGTTTTAAATAGATAGTTTTTTTTAGATATTAAATAGGTTTTAACCTTTTCTTATAGCATTAAATAGATTTTTCTAGAATCTTTAATTAGATATTCCTTTTTTTAATAGTTTTAATAGATATTTCTTTTTCTAGATATTAATATAGAATAATAGTTTTTTTAATAGAGTTTTATTAGATATTAGTTTTAATATAGAAATAGAAGAATTTAGATATTAAATAGGTTTTAATATAGTTTTTAGATATAGATTTAATAATTTTTTAATTGGTTAGATGTTAATATAGATTTAATAGTTAAATAGATTTCAGATTTAATTGCATAGTTTTAATAGATTTTTTAATGTAGGTCTTAATTAGGGTTTAATTGTTTAGTCATTAATTAGATTAGTTAATTGTGTAGTTAATTAGGGCTTTATTCTTTTTTGTTTTTATTAGCAGTTTAATTAGCATTTTCGTTTTTTGTTAATTGTTAGATAATTAGGTTTATTTTCCATTAAGTCCATTAATCACGTTTAATCCTGTCATTAAGTCTGAGTTAAGGTCTAAGTGGGCCATTATCCAAGTCAAAGCCCAGTTCAAAGGTCCAAACTCGCTGCCATGTGTCATATAAAGGAGGGTCCCACGCGTGTGCTTTGATTTTCGGACACCTCACTTTCCACTCTCTCAGGAGCTGCCAACACACACTTCCATTCACTCTCTCTCTGCCACTTGGCACTCCCTCTCTCCTCCCTCAACCCACGTGTCTCTCCTCCACCACGCCTCTCCTTGCATGCGCAACAGCTGGCTCCCACTAACTTCCCCCTCGCCGCCAGCCATGCAAACCGCCGGAGGCCTCGCCGGAAAAATTAATCGCCGCCGTAACTGACCACCGGTCACCCTAACGACTCGCCGGAAAATGCATTTTTCTCCAGATCGCCGGAAAACTCATCAGAAACTTCATCTTTGTCCTGATTACCAAGAATCTCTTCCGATCTTCACGATTTTCTCAGAATCATCCACAGTTCATCAGTAATTTCATCTGAAGCTTCAAGATCATTAACCGTCTTTTCCAGAAACACCAAGAACATTCATCAGCAATTTGTTGGTCTTCATCCAGTTCATCATTTTTTCCAGATTCACCTAGAACTTCATCAATCTTCAAGAGTCTTCGCCCAGAGATTCATCAGGATTACTCCAAACTTCAGTTCTTGTTAAGATCTTCGCAGATCTTCGAATCTTCAATGGAGATCTTCAACGACGTTCATCAAATCGCCAGATCCTCATCGTCCAGCTTCAAAGAGTTCTTCAGATCTTCAAGCAATCTTCAACGATCTCGACGACGATCGTTCAACTCAGCAAGTAGTTAGATCTTCCTCACCCAGCTCCAAGATTTGCAGATCTTCACGCATCTTGAATCTCGCCATCTTCATCAGTTGCGTCCAGAAATCAACGTCATCTTCATAACGCCTCCAGGTTTTGCTATGAACTGATTAAACTTGTTAATTTGTTGTTGTTAGCTGAAGAACTAGGTTAGTTGGAGGGTTAGTTTGGAAACAAGACTAAGTTAGGAGGATGATTTGAGCTGAAAGATGGAAACGGGGATGGATATTGATGAACAAGGTTGGTGAGGAGTTTGTGAGACAGAGAGAGAGGGAGGATGGAGAGGGTGGAGATGCGTCATTAGGGTTTCAGTAGGGGAAGTGGTGAACAGTAGGAGGGGAAAGTGAGATAGAATTAGGTTTTGTGTACTGAAGGTTGAGTGGATGTTGGACTCGGGCCTTAGGCCCATTGTCTTTGCTAAGCATACCACTAGTTTCCCTGTTGCACCTCCCTCTCCGTGTGAGAATTTTGGTTTGGGCTTAGAGGACTTTACTAATACACCCCTCCCTTAGGCCCAATGGAAAATAATAGGCGAATTATTTACTATTTGCCACAGAGTTTTTCTCTTTTTCCTTGATTTTCCAATTGTTTCCTGAATTGGGTTGGGCTTAGCGCGTTTTGATAAGCGCACCCCCCTGAGCCCAACATCATTTTTGAACTGCAGATTATTGCTATTCGCCACGCCAGTTTTTTATTTTAGTTGATTTTCTTTTATTTTTCATGTTTGCATATAGGTTAGTAAATAATTCATATCAAATTGAAAAATAATCATTTTAGGATGGGATTTTTTTCCCTAGTTCCCTTAGGACCTCTAGAAAATTGTGAAGTAATAAAAATATTAATTTCTTGCATTTTATATTTTTTGGTATATTTTACAATATTATTGCTTTTATTGTGCATTTGTTTGATACTTCTTTTTGTTGAATTTAGTATGAGAGATTGGTGCATAATTTTTGATTGATTCTTGCAAGGTTGATTAGATTAGGGAAGCATGTACCCTTAGGAATCTTATCATATTTTTGTGACTAAAACTTAGATTAATTTGAGAGGTAGATAGGAGAGGTATCAGAATTAGGGTTTCACAACACTTAGGTGTAGTTTAGGGCATAGTTTTGGGGTTTTACAATTGATTTAGGCCTTGGGGTTTATGTGGGGTATAGAGTATATAGTTAGATTCCCTTAGAAATTAATCTAGGTTTTTTTAATGAGTATTACTATTTTACTTGATTTTTGCAAATTGGGTGATGTTTGTGTGTTTCCCTTTTGGGCTTTTGGTTTGCTTGTGGGGTTTGGGTCATTTCAATTGGGTGTTGGGCTTGGGCTTGGCTTTTTGGAGCTAATGAAGACCTTGGATGATGATTGAAGACAAGTGATAAAGCTTGATGCATGAAGATTCCTCTCCTTGAAGATGGTTTGTGAAGACTCAGGAAGTAGGAGAAATAGGGAGAGCTTTAGATTAGAATGATCTCTTCTTACAAACATAGAAAGCATCTTGTGATTCTATTCCTCCCTATGGCAAAAAGTCCTTCTAAGATATTCACATCCATCCTTTGGAGGGATAAGTGGCTTATTTTGGAAGTAGAACTTTGAGGGAATCTTTCTCTTATAATGTTAAACACTTATAGGCTTCCTTTGGTTGTCAATAAGCTGTTTAGCATTTCAACTTAATCTGTTAAGTGATTCTCTCCTGTGAGTGCTTGCCTTGAAGATATAAGCCCATTGAAGATAAGAAGTGCATTGAAGATTGATAAAGATGAAGCTTGTGCCCGTCAAAGCTGGATATCTGTTGGAGTGAGGGTCCTGCTGCTTTTTGAAGCTGTTTAGTTGTTGGGGTTCAGTGCTTGCCAGAGCTTGGAGATTTTGGGAGACAGGAGCTTATCTAAAGCTTGGGGATCATTGAAGAGTGAAGAGGGGGTCTTGCTTGAAGTTGGTGCTGTCAACTATTTGCTGTTAATCAACCGTAGCCGTCAGAGTTGTTGCTGTTTGAACTGCTTAATGTAGGAGTTGGTGTTGCTGTCAGAGCTGGTGTTGGGTTTTATTTTCCTTTTCTGTAATTTTTGTTGGCTTGTTCAGCTTACTCCTTAGGTTTGAAGTGAAGTTGTTTCACTTTGCCTATTGTTTTCCCAGGTTCGAGGTTGAGCGGGACTCCCTTGCCTCGCTTGTACTGTTGCATTGCATGCATTTTACTGTTTACTGTATATATCTGTTTCTTTTCCGTTTATCCCCTAGGATCTCTGTTTCCCTCTGTGCAAGAGAGAAATATGACAGACATTAGGTGTTAACCCATGCATGATAACATTAGGGTAGTTTTGATTCCCATTTACAACCATAGGATTTTTAGAGCTTCTTTCTCTTCTCATCTTAAATAACTCAAAAACACAGTAATAAGGTTAATCGATGTCGTACGTTACGAGCCTTAAGCTATTTGAGAAAGGGTTACTGGAGAGTTTCTTTCCAGTAGTCTGACCGCTTAGTGTGGTACCCTTTGGGTGACACGGGACGTAGTCACTCTCAGATCATAGTCTCTAGTGCGTCAGAGATTGCAAACAAACTAAAAAACATTTCTTGCGTAAAATACTGAAAACAAACATCAAAGTGTCATTTTTGCCCGCTTGGACCCGTAATCAGGAGAAAACCTTTTTCAGAAGGATAAAAAAACAGTCAGACAAACTTGTACCTTCTGTAGCCCGAACTACGTTTGCTCTAATCTTTCATGCTGTATGAAAGTACGTATGCATAAGATGCTGTATCCTAGCGAGCAACCTTCCCCTCCTTTCCCGTAGGTAGGCGAACTACGTTGACTCTGATTTCTCGTTCCAGACGGGAATACGTAGGCATAAAGTGCGATACTTTGCCAAGTCATTTATTTTATTTTTAACCCATACCCTTAGTGTAGGTAGAATAACAATCCGTACTAGAAAACAAGCGTGGATCCCGTCGAGTACGGCGTACGTGAGGGGTGCTAATACCTTCCCCTTGCGTAATAGACTCCCGAATCCAGGATTTGGTTGCGATGACCATTCCTTTCCCGTTTTGCGTTAGGTTTACTCTGAGCTTTCCCTTTCCCTCTTGTGGGATAAATAACGCACGGTGGCGACTCTTCTGTTTAGTCGGCGCCGATTTTCGCAGTAGCGACAGCTAGCGACTCTGCTGGGGACTCCAACAGTTCCCTACGCGAGTCAATCCTAGCGCTTGTTTTCCCGTCGTGGGTTTTGTATGGATTTACATTTCTGTCTTTACTTTCCGCATTTTATTGTCAGCTTTATATTGTTATTGTTGTTGTGGGGTGGGGTGGTCTATTGAGAGATAAGTCGAACCTGGGCTTGAGTGCACCTAGAATTAGTTGTGGAAAGTAGTGGGCACGTGCATGCTTTGCATGTACCAGTGTCCCGCAAAATCCACGCTCGGACGAGGTTCTTCTGGTTGACTTCTTTTTCAACCCTTTGGGTTGAGGGGGTTGTTGGTTAGTTGGATTGTCGACTCCGGGGACCGATCATTTGGAAGTTGGCTAAGTGAGGCCTCTTCAAGACATGATGATGCCACACCTTCTGGGTATCGTATCATCAGTCTTGAAAGTCTGTGATGCCGACGACCGCATAGGATGTCGTACCTTGAGTCAGTTGATAGGACACATACCTGTGAGAGGGATTGAGGCATGCAGGTAACTTGACCTTCAGATTACCGGTTTTCTCGATTGAGGTTCATTGGTGTTTGAGGACAATGTTATTAGGTCTATTGAGACCAGGTTGGAGCATTGCGGTTGATCTTTTGAGACCAGATTTTGAGCAGTTTGTGGGTCTATTTGAGACCAGCATGGTGGATTGGGCTTCTCAGCCATGTGCACTTGATCCCTGTTGCATGTTGCATATTGCATTGTTGCATACTCATTCTGCATATCATTAACGTGTGTCTGTGTTGCAGGTGCATTTTCATACTTCTGATTCTAGTTGCCCGGGTTTCTGTCTGTCGATATTATGGATACCCTGAAGAAGACTGTGGCGTACAAGTTGCCTACTCCAGATGTTTCTTCTTTGCTTGGTTTGATATCTCTAGCTGATGATGATGTGAAGAGAAGCTTCAGGAAGAGCTATGGGAAGTTACTTAGATTGGTTTATAAACCATCCATGTATGAGCGTAATGGATTGTACACGCTAATGCAGTTCTATGATCCCCCGCTGAGGTGTTTTACTTTCCCTGACTTCATTCTGGCTCCGACCATGGAGGAATATGCTGAGATCTTATAGTTGACCATCCAGAACAGGGTACCTTTCATTCACATGGATGCTGAGCCCAAACTGGAGGACCTGGCTGTTGCCTGATGCGTGTTTTTCGCAAGTGTACGAATCACGTCAAAGTAATATAAAAGATTATCGAATCCACAGAGACCAAGTGTCAATCTATCGTACCTGTTGTTATGGTGTTTATCTAAGGCAACTATTTTTAAGGGTTTTAGTAAGGGTGCAAGGGTAAATAAAATTATAATTTTAAATAATAAATAAAAGACAGGCTCGAATGTAATTCACGTAATCAATGATAATCCAGTACTCGTTAATGGAACTACTTATGGGCAATGTTTTCTCCTTTGAAAAGAACTAATTTAACAGGAACTGTCGCTTTCGCGTATTCAGAACCGAGTTGTACTCTCTAATCAACCCCTCCTATTGTCACGGATAAAAAGGTGCGTACTGCGTTAGAGTAGTAAACCTATTTTTAAGAAATATAGTTTCTTAACAAAGTTGAAAAGTATTTTACCCTGGACTTCTTAGCAAAAAGAGGTTCTTATGAACCAGACTCTAAATCTCATAACGCGTCCGAAAATCGTTTTAAAATCTCTTTTCTTTTTAATCTAAAAACTCCTAATGAACTATACAAAGCGCTTTTGGCTGTTTTTGAAATAGTTAAAAACAATTACTTGAATTGAAAGATAAAATAGCCCTTAGGTGTTTCCAAGAACAATTATACTGATTACTGGTTTAATTACGATCCTTACATTCTAACCTTTATGGGATTAGTTAGACATGATAAAGTAAATATTCTTTTTATAGTTTTTCATATGAGTAATTTAAAGCGAGTGCGGGAAGTAAACAAAGTAAATGTGCGAGTGCGGGAAGTAAACAAAGTAAATGTGCGAGTGCGGGAAATAAACAAAGTAAATGTGCGAGTGCGGGAAATAAACAAAGTAAAGTGCGAGAAAATAAATAAAAGTAAAGCAATGCGGAAAAATAAAATACGAACTGGAATTAAAATGGCGGCAGGATTAACTTCCTCCAGAGTGCTCCAAAACTCGAACCACAGACAGATTACAGACTCGATCACTCGATTGCAGAGGCACCCCGATGTGGAATGGCAACTGCTTTATAACTGATATATGCCTAGAGAATTCTAATTCTGGATGAGGAAAAACGAGAATCTAAGGTCCTATTTATAGGAGAAACTGAAAGCGCGAAATGACCGGGACGCCCCTCCACTAAAAAGTGGAGGTTATAGATTTTTGCCTTGTGGCGCCCGCCACAGGCCTATGGCGCCCGCCACGGTCCCTACAGGGGATGATGTAGTGGGGATCGTGGGTCTTGGAGGTTGAGGAGTGGTCTTGAGACGTGGCCACGTCATGGCTAACCCCATGGCGCCCGCCACGGTGGGTGCCGTAAGTGCAAAATGCTGAATTTCTAGGTTTTCGTCCGTTTTCACTCCTTTTTCGCTCCTTTTCCCGATTCAAGCTCCGATTATTATAAAAACCTGAAAACATAAGAAAACAAAGCAATAACAAAGCAAAACAACAATAAAAGCTAAGAATGCATGCGAAATCGGAGTCAGAAATACGGTGAATTTTAGTGTGATCAAATTCTCCCACACTTAAACCTTTGCTTGTCCTCAAGCAAACATTAAAGCTTAAGAAAATATGGTGTCAACACTTGTCTTTGGGCTAAAGGGATTCTAAGTTCAAGTCAGGATGCAGTGACAGATACTAACTAAGTGAACCAAGGGTACCATAGTAACACAAACACAAACTTCAATCCTATATTAACCACTCCATGTCATCCCACGATACCTAGGCCTATCTTCTCATCTTTTTGTGTCCTTTTCATTCAGGCGCAATCACATTAAGCCCGTTATCCGTACATGCTTCATAGTAGAGTGACCGGTTAGTGATTCTGATCCATGACATAAGGTTTCTGGCACATAAGCATGTGTAAACCTGTTTTTATTTCGCCTAAATGTAGCTGCGGGGGATCGGATCGTAACCCGCCCTACCAAGTTCAGTGCCAGATACCTCTGAACCAACTAACAATAGGTGACTTGCAAATTTTTTTCTTTTTGTGGCAAAAATTTTTTTCTTCTCTTTTTTCGGTTTAAATGACTTTGTGAGGGTCACCTATACCAGAGTTTGCCTTTTTTTTCCTTTTTTATTAGTACTGGATCATTCACTTATATTCATCGGCCCCCTACGTAGAGTATGCTTAGGCCGGAGCTGACTGCTAAAATAAACTACTTAGGACAATTTTTTTGAATGATAGTAAAGGCCATGGTGGTGGGGTTTAGGAGTGATTCCTATATTCAAGAGGTCTATGGTGCTAAAAATGGTTCTGATGTTTCAAAAAGTTGACCTAAGTCACCACATCCTAATCTAAACCTGTCTCAAAGCCCAAAAACATGTGAAACAACATTGTTTTCTTTTTAAAAATTTTCTGGTAAGGCTAAGGAAATGGGAAAAAATGAAAATGAACTAAAAAGACACTATACTGGTGACTCGTCAGACTCATGCATTATCTAAGAAAAATAAATTACTGAAAAAGGGAAATAACTGAAAGGAAATTAACTAAAAAGGGAAATAACAGAAAGCAATAAAATCCCCTCCCACACTTAAATCGAACATTGTCCCCAATGTTTCGAAATAAGATAAGGGGGGTAACCTGGAAAAAGACTACTGAGGAGGGGCACTGGTGCCTTCGCCGTCCTGATGTGATGGTCTGGAACGACGGGATCTACTACGATGCTGGTCCCTTCGATCGAGTCGTGCTGATAAAGCAGCCTGAGCACTCCGGACCTCTCGAAGGTTACCCAAGATGGAACCCTGAGTAGCCTCTACAAGCTGGTAGTGTCGGCTGTTGAACTCTCTCTGACGGTTCTGCTCTAATGAAATATCGTTCAAGGTACGGCAAACGTTGCTATAAGCACGATCCGAAACCAATCGCGATTGTTGCATGAAGCTCATATTGTCCGTCAGCTGTTGTGAAATAGTAGAGAGAAGGCCATCACGCCTTTCCTCTCTAGCTGTCATATCACGCCACATCTCCTCGGTGACAAAGAATCCAGGAGCAGTACCTGCAACAGGGTTAGAGGAAGATGGTGCAGTGTGTGACTGTGAAGGACGATGGGGGGACATGTGAGGGATGGGAGACTGCTCTCTCCGATCATACTCATCATCAGTGTCATGTGCCTCCCCATCGGGAATATTAGGAGGAAGTGGACCCAAAACACGTGGAGCATTAAGATCATAGGTCCAGTTCCTTTCATCACGTACATCAGTACGTCTACTGCATGGTAAAGCAACAGATGGGATAGCTACCCCATGAACCATCAACTCATAACCACCTTCTCTCCTTGTTCGGCACAATTTCATGTCTTTCAGAAATTTTAAATTAATTGTGCGAGGAGGTAGTGGTTCAAGTGTAGCTATCTCATCATTCAGGCCAAGAGCCCGAGCAATAGACGTAACAAGCCCTCCAAAAACAATCGGTCCTGTTTTATTAGTAAATAAAGTCATGTGGGCAAGCATAAACGGGACCGGATTGATGTGGGTTCTAGTGAGGCATCCTTGCAAAAATAGGAGTTCACGAGCATTAACCTTGTTTGGACTTTCCCGGCCAAAAATAGTACATGCCAAAAGAAGTCTAAAAACTCTTATGGCCGGGTTGTGAATGGTCGACGCAAGTATCCCTTCAAAAGAATTAATTGAAGTACTTGAAAGCCTTAGCCAGAAGGTAAATACCTCGGCCGACCATTAAGCATCCAAAGGTGCCTCACAAATCGAACCTTCCCTATGAGGGATTCCTAACAAATCTGCTAGCTCATTGGTACTGAATTCATATTCAATTCCAAACAGTCTAAAAATAACAGTACCGACAGTGCTAGCAGTGTCAGGATTGACAGTGTATATCAAAGAACTCAAAAACTCAGTTGTCAGCCTCTCATAGGTAGGTTCCTGATTAATGAAAATATTATGCAAGCCTAGAAATTCTAATAAATTAAAAACACTATGATAAATACCCAAAGCATACAGACAGTTATCGTCGACGTACCTAGTCGAGAGGATTTCTCGACTTTGAAGCCTCTGAATAATTTTCCGTTGCCTTTCGCCCGGTCTTCCATCACGAAGAATAAATCCGTTGAACTCCATTGTTGAAAAGCTCCTTAGGTAGTGAAAATAGTAGAAAAGTGGTTTATGAGGGGAATGATAAAGTTTTGATTTTTTTGGTTTTTGATGGATGAAAATGGAAATGGATGTTGGATATGTTTTATGGATGGAGGGTATTTTGGAAATGGGGGAGCTTTAATGGGGTTCAAGGAGGATTTGGAAGGTTGGAAAAATGGGTTTTTGGTGAAGAAAGGGATGAAAATGGTGGAAATGGGGATTGAATCCCGTATTTGGTGATGACACGGTGTGGCGCCCGCCACGGGGCCTATGGCGCCCGCCACAAGGCCAATTCCTGGGCCTTGTGGTTTTGGATCCTCCTTTTGGGCCTTCCTTGCACCTTGGTCTTCGGGGGGTCTGAATAGCGTTTTCTTCTTCTTTTCAAGGCTTGAGGCTTGCATATATTTTTTTTTTTGTAAAGACAAAAAATGAAAATATTTTTGTCTTATATTTTTTTCTTTTGCACGACAAAAAATAAAATACTAAAAAATCAAAAAAGAAAAAGAAAAATTAGTGCATAATATGTATATAAGGAATTCAAAGTGCATGAAAATATAAAAGCTGCAATAAAGTAAAATATGTCTGGAAATGCGATAAATAAAACGAAGTTAAATACTAGGGTAGTGCTGTCAGGGTGGAATGAGTCATGTGGTAGGTTTCTTATCCTGGCTTGATCCACGAATCTCAGCTATCTCCCTCCGAAGCTCGTCGATCGCCTGATGTAGAGCATCGGTCTCTGAGGCATGAGTGAGATCAGAAACCTGCATCTGTAACTCTAAGTCTGCCACTTCCTGCTTGAGCAGGGCCGTCTCCTTGCGGAGCTCATAAATCTGTGTTTGTAGGTCAGGTGGCTGCAGAGACATATTGTTAGACATAACAGTGATTCGGGGAGTAAGAGGTGTAGGAGTGTACTCAGCGGCGGGAGGCGATTTCGGCTCTTCGACAGTCTCTCCATAACCCTCTAGAGCATAACTCCAATTGGCAGGATCATGGACACTGGTCATCAGCGGATCTGGTAATGTAAAGTAGTGTATCGCTTCGCCGTCGATCAGCAATCTAAACATGTTGGGCTCAAAAGAAGCCCTCCTCATCAGTCCTCTATCAAGACAAAAATCAATATCCAGGGTGGTGTAGCGGCAGAAGGTCCTGAGGTGCAATAGCTTGCGAGACAAACCCAATGCAGTAGCAATCTGTGTAACAATCCCACCGACATGGATGATTCCTACCGATGATCTGGCAACACTAGCAAGGCCCTTCAGTAGAAAGTTGCCACAAGCAACAGGGCGAGACTGAGTCGCACAAAACAGTAGGAAAATCTCCTCTTCACTTAGCAGTGTCTCTGTATCTGGAAAACCTAGGAAAGAATGTGCCAGAATCATCTAGAAGTACCTCAATGCAGGGTTGTGGATTACCTGAGAAAACTGGGTAGAAGGATCTTGGCTCCCTCCGCCTGATATTTTAGTCCAAAACTTTTCCACTTCTCTGCTCATAAAATACCCCATCGGAGTCTCTGGAATAGCATCAGGAGTAGTCTGGAAACCTAGTAAATCACCAAACCCTTTGTGAGAGAATGAGTAGTCAATCCCGAACAACCTGAAAACAGCGAGTCCATCGGGTCCAGCCCAAGGGTCATGATGAAACGAGCTGAGGAACTCAAGAGTCAAGTTCCTATAAGTGTCGTTCCTGTCGTCAAACTGGTCCCACTGGAGTTGATGGCATAAAAATCTGACGCTTGGCTCTATCCCCAAGGCATCCATGCAGACATGGTCAGGGTACCTGGTAGGAGCCATAGGGCGTCTCATGTGAACATAGTAACGCTCTCTCTGTGCATCATCTCTAAAGGCCACGTGCATGTCATCAGGGTTCTGCATTCTGTACAAGGTTAGCAAACAAGTCCTGAAAGCACATAAAACATTCAATCGTGAGTCCTGACATAATAATAAAATAAATTAAAATAAAATAAAAAGTACAAAAATAAGAAAAACCATGGGTTGCCTCCCATGCAGCGCTTGTTTAACGTCATTAGCTCGACGACCGATATTTAAACATCATTGGAAGGATATGGTGGATCACTCAGAGTATGACAGGTGTATGTTGTTGGAATGTCACCTCCTTCGTAGGGCTTCAACCTCTGTCCATTGACTATGAAAGGTTTACATGTTTGGTTCTTGATTTCAATAGCACCGGATCTCAGGATCTTAGATACTTCGAAAGGGCCAGTCCATCTCGAACGGAGTTTACCTGGAAATAGTCGTAGCCTAGAATCGAACAGGAGAACAGGATCGCCTATTTTGAAGTCTCTTCTTATGATTCTTTTGTCATGCCAAGCTTTTGTTCTTTCTTTGTATATGATGGCATTTTCGTAGGCAGATTGTCTGAGCTCTTCTAATTTGTGGATATCAAGGATACGTTTCTCACCAGCTGTCAAGTAATCCAAATTCAAAGTTTTGATGGCCCAATAGGCCTTATGCTCCAACTCAAATGGTAAGTGACATGATTTTCCATAGACCAGTTGATAAGGGGTTGTTCCTATAGGAGTTTTGAAAGCGGTTCTATAGGCCCATAATGCTTCTTGAAGTTTCTGCGACCAATCTTTTCTAGATATAGAGACAGTCTTCTCGAGGATTTGTTTTATCTCCCTATTAGATACTTCCACTTGTCCATTGGTCTGTGGGTGGTATGGTGTTGCTACTCTATGCTTAACTCCATACTTGCTTAAAAGTTTATCAAATATTCTCGATATGAAGTGTGATCCTCCATCACTTATGACTAAACGGGGTGTTCCAAACCTGGGAAATATATAATTCTTGAATAATTTGATGACTACTCTGGTGTTGTTTGTGGGTGCGGCGATAGCTTCAATCCATTTAGACACGTAGTCAACAGCTACTAATATGTACTGATTTCCAAAAGATGGTGGGAACGGTCCCATAAAGTCTATACCCCATACGTCGAAGAGTTCTACTTCTTGGATATTTCTTAACGGCATTTCATTACGTCTTGAAATATTTCCTGTGCGTTGGCATCTGTCACACTTGACAATGAAAGCATGGACATCACGCCACATAGTAGGCCAGAATAGGCCAGCTTGAAGAATCTTGGCGTAGGTCTTAGATGTGCTTGCATGTCCACCATAGGGTGCAGAGTGACAATGCTCAATTATATTATTTACCTCTTCTTCTGGAACACAACGGCGGAAAATGCCATCTTTACCTCTCTTGAAAAGAAATGGATCGTCCCAATAGAAGTTTCTCACATCACTATAGAACTTCTTCTTCTGGTGGTAGTTTAGATCAGGGGGTATGATGTCAGCGGCTAGGTAATTAACAAAATCTGCATACCAAGGTACATTGCTTATAGCTAAGGATTTATGAAATTGCTCATGAGGGTCTGGGTTATCATCTTCAATGGTTTCTAGTTGGGCTATCAGTCTATCGTAGGCAAAATCGTCATTTATGGGTACTGGATCAGGTTTCAGGTATTCTAGCCTAGATAGGTGATCAGCTACCACATTATCAGTGCCTTTCTTGTCACGGATATCCAAATCAAACTCTTGTAATAATAGAATCCATCGAAGTAACCTAGGCTTGGCATCCTTTTTGCTTAGTAAGTAACGAATGGCAGCATGGTCGGTGTAAACTATAATCTTGGCTCCTACTAGATAAGATCTAAATTTGTCTATTGCAAAAACTACAGCTAGGAGCTCTTTTTCGGTTGTTGCGTAGTTGAGCTGTGCAGCGTCTAGGGTTCTACTAGCATAATAAATCACATGTAACTTCTTATCTTTTCTCTGACCTAGAACGGCTCCAACAGCATAATCACTGGCGTCACACATTATCTCAAACGGCTCCGACCAATCAGGGGGTTTCATTATAGGTGCTGAAATCAGAGCTTGCTTCAGAAGATTAAATGCTTCAGTACATTTTTCATCGAAGATGAACTCAGCATCTTTCATTAAAAGACCAGTTAAGGGCTTTGTTATTTTGGAGAAATCCTTGATAAAACGTCGGTAAAATCCGGCATGTCCAAGAAAACTTCTTATCTCCCTGATAGTCTTCGGCGGTTTTAGATTCTCTATGACTTCTATTTTTGCTTTATCTACCTCTATACCTTTTTCGGAAACTATATGTCCTAAAACAATCCCTTCGGTGACCATGAAATGACATTTTTCCCAATTTAGCACAAGGTTTACCTCCACACATCTCTCCAGGATTTTCTCAAGGTTGACAAGACAATTTTTGAAATCTGACCCACAAACTGAGAAATCGTCCATAAATACTTCCATAATTCCATCTAAATAATCAGCAAAGATAGACATCATGCAGCGTTGGAAAGTTGCAGGAGCATTACAAAGTCCAAAAGGCATTCTTCTATAGGCAAAGGTTCCAACTGGGCATGTAAAGGTAGTTTTTTCTTGATCTTCGGGGTGAATAGGTATTTGGAAGAATCCTGAATATCCATCTAAATAACAAAAGTAAGAGTGTCTGGCTAGGCGCTCCAACATTTGGTCTATGAATGGTAATGGGAAATGGTCCTTCCTAGTTGCTTTATTTAATTTTCTATAATCTATGCACATACGCCAACCTCCATCAGTTCTTTTTGCTACAGGTTCGCCCTTCTCGTTTTGCACGACTGTGATGCCTCCCTTTTTAGGTACTACATGCACAGGACTCACCCATTTACTGTCCGAGATCTGATATATTATACCTGCCTCTAGTAACTTAAGAACTTCAGTCTTAACTACAGTACTCATTATAGGATTTATTCTACGTTGGTGTTCTCTAGAAGGTTTTGAATCTTCTTCAAGCAAAATCCGATGCATGCATACGGATGGGCTTATTCCTTTTAGATCAGAGATCTTATATCCTAAGGCTGAGGGGTACCTACGTAAAACTTCTAATAATTGATCGGTTTCTTCTTGGTTTAAGGTAGCACTGACTATAACTGGACGGTTCATATCTTCATCAAGAAGTTCATATCTCAGGTTTTTAGGCAGTTCCTTAAGTTTTACGGTCGGTTTTATAGGGGAAGGCATAGGATCTGGGGTAAGAGATAAACATTCGTGAAGGTTATCATCAATGTAGGGTGTTTTATAATTGTCATCTTCCAAAATAAGGGTTGATGGCAATTTTATAGATTCAGTTTCTTCTTCTTGTTCTAATTCCCTAATACATTCTTCGATGATATCTAAGGCATAACAAGAATCTCCTATCACAGGTGCCATAAGAAATTTTGACAATATAAATTCTATCTTCTGGCCACCTACCTCAAAAGTTAGTTTTCCCTTTTTAACATCTATTACGGCTCCAACAGTCGATAAGAACGGTCTACCTAGGAGGATTGGTATGTCGTCATCTTCTTTAATGTCCATGACAACAAAATCAGTAGGTATAAACAGCTGACCTATCCTAACAGGGACGTCTTCAAGTATGCCTATAGGGTATTTAACGGATCTATCGGCTAATTGAAGTGACATCTTAGTAGGTTGTAATTCTCCTAAGTTTAATCTCTCACAAACTGCTAAAGGCATTAAGCTCACACTAGCTCCTAAGTCTAGAAAAGCTTTTTCGATGACATGATTCCCCAAAACACAAGGAATGGAAAAATTTCCGGGATCTTTATCTTTCTTTGCTAACCTATTTTCGGAAATAGAATTACATTCCACGGGTTTCGGATCTTCGAGTCTACGTTTATTTGTAAGTATGTCTTTGAGAAACTTAGCATAAGAAGGTATTTGGGTGATGGCTTCTGTAAAGGGGATTTCTACGTGAAGTTTTTCTATAACCTTAACGAATTTTTGATATTGATTATCGATTTGGGTTTTCTTTAATCTTTGAGGGTAAGGTATTGGTGGTTTGTATGGCGGTGGCGGTACATAGGTTTTATTTTTAGGTTCTTCTCCTTTTTCTTGACTTTCCGGGGTTTCAGGCTTCTCTGGTTCCTTTTCCTCATTCCTCTCAGAAGTTTCGGGCTCACTTAATCTAGGGTTTAAAGGTTCCTTATAAGCGGTTCCACTTCGTAGAGTAATGGCATTAGCTTGCCCTTTCGGGTTTTGTTGAGGTTGTCCAGGGAACTGTCCTCCAGGTGTAGTCTGTGGGGCTTGGTTTAACGCTACCTGAGAGATCTGGGTTTCAAGCATCTTATTATGAGTAATAATTTGATCAACCTTGGTTCCTAACTTGGTAATTAGTTCGTTAACATGGATGTTATGGTTCATGAACTCTTTGTTTTGTTGTTTTTGAGCAACGATAAAATCTTTTACAACTTCCTCAAAGCTCGGGCTAGGTGGTACAGGTTGCATAGGTTGATTTGTTCTAGGGGCTTGGTAACCTTGTTGTCTCGGAGGTGCGGTATTTTGGGTAGGGTTATTATTTTTGTAGGAGAAGTTTGGGTGATTCCTCCATCCAGGGTTATATGTGTTTGAAAATAGGTTCCCTTGGGTATAGTTCACTTGCTCAGTGTTGGTTTCATTCAACAGATTGCATTCGGCGGATTGGTGTCCTTGCGTTCCACATATCTCACAATTCGGCGAAACTGCGGCAACAGTATTCGGAGTTGTACACATATGTTCGACTCTAAGGGCCAATGCGTCCATTTTAGCCTGCATCATGTCTATAGAGCTTAGCTCATGTATTCCTCCTTGGGCTTCCTTCTTTTCCACTGTCGCTCGTTCTACTCCCCATGATTGATGGTTTTGGGCCATATCCTCGATAAGGGCACTAGCTTCAGGGTAAGGTTTGTTCATCAGTGCGCCACCAGCGGCAGCGTCGATGGTCATTTTAGTGTTATAAAGAAGTCCATTATAGAAGGTTTGGATGATTAGCCAATTCTGTAGGCCATGGTGTGGGCATGCTCTTAATAGTTCTTTATATCTCTCCCAGGCTTCGAACAACGACTCTCCTTGGTGTTGGGTAAATCTAGTTATTAGGTTTCGAAGAAGAGCGGTCTTACTTGGGGGAAAATATCTAGCAAGGAAAACTTTTCTAAGGTCATCCCAAGTTGTTATTGAATTGGGTGGAAGGGAATCTAACCATGATAGAGCTTTATCTCTGAGGGAAAAGGGAAATAATCTTAAGCGTATTGCCTCAGGAGAAGCTCCATTGGTTTTAAAGGTGTCTGCTAACTGAAGAAAGTTTTTTAAATGTTGGTTTGGGTTATCAGTAGCGAGACCTGCGAATTGTCTCTGTTGCACTAATTGCAGCAGGGATGGTTTAAGTTCAAAATTATTGGCTGGGATAGTGGGGTTTACTATACTGGAACTAGGTTCCTCGTTTGATGGTTGGGCGAAGTCCTTAAGAGGTCTTCGATTTTGATCTTCGGTCATAGCTCTCCTATTCCTATGGAAAAATAAACGTGCGCGAGCGTAACGTTCAGGTTCAGCTAGAGGGTCTACTAAACTTCCGGCACTGCGAGTCTTTCGCATTGACCGGTGGGTAACAACCTTAGCCTAAACGGTATAACTACAGGGTAATGAAATTTGACGATATTGGTCCCCGGCAACGGCGCCAAAAACTTGATGCGTGTTTTTCGCAAGTGTACGAATCACGTCAAAGTAATATAAAAGATTATCGAATCCACAGAGACCAAGTGTCAATCTATCGTACCTGTTGTTATGGTGTTTATCTAAGGCAACTATTTTTAAGGGTTTTAGTAAGGGTGCAAGGGTAAATAAAATTATAATTTTAAATAATAAATAAAAGACAGGCTCGAATGTAATTCACGTAATCAATGATAATCCAGTACTCGTTAATGGAACTACTTATGGGCAATGTTTTCTCCTTTGAAAAGAACTAATTTAACAGGAACTGTCGCTTTCGCGTATTCAGAACCGAGTTGTACTCTCTAATCAACCCCTCCTATTGTCACGGATAAAAAGGTGCGTACTGCGTTAGAGTAGTAAACCTATTTTTAAGAAATATAGTTTCTTAACAAAGTTGAAAAGTATTTTACCCTGGACTTCTTAGCAAAAAGAGGTTCTTATGAACCAGACTCTAAATCTCATAACGCGTCCGAAAATCGTTTTAAAATCTCTTTTCTTTTTAATCTAAAAACTCCTAATGAACTATACAAAGCGCTTTTGGCTGTTTTTGAAATAGTTAAAAACAATTACTTGAATTGAAAGATAAAATAGCCCTTAGGTGTTTCCAAGAACAATTATACTGATTACTGGTTTAATTACGATCCTTACATTCTAACCTTTATGGGATTAGTTAGACATGATAAAGTAAATATTCTTTTTATAGTTTTTCATATGAGTAATTTAAAGCGAGTGCGGGAAATAAACAAAGTAAATGTGCGAGTGCGGGAAATAAACAAAGTAAAGTGCGAGAAAATAAATAAAAGTAAAGCAATGCGGAAAAATAAAATACGAACTGGAATTAAAATGGCGGCAGGATTAACTTCCTCCAGAGTGCTCCAAAACTCGAACCACAGACAGATTACAGACTCGATCACTCGATTGCAGAGGCACCCCGATGTGGAATGGCAACTGCTTTATAACTGATATATGCCTAGAGAATTCTAATTCTGGATGAGGAAAAACGAGAATCTAAGGTCCTATTTATAGGAGAAACTGAAAGCGCGAAATGACCGGGACGCCCCTCCACTAAAAAGTGGAGGTTATAGATTTTTGCCTTGTGGCGCCCGCCACAGGCCTATGGCGCCCGCCACGGTCCCTACAGGGGATGATGTAGTGGGGATCGTGGGTCTTGGAGGTTGAGGAGTGGTCTTGAGACGTGGCCACGTCATGGCTAACCCCATGGCGCCCGCCACGGTGGGTGCCGTAAGTGCAAAATGCTGAATTTCTAGGTTTTCGTCCGTTTTCACTCCTTTTTCGCTCCTTTTCCCGATTCAAGCTCCGATTATTATAAAAACCTGAAAACATAAGAAAACAAAGCAATAACAAAGCAAAACAACAATAAAAGCTAAGAATGCATGCGAAATCGGAGTCAGAAATACGGTGAATTTTAGTGTGATCATTGCCTTGCATTTAGACTCCTCAGAGCTACTGTTAACCTCGTGGAATGGAGTGTCTGGTTTTTCTCTCAAGTTCTTGGTTGGGAAAGCACAAGAGTATGCCAAGAGTGGATGTTGGACTGTGTTTAATGCTATTCTTGCTCTGTGTATCTACGGCATTGTACTGTTCCCGAACCTGCCTGACTTCGTTGATCTGGATGCGTTCTATATATTTGCTTCAGGCAATCCTGTGCCTACTTTGATTGGAGATTTCTATCACTCGCTGCATTATAAGAATGAGAACAGGAGGGGCAAAAACGTCTCTTGTTGTGGGCCTTTAATGTATATGTGGTTTGAGAGTCATATTCCCAAGAGGGGTATATTCGCTGAGTCTGCAGATACGGTGGATTGGTCTGAGCATCTGATGAGACTTTCTTCAGAAGACATTGTCTGGTTTAATAAAGATTTGTTGGGATCTGTGATCATCTATAGCTGCGCTGGATATCCTAACGTTCCTCTGATTGGGAGAAAATGGTGTATTAACTACAATCCTTCATTATTGATCAGGCAATTCGGGTATGCCTTAAAAAGCCCGCCAAAAGAGGAGGAAGTGCAGGAATCTCTGTACTTCACAGGTGATTTGAAGGGAGAACTGCTGTCCAATCTTCAGCATGCTTGGAGAAACATCAACAGAAGGGGTAAGCCATTGTTGGGTAAAAATGATTGTCAAGCCTATCCCGCGTACAAAGTCTGGGTCCAAGATAGAGCAAAGCAGGTGCGGATGCTGTTTCCTGCAGTATTACCTCCTGCTTCCCCCGTGATTGAGGAGCCAACTACTGTGTCTATTGAGAGGTATGAACAGGTTGTGAAGGAGAAAGAAGAGCTGATGAAAGCCAACGAGAAGCTGGAAGAAGAGCTAATGCAACTCAGGAGCGAAAGGAATGAGGCCGTATACTCCTTCGAGCAGCAAACGAAGCTGGTGAATCAACTAGGCACAGAACTGACTGAACAACGAAAGAAGCGTGAACGTTTGGGGATAGATTTCAAGAGCTCTCATGATATGCTGGAGTCTAAGAAGAAAGCACTTGATATAGCCTACCGGGAGATCTCTGCATTCAACAAAACCTGGAACGCCACGCTGACCGGCAATAAGGAAAGAGGAGACAAACTGAAGTTGTAGATCGCTGAGCTGGAAGGTCAGTTGAAAGCTAGCCAGAAGAGGTTGGAAGAAGAGGTTACGCGGAGGCACGATGTCCAGAATGCCTTGAACAAAGTTATCAAGCGCAAGAAAGAGTCTGCATCCCAGAAACGGAAGCTAGAAGATTGCTTTGGGGAAGGTGTTTGGGAGGAATCCATTGGTGATCTCCAGCGTGTTATCAGGCAAAGAGACTCGCTCGTTGAAGGGTTGCTTGCTCAGCCAAATCATCCCAAGACTAAGAGATTATTAGAGGAGTACCAGGCATATGGTCACACTTGATTATCTCATGTATTGATGTGTATGCTTTATTTGCATTGTGCTGGCCATCACCAGGATTGTTGGTTGAGGTCATGCCTTCCTATTGTATGCTCAGTAATATTGTATTCTTGACTTGATGGGCTTTTCCGCAATATATGAGATGTTTTCTATGATTGGGTTTCGATCTTCTTATTGCTATCACTGTCACTGCGCTGGCACTTTGGCACTAGAATCAGGGGTTGATCTCCCTAACGCACAGACACATATTGCATCTGCATATCCATTATGCATTGCCAGTTACTTATTGAATCTGTATCTTATTCCCTGCATCTCCCAGGTTTTCCAGGGTTGACGACCAAAGAGTTCATCGCTATTCAAGCAAAAAAAGTTGTAAGAAAGATAATGGATCAAGTTCAGAATGAGATGCAGGAGATGCGCGACAACATGACGCAGTTCATACAAGCAATGGAAACCATGGCCAAGGGCCAGGAGCAGCTGCAGGATATTGTACAACCTCTGATTGCACGGGCTAATGATGGTACTGCTGATATCACTCCTCATGACCGTCAGGGTTTCCTCCAAGGGTTTGGACGTCGACTTACAGAGATAGACATGGAGCATGTTCAAGCTGAGTTAATTGAAGTTCGAGGCCAACTGGGGCAATTCATGAAGGACATGCACGCGTTGTGCTTGAATCAAGAGACGCTCGAAGAAGAGAATTACCGATTGAAGGCTCAGGTAGGATTGATGGCTGAAATATTGAGGAATGTGCTCAGAAGAGAATGTGAGCAAATGTCCGAAGCTGCGGTCGGTTTACTTGCCCCACAGGGGTCGGAAGAACCAGTGCCCAGGCATGATAGGCCTAAGAGACCCTCTACACAATTCGAAGCTCGGGATTCTCCTCGTCGACAGGCGCGACTGATTTCTCAGGATAACTCAAGGGGGTATGGTAAAAGGATGAAGTTCTTTGGCAGGGTATTTGAGGAGATTCCGGTGGATTATGATCAGTTGGCGCAACTTTTGTTCCAACTTCAACTGATTAAACCCCGCACTTTGGCGCCATTGACTGGGCAGCCACCACCAGGCTATGATGTGAACGCCCATTGTGTCTTCCACGCCGGTGCACCGGGGCATAACATCGCGGACTGCAAGTCGTTCAAGCAGAAGATTCAGGATTTGCTGGATGAGAAGGCAATTGAATTTGTGTCGGGCGGTATAAAGGTCTCGGGGACCGATATTCCTATTTCCTCACCGGAAGTTGCAAAAGAATCAAGGCATATCCTGGAATCATTGGAAACTGAATCCCCATGTCCACAACAGTTGCCAAAGCCTGGGCTGAATTTGAGGATGACAGCGCATGAGCCTGAGGAACGGGTTGATCAAAACCAGCAGCGCATGAAACGCCAGCATCCGGCTCAGCGAGGAATTCAGGAGGGGAAGTCAAAGAGGGTATTTGAGGCACCTCCATCAATGTATGCCGAACTCTTTCAGACCTTGTTAGGGTTGCACCTTGTTGAAAGGAGAATGTTGGCCCCACCAACGGGCGCACCTCCATTTGGTTTCGACGCCAGTAAGCATTGTGAGTTTCATTCCGGGGCACCCGGACATGATATTGAGGGTTGCCACACTTTCAAGCATAATGTCTAAGATTTGATCGACAGCAAGGCTATCAGCTTTTCTGATAGGGTCCCCAATGTGGTGCAGGGCCATGGACAAGCAAAGGTCGGGTTGATGAAAAAGGTTCCTAAATTTGGTCGGGCCGGGGAAAGCAGGTCAAGACAGCAGCAGGCTACCTCCAACAATTGTTTCTGAGGATGGTTGACTCGCCAATAAGTCTGGATGCAAGAAGTCCGGTTCTGAGACACTGGCATTTTTCATGTCATCTTGTTCATGTCTTTGCATTTGTAGATGCCTTTCTGTTCAATTGCAAATTTCGTTTGTAAAACTTGTTGTTTTTTTCAACTGATATTGATAAATGAAATAAATATGCATGTTTTGAATTAATCCAGTCGTGTTCACTCTTGGTGTTTTCATTTATTTCAAACGCTTGTTAAGTGGAATCCGGGGAGGATGACGAAACCGATGACGGAAAAACTTCTGATTGTATGCTCTTGGATAAAAAACCTGTTGACGATATACAGGCATTGTTTCAAATCCACAAACAGCGGAGATATAAGGAAGATAATCCCTTGTTAACCCCTTTGAGCCTAGTAGTAGGAGTTTCTTTCTGAAAATAAAAAACCCTCAATCTTAACCCGGGGCAGGGTAGGTGTCAGTTAATTTGACCAAGCGTTCAAATAACAAAACGAGTGTCCGTTCGAGGATCAATCACGCCGTTATAGGTCGTACCTAAAAAACCATGATGGTTAAACCTGGTCGATCAGGGGTGAAACAGTCACAATCTCTTTAACAAGTCATACGAGCCGCTGCCATACGATTTGTTCAAAAAAAAAAGAAAAAAGAAAAGAATCGAAAAGCCCGCTAAGTCGAATCTTGAAAGCAAGCGACTTAGGCAAAAATTAGGGTACCCCGCTGGACTTCAAAATCGAAGAAACTCAAAGGAGTTAGTCCAGGCAAAAGTTAGGGGAACCCGAAAAGCGAAAAACGAAAAGCGAAAAGAAAAATCCTCGAAAAGAACGAAATCGTATGGCTACCGGTGCCCAAACAAAGACGAAAAGAGGGTGAATGTCACTTCGAAAAAGGATGATTTCTTGAACTATCACTCCACCTTTAATAGGTGAACGCTGAAGTCAAATTAGTTGAACATAGGATTGGAGAACATCACGAAGAATGGGTGGGTCGAAATAAACTTGGAGCCTATATCTTTCCTTGTTAACCGTGAACCTGACAACGTTACAACCCGAAAAAGTCCTAATTGAAACAGGTTTAGTTCGAAAGCATACTTCGGTAAAGATCGCATCGAAACTGATTCCTAAAAGGGTTCCTCTTATCAGCATTAATATTGACATTTTGATAATTGATTCATTATAGGTCACAAAATTTTTTCCAGTGAACAGACTTGGATTTTGGAACTGTCATATGCATTGCATTTAATATATCTTTTATGCAGAACAACTATTTTTACTTGCGAGTAAGCGCATGCAGCAGGAAAGTTTCCTACAGTCGGAAGTCTGATCAGGATAGAATGCAGAATGTCTGAATGTTTCGTGAGCCGGGACAGGATATATCAATTAATCCCCAGTGGGAGTCAGCCATCCAAGAATCAGTTAATCTGGGGCAAGTTAGGTCGAGATTTGGCAGTTCTCACAGCTAGGGGCATCGCTTCACGAATCGACCGATCAGGGGCAAAAGGTTATTGCAAGACCGGGGCAGGTCACCCTAAGAACAAAAGATTTTGTTGGGACATCCTTTTGGGTTTGACGTGCAGAAACAGTTCATATCTAACCGTCAGGGTACAGAAATTGAAGAGTCCTTATCAGAAGGTTGGTGCCGATTCAGGGGCAAGGTATTGTGAGGTAACACCATGGCTAGCTTTCCTTTCAAGACAAAGTGTTTAATCTGGGGCATGTTGGTATTTTTGGGGCAAATTTCCGAGAAGGTGGATGGAACTCATGTGTCCCCAGCCAAAATCTCTTGATGAAGAGCCTGGTTTCAGTTGATGTCATTCCTCGGCTAGTCGCATCGTATCCCCAGAGAGTTGGAATGACGTTATCCCTTCCCGAAGGAGGGAATCTTTTCCCCAGAAGAGTGTCCTCAGGGAAGTTGTCCACAGGACATCCCCAGCAAGTAGAGATCAGTATCCCATGCAGAGGTTATACTCCCCAGAGATTCGAAGATGTGCGTATTCAATCCCCAGCTGGGAGGATTTCCATGGCGCATAGCCAAGATAGTAAGTTCAGAAGGATTATTCCCAACGAGGATGGTTTTCTTTCTCCCCGCAGGTCGTCATGCTTTCGTCAGGATGATTATCCCCAGCAGAGTGGTAGCTCCGAGTTTGTAAACTGTACCCAGACAGTTGCCTCCCAGAAGGGTTAATCTTCCCAGCAGGTGTCATTCTTTCCTCCCAGTGGAGATTGATGTGTAATCTCTCCTCGGCAGAGTTGGTTGTATTTCCGGCATTTATTTTTCCAGAATACTGCACGATACCCGTTCATCCCCAGCAGGGTGGTATTTGTCCTCAGCAGCCGTGTTGAAGCAAGCTTGTCAGAGCCTTCCCTAGCAGCCTGAACCTGCATTTGCATTTGCATACATTATCATGTTTGCATCTACCCAGAAAATGCGTAGCATTTCCATGCAGTATGGAGCATTGCGCCATTGCCAAACATACGCATTTTGAAACATAAATTAGGTTGGTTAACCTTTTGCTTTCAGGTGTGTTTCTCAACAGGAGTATGAAGTTACAGTGCAGATCTGTTACCGGATGATCGAGGTCTCGCCGTGAGACATATGATGACACAGTTCTTGTTATCATTCCTCACAGAGTTACTGTCTGAAGTTTCTCTTGTCCGACCAGCGGAGTGTTTTCTTCAGGTTTGCTGTCGCAGCAGCATTGCAGGGTTTCATGAATCAAAATTTCAGAAGAGGTCACTTGTTGTCGAAACGGGTGTCAGGCAGTTATTTCCAGAATATCCCCAGGGGAGTTAGCTACTACCAAGAATAGGCAAGAAAGCTATATCCAAGATGTGTTTTCCCGTATGAAGCAGGCGGATGAACTTTCCTGTATGAACCAGGCAGATGTGTTATGTTTTCCCGTAAGAATCAGGCGGATGAACTTTCCTGTATGAACCAGGCAGATGTGTTATGTTTTCCCGTAAGAATCAGGCGGATGAACTTTCCTGTATGAACCAGGCAGATGTGTTATGTTTTCCCGTAAGAATCAGGCGGATGAACTTTCCTGTATGAACCAGGCAGATGTGTTATGTTTTCCCGTAAGAATCAGGCGGATGGACTTTCCTGTATGAATCAGGAAGATGACTTTTCCCGTATGAAGCAGGCGAATGAACTTTCCAGTATCCAGGTAGATGATTCTCCCGTGCTAGACAGAGTATGTGAGTTGTGTTCCGATAGTTGACAAAAGTATTTTCCCCAAGGAAGTCGTCGTGATTTCCTCGTGTTAATGTCCCCAGTAGAGTCCTCCTCGACGCCGTTTTAGGGTTAGGACCAACGGAGTTGGCTACTGTAGAGGTAGGCAGAGAAACGGTATTCAGATGTATTTTCCCGTATGAAATAGGCGGATGGAGTTTCCTGTATGAATCAGGCAGATGGATTTTCCCGTATGAAACAGGAGGATGGATTTTCCTGTAATCAGGCAGATGACTTTTCCCGTATGAAGCAGGCGGATGAATGTTCCTGAAATCAGGAAGATGACCTTTCCCGTATGAAGTAGACGGATGGGGTTTCCTGTGTTTAGACAGATGATGTGCCTGTAGGGATAGGCAGATGAGTTCCCTGTGATTAAACAGAAATGTTTCCCCAACGAAAGCGTCGGGAGTTTTCCGTAATGTGAAGTCCTGATGTGGACAAGATTGATTACTCTTCAGGGACCATTTATCCCCAGCAGATGTCTTCCTTCGGGTTGACAAAAGGTGAGTCCTGACGTGGACAGATTTGCATTTATTTGTGATTTGACAAAATGTGGGCCCCGATGTGGATAAGGTTACTCCTGTGACGACAGAATCTCTATTCGTGTTGACGAATTGGTTCCTCTTCTGGTGTTGACGAGGTGAGCCCAATGGTGGACGGAGGTGTTTTTGCGAAGATAGGTCAATACCTATGGCGTCACACAGGTGGTTGAGGTTGAAATCAAAATTGTATCAGATAATTGACCAGTTGTTGCCGTAACAACCAGATTCAGTTCATTGGACGTTGCTTCTCAAGCAGTTTTGTAGTTCATCTCCACGGTTGGCAAATTTCAGGGTTTCTTTGATATTCAACCGTCTCGTACCTCGAATGTTTGAAGGCCGTTCGCTCTTCACCCAGTCGGGTCCAAGCCGTTTGAATAGGGGCAGCTGTTGCACCCCAAAATTTGACCAACCGGTTCCCATATCTGGTTTATATTTCGACGCATTGTGCATTCGCATTCGCATACTGCATACATTGCATTTTCTCAGTCAGATTGATTTTATCAGGATTACAGCCTCCCCTGGCGCTTCAGGCATTTCGGGCCAATACGAGGATTTATTTTAAGAATTCGTGCTCGTCTCGGTGTTTTCAGCTCTCGCTGTTGTCTTTGAGGACATTTCGGTGTCCGATTTTTACCGCTTATTTCGTTATGGTTGCGCAATTGTTCTCTAATCGATTTAATCGGCTTCCTGGCATTTTTAGTTTTTTTCCCTTTTGTTTTCTAGATTTTTAATGGATTTTAATAGTTTTTTAATAGATTTATTTGAGTTTTTAGATATTAAATAGGTTTTTAAATATTTTTTATAGAATTTAATAGTTTTAAATAGATAGTTTTTTTTAGATATTAAATAGGTTTTAACCTTTTCTTATAGCATTAAATAGATTTTTCTAGAATCTTTAATTAGATATTCCTTTTTTAATAGTTTTAATAGATATTTCTTTTTCTAGATATTAATATAGAATAATAGTTTTTTTAATAGAGTTTTATTAGATATTAGTTTTAATATAGAAATAGAAGAGTTTAGATATTAAATAGGTTTTAATATAGTTTTTAGATATAGATTTAATAGTTTTTTAATTGGTTAGATGTTAATATAGATTTAATAGTTAAATAGATTTCAGATTTAATTGCATAGTTTTAATAGATTTTTTAATGTAGGTCTTAATTAGGGTTTAATTGTTTAGTCATTAATTAGATTAGTTAATTGTGTAGTTAATTAGGGCTTTATTCTTTTTTGTTTTTATTAGCAGTTTAATTAGCATTTTCGTTTTTTGTTAATTGTTAGATTAATTAGGTTCATTTTCCATTAAGTCCATTAATCACGTTTAATCCTGTCATTAAGTCTGAGTTAAGGTCTAAGTGGGTCATTATCCAAGTCAAAGCCCAGTTCAAAGGTTCAAACTCGCTGCCATGTGTCATATAAAGGAGGGTCCCACGCGTGTGCTTTGATTTTCGGACACCTCACTTTCCACTCTCTCAGGAGCTGCCAACACACACTTCCATTCACTCTCTCTGCCACTTGGCACTCCCTCTCTCCTCCCTCAACCCACGTGTCTCTCCTCCACCACGCCTCTGCTTGCATGCGCAACAGCTGGCTCCCACTAACTTCCCCCTCGCTGCCGGCCATGCAAACCGCCGGAGGCCTCGCCGGAAAAATTAATCGCCGCCGTAACTGATCACTGGTCACCCTAACGACTCGCCGGAAAATGCGTTTTTCTCCAGATCACCGGAAAACTCATCAGAAACTTCATCTTTGTCCAGATTACCAAGAATCTCTTCCGATCTTCACGATTTTCTCAGAATCATCCACAGTTCATCAGTAATTTCATCTGAAGCTTCAAGATCATTAACCGTCTTTTCCAGAAACACCAAGAACATTCATCAGCAATTCGTTGGTCTTCATCCAGTTCATCATTTTTTCCAGATTCACCTAGAACTTCATCAATCTTCAAGAGTCTTCGCCTAGAGATTCCTCAGGATTACTCCAAACTTTAGTTCTTGTTAAGATCTTCGCAGATCTTCGAATCTTCAACGGAGATCTTCAATGACGTTCATCAAATCGCCAGATCCTCATCGTCTAGCTTCAAAGAGTTCTTCAGATCTTCAAGCAATCTTCAACAATCTCGACGAAGATCATTCAACTCAGCAAGTCGTTAGATCTTCCTCGCCCAGCTCCAAGATTTGCAGATCTTCACGCATCTTGAATCTCGCCATCTTCATCAGTTGCGTCCAGAAATCAATGTCATCTTCATAACGCCTCCAGGTTTTGCTATGTACTGATTAAACTTGTTAATTTGTTGTTGTTAGCTGAAGAACTAGGTTAGTTGGAGGGTTAGTTTGGAAACAAGACTAAGTTAGGAGGATGATTTGAGCTGAAAGATGGAAACGGGGATGGATATTGATGAACAAGGTTGGTGAGGAGTTTGTGAGACAGAGAGAGAGGGAGGATGGAGAGGGTGGAGATGCGCCGTTAGGGTTTCAGTAGGGGAAGTGGTGAACAGTAGGAGGGGAAAGTGAGATAGAATTAGGTTTTGTGTACTGAAGGTTGAGTGGATGTTGGACTCGGGCCTTAGGCCCATTGTCTTTGCTAAGCATACCACTAGTTTCCCTGTTGCACCTCCCTCTCCGTGTGAGAATTTTGGTTTGGGCTTAGAGGACTTTACTAATCACACCCCTCCCTTAGGCCCAATGGAAAATAATAGGCGAATTATTTGCTATTTGCCACAGAGTTTTTCTCTTTTTCCTTGATTTTCCAATTGTTTCCTAAATTGGGTTGGGCTTAGCGCGTTTTGATAAGCGCACCCCCCTGAGCCCAACATCATTTTTGAACTGCAGATTATTGCTATTCGCCACGCCAGTTTTTTATTTTAGTTGATTTTCTTTTATTTTTCATGTTTGCATATAGGTTAGTAAATAATTCATATCAAATTGAAAAATAATCATTTTAGGATGGGATTTTTTTCCCTAGTTCCCTTAGGACCTCTAGAAAATTGTGAAATAATAAAAATATTAATTTCTTGCATTTTATATTTTTTGGTATATTTTACAATATTATTGCTTTTATTTTGCATTTGTTTGATACTTCTTTTTGCTGAATTTAGTATGAGAGATTGGTGCATGATTTTTGATTGATTCTTGTGAGGTTGATTAGATTAGGGAAGCATGTACCCTTAGGAATCTTGTAATATTTTTGTGACTAAAACTTAGATTAATTTGAGAGGTAGATAGGAGAGGTATCAGAATTAGGGTTTCACAACACTTAGGTGTAGTTTAGGGCATAGTTTTGGAGTTTTAAAATTGATTTAGGCCTTGGGGTTTATGTGGGGTATAGGGTATATAGTTAGGTTCCCTTAGAAATTAATCTAGGTTTATTAATGAGTATTACTATTTTACTTGATTTTTGCAAATTGGGTGATGTTTGTGTGTTTCCCTTTTGGGCTTTTGGTTTGCTTGTGGGGTTTGGGTCATTTCAATTGGGTGTTGGGCTTGGGCTTGGCTTGTTGGAGCTAATGAAGACCTTGGATGATGATTGAAGACAAGGGATAAAGCTTGATGCATGAAGATTTCTCTTCTTGAAGATGGTTTGTGAAGACTTAGGAAGTAGGAGAAATAGGGAGAGCTTTAGATTAGAATGATCTCTTCTTACAAACATAGAAAGCATCTTATGCTTCTATTCCTCCCTATGACAAAAAGTCCTTCTAAGATATTCACATCCCTCCTTTGGAGGGATAAGTGGCTTATTTTAGAAGTAGAACTTTGAGGGAATCTTTCTCTTATAATGTTAAACACTGATAGGCTTCCTTTGGTTGTCAATAAGCTGTTTAGCATTTCAACTTAATATGTTAAGTGATTCTCTCCTGTGAGTGCTTGCCTTGAAGATATAAGCCCATTGAAGATAAAAAGTGCATTGAAGATTGATAAAGATGAAGCTTGTGCCCGTCAAAGCTGGATATCTGTTGGAGTGACGGTCCTGCTGCTTTTTGTTGTTTACTTGTTGGGGTTCAGTGCTTGTCAGAGCTTGGAGATTTTGGGAGACAGGAGCTTATATAAAGCTTGGGGATCATTGAAGAGTGAAGAGGGGGTCTTGCTTGAAGTTGGTGCTGTCAACTGTTTGCTGTTAATCAACCGTAGCCGTCAGAGTTGTTGCTGTTTGAACTGCTTAATGTAGGAGCTGGTGTTGCTGTCAGAGCTGGTGTTGGGTTTTATTTTCTTTTTCTGTATTGTTTGTTGGCTTGTTCAGCTTACCCCTTAGGTTTGAAGTGAAGTTGTTTCACTTTGCCTATTGTTTTCCTAGGTTCGAGGTTGAGCGGGACTCCCTTGCCTCGCTTGTACTGTTGCATTGCATGCATTTTACTGTTTACTGTATATATCTGTTTCTTTTCCGTTTATCCCCTAGGATCTCTGTTTCCCTCTGTGCAAGAGAGAAATATGACAGACATTAGGTGTTAACCCATGCATGATAACATTAGGGTAGTTTTGATTCCCATTTTCAACCATAGGATTTTTAGAGCTTCTTTCTCTTCTCATCTTAAATAACTCAAAAACACAGTAATAAGGTTAATCGATGTCGTATGTTACGAGCCTTAATCTATTTGAAAAAGGGTTGCTGGAGAGTTTCTTTCCAGTAGTCTGACCGCTTAGTGTGGTACCCTTTGGGTGACACGTGACGTAGTCACTCTCAGATCATAGTCTCTAGTGCGTCAGAGATTGCAAACAAACTAAAAAACATTTCTTGCGTAAAATACTGAAAACAAACATCAAAGTGTCATTTTTGTCCGCTTGGACCTGTAATCAGGAGAAAACCTTTTTCAGAAGGATAAAAAAACAGTCAGACAAACTTGTACCTTCCGTAGCCCGAACTACGTTTGCTCTGATCTTTCATGCTGTATGAAAGTACGTAGGCATAGGATGTTGTATCCTAGCGAGCAACCTTCCCCTCCTTTCCCGTAGGTAAGCGAACTACGTTGACTCTGATTTCTCGTTCCAGACGGGAATACGTAGGCATAAAGTGCGATACTTTTCCAAGTCATTTTATTTTGTTTTTAACCCATACCCTTAGTGTAGGTAGAATAACAATCCGTACTAGAAAACAAGCGTGGATCCCGTCGAGTACGGCGGACGTGAGGGGTGCTAATACCTTCCCCTTGCGTAATAGACTCCTGAATCCAGGATTTGGTTGCGATGACCATTCCTTTCCCGTTTTGCGTTAGGTTTACTCTAAGCGTTCCCTTTCCCTCTTGTGGGATAAATAACGCACGGTGGCGACTCTTCTGTTTAGCCGGCGCCGATTTTCGCAGTAGCGACAATTATCAACCGATGAAATTTGAATTTCCTGACGAAGACATCATGTTTCTGAAGATGAAGGATTGTGATGAGCCGTTACCTAATGAAGGTCCTGAGAAAAGTTCCCAGTGGCAAATGATCTTTGACGATGCTGTTAACTCCTATGGCAGCGGAATTGGGGCAATCATCACGACTCCCCATGGTTCTTATATACCATTCACTGCCAGGTTGACATTTCCCTGCACCAACAACGAAGCTGAGTATGAAGCATATATCATGGGTATTGAAGAAGCGATTGATTTGAGAATAAAAAACCTTGATATCTATGGTGATTCAGCTTTAGTTGTTAATCAAGTTAAAGGAGAGTGGGAGACTTGGCAGCCCAATCAGATTCCTTATATGAACTATGCAAGAAGGCTGTTGCCTTTCTTTGACCGGGTGGAGTTTCATCACGTGCCAAGAGCGGAGAATCAGATGGCAGACGCTCTGGCGATGTTATCCTCAATGTACAAGGTGAACTACTGGAATGACGCTCCAAGAATAGTCATCTTGCGCCTTGATAGGCCGGCATTTGTATTTGCAATAGAGGAAGCTTCTGATGGCAAGCCATGGTATTACGATATCCAGAATTTTCTCAGGAACCAAGAGTATCCTCCAGGGGCATCGACCCGGGATAAGAAGACCTTGAGGAGGTTGTCTGGAAATTTCTATCTAAACCAAGATGGTGTACTCTACCGGAGGAATTTTGACTTGGTACTGTTGAGATGCGTGGACGAGAAAGAAGCAAGTCTGCTTATGGAAGAGGCCCACGAAGGTGCCTTTGGCACACACGTCGGTGGACATGCCATTTCTCGAAAGCTGTTACGAGCAGGGTATTATTGGTTGACTATGGAGTCTGATTGCTTCAAGTATGCAAAGAAATGCCATAAATGCCAGATTTATGCTGATAAGATTCATGTGCCGCCAAGTCCTCTGAACGTTATGGCGTCGCCTTGGCCCTTTTCCATGTGGGGCATTGACATGATAGGCAAGATCGAGTCTACCGCATCCAATGGACATCACTTCATCTTAGTGGAAATTGATTATTTCACTAAGTGGGTTTAAGGCTCTTCATATGCGAATGTCACCAAACAAGTTATAGCTTGGTTTATCAAGAAGGACATCACCTGTCGTTACGGAGTGCCTGAGAGAATCATTATTGATAATGGTTCGAACTTGAATAACAAGATGATGAAGGAACTGTGCCAGAGTTTCAAGATTGAGCAACACAACTCTTCTCCCTATCGTTCGAAGATGAACGGCGTTGTTGAGGTGACCAACAAGAATATAAAGAAGATAGTGCAGAAGATGGTTGTAAGCTATAAGGATTGGCATGAGATGTTGCCCTTTGCTTTGCATGGATATCGTACTATGGTGCGTACTTCAACTGGGGCAACTCCTTTCTCGCTGGTGTATGGTATGGAAGTTTTCCTACCATTGGAAGTCGAGATTCCTTCTTTGAGAGTTCTGGTTGACGTCAAGCTTGATGAGGTAGAATGGGTGAGGAATCCATTGCGAGAAGAGGCTAGCATCCATTGCGTATGGCCGTTTATATCAAAGCAGGATGAAGGAAGCTTTTGATAAGAAGGTGCGTCCTCGAAGCTTTCAAGCAGGCGAGTTGGTGTTGAAGAAGATTCTCCCTCCACAGACAGATCACAAGGGCAAATGCACTCCCAACTATGAAGGTCCATATGTCGTGCGAAAGGTTTTCTCTGGAGGAGCCTTGCTGTTATCAAACATGGATGGTGAAGATTTCACATCCCCTGTGAATGCAGACGCAGTTAAAAAATACTTTTCCTAAAGAGACCCGCTGGAAAGAAAAAGAATATCCAGGCAAAAATAGGGCATCCCGGCGAACCATAAAAAGAATGGGTTCGGGCAAAAGTTAGGGATAAAAAGAAAAGATATAAACCCGCAAAGTTGAAAACCTGAAAAGGCGACTTTGGCAAAAATGGGTATCTCGGTGAATTAAAAACCTGAAAGGGCGATTCAGGCAAAAGTTAGGGATTTTGCAAAGCAAATGACTGCGGTCTATGTATTGATCTTCAGAGTATAGTGGATTGAGGGAGGACTTGAGGGTCGGTCATACGAATCAATCTCTTCAGAAGACGAAGCATCGGAGAAGCATCAAAATCATGCAAGTCATAGATGGATCGATACATGGTGTTTGTTTATGCCACATTGCTGACATTTTGTATATTTCTGTGCATTTCTATAAATTTTTGCGCAGCTTCCTCTTTTCAGGGGTTGCATCTGTTGTAAAATCTGCCTATTTACAGGCCATTTGTCAATAAAGAATATACTATTCAGTAAATTTTTGTTCTTGCATTGGCTTTACTGTTTTGTTTGTGAAAAAACGCCCGATGTTTTGATAAAACTTTGTATACATAAACTTGCAGGCTTCGCCAATAATCATTAAAACTTTGATTTATTTGAGCAATGTCACGGATGATGACCGAGATAGTTTCCATTGTGCAGGATATCTTGTTTGTTTGTTCATATGCAGGGCTGTTACCCTTGGGGCAAGTTTTTTCAGAGGTGTACCCCTGGTAGGATCACCATCCCCATAGAAAGAAGGTGTGTAGTTGAGACTCATTCATCCCCGGTAGGCAGAATTTGTGCATCCAGTCTCATTGGTCCAAATGCACCTTATCCCTAGCAAGAGTCTGTTTCCACAGGAAAGGATATGCAAGTTAAGTGTGCGGTTGAGTGTATACACTTATTCCCAGTAGTTTGATCGTATTGTTTATTCCTCAGCAGTTCAAGTTTGATTTATTCGGCAGAATAAAGTTATCCTCTAGGCAGGTCAAGTGTGCGCCCATATCCCCAACAAGTTAAGTATGCACTTACTCCCTAGAGAGTCAAGACTGGATTTCTTTCCACCAGGCAGATGTGGAACTTTTTCCCAATCAGCGGAGCAAAGTCAGAATTTTGTTTCCCCACAGAGTCCAAATATGTTTGACTTTGTATCCCCTCAGAGTTTGATTACTGACTCAATCCTCAAGCAAAGGTTGATGTTGTTCCCCTTATTGTTTATTCCCCAGCGAAGTCGGCAGAATATATCCTTCCTCAGCAGAGTAGGTTCTTCCCCGCAGGTTGGAATCATTTCTAAGGAAGTTTATTGATGTATCCCTGGCAGTTGGGATGTATTTTGATATTGATTTCCCACTGAGTAATCCCCGACAGGTTGGATTTGGATCTCTAGTGGAGTGGATTTATCCCCAAATGTTTTCTTTATACCCTA
This sequence comes from Lathyrus sativus, assembly GCA_963859935.3. NCBI lineage: Eukaryota > Viridiplantae > Streptophyta > Magnoliopsida > Fabales > Fabaceae > Lathyrus > Lathyrus sativus. The sequence continues at coordinate 287,626,236 of OZ012740.1, forward strand.
GAAGGTTTCGGTGTTCTAGGAGGCCATTCAGGGCTGATTTCCCCATTAGAGTGCAGGCTAATCTCAATGGTTGTTTGTGGTTCCCCTGCAGGGTCGTTGATTTCCCCAGTAGTTTGGTTTTGATTCCAACGTTTGGTTGTCTTTCCCCAACCGGGTCATTTGTTCCCCAAAAGAGTGGTATTCTGGGAGGCCATCCAGGGCGTTTCCCTCAGCAAGAGTTGATTTAATTCCCAGCCGAGTGGATTGTGTTCTCGTCAGAAGAGTGTTACCCAGGAAAGTTCTTTTCCTGGAGGCCATCCAGGGCTTATTTTTCCCAGCTTAAGTCTAATCGTACTTGGCATGTTTCAGCTCTTCCCGGTGGAGTTGGCCTTGTCTCTTCAACACTTATTTTTCTAATTTGGTTCTGTTGCATTTTTTCATTTGTGCATAGCATCCTCAGAAACGCGTAGCATTTCCATTTCGTATGGAGCATTACACCATTTTCAAACATATGCATTTTAAACATAAGCCAGGTTGTTACCTCTTTATTTTCAAGTATATCTTCAGCAAACAGTTGATTTTACTTTGCTCACGCGGTATTCAGACCCCGCCAATTGATGTTATATCCCTTTAGCGCACGGTATCCAGACCCGACATATTATCAGTTAATTCCTAAGCCTGTGTGGTATCCAAACCACGAAAAAATCTTTTGATAGATGTGTTTATCTTATCAGATGCTTCCCGACAAAGTTGCTTGTTTAAGTTTCTCTTTCCCCAGCGGAGGTTTCTTGTGAATTTTCGTTAGATTCACTTCTCAAATTCATGTTGAGCCGGCCTTCGGGTTCGATGCTCGCTTTTATTTAGCGAATGCCTGCTGGTTAGCAGATGTTCTCAACTTCATGTTGAGTCGGCCTTCGGGTTTGATACTCGCTTTTATTTAGCGAATGCCTACTAGTTAGCAGATGTTCTCAACTTCGTGTTGAGTCGCCCTTTGGGTTTGATGCCTGTTTTTATTTAACAGATGCTTGCTGGTTACCAGAGATTCTCAACTTTGTGTTGAGCCGGCCTTCGGGTTCGGTGCTTGTTTTGTTCAAAAGATGTCTGATGGTGATATTAGATGATCTTTCCGACTTAGTATCGTTGCATGCACGTTAGCAGATGTTTCTTTCGAATGCGTGTCGAGGCTTCTTGATTGGTAATCGTTTAGCTTATTGTCATTGCAACTATCAGATTCAGTTATTTCCGGAGATTTTTGTTCCCAATAACAAGTTTGCAGTTCTATTTCTGCGGCTGGAAAATTTTCGGGTTCTTTGGTATTCAACCGTCTCTTACCTTGATTGTTTAAAAGCAGTTTGCTTTTCACTCATTCAGGTCCAAGTCGTTTGAATAGGGGAAGCTGTTGTACCCTAAAATTTGACCAACCTTTTTCTTTACTTGGCTTAAGTCTCTTTTCATTTTAGCATTTGCATTTGCATGGCATTATCCTTTACAGAGGATCAAGAGATGTGTGCCATTCAAGAGAAGAGTCTCAAAGGTTGCAAGCTCAAGCAAGAGTGTGTATTCAAGTCATCAAGTGCTTACAATCATCAAGAAGTGGTCATAGCTCTTTGAGAGAGAAGATGAATGTATGTTGCTTATCTCCTATCTTGGAGGTCAATTGGGGATTATCAGGGGTTCATAAGATCATGGTTATGGATAAGATGTGTTTGAGAAGCTCATTGAGTGCTTTGGAATCCATTGTGGAGCTCATCTAAACATTTATTTCACTTGCAAGATGTCACAGTCAAAGGTTGTGCACCTAGGGTTTCATCTGGTCAACTCAAGGTCAACTGTGGACTTGAGGGAGTTTGAGACTTGGTCTTAATTCATTGGAGCTATGGGGGTTTATGTTGAGACATCTACGATGTCATTTCAAGTTCAAATAAAGAAGAATCAAGAGTTCAAGAATTTACTAAATTAGGGTTTCAGAGGGTTTCAGTGTAAAATCCCCTTCTTTAATGCTCAACTTCAAAGACAATTTACTTCTTGATTCAAGTTCAATCTCACTTTCATGCAAACATGAAACTTGTAGGGCATGTTCTTAGCTTTCATTTGAGTACTAGAACTCATCCATTGGGTTTGTGTAACTCAATTTATGATGCCAACAAGTTAGAGGTCTCAAATGAACTTATTTTTGGTCAACCAAAAGTCAACTCACTTCTAAGGCACTTTTGACCTAGAATCGATTTTCTCCTCAAATTGAAGTGAACATGAAAGTTTTTCCTCATGATTTTAGCTTTCCAAAAAGTCCTAGAAGTCCTTGATATCATTTGTGGAACTCAAGTTATGGACCTTACAAGGCAAGGGTATTTTGGGAAAGTTTGATTATAGGTCATTTGTTACATAGGTCATTTTCATGCACTTGTGTACTTCAAATGAACTTTCAACCAGCATGAAAGTTGCTTCTAAAGACCTCAATTACATCTATAAACCCAAGTATCATGTGAATCATGATTGATTATGGACATGTGGTGAGATTTTCAAGTGAAAATTGAATTTTGAAGTATGATTTGAATTCAATACATTATAGGTCATGAAACATGTAGAGCATGTTCTTAGATTTCGTTTGAGTACTAGAAGTCTTTGATAGGATTTATAGAACTCAAGTTATGAAGCAGACAAGTTACAGATCATCATATAAATGTGATTTTGGTACTTGAAAGTCAACCAACTTCCATGCCATGTTTGACCTAGAAGGAGACCTCACCTATCCTTGACCCAAACATGAATGTTGTTCCTTATCCTCTTAGCTTTCCAAAGAGTACTAGAAGTCCTTGATTGGATCTATAGAACTCAAGATATGAAGCTTGCAAGGCAAGGGTATTTTGGGAAACTTTGATTATAAGTCATTTTGGATTATAGGTCCATTTCACCACTTTGCATATCTCAAATGCAAATTTGTCCAACTTGAAAGTTGCTCAAAATGGGGTTATTTACTCAATCAAACACCAAGGATTCATTGATATGGATTGGATTGAAGATTGGTTGAAGAAAATTTCATAAAAAGAAACTTTAAAGGCATTTAAAGTCAAAAATTCAACTAAATGCAAAATGGATGATTCCAAGCCATGTTTGTGCATATTTTGTACACAAAACACATTCTAAGAACATTGGCATTGGTAGATTTGAGAATTGAACCATGAAAACACCCCATTTTTCATGTTACTTAAGCTTGAAGAAACACAATCAATATCCACCATTGATAAAAAACAAGGAACCAATCATATCCCTTCATGTTCCTTACATTACCAGCCAGTGAATTGAACCAATTTTGAAGCTTGGAAGCTCTGTTTTCGTGCACATTAACAAGTGAAAAGTGAAGAAATGTGAGATTTCCATTGGGCCAAACTAGCCACAATTGGGCTTCAATACCTATCCAAAATGATTCTATATAAGTTCTAGATAATTCTCAGATGAAGATTGATGAAGATTGGTGGCAGTTAGAGAAGTTACAGTTGTAACAAACTCAAGAGAAGAGCAAAATCGGATTTCAAGATTGAAGCATTTTCCAAGAAAATTGATCATTCAAGAAGCTTCCTCAGGGATTATTGAAACTTTATGCATTAGTTTGATCAAGAATTGTCACCTGAATCCACCTCTATGCAAGCTTCTACACAAGTTTCTTTCTCTCAAAATTTCTTTTGATTCATGGCGAATTAGTATGTAATATGCATGTGGTTAGGATCCTGGTAACTCCTAGATGAATTTAGGATCGGCTAGAGGATTGTTTATGACCATTTTTAGCAGAGCACAATTTGTTTAAGCTTTCGGTTTGGTCGATTCTTGAGAGAAAATTGAATTTTGAACCTAGAATGTTGTTGTACATGGTATAATGAAGAGATTGATATGAAGAAATCCATGTTTGGTCGAGTTTTAATAACTGGTACGGTGGCGTCCCACTGGAGAAGACGATCGGAGTCTCTCCGGCCACCACCTGGTTTGTAACACCCCCTTTCTATACCCCCAAATAGACAAATAAATCATTTAGGCACGAACTCAAGAGAAATCATCAGAGTATAATTAGAACATGGTATAAAAAAAAGGCGCATCACATTATCCATGAAAATAAAACACATACAACACCTGCTCATAAAGATATGCAACAATGGGCAACTAACAACAAAGGAATCTTAGTCCTTTTGCCCGCATTTCAATATTTAGAATAAAAGAGGAAACATCTAAACATTGAATCACTTAATTCATATAATCATCGATTACATCATCAGTTTAAAATCAATCCATAAGTCATGTTTTTTTTATAAAACATACATCAGCAGATACATACACAGATGTATCACAAAAGAATCAAAACAATCCCTAACTATCCAGTGTTACATATCAGAGCCATCTGACCAAAAAGAATGAAGACTCGCTTCACAAAAAGACCTCTAGCAACCTACTCTGCAATGCCTCATAGAGCATCATAAAACAGCAGAAGGGTGAGAAACAATATCATAATAATCAATGCATATAATTATATATCTATATACATACATGGGATATACACAATTCAAGTTCTCACCACATCTCATCACAATTCATCATATACATCGCAATGCATATTCACACAATCAAGCATATTCATCAAATCATGCTTCTATACATACTCATCATTTTCCACATAAACATCTACCATTATGTTCAATTCACTCAATGCATCATATAAAGATGACCAATGCAAATCATAGAGATTGACTCACGACTCTATGCAGATGCAAATGCGGTACCGACTCAATCCAGCAGATTCTCCAAGGAATCAAGTATTCAGCAGATTCTCCAAGAAATCAATATTCATCAGATTCTCCGAGGAATCGAATATTCAGCAGATTCTCCAAGGAATCAAATATTCAGCAGATTCTCCAAGAAATCACATATTACAACAGATTCTCTAAGGAATCACATATTACAACAGATTCTCCAAGGAATCAACATTGCTAGAATGTACATTATGATGCCTTTTATGCAAAATGACTCACAACATTTCTCTACATGCATACATATTCGCAAATATATCACTATGCATATTCATCTCATACAGGTACATACAATCTATGTACATTCACAATATACATATACTCCATAATATATATACTCTTCATTTCAACACATACCATTCCATATAAGGTATATACTTTCACAATCAAAATTCCACATTCTAGGATTCACGCCTTGCGGCTACCCACAGTGTAACGTACCACACGGCACACAAAACTATTCAATTCGATGAGGATTAAACATAATCGAACAAAGAAATCTCCATGGAAAGGAAAAAAAACACAGAGAACAGGAAAATGTTATCACATTCGCCAACCTTCGCCTAGCGAAGCCCCTGGCGAACCTTCGCTACTACGTTCGCCTGGCAAACTTGCCAGCGAAGACCACTGGGAGTTATTCTGGAATTACTCGCTAGCACACTCGCCTGGCGAACCTTTGCCACACTCATTCGCCTGGCGAACTTGCCAGCGAAGACAGGGTGTTTGCTACTGATTTGGTTCGCTGCTGCTCGCTGGGCTTCGCCTGGCAAAGCTTCGCTGCCATTTGCCTGGCAAACCTGCGAACTTAGAACTCCCATGGCTGTCCAAAAGCCCAAACTCACAAACCGACCAATTCAAAAACCAAACAACCCCAATAGACTTAGCCCAACGTTACCCGACTAATCTACTCTGTCCATTCTTGATTCTAGCCGATTAAAAACACCATTCTACCGATTAAATCTTAAAATGCCCTAAATGGAAAAAAATGAGGAAAACTCTCCCCAATCCAAAATCAAACCAACAAAAACATACATAATCATACACATTAACAGTATAATAGAGTTTCACACCCTTACTCAATCGATTAAAAGCTTGGTAGTTGATCTTGAAGAAATTCTAGGTTTTCCTCTTCTTTCTCCTCTTTCTCTTCTCTCTTCTTTCTTTCTCTTGTTTTTCCACTAATGATTCTATCTTTCTCTTTTTCTCTCTTATCTCATATTCTATTTTCTTTCCTCTTCATTTCCTTCCAAACACTTACCAAATACTTCTCACAAATAATTCACTTACATCTAATGTTAATGTCTAAAATACCCTCTAATCTATTTTCCCGAAAACTCTCCGAATCGGCAAAAATAGCACAACGAGCAAACATAACACATTAACACATAAATTTCACAATTCAAAACAAATATCAATCAAATAAATTAAAAGACTCAACAAAATAATGGGAATTCAGAATTTGGGGAGTTACATGGTTCGTTCCCCCCCCCCCCCCCCCCCCCTCTCTCATATTCAAATTGCCAGATGCAATGATAGCCCTAGGATCTTGATAGTTCCTTGACTTGATCCCTTCATATAATGGTTGTGAGTTAGTTGCATGATGTGTTGACCTTCATTTATGACGTGGCAGCGTGTAAGGCATTGGATCTGATGACTTAGATGTTGAGTGGTTGAGATTAAGACGCACCATAGCCACGCATTGACTTAAGCGCATGAGATCATTTGAATCCTGATGGACCTGGGCCTAAATTTGATACGTGCACCCCCTGCATGGCCCATAGGAGTTTTTTAACTTGCTTTTATTGCTATTCAGCACACGCCTTTTGTTATTTTCAATTCTCTTTCATTATTTTTATGTTTTGAAGCATGATTGTTTTAATTCATTAAAAATAGCAAAATGCATCCATAATTCCTGAATTTTTTTCCCCAGGATTCCTTTATGTGTTAAATGATTTTACATGTTGTTGAGTTAGTTTTTTTTTTTTTTGCATTTTTCAATTTAATTAGAATTTTCTTTGATTAGTCATTTCTTTAATTGTGAAAATATGCATGCTAGCTTGTAGGATTTTATTTCTTATGCAATGCTTAGAATTAATCCCTAACTTTTTGTATGTTGTTTCTAGATACCCTAAGTGATCTTTAGGTATTTTTGTTCTAATTTTTAAGTTCTATTTGATTAGAGTTAGAAGTAGGTCTTTAGATCCTTTCCCATTTGCATCTCCCATAGAACACTTTGTGGTTTAGCTTTCTGTTAGCACCCCTAGGCTTAGAATCTTGACCTGAAATTTTGACAATAGATTCCTAACATCTTGAGGATCCATTAGGAATTTTATTAGTATTTTTAGGGTTATTTTCCTATTTTTCCTAGATTTTACATGCTGGCAGATATTAGTGTGTTCCCCTTTAGAGCCTTCACCTAGTTTTGCCCTTTAAGTGATCTTTAGGCAATCTTTAGACACCCAATCATTGCATGATCCCATAGTACATAGGTTGAAGCCTTTGTAGGACAATTTTCATGTCCTAATAGTGCTCATAGCTTGATTAGGATAAATGTCCTTTAGAGCTTTGCTTTTAGGGTTCCTTGGATGCCTTTGAATGATTTTCTTTCTTCACATGATTTTCCTAAAGCATAGTCCTATTGAAGGTGAGATAAACACTTAGAAGGGGGGTTGAATAAGGGTTTTGAAATAGTTATGGCAATAAAAATAACACAGTATTTTTATCCTGATTCGTTGAACTCAACTAATCCAGTCCACCCTACCAAGGTGATTTGCCTTTCTCAACAAGGACTTAATCCACTATATTCAAACAGATTACAGTGTCAACCACTAAGAACAACTGTCTTAGTCTTCTCAAGAAATTCTAACCACAACTTGGTCTTCTTAAGGAACCTTTTACAAATAAATGTAAACTAACAAGTGTTTAAGATGCTTCTAAAAAGCTATATCACAACTGTGATTTTTACACTTAGATTAAGAACGAATAAAAACTATTCAGCTTATGAAATGAATTGTATGAGAGCTTGAGAGTAGTTTTCAATTTGATTTCTCAATTTATCAAGATGAATCGTCAAAAACGTCAACTTTGAAATGTTGTTGAAGACATCCTTTTATAGAGCAGAAAGTCCAATGCTTGAAGATTGTGCGTAGAAGAGTAGTTGTAGCCTTTTTATCTTCTATTGACTTTAGCTTTCCCAGAAGAGGAATGTTCAGAAAAATCCCTTTTGTCTGATTTCTTGTGCCATACATGAATAAGGAAGGAGTCGTTTGGAATAGGCCAACGGATATATCTTTGAATAATCTCTTCTTCAACAAGCTTCTGTCTCAAAGTTATCAACATCAGAGTCTTGATGTTATCATAGTTTTGCAGCCAGTGTGCTTCAGCGTGAATATCAATTAGAGCAGAGTTTGAATAACAGAGCCTCTGTACTTGCAGCGTAAAGTACTTTCAGAGTCTTCTTGAAACAATGCTTGAAACTCTTCATACAAATTCTTCAACTACGCTTCAGAGTCTTCTACAGCTTCTGCTTCAGAGTCTTCTGTAGCTTCTGCTTCAGAGTCTTCTGCAGCTTCTGCTTTAGAGTCTCTTCTGGCAGCGCTCAGAGTCTTCTGATGACTTGCTTCTGATGCTTCAGAGCTTTGCGTAGAGTAATGTTCAAATTCATTTTTGCTTCCATAAGAGTATTTAATTTAATATCTGAAACAAAAACACTTGAACAAAATTAGAGTATATATTTTCTTAATACAAAATTTCATTAGAGTTATCATCAAAACATAGAGATATATTAAACACCAATCTGTGTTCTAATAATCTCCCCCTTTTTTATGATGACAAAACATAGGAAATTTTGTTCAATAAAAAGGATAAAATATATAACTCCCCCTGAGATAAAGAATCTCCCCTTGAAATGAATACTCTAATAGAAGAAAATACTTCCCTTTTTGCATGAGTATACTTTTCAGATTAAGAGCCTGGTTAGAATCCTGATTAGAATATGCTTCCCAGAATCAGATCTTGATTTACTTTCCAGAATCAGAGCTTGATTTACTTTCCAGAATCAGAGCCTGGTAATCAGAACCTGGTTTGAATTAAGTTCTAGTTTGGGGATTCTCAGGGTAACTTCAATGAATTTTGTCAGATGATACGTTATAATTCTGAAAGACTAAAATTCAATGTTAGTTATAATATTATGTCTGAATTCCATTTTAGTAACTGTTTATTTTTGAACAATCAAAATTTCTTTTTCTCCCCCTTTTTGTCATAATCAAAAAGAAAAACCTTTTAAGACAGAAAAGAAAAACAGAGAAAAATAACAAGATAAAACAAGTAGAAATAGAAACCAAACATATTCATTGATCAAACACAATATTCAGAGGATAACAAAACAACAAAATAACATCAACAACAAAAACAGCAAACAGGTGCACAAACATAACAGAAAAAGAACTAAGGTTGGCGAGAGGCTATCATCTTCAGAAGGTCTGTGATCTGAGAAGTAGATTCCTCTTGTATAGACATTCAAGTCTTAACCTCATCTGTGGTTTGTTCTTGCTTGACCATCCATGTTCTGATCTCTTTGTTGCTGGTTTCTAGTAGAGCAAACTTTGCTTCTAAATCTGGGTTTTCAGTCTTGATTTCAAAAGAAGCAGGAGCAGATGCAGATGCAGGAGCTGGAGCACTATGAATGACCATAGCAGATGCAGATGCATTTTCTTGAATCATAGAAGCAGATACTTGTTCCAGAATCATCAGAGCTGACTTATTAGGCACAAAAGTTTCTTCAGCAACAGCCGCTTCTGGAGGAGTATCTTCAAACATAGGTTCATCAGCGGGTGCATTGTCCAGAGGAAGAACTGGAGGTCTACTCATGTTCAATGTCTGATAACTTCAGCAAATTTCACCTTTGCATCATCAGAGCAAATGGTGCGAAGATTTGAAGCTACAGAGTTGAACCTTGAGATGAATATGTTCCAAGTGGCTTCAGAAGCACCTGGATTCACACTAGACAAACATTCCTTCTTTATAGAAGATATCCACATGTTCATTTCCTTCTTGAAGCCATCAAATTGCGTACTAACATCCATTCTAGGTTTTGGTTTCAGGAAGTTTTCTAGAGATGGTGTTTTGGGTTGTTCTGGTGGGGTGGTATTGTAAAGGTTGGGATAATGAACATAGGACGAGAGAAAGATGGAAAAGATGTTTGGTCAGATGATTCAGGGATATCCTGACATTTTGGATAAAAGTGTTTAAGTTTGAGTCCAGAGGGAAGGTCATCAGATGGTAAAGGTTTTAATGAAGCAAAAGAAACAAAATCAGATATCTTGGTTCATAGCCACGGAGTGAGGGGGTGAGTTTACTTCTGGGGGTACATCAGATTTAGTAGAATCAGATGATGCAGAAGAATGACAGGATGTGGAAGAAACGTCAAACATAATTTTCAGGGGTTGAATATCAAGAACCTCAGAATCAGATATGAATGATTCATAAGGTTTAGGTTGTTCTGGTTGAGGAACAGAAGGAGTGGGTTATTCTGGTTGTGGGTTAGAAGTTTGTGTTTCAGGTGGGGGAATTTCAGAAGTTTGTTGTGGTGCAGATGTTTGTTTTTCAGAGGGGGAATAACAGATGGTTGTTTTTCAGATGGAGTTGGTTGTTGTTGGGGTGTAGAAGGAGTTGTTTCAGAAGTTTTCTTTGGTTTAGGTATAGAAGGAGATGGTTGAGATTGTGTTGGTTCAGAAACATGAGGAGGAGAAGGTGAAGGTATGGGTTCGTAGACAGGGGGATCAAATGTTAGTACCTCTTTGACAGTTTCCAAGATTGAATCTAAACTGGCCTCAGGAGGATTAGCTTTTTGCTTCTTGACCCTCTTGGGTTTAACAGAAGCTGCTTCTCCAGAAGCCTTCCTCTTGGGTTTTGAAGATCCCTCTTCAGAAACTTTCCTCTTCTTCTTGTGTCTAGCACCATAAAGATCTGGTTCAGGTTCGCCTGCTTTCTGAATCAGATGTTCAGGTAGAGGAGTTCCATCTGCCAGACACGTTGCAATGTACTTCAGAATAATCTTCCTAGGTCCATTAGCGTAGAACAAAGGAAAATCATCCAAAGGTATCCTTCTTTTGCTGACCTCTTCAGAGTTTATCTGTTTTGGGGAAGAAGTGAGTTCTTCTGCAACCTTCATCCTCTAAAGATTTTTCCCATTCAGAGCTTTTCCAACCACAGAAGCTAATTCTTCCTTCAATCCTGCTTCTATCAGATGTCCAACCAGACCATTCTCAGTCAGAATGTCTGAAATGAGTCTTCCCATTGGAATCCAGTTCCTCATCTTCTGATGTTTAGTTCTGACTTCTTCCCTTAATTGTTTCACGTGAGTCCATAAATGATTGAAAATTAGATAAGGCAGATCCACTTTTGTGCTCTGACTCAGACAGTACATGAAGTACATCTGATCAGTATTTACATAATCAGGAGAGTTTGAAGACTTCCTGTGATGTATGCATCCCATAAAGATCTTAGCCCAGATCCTGTAGTTTGGCTTCAGATCTTTCACTTTGTTAGAAGCTTCTCCAGATGAGCAAACTTCACGATAAACCTCTGTCATATCAACACGCCCAGCTGACAGATTTGTAACACCATCAGTTTCTTCATAACCTATGAGCTTCCTAATCAGATCCTCAATTATGATGATTTCTTTACCCAGAACATATGAAACAATGAACTTAGGGTATGTGATGGCATGGATCCAAAATTCCTTCACTAAACATGGATAAACTGGTCTCATCAGCCTATCAAAGAACATTGTCCAGCATTGAGCATCAACAATGGGACGAAGATCAAACCCATTTTCAGCAATTGATTCAAAGTTCACAATAGATTCACACAATACTTCAAGTTTGTCAACTGGTGTGAGGAGGATTGTAACAGGTTCTTTGAAAGCAACAACACCCATGTTAGAAGATGAAACAACAGCCATAAATGATTGAAACTGAGCAGAAGTTGATGAAGAAGTATCCATTGTTGTTCTTGAGAGAGATTTAGGGTTACGAAAGGTTTTGGGTTTGGGAGAGAGATGAAAGCAATGAAATAGACAAAAATGCATACAAGAGTGTGAGAGAGTGAAAAGTGTGAGAAGTGAAGTGTTGTGGTATTTATAGAAGAAATTAGGGCACGCATAGAGTCACGTGTTCAGCACGTTTACACTTAGCATTTAATAACAAGAATATAATCATTTCAAGCATTTAATGATTCTGACAATTTGGGGGGAAAACGAGAAACTCAATATTCAAAAACAGTACCTCAAACGTCATTTCAGTAATGTGCATTCCACCTTTTCAAATTCAGAGTTACACGTGTTTGCTTGCATGTGCTTCTGAAACTTCTTTGAGAAATGAAACGTAAGCCAACGTTCAGATCCTCTGAGGTTTGTTAGTTCAGATTTGCACACAATAAATAAAATATTAAACAATAAATAAATAGATGTAATACTTCAGAGTTAAAACATTTTCCATCTGAGGAAATTTTCTTCTGATAAACATTTTATTCTGGACAGAAATCCATACTTATATTTTTCAGAATAAATTTAAATCTATCTTCAGCAAGAGGTTTTGTAAAGATATCAGCCCATTGATGATCTGTATCAACAAAGTTTAAACTGATAATTCTCTTCTGAACATAGTCTCTGATGAAGTGATGTTTTATATCTATATGCTTTGCCTTAGAGCGTAAAATAGGATTTTTAGACAAGCATATAGCAGAAGTATTATCACAGAAGATTGAAATGTTACTCTCATGGATCTGATAATCTTCTAGTTGACTCTTCATCTAGAGCATCTGAGTGCTACAACCAGCAACAACAATGTATTCTGCTTCTTTTGTTGAAAGTGCAATTTTGGGTTGCTTCTTGCTGAACCAAGAGATCAGATGACTTCCAAGAAATTGGCAGCTTCCAGAAGTACTCTTACACTCTACTCTGTCTCCAGCATAGTCAGCATCACAGAATCCAACTAATTTATAATCATCAGATCTTCTGTAACACAAACCCACGTTAGTAGTACCTTTCAGATACCTTAGAATCTTCTTAACAGCTGTTAAGTGAGATTCTCTAGGATCTGATTGGAATCTAGCACACAGACAAACACTGAATAGAATGTTAGGTCTAGAAGCAGTCAAATACAGAAAAGATCCAATCATACCTTTGTAGAGCTTTTGATCTACTTTCTTACTTACCTCTTCTTTTCCAAGAGTGCTTGTAGGATGCATTGGAGTTTTAGCCAACTTGCTTTCAGTCATATTAAACTTCTTCAGAAGCTCCTTCACATACTTAGTCTGATGTATGTAGGTGCATTCTGGAGTTTGGTTAACTTGAATTCCCAGAAAGAATCTGAGTTCTCCCATCATGCTCATCTCAAATTCAGCCTACATAGATAGAGTAAACTCCTTTCCAAGCGTAATATTGGTAGATCCAAATATAATATCATCTACATAAATTTGACAAATTAACAAGTCTTTCTTAAATGATTTACAGAAGAGAGTTGTATCCCCTTTGCCTCTGATAAAATTCTTTTCCAGAAGAAAATTACTTAATCTCTCATACCAAGCTCTAGGAGCTTGTTTTAAACCATAGAGTGATTTCTTAAGTTTAAAAACATGTTCTGGAAATTTATCATTTTCAAAGCCATGAGGTTGATGAACATAGACTTCCTCTTCTATAATACCATTTAAGAAGGCACTCTTAACATCCATCTGATACAGAGTGGTGTTATTCTGTGCAGCAAAAGAAATGAGTAGGTGTATAGACTCTAACCTGGCCACAGGAGCATAAGTCTTTGTGTAGTCAATTCCTTCTTGCTGACTATATCCTTGAGCAACTAGCCTTGCTTTGTTTCTTACAACTTTTCCTTGCTCATTCAGTTTGTTTCTGAAGACCCACTTAGTTCCAATGATGTTGAAACCTTTTGGTCTTGGAACCAGATCCCATACGTCATTTCTGGTGAATTAATTTAGCTCTTCTTGCATAGCAAGTATCCAATGATTATCGTTCAGAGCCTCATCTACAGAAGTTGGTTCAATGATAAACACCAACCCAAAGAGTGATGTTCCAGATGATCTGAGGAAAGACCTTGTTCTGATAGGGTCATCCTTCTTTCCAATTATCACATCCTCTGGGTGAGAGGCTTTGATTCTGGATGATCCTTTAACATTTGGTTCTTCAGAAATATTCAAATTATTCATCTGAGCAGCCAATGGAGTTGCATCTGGCGTTGCTTCTGGTGCTTCTGCTTGAGCTTTATCTGCCTCTGAGTCTTCAGAGTTTGTGAGAATGACTTCTCTATCTGCAGAATTTTCAAGCTGCTTTGGATTTTGATTCCCAAGCTTATCATAAAATCTAACATGAATTGATTCCTTCACAATCTGTGTCTCAGTATTGTATACTCTATAGTCTTTAGAGCGTTCAGAATACCCAAGCATGAAACACTTTTGTGCTTTAGAATCAAACTTGTTCAGATTCTCTTTAGTATTCAACATAAAACATACACATCCAAAAGGATGGAAATAAGAAATGTTGGGATTTCTATTCCTCCACAGTTCATAAGGAGTCTTCTCCAGAAGAGGTCTAACTGACACTCTGTTCTGAATATAACAAGCTGTATCCACTGCTTCTGCCCAAAAAAATTTTGCCAGATTAGTCTCGTTGATCATGGTTCTGGCCATTTCTTGCAATGTTCTATTTTCCCTCTCTACAACTCCATTCTGTTGAGGAGTTCTAAGGCAGGAGAAATCATGTGCAATGCCATTTTCTTTAAAACATTTTTCAAAATATTTGTTTTCAAATTCACCACCATGATCACTTCTGAATTTAACAATCTTAAAATCTTTCGTTCTAGACTTGTTTGCAGAAGTCAATGAATTCAGAATGAGACTCATCCTTGTGTTTCAGGAATTTTACCCATGTCCATCTGTTGTAGTCATCAACAATGACTAATCCATACTTCTTGCCTCTGATGGATGCAGTTTTCACTGGTCCAAACAGATCAATATGAAGCAACTCTAATGGTCTTGAGGTTGAAACAACATTTTTTGTTTTGAAAGAAGATTTTGAAATTTTTCCTTTCTAACATGCTTCACAAAAAGCATCTGAGTTGAACTTCAATTGAGGAAGTCCTCTGACCAGATTGAGTTTATTAATTTGAGATATACGTCTCATACTAATATGCCCCAATCTTCTGTGATAGACCCATTGCTCTTCGTTAACAAACAGAAGGCATTTTACATTCTGAACCTTAAGATCTGAAAGATTGATTTAATAAATGTTGTTCTTCCTTTTTCCATTAAAGAGGATTGAGCCATCCTTTTGACTGACAACTTTGCAACATTTTTGATTGAAGATTATGTCATAACTATTGTCACTTAATTGACTTATGGACAATAGATTATGTGTTAATCCTTCAACAAGTAACACATTAGAAATGGAAGGGAGGTTACCATTACCTATAGTTCCAGAGCCAATTATCTTGCCCTTCTGGTTCCCTCCAAACTTCACATCACCTCCAGATCTAAGCTCCAGGCTTTGGAACATAGACCTTCTTCCTGTCATATGACGCGAGCAGCCAGAGTCCAGGTACCAGGACTGGTGTTTCAACTTTGTTGCTAAGGATGTCTGCAACAAAAATAATTTTGTCTTTAGGTACCCATATTTTCTTGGGTCCTCTGGTGTTAGTAGGTTTGAATTTCTTTCTGAATTTCTTTCCCTTATAAGCATCTTTGTTCTTCTGAGGTTTTGATTTATTAAACACAGGTTTGTTTAGATCAGAACTTGTGTGTTTAATATCATTTAAATGACCAAATTTGAAATAAGTATATAGAGGAGAATACTTTATGATCATTTTATCAACAGGTTTTGGATTTAAATCCTTCCCAGAAGAAGATTCATATCCAATACCCTTCCTGTTGTTTCTGCTTACGCCATAGATCATTGAAGCCATCTTGCTTCTGTCTAGGTCTTGTCGCTACTGCGAAAATCGGCGCCGGCTGAACAGAAGAGTCGCCACCGTGCGTTATTATCCCACGGGAGGGAAAGGAAACGCTCAGAGTAAACCTCGCACAACACGGGAAAGGTATGGTCATCGCAACCAAAACCTGGGTTCGGGAGTCGGTTACGCAAGGGGAAGGTATTAGCACCCCTCACGTCCGTCGTACTCGACGGGATCCACGCTTGTTTTCGGGTATGGATCGTTATTCTATCTAAACTATAGGTCAAGGGTTAAAAAGAAAATAAAATGAAAATAAAAATGACTCGGCAAAGTGTCGCACTTTATGCCTACGTATTCCCGCCTGGAACGAGAAATCAGAGTCAACGTAGTTCGCCTACCTACGGGAAAGGAGGGGAAGGTTGCTCGCTAGGATATCGCATCTTATGCCTACGTACTTTCATACAGCATGAAAGATCAGAGCAAACGTAGTTCGGGCCACGGAAGACACAAGTCTGTCTTGGTTGGTTTTATTCCTTCTGAAAAAGGTTTTTCTGATTAACAGTCCCAGCGGATAAAAATGACGTCTTGATGAGTTCACGTTCTTTTACGAAAGAAGTGTCTTTTATTGTGTTTGAAATCTTTATATGTTTTTCTGTTCGTTTTGAGGAAGAAGAGACAGAACTCTAAGCTACGGTTGCGAAGGGAATCAAACTAACCTAATGTTATCATGCATGGGTTAAGACTTAGTGTCTATCATGTTCCTCTCTTGCACAGAGAGAAACAGAGATCCTAAGGGAATAGACGGAAACAGAAACAATATCAGATATATATAGTAATACGGTAAAATGCATGAATGCAACAATACAAGCGAGGCAAGGGAGTCCCACTCAACCTCAAACCTAGAAAACAATAGGCAAAAGTGAACAGACTTCACTTTCAACCCAACATGGTAAACAGCAAACAATACAGTCCAGAAAACCAATCAATACATCAGCAATGAAATACAACAAGAAAAATAAACAGCTTCAGCAGCTCTACATCAACCTCTGGCTTCAAGTAATCTCCAATCAGTTACAGGCTTCAACAGGCATCACTCTCCATCTTCATGGCCTTCAGGCAATGGCTTTGATCATCAGTCTTCCATCTGCAATGGCTTTTCTTCAAGCTCAAACCTCCAGGATGAGGGATCAGTTATCAGAGTGAATTGGGTGTTAAGCAATCAGTTGACTACCAAGGGTGGTGAACAGACTGCTTCTAACACAAAAGACATTTTCTCTCAAGAGTTCTATCTCTTAGACACTATCACCAAGCCTTCCAAAGGAAGGGGGTGAGTGTCTTAGAGAGACTCTGAATCACAGAGAAGAATGGATGCAGACAAGGCAATCCATGTTTGAAACAAACTTTCTAACCTAGAGCTCTGCCTAGCTCCTAAACCCTAGTCTCCTCAGCATCTGCTAGCAGGAATCTTCTCTTCAACTCTGGAAGTTGAACTTCAATCTCTGGATCTCCAATGGCTTCCATCATCTCAAGTCTTCAGCTTCCCCAAGTCTCCAGACAAACCCAATACCCAAACAAGCAAGCAACAATCCCCAGAGGGCACACCACACCAGTCAATCAGATATACAGTAGGATAATAGCAGTAGGGGAATCCTGACTTTTTCTAAGGGATCTAATAACTACCCATAGCCCCTATAGTCCCATAACTAAACTAGTCAAACCCTGAGTCCTAAGGGAAAAGAATCAAATCTCCTAAGTCATCACCTAAAAACCCTAATTTGTTCATGTTGTTCAGACCTACACTAAGCACCTAAATTTAATTTCTAAAAATGGGAACTAAATTGTTTCTACAAGTTCAATGTCTAATCTAAACAACCTAAAAAGAATGAACAAAAAAAATGAAAGTATCTAATAGAACAAAAATTAATAAAATCAAGTATGAAATGAAACTATTTAAAATGTCATTTATTTGGAAAATATGGGAAAAATATCAAATAAAAAATAAAATGCAATTTTTATTTTTTATAATTTTCTAGACATCCTAAAGAAAATAATGCAAAAAGAATGAATTAAAAATGATTATTTAGCTATTTATTATGAATTTTAGAAGATGCATAAAAAATTAATGAAATTAAAATAAAAAAAAGAATGAAATAAAATGGAGGGGGTTTGAATAGCAGGGAAATCACGTTCAAAGCAATGGGCCTATTAAAATGGGGGGTGTGGATAGCGCTCTGAGCCCAACCCCCCAATTAATGAAACGCAGCGTTTGGTCTCTTTTGAAGTTTCCCACCAAAACTCAGATTGAATGAGGGCCGTTCGATCCCTGGTCAAGTCAATATTCCCTCCAGATCCAAGGGCGCGTGGTTCATCTTCTTCCTCCCTTTGCCTAGGGTTTCAGTACCCTCTTCCATGCATGAGAATTCCACTCAATCTTTCTCCATGATTTCTCGATGAAAACACAAAATTTCAAGCCCTAAAATATTCTATGAAACTCCAGTAATCCATGCCTAGTTTTAGTTTTCCCTAACTCTCCTCACACACTCCAAACAGAGAGCTCGAACCTCAGAACACACCATGCTTGCCTGAGATCAAAGGTGCCAGAACTCAAACCTAATGATCAACAGATGTTCTACATGCTTGCCTCATTATTCTATGCCTCAACATATTGATTGTAACTCAACATAAAGCTTGTTATCGAAGCCAACAGAAATGGTAACCTGTTTTTGATCTCCATGAATCTATCCCTAAACCTCAAGAAATGATCCTCTAGGGTTTCTAAACAATATTATCTTAGCCACATGATCTCTAATAGCCAGAACAGTGAGATTCGAAGAAATGTACATACCTTGCACTTGATAATGGTGATGGTAGCTAGACCTCAATCCAACCCTTGATACTTGCTGAAAACACTCTCCAATGGATGAATATGCTTCTGTTTGCAGTGATTTATGCTGAAAACTTGTGAATTATGCTATTCCATCCTTCATGCAAGTTGGAATGATGAAGTGGATATGTATGATCCTTGCTCAATTCAGCCACTTATTGGTGTGAATCCTAGGGTTTGGATGATGATGATGATGATTCAATTCAAAGATGTGAGAAATTTGGGAGATTTGTGAGAGTTTGAGGATCTTGTGCAAGAATAAGAAAGTGGATGAAAATGGAGATTTTTGCCAAATGAGAGCACCAACCCTTGCATGATTCAGCTTGCATGAATATATAGGTGATATAGGAACCTCCTAGAAACTTGGAGAAGTTTCCCTTGTGCAAAATTCCCTTGAATGTTGATTATGTTTCTTATATTGCAAGCAACCATGGATAACTCCCAAATCTTGAACTAGACTCAAAATTCCACTTTAGCCAATGTTCTTAGAAGGCCTTTTCCATTCAAAATGACCTATAATTTTGCATCATTTGGCCAAGATATGAAAAATACCATTTTTTAAGCCATTTTCCTTCATTAAATTCACCAATTTTGAAACCTTGTGCCATGGACATTTCCAATCTCTCATGGTCGCTTTTCTAGACTCAAAATGTCATTTGGAGCAAGTTTGATGTTGTAAGTTTTTCCATTTGAAGCTTCCTTGTATGAGTTTTGGGCATAGGTTAAAATGACCTGTAATTCACAAATGACCAAAATACCCTTTGCTTGCCAAGACCATAAGTTGAGCTCCACACATCATATGAGGGCATACTATACCATTTTAGAAAGCTAAGACAATGAGGAACAATTCTTATGTTGACCAGAAATTCATTTGAAATCTCCTTGAGGGGTAAAACTAGCTTGGAAGTCAAGCCACTTTCACAGACAAAATTTCAGATACCTCAGATGACCTGTAACTTGCAAGGACCATAACTTGAGTTCTATAAATCTCCTTGATGTCTTCCACCACTAAAATTAAAGGTCTTGAGATCCTCTACAAGTTCCATGTTGGCCAAGGATCCATTTGAAGCTTGCATTTTGACTTATCTTGCTTGGAAATTTGACCTAAACTAGGGGATTTTACATAGAAACCCTAATTTAGAAACTCCTCTTCTCCTTGATTTCTCCTGATTTCTTCTTGGTCTATTACCATATCCTTCTCCACATGTCAAATGATGAACCCCACATCTCTCCAATAGCCTTGAATACCCTTTATATCAGTCAATTGACCTAGGGTTGACCTAGGGTTGACCCAGATGAAACCCTAGTTGACTGTCTTCAGCTGCAATTCTTGTGATCACATCAGCAACTTTTTTCCTTCTCCAAATGACTTTCTAAGTCCTCCAAGATGTCTAGATACCCTCCATGCCTTCAACTTACAGCTCACAACCCTCTTATTGACCCTCAGATACCCTCAGCTAGGAGATGGACTCAAGGCTTGATCTGCTGAACTCTCTGCTTTCAAATTCTTTCTTGATGACTTGAATGAGATGGAATTAAGATAATAACCTCTTGATAGGCCTCTAGAGATGAGAATAATGGTTGGTCCCCTATTGAATGACTTGCTATGCTTATGCTATGCAGATGATTAGACTATGTACATGACTCTATATGCAAATGCTAATGACATTGAAACATAAACCAAGTGAATAAGGTTGGGCAAATTTTAGGGTGCAACAGCTGCCCCTATTCAAGCGGCTTGGACCCGATTGGGTGAAGAGCAAACGGCCTTCAAACATTCGAGGTACGAGACGGTTGAATACTAGGAACCCAGAAATTTGCCAACCGCAGAAATAAACTGCGCCACTGCTTGGGGAACGACATTCATCAGCTGAATTTAACTGTTACGGCAACCCACTGATCTCGTGCGACCGTGCTGGGGATTCTTCTCATCATCCTGAAAAAGATTGAATCATCGGAAACTTCGTCCTTTGCTTGTCCACGTCAGGACTCTATCTGCTGTCAACTCGGAAAAAAACTTCAACAACTTTGCTGGGGACGGCTCGTCTGCCTTCTCGTCAAAGATAAATCGTCCACGTTAGGAATAAACTCTTCCACATTAGGAGTAACACCTATCCACGTTAGGAATAACATCGTCCACGTTAGGAGTAACACCTGTCCACGTTAGGAATCATCTCTTCTGTATCTGTCCACGTCAGGACTAAACCTTTCATCTTTCCACGTCAGGAAGCAATCTTCTTTCCACATAAGGAGAACTATATCAATCTGTCCACGTAAGGACTCCAATACCACTTGACATGTCCGCGTCAGGACTCAACTTTCCACGTAAGGAGTACATCATTCTTCCACGTCAGGAATCAACTTTTCTTGAATCTGTCCACGTAAGGACCCCAATTTTTCCATGTAAGGAATAAATCTTCTTTTGAGTCTGTTCGCGTAAGGACTAAACTCTTCCACGTTAGGAATGCACTCTTTCTCTGCCCCCGTAAGGACTCCAATCTTTCCACGTAAGGAGTCACCATTTTCTTTCCGCGTCAGGAATCATCATTTTCTTTCCACGTCAGGAATCATTCTTGATGTGTCCGCGTAAGGACTCAATCTTTCCACGTAAGGAATAAACTCGTCTTTCCAGGTAAGGAATCATTTTTCTTCCACGTAAGGAATCCGCTTCTGATATGTCCGCGTGAGGACTCAAATCTTTCCCTCGTTAGGAATCTCCATCTCTTTTCCACGTAAGGAATCTCATCTTTCCACGTCAGGAATAAGCTTTCATCTTTCCACGTCAGGAATTGAAACCTCTTTTTCCATGCAGGGAATGGACTTGTCCACGTCAGGACCCCTTTTTCGTCTTGATTCGTCCACGTCCGGACTCAGGCACCCTCGACCCGCTGGGGAAATAAGACTTGTCCACGTAAGGACTCACGCCCTTGTCTGATCTGTCCACGTCAGGACCCATGATTTGCCAACGCAAAGAAAGATAACTGCTGAGAGGAACTGGTCCACGTCAGGGCACCAACACGAAGAGTAATCACTTTTGTCAACGTCACGACTTCCCATTTCACCAATTTCGAGAACCCGAATCTGCCCCCGTTAGGACTGACACACTTCACTAATCCGGGGAAATAAACCTGTCCACGTTAGGACGCCCAATTCTGAAGAAATCCCGTCAATATAGGAATAAATTGTCCACGTCAGGACTTAGTTCTCCATTGATCCCCACCCACGAACTTCTTAGCACCGACGTGACAGCGACTTTGGGGCGGACTCTACTGGGGATATCTGGAAACCAAACTACCGGATGCCTGCTCTGGTAACCGGAGGCAACTTCTGAAATTCTGATTCATGAAACCCTTTTGATGACAAATAACTCTGCTTGGAAATAAAGAGAACCTTATCCTGATAACTCTGTGGGGAATACGGCCGAAACTGACATTATCATTGGATGTCCCATGCCGAGATCTTGAATGTTTGGTAGTTCCTTTGAGCAAGAGTTCTCTCCACCTGAACTGCCAGAGTACAGAAACTGCTTCAGCAAAATAAATGCTGAAGATAATGCCGACTCCGCCGGGAATAGCTGGATGCTACAGAATTATTCCAGCAAAATAAATGCTGGAAGGGTGAAGTCAACCCTGCTGGGAAGTTGGGAGTTCGAACCAAACACCCTGTTGAGGTAACCCCCTGCTGGGGAATATAACTTTGCTGAAGAACAGCAGGTATGCCAAGTATGATTGGACTTCTCTGCTGGAGAGTGACCTGATATGACAGGACCCACCACCAACTCTGCTGGGGAGAGTCTTGATCTCCGGGTCCCACTGGGAGGAAAGAACGTTTGCTGAAAGGAGAGGACTCCGCTGGGGGATGGGATGATTCTGCGGGGAAAAATAACTGACTCCACTGGGGAAGAGTAAATGACCTTACGGGGAAAGGGAAACCGCCTGAATACAGCTCACCAATTCGGAAATATTAATCTTCTGGGGCTGAACCATCCTGCTTGAGATAAGGAATCCTTCTGGGGGACACCACACTGCCTGCATACAGCCTACAACCTTTGAATCGTCAATTCCGTAGAGGATGAACGACTTTGCTGGATAATCCTTTTGTACAAGCTACGACTAGCTGGAGAGTTCTACCCTTCTTCAGGAAGAAACTGCATGACCTGCGCGAGGGCTGAGTCTTTAGTTATTGCAATCTTTTGATCATCTTCCTCGTACGGTTATGCAACCTGCAACAACACAAACAAGACAAGACAAGCCTATACAACCAAATCAACTCAGGTTAGTGACGTTATTTTTAGTTAATTCAAAGCTTTAGCAACTGTTGGCAAGGGCCAGCGGCGTTATACTCATGCTAGTTTCATCAAACTTAGGCGTTAATCATGCACAAAACAGTAAAGAACAGTGTTAAGTACTGAATAACGTATTTTATTGATTTGGCCCCTGAACGGGCGGAGTTTTGTACACGGGATGTAACTCCTGAAATGAGGAAGCTACACAAAGCAAATATACACATACACGAATACGCACAAGAAGCATAGATATTGACAACTTAAATTTGTACACATGTCGGCAACGGGATGCAGATGAACACCACGAACTGATCCTCCTATGACTCATCTGACTCTAACACTTTCCCGGTATCCCCACTTCTGAAAAGATTATTTCCGGTAACTGGCTCCTCAAATGTATTCTCCCGCATTGATGCTCATTGCAACTATCAAATTCGGACCGCAGTCATTTGCTTTTCAAATCCCTAACTTTTGCGTGAACCGCCCTTTACGGGTTTTCAGTTCACCGGGATACCCTTTTTTGCCAAAGCCGCCCAGTGTAGGTTTTCGACTTCGCGGGTGTACATTTTTTCAATCTTATCCCTAACTTTTGCCCGAACCTTTCATTCTGTTTTTGGTTCGCCAGGATGCCCCATTTTTGCCTGGACTCTCTTTTTCTGTCCAGCGGGTCTATTTTAAGCAAAGTATTTTTTAACTGCGTCCGAATTCACAGGTGACGTGAACTCTTCCCCGTCCATGGTGGACAACAACAACGCTCCTCCTGAGAAGACTTTACTAACAACGTATGGCCCTTCGTAGTTGGGGGTCCACTTGCCCCTGTGATCTGCTTGCGGCGGGAGAATCCTTTTCAGCACAAGGTCGCCCGTCTGAAAGCTTCGCGGATGTATCTTCTTGTCGTACGCTTTCTTCATTCGGCTCTGGTACAAACGACCGTATGTTAGAGAAGCTAGCCTCTTCTCATCCATTAAGCTCAGTTGGTTCAATCTGTTTCTTACCCATTCTGCCTCGTCTAGCTGAACGTCTCGCAACACCCTCAGAGAAGGGATCTCAACTTCCAATGGTAATACTGCTTCCATTCCGTATACCAACGAGAACGGGGTTGCCCCGGTTGATGTGCGTACCGTCGTACGATAACCGTGCAAAGCGAAAGGTAGCATTTCATGCCAATCCTTATAGGTTACCACCATTTTCTGAACAATTTTCTTGATATTCTTATTGGCCGCCTCAACGGCGCCATTCATCTTGGGTCGGTAAGGGGAGGAGTTGTGATGTTCAATCTTGAAGTTCTGACAGAGTTCCTTCATCATTTTGTTGTTCAGGTTTGAACCGTTGTCCGTGATTATCCGCTCGGGGATCCCATATCGGCAAATGATATCTCTTTTGATGAATCTGGCCACCACTTGCTTCGTTACATTCGCGTAAGACGCCGCTTCCACCCACTTGGTGAAATAATCGATTGCTACTAGAATGAACCGGTGCCCATTAGAAGCTGTCGGCTCGATCTTTCCAATCATATCGATTCCCCACATCGAGAATGGCCATGGCGATGACATCACATTCAGAGGACTCGGAGGCACATGGATCTTATCAGCATAGATTTGGCACTTGTGGCACTTCCTCGCA
Organism: Lathyrus sativus; assembly: GCA_963859935.3. Classification (NCBI taxonomy): domain Eukaryota; kingdom Viridiplantae; phylum Streptophyta; class Magnoliopsida; order Fabales; family Fabaceae; genus Lathyrus; species Lathyrus sativus. The sequence continues at coordinate 287,650,761 of OZ012740.1, forward strand.
AACTTGAAACAATCAGTTTCCATAGTCAGCCAAAAATAACCTGCCCGCAGCAGCTTTCTCGTCATAGCATGCCCCCCAGCATGCGTGCCAAATGTACCTTCGTGAATTTCCTCCATGAGAAGCTTTGCCTCTTTCTCGTCTACACAACGCAACAACACCAAATCGTGGTTTCTTCTGTATAAGACGCCATCCGGATTCAAGTAGAAATTGCCCGCTAATCTCCTGAGAGTCTTCTGATCTTGACTGGATGCCCCAACCGGATACTCTTTATTCTTCAGGAAATTAAGGATATCAAAATACCATGGTTTGCCATCAGATGCTTCATCAATAGCAAATACATAAGCTGGCCTGTCTAGCCGAGAGATAATGATTCGGGGAGCTTCGTTCCAGAAGTTGACCTTGTACATGGAAGACAAAGTGGCAAGGGCGTCAGCCATTTGATTTTCTGCCCGCGGTACGTAATGCAATTCAACTTTGTCAAAGAAAGGCAACAATCTCCTTGCATAGTTCATGTAATGTATCAAATTGGGCTGCCGGGTCTCCCATTCCCCTTTTATCTGATTCACTACCAGAGCTGAGTCTCCGTATACGTCTAGATGTTTGATTCGCAAATCAATGGCTTCTTCAAGCCCCATTATACAAGCTTCGTATTCGGCCTCATTATTGGTAACTGCAAAGGTCAATCGGGCAGTGAACGGGATGTGCGACCCGTGTGGAGTACTGATGATTGCCCCTATTCCGCTACCGTAAGCGTTCACAGCTCCGTCAAATATCATCTTCCATTTGGAACCCAATTCTGGTCCTTCATCTGGCAACGGCTCTTCACAATCTTTCATCTTTAGGTGCATGATATCCTCGTCAGGAAAATCAAACCTCATCGATTGGTACTCTTCAATAGGCTGCTCCGCCAGATACTCAGACAGCACACTCCCCTTTATAGCCTTTTGCGAGACGTATTGAATATCATATTCAGTCAAGACCATCTGCCACCGGGCAATTCTCCCTGACAACGCCTGCTTTTCAAATACATATTTGATAGGATCCATCTTCGAGATGAGCATGGTTGTATGATTCAGCATGTACTGCCTCAAACGCTTGGCGGCCCAGGCTAGCGCGCAATAAGTTTTCTCCAGCATTGAATACCGAGATTCGCAGTCTGTAAATTTCTTACTCAAGTAATAGATCGCATGCTCTTTTCTTCCCGTCTCGTCGTGTTGACCGAGAACACAACCCATGCTTCCCTCAAGAACTGTCAAATACATTATCAAGGGTCTACCTGCCACTGGGGGTATCAAAATGGGAGGCTCCTGCAAATACTGCTTTATTTTATCGAACGCCTTTTGACAATTTTCGTTCCACGTTACAGCTTGATCTTTCTTCAACAGCTTGAATAATGGTTCGCACGTGGCAGTTAGGTGAGATATGAACCGGGCGATGTAGTTCAACCTCCCTAAAAATCCGCGTACCTCTTTCTCTGTTTTAGGCGTCGGCATTTCTTGAATTGCTTTTATTTTAGCAGGATCGACCTCTATTCCTCTTTCGCTTACGATAAACCCCAGGAGCTTGCCCGATCTCACCCCGAAGGTGCATTTATTAGGGTTCAGCCTCAGCCTGAACTTCCTAAGCCTTTTAAATAGCTTTAGCAGATTCACCAGATGCTCTTCCTCCGTCTGGGATTTGGCAATCATATCGTCAACGTAAACTTCGATCTCTTTATGCATCATGTCATGGAAAAGAGTCGTCATCGCACGCTGATATGTTGCCCCAGCATTTTTCAAACCGAAGGGCATCACTTTGTAACAAAATGTTCCCCAAGGCGTTATGAAAGTAGTCTTCTCCATATCCTCTGGCGCCATTTTAATCTGATTATAGCCTGAAAAGCCATCCATGAAGGAGAATACGGAGTACTTAGCAGTATTATCAACTAACACGTCAATGTGAGGAAGTGGAAAATCGTCTTTTGGGCTTGCTTTGTTCAAATCTCGATAATCCACGCACATCCGAACCTTGCCATCTTTCTTTGGCACTGGTACGATGTTGGCAACCCATGAAGGATACTTCGTCACAGCCAGGAAACCAGCGTCCCACTGTTTCTGAACTTCCTCTTTGATCTTCATTGCCATATCTGGTCGAGTTCTGCGAAGCTTTTGCTTGACCGGCGGGCAATCTTCTTTCAGTGGCAGGCGATGCACAACCACATCTGTATCGAGCCCTGGCATATCTTCATACGACCAAGCGAATACATCACTATACTCTTGGAGCATTTCAACCAGTCTTCGCTTGATATCACCCTGCAGTGCGGCCCCGATACGAATATTCTTCTCAACCCCTTCCGACCCCAAATTGATAATTTCGATGACCTCGTCGTGAGGCAGAATGGCTCTTTCCTCTTGCTTTACTAACCAAGACAGTTCTTCAGGAACGTCGCTATCTTCGACAACCTCTTCTTCGGCCTGAAACACCGGGTGCTCAAAGTCGGGACGAGTCATAGGTGGTTCAAGGATGTCATCTGAAAATGTTATCCTGCAAAAGGAATGGTTAAGTGCTTCAAAATGCGTATAAAGCGAATAACCACGTTGCCATTTTATTGAAAAATATAAAACAAGAAAGACAGGGATTACAGTATTTGCGCATGAAAAAAACGCCATTTATTTAATGATTAACACACAATGTTTATAACAACACAGCCCTAAGCAAATCCTGATGCCCCGGGCAAGACATCAGATTATTCAACAATTAATAAAGCAAAGCATTACTGTTTAAAAGTCACAGGAACAAGCTCCTGAATAGACCAGTTGCACAGTCCTTGTCCTGGCGTGCTTGGCTGAATCCAGGCATCCATATCACAGTCACTGTCTCCTTCATCAGACTCTGAAGCAGCATTGACAGTTTCGTGACATACTCCACTGGCAGAGATGGTGATTGGCCTTCTGAAACGGGGTGCCCCCACGGCAGGAGTTGATGACGACGGTTGGTACCCCAGCCCGAACCGGTCCATCTTCACAGGAATGTCCAGCACTTTGCCCCAGCCCTTTGCTTCTCCTGTTTCCACTAGAGCTTGAGCTTCCTTATACGATGAGACAGCTATCTCTGGCACTTTGCTCGGCCCGGGACCTTTGTCCTTGATGCGCAAACCTTCGAATGCCTGACATGGTGTTTCGTGGATCTCTCCGTCGACTTCCACATATTTAAATGAAGATAGATGGCTGACCAGGATGTCCTCCTCTCCGCATACGGTGACTACGCTGTCTCCGACCATATATTTCAACTTTTGATGTAGGGTAGACGTGACTGCCCCCGCCCCATGAATCCAAGGTCTTCCAAGCAGGCAGCTGTACGCAGGCTGTATATCCATGATATAAAACTCAGTTGCAAACACTTCCGGCCCCACTTGCAGAGGCAAAGTGATCGATCCAAAGACTGTTCTCCGCGTGCCGTCAAACGCTTTGACTACCAAATCACTGGGTGTGCACAAGATTCCTCTAACATCCAACTTCATCATCGCCTTCTTGGGTAACACATTCAAAGATGACCCGGTGTCAACCAAGACGTGCGACATTACTGATCCTCTACACTCAACAGATACGTGTAATGCCATATTGTGATCTCTCCCTTTCGGAGTCAAGTCAAAATCGGTAAAGCCCAAGCTGTGGCCTGCATTCACATGTGCCAATACTCCTTCTAGCTGATTTACGGAGACGTCTTGGGGTACAAAAGAGGTGTCCAGGACTTTCAGCAAAGCATTTTTGTGAGCTTCCGAACACAACAACAATGATAGGATAGATATCTTGGACGGTGTCTGCTGCAGATGCTCCACAATCTTATAATCACTTTTTCGAATCAAGCGCATGAACTCTTCTACATCCTTCGATGCTGCTTCTTTTTCACTTGCTTGCACCGGAACATTTTCAACTGCTTTCCCTTTTCCTTTCGCTAGTCTCTCGGCCTCCACTTCGGGGGATATAAAGATCCTACCACTCCTCGTCATACCTCCCGAACCAACAACATTATCCACAGTCTCGGCTGGCTGCTTATTAACATCAATTTTTATCCCGTCACAATATACTTCCAACCCGTATGACCATGGGACTGCTTTCGTGCTTTCGTACGGGATCGGCCCGGCTTTAGTTATGGTGATCGGTGGTCGCTGAGCTGGCGCTGCAATAGTGATCGTCTTCCGAGGAATTGTTACCGTGGCCACATCCCTCTGATTATCCGCTACTGCCCCTGCAGGCTCTTCAGTTGCCGCTTGGTCAAACTGCAATATGCCCTCATCAATTAAAGCCTGAATGCCTTTCTTCAAATCCTTACACCCCCCCGCTAGGGTCCAACAGTCTAAGCAATACTCGTTACATCCTGGGTAAACACCTCCTTGTAACAGTCGGCTCTTTATCTCGCTCAGCGGCGTCTTCAAATCATCGACATTCATAATCAGATTCAACCCTTCCTCAGCCAGAACGGCGTTGGCCCCATGATTAGGCATGGGTTTCTGCACAATATTCGGACCTGCCGTTCCGAAATTGATAGTCTTATTGTCCAAAAGATCCTGCACAACGTGCTTAAAAGCATGGCTACCTTCTATATCGTGGCCCGGAGCCCCAGAATGAAACTCGCAGTGCCTGCTTGCATCGTAGCCAAACGGGGGAGCTCCCGTTATTGGTGCCAGAGTTCTTTTCTCTACCAGATTCAATCCCAACAATGTCTGCAATAAATCGGCATAGGTTGAGGGAGGCTTCTCAAACACTCTTCTCGGTTTACTACCCTGGAATCTTCGCTGAGCTTGCTGTGCCCCCTGCTGAGGCTGCTGCTGCTGTTGCATTGGTTGCTGCTGAACTGGTTGTTGTTGCTGGAGTGGTTGTTGCTGATAGGGAATAGTAACACTCGCCACCTGCTGCGGCTGACGATATTGACCTCGTCCCCTGCCTCGGCCCCGGCCTCGGCCTCCAAATACTGCGCTTGCCTCGCCCTGACGGCGCCCACCATAAGCTTTCCTATTACTGCCAGATGCAGTTGATTCCTCGACTTGGAACTTTCCTTGCTTAATGTTACGTTCAATCTTTTCTCCCATTAGAATCAGGTCTGAAAAACTGGCCAGAGACGTATGAAACAGCATGTCATGGAACAACCCTGTGAATGTGCCGACAAACATGTCATTCATTTCCTTATCTTCCACCGGGGGACGGACCCTGGCAGCCATATCGCGCCACCTTTGCGCATACTCTTTAAAACTCTCCCCCTTCTTTTGCGACAGCCCGGCCAACTGGACCCGATTGGGTGCCAAGTCGCTGTTATACTTGTAATGGGCTACAAATGCCTCTGCTAATTGCTTCCATGTCTTGACGTCAGTTGGCTCCAACCCCATGTACCATTCTAGGGAAGGGCCCGACAGACTATCCTGAAAGAAATGCATTAGCATTCTTTCATCAGTTGAGTATGCAGACATCTTTCTGTAATAAGCTCGTACATGCACTTTTGGACACGTGTCTCCTTTATACTTATCGAACGCAGGAGCTTTGAATTTAATTGGCACCCTCAAACCAGGTACCAAGCCCATTGTTGCCATGTCCAATCCCACAGCACTTTGGTTTAGGACTCCCCTCATCTGCTCTTCCAGCATTCTGATCTTCTGGGAATCATCCATCGGCCCTTCGAAACCTCCTCCAGAGAAGGCGTCCTCTTGCTGATCTTCTTGCCACATACCATTTCCAGCCCCATACCCATCATATCCATTATTACGTCCGGCTCTTATCTGATTCATCCCCGGACCTCGGCCCCTGTTGCCGTACCCTTGAACACCTCCAGCAGGACCAAAAGCCATAAATCCAGTACCGTTTCCGTTTCCAAAGCCTCCGTAACCCTGATTGGCCATACCATAACCATCTTGCCCAAAGCCTTGAGCATTAAAGCCATACTTCCCAGTGTTATCGAATCCCTGATCGTTGAATCCGAATCCAGTATTGACAAAGCCGTTGCCTCCTGGATTATCTCCCAAATTGACATCACCCAGCCCAACATTATGGACAGCAGTCTCATTTCCAACTCCGGCGTTACCATTTACAGCAGCGGTAGCGTTGTTGATATTAGCAGCAGGTGTATTGACTACAGGCGGAGCCACTGGCGTGGGAGTGCCGTCTCCATGAACAGTATCGACCCGTACAGACTGATGATCTTCATTACCATGACCAGCGTTTCGGGCCAACAGAGGCTGGACCATGGCCTGCAAATTCTCCTGCCCTTTTGCTATAGCTTCCATGGTCTGCATGAAGAGAGCGAGCTTCTCGCGCACATCTTGCATCTCGTTCTGCATTTGGTCCATGATTTTTCGACAATTGGAGCGGGTAGAATAGCGGTGCGGATGTTGATCTGCAATCCTGTTAAGTACCTGTTAAAAGCAGGAAATAAGACACTATTCAAAGATTACCGGTAATGCAATATGAATGCAATGCAATGTGTCTGTGCATTAGGGAAGCTCATTCCCCCAGTTCTAGTGTGAAGGTGCCAGTGCGGTGATAGTGCTGACAATAGGAATATCGGAGCTGAATCATAGAAAGCCTCATATATTGCAGGGAAAATCAATAAGCCGAGAGTACAATATCACTGAGAGTACCATAAGAAGGCATGACCTCAACCAACAATCCTGGTGATGGTCAGCACTATGCAAATAAAACATACAAGTTACTATATGAAATGATCAAATCCTCCCAAAAGTCTGGTACTCTTCTATCAACTTCTTGGTCTCCGGATGGCTTGGTCGATCAAGCAGCCCTTCAACAAGCTGGTTTCTCCTCTTAAGGACACGGCGTACGTCTTCAGCAGTTTCTTCCCATGTTGCTTCTCCGAAGCAATCCTCTAGCTTTCGTTTCTGAGACACCGCTTCATCTCTGGATTTGATTGCCTTGTTCAGTGCATGCTGGACACTATACCGGGTCATCACTTCTTCCTCACACTTCTTGATGCTAGACTTCAACTTCTCTTCGAGGTCGGAGATTTGCTGCTTCAGCTTATCTTCCCTCTTCTTATTATTGGTGAGTGTAGCATTCCAGGTCTTATTGCAAGAAGAGATCTCTCGGTGAGCGATGTCAAGTGCTTTCTTTTTGGATTCCAGCATGTCATGGGAGCTTCTGAACTCTTGCCCCAGACGTTCGCGCTTCTTCTTCTCCTCAGTCAACTCATCCCCTAACCTGTTTAACAGCTCGATCTGTTGTTGGAAAGCATATACGGCCTTGTTTTTCTCACTGCGTACTTGAGCTAGCTCTTGCTCTAACCCTTCGTTGATCTTCATCAAGGCTTCTTTTTCTTTCACAACTTGCTCGTAGGCTTCCCGAGAAACAGTAGTTGGCTCCGCTACCGGAATAGGAACAAGGATTGGTACATCTGGAAACGGCATCCTCAACTGACGGGCTCTCTCCTGAATCCAAACTCTATAAGGTGCATAGGCCTGACAATCATTCTTTCCTAACAACGGCTTCCCTTTGCGGTTAATACGCGTCCAGGCATGTTGCAACTTGGCTAATAACTCCCCCTTCAAATCACCTGTGAAGTACAGAGATTCCTGTACTTCTTCCTCCTGAGGCGGGTTCTTCAGCGCATATCCGAACTGACGGACCAACAGCGATGGGTTGTAGTTGATACACCCTTTTCTTCCAATCAGCGGGACATTAGGGTAACCAGAACAACTGAAGATAAGCTCGGATCCCAGCAGATCTCTATCAAACCACTCCATATCTTCCGACGATAGCCTCATCAGGCGCTCCGGCCAACCAACCGGGACTGTAGTCTCTGCAACAGATCCTCTCTTAGGAAGGTGACTCTCAAACCACATACTCAACAAGGGTACACACAGATGAACATTCTTCCCTCTTCCCTTCTCATTCTTGTAATGCAGTGAGTGGTAGAGATCTCCGAGTAAGGTAGGTACAGGATTACCAGCGGCAAACAAGCAGAAGGCGTCGAAGTCCACAAAATCCGGTATATGGGGGAACAGTACTATGCCATAAATGCACAAGGCCAACACAGCATTGAAAGCAACCCAGCACCCGCTCTTGGCATACTCTTGGGCTTTACCAACTAAGAATTGGAGTGAGAAGCCTGGAACTCCACGGGAAACAGTAGTCAATAGTTCAGAAGCATCAACATGCAAGGCTTTTGCCAAATCCTCCGGCTTAGGCTTGGCGTCATAATGAATGAATGGAACCTGGTTCTGCACGGGCAGCTCAACATACTCAGCGTATTCCTCCAGGGTAGGTCCCATAATAAAGTCAGAGAACGTGAAGCACCTCAAAGCAGGGTCGTAGAATTGCATCAGAGCATACAACCCATCCAACTCTTCCTCTGTAGGTTTACACACCAATCTCAGTAGTCTACCATAGCTCATCCGGAAGCTCCTACGAACACCCTCATCAGCAAGAGAGATCAACCCAAGTAGAGGAACAATATCAGGCGTAGGCAATTTGTAAGCAACCGTTCTCCTTAAGCTAGTCATGATCAAACACTCAGAAGTCTGGGCACTAGAACTAGGGAAATGTAGATACACCTGCAGCACAGACACACGTTAGTGAAATGCAAATGGTAATGGATATGCAGTGATGCAATGCAAGTGACATGCAACAGGGACCAAAGCTGTAGCTGAATAGCCTGAATCCAATCAAGAAAGGTCTCAGATAGACCATCCAGAAGTCCTCAAGCCCTGGTCTCAGATATACCTCAAACAAAACTCCAATATTGGTCTCTGATAGACCCCATAATCATAACCTGAATGGTCTCTGGCAGACCTCAGACCATATCCCCCACTGGTCTCTGACAGACCTCAGAACACATCTCCAAATAGTCTCTGACAGACCTCGGAACACACCAACTGGTTTCTGACAGACCTTAGAACCCTCCATAAATACCCAGGATCCTGATCAAGAAACAAACTGGTGGTCTGAAGGTCTAGTTACCTGCATAACCCTGAATCCCCTCACAGGTGGATGGCCCTATAACTGGCACAAGGTACGGCATCCTATGCGGTCGTCGGCGTCACAGACTTTCAGGGTTGATGATACGATTCCCAGAAGGAGTGGCATCATCAATCCCTGAAGAGGCCTCACTTAGCCAACTTCCAAATGATCGGTCCCCAGAGTCGACAATTCAACTAACCAGCAACCCACGCCAACCAAAGGAAGGGGCAGGAGGCCAACCAGAGGAACCTCGTCTGAGTGTAGATTTCATGGGACACCAAAGCAAGCAAAGCAAGCGGGCGCCCACTAATTTCTACTCTAATTCTAGGTGCACTCAAGCCCAGGTCCGGCTTATCTCTCAATACCAGAACCCCCCGTCACACCCCAGATACAGCAACAATAAGCAATATATAAAGCTGAAAATACAAGGTTAGAAATATAAAATAACTCCATACAAAATCCTCGACGGGAAAACAAGCGCTAGGATTGACTCGCTCAAAGGGACGTTGGATCCCAAATGCATAAGAACCATCGCAGTTCTTAGCAGCTAGGGGACGTTGGATCCCCAGCAGAGTCGCCAGCTGTCGCTACTGCGAAAATCGGCGCCGGCTGAACAGAAGAGTCGCCACCGTGCGTTATTTATCCCACGGGAGGGAAAGGAAACGCTCAGAGTAAACCTCGCACAACACGGGAAAGGTATGGTCATCGCAACCAAAACCTGGGTTCGGGAGTCGGTTACGCAAGGGGAAGGTATTAGCACCCCTCACGTCCGTCGTACTCGACGGGATCCACGCTTGTTTTCGGGTATGGATCGTTATTCTATCTAAACTATAGGTCAAGGGTTAAAAAGAAAATAAAATGAAAATAAAAATGACTCGGCAAAGTGTCGCACTTTATGCCTACGTATTCCCGCCTGGAACGAGAAATCAGAGTCAACGTAGTTCGCCTACCTACGGGAAAGGAGGGGAAGGTTGCTCGCTAGGATATCGCATCTTATGCCTACGTACTTTCATACAGCATGAAAGATCAGAGCAAACGTAGTTCGGGCCACGGAAGACACAAGTCTGTCTTGGTTGGTTTTATTCCTTCTGAAAAAGGTTTTTCTGATTAACAGTCCCAGCGGATAAAAATGACGTCTTGATGAGTTCACGTTCTTTTACGAAAGAAGTGTCTTTTATTGTGTTTGAAATCTTTATATGTTTTTCTGTTCGTTTTGAGGAAGAAGAGACAGAACTCTAAGCTACGGTTGCGAAGGGAATCAAACTAACCTAATGTTATCATGCATGGGTTAAGACTTAGTGTCTATCATGTTCCTCTCTTGCACAGAGAGAAACAGAGATCCTAAGGGAATAGACGGAAACAGAAACAATATCAGATATATATAGTAATACGGTAAAATGCATGAATGCAACAATACAAGCGAGGCAAGGGAGTCCCACTCAACCTAGAACCTAGAAAACAATAGGCAAAAGTGAACAGACTTCACTTTCAACCCAACATGGTAAACAGCAAACAATACAGTCCAGAAAACCAATCAATACATCGGCAATGAAATACAACAAGAAAAATAAACAGCTTCAGCAGCTCTACATCAACCTCTGGCTTCAAGTAATCTCCAATCAGTTACAGGCTTCAACAGGCATCACTCTCCATCTTCATGGCCTTCAGGCAATGGCTTTGATCATCAGTCTTCCATCTGCAATGGCTTTTCTTCAAGCTCAAACCTCCAGGATGAGGGATCAGTTATCAGAGTGAATTGGGTGTTAAGCAATCAGTTGACTACCAAGGGTGGTGAACAGACTGCTTCTAACACAAAAGACATTTTCTCTCAAGAGTTCTATCTCTTAGACACTATCACCAAGCCTTCCAAAGGAAGGGGGTGAGTGTCTTAGAGAGACTCTGAATCACAGAGAAGAATGGATGCAGACAAGGCAATCCATGTTTGAAACAAACTTTCTAACCTAGAGCTCTGCCTAGCTCCTAAACCCTAGTCTCCTCAGCATCTGCTAGCAGGAATCTTCTCTTCAACTCTGGAAGTTGAACTTCAATCTCTGGATCTCCAATGGCTTCCATCATCTCAAGTCTTCAGCTTCCCCAAGTCTCCAGACAAACCCAATACCCAAACAAGCAAGCAACAATCCCCAGAGGGCACACCACACCAGTCAATCAGATATACAGTAGGATAATAGCAGTAGGGGAATCCTGACTTTTTCTAAGGGATCTAATAACTACCCATAGCCCCTATAGTCCCATAACTAAACTAGTCAAACCCTGAGTCCTAAGGGAAAAGAATCAAATCTCCTAAGTCATCACCTAAAAACCCTAATTTGTTCATGTTGTTCAGACCTACACTAAGCACCTAAATTTAATTTCTAAAAATGGGAACTAAATTGTTTCTACAAGTTCAATGTCTAATCTAAACAACCTAAAAAGAATGAACAAAAAAAATGAAAGTATCTAATAGAACAAAAATTAATAAAATCAAGTATGAAATGAAACTATTTAAAATGTCATTTATTTGGAAAATATGGGAAAAATATCAAATAAAAAATAAAATGCAATTTTTATTTTTTATAATTTTCTAGACATCCTAAAGAAAATAATGCAAAAAGAATGAATTAAAAATGATTATTTAGCTATTTATTATGAATTTTAGAAGATGCATAAAAAATTAATGAAATTAAAATAAAAAAAAAGAATGAAATAAAATGGAGGGGGTTTGAATAGCAGGGAAATCACGTTCAAAGCAATGGGCCTATTAAAATGGGGGGTGTGGATAGCGCTCTGAGCCCAACCCCCCAATTAATGAAACGCAGCGTTTGGTCTCTTTTGAAGTTTCCCACCAAAACTCAGATTGAATGAGGGCCGTTCGATCCCTGGTCAAGTCAATATTCCCTCCAGATCCAAGGGCGCGTGGTTCATCTTCTTCCTCCCTTCGCCTAGGGTTTCAGTCCCCTCTTCCATGCATGAGAATTCCACTCAATCTTTCTCCATGATTTCTCGATGAAAACACAAAATTTCAAGCCCTAAAATATTCTATGAAACTCCAGTAATCCATGCCTAGTTTTAGTTTTCCCTAACTCTCCTCACACACTCCAAACAGAGAGCTCGAACCTCAGAACACACCATGCTTGCCTGAGATCAAAGGTGCCAGAACTCAAACCTAATGATCAACAGATGTTCTACATGCTTGCCTCATTATTCTATGCCTCAACATATTGATTGTAACTCAATATAAAGCTTGTTATCGAAGCCAACAGAAATGGTAACCTGTTTTTGATCTCCATGAATCTATCCCTAAACCTCAAGAAATGATCCTCTAGGGTTTCTAAACAATATTATCTTAGCCACATGATCTCTAATAGCCAGAACAGTGAGATTCGAAGAAATGTACATACCTTGCACTTGATAATGGTGATGGTAGCTAGACCTCAATCCAACCCTTGATACTTGCTGAAAACACTCTCCAATGGATGAATATGCTTCTGTTTGCAGTGATTTATGCTGAAAACTTGTGAATTATGCTATTCCATCCTTCATGCAAGTTGGAATGATGAAGTGGATATGTATGATCCTTGCTCAATTCAGCCACTTATTGGTGTGAATCCTAGGGTTTGGATGATGATGATGATGATTCAATTCAAAGATGTGAGAAATTTGGGAGATTTGTGAGAGTTTGAGGATCTTGTGCAAGAATAAGAAAGTGGATGAAAATGGAGATTTTTGCCAAATGAGAGCACCAACCCTTGCATGATTCAGCTTGCATGAATATATAGGTGATATAGGAACCTCCTAGAAACTTGGAGAAGTTTCCCTTGTGCAAAATTCCCTTGAATGTTGATTATGTTTCTTATATTGCAAGCAACCATGGATAACTCCCAAATCTTGAACTAGACTCAAAATTCCACTTTAGCCAATGTTCTTAGAAGGCCTTTTCCATTCAAAATGACCTATAATTTTGCATCATTTGGCCAAGATATGAAAAATACCATTTTTTAAGCCATTTTCCTTCATTAAATTCACCAATTTTGAAACCTTGTGCCATGGACATTTCCAATCTCTCATGGTCACTTTTCTAGACTCAAAATGTCATTTGGAGCAAGTTTGATGTTGTAAGTTTTTCCATTTGAAGCTTCCTTGTATGAGTTTTGGGCATAGGTTAAAATGACCTGTAATTCACAAATGACCAAAATACCCTTTGCTTGCCAAGACCATAAGTTGAGCTCCACACATCATATGAGGGCATACTATACCATTTTAGAAATCTAAGACAATGAGGAACAATTCTTATGTTGACCAGAAATTCATTTGAAATCTCCTTGAGGGGTAAAACTAGCTTGGAAGTCAAGCCACTTTCACAGACAAAATTTCAGATACCTCAGATGACCTGTAACTTGCAAGGACCATAACTTGAGTTCTATAAATCTCCTTGATGTCTTCCACCACTCAAATTAAAGGTCTTGAGATCCTCTACAAGTTCCATGTTGGCCAAGGATCCATTTGAAGCTTGCATTTTGACTTATCTTGCTTGGAAATTTGACCTAAACTAGGGGATTTTACATAGAAACCCTAATTTAGAAACTCCTCTTCTCCTTGATTTCTCCTGATTTCTTCTTGGTCTATTACCATATCCTTCTCCAAATGTCAAATGATGAACCCCACATCTCTCCAATAGCCTTGAATACCCTTTATATCAGTCAATTGACCTAGGGTTGACCTAGGGTTGACCCAGATGAAACCCTAGTTGACTGTCTTCAGCTGCAATTCTTGTGATCACATCAGCAACTTGTTTCCTTCTTCAAATGACTTTCTAAGTCCTCCAAGATGTCTAGATACCCTCCATGCCTTCAACTTACAGCTCACAACCCTCTTATTGACCCTCAGATACCCTCAGCTAGGAGATGGACTCAAGGCTTGATCTGCTGAACTCTCTGCTTTCAAATTCTTTCTTGATGACTTGAATGAGATGGAATTAAGATAATAACCTCTTGATAGGCCTCTAGAGATGAGAATAATGGTTGGTCCCCTGTTGAATGACTTGCTATGCTTATGCTATGCAGATGATTAGACTATGTACATGACTCTATATGCAAATGCTAATGACATTGAAACATAAACCAAGTGAATAAGGTTGGGCAAATTTTAGGGTGCAACAGGTCTCTAGCCAGAAACTTCTGAAAGCTATAGTCATACTCTTCTAAAATATTTTTAGAGCATGATATAGGTTCTGAGTCAGATTTCTGAGCATTTTCTAAATCATTTTTTATTTTAAGATTGTCTGCTTTAAGCTCCGCAACCTCAGACCTCAGCTGATCATTCTCAGATGCAAGACAACTTTGAAGCTTCTTGTATTTGAGTTTGATTTTGCTGTAGTTTTCCAGAATTTCTGATAAACTTTCAGAAAGTTCTTCTCTAGTGAGTTCAGAAAATACCTCCTCATAATCTGATTCTGATTCTGATCCAGATGTTTCCTGCATGGTCTTCTACGTCAGCCATGAGTGCCATGTTTGCACATTCTTCTTCTGACTCTGATGAAGAATCAGATGCATCTGAATCATTCCAGGTTGCCATCAGAACATTCTTTTTATGATCAGACTTCCTTCTTGGCTTCTCCTTCTGAAGTTTTGGACATTCATTCTTATAGTGCCCAGGTTCCTTGCATTCATAGCAGACAACCTCTTTCTTTCCAAATCTTCTATGTCCAGAAGAGTCTTTATGTTGATCTGATTTCTTGAAGTTCCTAAACTTCTTCTGTTTATGCTTCCAGAGTTTGTTGATCCTTCTGGACAGCAGGGACAATTCATCTTCTTCTTCAAAAGAATATTCTTCAGAACTTTCTTCTATAACCTGCAACGCTTTAACAGATTTGTTAGATTTTAAAGCAACTGACTCACCTTTCTTCTGAGGCTCGTCTTCCTCCAGCTCAATCTCATGACTCCTTAAGGAACTGGTCAATTCCTCCAGAGTGATCTTATTCAGATCTTTCGCAAGCTTCAGAGCTGTCACCATGGGTCTCCATCTTATTGGCAGACTTCTGATGATCTTCTTGACATGGTCAGAAGTAGAGTAGCCTTTATCCAGAACCTTCAACCTAGCAGTTAGGATCTGAAATCTAGAGAACATAGTTTCTATAGATTCAGACTCCTCCATTTTTAAGGCTTCATACTTCTGGATGAGAGCCAGAGCCTTGGTCTCCTTTACTTGTGAGTTTCCTTCATGAGTCATCTTCAAAGATTCAAACATATCAAATGCAGTATCTCTGTTTGTTATTTTCTCATACTCAGTATGAGATATTGCATTTAACAGGATGGTTCTAGTTTTGTGGTGGTTTCTAAACTCCTTCTTCTGTTGATCAGACATAGATTTTTTTTGCACCCCAAAATTTGCCTAACCTTTTTCTTACTTGGCTTTTGTTTAATTGCATTAGCATATCATTGGTCTAGCATTTGCATAGCATAGAATAATTCATTTAGCAGGGGATCAAGTGTGGTTTATATCAAGAGGAGCCTATCTATATGTCTTATTCAAGCTTGAGAGGTCACCAAAGTCATCAAAAAGTGGGTTGTGTTCTTGAGAAGTTTGGATATTGGTATGTGGTTCATCTCCTAACTTGGGGGCCAATTGAAGACCATCAGTGGGTTGTGAAGCCTTAATCATGGATAGGATATGTGGATAGAGTTCATGGAGTGCCTTGAGGGTCATGGTGGAACTCAGTCAAGTCATTATGCTAAGGGTGAAGAGGCACAGTTGAGGGTGTTGCAATTAGGGTTTGCATCTAGTCAACCTTAAGTCAACTGTGCAATTGAAGGAGATTAAGAATCAATTCTAGGTCTTTGTGATCATGGAAGGTTGTGTTGAGATACATGAGGTGATATTCCAAGATCAATCCAAGAAGAATTCAAAGTGTGAGGAGTTGCTAAACTAGGGTTCTCAGGGTAAAATCCCCTATTTAGTGCCTGACTTCAAGACCACTTATCTCAAGATACAAGTTTCATCTCAACTTTTGGCTAACATGAAACTTGTATAGCATGTTCTTAGCTTTAATTTGAGTACTATAAGTCCTTGGTTGGATTTATAGAACTCAAGTTATGATCCAGACAAGCTACAGGTCATCAGATGAATGTGAAATTTGTCTGCAAAAGTCAATCAACTTCCAAAGAACTTTTGACCTAGAAGGTTGTTTCTCCTAAACTTTTGGCCAACATGAAAGTTGTAGGTATTGATCTTAGCTTTCCAAATTGTACTAGAAGTCTTCCATCTAATTTGTAGAACTCAAGTTATGAGGTTTACAAGTCAGGGGCGTTTTGGGAAAGTGAGATTATAGGTCATTTGGCATTATAGGTCATTTTCACTATCTTGCACACTTCAAATGAAGTTTTTTACAACACAAAACTTGCTCAAAATGGGATTTTAACTTCAAACATGTATCCATGAGGCTTTGATTTGGCTTAGGGCAAGAATTGGTTTGAAGAAATTTGACAAAGGGGGAATTAAAAGGCCTTTAAGGTGAAAAATTCAAATTAAATCATGAGAGTTCAAAAAAATGCATATGAGTACTCATTTTGATTAGAAAAATCATTTGGAACACTTTGGCATTAATGGAATTTCAATTTGAGGCTTATTTCATGGTGTTTCAACTTGCTACTTCATGGATAAGTAACACATTCAATCTTGGCCATAAGATACAACAAGGGTGAATTCCTGTCCATTCATTCTCCATAGTTCACAAGCAAGGCATGAGAAGCTTCTTGGAGAAGGAATTGAGTCAGAATCGTGGCTGCCATGTTCATACTTTCAAGCAAAAATTGATTTTTTGATATCCCAGTTTGGGCTTTCCATGGGTCTTTAGAACCTTCCATTCACCTCTATATAAGTGCGGAAAGAGATTAGGATCAAGGTTGGTGATCATTTGCAGCTAGAACCAGAGATTGGAGGTTGAGTTTCAAGAGCAAAAGTGAGAAATCGAATTTCAATTCTAGAGCAAATCAAGGCAATTCTTAGATTCTATCATCTTCAGCATAGATCATTGAAGAAATCTGCACAAGATTGGAGTAAGAATCACAGTGCAAGTGCCTCAATTTCAAGTTATAAACCAGGTATACACATTTCAAAATTGCCATAGTTTTAGGTTGATTTAGCATGATTTGAACTAAGGTTAAGCATTAGGAGGATGACTAGATCGTTTTAGGATAGGTTTTGTGAAGTTTGATGACAATTCAAGGTGTGAACAACTTTCTGTTTGGATTCGAATCAACCTGATCCTTGAGTGTTAGTATAATTTAGATAGCTTAGGTTGATCTATGATGGATAAGGAGAAGATCTATGGCCTTAATTGTGAGATTGGTGATGATCAAGATCTTGGTGTATTTTCTGTTGCCTATCGTGTTTTAAAATCTATGGAGAATTATAGGAAACTGATGGCAGATTTGGAATCAGCGTGAAAAATTGAGTGGAATGGTATAGAGTTTGACTGGTTTTCATGACTTGTAACTAGTACCTCACAGGAGAAGACGGTGGCGCAGCCACCGGACCACCGCCCTGAGTTTTTCCCTTCATCTGAGTTTGAAAGGTAGACGATGACCATCGGCCCTTGGATCTGTTTAAACGCTTGACTTTGTAAGCAGATCGTGTGCTTGTGATTTAATCTGAGACTTGACTTTGACTCCCTCAAAACGCCGTGTTTCACTTATGCGCTGGCATCACCTGGTTCCTTGGATGCTTTGACTTAGTCACAGATCTGAAGGCCCTGATTAATTCTTGCATTTTATTTTCTTATTTGTTTTTTTAATTTCTTTAATTGCTTTTTATCTTGATTAATTCATATTAAATTCAATTTTGATCAGAAAAATAAAATAAAAATATGAGCATGTTCATCTCTTCATTCCTGATTTTTCTATGCTTTTACATTTTCTTTTTGTGTGATTTTCCATTTATGTGTTTTTTTTTCCATTTTTCCCATTTCTTTAATTTTGGTATTTTCTTCTCTTTTCTTGCTGATTTTTGTTTGGCTAATTGTTATAGAATTAATTTGAGATTTTTGGCTGGTTAATAGTATAGAGATGCATGATCCCTTAGGATTTATTTCACAATTTTTAGATAACTTTAGGACTGGTTTTGAATTAGGTTCCCATGACCTTCCATTTTAGGGTTTCCATTTGACACTTTATGATGTTTGATTTCTCTAGTGCCTTTAAGCATAGTTTGAGTCCCTGGTCTTTCTACTATAGATACCTAACACATGTAGGTTCCCTTAGAAAATTTTATAGGATTTTAGAAGTAGTTTTGGTATTTTAAATAGATTTTAAAACTTAGGCTAGTTTTAATATGCTTCTAACATGACTTCTCCTTTAGAATGACCTCAATAGTGGCCCATAGCATAAGATAAATTTTCCATTCCTTTTGGATAGTGCTTTAGATATATAGAGGCTTCTGTTTGCTTGATTGTAGTGTTTGGTTTTGGTGTTTAGACCTACTTTTAGTAGCTTTCTTGTAGCTTAATCAATTAGGGTTTTGTAAAGCCTTAGAAGTTGATCTTTTCTTTCACAAACATGGTTTGCTTTGGGTGCATTCCATTCCCATCCTATGATGCAAGGTCCCTATGTGGAAGCCTCATCCCTCCTTTGGAAGGATGTGTGGCATATCACAAAAGGTAGAACCTTTGAGGATGTCTATCTTAGATGTATGGTTGAGTGCCATGATGGATTCCCTTGGTTTCCATCATGCTTCCTATCATCATGCAATAATCTTGATGTTAACTCTCTTCTCTTTTGTTGGAGCTTGTTGAAGCTTGAAGATGGAGCTTTCATTTCCTTCTCTTGAAGATAGCTTAGACTTGAAGTTGATTACAGACTGCAGATTTGCTTTGCTGTCAGAAGGTTGCTTTGCTGTTGAGCTGCTGGCTTGGTGTTTTGTTTACTGTATTTCTTGGTTGCTTGTCTATATTTGTGTGACTGCTTTGTGTGTTGCATTATACTAGGCCTCATGTAGATGATTATAGGCCTAAGAGCATCCTAAAGGTTGAGTTTCTCCCTTTGCTTGTCTGCATTAGAGGTTGAGCCTGTCTCCCTCTGCTTAACTGTTATTGTTTGGCTTTGCTTGTTGGCTGAAGGTTGAGTCTGTCTCCCTTGTGTAACACCCATTTTAATTATTTAGTCATTTTATTATTATTTTAAAAATTATACGTTGGTGTGTCCTTTGGTGGGGGTGTATTTGGTGATGTTTGGTGGCTGTCCCTAATGTGGGAGGACTATTGGTGGTATTTTGGTGTGAAATATAATAATATAAAAATAATAGTAACATTGGTGGGGGTGTTATTATTATTATTATTATATTTGTTAATATTATTAATATTATTATTATTTTGGTGAAATAATGATATTATTATTATTATTATTATTATTATTATTATTATTATTATTATTATTATTATTATTATATTTATTATATTTGTTAATATTATTAATATTATTATTATTTTGGTGAAATAATGATATTATTATTATTATTATTATTATTATTATATTTATTATATTTGTTAATATTATTAATATTATTATTATTTTGGTGAAATAATGATATTAGTATTATTATTATTATTATTATTATTATATTTATTATATTTATTAATATTATTAATATTATTATTATTATTTTGGTGAAATAATGATATTAGTATTATTATTATTATTATTATTATTATTAATAATGAGTATTATTATTATTATGATTATTATTATTATTAGTATTATAATATTATTAGTATTAATAATAATATTGTATTATTTTATTAAGTTATTTTATTAATTGGGATTAGATTTAATAAATAAAATAGAATGTGAAGGGGTGGGGAGAGTGGTACGATACATTTTAGAAATTGAGAAAAAGGGCGATAGAAATGAGAGAAGAGAAAAGGACGAAAGAAAGGAAAAAGAGCGAAGGAAAAAGGGAACGAAGAACGGAAGAGAAAAGGGGAAGGCCAAGAGACCAATTCTAGGAGGATTTGTATCGATCAACCAATTGATAAGGTAAGGGGGGAGAAATTTGATTGGGAATGGTTTATACATGTATAGGGTAGAGGGGATTCCTTAACCCCGTAGGAATTTATCGTTATATAAAGTTTTATATTGCCATGCTATGATTATTGATGATGATGTATTTTGGTGTGTATATATATATATATGGTGATGATAGTAACTGTAATGTTGAGCCATTTTGTTGGATTGTTGATGTTACTGTAGTATTGATCCATTTTGTTGGATTGTTGATGTTACTGTAGTGTTGATAGTAACTAGGAATATAAAGCTGATGAGATTCTGTGTTGTTACCGTAGTGTTGGCAATGACCATGATTATAGCTTTGGGAAAGTTATGTGTTGTTTCCCTATAGTCTTGTTAACGACTATGGTTAGGACCTTGGTGAGATTCAGAGTGACTCTGAAGTGTCGGTAATGTACCATAATGTCGGTTCTAGAGTAGAAATTATAGGATAATTGGTAAGTATAATATCTATTGGCATGTTTGTGATTGTGGATTGATGTTGATGAATTGTTGATTTTGGTGTATAGGCTGAGGTGTTGGTTTAGGGAGGTTCTGAGTAACCTCAGAGACTTTTGGTGAGATGTCTGAATTGGTCTCGTGTGATCCTTCTAGCCTTGCTATAGTGTGAAAATGATGAGTATGGGATATAACTTGTGTACTTGGTGATAGTACGCGTTTCCCTTAATATTGTTGGTGAGCAATTAGTTAATGTATATGTGTGTAGTGATCAGTAGGATCGTGTATCCCCGAGTGGGGGGACGTAGTTATATCCGGTGTGATAGTATGAATCTGTTTACTATCTGATTGATTTATATGGTGTTGGTGTAATATATCTATACATATGCATTGTTGTATGACGATATGATCAGGAGGATCGTGTGCACTTAGCGTGCCAGAATATAATAATTATGCATTGGTGTCTTGCATATCATGGTGTTTTGGTGGGATGAATCATGTCTCAAGAGGAGCGTAAGTGATTCATCCGTACTCCTTTGTGGAGAATGGTGGGGGATAGATCATGTCTCAGGAGGAGCGTAAGTGATCTATCCAGGTTCGATTGAATGAACCAACGAGTCGGTACCGCATGCATGGTGTTGAGTTGCATAATTGCATTATAATATGTTATATTGTAATTTGAACAGTAGGTTCGTTATATGGTGTTGTTGGGGTGAATAATTGATGTGTTGGTGTGTTTTACTGCCTTATTACATGTATTACATTACCATTATATTTTTGATCATGATTTCTCACCCCTTTGCTGTTGTTGTGTCTGTGCTTCTCCGGAAGTACAGATAATCCAGGTACTTAGCTAGCTTGGATTATGGTGTGACAGTCGAGTCTAGGATGCTCTGATACGTAGCACGGGACTTGGGCGCTTTTATTTTTTTTATGAAGAACTTATATTTTATTTTCCTGTGAACGTATCAAACTTTTATTGGGTTTTATATTTAATATTCCGCTGTATTTGGAGAAAAACCTTTTTATAAGGAAACGTTGTTTTCATGTGATATCCCACTTGGGAAATTGCAACTCTGATTTTGTTTATTTATAATGTTTATTAATTTAATTGATTTTAGGAAGTGGGGTGTTACAATTGGTATCAGAGCAGGTCGGTCCGTCCGGCCAGTGTTGTTGAGTCGAGTTGAGTCTGTCCTTTATGATGTAGTTGAATATCTTTTAACTTGGTGTTGCTATGTTTGAGCAGTATGGAAGGAAGGAACGATGCTGCATTGGCTGCTGCTATGCAAGCAATGGCGCAGGCGGTTGCTAATCAGAATCAAACTGCAGATGCCCAATTCAGGAGTTTGGCGCAGTTTCGGAGCAACAAGCCGCCAACGTTTGAAGGAGGAATTCTGGACCCGGAAGCTGCTCAGAAGTGGATGAAGGCAATTGAGAAGATCTTCAGAACGATGGAATGTACTGATGAGCAGAAGGTGAGATTTGGTACTCACATGCTGGAAGGTGAGGCTGAAGCCTGGTGGGACAATAGTCACCAAAGATTGGAAGCTGCTGGAACCGCCATTACTTGGGAGGTGGTTCGGAAAGGTTTTCTGGAGAAGTATTTCCCGGAAGATATCCGAAGCGCTAAGGAGATTGAATTCCTAGAGCTAAAACAGGGTAGTATGACTGTAGCAGAGTATGCTGCTAAGTTTGAGGAGCTGGTGCAGTATTGTCCTCACTATAATGTGGAGGGGGCAATGACTTCTAAGTGCTTAAAGTTTGAGAATGGACTACGTCCAGAGATTAAGTTGGGGATTGCTTGTCAGAAGATCAGGAGCTATCTTGAGCTGGTAAGCAGAAGCAGGATTTATGATAACGATAACCGAGCAAGGATTGCGCACTACAAAGCTGTTAATGACCGTAAGGGTAAGCAGAGGTTTAGTGGTACTCCTTATAGTGTTGCTGCTGATAAGGGAAAACGTAAAGCTGTTGTTGATAAGAAGCCTAGAGATGGGAGAGCATCTGCTGAAGGGAAATGTTTTCGGTGCGGTGGTATGGGACACCGTGCTAATGATTGTCCTAATGAAGCCAAGAAATGTTTTAAGTGCGGGAAACCAGGTCATGTGATAGCTGACTGCAGAGCAACTATGCCGACCTGTTATAACTGTGGTGAGAAGGGTCATATCAGTACACATTGTGAGAAGCCGAAGAAGCCTCAAACGTCTCCGGCTGATGGAAAAGTGTTTGCCTTGGCAGGAACTCAAGCTGCCAGTGATGAGCGTGTTATCAGAGGTACTTGTATTATCAATAATATTCCTTTGATTGCTATTATTGATACGGGTGCAATGCACTCGTTTATTTCTGTAGATTGTGTGAAGAGGATAGGTTTGGTGTCATCCACTATGGAGAGACGGATGACTATTGAGACACCCTCTATAGGTTCAGTGACTACTTCTTTGGTATGCCTGAAGTGTCCGCTGACTATTTTCGGTAGAGAATTTGGAGTGGATCTGATTTGTCTACCACTTGGTAAGTTGGATGTTATTCTGGGCATGAACTGGTTAGAGTTCAACCGAGTCTACATCGACTGTTTTCGGAAAGAATTGTTGTTCTTGACCCCTGAAGAGGAAGCTTTAGCAAGTTCTTTGTCTAATAAAGAATTGAGGGCCTTGTTGGAAGATGAAACTAGAGTGTTTGCTTTATTTGCAACATTATCGGGGGATAGCAAAGTGTCAATAGAGGAAGTAGCCGTGGCGAATGAATTTTCGGAAGTGTTTCCTGACGACATTACGGAATTGCCTCCGACGCGAGAAGTGGAATTTGGTATTGATCTTGTTCCTGGTACGAGGCCTATTTCTATGGCGCCGTACAGGATGTCTGCAGTGGAATTGGCTGAGTTGAAGTCTCAGATTGGAGAATTGTTGGATAGGAAGTTTATTAGGCCAAGTGTATCGTCGTGGGGAGCTCCAGTGTTATTGGTGAAGAAGAAGGATGGTAGTATGAGTTTGTGCATCGATTACCGTCAATTGAATAAAGTGACTATTAAGAATAAGTATCCTCTACCTAGGATTGATGACTTGATGGACCAGCTGGTGGGAGCTCGTGTATTTAGTAAGATCGACTTAAGATCGGGTTATCATCAGATAAGAGTAAAAGAAGGTGATGTTCAGAAGACTGCCTTTAGGACTCGATATGGACATTACGAATATGTTGTAATGCCGTTTGGAGTGACTAATGCGCCGGGAGTATTTATGGAGTATATGAACAGAATTTTCCATTCTTATTTGGATCAGTTCATTGTAGTGTTTATTGATGATATATTAATTTATTCTAAATCTGATGAAGATCATGCAGGACATCTGAGAATTGCCTTGCAAGTGTTGAAGGAAAATAAATTATTTGCTAAACTGTCAAAGTGTGACTTTTGGTTGAAGAAAGTAAGTTTCTTGGGGCATGTAATATCTGAAGATGGAATAGCGGTGGATCCGTCAAAAGTAAGTGCAGTATTGCAGTGGGAACCGCCAAAGACAGCGACAGAGATTAGAAGCTTTTTGGGGTTAGCCGGTTATTACCGCAGGTTTATTGAAGGGTTCTCTAATTTGGCATTGCCATTAACTCAGTTGACGAGAAAGAACCAAGTTTTTGTATGGGATGCTGCTTGTGAAGAAAGTTTTGAAGAGTTGAAAGAGAGATTGACTACGGCACCGGTGTTATTGTTACCGACTCCGAGTGAACCGTTTGTGGTGTACTGTGATGCGTCTAAGATGGGATTAGGCGGGGTTCTGATGCAGAATGGTAAAGTAGTAGCATATACATCGCGGCAATTGAGAGTGCATGAGCGAAATTATCCGACTCATGATCTTGAATTAGCTGCGGTTGTTTTTGTGTTGAAAATCTGGAGACATTATTTATATGGTTCAAGATTTGAAGTGTTTAGTGATCATAAGAGTCTGAGATACCTGTTTGATCAGAAAGAGCTGAATATGAGGCAAAGAAGATGGTTGGAATTTTTGAAGGATTATGACTTCAGTTTGAGTTATCATCCAGGAAAGGCCAATGTAGTGGCAGCTGCTTTGAGTAGGAAAGCAATTCATATGGCAGCTCTGATGGTGAAAGAAATTGAGTTAATTGAACAATTTAGAGATTTGAGCATGGTTTGTGAGACTACTGCAGATAGTGTAATGTTGGGTATGTTGCAGGTAAATAATGACTTCTTGGATATGATTAGAGAAAATCAGAAGTTGGATGTGAAATTGGTAGATTTGATGCTTGGAGTAGGAAGTGACTCCGATAGTGACTTTAAATTGGATAGTACAGGTGTGTTGAGATTTAGAGGCAGGATTTGTGTACCAGATGATGAGGAATTAAAAAAGTCAATTTTGAGCGAAGGACATCGTAGTAGCCTGAGTATCCATCCGGGAGCTACGAATATGTATCATGATCTGAAGAAATTAGTTTGGTGGTCTGGTATGAAACGAGACATTGCTCAATTTGTGTATGCCTGTTTGACGTGTCAGAAGTCGAAGGTAGAACACCAAAGACCTTCTGGATTTATGCAACCATTAGAGATTCCGATTTGGAAATGGGATTGCATTACTATGGATTTTTGTTACAGGTTTGCCGAATACGGCGAGAGGTTTTGATGCTATCTGGGTGATTGTGGATCGATTGACGAAGTCTGCATATTTTGTACCAATCAACATTAGTTTTCCATTAACGAAGCTGGCGGATATTTATATTCGGGTAATTGTGAAGTTGCATGGCGTTCCGTCCAGTATTGTATCGGATAGAGATCCGCGGTTTACTTCGCAATTTTGGAAAAGCTTGCAGGAAGCTTTGGGGACTAAGTTGAAGTTGAGTTCAGCTTATCATCCGCAAACTGATGGTCAGTCGGAGAGGACTATTCAGTCACTTGAGGATTTGTTGAGAGCTTGTGTGTTGGAAAAGGGTGGTGCATGGGATACTCATTTACCATTGATTGAGTTCACGTACAATAACAGTTACCATTCTAGTATCGGAATGGCACCGTTTGAAGCTTTGTATGGGAGGATGTGTAGGACTCCTCTGTGTTGGTATGAAACTGGTGAGAATATGGTGCTTGGACCAGAAATTGTACAGCAGACTACTGAGACAATTCAAATGATTCGTGAGAAAATGAAAGTGTCTCAGAGTAGGCAGAAAAGTAATCATGATAATCGGAGGAAAGAGTTGGAATTCTGTGTAGGTGACCACGTATTCCTAAGAGTTAATATGATGACTGGTGTGGGTCGTGCATTGAAGTCCAAGAAGCTGGATCCTAAGTTCATTGGACCTTATGAGATTTTGCAGAGAATTGGTGCTGTGGCTTATAGGGTGGCGTTGCCGCCTGAGTTGTCAAACTTACATAATGTATTTCATGTGTCGCAATTGCGAAAGTATGTTTCTGATCCATCTCATGTGATTCAGAGAGATGATGTTCAGATTCGGGAGAATCTTACTGTTGAGACGATGCCGTTGAGGATCGAGGACCGTAAGATGAAACAGCTCTGAGGGAAGGAAATACCTTTGGTGAAGGTAGCGTGGGGAGGTGTTGCAGGAGGCAGTGTGACCTGGGAGTTGGAAAACAGGATGCGAGAAGCGTATCCGGAGCTATTTCCATCAGGTAATTTTCGAGGACGAAAATAATTAAAGTGGGGGAGAGTTGTAACACCCATTTTAATTATTTAGTCATTTTATTATTATTTTAAAAATTATACGTTGGTGTGTCCTTTGGTGGGGGTGTATTTGGTGATGTTTGGTGGGTGTCCCTAATGTGGGAGGACTATTGGTGGTATTTTGGTGTGAAATATAATAATATAAAAATAATAGTAACATTGGTGGGGGTGTTATTATTATTATTATTATTATTATATTTATTATATTTGTTAATATTATTAATATTATTATTATTTTGGTGAAATAATGATATTATTATTATTATTATTATTATATTTATTATATTTGTTAATATTATAAATATTATTATTATTTTGGTGAAATAATGATATTATTATTATTATTATTATATTTATTATATTTGTTAATATTATTAATATTATTATTATTTTGGTGAAATAATGATATTATTATTATTATTATTATTATTATTATATTTATTATATTTGTTAATATTATTAATATTATTATTATTTTGGTGAAATAATGATATTAGTATTATTATTATTATTATATTTATTATATTTGTTAATATTATTAATATTATTATTATTATTTTGGTGAAATAATGATATTAGTATTATTATTATTATTATTATTAATAATGAGTATTATTATTATTATGATTATTATTATTATTAGTATTATAATATTATTAGTATTAATAATAATATTGTATTATTTTATTAAGTTATTTTATTAATTGGGATTAGATTTAATAAAGAAAATAGAATGTGAAGGGGTGGGGAGAGTGGTACGATACATTTTAGAAATTGAGAAAAAGGGCGATAGAAAAGAGAGAAGAGAAAAGGACGAAAGAAAGGAAAAAGAGCGAAGGAAAAAGGGAACGAAGAACGGAAGAGAAAAGGGGAAGGCCAAGAGACCAATTCTAGGAGGATTTCTATCGATCAACCAATTGATAAGGTAAGGGGGGAGAAATTTGATTGGGAATGGTTTATACATGTATAGAGTAGAGGGGATTCCTTAACCCCGTAGGAATTTATCGTTATATCAAGTTTTATATTTGCATCCTATGATTATTGCTGATGATGCATTTTGGTGTATATATATATGGTGATGATAGTAACTGTAATGTTGAGCCATTTTGTTGGATTGTTGATGTTACTGTAGTATTGATCCATTTTGTTGGATTGTTGATGTTACTGTAGTGTTTATAGTAACTAGGAATATAAAGCTGATGAGATTCTGTGTTGTTACCGTAGTGTTGGCAATGACCATGATTATAGCTTTGGGAAAGTTATGTGTTGTTTCCCTATAGTCTTGTTAACGACTATGGTTAGGACCTTGGTGAGATTCAGAGTGACTCTGAAGTGTCGGTAATGTACCATAATGTTGGTTCTAGAGTAGAAATTATAGGATAATTGGTAAGTATAATATCTATTGGCATGTTTGTGATTGTGGATTGATGTTGATGAATTGTTGATTTTGGTGTATAGGCTGAGGTGTTGGTTTAGGGAGGTTCTGAGTAACCTCAGAGACTTTTGGTGAGATGTCTGAATTGGTCTCGTGTGATCCTTCTAGCCTTGCTGTAGTGTGAAAATGATGAGTATGGGATATAACTTGTGTACTTGGTGATAGTACGCATTTCCCTTAATATTGTTGGTGAGCAATTAGTTAATGTATATGTGTGTAGTGATCAGTAGGATCGTGTATCCCCGAGTGGGGGGACGTAGTTATATCCGGTGTGATAGTATGAATTCGTTTACTATCTGATTGATTTATATGGTGTTGGTGTAATATATCTATACATATGCATTGTTGTATGACGATATGATCAGGAGGATCGTGTGCACTTAGCGTGCCAGAATATAATAATTATGCATTGGTGTCTTGCATATCATGGTGTTTTGGTGGGATGAATCATGTCTCAGGAGGAGCGTAAGTGATTCATCCGTACTCCTTTGTGGAGAATGGTGGGGGATAGATCATGTCTCAAGAGGAGCGTAAGTGATCTATCCAGGTTCGATTGAATGAACCAACGAGTCGGTACCGCATGCATGGTGTTGAGTTGCATAATTGCATTATAATATGTTATATTGTAATTTGAACAGTAGGTTCGTTATATGGTGTTGTTGGGGTGAAAAATTGATGTGTTTGTGTGTTTTACTGCCTTATTACATGTATTACATTACCATTATATTTTTGATCATGATTTCTCACCCCTTTGCTGTTGTTGTGTCTGTGCTTCTCCGGAAGTACAGATAATCCAGGTACTTAGCTAGCTTGGATTATGGTGTGACAGTCGAGTCTAGGACGCTCTGATACGTAGCACGGGACTTGGGCGCTTTTATTTGTTTTATGAAGAACTTATATTTTATTTTCCTGTGAACGTATCAAACTTTTATTGGGTTTTATATTTAATATTCCGCTGTATTTGGAGAAAAACCTTTTTATAAGGAAACGTTGTTTTCATGTGATATCCCACTTGGGAAATTGGAACTCTGATTTTGTTTATTTATAATGTTTATTAATTTAATTGATTTTGGGCAGTGGGGTGTTACACCTTGCCTGTGTTTTGTTTGGCTTGTGTGCTCTAGAAGTTGAGTTTGGCTCCTTCTGCTTGTATTGCTGCATTGCATGCATTTTACTTACAGTTATTTCTTTACAGTTTATTTCTTTTGCTGTTGCTTTCCTTTGCCATGTTCCCCTAGGAACTCTGGCTTCTCTTGTTCAAGAGAAGTTATGACAGACATTAGGGTTCTAACCAGGCGTGATAACATTAGGTAGTTCCCTCCTAACCTCAAGCATAGGATCAACTTTGCATGACAACTTTAGGATTGGATCAGTTCCCCTTTAGTGCGTCCTTTCTCTTCTCACCTTCAAACAAATCAAAATACAGTAGTAAAGGTTAATTGATGTCGTACGCTACGAGCCTTAAGCTACTTGAGAAAGGGTTATTGGAGAGTTTCTTTCCAACAGCTTGGATGTTTAGTATGGCACCCTTTGGGTGACATGCAACGCATTCACTCTCAGGTCATAGTCTCTAGTGCGATATTATTTGCAAACATCCATAAAAAATACTTCTTCCGTAAAAGACTGAAAACAAACTTCAAACCTTTTTCCCCATGGGCCCATAACTCAAGGAAAGCTTTTCTAGAGAAAAGAGTATCGTTAACTCCCAGTTCTACCGCAAACGGTAACTCCTAAGTCTCCAAAGGTCGAGCTGCATACACCAACTGCTGGAACCGTCTGTTAACCCTACTCGAATAAAAAAGGCAAACCTGTGTCCCGTATTATCCTGAACTACGTTTGCTCTGATCTTTCACGTCATGTGAAAGTACGTAGGCACGAGATGCGATATCTCGGCGAGCAACCTTCCCCCCGTAACCCATAGTTAGGCGAACTACATTGACTCTGATTTCTCGTTCCAGACGGGAATACGTAGGCATAGAACTGTTGTGTTCTGCCGAGTCATTTTCTTTTCTTTTTAAACCAACTTTTAGAGTAAATAGATAAATCAACC
The DNA here is from genome assembly GCA_963859935.3 of Lathyrus sativus. NCBI lineage: Eukaryota > Viridiplantae > Streptophyta > Magnoliopsida > Fabales > Fabaceae > Lathyrus > Lathyrus sativus. The sequence goes on from OZ012740.1 coordinate 287,680,355, forward strand.
CGTCAGATAAACACAAAAAGCATGGATCCCATCGAGTACGATGGACGTGAGGGGTGCTAATACATTCCCCTTGCGTAACCGACTCCCGAATCCGGACATTGGTTGCGATGACCTTGTCTTATACCTTTTCGTCAGGTTTTTCCGATCGTTTCCTTTCCCTTTCTGTGGGATAAATAACGAAAGGTGGCGACTCTTCTATTTTGCCGGCACCTTATTTTCGCGGTAGCGACAATTTTCTATCAATCTTTTTCCCTTCATCATTGGTAGGATGAGTGTAACCATCAGTTACTAAATCCCATAAATCAGCATCATAACCTAGAAAGAAGCTTTATATTCTGTCTTTCCAGTAGTCAAACTTCTCACCATCAAACATGGGAGGTTTGGTGTTGATTCTGTCTTTATCATCGTATCTGTTGTTGTATGAAGTTGAAGTAGAAGCTTCAGCAGCCATGATGAATAAAGAACAATATTAGGAGTTTTTCTCAACTGGGTCTTTTTTGTCACGGTTAAGTGAGAGCACTTTCAGAACCGGAGCTCTGATGCCAACTGAAGGTGAGAAAAACACTTAGAAGAGGGGTTGAATAAGGGTTTTGAAATAATTATGGCAATAAAAACAACACAGTATTTTTTTCCTGGTTTGTTGAACTCAACTAATCCAGTCCACCCTACCAAGGTGATTTGCCTTTCTCAACAAGGACTTAATCCACTATATTCAAACAGATTACAGTGTCAACCACTAAGAACAATTGTCTTAGTCTTCTCAAGAAATTTTGACCAACACTTGGTCTTCTTAAGGAACCTTTTACAAATAAATTTAAACTAACAAGTGTTTAAGATGCTTCTAAAAAGCTAAATCATAACTGTGATTTTTACACTTAGATTAAGAATGAATAAAAACTATTCAGCTTATGAAATAAATTGTATGAGAGCTTGAGAGTAGTTTTCAATTTGATTTCTCAATTTATCAAGATGAATCGTCAAAAACCTCAACTTTGAAATGTTGTTGAAGACATCCTTTTATAGAGCAGAAAGTCCAATGCTTGAAAACTGTGCGTAGCAGAGTAGCTGTAGACTTTTTGTCTTCTATTGCCTTTAGCTTTCCCAGAAGAGGAATGTTCAGACAAATCCCTTTTGTCTGATTTCCTGTGCCATACATGAATAAGGAAAGATTCGTTTGGAATATGCCAACGGATATATCTTTGAATAATCTCTTCTTCAACAAGCTTCTGTCTCAAAGTTATCAACATCAGAGTCTTGATGTTATCAGAGTTTTGCAGCCAGTGTGCTTCAACATGAATATCAATCAGAGAAGAGTTTGAATAACAGAGCCTTTGTACTTGCAGCGTAAAGTACTTTCAGAGTCTTCTTGAAACAATGCTTGAAACTCTTCATACAAATTCTTCAACTACGCTTCAGAGTCTTCTACAGCTTTTACTTCAGAGTCTCTTCTGGCAGCGCTCAGAGTCTTCTGATGACTTGCTTCTGATGCTTCAGAGCTTTGCGTAGAGTAATGTTCAGATGCATTTTTGCTTCCATAAGAGTATTTAATTTAATATCTGAAACAAAAACATTTGAAAAAAATTAGAGTATATATTTTCTTAATACAAAATTTTATTAGAGTTATCATCAAAACATAGAGATATATTAAACACCAATCTGTGTTCTAACACCTATGACACATGATCCTTCTTGTGAGAGCCTGGTCTTCCTTAGGAAGTACTTTGTGCATTCCATGAGAAGTTGAACCATTGAGAACTATCCTTGAATGATGAGTTTGGTTGAGAACATGGTGAATTCCTTAGGTTTTCACTATGTCTCGCATCATTATTCTTTTCATTTCTCAAGTCCTACATTCTCAGGATCCTTCTTGTGAGAGCCTGGTCTTCCTTAGGAAGTACTCTGTGTATTCCATGAGAAGTTTGAACCTTTGATGGACATTCAATGACATGATGGGTTCCTTAGGTTCACAATATGCTCATTTTCTCCTCCAAGTCCTATGACATATGATCCTTCTTGTGAGAGCCTGGTCTTCCTTAGGGAGTACTCTGTGCATTCCATGAGAAGTTTGAGCCTTGAGGACTCAAGTACCTTGTACATACCTTCTCTTTGCTCATCTGTCCTATTATCTCAGGATCCCTCTTGTGAGAGCCTGTTTTTCCTTAGGAAGTACTTTGTGCATTCCATGAAGAGTTTGAGCCTTAGATGGACTCTTGTGTTGATACACATCTAAACCTGATGTAGCCTTGGGATGATTTCCTTGTTGCTTATCCGACTTACCTTTCTCCTTCGTGATTGATTGAGTGTTTGCTGTGATGCATTAGGATAGACTTGCATGAGTAGATACTCTTGTTTAGGTGCATGATTGCATTAAAGGTTGAGGTGATCCTCCCTTTGCTTGATTATTTCTCTGCTTTTGTACTTGCCCTTGCTTGATTGCATTGAAGGTTGAGGTGATCCTCCCTTGCTTGTATGTTCTTTTCTCTTTTGTAATTGCCTGTGTTTGCATCTAAGATTGAGCTTGTCTCCCTTGCTTGTATTGCTGCATTACATGCATTTTATCTGCTTGATAGCTTTACTCCTTCAGCTTAATGATTTTTGTTGTTGCTGCTATTTCCCTTTGGCATGTTCCCTTAGGGTTCTCACCTCCTTGTTCAAGGATGGTGATGATAGACATTAGGATGAATCCATGCATGATAATAGTAGGGTAGATTCCCTTTCAAACTCAACATTAGGACCATATTGTATGACAATAGTAGGACGCTAGTTTCCCCTGTAGAGTCCTTTTCTCTCTTCTCATCTTCAAACCACATTAATACACTTAATAAAGGCTAATTTGTATCGTACGTTACGAGCCTTAAGCTACTTAGGAAGTGGTGATTGGGGGGCTTCTCCTCAATTACCTAGAGTGTTTAGCATACGTCCTTAAGACGATATGCAACACATTCGCTCCTAAGTCATAGTCTCTAGTGCAGTATGAATTACAAACATTCATAAAAAACACTTCTCCGATAAAAGAAAAAAACAAACATCAAACTTCTTTTTGCCTTTTGGGACTCCCTTAATCAGGAAAATCTTTTCAGAAAAAGAGTGTTGTTAACTCTCAGTTCTACCGCAAACGATAACGCGTAAGTCTCCAACGAGCGAGCTGCATACACCACACTGCTGGAACTGTTTGTTAACCCTACTCGAGTAAAAAATAATAGAACAAACTTGTGTTCCATTTTATCCCGAACTACGTTCTCTCTGATCTCTCATACCTGTTAAGAGTACGTATGCACAAGACGCAATGTCTTGGCGAGCAACCTTCCCCCATTACCCGTAATTAGCCGAACTACGTTGACTCTGACTTTCCCATTGCACGAGGGAATACGTAGGCCCAGAGCTGCGACGCTCTGTTGAGTCATTTTTCTCCTTTTTCTTTTCTTTTAAACCTATATCTCTTACATAGATAGATAAAAAACCCTTTAGATAAACAAACAAGCGTGGATCCCGTTGAGTACAACAGACGTGAGGGGTGCTAATACCTTCCCCTTGCGTAACCGACTACCGAACCCGAGATTTGGTTGCGATGACCGATCTTATCCCTTTTCGCTAGGTTTTTCCTGATCGTTTCCTTTCCCTCCTTTGAGATAAATAACGATAGGTGCCGAGTCTTCTGTCTTTGTCGGCACCTTTTTTCGCAGTAGCGACAGTATGCAAGCAATTCACGTGTGCATGAGGAGCTTTCCATTTTTGGGCATTTTTCAAATTCATCAAATTAAAGCCTCATGGGCCTTCCAATTCATCAGATATCCATCAATATAAGTTCAAAACGCGCCTTGAGAGCTCAGAAGTGCAAATTGGAGCAAGAGAGAGCATTTTCAGATTTCAAATTCTCAAAGAAAATTCAAAATTGAGTTTCACTTTTCTTTGCAAATCAAGGCAAATTGAAGCGCAATTCATCTTCCTTGAAGTATTTGGAGTAGATCTGGATCATTTGAAGGAAGCTTACACATCTGAGAAGCACCAACGGAGTGTCTCCGTTCAGTAAGTTTCCAATCAACTTCTCTCTCATTCTAGGCCATGATCTAGGTTCATACTGGTTGCATCTGAATCCCTACCTCGTGTAGGCCATGTTTGATCCATTATTGTTCATGTTTGATGGAGTTTTCAGTTGTGCATCTCAAACTTGATGCGTTCGATTCTCTTAATTTGTGAAGATTTGGGATGATTGGATCCTAGATTCATGACCTATGTGACTTCAACTTTAAATTGGTTTAATTTTTGTGTAGTTTGGTTGAGGTTTGATAACCTGAACTCCGGCCACCTCACCGGAGAAGACGACCGGGGATAGGGCTCCGGCGTCTGGTTATTTGACATTCAAATTTGACCTGGCTGGTGTTTGACTTGTTGACTACTGTGTGTGTTTCTGATTCGTTTGGCCCTGCACACTTGGCGCGTTGAATCCACATGGATTAAATGAAACGTTTTGTTTCATTTTCCCAGCTTTGGCTGGTGGATTGGGCCAAAAGTGCTATCCACACCCCCAGTTTTTGGGGCCCAAACGCGTTTTAACGTGATCCCTTTGTTTCCAAAATTGCTTGATGCGCCTCCCTTGGCTTGCATGTTATTTTCTTTTATTTTTATTTTCTGTTTTGCTTTTTGATTATTAAAAATGCTTCCATATATCAGAAAATTCAACAAAAAATATTTTCAAACACTTTAAAGTCTTAATTAATTTTTCATAATTTTTAATTTTGATTTTCTTTTATTTTTCAGTTTAATTTGAATTTTGTGATTGGAAGTGTTTTTAATATGGTTCTTCTTTAATCATGCTTGCTTTGTGGACCATTTGCAATCACCAATAAGTGAGGTTTCTTCTCCACTTCGATGATGGATTGAGGTACCTTTTAGGATGATTTTGGTCCATGTTTTATTTATTTTTGATTGACTTTGTGTTGCTTTTGTTTGACCCTCGATAATGATTCTATAAGGTGGAGCACCCTAGTTGATCAAATCATTTGGTGATGCCTTGAATGGAATTTGATTTGGATGTTTTGACCTCTGGTTGCCAACATGCTTGAGAGCTTTTGGTATTTTATTTGAGATTTATTGAACAATTCTTCTATTTTTGGTGAACCTTGCAAGTCAAGTCACCCTAATTGAGGTTCATACAAACTAGTTGACCTAGTTCCTTTGGGAGATGACCTTTGTGGATCCCATTTGCATCCTATGCTTCTTGATTCACATTCTTGACATGCTTAGGATGCTGGTTTCAATTTTATAGGTCACACACTTGTTTGTTTTGTGTTACAAGTCACTTTAAAGTTGGGCTTTCCATTCATGTTTGAATGTTGAAAGTGGTTTGAACTTTTGTTCTTTTCCTTGTCTTAGCTTGTGATTTGTCTTGGCTTTGTTTCTTCTTTCATTTGTGAGCTTTCTTCTCTTGTTCTCACTTCTGTCCCTTGGACTTTGGAACTCATTCAAAGTGATTTGGTTTGATTGATCATACTTTGAGTTTACTTTGAATGGTGAGCCACTTTGAGAACTTATTTGTGTTTTCTCTTTGCATGATCAATCTGATGCTTTTGGTTGAGATACTTCTCATGTTGCTTGTTGCCCAAGCCTATTCTCCCATATTCATCTTGATCATTGCTTCTTCTTTGAGTTTTGTTGTTTACCTTTTGAGTTTAGTGATTGATGCATGAATGGTTGTAGGGGTTGTAACTTCTCCCATTTCATGTCACTTTCTTCTTGTCTTGTTTAAGTCATTTCCTTTGCATCTTTTATTTGCTTTGCATCTCTTGCATCTTGCATATCATGTTTGCATCTTCTCTTGACTTGTTTAAGTCATCTTCATCCCTTTCTTTTATCTTATTTGTGATTGATCTTATCTTGTGTTTACTTGGTTTTCTTTGCCATGATCCCTTAGGATTCCTGGTCCCATTTGTTTAAGTTGGGAGTAGGAGAGACATTAGGTGTTCAATCCAAGCATGATAACATTAGGGTAGACTTTTCCCCTTTTAATCTCAATCTTAGGAGCACATTACATGATAACATTAGGGTTGAGTTAGTTTCCCCGTGTTGTGTCTTCTCTCTTCTCATCTCAAAACTTCTTCAAAACATGTAATAAAGGATAATGAATGTTGTACGCTACGAGCCTTAAGCATTTGGGAAATGATGATTGGGGGCCTCCTCTCAATTTTCTAGAGTGTTTAGCGTATTCCCTTTGGGCGATACGCGACGCAATCGCTCTCAAGTCATAGTCTTTAGTGCAACATGAATTACAAACACAATTCAATTCAATTCTTCTTCATAAAAGACTCAAAAACAAATATCAAACCTTTTTTATCCTTCGGAATTATTTGGAAAATCATTTTCAGAAAGAGTGTTGTTAAATCTTGGTTCTACCGCAAACAGGTAATGCATAAGTCTCCAATGGTCGAGCAACGATACACCTAACTACTAGAACTAAGGTTTAACCCTACTCGGGTAAAACACTTGAACCAATCTGTGGTCGTGTCAGCCCGAACTACGTTTGCTCTGATTTCTTGTACCAGACGAGGATACGTAGGCACAAGACGCGATGTCTTGGCGAGCAACCTTCCCCACCTTTCACCCGTAGTTTTTCGAACTACGTTGACTCTGACTTTCCCATTGCACGAGGGAGTACGTAGGTATAGAGTGGTGATGCTCTATCGAGTCTCTTTTCTTTTCTTTCGTCCCTGTGGCCAGCCCTATAGTTTAACACCCATTAGATAGATAACAAGTGTGGATCCCGTCAAGTACGACGGACGTGAGAGGTGCTCATACCTTCCCCTTGCGTAACCAACTCCTGAACCCAAGATTTGGTTGCGATGACCTTGTCTTTTCCCTTTTTTGTAGGTTTTTATGATCATTTACTTTCCCTCTCTTTGGGATAAATAACGAGCGGTGGCGACTCTTCTGTCTTCCGCCGGCTCCTTTTTCGCAGTAGCAACAATACTTGACCCTTTTGAAAACCATTTTCTAACAAGAAATCACTCAATCTCTCATACCAAGCTCTTGGAGATTGTTTGAGTCCGTAAAGTGATTTCTTAAGTTTAAACACAAAATCCGGGTGGGCTGTGTCCTCAAACCTAAGGGGTTGTTTGACATACACCTCTTCAGAAATGACCTCATTTAAGAAAGCACTTTTAACATCCGTCTGATATAAAACAATATCATGATTAATAACATAAGAGAGAAAAATTCTGATTGCCTCTACCCTTTCAATATGTGTAAAGGTTTCAGGGAAATATATACCTTCAAGCAGACTGTAGCCTTAAGCTACAATTCTAGCCTTGTTACTTACCATTTCTCCCTTCTTATTCAATTTATTTCTGAACATCCATTTTGTTCAGATAATGTTCTTCTGACATGGTTTGGGGACCAGATCCCAAACATCATTTCTCTGAAATTGGTTTAACTCCTCTTGCATAGCTAGAATCCATCCATCATTAGATAAAACTTCATCAACATAAGTTGGCTCTATCAAGGAGATAAATCATAGCATAGGTTTATCATCTCTGAAAGATGATATAGTCTTTAAAGGATCATTCTTATTCCCAATGATTAGCTCTTCTAGATGACAAGCTTTATACTTGAAAGAATTCTTAGATTAAGTTGTAACTTCAAAGCCATGTTGGGCTTCTTCATAATTTGAAGCTTCTGGGTGAGCTTGAGAAGTTAGGCCAACATCTAGTTCACCAGCTTCTGAGCCTCCAGCTTCTAAGCTCCTAACTTATGAATATCCAGCTTCTGAAGGATCTTTAGAAACCTGAATATCTATAAAACTCTCAATAGGCTCTAACATGTCATAGTCGGGCCCTTTGTCATCAAATTTGACATGTAAAGAATCTTCAACAATTTTGGTTTCAGAGGTATACACCCTGTATGCTTTAGAGCATTCAGAGTATCCTAAAAAGATACCATTTTGAGCTTTAGCATAAAAAACCTTTAGATATACCTTATTGTTCAGAATGTAACATGCACAACCAAACTGATTAAAATAAGATATGCTTGGCTTTATTCCTTTAAATAATTCATATGATGTTTTGTTCGGAGTTGGTTGATATAGATCCTATTCTAAACATAACATGATGTATTAACAATTTCTAACCACAAGTATTTAGGAAGATGATTTTCATGGATCATGGTTCTAGTCATTTCTTGCAAGGATGTGTTCTTTATTTCTACAACCCCATTTTACTGAGGAGTTATAGGAGAAGAGAACTCATGGACAATTCCAAGTTTATCACAAAATGTTTCAAATGGCTTATTTTCAAACTCACCACCATGATCACCTATGGCTTTTAGAATTTTTTATTCCTTTTCAGACTGAACTTGTATGTAGAAGATGTTGAAAAACTCATATGATTTGCTTTGAATCGAAAGAATTTAACCTAAGTCCATATGCTATAGTGATCAACAATGACTAATCCATATTTCTTCCCATTTATTGAAGCAGTCCTACAAGACCAAATAAATCAATGTGAAGTAATTCTAAGTGTCTAGAGGTAGAGCTAATGTTTTTAGATTTAAAATAAATTTAATTAATCTTCCATACTTTACATGCTCCACATAGAGCATCTAAGTGATAATCAAGACATGGCAGTGCTTTAACAAGTTGTAGCTTGCTAAGTTTAGAGATCAATCTCAAGTTAGCATGACCTAACCTTCTATTCCAGGCCCACTTCTCATCACTCACTGACATAAGGCAAACTACCTTTTGATCATTCAATTCGGAAAGATTGATTTTATAAACATTTTCTTTCCTCTTACCTTTGAATCAAATGGATTTGTCAAACTCGTTGATAGCAAAACATAAGTTTTTATTAAACAAGACGTCATAACCACAATCACAAAATTAATTAATGCTTAGTAGGTTAGGCTTGAGTGCACTTACTAAACAAACATTATTAAATGGGGTTAAGGAATTAGCAATAGTACCCCTACCAATGATCTTTATTTTTTGTCCTTCTCCAAACCCCACACTTCCTTCTTCTTTCATAGTTAGGGTTTGGAACATATGCTTTTATCCCGTCATATGACGTGAGAAACCATTATCCAGGTACCATGATTGTTGCCTTGTTTCTCCCTTTAGGTATATCTGCAACAAATATAATTTCCGATTTAGGTACTGATAATATTATGGGTCCTCTATTATTAATTATGACATGCTTCCTTTTATTCTGAGCCTTTTCCTGATAAAAGGGTCTAGACATATTCTAGACTTTTTCCTTATAATAGTTTTGTCTAGGATAAGTTTTGAATTTGGCTTCTAAACCCTTCAGAACCTTTGATCCACAAGTCTTGGGTTCTAATATCTTTAGAACCTTTGACTTAAGATTTTTGGGTTCTGGATTCTTCAGAATCTTTGATTTCTGAATGTTATGTTCAGATTTCTTTAGAACCTTTGACTTTGAAGTCTCATGTACTGATTTGTTCAAAACCTTTGATTCTATCATCTCAAGTTCAAATTGGTTCAAAAATTTTCCTTTATCAGAAACAGACAAAAAAAAAAGTTTTCAGCTCTATTTGAGCACCGCTTGAAGAAGAAGGTTCTGAGAATTTTTTTCAAGAGTTGAGCTTTTGGATTAGCACATTTTTCATTGCTACCCAGACCTTCTCCTTTGCTTTTACTTACTCGATATATCATGGAAGAAAGTTTTGTTCTCTCAAGACCAATTACGATAGAATCTTGAAGAGCCATTTCATGCTCACTCAAAGGTTTATTAGAAACTTTATTTACTTGAGCAATGTGATCTCTTTCTAAAGATTCAATTTTATTTTGATAAGATTTTAGTTCTTCTTTCAAAAAATCATATTGCTTTTTCAATGTTTCCATGTATCTTGCCTTGTCCTGGAGACGACTCATGAGTGTTGCACCCTAAAATTTGCTCAACCTATTTCACTTGGTTTATATCTCATAGCTTTAGCTTTTGCATATTAGGTCATGTACATAATTCATTCATCTGCATAGCATAACATGGGCAAGCCATCCAACAAGGGACCAAATGCAGTTCTTATCTCCATGAGCCTATCAAGAGGTTCTTATTCAAATTCAATCTTATCCAAGTCATCAGAAAGAAATTGAAATTTGAGAAGTTAGTGGACCAATCAGTGGGTTTTTTTCTCTTATCTTGAGGGGGTTCGAAGATCATCAGAGAAGTTGTGGACTATTAATGGAAAGCATGGAATGTGTACAGACATCATGGAAGACCTAGAGGGTCATTTTGAAAGTGAGACAAGTCATTGATGTGATTACAAGAGCTGCAGTTGAAGACAGTCAACTAGGGTTTCATCTGGGTCAACCCTAGGGCAAATGCTTGATTGAAGGGCATCAAGGTCTATTTGAAATATGTGGGATGTCTCATTTGACATGTAGATATGGATGTGGTGTTGTGCCAAGGGGAAATCAAAAGAAATCAAGAAGAAGAGAAGTTTCTAAATTAGGGTTTCTGTGTAAAATCCCCTGGTTTAGGTCAAACTTCCAAGCAAATTAATTCAAAATTCAAGTCTCAAATGGATCCTTGGCCAACATGAAACATGTAGAGGATCTCAAGACCTTTAATTTGAGTGGTGAAAGACATCAAGGAGATTGATAGAACTCAAGATATGATTCTTGCAAGTTACAGGTCATCTGAGGACACTGAAATTTGTCTGTGAAAATTACTTGACTTCCAAGCAACTTTTACCACTCAATGAGCTTTCAAATGGATTTCTGTCCAGCATGAAAGTTGTTCCTCATGATCTTAGCTTTCTAGAAAGGTATGGTATGCCTTCATATGATTTGTAGAACTCTACTTATAATCTTGGCAAGCCAGGGGTATTTTGGGAAAGTGGAATTACAGGTCATTTCAAGCATATGCCCAAAACTCCTATTTCCAAATTTCAAATGAAAAAATGTTCAACATCAAACTTGATCCAAATGACATTTTGAGTCTAGAAAAGTGGTTGTGGCAAGTTGGAAATGCATGGAACTTAGATTTGCAAAATTGACCAACATTAAAGGGAAAAATACCTTTTTAAATGACCAAAATTGTGATTTTTTGATACAAAAGCAAAACCAAGCATATGACCAACCATTTTGAAGGTAAATTGCATTTTAAGATCATTGACAATATTAGTTTTTTGGTTTGAAGTCAAGAAATTGGAGTTATCATAAGTTGCTTGTAAAAGAAGATACACTTGCCAAATCAAGCTAGAACCAAGGTGCAAGGCAAGGGATGATTTCTACACTCTCTAATTGTCATGAAAGGAGAAATTCAAGAGATTTTGAGGGGATGTAACAAGGCAATGCAGAGTTGGTTTTGCAACTTGGCCATTTTCATTTTCTCATGCAATGATATGAATAACTTCTCATGGGATTAATCTAGCATCTTCCAGAACTTTCCATCATCATCTATATAAACCCTAGAGCTGATCCATGAAGGGGTTGAACTTCATTTGGATCCAAAACTCATAGTTTCACTCCATCTTGCATTTTTGCAAATTCATTCAAAACTTCTCAATTCTTCATCATTCATTCAATTTTATGATCCCATTCCATTCAATAATCATCCCTGAGTAGATTACAAGCAAGATCTGAAGAGGAAACTGCAAGAATCGTGCTATGCAATCTTCTCTCATCCAAGTGCAATTGAAGTTGGTTATGGTGATCCAAGTGGTTTGAGCAAGAACTGTTGCATACAGAAGAAAGATTATAGCACACTGAGTGATCTTGGAGCATTGCAAGTTGTGGATTGAAGAGGATCCTCATCTGTTTTCAACTTTTTACCAGGTTAGTTTTTCTCACATTTTGGCTCGAATTAGGTAGCATGATAGAGATTTGTTAGGTTAAACATGGTTTAGGTGGTTAGATGATTGATTCTGGAGCTTTAGGCAAGATTTCATGGAGGTTGACATGTGAGTGCAAATTCGGTTTGAACCTAGAACACGATGGTTAGGTTGTTATAATCTTAGATAATTGGCTAGATTTGTTCAGTGTGGCATGAGGATTGTTGTTGTGCAAAGAATGGTGAGATTGGTGATGATTGGAACCTGAGGAAATTTTGAGCTCTTGATGTTGTACCGTTCGGGTAGGATTATAGAGAGGGTTTTAATACAAACCAATGCTACAGTCGGATTCTATGTGAAAAATAGAGTAAGTTTGGTTCTTGGATCGTGGCATTTGACGGAGAAATGAGAGAGAACAAAGGTGGAGAAGATCTCTGCATGTGCATGTGTTTCCATGGATTCTGAAACCCTAGTTGAGCCAAGGAAGAAGACGAAATCAACACCGTTGATACGTGTTGACCAATTGACTTGGAAAAGAGATCTCACGGCCACGATTTAAACTTGAAATTGAGAGGGAGTCTGAAGCCAGTAAAACACAACGTTTCATTAAACGCTCTTGTGGGCCTAATGTTCTGATTCTTATTCCCACCCCCCAATCCAAGCCCAAGTGAAAATGAACTATGATTTCCTGCTTTTTACACTGCTATTTTATCTTTTTCTTTTGATTTTTAATGTGTTTTTCTGATTAATCAGTGGGCCAGGCGCGCGTTACTCCTTGCACCCCCACGCTGGGCCCAGATGTGAATACTAACTGCCTTTTATTTCTATTCATACCCCCTCATCATTTCCATTTAATTTTCCTCCAAATTTTCTTAAATCTTTAAAAATTCATATAAAAATGAAAAAACATTATTTTTTAATGAGACTTTTTTTTCCCATTTTCTATTTTCTGTCAAGAAAAATATAAAAACATAAAATTGTCATTTTACTTCATTTTCATATTTTTTGTATTTTTTACAGTTAATAGCTTTTGTAATTCTTTTGGTTTATGCTACTATTTGTTGAATTTAGTTTAAGAGCTTCCTTTAGGATTTTCACCCCATTCTTTTTAGTACAACTAGGTATGGATATTAGGTGCCCCCCTAATTTTTGTACCAATTTTTTAGGATTTAGTTTAGGTAGTTTAGTTAGAAACTATTAGGATAGTCAATTAGGGTTGTGAATATGACATAGGTGCAACAAAACAAGTTTCTTTTTGGGTTTTCTTTAGGACAAATTAGGAGATGGGACTATAGGGGTATTATGGGTAAGTGATAGATCCCTTAGAAAATGTTAGACTTCCCCCTATTATATTAATACTATCAGTATATTCTTGTAATTGATTGATTGTGTGGTGTGCCCTCTCTAGGGTTATTTGTTTGATATTGTGGGGTATTGGGCCTGCTTGGGGTTTGGGTTTGAGCTGAAGACTTTGCTGATGAAGCCATTGAAGACAAAAGGAATGAAGACCCAGTTCAGGAGTTGATGAAGATTGTAGCTTGCTTGCAGCTGTTGAAGTTTATAGGAACTAGAAGCTAGGTAGAGCTTAGAATAGAAACTTGCTTCATAAACATGGAAGGTCTTGTTTGCCTCCATCCCTCTCTATGATGCAGAGTCTCTCTAAGATACTCACCCCCTTCCTTTGGAAGGCTTGGTGACAGTATCTAAGAGATAGAACTCTTGAGAGAAACATTCTACATTTTGTTAGACAGTCTGTTTGCCACCTTTGGTGGTCAACTAACTGTTTAGCATCCCAATTCATTCTGTTGATTGTTCCTTATCCTGGAGATTTTGATTTGAAGAAAAGCCATGAAAGATTGAAGATAGAGACCTTGCTTGAAGATGAAGATTGTGCTGTTGAAGCTGTGCATTTGACTGCTGCTGTCTGAAGCCCTGTTGTTTGAAGCTGTTGAAGGTGTTTACTGTTAGAGTCTTTTTCCTTGAAGATTGATGATTGCTTGAAGCGTGTAGATGTTTGAAGATGACTTGAAGACAGATGTTGATGGAGCTTGCTGTGCAGATTTGCTGTTTGCTGTTTATTTTTGCTGTTTATAGCTTTTGGATGTATTGTTTGAGTTTCCCGGACTGTATTGTTTGCCAATTAATCTGTTAGGTTGAAAGCGAATTTTGTTCGCTTTTGCCTGTTGTTTTCTAGGTTCGAAGTTGAGTGGGACTCCCTTGCCTCGCTTGTATTGCTGCATTCATGCATTTTACAGCTTTACTGTATATATGTTATTGCTTCTGTTTCTGTTTATCCCTTAGGATCTTTGTTTCTCTCTGCGCAAGAGAGGAACATGATAGACATTAGGTCTTAACCCATGCATGATAACATTAGGTTAGTTTGATTCCCTTTTTAACCATAGGTTAGAGTTGTTGTTTCTCTTCTCATCTTAAAACAAACAGAAAAACACAATAAGATTTCAAACCCAATAAAAGACACTTCTTCCGTAAAAGAATGTGAACTCATCAAAACGTCATTTTTGTCCGCTCGGACCGGTAATCAGAAAAACCCTTTCATAAGGAGATAAAAAACATCAAGACAGACTTGTGTCGTACGTGGCCCGAACTACGTTTGCTATGATCTTTCATGCTGTATGAAAGTACGTAGGCATAGGATGCGATATCCTAGCGAGCAACCTTTCCCTCCTTTCCCGTAGGTAGGCGAACTACGTTGACTCTGATTTCTCGTTACAGACGGGAATACGTAGGCATAAAGTGCGATACTTTGCCGAGTCATTTTCTTTTCTTTTAACCCTTAACCCTTAGAGTAGATAGAATAATAATCCGTACCAGAAAACAAGCGTGGATCCTGTCGAGTACGACGGACGTGAGGGGTGCTAATACCTTCCCCTTGCGTAACCGACTCCCGAATCCAGGATTTGGTTGCGATGACCATTCCTTTCCCGTCTTTGCGGTAGGTTTACTTCGAGCGTTTCCTTTCCCTCTGTTGGGATAAATAACGCACGGTGGCGACTCTTCTGTTCAGCCGGCGCCGATTTTCGCAGTAGCGACAGCTGGCGACTCTGCTGGGGATCCAACGTCCCCTAAGCGAGTCAATCCTAGCGCTTGTTTTCCCGTCGAGGATTTTGTATGGATTTACTTTTTCTGTATTTTACTTTCAGCATTATATTATTGTTATTATTGCTGTATTGGGGTGTGACGGGTGTTCTATGATTGAGAGATAAGCCGGACCTGGGCTTGAGTGCACCTAGGATTAGAGTGGAAAGTAGTGGGCGCGCACGTGCTTTGCATGTCCTAGTGTCCCGCGAAATCCACACTCAGACGAGGTTCTTCTGGTTGGCCTCCTGTCCTGCCCTTTGGGTGGCTCGGGTTGCTGGTTAGTTGGATTGTCGACTCTGGGAACCGATCATTTGGAAGTTGGCTAAGTGAGGCCTCTTCAGGATTTGATGATGCCACTCCTTCTGGGAATCGTATCATCAACCCTGAAAGTCTGTGACGCCGACGACCGCATAGGATGCCATACCATTCTCAGTTACTAGGACACCTACCTGTGAGAGGGTTTGGGGCTATGCAGGTAACTAGACCTCCAGATACCGGTTTGTTTCTTGATTTGAGATTCAGGCTACTTATGGACAGTTATTGGGGTCTGTCAGAGACCAAGTTGGAATGATTATTGGGGCTGAGGCTTGATTGGAGTTTATGTATGAGGTCTGTCTGAGACCATGGTTTGAAGAATATTGGAGGGTTTGTTGGAGACTTTGTTCTTGGTGTGATTTGGGCTTATCAGTCGGAGCACTTGGTCCTTTGTTGCATTTTATTTGCATTGCATTGTTTGCATAACCATTATCATCGCATTTCATTAACGTGTGTCTGTGTTGCAGGTGCATTTGCATATTCCCTGATTCTAGTGTCCGGACTTCTGATTATTGATCATGGATGGTTTGAGAATGACAGTTGCCTACAAGTTACCTATCCCTGATGTTACTCCCCTGCTTGGTTTGATTTCCCTTGCTGATGAGGATGTCCGGAGAAGCTTCAGGCAGAGTTACGGAAGACTGTTGAGATTGGTTCGCAAACCCACTGATGTTGAACTGAATGGGCTGTATACATTGATGCAATTCTATGACCCTGTCTTGAGATGTTTCACATTTGCTGACTTTATTTTGGGGCCTACCATGGAAGAGTACGCAAAGTTTACTGAGCTGCCAGTGCAGAATAAGGTTCCCTTCATTCACTTTGACGCTGAGCCCAAGTTAGAGGACTTAGCAGTGGCTTTGCACATGGACGCTTCTGAGCTATTGATGACTTCTTGGTGCGGGGTTCCAGGCTTCTCCCTCCAGTTTCTGATTGGTAAAGCTCAGGAATACGCCAAGAATGGATGTTGGATAGTCTTTAACGCTGTTTTGGCTCTGTGCATCTATGGGATAGTGTTGTTTCCCAATTTCCCGAATTTTGTGGACATTGATGCAGTTCATTTGTTTGCTGCTGGCAACCCTGTACCCACATTGATCGGGGATTTCTACCATTCGCTGCACTACAGAAATGAGAATAGGAGAGGCAAGAACGTCTCTTGTTGTGTGCCTTTGCTGTACATGTGGTTTAAGAGCCACCTCCCCCTAAAGGGACGTTTTGTAGATGGTGCAACTACCGCTGATTGGCCTGAGAGCCTGATGAGACTATCTTCTGAAGACATTGAGTGGTTTGACCGAGACTTGCTGGGGTCTGAGCTCATTTTCAGTTGCTCTGGGTATCCGAACGTGCCCTTGATAGGAAGGAAAGGATGCATCAATTATAATCCGTCTCTGTTTGTTCGCCAGTTTGGATATGCATTGAAGAACCCACCTAGGGAGGAAGAAGTACAGGAATCTTTGTACTTCACCGGTGACTTGAATGGAGAGTTGCTAGCCAAGCTTCAGCACGTGTGGATGCGTATCAACAGAAGAGGGAAACCACTATTGGGGAAGAATGATTGTCAGGCTTATGTACCATACAGAGTTTGGATCCAAGAGAGAGCAAGACAGTTGCTAATGCCGTTTCCAGCTGCATCAGTCCATGTTCATATTCCAGTAAATGAACCAACCACCGTTACTATGGAGGTCTACGAGCAAGTTGTAAAAGAGAAGGAAGCCTTGTTGTTGGCTAATGAAGAGTTAGAAAAGGAACTGGCTCAGATGCGTAGTGAGAGAAACAAGGCTGTGCATTCTTTTCAGCAGCAAACTGAGTTAGTAAATAGGCTCGGTGCTGAACTGACCGAAGAGAAAAAGAAGCGTGAACGCCTGGGGAAAGAATTCAGAAGCTCTCATGATATGTTGGAGTCCAAAAAGAAAGCACTCGATGCCGCTCACCGGGAAATCTCTTCTTGTAACAAGACGTGGAATGCTACGCTAACCAACAACAAAAAGAGGGAAGACAAATTGAAGCAGCAAATTTCTGAACTCGAAGAATAGTTGAAGGCTAGCACTAAAAAGTATGAAGAGGAGGTGATGGCAAGATATAGTCTTCAGAACGCATTGAACAAGGCCATCGAAGGCAAGAAAGAGGTTGTGTCTCAGAAACGGAAGCTAGAGGATCGCTTCGGAGAAGGGGCATGGGAGGAATCTGCTGGTGATTTACGACGTGTTCTCAAGCGAAGAGATCTACTTGTTGAGGGTCTGCTTACCCGACCAAGTCATCCAGAGACTAAGAGGTTATTAGAAGAGTACTAGGCCTATGGGAGTACTTGACCATTTCATGTATTAATGTGTATGCTTTATTTGCATTGTGCTGACCATCACCAGGATTGTTGGTTGAGGTCATGCCTTCTTATTGTACACGCATTGATATTGTATTCCTGGCTTGATGGATTTCTCTGCAATATATGAGGTGTTTTCTATGATTTGGCTCCGAACTTCGTCTTGCTGTCACTGTCACCACACTGACACATTCGCACTAGAATCGGGGAATGATATTCCCTAATGCACAGACACATATTGCATTGCATTCGCATTCATATTGCATTACATGTGATTATTGAACTGTGTCTCATATCCTGCACTGTACCAGGTCTTTTCAGGATTGAAAGTCAACGCCCGCACCGATACTCCACTCGTACCAACTGCAGAAGAGTTATGGATCAGATGCAGAATGAAATGCAGGACATGCGTGAGAAGCTGGCGCTATTCATGCAGACAATGGAGACCATTGTGAAAGGCCAGGAGAACTTGCAAGCTTTGGTGCAGCCTTTGCTGATGAGAAATGCTGGGCACGGAAACGAAGACCATAATTCTGTGCGAGTTGACACTATTCACGGGGATGGTACTCCTACACCGGTAGCTCCACCTGTGGTGAACATACCTGCTGTCAATGTGAACAACGACGCTGCCGCCGGGAACGGTAACGCAGGAATCGGTAACGAGACTGTCGTCAACAACGTTGGGTTCGGAGATGTCAATCTGGGTGGTGATAATATGGGAGGTAATGGCTTCGGTAACAACGGGTTTGGCTTTAATGACCAGGGGTTTGATCATGCTAGGAAGTACGGCTTCAACGCTCAAGGCTTCGGACAGGACGGATTTGGTATGACTAATCAGGGTTATGGTGGATTCGGTAATGGGAATGGTGCTGGGATAATGTCTTTTGGACCTGCCGGAGTCGTTCCGGGGTATGGTAACAGGGGGCGGGGCCCTGTAATGAATCAGTCTAGGTTTGGCCTTAACAACGGATACGATGGATACGGAAATGGGAACGGTAATTGGCTAGAAGATCAGCAAGAAGACGCTTTCTCTGGTGGAGGTTTTGAAGGTCCCATGGATGATTCTCAGAGAATCAAGATGCTCGAGGAGCAGATGAAAGGCGTCGTGAATCAAAGCGCTGTTGGTTTAGATATGACCACAATGGGTCTGGTGCCTGGTCTGAGGGTACCACTAAAATTCAAAGCTCCCACATTCGACAAATATAAGGGGGATACCTGTCCAAAGGTGCATGTGCGGTCATACTACAGAAGGATGTCGGCCTATTCAAACGATGAAAGGATGCTGATGCATTTCTTTCAAGACAGCTTGTTTGGTCCTTCCCTTGAATGGTACATGGGGTTGGAGCCAACTCAGATAAAGACATGGAAGCAGCTGGCTGAAGCGTTCGTGGCTCATTATAAGTACAATAGCGACTTGGCCCCCAATCGGGTCCAATTTGCAGGGATTGTCCCAGAAGAAAGACGAGAGCTTCAAAGAATATGCGCAAAGGTGGCGCGACCTGGCTGCACGAGTTCATCCTCCTTTAGATGACAAAGAAATGAATGATATGTTCATAGGAACATTTACTGGTGTGTTTTATGACAAGCTGTTTCATACTTCCTTGGGCAGTTTCTCGGACTTAATCCTGATGGGTGAGAAAATTGAAAGCAACATTAAACTGGGAAGGTTCCAAGCTGAGGAATCCACTTCAGGTG
This sequence comes from Lathyrus sativus, assembly GCA_963859935.3. Taxonomy (NCBI): domain Eukaryota; kingdom Viridiplantae; phylum Streptophyta; class Magnoliopsida; order Fabales; family Fabaceae; genus Lathyrus; species Lathyrus sativus. The sequence continues at coordinate 287,699,559 of OZ012740.1, forward strand.
GCAGTAACAGAAGGGCTTTCGGTGGGCGCCGTCAAGGTGATGCAAGTGCAGTGTTCGGGGGCCGAGGCCGAGGCCGGGGCAGAGGTCGGAATCAGTATAATCATCTGCAGCAGGTGGCAAGTGTCACAATACCATTTCAGCAACAACCAATACAACAACAGCAACAGCAGCCACAACAAGGGGCACATCCTGCCCAGCGCAGAATTCAGGGGGGCAGACCAAGGAGGGTGTTTGAAACGCCTCCTTCAACGTATGCAGAATTGCTACAGACGTTACTGGGTTTGAACTTGGTGGAAAAGAGGACTATGGCGCCAGTAACAGGCACTCTGTCGTACGGTTTTGACGCGAACAAGCACTGTGAGTTCCACTCCGGGGCTCCTGGCCACGACGTAGAGAGTTGCCACGCGTTCAAGCATGTGGTACAGGATCTGTTGGATAGCAAGGCTATCAATTTCGGGCAAGTAGGTCCGAACATAGTACAAAAGCCCATGCCCAACCACGGGGCAAATGCTATTTTAACCGAGGAGGGTTTGAACTTGATCATGAATGTTGATGACCTCAAGACACCGTTGTGTGAGATAAAGAGCAGATTATTGAAAGGAGGTGTGTATCTGGGCTGCGATGAGTATTGTTTAGAGTGTTGGACCCAAGCTGGGGGTTGTGCTGAATTGAAGAAGGGTATTCAGACTTTGATAGATGGAGGCACATTACAGTTCGACAGAACGGCAGTTGAAGAGCCTGCAGAGTTATCAGCGGATGAGCAAAGTGACGTAGCTACCGTGACAATTCCCTGAAAAACAATAACTATAACAGCGCCAGCCAGGCGACCGCCGATCACTATCACCAAGGCAGGACCAATCCCTTATGAGAGCACTAAGGCAGTACCCTGGACCTATGGGTTGGAGGCATACTGTGATGGGGTGAAAATTGATATTAATAAACAGCCAGTAGAGGTTGTAGACAATGTCGTCGGTACCGGAGGGATGACGAGAAGTGGGAGAATTTTTATATCGCCTGAGGTGGAGGCTGAACGACTGGCGAAAGGAAAAGGAAAGATGAATGAGAATGTCCCTGTGCAAAGGAACGAAAAAGAAACGTCGTTGAAGGATGTAGAAGAGTTTATGCGCCTTATTCGTAAGAGTGATTATAAGATTGTTGAGCACCTTCAACAGACGCCATCGAAGATATCCATACTGTCGTTGCTATTATGTTCCGAAGCTCATAGGAATGCATTGTTGAAAGTTCTGGATACGTCCTTCGTACCCCAAGATGTTTCTGTGAATCAGTTAGAGGGGGTGTTGGCGCATGTGAACGCAGGCCATAGCTTGGGATTTACAGATTTTGATTTGACCCCGAAGGGGAGAGAGCATAACATGGTGTTGCACGTCTCAGTTGAGTGTAGGGGCTTAGTCATGTCCCACGTACTGGTAGATACCGGATCTTCCTTAAACGTGCTGCCGAAGAAAGAAATGATGAAATTGGACGTTGTTGCACCCTAAAATTTGCCCAACCTTTCTTCACTTGGTTTATGTTTCAATACCATTAGCATTTGCATGTACATAGTCTACTCATCTGCATAGCATAAGCATAGCAAATCATCCAACAGGGGACCAATCATTATTCCCATCTCTATGAGCCTATCAAGAGACTATTATTCTAATTCAATCCCATTCAGGTCATCAGAAAGAATTTGGAAACTATCAAGTCAGTGGATCAAGCATTGAGTTTATCTCCTAACTGAGGGTATCTGAGGATCAACAAAGTAAGTTGTGGGCTGTGAATTGAGCATGGAGAGTATGTGGGCATCATGGGAGACTTAGAAAGTCATTTGGAGAAGGAGACAAGTCATTGGTGTAGTCACAAGAGTTGTGGATGAAGACAGTCAACTAGGGTTTCATCTGGGTCAACCCTGGGTCAACTCTAGGTCAATTGATTGATTGAAAGGCATTAAGGGCTATTGGAGAGATGTGGGGTTCCTCATTTGACATGAAGAATAAGGATATGGTGTTGTGCTACGAAGAAATCAAGAGAAATCAAGGAGAAGAGGAGTTTCTAAATTAGGGTTTCTGTGTAAAATCCCCTAGTTTAGGTCAAATTTCCAAGCAAGATAAGTCAAAATGCAAGCTTCAAATGAATCCTTGGCCAACATGAAACTTGTAGAGGATCTCAAGACCTTTAATTTGAGTGGTGGAAGACATCAATGAGATTTATAGAACTCAAGTTATGGTCCTTGCAAGTTACAGGTCATCTGAGGTATCTGAAATTTTGTCTGTGAAAGTGACTTGACTTCCAAGCAATTTTTACCCCTAAAGGAGATTTCAAATGAATTTCTGGTCAACATAAGAGTTGTTCCTCATTGTCTTAGCTTTCTATAATGGTATAGTATGCCTTCATATGATTTGTGGAACTCTACTTATAGTCTTGGCAATCAAAGGGTATTTTGGTCATTTGAGAATTACAGGTCATTTCAAGCCTATGCCCAAAACTCATACAAGGAAGCTTCAAATGGAAAACTTTACAACATCAAACTTGTTCCAAATGACATTTTGAGTCTAGAAAGGTGACCATGAGAGATTGGAAAGATTCATAGCACAAGGTTTCAAAATTGTTGGATTTAATGAATAAAAATGACTTAAAAAATGAGATTTTTCATATTTTGGCCAAATGAGGTGAAATTATAGGTCATTTTGAATGGAAAGATCATTTTGAGAACATTGGCTAAAGTAGAATTTTGAGCTTGGTTCACATTTTGGGAGTTATTCAAGGTTACTTATCATGGAAGAAACATAAGCCAAATCCAAGGGAAATCACACATGGGAAGTTTCTCCAAGTTTCTAGGAGGTTCTAATGACATGTATATATTGATATGAGAGGGTTCATGCCATGGTTGGTGATCACATTTACTCAAAACCACAAGTTTCACTCACTTTCTCTCATTTTGCAAAAGCTTCTCAAACTCTCTCAAACTATCACCAATTTGCACCATTCTTGATCTGTTCTTCATCATCATCATCCAAGGATCAGAATTCACACATTCATTTGGCAAATTGAAGGAGGAATCATGCCATTCATCATCATCATTCAAAGTGCAAGAATATTGGAATTAGGAGATTCAAAGCCTTGGAGCATCATTGATTGCATACAGAATTCATCACCAAGTTTACTGATCAGTTTCCCATCATTTCAAGCATTGGATCAAGAGGATTCCATAGCTGTTTTCATCATCACACCAGGTTGGTAATGTCATTCGAATTGATTGATTTAGTGAGAATTATAGGGAATTGTTAGTATAGATCGGTTAGGATAAGTAAGATGATTGATTTTGGTAAGTTTGGATAAGTTTCATGGATGTTGATCATGGTGCACTAATTCTGTTAGAGATCATAACATCAAGAATAATGAAAAATAATCTTAGGTTAATGGCTCAGATTGATCAGCATAATGTGTAGAGTATGTTAGGGCAAGAATTATGGAGAATTGAGAGGTTTGATCACAGGTGAAAATGGTGGTTTACAACTGTTATTCCTATCGAGTTGGTTGATTGAGCGAGTTTTAGGAGAAGTTATTATCATGGTTGTGTAGATGGAAGTTTATAGAGCAACTTTGCTCTTGGAGTCGTGTGAATCCATGGAGGTATAAGGGAGAACAGAGGAGGAGAAATTCGAGCATGGTGGTGAAGTTTCAGAAACCCTAGGGTTTCTGAGGTTGAAGACGATCTGGGAGCCACACGATGGCCTTTTGACTTTTGACTGGGATTGGAAACCAACGGCCACGATTGCACAGCAAAACGGAGGGAAATTTCAAACCATGAAACACACCGTTTCATTAATCCTTTCTGACTGGGCTTTAAAATCCTTGCTAACACCACCCCCTCAAATCAGGCCCAACTCATTTGAACTGAAAAATTTACTTTATGCACCGTTTACGTTTTTTAATTTTTGTTTAAATTCTGAGTGCAACTGGGCCTAGTGCCCATTGCTATGCGCGCCCCCCACTTTTCAAGCCCATCAAGATTTGAACTGGGCGCCCTTGCTATTCAGACCCCCTGCCCCATTTATTTCTATTTTGTGATTTTCTTTTCTTTTATATTTTTCTCATCTTCAAAAAATCATAACAAATCATAAAATGCTTATTTTCCATTGGTTCTTTTTGCATATTACTCATAATTTTGTCAAGAAAAATATCGTACAAAAAAATTCATATTTCATTTTATTTTAATATTTTTGGCATATTTTTCTTTTAAGTAGGTGTAAATATCATTTAGTTTGATACATGAATTTGTTGATTTTTGTTCTAATAGATGCTTTAGTATTTTTAATCCATTCTTTTTAGGTTGATTAGTTTAGACATGTATTTTGAATATAGGATTTAATTCCCAATTTTAGAAATTAATTTTAGGTGATTAGTTTAGGTGTGAATAACATGAACAAAATTAGTGTTTAAGTGATGACTTAGGAGAATTGAATCATTTCCCTTAGGATTTAGAGATTGTACATTTTAGATGTGGGGCTATAGGGACTATAGGTAGTTATTAGATCCCTTAGAAATCACTAGGATTCCCCTACTGCTATTGGTATATTACTGTCTATATTTGATTGATTGGTGTGGTGTGCCCTCTGGGGATTATTGTTGTCTGTATGGGTATTGGGATTGCTTGGGGATTGGGAGAGCTGGAGACTTGTGATGATGAAGCCATTGGAGACCCAGAGCTTGAAGACCAACTTCCAGAGTTGATGAAGAGATTCCTGCTAGCAATTGTTGAGGAGATTAGGGTTTAGGAGCTAGGCAGAGCTCTAGAATAGAAAGCTTGATTCTCAAACATGGAAGGCCTTGACTGCCTCCATTCCTCTCTGTGATGCAGAGTCTCTCTAAGACACTCACCCCCTTCCTTTGGAAGGCTTGGTGCTACTGTCTAAGGGATAGAACTATTGAGAGAAAATGTCTTATGTGTTAGTAGCAGTTGGTTTGCCACCCTTGGTGGTCAACTAAGTGCTTAACACCCAATTCACTCTTGTGATTGATCCCTCAGCTTGGAGGATAAGACTTGAAGAAAAGCCCTTGTAGACTGAAGATTGATGACAAAGACCTGACTTGAAGGCTGTGGAGATGGGGATTGATGCTGGCTGAAGCTTGTAGCTGTCTGGAGATGACTTGAAGATAGGTGTTGATGCAGAGCTGTTGTGGCTGTTTATTTTTCTAGTTGTTATTCACTTCTGATGTATTGTTTGGTTTTCTGGATTGTATTGTTTGTTGTTTAACCTGCTGGGTTGAAAGTGAAGTCTGTTCACTTTTACCTATTGTTTTCTAGGTTCGAGGTTGAGTGGGACTCCCTTGCCTCGCTTGTATTGTTGCATCCATGCATTTTACTACTTTACTGTATATATCTGCTATTGTTTCTGTTTCCGTCTATTCCCTTAGGATCTCTGTTTCTCTCTGCGCAAGAGAGGAGCATGATAGACTTTAGGTCTTAACCCATGCATGATAACATTAGGTTAGTTTGATTCCCTTTTCAACCGTAGGTTAGAGTTCTGTCTCTTCTTTCTCAAAACAAACAGAAAAACCCAATAAATATTTCAAACACAATAAAAGACACTTCTTCCGTAAAAGAATGTGAACTCATCAAAACGTCATTTTTGTCCGCTTGGACTGGTAATCAGAAAAACCTTTTTCAGAAGTAATAAAATCAACCAAGACAGACTTGTGTCGTACGTGGCCCGAACTACGTTTGCTCTGATCTTTCATGCTGTATGAAAGTACGTAGGCATAGGATGCGATATCCTAGCGAGCAACCTTCCCCTCCTTTCCCGTAGGTAGGAGAACTACGTTGACTCTGATTTCTCGTTCCAGACGAGAATACGTAGGCATAAAGTGTGATACTTTGCCGAGTCATTTTCTTTTCATTTTCTTTTCTTTTAACCCTTAACCCTTTAGTTTAGATAGAATACAATCCATACCAGAAAACAAGCGTGGATCCCGTCGAGTACGACGGACGTGAGGGGTGCTAATACCTTCCCCTTGCGTAACCGACTCCCGAATCCAGGTTTTGGTTGCGATGACCATTCCTTTCCCGTCTTTGCGGTAGATTTACTCTGAGCGTTTCCTTTCCCTCCTTTGGGATAAATAACGCACGGTGGCGACTCTTCTGTTCAGCCGGCGCCGATTTTCACAGTAGCGACAGCTGGCGACTCTGCTGGGGATCCAACGTCCCCTGGCTGCTAAGGACTGCGATAGTTCCTATGCATTTGGGATCCAACGTCCCTTAAGAGAGTCAATCCTAACGCTTGTTTTCCCGTCGAGGACTTTGTATGGATTTATATTTCTGACCTTTATTTCCAGCATTATATATTGATTATTATTGTTGTATTGGGGTGTGACGGGTGTTCTGATACTGAGTGAGAAGTCGGACCTGGGCTTGAGTGCACCTTAGACTTAGAGTAGAGATTAGTGGGCGCGCACGTGCTTTGCATGTCCTAGTGTCCCGCGAAATCTACACTCAGACGAGGTTCTTCTGGTTGGCCTTCTGTCCTGCCCTTTGGGTGGCTCGGGTTGCTGGTTAGTCGGATTGTCGACTCTGGGGACCGATCATTTGGAAGTTGTCTAAGTGAGGCCTCTTCAGGATTTGATGATGCCACTCCTTCTGGGAATCGTATCATCAACCCTGAAAGTCTGTGACGCCGACGACCGCATAGGATGCCATACCTTTGTCAGTTACTAGGACATCCACCCGTGAGAGGGTTTGGGGTTATGCAGGTAACTAGACCTTCAGATACCGGTTATTTCTTGATCAGAGATCCTGGGTACTTATGGAGAGTTATGAGGTCTGTCAGAGACCATTTGGAGATGTGTTATGAGGTCTGTCAGAGACCATTTGGAGATGTGTTATGAGGTCTGTCAGAGACCATTTGGAGATATGTTGTGAGGTCTGTCAGAGACCAGTTGAAGAGTTCTGAGGTCTGTCAGAGACCTATTGGAGTTATGATTTGAGGTTTATCAGAGACCAGTCAGAGTTATGCTGTGGGTCTGTCAGAGACCATTGTTGGAGTTTTGTTTTAGGTCTATCTGAGACCAGGGTTTGAGGACTTCTAGAGAGTCTATCTGAGACTTCTTGATATGGTTCAGGCTATTCAGCTACGGCATTTGGTCCCTGTTGCATGTCACTTGCATTGCATTGTTCGCATACTCATCATCATTGCATCCTACTAACGTGTGTCTGTGCTGCAGGTGCATTTGCATTCCCCCGGTTCTAGTGTCTGGACTTCTAAGTATTGATCATGGCTGGTTTGAGGATGACCGTTGCGTACAAGCTACCTATCCCCGATATTACTCCACTCCTGGGTCTGATTTCTCTTGCAGATGAGGATGTCCGTAGAAGCTTCAGGCAGAGTTACGGACGGCTGTTGAGTTTAGTTCGCAGGTCTAATGATGATGAATTGAATGGGCTGTACACCTTAATGCAATTCTATGACCCGGCTTTGAGATGTTTCACGTTTGCGGACTTTATCTTGGGGCCTACCATGGAGGAGTATGTAGAGTTTACTGAGCTGCCAGTTCAGAATGCAGTTCCTTTTATTCACTCAGCCGCTGAGCCCAAGTTGGAGGATTTAGCCAAGGCCCTGCATATGAATCCTTCTGAGTTGTTGATGACTGCGTGGCGAGGGGTCCCGGGTTTTTCTCTTCAGTTTCTGGTTGGTAAGGCTCAAGAGTACGCCAAGAATGGGTGTTGGGTGGTCTTTAACGCTATTTTGGCCCTCTGCATTTATGGGATAGTGCTGTTCCCTAACTTCCCAAACTTCGTGGACATGGATGCATTTCATCTATTTGCTGCTGGTAACCCCGTACCAACGCTGATCGGGGACTTTTACCATTCGATGCACTACAGGAATGAAAACAGGAGAGGCAAGAATGTCTCTTGTTGCGTACCTTTGCTGTATATTTGGTTCAAGAGCTATCTTCCCTCGAGGGGACCTTTCGTGGATAATGCAATCACGCCCGACTGGCCAGAGCATATGATGAGGTTAACTTCTGAAGACATTGAATGGTTTGATCGAGACCTGCTAGGATCTGAGCTTATATTCAGTTGTTCTGGGTACCCTAATGTCCCGCTGATAGGAAGAAAAAGGTGTATCAACTACAACCCATCCTTGTTGGTCCGTCAGTTTGGATATGCGTTGAAGAACCCACCAAAGGAAGAAGAAGTACAGGAATCTCTGTACTTCACCGGAGACGTGAAGGGGGAGTTATTAGCCAAGCTGCAGCATGCCTGGACGCGTATTAACCGAAGAGGGAAGCCGTTGTTAGGGAAGAATGACTGTCAGGCCTATGCACCTTACAGGGTTTGGATCCAGGAGAGAGCCAGTCAGTTGCGGATGCCGTTTCCAGATGCACCAGCCCCTATTCCTATTCCGGTAGCAGAACCAACTACTGTTTCTAGGGAGGCCTACGAGCAAGTTGTGAAAGAAAAAGAAGCCTTGATGAAGATCAACGAAGGGTTAGAGCAGGAGCTAGCCCAGATACGCAGTGAGAAAAACAAGGTCGTGCATGCTTTCCAACAGCAGATTGAGCTAATGAACAGACTAGGGGTTGGGTTGACTGAGGAGAGGAAGAAGCGCGAACGTCTGGGGCAAGAGTTCAGAAGCTCCCATGACATGCTGGAATCCAAAAAGAAGGCACTTGACATCGCTCACCGAGAGATCTCTTCTTGCAATAAGACTTGGAATGCTACACTCACCAACAATAAGAAGAGGGAAGATAAGTTGAAGCAGCAAATTTCCGACCTCGAAGAGCAGTTGAAGTCCAGCATCAAGAAGTGTGAAGAAGAAGTGATGACCCGGTATAGTCTCCAGAATGCACTAAATAAGGCCATCAAAGGCAGAGATGAAGATGTGTCTCAGAAGCGTAAACTAGAGGATCGCTTCGGAGAAAGGGCATGGGAGGAAACCGCTGAAGACGTGCGACGTGTTCTTAAGAAAAGAAACCAACTTGTTGAAGGGCTGCTTACCCGACCAAGTCATCCGGAGACTAAGAAGTTGCTAGAAGAGTACCAGAATTATGGGAGTGTCTGATTATTTCATGTAGTAATTTGTATGCTTTATTTGCATAGTGCTGACCATCATCAGGATTGTTGGTTGAGGTCATGCTTTCTTATTGTACTCTCAGTGATATTGTATTCTTGGCTTATTGGTTTCTCCGCAATATATGAGGCTTTTTGTGATTCAACTCCGATCTTTGTATTGCTAGCACTGTCACTGCACCGGCACCTTCACACTAGAATCGGGGAATGAATTTCCCTAATGCACAGACACACACATTGCATTACATTCATATTCATATTGCATTACAGGTAATCTTTGGATGGTGTCTTATTTCCTGCCCTGTACCAGGTACTTTCCAGGATTGCAGATCAGCACCCGCACCGCTATTCCACTCGCTCCAACTGTCGAAGAATCATGGATCAAATGCAGAACGAGATGCAAGATGTGCGCGAGAAGCTAGCTCTCTTTATGTAGACCATGGAAGCTATTGCAAAAGGTCAGGAGAATTTGCAGGCCATGGTGCAGCCTCTGTTGGTCAGAAACGCCGGTCACGGTGTCGCTTGCGCGAAAATAAGGTGCCGGCAAAACAGAAGAGTCGCCACCTTTCGTTATTTATCCCTCAGAGCGGGAAAGGAAACGATCGGAAAAACCTGACGAAAAAGGGTAAGACAAGGTCATCGCAACCATTGTCTGGGTTCGGGAGTCGGTTACGCAAGGGGAAGGTATTAGCACCCCTCACGTCCGTCGTACTCGACGGGATCCTCGCTTGTTTGTTTACTTGGACGGGTTGGTTATAATCTATCTACCTATCAAGGCTGGCTGAAAAAGAAAAGAAAAATGACTCGGCAAAGCATCGCGCTTTATGCCTACGTATTCCCGTCTGGAACGAGAAATCAGAGTCAACGTAGTTCGCCTAACTACGGGTGAAGGTAGGGAAGGTTGCTCGCTAGGACATCGCGTCCTATGCCTACGTACTTTCATCTGGTATGAAAGATCAGAGCAAACGTAGTTCGGGAAACTACGGGTTATCTCCTAAAAGAAGTGTTTTTTATTGTGTTTGCGATTTCAACCGCACTAGAGACTATGACCTGAGAGTGAATGCGTCGCACGTCACCCAAAGGGTACCATACTAAACATCCAGACTATGGAAAAGAAGCTCTCCCACAATCCTCTCTCAGATAGCTTAAGGCTCGTAACGTACGAAAGAAATCATTCATGATTACTGTATCTTAAACTGTTTCGAGATGAGAAGAGAACAGGCCCAACTAGGAGGGAGACTATCAAGTCCTACTGTTATCATGCCATGGATTCATCCTATGGTTGAGGTTTGAACAGGGAACTCCTAGATGTTGTCATGCATAGGTTTCAACCTAAAAGTCTATCATCAAATCCTCATCAGAGGAAATGAGAGTCCTAAGGGATCATATCAATGATACACCAAAACAGACAAAAGCATCAGCTTTAACAGTAAAATGCATGCAATGCAAGTGAGGGAGGAAATGTGTGTGGGGCTTCAGCCTCCACAAGCTCGTCTCAACCTCAAGCCAATCATGAAATAACAGTAATCATACTGAAATAAACAACATGCTATCAAGCAAGAAACAGTAAACTGCAATCATACAGACAAAAGAAATGAAATGCCATCAAGCAAAATTAACACATGGGCAAGGGAGCTGGGCTCTACCGAATACCCGCAAGCAAAGCCAAGCAATAACAATACAATCAGATGCACTCATGCTCTTAGACTGAACTTATTCTAAATGTGCTTAATCTAATGCAACAGACAAATCAGACAAAACACACAATACATCAAAGAAAACAGAAGAAAGCCTCAGCTCCTTCAGCAGCAACTCAGTCTTCAGACTTCAAAGATCACTTGCTTTCCAGGTATCAACCCTACAACATGAGTATCAACTCATCTTCTCCCTTGAGCTTCAGCTCCTGTGATCAGCTCCACCTTCAGGCTTCACTATCTTCAGGGATCTTCAAGCATCAACTTGATCTTCACAGAGTCTTCAGACTTCAATAATCTTCAAGGAATCATCCTCTTCAAGGCCTCAGCTTCTATCTTCAATGGCTTCAATGCTCCAGCAAACAAGATTCAGTTAACAAGATGAGTGAGGGCTGTTACAGTACTCACTGACTTCCAAAGGATGCCATTGAGAACTTAACATCAAAGGAAAGGCTCTCTCAAAGTTCTACCTTATAGGGCAAGGTCACTAATCCCTCCAAAGGAGAGAGGTGAATACCCTTAAGGGACTCTATGTCACAGAGAAGAAAGGAGGTGAACAAGACACTCCTTGTTTATTGAACAAAATATTCTATCTAGGGCTCTGCCTATGCACCTATGAACCTATAAACAAAACAACAAAAGCTATGCTAAAATCCTCTGCAAGGTCTTCAAAGCTTCCATGATGATCCACAAGGTCTTCAACTCAATCTTCAAAGCTCACACACTCAAAAGAGAAGGAAAGAAAACACAACAATACAACTTATGCCTTTAAGCAACACACATACTATCCATACATTCAAAAATCAATGAAAAATACTAAAATACCATACAAATTCCTAATATAAATTCTAGGGGATCCTATTTAACTACCCTTAAGTCCCATATATTCCCCATACACTAATTTGGCCTATAAACCCCAAAACAATTTTGTTCAAGTCTACCTATACAACTTAAAACCCTAATTAGAGCACCTAAATGTCTAACAATCAAACTACATCAAATTTTAATCCACAAATCAAGAGATAAATCCTACATAAAACTAGGATTCAATATCTAACTATGCCAAAAAGAATGGCTTAAAAATCCTAAGGGAAGGTCCTAAAACAATTCTTGCAAAATAAGGTATCAACCAAAAGAAAATAATTGTCTTATTTAAAAGAAAATACCACCATAAATTCTACATTAAAAATAAAATTTCATTTTTATTTTTATATTTTCTACACATTATGATCTAAACATAGAAAAAAGAATGAACAAAAAAGAGCCATTTATCAATTTTTTATGAATTTTTTAAGATTGCAAAAATATTAAACAAAATAAAAACATAAAATAAGGAAAATGAGGGAGGGGGTGCGAATAGAATAGGCACGCAGTTCATTATACTTGGGCCAGATCACGGGGGGGTGCGGATAGGAAAGCTGGACGAGGCCCAACGTCCTTCACTAACTGAAACGCGGCGTTTTGGCCGTTTGAATCTCCCTCCAAATCTGAATGAACCTCAGCCGTGCGATCAAGAGAAAAAGTCCACCATTTCAGCACAAACCAACGGTAGAGATTATATCTCCTACCTTGGGTCACCTAGGGTTTCCAGACACCTCCTTCACCCGCGAACCTTCCATTTCCTATAGCTCCCTCATCTCTCCACCAATGGTCTCGACCCAAACATCAAAAATGCTCCCCACATTGCCCTCTATCCAGCCATGCCAAGATCTTTGACTAACTCTTCATGGAAACCCCAAACCGAATGCATACAACCTTGGGTACCACCATATTGGACTGCATGCAACATTCACAAACCTAACTTCTAATGACCCTAGCTTGTTCCTCTTGTCACCCTGAGTCCATTAAGTCATTACATGCACATTTATACCTCCTAACACACACTGTCTTGATCTTCAAAGAATCACACACGCATGCTGAACCTTCATGGATTCATCCTAAACTCTTCACAATTGTTCCTTAAGTGTCTCTAACCATGAATATCACACTAACTGGCCCTAACCATGAGTAAATACAGTGATTCGAAGGAACATGCAAGCTTACCAAATGATGATGGCAATGGTGGTTATCTCTCTCTCCAGCTCTTGCCACTTGCTCTAACTGATCTTTGGATAATGGTGATGATTCTGATGAAGAGAATTTGTGCTCAAACCTCTTGAATTATGCTATCCAAACCTTTACGCAAATGGGAGTGATGAGTTGAATCACACACAACAGCCACGAATTCTGTTCAATATTGCATGGTTTCCTCTCTACAATGATGGAGGATGATGATGATGATGAAAGATCTCACTATTAATGGAGTTTTGGTAAAGATTGGAATGAAAATGCAATTTGGAGTTTTTGGATCAAAGTGTAGTATGCATGCATAAAGAATCACCAACCCTGGCATGAATGATCTCTACTCAATATATAGGCCATAATGGGAGCATCTAGGAGTGGCTGGAAACTTCTAAGAGCTTTCTAGAAGCTTCATGCCATGAACTTATGGATTTCTCACATATCTCATGACATCTCATGATATAATCCTTAACCCCCTTTAATTTCAAGTCAAAATCTCCCCATATGAGTTATAGAGGTGATTAGGGTGCTAAAACAACCAATGTGTTCACTTATTTCAAGTTTTCCCAAGTTGCCTTAATATGCAAGAAAGAATTTTACAAAGCAACTCCAATTTTTAAGCCTATACTCAAAAATGTGGCTAAACCATTGTTTTTAAAATGATGTTTCCAATCAAAATGATATATTGGATGACCCATTTTGGATTTCTAGATCCTCCAAACCAATTTCCAATTTCAACTTTTTAAACTTATATGCCATTTTTAGTTCATTTTTGACCAATCATGCAACTCCATGCTATGAGCTTTTCCAACAATTCATGACCTTTTTTCTAGACTTAAAATCACATTTTGAACAACTTTCATGTTTTGAGTTTTTCCATTTGAGGCTTGGAAATAGGAGATATGGCATTTGCTTAAAAATGACCTATAACTGACAAATGACCAAAATACCCCTGTCTTGTTCAAACCATAAGTTGAGTTCCACAAATCCTATCAAGGACTTATACCACTCAAATTAAAGCTAAGAAGATGCCCTCCAACATTCATGTCGACCAAGAGACCATAGGAATCATCCTACTAGGGCAAAAGTTGTCTGCAAGTTGGGTGACTTTCAAGGACCCAGATTCACACACCTCAGCTGACCTGTAATTTGTCAAAACCATAACTTGAGCTCTGAAACTCCTATCAAGGACTTCCACCACTCAAATTAAAGCTTAGAACAAGCTCTACAACATTCATGTTGTGGGGAAGATGAGATATCAATCACATCTAGAGCTAAAACTGCCTGGAAGATAGGGATCAAATTAGGGTTTTCTCACTGACAATCCCTGGAAACCCTAACTCAAAACTTCTCAAACTCCTCAGTCATGATGAGTTGGCCTAGGAATCATCTTTATAACATCTCCACACATCATTCCATGATCTCATGGCCCTTGGATTAGGTCTCAACCTTCTCCAAATTTTCAGTTAATCTAGGGTTGACTCAGTCAAAACCCTAATTCTACCATTCATGGTTGAATCTCCTGAATTCTTGCATAATGACCTCTCTGGGCTTCATGATGGCTATCAAGACATCTCATAGGCTTTCTCAAAACATCAAGTTCATTCTCAAAGTCTCAGAATCATCTGAGGAGCACCCACAACTCTCAAGCTATGAAGCACACAACCCTGGTTTCAACCCACTTCCTCTGAAGATCTCTTGAACTGTCTGATGAAGGTATCAACTTTCAAACACTAGATGGATAAATAATTGTTGGTCAAATTTTGGGGTGCAACAGCTGCCCCTATTCAAACGGCTTGAACCTGACTGGGTGAGAAGCGAACGGCTCTCACCCAATCAAGGTGCGAGACGATTGAATACCGGTAAACCCGAAAATTTGCCAACTGCACGAGCACACGGTACTCTGCGGGGAACAAATCTTCGAATATTGCAATGCTAGCTGTACGGTAACTAGCTGGAGAGATACTGATCTGACATCGCCGTCAGTTATCCTCGTTAACTTCTTCTGATATTGCCTTCAGACAACCACATCACCCAACATCGCCGCTGGAACTGAATCTGACATCGCCGTCGGACAATCAAAATACCCAACATCACCGCTGGAGAACTAAATCTGACATCGCCGTCGGAAACAAACATCGCTCTGAGAGACCCTCGACGTCGCCGTCATACAAACATCATCTCTGCTGGGGATATAAAGAGTCTGACCTCGCCGTCAAACAAACATAATTTGACCTCGCCGTCGAATCCAAACGTTCAACCTCGCCGTCGAACAAACATCCAACCTCGCCGCCGGACAAATGATGATCTGACCTTGCCGTCAAATCCAAACGTTCAACCTCGCCGTCGAACAAACATCCAACCTCGCCGCCGGACTGAATGCAACCCTGAACAACTCTGACCTGGGGTTCACCCCTGGTGAATGGAACAAAAGGTACACTTGCGTATTTGAAACTACTCCGCTGGGAATGAGAGACTTAACCGAGCACACTCTGATCCGGGGTTCACCCTCAGAACCATAACGAACATCGGGATACTGCTGCACACTGCCCACCGTAGAATTTCAACATTCAAGATATATGAAACCCTGGCCCCTGGCCACTCCAGATCCGCTGGAGAATCTTCAAGTATTTCTGAATATGAATGAAACCCTGGCCCCTGGCCACTCCAGATCCGCTGGAGAATCTTCCAGTTCTTTTGAAGAAAGATAAAACCCTGCCCGTCGGCTATTCCAGCTTCAGCTAGAAAGAGCATCCTTGGCCTTCAAGGATGTAAACTTTTGCCTGTCGACAACTCTGCAGGAGGTATCTTCGACTTCAGTCAGAAGAAATACTATTCACTTGATCGCAATCAATCATCACCTCAGGATAACTGACTTGGTCTTCAGGCCAACACGGATCACTTTGAATACAAAATCTTGGAACCTTGTCTTCAGCCACACGTTGATTCATCAACAAGGACATCTGAGCTCACAGGAACCTTCTGATACCGCCTTCAGGCGTTTACGCAGTCAATCTTCAGATTAGATAACACTGTTGGAGCAGACATATCACGCTGCTAAGGACTTCAAGAATCATCTTGAACAAACAAATCCGTCAGGCACCTTCAAGAATCATCTTGAACCGACAACCATTCTGGAGACTTTATTCTGCGGGGTATTCCAGGAACCTTCCTGGGCAATTCTTGCTGGGGACGCTACTGGGGAGCTCAAGCATCATACTAGGCGAACAACTCGGGAAGCTGTACTGAGGTCTTAAGAATCATCTTAAGCAAACGGCCCTGCTGAGGAATTCAAGAATCGTCTCGGACTGGAGACTTCACTGGGGATCTCCAAAATCATCTTTGAGCGAGCGACTGTGGGAATTACACCGGGGTCTTGGGAATCATCTCAAGAAATCGACCTCGTTGGAGAGAATGTCAGGGATCCTCCTGAGCAACTGATCCTTCGGCTGAAAACCTGTAAGGCAAGAATAACAATGACCTAGATCATGCTCATGATGCATATGCTTCTGTGCTATGCCCCACTCAGTGGGAATGCTATGCGTTTATGCTAAATGCTGTGCAATCATGCACAATGCTATGCAGCGCTAGATGCTATGCAGTCATGCACGAGGATGCGATCTCGTCAGCAAAATAAATGCCGAGGGGGAATTCTCCTGTCAAGGAGACAAGAACTACTCAGATAGGGGAATCATCCTACTGAGGAGAACGTGGACACGCCAATATCAATCGGACTCTGTCTGGGGAAATGATCTTCGGTGGACTGCTGCAGGGAAAACAACTTCAGTCGATTACTGCATGGGAACGAAGCCCTACGAGAACTTGGACCTGCTGATATCGATCACGAGAATGAACGGCGCGGCTGTTTCGGCTACTCTTCTGGGGAGGATAACTCTGTGGGGAAACAACTTCAGCTGCTCCACACTCCACTGGGGGAAAATCAATCATGGTCTGACCACCTTCCAAGGACTCGGCTCTCTTGGACATCTGCAAACTCGGCTAGGGAAGGAGAAGTCATTCTGCTTTGCTGGAGAGAGTGCGACTCTGGGGAAATACAGCATCAGCTGTTCAAAATCTGCTAGGGAACATCCATTCATGGTCCCAACTGCTTCCAAGGATGCTGCTTTTCTGCGGACTCAGCCGGGGAGAGAAATCATTCTACTTCACGGGAGAGTACGACTCTGGTGCGGAATTCCAATTTCGCCGGGGAAGAAAGAATCATCTGCCTTCGGGGGAGAGTACAACTCTGCAGGGGAATACAACATCAGCTGTTCCAACACTTTACTGGGGAAGAGGGAATCATCCGACTTCAGGAGAGAATACAACTCTGGTGGGGAATCTCAATTCCGCTGGAGACTTCAGTCTGGCACCATTAGTTACTGCATATTTTGGCGTACGAACAATTCCCTACGAAACCTGCACTTGTGACCCGGTGCTGGGGCAACACCTGCTGGGGCAACACGAGCTTCGGCACCCGAACATTTCTATGAAACCTACACTTGTGACCCGGTGCTGGGGGAGAATACGAGCTGCTGCGCGCGACTCAGCCGATGAGGTGGCGTTCCTTCAGGACGCGTCCGCTTGGGGACGAGAATCCTCTCTGCCTGGGGGAGACATATCAATGCTCATGGCTTCGCATTCAGACTCTGCGGAGGAGAGACTACTGAACTCTGCTGGAGAAGGAGGACTTGCCCTGCTTCGGGGATGCGCACGGCACATCTTCTGGAAGGTGCTACACCTGCAACAACACGAACAAACAGACAAAATACCCTTCTCAAAGGGGCCTATCCAGGTTATTATCTCGTGACAATATTCAATTAATCAATTGTTTCAACAATCAATGGGCCTAGGCCCGCAAGTTTATGTATGCGCATTTTATTAAGAAAAACATCGGCGTTTTCATTCGCAAACAAAACGGATAAATGCTAAACAAACAAGCAGAATTGCTGAATAATGTGCATTTTATTGATGATGAACCCCTGAATGGGCAAAAATGTTTTACAACAGAGGCAAACTCCTGGAATGAGGAAGCCGCACAAAAAGGAAAACATAAATATACATCAGTATATACAAATGTTGGCAATCGAGGCGTAGACGAACACCATGAGTTGATCCCTCTAAGACCCACTCGACTTTGATACCTCTCCGACGCTTCAGCTTTGGAAGAGATTGATTCAGATAAACGGCCCTCAGGTCTTCCGAACCCCTAAACAATGAAAGTCCACACGCGGAACGCAGTCATTTGCTTATTCAAATCCCTAACTTTTGCGTGAACCGCCCTTCACGGGTTTTCAGTTCACCGGGATACCCTTTTTTGCTGAAGCCGCCCAGTGTAGGTTTTCGACTTCGCGGGTGTACATTTTTTCAATATATCCCTAATTTTTGCCCGAACCTTTTATTCTGTTTTTGGTTCGCCGGGATGCCCCTTTTTTGCCTGGACTCTTTCTTTTTTGTCCAGCGGGTCTCTTTCAAGCAAAGTATTTTTTAACTGCGTCCGCGTTCACCGGGGATGCAAAATCTTCACCATCCATCGTGGATAACAACAAAGCTCCTCCTGAGAAGACCTTGCTGACGACATACGGCCCTTCGTAATTCGGAGTCCACTTGCCCCGGTGATCAGAGTGTGGCGGAAGAATTTTCCTCAGGACGAGATCACCCGTCTGAAAGCTTCTAGGACGCACCTTCTTATCGTAAGCTTTCTTCATTCGGCTTTGGTACAGGCGACCAAATGCAATCGATGCTAACCTCTTCTCGTCCATCAGGCTGAGCTGGTTCAAGCGATTCGTAATCCATTCTGCCTCATCGAGTTTTACATCAACCAAAACTCGCAAAGAGGGAATCTCCACTTCTAACGGTAGGACAGCTTCCATACCGTACACCAAGGAGAAAGGAGTTGCCCCGGTCGACGTACGCACCGTTGTACGATAACCGTGCAAGGCAAACGGCAGCATCTCGTGCCAATCTTTATACGTCACAACCATCTTCTGAACAATCTTCTTGATGTTCTTGTTGGCCGCTTCAACCGCGCCATTCATCTTCGGCTGGTAAGGAGATGAGTTGTGGTGTTCGATCTTGAAACTCTGGCACAGCTCCTTCATCATCTTGTTATTCAAATTCGAACCATTATCAGTAATGATTCTCTCGGGAATTCCATAGCGACAGATGATGTCCCTCTTTATGAATTTAGCTACCACCTGCTTGGTCACATTAGCGTACGAGGCTGCCTCCACCCATTTGGTGAAGTAGTTGATAGCTACCAGAATGAAACGATGACCATTGGACGCGGTGGGCTCGATCTTGCCTATCATGTCGATGCCCCACATGGAGAACGGCCAAGGGGAGGACATGACATTCAATGGGCACGGCGGCACATGAACTTTATCCGCATAAATCTGGCATTTGTGACATTTCTTCGCGAATCTGAAGCAATCCGACTCCATAGTCAGCCAGTAATATCCTGCTCTCAGGATCTTTCTTGTCATGGCATGCCCGCCGGCGTGCGTACCGAATGTGCCCTCATGGACTTCTTCCATGAGCATAATTGCCTCTTTCTCATCTACACATCTGAGTAGCACGAGATCGTGGTTTCTCTTATACAGCACTCCATCAGGATTGAGATAAAAGTTTCCAGATAGCCTCCTTAGAGTCTTCTTATCCTGGGTTGACGCACCCGCAGGATACTCCTTAGTCATAAGGAAGGTCTGGATGTCGTGGAACCATGGCTTGCCGTCAGTGGCATCCTCGATTGCAAACACAAATGCCGGTCTATCAAGGCGCGAAAGCACGATTCTTGGAGCCTCAATCCAGTAATTGACTTTATACATTGAAGCCAGCGTGGCTAAGGCATCAGCCATTTGACTTTCAGCCCTGGGTACATGATGAAGTTCCACTCGATCGAAGAACGGAAGCAGCCTCCTGGCATAATTCATGTACGGCACTAGATTCGCTTGACGAGTTTCCCACTCCCCTTTGATCTGATTGATTACAAGCGCTGAGTCACCATATATGTCTAGATTCTTGATTCTCAAATCAATTGCCTCTTCTAGACCCATAATACATGCTTCATACTCGGCTTCATTGTTGGTAACTGGAAACGTCAGTCTCGCAGTAAACGGGATGTGGGATCCGTGAGGAGTAGTGATGATAGCCCCGATACCACTTCCGTAGGAATTAACCGCTCCGTCGAATATCAACTTCCACTGAGACTTCCTATCTGGTCCCTCGTCGGGCAATGGCTCATCGCAGTCCTTTGCTTTGAGAAACACGATGTCCTCGTCAGGGAACTCGAACTTCATCGGCTGGTAGTCTTCGATTGGCTGTTCGGCAAGGTAATCAGACAATACGCTTCCCTTAATGGCTTTCTGAGAGACGTACTGAATATCATACTCTGTTAACACCATCTGCCATCTGGCAATCCTGCCCGAAAGAGCCTGCTTCTCGAAGACGTACTTGATCGGATCCATCTTCGAAATCAGCATAGTGGTGTGGTTGAGCATATACTGTCGTAGACGTTTGGCAGCCCAAGCTAATGCACAACACGTCTTTTCCAGCATCGAGTATCGAGATTCACACTCAGTGAACTTTTTACTCAAATAATAAATGGCATGCTCTTTTCTGCCCGTCTCGTCGTGCTGACCGAGAACACACCCCATACTGTTCTCCAGAACCGTCAGGTACATGATTAATGGCCGTCCAGCCACTGGGGGTATCAAGATTGGAGGTTCTTGAAGATACTGCTTTATCTTATCGAATGCCTTCTGGCAATCCTCATTCCAAGTAATCGCCTGATCTTTCTTTAAAAGCTTGAACATCGGTTCACAAGTGGCCGTGAGCTGAGAGATAAACCTTGCAATGTAGTTTATTCGGCCCAAGAAACCACGAACTTCTTTTTCTGTTTTCGGCGCTGGCATTTCTTGGATAGCTTTTATTTTTGCAGGATCAACTTCAATACCTCGTTCACTAACGATAAACCCCAATAACTTTCCGGACCGCACTCCGAAAGTGCACTTGTTAGGATTCAGCCTCAGCCTGAACTTCCTAAGCCTTTCAAACAGCTTCAACAAATTGACCAGATGCTCCTCCTCCATTTGGGACTTTGCAATCATGTCATCAACATAGACCTCGATCTCATGATGAATCATATCGTGAAATAAAGTTACCATCGCTCGCTGGTAAGTGGCCCCTGCGTTCTTCAGACCGAAGGGCATTACCTTATAGCAGAACGTGCCCCAGGGTGTAATAAACGTCGTTTTCTCCATGTCCTCCGGTGCCATCTTAGTCTGATTGTAACCGGAGAAGCCATCCATGAATGAAAACACGGAAAACTGGGCTGTATTGTCGACCAACACATCGATATGAGGCAACGGGAAATCATCCTTAGGGCTCGCCCTATTCAAATCCCGATAATCGACACACATGCGTACCTTACCGTCCTTCTTTGGTACAGGCACTATGTTGGCGACCCACGGAGGGTAAGTGGTAACGGCTAGAAATCCTGCGTCCAACTGCTTCTGAACCTCTTCTTTGATTTTTACAGCCATGTCTGGTCTCGTCCTCCTAAGCTTCTGCTTGACTGGAGGGCAATCTTCTCGCAACGGCAAGCGATGAACCACGATATCAGTGTCAAGTCCGGGCATATCTTCATATGACCAAGCAAAGACGTCACTATACTCTCGAAGCATCTCGACCAGTCTATGCTTGACATCATCCTGCAGCGCAGCCCCAATTCTGACATTTCCGACGAGCTCCTCAGAACCCAGATTTATGATCTCAATATCCTCCTCGTGAGGCAGAATAACCTTCTCCTCTTGTCTTAACAAGCGAGCCAATTCTTCCGGAAGGTCTTCGTCTTCATCAATCTCATCCTCGGCTTGATAGATCGGGCAATCAAAGTCGTAGTGAGCCGTAGAGGGTCCAGAGTCGATGTCATCTGTTACGTGGATCCTGCAATAACAAGGGTTAAGTTTAAAGCAGGAATATGCAGGTTAGCACGAACCTCGTTGCCATTTTGCTGTTTTTTCGAAATAAACATAAAATAGGAATAACAGGGAACACAATATTTGATTACGAAGAAAACGCCTTTTACTTATTAACAAAATGCATACACATAATCCAACAAGGCCCTGACAGTAAAACCACTATGCCCCGGGCAGGACATAGGGCTGTACAAAGATTGTAAAAAGCAAATCATTACTCTTCACTTGTCAGCTTGATAATCTCCTTGATGGTCCAATTGTGGAGGCGCTCGCCCGGCTTGCTCGGTTGAATCCAGGCGTCAAGATCGCAATCACTATCCCCGCTGTCCTCCGACGTAGCGTTGATACTCTCGAAAATTACTCCCCCCTTGGTGAATAAGATCGGCCCTTTCCCATGAGACGAGCTGCCAGAAGAAGATGAAGCTTCAGCTTCAGGAGAATATCCCACTCCAAACTTATCCTGTTTGATTGGTATATCCAAGACGTGCCCCCAGCCTGGGATGGAGCCAGCTTCGACAACGGCCCTAGCTTCCTTAAACAAGGAGAGGTTCAACTCTTGCCTCTCTGCGACGACAGGAGCCACCTCCTTCACCCTGACGGTTTCAAATGCTTGGCAAAGAGTCTCATGGATCTCACCATCCATTTCAACGTATTTAAAGGACGACAGGTGGCTTACCATGATGTCCTCCTCCCCGCAGACTGTCACTATGCTGCCCCCAACAGCATATTTAAGCTTCTGATGCAGCGTGGACGTCACGGCACCAGCGGAATGGATCCATGGCCGACCTAAGAGGCAACTATAGGCGGGCATGATATCCATGATATAGAAAACCGCATTGAACGTCTCTGGACCAACTTGAATTGGCAGGGTCAATTCTCCGAAGACGTGGCGCTTGGTTCCGTCAAAGGCTTTCACGACCAGATCACTGGGCGTGCACAGCAGTCCACGGGTATCCAACTTCATCAGTGCCTTCTTCGGGAGCACGTTAAGCGAGGAACCCGTATCCACCAGAACATGTGACATAATTGTGCCTCTGCACTCTATCGAGACGTGCAAGGCGCTATTGTGATCTCTTCCCTTAAGAGTCAGCTCCAGATCTGTAAATCCCAGCCCATTACCAGCATTGACATGGGCTACCACCTCCTCGAGCTGATTTACTGATATCTCCTGCGGCACGTATGCAGCATTCAATACCTTCAATAATGCATTGCGGTGCGCTTCAGAACACAGCAACAAGTTAAGAATCGAGATCTTTGACGGAGTCTGATGAAGATGATCTACAATTTTGTAGTCACTCTTCTTGATTAGTCGCATGAACTCTTCAGCATCTTTAACCAGCAAGTCTTTTTCTGCCCCTGCAGGGACCTCCTCAACAGCTTTACCTTTACCTTTATCCACAGCGTCGGCCCGGACCACCTTCTCCGCTGCAACCTCTGTTGGCGCAAACACTCTTCCGCTCCTAGTGATACCACTGACCTCAGTAAGATTCTGCATAGCTGACCCGAACGGCTCAAGCTCTATCTTTTGACCATTACAATAAACCTCGGCGCCATAATGCCATGGAACGGCATTGGTACTCTCGAATGGGATTGGTCCGGCCCTGGTGATGGTAATAGTAGGCGGACGAGGCGCAGAAATAGTAATAGGGTGGCGAGGAATGGTAATGGTAGCAACTTCGTCTGCCTGCTTTAGCACAACTTCCCCTGATGCACTCTTGACGCTCCGGCTGAATTGCAAAATACCCTCGGTCATCAGACTTTGGATACCTTCGATCAGCTGCTCACACCCATCAGGAAGTGTAGCACAAGCCATACACAACTTTCCGCATCCAGGAAAGAAGCCCTTCTTCAGCAACTTAGCCTTGACAAAACTCAACGGCGTCTTCAAATCTTTGACATCGGTCAGCAAATCTGAACTCTCCTCAGTGATAACAGCATTCACTCCGCCCCCCTTATGATGAGGCATTGGATTTTTGGTGACGTTGGGCACGTTGTCAGAAAAGTTGATAACCTTGGCGTCCACCAGGTCCTGGACTTTGTGCTTAAAAGCTTTACAATTCTCAATCGTATGGCCTGGTGCCCCAGTATGGAATTCACAAGTAGCGCTGGCATCATACCCCGGTGGTGGTGCCCCTGTTAAGGGAGCCAACGTCCTCTTCTGAACTAATTGGAGCTGAAGCAGTGTTTGCAGAAGCTGTGCATATGACATAGGTGGAGTATCAAAATGACGGCTTGCCAGGGGAGCCCGATTCTGATATCTTTTGTATCCCTGATTATTCTGCTGCTGAGGTTGCTGCTGCTGCGGCTGCGGTGGAGCAGCTGGAATGTTTATGCTAGCAATCTGAGGCTGAGGGCCCTTGCCCTTTCTCCTGGCATTAGTGACAGCACTGGCATCTCCCTCTCGACGCTTTCCAGTATAGGGTTTCTTGCTACCTCCTCCAGCTGAGGATGATTCGCCCTGAATTTTTCCGATCTTTATACCGTTCTCAACATGCTCGCCCAAAGTGATGAGAGCCGAGAATGTTCCAGACATGCCATTGACCAGCTTTTCATAGTAGATTCCAGGAAGGGTAGCCACGAACATCTGTACCAACTCACGCTCAACCATCGGCGGTTGAACCCGAGCAGCCAATTCACGCCACCGCTGGGCGTACTCTTTGAAGCTTTCATTGTTCCGCTGTGAGAGATTCTGGAGCTGAACTCGGTTGGGAGCCAAGTCGCTATTATATTGATAGTGGAGAACAAATGCTTCTGCGAGATCTTTCCAGGTGCGCACCGTAGCGGGCTCCAAGCCCATATACCATTCGAGCAACGGGCCAGAAAGACTATCCTGAAAGAAGTGCATCAGCAGCTTCTCATCGTCAGAATAAGCGGACATCTTTCTATAATAAGATCGAAGGTGGACCCGGGGGCAAGTAGTGCCCTTATACTTCTCAAAGGTGGGCACCTTGAACTTGTGGGGTACTTTAAAGTCAGCAATCAATTCGAGGTTGGACATGTCAACGCCCAATGTGTTCTGATTTTCTATACTTCTCATCTTGTCTTCCAGCGCCTTGAACCTGAGTCGAGCCTCGGCATTCAACTCTGCCTCTACACCTCTCTGAGAGAATATATCATCCTGATGGTCCTCCAGCCACGGTTGAGGCACCACCAGATTTCCTGCACCAGCATTGCCGTTGACCGGCCCCATGTTAACATTGGCTCCCAAACTACCATTTACGGCGCCAGCCGCATTGAGTCCGAGATTAGTCATCAGATTGCCGTTAGCACTGCCGTTGCCCCCGGCAGCAGGAACAACGTTCTGTGGAGTATCCCCTGGAGGAGGAGTAGGCACGGCTCCTCCATGAAGTATGCCATTACTGTCAACCCTGGAGATCAGAGGTTGAACCAGAGTACAAAGCTGGTCTTGACCATTCGCGACCACCTGCATCAGCTCCATAAAACGATCCATCCGCTCACGGAGTTCTTGAACATCTGACTGCACCTGGTCCATGATTCTCGTCTGATTAGCGCGAGTTGAGTAGCGGTGGATGAGTCTTTGATCAATCCTGGAGATCGAAAGCAGCTCGGAACCTGAAAAACCTGTCAAGAATAAAGGTTAGGAAAAGCAATAGGATATACACCATGCAAATATGCTTCATGCAGATGCATGCGTGTGTCTGTGTGCGTGGGAGATTTTCCCCCGATCCTAGTGCCTTAGTGACGGTGCCGATAATAATAAGAGGAAGAAGAAATCCGAGCCCAATCATGGAAACATCAATCTCATATATATATATGGAAAGGCCTGTCGAGGCAGTACACAGTATCAGCGAGTACAAATCAACAGCATGACCTCAGCCAACAAGTCTGGTGATGGTCAGCATACATCAAAGATCAAAAACAACAGGGATATAACTAGTCAAGTACGGCCACGGGCACGATACTCTGCTAATAACTCCTTTGTCTCCGAATGATCTGGCGAAGTGAGCAACCCCTCGACGAGTAGTTCCCTCTGCCTGATAGCATGCTGAAGCCCCTGAACTGAACTCTCCCAAGCGCCTTCGCCAAAGCAATCTTCCAGCTTCCGCTTCTTAGACTCAAACATCAGCTTATGCTCCTTCAGGCTAGCAATGGCTTTGTTGAGACGGGCTTCAGCGGAGTACCTGCAGGCGGTCTCTTCATCAAACCTCCGCTCACTGTCCTTCACTTCGGTCTCTAGCTTAGAAATCTGCATCATCAGCTTGTCTTCTCGCTCCTTCCTGGCGGCCATGGAAGTCTTCCAATGCTGGTCGAACTTAGATATTCTCCGGTATGCTTCCTCCAAATGCTGCTTCTTCGTAGCTAGCACATCATTAGCAGCTCTGAAGTCTTGGCCTAAGCGTTCCCGATCAGCAATCTGCTTTGCCAAGTCTGCACCCATCTGGCTCACCGACTCTGTTTGCTTTTTGAGAGCATGCACGGCTTCGTTCCTCTCACCTCGAAGCTGAGATAACTCCTTCTCCAATTCTGCATTTGCCCTCTTCAGTTCATCCCGCTCGGCTAGTACCTGGTTGTGCTGATGAATGGACACAGTGGTAGGCTCTTCGACTGGTGGAGGACTCTCTGGTCTGACATGAGGGAATGGCATCCCTATAGTGCTGGCTCTGGCTCTGATCCAATCTGAATAAGGAGGGTAAGCTTGGTTGTTGCTCTTCCCCAACAAAGGCTTTCCTCTCGTGCTGATATTGTTCCACGCATACTGAAGCTTGGACAACAAATCCCCCTCTAGAATACCCGTGAGGTACAGAGATTCCCGTACCTCTTCTTCCTTCGGTGGAGTCCTCAAAGCATATGCAAACTGACGAACTAGCAATGATGGGTTGTAGTTGATGCAACCCTTCCTACCTATCAGAGGTACGTTAGGAAACCCATTACAACTGAAGATCATCTCGGTGCCTAACCTGCTTCTGTCAACGAACCAAACGATGTCTTCTGCCGACAAGCTCATCAGACGCTCAGGCCACTCAGTCATGGCTGCAGACAAGACAGAAGAACCTCTCTTGGGCAAATGACTATCAAACCACTTGTACAACAACGGTACGCAGCATGAAACATTCTTTCCTCTCCGGTTCTCATTCTTGTAATGCACCGAATGGTAAACGTCTCCGATCAGAGTAGGGACTGGATTCCCTGAGGCAAAGATATGGAATGCATCAAAGTCTACGAAATCAGGCATGCTGGGAAATAGGATGATGCCATATATGCATAAAGCAAGGATGGCGCTGAAGGCGTCCCAATATTTGTCCTTAGCACATTGCTGAGCCTTAGTTATCAGAAACTGTAGAGAGAACCCTGGGACCTTGTTCCAACTCGTCACCACTAACTCAGAAGCGCTCAAATGGAGTGAGGAAGCCAAGCTAACCAGATCAGGCTCGGCATCCATGTGGACAAAAGGCATATGCCTTTTGATAGGCACATCCAGCATATCAGCATACTCTTCCAATGTCGGCGCGAGAACGAAGTCATGAAAAGTGAAACACCTCAGAGGAGGGTCATAGAACTGCAGAAGAGCATGTAACCCATTCAACTCGGACGTAGAAGGTTTGTAAACCAGGCTGAGCAACCTACCATAAGACTTCCTGAACCTATCCTTCACAGAATCCCCTGCCAGGGCTATCAAACCAGTCAGCTTCGACACATCGGGGGTCGGGAACTTGTACGCAACAGTCTTCCTGAGAGAGGCCATAATAACAGTAGGAGGCGGGAAATCCTGGATCGGGGAAACGGTACCTGCAACACAGACACACGTTAATGGAATGCAGATGAATGCGTAAACTAATGCAAAATGCAGGTATGCAATAATATATCTAGGTGGCTGCTGTGGAGATTCGGTATCAACAGTCACTGATGAGAAGGAAACCCCGGTGTAAAACTACTGATCTGATCTGCTAAGAATAACCATCTGATAGGATCGAGATCAGCATTCTGCCCTGTCAAGAGTAAGTGACTGATAATAAGGACCCCGGGTGCAAGATCAAGGAACATCTGTTGAAGTCTTCAGACCCCAAATCAAAATCTGCCCTATCAAGAACAAACACACAGCTGCTGATGAGATCTTCAGACCTCACTCAAAATCGGTCCTATCAAGAACAAATAACATCTGCCGATGAGGTCTTCATACCTCACTCAAAATCTGCTCCATCCAGAACAAACCACTGATGATAACATACTGATCAAAACCTGCTCTATCAAGAACAGACAAACATCCGGCGACAAGATCCTCTGATCAAAAACATCTTGCTCTATCAAGAACATGTCTGCAACTGAGAACCCAACATAACTGATTCACTGTCAAGAAAACCAGGTAGTCTGAAGGTCTAAGTTTCCTGCAATAAACCCAGTCCCACTCACAGGTATGAACCTAGACTGACTCAAGGTACGGCATCCTATGCGTTCATCAGCGTCACAGACTTTCAAAACTGATGATACGATTCCCAGAAGGAGTGGCATCATCAAGTCCTGAAGAGGCCTCACTTAGCTGAATCACAAATGATCGGTCCCCAGAGTCGACAATCCACCAAACCAGCAACCGTCTCAACCCAAAGGGTTGAAAGTGAAGCCAACCGGATGAACCTCGTCTGAGCGTGGATTTCATGAGACACTAGTGCCTGCAAAGCAAGCACGCGCCCACTAATTTCCATTCTAAGTCTATGGTGCACTCAAGCCTGGGTCTGGCTTCTCACTCAATCAGAACTCCCATCCCACAACAGCACAAATAATCATATTATACTGGAACATAAAATGCGGGAAATAAAGTGCGAGAAGTAAAAATGCGGTAAATAAACGCAACCCAACAAGCAAACATACAAACGATAGGATTGACTCGCAGGGAACCGTTGGAGTCCCCAGCAGAGTCGCCAGCTGTCACTTGCGCGAAAATAAGGTGCCGGCAAAACAGAAGAGTCGCCACCTTTCGTTATTTATCCCTCAGAGCGGGAAAGGAAACGATCGGAAAAACCTGACGAAAAAGGGTAAGACAAGGTCGTCGCAACCATTGTCTGGGTTCGGGAGTCGGTTACGCAAGGGGAAGGTATTAGCACCCTTCACGTCCGTCGTACTCGACGGGATCCTCGCTTGTTTGTTTACTTGGACGGGTTGGTTATAATCTATCTACCTATCAAGGCTGGCTGAAAAAGAAAAGAAAAATGACTCGGCAAAGCATCGCGCTTTATGCCTACGTATTCCCGTCTGGAACGAGAAATCAGAGTCAACGTAGTTCGCCTAACTACGGGTGAAGGTAGGGAAGGTTGCTCGCTAGGACATCGCGTCCTATGCCTACGTACTTTCATCTGGTATGAAAGATCAGAGCAAACGTAGTTCGGGAAACTACGGGTTATCTCCTAAAAGAAGTGTTTTTTATTGTGTTTGCGATTTCAACCGCACTAGAGACTATGACCTGAGAGTGAATGCGTCGCACGTCACCCAAAGGGTACCATACTAAACATCCAGACTATGGAAAAGAAGCTCTCCCACAATCCTCTCTCAGATAGCTTAAGGCTCGTAACGTACGAAAGAAATCATTCATGATTACTGTATCTTAAACTGTTTCGAGATGAGAAGAGAACAGGCCCAACTAGGAGGGAGACTATCAAGTCCTACTGTTATCATGCCATGGATTCATCCTATGGTTGAGGTTTGAACAGGGAACTCCTAGATGTTGTCATGCATAGGTTTCAACCTAAAAGTCTATCATCAAATCCTCATCAGAGGAAATGAGAGTCCTAAGGGATCATATCAATGATACACCAAAACAGACAAAAGCATCAGCTTTAACAGTAAAATGCATGCAATGCAAGTGAGGGAGGAAATGTGTGTGGGGCTTCAGCCTCCACAAGCTCGTCTCAACCTCAAGCCAATCATGAAATAACAGTAATCATACTGAAATAAACAACATGCTATCAAGCAAGAAACAGTAAACTGCAATCATACAGACAAAAGAAATGAAATGCCATCAAGCAAAATTAACACATGGGCAAGGGAGCTGGGCTCTACCGAATACCCGCAAGCAAAGCCAAGCAATAACAATACAATCAGATGCACTCATGCTCTTAGACTGAACTTATTCTAAATGTGCTTAATCTAATGCAGCAGACAAATCAGACAAAACACACAATACATCAAAGAAAACAGAAGAAAGCCTCAGCTCCTTCAGCAGCAACCCAGTCTTCAGTCTTCAAAGATCACTTGCTTTCCAGGTATCAACCCTACAACATGAGTATCAACTCATCTTCTCCCTTGAGCTTCAGCTCCTGTGATCAGCTCCACCTTCAGGCTTCACTATCTTCAGGGATCTTCAAGCATCAACTTGATCTTCACAGAGTCTTCAGACTTCAATAATCTTCAAGGAATCATCCTCTTCAAGGCCTCAGCTTCTATCTTCAATGGCTCCAATGCTCCAGCAAACAAGATTCAGTTAACAAGATGAGTGAGAGCTGTTACAGTACTCACTGACTTCCAAAGGATGCCATTGAGAACTTAACATCAAAGGAAAGGCTCTCTCAAAGTTCTACCTTATAGGGCAAGGTCACTAATCCCTCCAAAGGAGAGAGGTGAATACCCTTAAGGGACTCTATGTCACAGAGAAGAAAGGAGGTGAACAAGACACTCCTTGTTTATTGAACAAAATATTCTATCTAGGGCTCTGCCTATGCACCTATGAACCTATAAACAAAACAACAAAAGCTATGCTAAACTCCTCTGCAAGGTCTTCAAAGCTTCCATGATGATACACAAGGTCTTCAACTCAATCTTCAAAGCTCACACACTCAAAAGAGAAGGAAAGAAAACACAACAATACAACTTATGCCTTTAAGCAACACACATACTATCCATACATTCAAAAATCAATGAAAAATACTAAAATACCATACAAATTCCTAATATAAATTCTAGGGGATCCTATTTAACTACCCTTAAGTCCCATATATTCCCCATACACTAATTTGGCCTATAAACCCCAAAACAATTTTGTTCAAGTCTACCTATACAACTTAAAACCCTAATTAGAGCACCTAAATGTCTAACAATCAAACTACATCAAATTTTAATCCACAAATCAAGAGATAAATCCTACATAAAACTAGGATTCAATATCTAACTATGCCAAAAAGAATGGCTTAAAAATCCTAAGGGAAGGTCCTAAAACAATTCTTGCAAAATAAGGTATCAACCAAAAGAAAATAATTGTCTTATTTAAAAGAAAATACCACCATAAATTCTACATTAAAAATAAAATTTCATTTTTATTTTTATATTTTCTACACATTATGATCTAAACATAGAAAAAAGAATGAACAAAAAAGAGCCATTTATCAATTTTTTATGAATTTTTTAAGATTGCAAAAATATTAAACAAAATAAAAACATAAAATAAGGAAAATGAGGGAGGGGGTGCGAATAGAATAGGCACGCAGTTCATTATACTTGGGCCAGATCACGGGGGGGTGCGGATAGGAAAGCTGGACGAGGCCCAACGTCCTTCACTAACTGAAACGCGGCGTTTTGGCCGTTTGAATCTCCCTCCAAATCTGAATGAACCTGAGTCCTGCGATCAAGAGAAAAAGTCCACCATTTCAGCACAAACCAACGGTAGAGATTATATCTCCTACCTTGGGTCACCTAGGGTTTCCAGACACCTCCTTCACCCGCGAACCTTCCATTTCCTCTAGCTCCCTCATCTCTCCACCAATGGTCTCGACCCAAACATCAAAAATGCTCCCCACATTGCCCTCTATCCAGCCATGCCAAGATCTTTGACTAACTCTTCATGGAAACCCCAAACCGAATGCATACAACCTTGGGTACCACCATATTGGACTGCATGCAACATTCACAAACCTAACTTCTAATGACCCTAGCTTGTTCCTCTTGTCACCCTGAGTCCATTAAGTCATTACATGCACATTTATACCTCCTAACACACACTGTCTTGATCTTCAAAGAATCACACACGCATGCTGAACCTTCATGGATTCATCCTAAACTCTTCACAATTGTTCCTTAAGTGTCTCTAACCATGAATATCACACTAACTGGCCCTAACCATGAGTAAATACAGTGATTCGAAGGAACATGCAAGCTTACCAAATGATGATGGCAATGGTGGTTATCTCTCTCTCCAGCTCTTGCCACTTGCTCTAACTGATCTTTGGATAATGGTGATGATTCTGATGAAGAGAATTTGTGCTCAAACCTCTTGAATTATGCTATCCAAACCTTTACGCAAATGGGAGTGATGAGTTGAATCACACACAACAGCCACGAATTCTGTTCAATATTGCATGGTTTCCTCTCTACAATGATGGAGGATGATGATGATGATGAAAGATCTCACTATTAATGGAGTTTTGGTAAAGATTGGAATGAAAATGCAATTTGGAGTTTTTGGATCAAAGTGTAGTATGCATGCATAAAGAATCACCAACCCTGGCATGAATGATCTCTACTCAATATATAGGCCATAATGGGAGCATCTAGGAGTGGCTGGAAACTTCTAAGAGCTTTCTAGAAGCTTCATGCCATGAACTTATGGATTTCTCACATATCTCATGACATCTCATGATATAATCCTTACCCCCCTTTAATTTCAAGTCAAAATCTCCCCATATGAGTTATAGATGTGATTAGGGTGCTAAAACAACCAATGTGTTCACTTATTTCAAGTTTTCCCAAGTTGCCTTAATATGCAAGAAAGAATTGTACAAAGCAACTCCAATTTTTAAGCCTATACTCAAAAATGTGGCTAAACCATTGTTTTTAAAATGATGTTTCCAATCAAAATGATATATTGGATGACCCATTTTGGATTTCTAGATCCTCCAAACCAATTTCCAATTTCAACTTTTTAAACTTATATGCCATTTTTAGTTCATTTTTGACCAATCATGCAACTCCATGCTATGAGCTTTTCCAACAATTCATGACCTTCTTTCTAGACTTAAAATCACATTTTGAACAACTTTCATGTTTTGAGTTTTTCCATTTGAGGCTTGGAAATAGGAGATATGGCATTTGCTTAAAAATGACCTATAACTGACAAATGACCAAAATACCCCTGTCTTGTTCAAACCATAAGTTGAGTTCCACAAATCCTATCAAGGACTTCTACCACTCAAATTAAAGCTAAGAAGATGCCCTCAAACATTCATGTCGACCAAGAGACCATAGGAATCATCCTACTAGGGCAAAAGTTGTCTGCAAGTTGGGTGACTTTCAAGGACCCAGATTCACACACCTCAGCTGACCTGTAATTTGTCAAAACCATAACTTGAGCTCTGCAACTCCTATCAAGGACTTCCACTACTTAAATTAAAGCTTAGAACAAGCTCTACAACATTCATGTTGTGGGGAAGATGAGATATCAATCACATCTAGAGCTAAAACTGCCTGGAAGATAGGGATCAAATTAGGGTTTTCTCACTGACAATCCCTGGAAACCCTAACTCAAAACTTCTCAAACTCCTCAGTCATGATGAGTTGGCCTAGGAATCATCTTTATAAAATCTCCACACATCATTCCATGATCTCATGGCCCTTGGATTAGGTCTCAACCTTCTCCAAATTTTCAGTTAATCTAGGGTTGACTCAGTCAAAACCCTAATTCTACCATTCATGGTTGAATCTCCTGAATTCTTGCATAATGACCTCTCTGGGCTTCATGATGGCTATCAAGACATCTCATAGGCTTTCTCAAAACATCAAGTTCATTCTCAAAGTCTCAGAATCATCTGAGGAGCACCCACAACTCTCAAGCTATGAAGCACACAACCCTGGTTTCAACCCACTTCCTCTGAAGATCTCTTGAACTGTCTGATGAAGGTATCAACTTTCAAACACTAGATGGATAAATAATTGTTGGTCAAATTTTGGGGTGCAACACACGGTAACGAGGATCATCAGTATGTGCGAGTCGACACTGTTCAGGGAGATGGCACTCCCACGCCAGTGGCTCCACCTGTAGTCAATATACCTGCTGCTAATGTCAACAACGCTACCGCCGCTGGGAACGGTAACGTCGGAGTTGGGAACGAGACTGCCGTCCATAACGTTGGGCTTGGTGATGTCAACTTGGGTGATAATATGGGAGGCAACGGCTTCGCCAATGCTGGATTCGGGTTCAACGATCAGGGATTCGATAACGCTGGGAAGTATGGTTTCAATGCTCAAGGCTTTGGGCAAGATGGTTACGGGGTGGCCAATCAGGGTTACGGAGGTTTCGGAAATGGAAACGGCGCTGGGTTAATGGCTTTTGGGCCTGCTGGAGGTGTTCAGGGATACGGCAACAGAGGTCGAGGCCCGGTGATGAATCAGATTAGAGCTGGCCGCAATAATGAATATGATGGGTATGGAGCTGGGAATGGCATGTGGCAAGAGGATCAGCAGGAGGACGCTTTCTCCGGCGGAGGCTTCGAAGGGCCGATGGATAACTCCCAGAAGATCAGAATGCTAGAAGAGCAGATGAGGGGGGTCCTGAACCAAAGTGTTGTGGGCTTGGACATGGCAACAATGGGTCTGGTACCTGGCTTGAGGGTGCCAATCAAATTCAAAGCTCCTACGTTTGATAAGTATAAAGGGGACACATGTCCGAAAGTGCACGTGCGAGCTTATTACAGAAAGATGTCTGCATACTCAACTGATGAGAGAATGCTAATGCATTTCTTTCAAGATAGTTTGTCAGGCCCTTCCCTAGAGTGGTATATGGGATTGGAGCCAACTAATATCAAGACATGGAAGCAATTGGCAGAGGCATTTGTAGCTCACTACAAGTATAACAGCGACTTGGCGCCCAATCGGGTCCAATTGACAGGCTTGTCTCAGAAGAAGGGTGAGAGCTTTAAAGAGTACGCGCAAAGGTGGCGCGATATGGCTGCCAGGGTCCGTCCTCCTTTAGAAGACAAGGAAATGAATGACATGTTCGTCGGCATATTCACAGGCTTGTTTCATGACATGTTGTTTCATACATCTCTGGCCAGTTTCTCAGACTTAATTCTGATGGGAGAAAAGATTGAACGTAACATTAAGCAAGGAAAATTCCAAGTCGAGGAATCAACTGCATCTGGCAGTAATAGGAAGGCTTTTGGTGGGCGCCGTCAGGGTGAGGCAAGCGCAGTGTTTGGAGGCCGAGGCCGAGGCAGAGGTCGGAACCAATATCATCAGCCGCAGCAGGTGGCGAGTGTTACTATCCCATATCAACAACAACCGTTTCAGCAGCAGCCAATGCAGCAACAACAACAGCAACAGCAGCAGCAACAGCAGCCACAGCAGGGGGCACAGCAGGCTTAGCGAAGATTCCAGGGTGGTAAACCAAGAAGAGTGTTTGAGAAGCCTCCCTCAACGTACGCGGATTTGTTGCAGACATTGTTGGGTTTGAACCTGGTAGAGAAGAGAACTCTAGCACCGATAACGGGAACTCCCCCGTATGGTTATGATGCAAGCAGGCACTGCGAGTTCCACTCTGGGGCTCCGGGCCACGATGTAGAGGGTTGCCATGCTTTTAAACATGTTGTGCAGGATCTTTTGGACAATAAGGCTATCAATTTCGGAACGGCAGGTCCGAATATAGTGCAGAAGCCCATGCCTAATCATGGGGCAAACGTCGTTCTGACTGAGGAAGGGTTGAACCTGATTATGAATGTCGACGATTTAAAGACGCCGCTGAACGAGATAAAAAGCAGATTGTTGCAAGGGGGTGTTTATCCAGGATGTGACGAGTATTGCTTAGAATGCTGGACCCTGGCTGGGGGGTGTGATGATTTGAAGAAAGGCCTTCAGGCCTTAATTGATGACGGCATATTGCAGTTTGACCAAGCAGCAATCAAAGAGCCCGCGGGGGCAGTAGCAGATAATCAGAGTGATGTGGCCACTGTAACAATTCCTCGGAAGATGACCACTATTGCAGCACCGGTCCAGCGACCACCGATCACCATAACTAAGGCCGGACCAATCCCGTACGAGAACACGAAAGCAGTCCCATGGTCATATGGGTTGGAGGTGTATTGTGACGGGATAAAGATTGATGTTAATAAGCAGCCAGCCGAGACTGTAGACAACGTTGTTGGTTCAGGAGGTATGACAAGGAGTGGTAGGATCTTTATATCACCTGAAGTGGAGGTCGAAAGACTAGCCAAAGGAAAGGGGAAGATGGTTGAGGATGGCCCAGTACAGGCAAGCGAAAAAGCATCGGCATCAAAGGATGTAGAAGAGTTCATGCGCTTGATTCGAAAAAGTGATTATAAGATTGTGGAGCCTCTGCAACAGACGCCATCCAAGATATCTATCCTGTCGTTGCTACTATGTTCTGAAGCTCACAGAAATGCTTTGCTGAAGGTTGTCGCTACTGCGAAAATCGGCGCCGGCTGAACAGAAGAGTCGCCACCGTGCGTTATTTATCCCACAGGAGGGAAAGGAAACGCTCAGAGTAAACCTCGCACAACACGGGAAAGGTATGGTCGTCGCAACCAAAACCTGGATTCGGGAGTCGGTTACGCAAGGGGAAGGTATTAGCACCACTCACGTCCGTCGTACTCGACGGGATCCACGCTTGTTTTCGGGTATGGATTGTTATTCTATCTACTCTACAGGTCAGGGGTTAAAAGAAACTAAAACGAAAATAAAATGACTCGGCAAAGTATCGCACTTTATGCCTACGTATTCCCGTCGGGAACGAGAAATCAGAGTCAACGTAGTTCGCCTACCTACGGGAAAGGAGGGGAAGGTTGCTCGCTAGGATATCGCATCCTATGCCTACGTACTTTCATACAGCATGAAAGATCAGAGCAAACGTAGTTCGGGCCACGTACGACACAAGTCTTTCTTGATTGTTTTTATTCCTCCTGAAAAAGGTTTTTCCTGATTAGCAGTCCAAGCGGACAAAAATGACGTTTTGATGAGTTCGCATTCTTTTACGGAAGAAGTGTCTTTTATTGTGTTTGAAATATTTATTGTGTTTTTCTGTTTGTTTTGAGAAATAAGAGACAGAACTCTAACCTACAGTTGCGAAGGGAATCAGACTAACCTAATGTTATCATGCATGGGTTAAGACCTAGTGTCTATCATGCTCCTCTCTTGCGCAGAGAGAAACAGAGATCCTAAGGGAATGGACGAAAACAGAAACAATAGCAAATATATACAGTAAAGCAATAAAATGCATGGATGCAGCAATACAAGCGAGGCAAGGGAGTCCCACTCAACCTCGAACCTAGAAAACAATAGGCAAAAGTGAACAGACTTCACTTTCAACCCAACAGGGTAAACAGCAAACAATACAGTCCAGAAAACCAATCAATACATCAGAACTGAATAACAACTAGAAAAATAAACAGCCACAGCAGCTCTGCATCACACCAGTCTTCGAGCTTCAGCAAGCATCAATCTCCATCTCCACAGCTTTCCAGCAAGGGCTTTGGTCATCAGTCTTCCATCTGCAATGGCTTTTCTTCAAGTCTCCATCTCCTAAGAGGGATATCAGTCAACCAGACGAAGTGAATGAATGTTAGACAGCCAATTACCTACCAAGGGTGGTTCATCAACTGTTAACATTATACAGATAATTTTCCCTCAAAAGTTCTATCTTTCAAATACATTCACTGATCCTTCCAAAGGAAGGAGGTGGGTATTTGATAGAGACTTTGAATCATAGGGAAAGGATGGATGGAGACAAGGCATTCCATGTTTGAGAAACAAGCTTTCTAATCTATAGCTCTGCCTAGCTCCTAAACCCTAATCTCCTCATCAACTGCTAGCAAGAATCTCCTCTTCAACTCTGGAAGTTGGTCTTCAAGCTCTGGATCTCCAATGGCTTCATCATCACAGGTCTCCAGCTCTCCCAATCCCCGAGCAATCCCAATACCCATACAGACAAACAATAATCCCCAGGGGGCACACCACACCAATCAATCAAACATAGACAGTAATATACCAATAGCAGTAGGGGAATCCTAGTGATTTCTAAGGGATCTAATAACTACCCATAGCCCCTATAGTCCCATATCTAACATATTCAATCTCTAAGTCCTAAGGGAAATGATTCAATTCTCCTAAGTCATCACTTAAACCCTAATGTTGTTCATATTGTTCTCACCTAAACTAATCATCTAACATTAAGTCCTAAAAATGGGAACTAAATTGTATATACAAGCTAACAGTGTCTATTAATCAACCTAAAAAGAATGGACAAAAAATATTAAAGCAACTATTAGAACAAAAATTAACAAATTCATGTATCAACCTAAATATTACTTACACCTAATTAAAAGAAAAATATGCCAAAAATAAGAAAATGAAATGAATTATTAATTTTTTTGTATGAGAATTTTCTTGACAAAATTAAGAAAATGATGCAAAAAGAACCAATTGAAAATATGCATTTTATGATTTATTATGAATTTTAAAAGATTTAATATTTTTTTGAGAAAAAATAAAATGAAATAAAGTTGGCAGGGGGGTACTATAAGCAAGGGAGCCCAGTTATACTTGCAGACGGGCCATGATGAGGGTGTGCGAATATCAATTGAACCAAGGCCCAGCACACTTCAGAATTTAAACAAAAATAAAAAAACACAAAACGGTGCAGATAGCAAGCTTTTCAGTTAAAAACACATTGGGCCTGGCAATTGGGGGTGGTGTTAGCAAGCAATATTGAGCCCAGTCAGAAAAAATAAGTGAAACGACGCGTTTAGTGCACAGTCTCTCCCCCCAAATTTCTTTTTAAATCGTGGCCCTTGGATTAACATCAGAGTCAAGTCAAAACCCTCCATCGTGTGGCCATGGTTCATCGTCTACCTTGAAACCCTAGGGTTTCAGAAACCTCATCACCATGCACGCACCTTCCAGTTCTCTGTTCTCCCCCATCTCTCCATGAAAGCACACCATTCCAAAAGCAAAGTTGTTCTATAAACTCTCCTCTACACAGCCATAACCATAACTCTCCCTAACACTCACTCAATAAACCAATTCGATAGATATAACAGTCCTGATCCACCATTGATACCTGCGATCGATTGCTTTAATTCTCACCAATTCTTGTCCTAAACTCATCTACACCTTATGCTGATCACAACATGCTATTCCATCAAGATTTTCGTGCATTAAATCATGAGTTACCAGCCCTACCAGATCTTGCACTCCATGACCAAACTTCATGAAAGCTCTCCAAACTCACCAAACTAAGTCATCTACCCTATCTTACCAATTCTATGCTAACAAAACCTTGTGATCCTAACCTAAACAGCCAATTCGAATGAGAAACATACCTGGTGCAATTGATGAAAACAGCTGCTAAAACCTCTTGATCCAATGATTGAAATGATTGAAAACTGATCAATGAACTTGATGATGACTTCTGTATGCAACAAATATGACTCCAAAGCTTTGAATCTCTCAATTTCAAAATTTGTGCTTCTTGAATGGTGAACTTGCATAGCTCGAATCCACCTCAATTCTACCAAATGATTGTATGAATTCTGATCTAGGGATGATGATGATGAATACCAGATCAAGAATGGGGAAAATTGATGAGAATTTGGAAGAGTTTGAATTGATTTTGCAAGTGGGAGAAAATGTATGAAACTTGTGTTTATGAGTAAAATGAGATCACCAACCATGGCATGGAGTTACTCATATCAATATATAGGTGATGTTAGAAACTCCTAGAAGCTTGGAGAAGCTTCCCTTGTATGATTTCCCTTGGATTTGGTTTATGTATCTTCCATTACAAGTAACCATGAATAACTCCCAAAATGTGAACCAAGCTCAAAATTCTACTTTAGACAATGTTCTCAAAATGATCTTTCCATTCAAAATGACCTATAATTTTGCCCCATTTGGCCAAAATATGAAAAATCTCATTTTTAAGTCCATTTTTATTCATTAAATCCAACAATTTTGAAACCTTGTGCTATGAATCTTTCCAATCTCTAATGGTCACTTTTCTAGACTCAAAATGTCATTTGGAACAAGTTTGATGTTGTAAAGTTTTCCATTTGAAGCTTCCTTGTATGAGTTTTGGGCATAGGATTGAAATGACCTGTAATTCTCAAATGACCAAAATACTCTTTGCTTGACAAGACCATAAGTAGAGTTCCACAAATCATATGAAGGCATACTATAGCATTCTAGAAAGCTACGACAATGATGAACAATTCTTATGTTGACCAGAAATTCATTTGAAATCTCCTTGAGGGGTAAAAATGGCTTGGAAGTCAAGTCACTTTTACAGACAAAATTTCAGATACCTCAGATGACCTGTAACTTGCAAGGACCATAACTTGAGTTCTATAAATCTCCTTAATGTCTTCCACCACTCAAATTAAAGGTCTTGAGATCCTTTACAAGTTTCATGTTGACTAAGGATCCATTTGAAGCTTGCATTTTGACTTATCTTGCTTGGAAATTTGACCTAAATTAGGGGATTTTACACAGAAACCCTAATTTAGAAACTCCTCTTCTCCTTGATTTCTCTTGATTTCTTCTTAGCATAACAACATATCCTTATTCTTCATGTCAAATGATGAACCCCACATCTCTTCAATAGACCTTAATGCCTTTCAATCAATCAATTGACCTAGAGTTGACCTAGAGTTGACCCCAGATGAAACCCTAGTTGACTGTCTTCAACTGCAATGCTTGTGATCCCACCAAGGACTTGTCTTCTTCTTCAAATGACTTTCTAAGTCTCCCATGATGCCCAGATACTCTCCATGCTCCATCCCCAGCTCACAACTTACTTATTGACCCCCAGATACCCTCAGTTAGGAGATAGACTTAATGCTTGATCCACTGACTTCTCCAACTTTCAAATTCTTTTCTGATGACTTGAATGAGATTGAATCAGGATAATAACCTCTTGATAGGCCCCTAGAGATGAGAATAATGATTGGTCCCCTGTTGGATGACTTGCTATGCTTATGCTATGCAGATGATTAGACTATGTACATGACTCTATATGCAACTGCTAATGATATTGAAACATAAACCAAGTGGATAAGGTTGAGCAAATTTTAGGGTGCAACAGCTGCCCCTATTCAAGCGACTTGGACCCGATTGGGTGAAGAGCCCGGAGCCTTCATACATTCGAGGTACGAGACGGTTGAATACTAAGAACCCGGAAATTTGCCAACCGCAGCAATAAACTGCGCTCCTGCTTGGGGAACGACATTCATCAACTGAATCTGACTGTTTACCGCAACCCACTGATCTCGTGCGGGGATTATTTTTATCAGCCTGAAAAAGACTTTATCATTGCAGGGATAGAACTTTGTCCACTTTAGGATTCCACCTGCCGTCAACTCAAAAAAACTTCAACAACTTTGCTGGGGAGGGCTCGTCTGCCTTCTCGCCAGAAATAAATCGTCCACGTTAGGAATAAACTCTTCCACGTTAGGAATAACACCGTCCACGTAAGGAATAACACCGTCCACGTAAGGAATAACACCGTCCACATAAGGAATAACACTTCGTCTGGATCTGCCCACGTCAGGACTAAACTCTTTGGGTTATGAATACTTCATCCACGTTAGGACTCACCCTTCCACGTTAGGAATACATGTCCACGTCAGGACCCACCTTTCCACGTAAGGAATCAAAATCTCTTTCCCCATAAGGAATCACATGTTGATTCGTCCACGTAAGGACTCCAACTTGATATGTCCACGTAAGGACTCAATCTTTCCACGTTAGGAATCAAACTTGATCTGTCCACGTCAGGACTAAACTTTTCCACGTAAGGAAACAACTTCTCTTTCCACGTAAGGAATGGACCTGTCCACGTCAGGACTCACGTTTTGTCTTGATTTCTCCACATCAGGACTCGCCTCTTGACTTACTGAGGAAATAAAACCTTGTCCACGTCAGGACTCGTGCACCTTCGACCCATTGGGGAAGTGAGACTTGTCCACGTCAGGACTCATATCTCAACCTACTGAAGTAATAGAACCTGTCCACGTCAGGACTTGCGCGTCTTCGACTTGCTGGGGAAATAAGACTTTGTCCACGTCAGGACACACACTCTGCCAACAACACGAAGACGGATAAATTTGTCCCCGTCAGGACTCTCGTATCTTGTCATCGTGAAAAACTATAACTTTGCCCATGTCAGGACACCAACACGAAGAGTACCCAACTTTTGTCCACGTCAGGACTCCACACTCAATCAATACCGAGAACTCGAATCTGTCCACGTTAGGACTAACACACATCGTCAACTTGAGGAAATGTCCACGTCAGGACTCCCACTTCCATCTGTTCTGAGAAATCGAACCTGTCCACGTTAGGACTAACACATATCGTCAACTTGAGGAAATGTCCACGTCAGGATTCCCACTTCTCTCTGTTCTGAGAAATCGAACCTGTCCACGTTAGGACTAACACATATCGTCAACTTGAGGAAATGTCCACGTCAGGACTCCCACTTCTCTTAGCACAAAAAACCTGTCAATAAACCCGTCCACGTTAGGACTCATCCTTCCATTGGTCCGCAAACTTTTTATCACTGACGTTACAGCAGCTTTGAGGCTGACTCTACTGGGGATATTTGGAAACCAAACTTCCGGACACCTGTTGTGATAACCGGAGGTAGCCTCTGAAATTCTGGTTCATGAAACCTTTTAATGCTGACGTAACAACAACTTTGAAGGAAACAATCCGCTGGTCGGACTAGAGAAGCTTCAACAAGAAATCCTGGCGGGGAAATAAGTAACTCTGCTTGGGGACAAAGAGAAACTTATCCTGATAACTCTATGGGGAGTAGTGCCAAAGTTGACACTTCGTTGAATGTCTCATGCCGAGACCTCGAATGTTTATTGATTCACCTGAGCGAGGGCTCTCTCTACCTGCAAGAGAAACAATACTTGAAACAAAAGGTTAGCCATCCTGGTTTATGCTTCTAAAATGCGTATGTTTGATACTGATGCAATGCTTCAATCGTCATGGAAATGCTACGCGTGTTTATTTGGTGAATGCAAGTATGACACTATATGCCAATGCAATTGCAGACTCGAACTGTTGGGTACAGAAACTGCTTCAGCAAAATAAACGCTGAAGATAATGCCAACTCCGCTGGGGATAGCCAGATGCTATAGAATTATTCCGGCAAAATAAATGCCGGAAGAGGGAAGTCGACTCAGCTGGGAAATTGGGAACTTGAACCAAACATCTCATTGAAGTAATACCCTGCTGGGAATACAACTCTGCTGGAGAATAGCAGATGCGCTTGGTATGATTGGAATTCTGCTAAAGAGTGAACAGGTATCACACGGTATTCTGACAAAATAAATGCCAATGCGCCACACCAACTCCGCAGGGGAGAGCCTTAATCTTCGATTTTCACTTGCTGAAAAGAGAACTCCACTAGGGATGGGACGATTCTCTTGGGGGAAAATCAACTGACTCCGCTGGGAGAGAGTAAATGACCCTGCGGGAAAAGGTAAACTGCCCGAATACAGCTCACCAACTTGGAATCGCCAATTCTGCTGAGAATAAATGGTTTTGCTGGAGCATGCCCTCTGGATAAGCTACGACCGGCTGGGGAATTCTATCCTTCTTCAGGAGGCACATGCATGACATGCGTGGGGGTCGAGTCTTTCGTTATTGCAATCTTTTGATCATCTTCCTCGTACAGCTATGAAACCTGCAACAACACAACAAGACAGGACAAGCCTATGCAACCAAATCGATTCAGGTTAGTGACGTTATTTTCAGTTAATTCAAAGCTTTAGCAATTGTTGGCAAGGGCCAGTGATGTTATACACCTGCTAGTTTCAGTAAACTTAGGCGTTTTATCATGCACAAAACAGTAAAGAACTAGCATCAAGCACTGAATAACATATTTTATTGATTGGGCCCCTGAATGGGCGGAATTTTTTTTTTGTACACGGGATGTAACTCCTGAAAAGAGGAAGCTACGTAAAGCAAATACACAAGTATGCACAAGAAGCATAAATATTTTGACAAATTAAATTTTGTACACATGTCGGCAACGGGATGCAGACGAACACCACGAACTGATCCTCCTATGACTCGTCCGACTCTAATGTTTTCCCGGTATCCACACTTCCGAGGAGATTGTATCTGATAATCGACCCTTCAGGTATATTCTCCCGCACCGATGCTCACTGTAATATCAAATTTGGACCGCAGTCATTTGCTTCTCAAATCCCTAACTTTTGCGTGAACCGCCCTTTACGGGTTTTCAGTTCACCGGGATACCCCTTTTTGCCGAAGCCGCCCAGTGTAGGTTTTCAACTTCGCGGGTGTACATTTTTTCAATTTTATCCCTAACTTTTGCCCGAACCTTTCATTCT
Organism: Lathyrus sativus; assembly: GCA_963859935.3. Taxonomy (NCBI): domain Eukaryota; kingdom Viridiplantae; phylum Streptophyta; class Magnoliopsida; order Fabales; family Fabaceae; genus Lathyrus; species Lathyrus sativus. Next base: position 287,743,672 of record OZ012740.1, read on the forward strand.
GTTTTTGGTTCGCCAGGATGCCCCATTTTTGCCTGGACTTTCTTTTTCTGTCCAGCGGGTCAATTTTCAAGCAAAGTATTTTTTAACTGCGTCCGAATTCACAGGTGACGTGAAGTCTTCACCGTCCATGGTGGACAACAACAACGCTCCTCCTGAAAAGACTTTTCTGACAACGTAGGGCCCTTCATAGTTGGGGGTCCACTTGCCCCTGTGATCTGCTTGCGGCAGGAGAATCCTTTTCAGCACAAGGTCGCCCGTCTGAAAGCTTCGCGGATGTATTTTCTTATCATATGCTTTCTTCATTCGGCTCTGGTACAAACGACCGTATGCTAGAGAAGCTAGCCTCTTCTCATCCATCAAGCTCAATTGGTTCAACCTGTCTTTCACCCATTCTGCCTCGTCTAGTTGAACATCTCGCAATACCCTCAGAGAAGGGATCTCAACTTCCAATGGTAGCACTGCTTCCATTCCGTATACTAACGAGAACGGGGTTGCCCCGGTTGATGTGCGTACCGTCGTACGATAACCGTGCAAAGCGAAAGGCAGCATCTCATGCCAATCCTTATAGGTCACCACCATTTTCTGAACGATCTTCTTGATATTTTTATTGGCTGCCTCGACAACGCCATTCATCTTGGGTCGGTAAGGGGAGGAGTTGTGATGTTCGACCTTGAAATTCTGACAGAGCTCCTTCATCATTTTGTTGTTTAGGTTTGAACCGTTGTCCGTGATTATCCGCTCGGGGATCCCATATCGGCAAATGATATCTCTCTTGATGAATCTAGCCACCACTTGCTTAGTTACGTTTGCGTAAGACGCTGCTTCTACCCACTTGGTGAAATAATCGATTGCTACTAGGATGAAACGATGCCCGTTAGAAGCTGTCGGCTCGATCTTTCCAATCATATCGATTCCCCACATCGAGAACGGCCATGGCGATGACATCACATTCAGAGGACTCGGAGGCACATGAATCTTATCAGCATAAATTTGGCACTTATGGCACTTCCTCGCAAACTTGAAACAATCAGTTTCCATAGTCAGCCAAAAATAACCTGCCCGCATCAACTTTCTCGTCATAGCATGCCCACCAGCATGCGTACCAAAGGTACCTTCATGTATTTCCTCCATGAGCAGCTTCGCCTCTTTCTCGTCCACACAACGTAACAACACTAAATCGTGGTTTCTTCTGTATAAGACACCGTCCGGATTCAAATAGAAATTACCCGCTAATCTCCTGAGAGTCTTCTGATCTTGACTGGATGCCCCAGCCGGATACTCTTTGTTCTTCAGAAAATTAAGGATATCGAAATACCACGATTTGTCGTCAGATGCTTCATCAATAGCAAACACAAAGGCAGGCCTGTCAAGCCGAGAGATAACGATTCGGGGAGCCTCGTTCCAGAAGTTGACTTTGTACATGGAAGACAAAGTGGCGAGAGCGTCAGCCATTTGATTTTCTGCTCTCGGCACATGATGCAATTCAACCTTGTCGAAGAAAGGCAACAATCTCCTTGCATAATTCATGTAATGTATCAAATTGGGCTGACGTGTCTCCCACTCTCCTTTGATCTGATTCACCACCAGAGCTGAGTCTCCGTATACGTCTAAATTCTTGATTCGCAAATCAATGGCTTCTTCAAGCCCCATTATACAAGCTTCGTATTCGGCCTCATTGTTGGTAACGGCAAAGGTCAATCGAGCAGTAAACGGGATGTGCGACCCGTGTGGAGTAGTGATGATTGCCCCTATTCCGCTACCGTAAGCATTCACAGCTCCGTCAAATATCATCTTCCATTTGGAACCCAATTCTGGTCCTTCGTCTGGCAACAGCTCTTCACAATCTTTCATCTTTAGGTACATGATATCCTCGTCAGGAAAATCAAACCTCATCGATTGGTAATCTTCAATAGGCTGCTCCGCCAGATACTCAGACAGCACACTCCCCTTTATAGCCTTTTGCGAGACATATTGAATGTCATATTCAGTCAAGACCATCTGCCAACGGGCAATTCTCCCTGACAACGCCTGCTTTTTGAATACATATTTGATAGGATCCATCTTCGAGATGAGCATGGTTGTATGATTCAGCATGTATTGCCTCAAACGCTTGGCGGCCCAGGCTAGCGCGCAACAAGTTTTCTCAAGCATTGAGTATCGAGATTCACAATCTGTAAATTTCTTACTCAAGTAGTAGATCGCATGCTCTTTTCTTCCTGTCTCGTCGTGTTGACCAAGAACACAACCCATGCTTCCCTCAAGAACCGTCAAGTACATGATTAAGGGTCTGCCCGCCACTAGGGGTATCAAAATAGGAGGCTCCTGCAAATACTGCTTTATTTTATCGAACACCTTTTGACAATTTTCGTTCCACGTTACAGCTTGATCTTTCTTCAATAGCTTGAATAATGGTTCACACATGGCCGTTAGATGAGATATGAACCGAGCGATGTAGTTCAACCTCCCTAAAAACCCGCGCACCTCTTTCTCTGTTTTAGGCGTCGGCATTTCTTGAATCGCTTTTATCTTAGCAGGATCGACCTCTATTCCTCTTTCACTGACGATAAACCCCAGCAGTTTACCCGATCTCACCCCGAAGGTGCATTTGTTAGGGTTCAGTCTCAGCCTGAACTTCCTAAGCCTTTTAAATAACTTCAGCAGATTCACCAGATGCTCTTCCTCCGTCTGGGATTTGGCAATCATATCGTCGACATAAACTTCGATCTCTTTATGCATCATGTCATGGAAAAGAGTCGTCATCGCACGCTGATATGTTGCCCCAGCATTTTTCAAGCCAAAGGGCATCACTTTGTAGCAAAATGTTCCCCAAGGCGTTATGAAAGTGGTCTTCTCCATATCCTCTGGCGCCATTTTAATCTGATTATAGCCTGAAAAGCCATCCATGAAGGAGAATACGGAGTATTGAGCAGTATTATCGACTAGCACGTCAATATGAGGAAGCGGAAAATCGTCTTTTGGGCTTGCTTTATTCAAATCTCTATAATCTACGCACATTCGAACCTTGCCGTCTTTCTTTGGCACTGGTACGATGTTAGCAACCCATGAGGGATATTTTGTCACAGCCAAGAAAACAGCGTCCCACTGTTTTTGAACTTCCTCTTTGATCTTCACTGCCATATCTGGTCGAGTTCTGCGAAGCTTTTGTTTGACCGGCGGGCATTCTTCTTTCAGTGGCAGACGGTGCACAACCATATCTGTATCGAGCCCTTTCATATCTTCATACGACCAAGCGAATACATCACTATACTCTCGGAGCATTTCAACCAGTCTTCGCTTGATATCGTTCTGCAGCGCGGCTCCGATACGAATGTTCTTCTCAACCCCTTCCGACCCCAAGTTGATAATCTCGATGACCTCTTCGTGAGGCAGAATGACTCTTTCCTCTTGCTTCACCAACCAAGACAGTTCTTCAGGAACGTCACTATCTTCGACAACCTCTTCTTCGGCCTGAAATACCGGGTGCTCAAAGTCGGGACGAGTCATAGGTGGTTCAAGGATGTGATCTGAAAATGTTATCCTGCAAAAGGAATGGTTACGTGCTTCAAAATGCGTATAAAGCGAATAACCACGTTGCCATTTTATTGAAAAATACAAACAAGAAAGACAGAGACTACAGTATTTGCACATGAGAAAAAACGCCATTTATTTAATGATTAACACGCAATGTTCATAACAACACAGCCCTAAGCAAATCCTGATGCCCCGGGCAGGACATCAGATTATTCAACAATTAATAAAGCAAAGCTTTACTGTTTAAGAGTCACAGGAACAAACTCCTGAATAGACCAGTTGCACAGTCCCTGTCCTGGCGTGCTTGGCTGAATCCAGGCATCCATATCACAGTCGCTGTCTCCTTCGTCAGACTCGGAAGCGGCGTTGATGGTCTCATGACATACTCCACTGGCAGAGATGGTTATTGGCCCTCTGAAACGGGGTGCTCCCACAGCAGGTGTTGACGACGATGGTTGGTACCCCAGCCCAAATCGGTCCATCTTCACAGGGATATCCAGCACTTTGCCCCAGCCCTTTGCTTCTCCTGCCTTCACCAGAGCTTGAGCTTCTTTATACGACGAGACAGCTATCTCCGACACTTTGCTCGGCCCGGGACCTTTGTCCTTGATACGCAACCCTTCAAATGCCTGGCAGGGCGTTTCGTGGATCTCTCCATCGACCTCCACATATTTAAATGACGACAGATGGCTGACCAGGATGTCTTCTTCTCCGCATACGGTGACTACGCTGTCTCCGACCATATATTTCAACTTCTGGTGCAGGGTAGACGTGACTGCCCCAGCCCCATAAATCCAGGGTCTTCCGAGCAGGCAGCTATATGCGGGCTGTATATCCATGATATAAAATTCCGTTGCAAACACCTCCGGCCCCACCTGCAGAGGCAATGTTATCGATCCAAAGACTGTTCTTCGCGTGCCATCAAACGCTCTGACTACCAAGTCACTGGGCGTGCACAGGATTTCTCTGACATCTAGCTTCATCATCGCTTTCTTGGGCATCACATTCAGAGATGATCCGGTGTCGACCAATACATGTGACATTACTGATCCTCTACATTCGACAGATATGTGCAGCGCCATATTATGATCTCTCCCTTTTGGGGTCAAATCGAAGTCGGTAAAGCCTAAGCTGTGGCCGGCATTCACATGTGCCAACACTCCTTCCAGCTGATTCACGGAGACGTCTTGGGGTACGAAGGAAGTATCCAGGACTTTCAACAAAGCATTTCTGTGAGCTTCCGAACACAAGAGCAATGACAAGATGGATATTTTGGACGGCGTCTGTTGCAGATGTTCCACAATCTTATAATCACTTTTTCGAATCAAGCGCATGAACTCTTCTACGTCTTTCGATGCCGATGCTTTGTCGCTGGCTTGCACTGGGACATTCTCAACCATCTTCCCTTTTCCTTTCGCTAGTCTTTCGGCCTCCACCTCAGGCGATATGAAGATCCTACCACTCCTTGTCATACCTCCTGACCCAACAACGTTATCTACAGTCTCGGCTGGCTGCTTATTAACATCAATCTTTATCCCGTCACAATACACCTCCAACCCGTATGACCATGGGACTGCTTTCGTGTTCTCGTACGGGATCGGTCCGGCCTTAGTTATGGTGATCGGTGGTCGCTGGACCGGTGCTGCAATAGTGATTGTCTTTCGAGGAATCGTTACAGTGGCCACATCACTCTGATCATCTGCTACCGCCCCTGCAGGCTCTTCAGTTGCTGCTCGGTCAAACTGCAATGTGCCTCCATCAATTAAAGCCTGAATGCCTTTCTTCAACTCATCACACCCCCCAGCTAGGGTCCAGCATTCTAAGCAATACTCGTCACATCCTGGATAAACACCCCCTTGCAACAGTCTGCTTTTTATCCCGCTCAGCGGCGTTTTTAAATCGTCGACATTCATAATCAGATTCAACCCTTCTTCAGTCAGAACGGCGTTTGCCCCATGATTAGGCATGGGTTTCTGCACTATATTCAGACCTGCCGTTCCGAAATTGATAGTCTTATTGTCCAAAAGATCCTGCACAACGTGCTTAAAAGCATGGCAACCCTCTATATCGTGGCCCGGAGCCCCAGAATGAAACTCACAGTGCCTGCTTGCATCATAACCATACGGAGGAGTTCCCGTTATCGGTGCCAGAGTTCTCTTCTCTACCAGGTTCAAACCCAACAATGTTTGCAACAAATCAGCATACGTTGAGGGAGGCTTCTCAAAAACTCTTCTTGGTTTACCACCCTGGAATCTTCGCTGAGCCTGCTGTGCCCCCTGCTGTGGCTATTGCTGCTGCTGTGGCTGCTGCTGCTGCTGCATTGGCTGCTGCTGAAATAGTTGTTGTTGTTGAAGTGGTTGTTGCTGATACGGGATAGTAACACTCGCCACCTGCTGCGGCTGATGATATTGGTTCCGACCTCTGCCTCGGCCTCGGCTTCGGCCTCCAAACACTGCGCTTGCCTCGCCCTGACGGCGCCCACCAAAAGCCTTCCTATTACTGCCAGATGCAGTTGATTCCTCGACTTGGAACTTTCCCTGCTTGATGTTACGTTCAATCTTTTCTCCCATCAAAATCAAATCTGAGAAACTGGCCAGAGATGTATGAAACAACTTGTCATGGAACATGCCTGTGAATGTGCCGACGAACATGTCATTCATTTCTTTGTCTTCTAAAGGAGGACGGACCCTAGCAGCCATGTCGCGCCATCTTTGCGCGTACTCTTTAAAGCTCTCATCCTTTTTCTGAGACAGCCCTGCCAATTGGACCCGGTTGGGTGCCAAGTCGCTGTTATACTTGTAGTGAGCTACAAATGCCTCTGCCAATTGCTTCCATGTCTTGATATTGGTTGGCTCCAACCCCATGTACCACTCTAGGGAAGGGCCTGACAAACTATCTTGAAAGAAATGCATTAGCATTCTCTCATCAGTTGAGTACGCAGACATCTTTCTGTAATAAGCCCGCACATGCACTTTCGGACAGGTGTCCCCTTTATACTTATCAAACGTAAGAGCTTTGAATTTGATTGGCACCCTCAGGCCAGGTACCAGGCCCATTGTTGCCATGTCCAAGCCCACAGCACTTTGGTTCAGGACCCCCCTCATCTGCTCTTCTAGCATTCTGATCTTCTGGGAGTTATCCATCGGCCCTTCAAAGCCTCCGCTGGAGAAAGCGTCCTCCTGCTTATCCTCTTGCCACATACCATCCCCAGCTCCATACCCATCATATCCATTATTGCGGCCAGCTCTAATCTGATTCATCACTGGGCCTCGGCCTCTGTTGCCGTACCCTTGAACACCTCCAGCAGGCCCAAAAGCCATTAACCCAGCGCCGTTTACATTTCCGAAACCTCCGTAACCCTGATTGGCCACACCATAACCATCTTGCCCAAAGCCTTGAGCATTGAAACCATATTTCCCAGCGTTATCGAATCCCTGATCGTTGAACCCGAATCCAGCATTACCGAAGCCGTTGCCTCCCATATTATCACCCAAGTTGACATCCCCAAGCCTAACGTTATGGACAGCATTCTCGTTCCCAACTCCGACGTTACCGTTCCCAGCAGCGGTAGCGTTGTTGACATTAGCAGCAGGTATATTGACTACAGGTGGAGCCACTGGTGTGGGAGTGTCGTCTCCATGAACAGTATCGACTCGTATAAACTGATGATCCTCGTTACCGTGACCAGCATTTCGGGCCAACAGAGGTTGCACCATGGCTTGCAAATTCTCCTGACCTTTTGCAATAGCTTCCATGGTCTGCATAAAGAGAGCTAGCTTCTCGCGCACATCTTGCATCTCGTTCTGCATTTGATCCATGATTCTTCGACAGTTGGTGCGAGTGGAATAGCGGTGCGGGTGCTGATCTGCAATCCTGGAAATACCTGGTTCAAAGCAGGAAATAAGACACCATCCAAAGATTACCTGTAATGCAATATGAATATGAATGCAATGCAATGTGTGTCTGTGCGTTAGGGAATTCATTCCCCGATTCTAGTGTGAAGGTGCCGGTGCAAGCAATACAAAGATCGGAGTTGAATCACAGAAAGCCTCATATATTGCAGAGAAACCAATAAGCCAAGAATACAATGTCACTGAGAGTACAATAAGAAAGCATGACCTCAACCAACAATCCTGGTGATGGTCAGCACCATGCAAATAAAGCATACAAGTTACTACATGAAATGATCAAACACTCCCATAAGTATGGTACTCCTCCAGCAACTTCTTGGTCTCCGGATGGCTTGGTCTGGTAAGCAGCCCTTCAACAAGTTGGTTTATTTTCTTAAGAACACGCCGCACGTCTTCAGCAGTTTTCCTCCCATGCCCCTTCTCCGAAGCGATCCTCTAGTTTACGCTTCTGAGACACAGCTTCATCTCTGCCTTTGATGGCCTTGTTTAGTGCATTCTGGAGACTATACCGGGTCATCACTTCTTCTTCGCACTTCTTGATGCTGGACTTCAACTGCTCTTCGAGGTCGGAAATTTGCTGCTTCAACTTATCTTCCCTCTTCTTATTGTTGGTGAGCGTGGCATTCCAGGTCTTATTGCAAGAAGAGATCTCTCGGTGAGCGATGTCAAGTGCTTTCTTCTTGGATTCAAGCATGTCATGGGAGCTTCTGAACTCTTGCCCCAGACGTTCGCGCTTCTTCCTCTCCTCAGTCAACTCAGCCCCTAATCTGTTCATTAGCTCAATCTGCTGTTGGAAAGCATGCACAGCCTTGTTTTTCTCGCTGCGTATCTGGGCTAGCTCCTGCTCTAACCCTTCGTTGATCTTCATCAAGGCTTCTTTTTCTTTCACAACTTGCTCGTAGGCCTCCCTAGAAACGGTAGTTGGTTCTGCTACCGGAATAGGAATAAGGGCTGGTGCCTCTGGAAACGGCATCCGCAACTGACTAGCTCTCTCCTGGATCCAAACTCTGTAAGGTGCGTAAGCCTGACAGTCATTCTTTCCTAACAACGGCTTCCCTCTTCGGTTAATACGCGTCCAGGCATGCTGCAGCTTGGCCAATAACTCCCCCTTCAAATCTCCGGTGAAGTACAGAGATTCCTGTACTTCCTCCTCTGCGGGTGGGTTCTTCAGCGCATATCCAAACTGACGGACCAACAGCGATGGGTTGTAGTTGATACACCCTTTTCTTCCTATCAGCGGCACATTAGGGTACCCCGAACAACTGAATATAAGCTTAGCCCCTAGCAGGTCTCGATCAAGCCACTCAACGTCTTCGGAAGATAGCCTCATCAGGCGCTCTGACCAGCTAGCGGTGGTTGCACTCTCCACAAAAGACCCTTTCAAGGGAAGATGACTCTTGAACCACATATTCAACAAAGGAGCACAGCAGTAAACAACCTTTCCCCTTCTGTTTTCGTTCTTGTAGTGCAAGGAGTGGTAGAAGTCTCCGATCAACGTTGGCACTGGATTGCCGGCAGCAAATAGATGGAAAGCGTCCAAGTCTACGAAATTGGGCAAGTTAGGAAACAGCACAATCCCATAGATGCATAGAGCCAAAATAGCATTGAAAACCACCCAACATCCGCTCTTAGCATACTCCTGAGCTTTGCCAACCAGGAAGTCAAGAGAGAACCCTGAAACCCCAAGCCAAGAAGTCACTAACAGTTCTGCAGCGTCCATATGCAAGGCTTTGGCTAAGTCCTCCAACTTGGGCTCAGCAGCAGAGTGAATAAAGGGAACCTTGTTCTGCACTGGTAGCTCAGTAAACTCCACATACTCCTCAATGGTAGGCCCTAGAATGAAGTCAGCAAACGTAAAACATCTCAATGCGGGGTCATAGAACTGCATCAAGGTGTACAGCCCGTTCATCTCATCAGCAGTGGGCTTGCAGACTAATCTCAGTAATCTCCCATGACTCATTCTGAAGCTTCTCCTAACCTCCTCATCAGCAAGAGATATCAGACTGAGCAAAGGCGTAATATCAGGTGTGGGCAGCTTATACGCAACTGTTTTCCTCAAACCAGCCATAATCAACACTCAAAAGTCTGGGCACTAGAATCGGAGGATATGCAAATGCACCTGCAGCACAGACACGCGTTAATGGGATGCAATGATAATGGGTATGCAAACAATGCAATGCAAGTAACATGCAACAGGGACCAACTGCCGTAGCTGAATAGCCTGAACCAAATCAAGAAGTCTCAGATAGACTCTATAGAAGTCCTCAAACCTTGGTCTCAAATAGACCTAAAACAAAGCTCCAACAACGGTCTCTGACAGACCTCAAACTCCAATTGGTCTCTGGTAGACCTCAAATCACATCTCCAACTGGTCTCTGACAGACCCCAGAACTATCCAACTGGTCTCTGACAGACCTCATAACACATCTCCAAATGGTCTCTGACAGACCTCATAACTCTCCATAAATACCCAGGATCTCTGATCAAGAAATAACCGGTATCTGAAGGTCTAGTTACCTGCATAACCCCAAACCCTCTCACAGGTGGATGTCCTAGTAACTGACAAAGGTATGGCATCCTATGCGGTCGTCGGCGTCACAGACTTTCAGGGTTGATGATATGATTCCTAGAAAGAGTGGCATCATCAGATCTTGAAGAGGCCTCACTTAGCCAACTTCCAAATGATCGGTCCCCGGAGTCGACAATTCAACTGACCAACAACCCCTTCGACCCAAAGGGTAGAAAAAGAAGCCAACCAAAAGAACCTCGTCCGAGTGTAGATTTCATGAGACACTAATGCAAGCAAAGTCGGCACGCGCCCACTACTTTCTACTCTAATTCTAGGTGCACTCAAGCCCAGGTCCGGCTTATCTCTCAATCATAGAACCACCCATCACACCCCAATACAGCAATAATAATCAATATATATAATGATGAAAATAAAGGTCAGAAATATAAATCAATACAAAATCCTCGACGGGAAAACAAGCGTTAGGATTGACTCTCTTAGGGGACGTTGGATCCCAAATGCATAAGAACTATCGCAGTCCTTAGCAGCCAGGGGACGTTGGGTCCCCAGCAGAGTCGCCAACTGTCGCTACTGCGAAAATCGGCGCCGGCTGAACAGAAGAGTCGCCACCGTGCGTTATTTATCCCACAGGAGGGAAAGGAAACGCTCAGAGTAAACCTCGCACAACACGGGAAAGGTATGGTCGTCGCAACCAAAACCTGGATTCGGGAGTCGGTTACGCAAGGGGAAGGTATTAGCACCCCTCACGTCCGTCGTACTCGACGGGATCCACGCTTGTTTTTGGGTATGGATTGTTATTCTATCTACTCTACAGGTCAGGGGTTAAAAGAAAATAAAACGAAAATAAAATGACTCGGCAAAGTATCGCACTTTATGCCTACGTATTCCCGTCGGGAACGAGAAATCAGAGTCAACGTAGTTCGCCTACCTACGGGAAAGGAGGGGAAGGTTGCTCGCTAGGATATCGCATCCTATGCCTACGTACTTTCATACAGCATGAAAGATCAGAGCAAACGTAGTTCGGGCCACGTACGACACAAGTCTGTCTTGATTGTTTTTATTCCTCCTGAAAAAGGTTTTTCCTGATTAGCAGTCCAAGCGGACAAAAATGACGTTTTGATGAGTTCGCATTCTTTTACGGAAGAAGTGTCTTTTATTGTGTTTGAAATATTTATTGTGTTTTTCTGTTTGTTTTGAGAAAGAAGAGACAGAACTCTAACCTACAGTTGCGAAGGGAATCAGACTAACCTAATGTTATCATGCATGGGTTAAGACCTAGTGTCTATCATGCTCCTCTCTTGCGCAGAGAGAAACAGAGATCCTAAGGGAATGGACGGAAACAGAAACAATAGCAAATATATACAGTAAAGCAATAAAATGCATGGATGCAGCAATACAAGCGAGGCAAGGGAGTCCCACTCAACCTCGAACCTAGAAAACAATAGGCAAAAGTGAACAGACTTCACTTTCAACCCAACAGGGTAAACAGCAAACAATACAGTCCAGAAAACCAATCAATACATCAGAACTGAATAACAACTAGAAAAATAAACAGCCACAGCAGCTCTGCATCACACCAGTCTTCGAGCTTCAGCAAGCATCAATCTCCATCTCCACAGCTTTCCAGCAAGGGCTTTGGTCATCAGTCTTCTATCTGCAATGGCTTTTCTTCAAGTCTCCATATCCTAAGAGGGATATCAGTCAACCAGACGAAGTGAATGAATGTTAGACAGCCAATTACCTACCAAGGGTGGTTCATCAACTGTTAACATTATACAGATAATTTTCCCTCAAAAGTTCTATCTTTCAAATACATTCACTGATCCTTCCAAAGGAAGGAGGTGGGTATTTGATAGAGACTTTGAATCATAGGGAAAGGATGGATGCAGACAAGGCATTCCATGTTTGAGAAACAAGCTTTCTAATCTATAGCTCTGCCTAGCTCCTAAACCCTAATCTCCTCATCAACTGCTAGCAAGAATCTCCTCTTCAACTCTGGAAGTTGGTCTTCAAGCTCTGGATCTCCAATGGCTTCATCATCACAGGTCTCCAGCTCTCTCAATCCCCAAGCAATCCCAATACCCATACAGACAAACAATAATCCCCAGGGGGCACACCACACCAATCAATCAAACATAGACAGTAATATACCAATAGCAGTAGGGCAATCCTAGTGATTTCTAAGGGATCTAATAACTACCCATAGCCCCTATAGTCCCATATCTAACATATTCAATCTCTAAGTCCTAAGGGAAATGATTCAATTCTCCTAAGTCATCACTTAAACCCTAATGTTGTTCATATTGTTCTCACCTAAACTAATCATCTAACATTAAGTCCTAAAAATGGGAACTAAATTGTATATACAAGCTAACAGTGTCTATTAATCAACCTAAAAAGAATGGACAAAAAATATTAAAGCAACTATTAGAACAAAAATTAACAAATTCATGTATCAACCTAAATATTACTTACACCTAATTAAAAGAAAAATATGCCAAAAATAAGAAAATGAAATGAATTATTAATTTTTTTGTATGAGAATTTTCTTGACAAAATTAAGAAAATGATGCAAAAAGAACCAATTGAAAATATGCATTTTATGATTTATTATGAATTTTAAAAGATTTAATATTTTTTTGAGAAAAAATAAAATGAAATAAAGTTGGCAGGGGGGTACTATAAGCAAGGGCGCCCAGTTATACTTGCAGACGGGCCATGATGAGGGTGTGCGAATATCAATTGAACCAAGGCCCAGCACGCTTCAGAATTTAAACAAAAATAAAAAAAAACACAAAACGGTGCAGATAGCAAGCTTTTCAGTTAAAAACGCATTGGGCCTGGCAATTGGGGGTGGTGTTAGCAAGCAATATTGAGCCCAGTCAGAAAAAATAAGTGAAACGACGCGTTTAGTGCACAGTCTCTCCCTCCAAATTTCTTTTTAAATCGTGGCCCTTGGATTAACATCAGAGTCAAGTCAAAACCCTCCATCGTATGGCCATGGTTCATCGTCTACCTTGAAACCCTAGGGTTTCAGAAACCTCATCACCATGCACGCACCTTCCAGTTCTCTGTTCTCCCCCATCTCTCCATGAAAGCACACCATTCCAAAAGCAAAGTTGTTCTATAAACTCTCCTCTACACAGCCATAACCATAACTCTCCCTAACACTCACTCAATAAACCAATTCGATAGATATAACAGTCCTGATCCACCATTGATACCTGCGATCGATTGCTTTAATTCTCACCAATTCTTGTCCTAAACTCATCTACACCTTATGCTGATCACAACATGCTATTCCATCAAGATTTTCGTGCATTAAATCATGAGTTACCAGCCCTACCAGATCTTGCACTCCATGACCAAACTTCATGAAAGCTCTCCAAACTCACCAAACTAAGTCATCTACCCTATCTTACCAATTCTATGCTAACAAAACCTTGTGATCCTAACCTAAACAGCCAATTCGAATGAGAAACATACCTGGTGCAATTGATGAAAACAGCTGCTAAAACCTCTTGATCCAATGATTGAAATGATTGAAAACTGATCAATGAACTTGATGATGACTTCTGTATGCAACAAATATGACTCCAAAGCTTTGAATCTCTCAATTCCAAAATTTGTGCTTCTTGAATGGTGAACTTGCACAGCTCGAATCCACCTCAATTCTACCAAATGATTGTATGAATTCTGATCTAGGGATGATGATGATGAATACCAGATCAAGAATGGGGAAAATTGATGAGAATTTGGAAGAGTTTGAATTGATTTTGCAAGTGGGAGAAAATGTATGAAACTTGTGTTTATGAGTAAAATGAGATCACCAACCATGGCATGGAGTTACTCATATCAATATATAGGTGATGTTAGAAACTCCTAGAAGCTTGGAGAAGCTTCCCTTGTATGATTTCCCTTGGATTTGGTTTATGTATCTTCCATTACAAGTAACCATGAATAACTCCCAAAATGTGAACCAAGCTCAAAATTCTACTTTAGCCAATGTTCTCAAAATGATCTTTCCATTCAAAATGACCTATAATTTTGCCCCATTTGGCCAAAATATGAAAAATCTCATTTTTAAGTCCATTTTTATTCATTAAATCCAACAATTTTGAAACCTTGTGCTATGAATCTTTCCAATCTCTCATGGTCACTTTTATAGACTCAAAATGTCATTTGGAACAAGTTTTATGTTGTAAGGTTTTCCATTTGAAGCTTCCTTGTATGAGTTTTGGGCATAGGCTTGAAATGACCTGTAATTCTCAAATGACCAAAATACCCTTTGCTTGCCAAGACCATAAGTAGAGTTCCACAAATCATATGAAGGCATACTATACCATTCTAGAAAGCTAAGACAATGAGGAACAATTCTTATGTTGACCATAAATTCATTTGAAATTTCCTTGAGGGGTAAAAATTGCTTGGAAGTCAAGTCACTTTTACAGACAAAATTTCAGATACCTCAGATGACCTGTAACTTGCAAGGACCATAACTTGAGTTCTATAAATCTCCTTAATGTCTTCCACCACTAAAATTAAAGGTATTGAGATCCTCTACAAGTTTCATGTTGACCGAGGATCCATTTGAAGCTTGAATTTTGACTTATCTTGCTTGGAAATTTGACCTAAATTAGGGGATTTTACACAGAAACCCTAATTTAGAAACTCCTCTTCTCCTTGATTTCTCTTGATTTCTTCTTAGCATAACAACATATCCTTATTCTTAATGTCAAATTATGAACCCCACATCTCTTCAATAGACCTTAATGCCTTTCAATCAATCAATTGACCTAGAGTTGACCTAGAGTTGACCCCAGATGAAACCCTAGTTGACTGTCTTCAACTGCAATGCTTGTGATCCCACCAAGGACTTGTATTCTTCTTCAAATGACTTTCTAAGTCTCCCATGATGCCCAGATACTCTCCATGCTCCATCCACAGCTCACAACTTACTTATTGACCCCCAGATACCCTCAATTAGGAGATAGACTTAATGCTTGATCCACTGACTTCTCCAACTTTCAAATTCTTTTCTGATGACTTGAATGAGATTGAATCAGGATAATAACCTCTTGATAGGCCCCTAGAGATGAGAATAATGATTGGTCCCCTGTTGGATGACTTGCTATGCTTATGCTATGCAGATGATTAGACTATGTACATGACTCTATATGCAACTGCTAATGATATTGAAACATAAACCAAGTGGATAAGGTTGAGCAAATTTTAGGGTGCAACAAAGGTCCTGGATACTTCCTTTGTACCCCAAGACGTCTCCGTGAATCAGCTGGAAGGAGTGTTGGCACATGTAAATGCAGGCCACAGCCTGGGCTTTACCGACTTCGACTTGACCCCGAAGGGGAGAGATCATAATATGGCGCTGCACATATCTGTCGAGTGTAGAGGATCAGTAATGTCGCATGTATTGGTCGACACCGGATCGTCTTTGAATGTGTTGCCCAAGAAGGCGATGATGAAGCTAGATGTCAGAGGAATCTTGTGCACGCCCAGTGACTTGGTAGTTAGGGCATTCGATGGCACGCGGAGAACAGTTTTCGGATCGATAACATTGCCTCTACAGGTGGGGCCGAAGGTCTTCACGACTGAGTTTTATATCATGGATATCCAACCCGCATATAGCTGCTTGCTCGGAAGACCCTGGATTCTTGGGGCTGGGGCAGTCACGTCTACCCTGCATCAGAAGTTGAAATATATGGTGGGAGACAGCGTAGTCACCGTATGCGGAGAAGAAGACATCCTGGTCAGCCATCTGTCGTCATTTAAATATGTGGAGGTCGATGGAGATATCCACGAAACACCCTGCCAGGCATTTTAAGGATTGCGTATCAAGGACAAAGGTCCCGGGCCGAGCAAAGTGTCGGAGATAGCCGTCTCGTCGTATAAAGAGGCCCAAGCTCTGGTGGAGGCAGGAGAAGCAAAGGGCTGGGGCAAAGTGCTGGATATTCCTGTGAAGATGGACCGGTTCGGGCTAGGATACCAACCGTCGTCGTCAACACCTGTTGTGGGAGCACCCCGTTTCAGAGGGCCAATAACCATCTCTGCCAGTGGAGTATGTCATGAAACCATCAATGCTGCTTCAGAGTCTGACGAAGGAGACAGTGACTGTGATATGGATGCCTGGATTCAGCCAAGCACGCCAGGACAGGGATTGTGCAACTGGTCTATTCAGGAGCTT
Organism: Lathyrus sativus; assembly: GCA_963859935.3. Classification (NCBI taxonomy): domain Eukaryota; kingdom Viridiplantae; phylum Streptophyta; class Magnoliopsida; order Fabales; family Fabaceae; genus Lathyrus; species Lathyrus sativus. The sequence continues at coordinate 287,759,846 of OZ012740.1, forward strand.
GTTCCTGTGACTCTTAAACAGTAATGCTTTGCTTTATTAATTGTTGAATAATCTGATGTCTTGCCCGGGGCCTCGTGATTTGCTTAGGGCTGTATTGTTATGAACATTGCGTGTTAATCATTAAATAAATGGCGTTTTTTTTCATGTGCAAATACTGTAATCTCTGTCTTTCTTGTTTTGTATTTTTCAATAAAATGGCAACGTGGTTATTCGCTTTATACGCATTTTGAAGCACTTAACCATTCCTTTTGCAGGATAACATTTTCAGATGACATCCTTGAACCACCTATGACTTGTCCCAACTTTGAGCATCCGGTATTTCAGGCCGAAGAAGAGGTTGTCGAAGATAGTGACGTTCCTGAAGAACTGTCTTGGTTGGTGAAGCAAGAGGAAAGAGCCATTCTGCCTCACGAAGAGGTCATCGAAATTATCAAATTGGGGTCGGAAGGGGTTGAGAAGAATATTCGTATCGGGGCCGCCCTGCAGGGCGATATCAAGCGAAGACTGGTTGAAATGCTCCGAGAGTATAGTGATGTATTCGCTTGGTCGTATGAAGATATGCCAGGGCTCGATACAGATATGGTTGTGCACCGTCTGCCACTGAAAGAAGAATGCCCGTCGGTCAAACAAAAGCTTCGCAGAACTCGACCAGATATGGCAGTGAAGATCAAAGAGGAAGTTCAAAAACAGTGGGACGCTGGTTTCCTGGCTGTGACAAAATATCCCTCATGGGTTGCTAACATCGTACCAGTGCCAAAGAAAGACGGCAAGGTTCGAATGTGCGTGGATTATAGAGATTTGAATAAAGCAAGCCCAAAAGACGATTTTCCACTTCCTCATATTGACGTGCTAGTGGATAATACTGCTCAATACTCCGTATTCTCCTTCATGGACGGCTTCTCAGGCTACAACCAGATTAAAATGGCGCCAGAGGACATGGAGAAGACTACTTTCATAACGCCTTAGGGAACATTTTGCTACAAAGTGATGCCCTTTGGTTTGAAAAATGCTGGGGCAACATATCAGCGTGCGATGACGACTCTTTTTCATGATATGATGCATAAAGAGATCGAAGTTTATGTTGACGATATGATTGCCAAATCCCAGACGGAGGAAGAGCATCTGGTTAATCTGCTGAAGTTATTTAAAAGGCTTAGGAAGTTCAGGCTGAGACTGAACCCTAATAAGTGCACCTTCGGGGTGAGATCGGGTAAGCTGCTGGGGTTTATCGTAAGCGAAAGAGGAATAGAGGTCGATCCTGCTAAGATAAAAGCAATCCAAGAAATGCCGACGCCTAAAACAGAGAAAGAGGTGCGCGGGTTTTTAGGGAGGTTGAACTACATCGCTCGGTTCATATCTCATCTAACGGCCACGTGTGAACCATTATTCAAGCTGTTGAAGAAAGATCAAGCTGTAACGTGGAACGAAAATTGTCAAAAGGCGTTCGATAAAATAAAGCAGTATTTGCAGGAGCCTCCTATTTTGATACCCCCAATGGCAGGGAGACCCTTGATTATGTATTTGACAGTTCTTGAGGGAAGCATGGGTTGTGTTCTCGGTCAGCACGACGAGACAGGGAGAAAAGAGCATGCGATCTACTACTTGAGTAAGAAATTTACAGACTGTGAATCTCGATACTCAATGCTTGAGAAAACTTGTTGCGCGCTAGCCTGGGCCGCCAAACGTTTGAGGCAATACATGCTGAATCATACAACCATGCTCATCTCGAAGATGGATCCTATCAAATATGTATTCGAAAAGCAGGCGTTGTCAGGGAGAATTGCCCGTTGGCAGATGGTCTTGACTGAATATGACATCCAATATGTCTCACAAAAGGCTATAAAGGGGAGTGTGCTGTCTGAGTATCTGGCGGAGCAGCCTATTGAAGATTACCAATCGATGAGGTTTGATTTTCCTGACGAGGATATCATGTACCTAAAGATGAAAGATTGTGAAGAGCCGTTGCCAGACGAGGGACCAGAGTTGGGTTCCAAATGGAAGATGATATTTGACGGAGCTGTGAACGCTTACGGTAGCGGAATAGGGGCAATCATCACTACGCCACACGGGTCGCACATCCCGTTTACTGCCCGATTGACCTTTGCCGTTACCAATAATGAGGCCGAATACGAAGCTTGTATAATGGGGCTTGAGGAAGCCATTGATTTGTGAATCAAACATCTGGACGTATACGGAGACTCAGCTCTGGTGGTGAATCAGATCAAAGGGGAATGGGAGACGCGTCAGCCCAACTTGATAAATTACATGAACTATGCAAGGAGATTGTTGCCTTTCTTTGACGAGGTTGAGTTGCATCACGTACCGCGGGCAGAGAATCAAATGGCTGACGCTCTCGCCACTTTGTCTTCCATGTACAAAGTCAACTTCTAGAACGAGGCTCCCAGAATCATTATCTCTCGGCTGGACAGACCAGCTTTCGTATTTGCTATTGATGAAGCATCCGATGACAAACCGTGGTATTTTGATATCCTTAATTTTCTGAAGAATAAAGAGTATCCGGCTGGGGCATCCAATCAAGATCAGAGGACTCTCAGGAGATTAGCGGGTAATTTCTATTTGAATCCGGATGGCGTCTTGTACAGAAGAAACCACGACTTGGTGTTGTTGCGTTGCGTAGATGAAAGAGAGGCAAAGCTGCTCATGGAGCAAATACACGAAGGTACCTTTGGTACGCATGCTGGCGGACATGCTATGACGAGAAAGCTGCTACGGGCGGGTTATTTTTGGCTGACTATGGAGACTGACTGTTTCAAGTTTGCAAGGAAGTGCCACAAGTGCCAAATCTATGCTGATAAGATCCATGTGCCTCCGAGTCCTCTGAATGTGATGTCATCGCCATGGCCATTCTCGATGTGGGGAATCGATATGATTGGAAAGATCGAGCCGACAGCTTCTAACGGGCATCGGTTCATCCTAGTAGCCATCGATTATTTCACCAAGTGGGTAGAAGCGGCGTCTTATGCAAACGTAACTAAGCAAGTGGTGGCTAGATTCATCAAGAGAGATATCATTTGCCGATATGGGATCCCCGAGCGGATAATCACGGACAACGGTTCAAACCTGAACAACAAAACGATGAAGGAGCTCTGTCAGAATTTCAAGATCGAACATCACAACTCCTCCCCTTACCGACCCAAAATGAATGGCGCTGTCGAAGCGGCCAATAAAAATATCAAGAAGATTGTATAGAAGATGGTGGTGACCTATAAGGATTGGCATGAGATGCTACCTTTCGCTTTGCACGGTTATCGTACGACGGTACGAACATCAACCGGGGCAACCCCGTTCTCGTTAGTATACGGAATGGAAGCGGTATTACCATTGGAAGTTGAGATCCCTTCTCTGAGGGTATTACGAGACGTTCAGCTGGACGAGGCAGAATGGGTGAAAGACAGGTTGAACCAATTGAGTTTGATGGATGAGAAGAGGCTAGCTTCTCTAGCATACGGTCGTTTGTACCAGAGTCGAATGAAGAAAGCATATGATAAGAAGATACATCCTCGGAGCTTTCAGACGGGCGACCTTGTGCTGAAAAGGATTCTCCCGCCGCAGGCAGATCACAGGGGCAAGTGGACCCCCAACTACGAAGGGCCATACGTTGTCAGGAAAGTCTTTTCAGGAGGAGCTTTATTGTTGTCTACTATGGACGGTGAAGAATTTACGTCGCCTGTGAATTCGGACGCAGTTAAAAAATACTTTGCTTAAAATTGACCCGCTGGACAGAAAAAAAGAGAGTCCAGGAAAAAATGGGACATCCTGGCGAACCAAAAACAGAATGAAAGGTTCGGGCAAAAGTTAGGGATAAAATTGAAAAAATGTACACCCGCGAAGTTGAAAACCTACACTGGGCGGCTTCGGCAAAAAGGGGTATCCCGGTGAACTGAAAACCCGCAAAGGGCGGTTCACGCAAAAGTTAGGGATTTGAAAAGCAAATGACTGCGGTCCTAATTTGATATTACAGTGAGCATCAGTACGGGAGAATATACCTGAGGGGTCGATTATCAGATACAACCTCTTCGGAAGTGTGGATACCGGGAAAGCATTAGAGTCGGGCGAGTCATAGGAGGATCAGTTTGTGGTGTTCGTCTGCATCTCGTTGCCGACATGTGTACAAAATTTAATTTGTCAAAATATTTATGCTTCTTGTGCATACTTGTATATCTGCTTTGAGTAGCTTCCTCTTTTCAGGAGTTACATCCCGTGTACAAAAAAATTCCGCCCATTCAGGGGCCCAATCAATAAAACATGTTATTCAGTACTTAATGTTGGTTCTTTACTGTTTTGTGCATGATAAAACGCCTAAGTTTATTGAAACTAGCATGTGTATAACATCACTGGCCCTTGCCAACAATTGCTAAAGCTTTGAATTAACTGAAAATAACGTCACTAACCTGAATTGATTTGGTCGTATAGGCTTGTCCTGTCTTGTTTGTGTTGTTGCAGGTTTCATAGCCGTACGAGGAAGATGATCAAAAGATTGCAGTAACGAAAGACTCGACCCCCGCGCAGGTCATGCATGATCTTCCTGAAAAATGATCAAATTCCCCAGCTAGCCGTAGCTTATCCAAGGGACATGCTCCAGCAAAGTCATTTATTCTCAGCAGAATTGACGATTCCAAGATCGTAAGGCTGTATTCGGACAGTATGGTGTCCCCTAGAAGGATTCCCTTATCTCGAGCAGAGTTGGTTCAGCCGCAGAAGATTAATATTTGTGAGCTGTATTCAGGCAGTTTACCTGTCCCCGCAGGGTCATTTACTCTCTCTCCCAGCGGAGTCAGTTGATTTTCCCCGAGAGAATCGTCCCATCCCCAGTGGAGTTCTCTTTTCAGCAAGAGTTTTCCTCCCAGTGGAACTCGAGGATTAAGACACTCCCCGGTAGAGTTGGTTGCGAGTCCTGGCATTTATTTTGCCGGAATACCGTGTGATATCCGTTCACTTTCCAGCAGAAGCGCATCTGTTATTCCCCAGCAGGGTGTTACTTCAGTGAGGTGTTTGGTTCGAGTTCCCAATTTCCCAGCTGAGTCGACTTCACTCTTCCAGCATTTATTTTGCTGGAATACTTCTGTAGCACCTGGCTATCCCCAGCGGAGTTGGCATTATCTTCAGCGTTTATTTTGCTGAAGCAGTTTCTGTACCCAGCAGTTCGAGTCTGCAATTGCATTGGCATATAGTATCATACTTGCATTCACCAAATAAACACGCGTAGCATTTCCATGACGATTGAAGCATTGCGTCAGTATCAAACATACGCATTTTAGAAGCATAAACCAGGATGGCTAACCTTTTGTTTCAAGTATTGTTTCTCTTGCAGGTAGAGAGAGCCCTCGCTCAGGTGAATCAATAAACATTCGAAGTCTCGGCATGAGACATTCAACGAAGTGTCAGCTTTGGCACTACGCCCCACCGAGTCAGCAGGATAAGTTTCTCTTTGTCCCCAAGCAGAGTTACTTATTTCCCCGCCAGGGTTTCTTGTTGAAGTTTCTCTAGTCCGACCAGCGGATTGTTTCCTTCAAAGTTGTTGTTACGTCAGCATTAAAAGGTTTCATGAACCAGAATTTCAGAGGCTACCGCCGGTTATTAGAGCAGGCATCCAGTAGTTTGATTTCCAAATATCCCCAGTAGAGTCAGCCTCAAAGTTGTTGTAACGTCAGTGATAAGAAGTTGGCGGACCAATGGAAGGATGAGTCCTAACGTGGACGGGTTTATTGACAGGTTTTTTTGTATGCTAAGAGAAGTGGGGGTCCTGACGTGGACATTTCCTCAGTTTGACGATATGTGTTAGTCCTAACATGGACGGATTTGATTTCTTGGTATTGATCGAAGGTGGAGTCCTGACGTGGACAAAGTTGGTTACTCTTCGTGTTGGTGTCCTGACGCGGACCGTTTATTTCCAACCGATAGCTTTATTCGTGATGGTGAAATGTGCGTCCTGACGAGGACAAGTTTGTAGTTCTTTGTGATGACAAGATGCGAGAGTCCTGACGTGGACAAATTTATCCTTCTTCGTGTTGTTGGCAAAGTATGAGTCCTGACGTGGACACAGTCGTATTTCCCCAGCAAGTCGAAGACGTGCAAGTCCTAACATGGACAGGTTCTATTATTTCATCAGATGAAGATGTGAGTCCTGACGTGGACAAGTTACTTCCCCAGCGGGTCGAAGGTGCATGAGTCCTGACGTGGACAATTCTTCAGCAAGTCGACATGTGAGTCCTTACGTGGACAAATCGAAAGAAGTTTGATTCCTTACGTGGAGAAATGGTGATCCCTTACGTGGAGAAATGGGGATTCCTTACGTGGAAAGGCAATGTATTCCTGACGTGGAAGAGTTTAGTCCTAACGTGGACAGATACAAAGAAGATTTATTCCTTACGTGGAAAGATGGAGTCCTTACGTGGACATATCAGATTCGTTCCTTACGTGGAAAGGTGGGTCCTTACGTGGACGGAGTTGGTTTCCTTACGTGGAAAGGTTGAGTCCTTACGTGGACATATCAAGTTGGAGTCCTTACGTGGACGAATCAAAATGTGTTTCCTTACGTGGAAAAGATAGCATTCCTGACGTGGAAAGATTGATTCCTTACGTGGAAGAATGATGTATTCCTTACGTGGAAAGTTTAGTCCTGACGTGGACAGATTTAGAAGAAGATGTGTTCCTTACGTGGACAAGTCAAGCAGATGGCATTCCTTACGTGGAAAGAAGAGAGGTTTCTTTAGATGGAAAAAGATGTATTCCTTATGTGGAAGAGTTTAGTCCTGACAGAGGCAGATGAGGTGAGTCCTAACGTGGACGGTGTTATTCCTAACGTGGAACGATTGTTCCTTACGTGGAAAGGTGAGTCCTAACGTGGACAATGTTATTCCTAACGTGGACAAGTTTGGTTGAGATTCCTTTGTGTTGACGACACAGGCGTCCTGAAGTGGACAAAACTCTATCTCTGCAATGATAAAATATTTTTCGGGCTGATGAAAATAACCCCCAGCACGAGATCAGTGGGTTGCCGTAACAGTCGGATTCAGCCGATGAATGTCGTTCCCCAAGCAGGGGCGCAGTTTATTTCTGCGGTTGGCAAATTTCCGGGTTCTTAGTATTCAATCGTCTCGTATCGCGAATGTCTGAAGGCTCCGGGCTCTTCACCCAATCGGGTCCAAGTCGCTTGAATAGGGGCAGCTGTTGCACCCTAAAATTTGCCCAACCTTTCTTCACTTGGTTTATGTTTCAATATCATTAGCATTTGCATGTACATAGTCTACTCATCTGCATAGCATAAGCATAGCAAATCATCCAACAGGGGACCAATCATTATTCCCATCTCTATGAGCCTATCAAGAGACTATTATTCTAATTCAATCCCATTCAGGTCATCAGAAAGAATTTGGAAACTATCAAGTCAGTGGATCAAGCATTGAGTCTATCTCCTAACTGAGGGTATCTGAGGATCAACAAAGTAAGTTGTGGGCTGTGAATTGAGCATGGAGAGTATGTGGGCATCATGGGAGACTTAGAAAGTCATTTGGAGAAGGAGACAAGTCATTGGTGTAGTCACAAGAGTAGTGGATGAAGACAGTCAACTAGGGTTTCATCTGGGTCAACCCTGGGTCAACTCTAGGTCAATTGATTGATTGAAAGGCATTAAGGGCTATTGGAGAGATGTGGGGTTCCTCATTTGACATGAAGAATAAGGATATGGTGTTGTGCTAAGAATAAATCAAGAGAAATCAAGGAGAAGAGGAGTTTCTAAATTAGGGTTTCTGTGTAAAATCCCCTAGTTTAGGTCAAATTTCCAAGCAAGATAAGTCAAAATGAAAGCTTCAAATGAATCCTTGGCCAACATGAAACTTGTAGAGGATCTCAAGACCTTTAATTTGAGTGGTGGAAGACATCAAGGAGATTTATAGAACTCAAGTTATGGTCCTTGCAAGTTACAGGTCATCTGAGGTATCTGAAATTTTGTCTGTGAAAGTGACTTGACTTCCAAGCAATTTTTACCCCTAAAGGAGATTTCAAATGAATTTCTGGTCAACATAAGAGTTGTTCCTAATTGTCTTAGCTTTCTAGAATGGTATAGTATGCCTTCATATGATTTGTGTAACTCTACTTATGGTCTTGGCAATCAAAGGGTATTTGGGTCATTTGAGAATTACAGGTCATTTCAAGCCTATGCCCAAAACTCATACAAGGAAGCTTCAAATGGAAAACTTTACAACATCAAACTTGTTCCAAATGACATTTTGAGTCTAGAAAGGTGACCATGAGAGATTGGAAAGATTCATAGCACAAGGTTTCAAAATTGTTGGATTTAATGAATAAAAATGACTTAAAAAATGAGATTTTTCATATTTTGGCCAAATGAGGTGAAATTATAGGTCATTTTGAATGGAAAGATCATTTTGAGAACATTGGATAAAGTAGAATTTTGAGCTTGGTTCACATTTTGGGAGTTATTCAAGGTTACTTATCATGGAAGAAACATAAGCCAAATCCAAGGGAAATCACACATGGGAAGTTTCTCCAAGTTTCTAGGAGGTTCTAATGACATGTATATATTGATATGAGAGGGTTCATGCCATGGTTGGTGATCACATTTACTCAAAACCACAAGTTTCACTCACTTTCTCTCATTTTGCAAAAGCTTCTCAAACTCTCTCAAACTATCACCAATTTGCACCATTCTTGATCTGTTCTTCATCATCATCATCCAAGGATCAGAATTCACACATTCATTTGGCAAATTGAAGGAGGAATCGTGCCATTCATCATCATCATTCAAAGTGCAAGAATATTGGAATTAGGAGATTCAAAGCCTTGGAGCATCATTGATTGCATACAGAACTCATCACCAAGTTCACTGATCAGTTTCCCATCATTTCAAGCATTGGATCAAGAGGATTCCATAGCTGTTTTCATCATCACACCAGGTTGGTAATGTCATTCGAATTGATTGATTTAGTGAGAATTATAGGGAATTGTTAGTATAGATCGGTTAGGATAAGTAAGATGATTGATTTTGGTAAGTTTGGATAAGTTTCATGGATGTTGATCATGGTGCACTAATTCTGTTAGAGATCATAACATCAAGAATAATGAAAAATAATCTTAGGTTAATGGCTCAGATTGATCAGCATAATGTGTAGAGTATGTTAGGGCAAGAATTATGGAGAATTGAGAGGTTTGATCACAGGTGAAAATGGTGGTTTACAACTGTTATTCCTATCGAGTTGGTTGATTGAGCGAGTTTTAGGAGAAGTTATTATCATGGCTGTGTAGATGGAAGTTTATAGAGCAACTTTGCTCTTGGAGTCGTGTGAATCCATGGAGGTATAAGGGAGAACAGAGGAGGAGAAATTCGAGCATGGTGGTGAAGTTTCAGAAACCCTAGGGTTTCTGAGGTTGAAGACGATCTGGGAGCCACAGGATGGCCTTTTGACTTTTGACTGGGATTGGAAACCAACGGCCACGATTGCACAGCAAAATGGAGGGAAATTTCAAACCATGAAACGCACCGTTTCATTAATCCTTTCTGACTGGGCTTTAAAATCCTTGCTAACCCCACCCCCTCAAATCAGGCCCAACTCATTTGAACTGAAAAATTTACTTTATGCACCGTTTACGTTTTTTAATTTTTGTTTAAATTCTGAGTGCAACTGGGCCTAGTGCCCATTGTTATGCGCGCCCCCCACTTTTCAAGCCCATCAAGATTTGAACTGGGCGCCCTTGCTATTCAGACCCCCTGCCCCATTTATTTCTATTTTGTGATTTTCTTTTCTTTTATATTTTTCTCATCTTCAAAAAATCATAACAAATCATAAAATGCTTATTTTCCATTGGTTCTTTTTGCATATTACTCATAATTTTGTCAAGAAAAATATCGTACAAAAAAATGCATATTTCATTTTATTTTAATATATTTGGCATATTTTTCTTTTAAGTAGGTGTAAATATCATTTAGTTTGATACATGAATTTGTTGATTTTTGTTCTAATAGATGCTTTAGTATTTTTAATCCATTCTTTTTAGGTTGATTAGTTTAGAAATGTATTTTGAATATAGGATTTAATTCCCAATTTTAGAAATTAATTTTAGGTGATTAGTTTAGGTGTGAATAACATGAACAAAATTAGGGTTTAAGTGATGACTTAGGAGAATTGAATCATTTCCCTTAGGATTTAGAGATTGTACATTTTAGATGTGGGGCTATAGGGACTATAGGTAGTTATTATATCCCTTAGAAATCACTAGGATTCCCCTACTGCTATTGGTATATTACTGTCTATATTTGATTGATTGGTGTGGTGTGCCCTCTGGGGATTATTGTTGTCTGTATGGGTATTGGGATTGCTTGGGGATTAGGAGAGCTGGAGACTTGTGATGATGAAGCCATTGGAGACCCAGAGCTTGAAGACCAACTTCCAGAGTTGATGAAGAGATTCCTGCTAGCAGCTGTTGAGGAGATTAGGGTTTAGGAGCTAGGCAGAGCTCTAGAATAGAAAGCTTGATTCTCAAACATGGAAGGCCTTGACTGCCTCCATTCCTCTCTGTGATGCAGAGTTTCTCTAAGACACTCACCCCCTTCCTTTGGAAGGCTTGGTGCTACTGTCTAAGGGATAGAACTCTTGAGAGAAAATGTCTTATGTGTTAGTATCAGTTGGTTTGCCACCCTTGGTGGTCAACTAAGTGCTTAACACCCAATTCACTCTTGTGATTGATCCCTCAGCTTGGAGGATAAGACTTGAAGAAAAGCCCTTGTAGACTGAAGATTGATGACAAAGACCTGACTTGAAGGCTGTGGAGATAGGGATTGATGCTGGCTGAAGCTTGTAGCTGTCTGGAGATGACTTGAAGATAGGTGTTGATGCAGAGCTGCTGTGGCTGTTTATTTTTCTAGTTGTTATTCACTTCTGATGTATTGTTTGGTTTTCTGGACTGTATTGTTTGCTGTTTAACCTGCTGGGTTGAAAGTGAAGTCTGTTCACTTTTGCCTATTGTTTTCTAGGTTCGAGGTTGAGTGGGACTCCCTTGCCTCGCTTGTATTGTTGCATCCATGCATTTTACTGCTTTACTGTATATATCTGTTATTGTTTCTGTTTCCGTCTATTCCCTTAGGATCTCTGTTTCTCTCTGCGCAAGAGAGGAGCATGATAGACTTTAGGTCTTAACCCATGCATGATAACATTAGGTTAGTTTGATTCCCTTTTCAACCGTAGGTTAGAGTTCTGTCTCTTCTTTCTCAAAACAAACAGAAAAACCCAATAAATATTTCAAACACAATAAAAGACACTTCTTCCGTAAAAGAATGTGAACTCATCAAAACGTCATTTTTGTCCGCTTGGACTGGTAATCAGAAAAACCTTTTTCAGAAGTAATAAAATCAACCAAGACAGACTTGTGTCGTACGTGGCCCGAACTACGTTTGCTCTGATCTTTCATGTTGTATGAAAGTACATAGGCATAGGATGCGATATCCTAGCGAGCAACCTTCTCCTCCTTTCCCGTAGGTAGGCGAACTACGTTGACTCTGATTTCTCGTTCCAGACGAGAATACGTAGGCATAAAGTGCGATACTTTGCCGAGTCATTTTATTTTCATTTTCTTTTCTTTTAACCCTTAACCCTTTAGTTTAGATAGAATAACAATCCATACCAGAAAACAAGCGTGGATCCCGTCGAGTACGACAGACGTGAGGGGTGCTAATACCTTCCCCTTGCGTAACCGACTCCCGAATCCAGGTTTTGGTTGCGATGACCATTCCTTTCCCGTCTTTGCGGTAGGTTTACTCTGAGCGTTTCCTTTCCCTCATTTGGGATAAATAACGCATGGTGGCGACTCTTCTGTTCAGCCGGTGCCGATTTTCGCAGTAGCGACAGACGTCAGGGGAATCATTTGTACGCCTAGTGACTTGGTGTTCAGGGCATTTGATGGTACACTAAGAACAGTCTTTGGATCCATAACGTTACCTCTACAGGTGGGGCCGGAGGTTTTCGAAACTGAATTTTACATTATGGATATCCAGCCCGCATACAACTGCCTTCTCGGACGACCCTGGATCCATGGTGTTGGGGCAGTCACGTCTACCTTGCACCAAAAGCTGAAATACATGGTAGGGGACAGTGTGGTCACAGTCTGTGGAGAAGAAGATATATTGGTTAGCCATCTGTCATCATTCAAGTATGTAGAAGTCGACGGCGAGATTCATGAAACACCCTGTCAAGCCTTTGAAGGGTTGCGCATCAAAGACAAAGGTCCCGGGCCGAGTAAAGCGTCAGAGGTAGCCGTCTCGTCATACAAGGAGGATCAGGCTCTAGTAAAGACTGGTGAGACAAAAGGCTGGGGCAAGGTTTTGGATATTCCTGTGAAGATGGACAGATTTGGGTTGGGATATCAACCGTCGTCATCAACACCTGCTGCTGGGACACCCCGTTTCAAAGGACCGATAACAATCACAGCTAGTGGAGTGTATCACGAGGCCATCAACACTGTTTCAGATTCCGAAGAAGGAGACAGTGACTGCGACATGGACGCCTGGATTCAGCCGAGCGTGCCAGGATAAGGATTATGCAATTGGTCTATTCAGGAGATTGTTCCTGTGACTACCAAACAGTAATACTTTGTTTTCTTAATTGTTGAACAATCCAGTGTCTTACCCGGGGCATCGTGATTTTGCTTTGGGTCGTGCTGTTATGTACATTGCGTTGTTTAATCATTAAATAAAAGGCGTTTTTCATGTACAAATATTGCGATCTCTGTTTTTCCTGTTTTTGTGTTTTACAATAAAATGGCAACGTGGTTATTCGCTTTATGCATATTTTGAAGCATTTAACCATTCCTTTTGCAGGATAATATTTTCAGATGACATCATTGAACCGCTTATGACTCATTTCGACTTTGAGCACCCGGTATTTCAGGCCGAAGAAAAGATTGTTGAAGATGGCGACGTTCCCGAAGAATTGTCTTGGTTGGTAAAGCAAGAAGAACGAGTCATTCTGCCTCATGAGGAGGTCATTGAAATTATTAACCTGGGGTCGGAAGGGGTTGAAAAGAACATCCGTATAGGAGCCGCGCTGCAGAGCGATGTTAAGCGGAGACTGGTTGAAATGCTCAGAGAGTACAGTGATGTGTTCGCTTGGTCGTATGAAGACATGCCTGGGCTGGATACGGATATGGTTGTGCACCGTTTGCCGCTAAAAGAAGAATGTCCGCCGGTTAAGCAGAAGCTTCGCAGAACTAGACCTGATATGGCAGTGAAAATTAAGGAGGAGGTTCAAAAGCAGTGGGATGCTGGTTTCCTAGCTGTTACAAAATATCCCTCATGGGTCGCTAATATCGTGCCAGTGCTAAAGAAAGACGGTAAAGTGAGAATGTGCGTAGATTACCGTGATCTGAACAAAGCGAGCCCGAAAGATGATTTCCTGCTTCCTCACATCGATGTGCTGGTTGACAACACTGCTCAATTCACTGTATTCTCCTTCATGGATGGCTTCTCGGGCTATAATCAGATTAAAATGGCGCCAGAAGATATGGAGAAGACCACTTTCATAACGCCTTGGGGAACATTTTGTTACAAAGTGATGCCCTTCGGATTGAAAAATGCTGGGGCAACGTATCAGCGTGCAATGACGACTCTTTTTCATGATATGATGCATAAGGAGATCGAGGTTTATGTCGATGATATGATTGCCAAATCCCAGATGGAGGAAGAACATTTGGTGAATCTGCTGAAGCTATTCAAAAGGCTTAGGAAGTTCAGGCTGAGACTGAACCCTAACAAGTGCACCTTCGGGGTGAGATCGGGTAAACTGCTGGGGTTTATCGTGAGCGAAAAAGGAATAGAGGTTGATCCTGCAAAAATAAAAGCGATACAAGAGATGCCGACGCCTAAAACAGAGAAAGAAGTACGTGGGTTTCTAGGGAGGTTGAACTACATCGCTCGGTTCATATCTCACCTAACAACTACGTGTGAGCCGTTATTCAAGCTGTTGAAAAAAGACCAGGCTGTAACATGGAATGAAAATTGTCAAAAGGCGTTCGATAAAATAAAACAGTATTTGCAGGAGCCTCCTATTTTGATACCTCCAGTGGCAGGGAGACCCTTGACTATGTATTTGACGGTTCTTGAGGGAAGTATGGGTTGCGTTCTCGGTCAACACGACGAGACGGGAAGAAAAGAGCATGCAATATACTACTTGAGTAAGAAGTTTACTGAATGTGAATCTCGATATTCAATGCTCGAAAAAACTTGTTGCGCACTAGCCTGGGCCGCCAAGCGTTTGAGGCAATACATGCTGAACCATACAACCATGCTCATCTCGAAGATGGATCCTATCAAATACGTATTCGAAAAGCAGGCATTATCGGGGAGAATTGCCCGTTGGCAGATGGTTTTGACCGAATACGACATCCAGTATGTCTCGCAGAAGGCTATAAAGGGGAGTGTATTATCTGAGTACTTGGCAGAGCAGCCTATTGAGGACTACCAATCGATGAGGTTTGATTTTCCTGACGAGGATATCATGTACCTGAAGATGAAAGATTGTGAAGAACCGTTGTCGGACGAAGGACCAGAATTGGGTTCCAAATGGAAGTTGATCTTTGACGGAGCTGTAAACGCCTACGGTAGTGGAATAGGGGCAATCATCACTACTCCACATGGGTCGCACATCCCGTTTACTGCTCGATTGACCTTTCCAGTTACCAATAATGAAGCCGAATACGAAGCTTGTATCATGGGGCTTGAAGAAGCCATTGATTTGCGAATCAAAAATCTGGATGTATACGGAGACTCAGCTCTGGTGGTGAATCAAATAAAAGGAGAATGGGAGACACGTCAGCCCAATTTGATACCATACATGAATTACGCGAGGAGATTGTTGCCTTTCTTTGACAAGGGTGAGTTACATCATGTGCCGCGAGCAGAAAATCAGATGGCTGACGCCCTGGCCACTTTGTCTTCCATGTATAAAGTCAACTTCTGGAATGAGGCTCCCAGAATTGTTATCTCTCGGCTTGACAGACCCGCCTTCGTATTTGCCATTGACGAAGTATCTGATGATAAACCCTGGTACTTTGATATCCTTAATTTCCTGAAAAGCAAAGAGTATCCGGCTGGGGCATCCAGTCATGATCAGAAGACTCTCAGGAGATTGGCGGGTAATTTCTATTTGAATTCGGACGGTGTCTTATACAAGAGAAATCACGACTTAGTGTTACTACGTTGTGTAGACGAGAAAGAGGCGAAGCTGCTCATGGAGGAAATACATGAGGGTACATTTGGTACGCATGCTGGTGGGCATGCTATGACGAGGAAGCTGCTGCGGGCAGGTTATTATTGGCTAACTATGGAAACCAATTGTTTCAAGTTTGCGAAGAGATGTCATAAGTGCCAAATCTATGCAGATAAGATCCATGTGCCTCCGAGTCATCTGAACGTGATGTCGTCACCGTGTCCGTTCTCAATGTGGGGAATCGATATGATTGGAAAGATCGAGCCGACAACATCTAACGGACACCGGTTCATTTTGGTAGCAATTGATTATTTTACCAAATGGGTGGAAGCGGCATCCTATGCGAATGTGACCAAGCAGGTGGTAGCCAAGTTTATCAAGAGAGATATCATTTGCAGATATGGAATCCCCGAGTGGATAATTACCGACAACGGTTCAAACCTGAATAACAAAATGATGAAGGAGCTGTGTCAGAATTTTAAGATCGAGCATCACAACTCCTCCCCTTATCGACCCAAGATGAATGGCGCTGTTGAAGCGGCCAATAAGAATATAAAGAAGATTGTTCAGAAGATGGTGGTGACCTATAAGGACTGGCATGAGATGCTACCTTTTGCTTTGCACGGTTATCGTACGACGGTACGCACATCAACCGGGGCAACCCCGTTCTCGTTGGTATATGGAACTGAAGCAGTGTTACCGCTGGAAGTCGAGATTCCTTCCCTGAGAGTATTACGAGATGTCCAACTAGACGAGGCAGAATGGGTGAAAGACAGGTTGAACCAGCTGAGTTTAATGGATGAGAAGAGGCTAGCTTCTCTAGCATATGGTCGGTTGTACCAGAGCCGGATGAAGAAAGCATATGATAAGAAGATACATCCTCGGAGCTTTCAGACGGGCGACCTTGTGCTGAAAAGGATTCTCCCGCCATAGGCAGATCACAGGGGCAAGTGGACCCCCAACTACGAAGGGCCATACGTTGTAAGAAAAGTCTTTTCAGGAGGGGCTTTGTTGTTGTCCACCATGGACGGTGAAGACTTTACGTCGCCTGTGAATTCGGACGCAGTTAAAAAATACTTTGCTTGAAATTGACCCGCTGGACAGAAAAAAGAGAGTCCAGGCAAAACTGGGGCATCCTGGCGAACCAAAAACAGAATGAAAGGTTCGGGCAAAAATTAGGGATAAAATCGAAAAAATGTACACCCGCGAAGTTGAAAACCTACACTGGGCGGCTTCGGCAAAAAAGGGTATCCCGGTGAACTGAAAACCCGTAAAGGGCGATTCACGCAAAAGTTAGGGATTTGAAAAGCAAATGACTGCGGTCCGAATTTGATACTGCGGTGCGCATTAGTGCGGGAGAATATACCTAAGGGGTCGATTATCGGATACAATCTCTTCGGAAGTGTGAATACCGGGAAAGCACTAGAGTCAGGCGAGTCATGGGAGGATCAGCTCATGATGTTCATCTGCATCCCGTCGCCGACATGTGTACAAATTTGATTTGTCATTGTATTTCTGCTTCTTGTGCATACTTATATATTTGTTGTGCGTAGCTTCCTCTTTTTAGGAGTTACATCCCGTGTACAAAACTCCGCCCATTTAGGGGCCCAATCAATAAAACATGTTATTCAGTATTTGATGCTGGTTCTTTACTGTTTTGTACATGACAAACGCCAGGTTTAATAAAACTAGCAAGTGTATAACATCGCTGGCCCTTGCCAATAATTGCTAAAACTTTGAATTAACTGAAAATAATGTCAAGAACACTAACCTGAATAGATTTGGTTGCATAGACTTGTCTTGTCTCGTTTGTGGTGTTGCAGGGTTCTTGACCATACGAGGTGGACGATCAGAAGATTGCAGTACTGACCAGAAGCTCGGCACGGAAAGACTCGATCCCCATGCAGGTCGCGCTTCTGAGATAACATTGTTCCTTACCGAAGAAGGATCAAATTCCCCAGCTAGTTGTAGCTTATCCGAGGGACATTCTCCAGCAAAGTCGTTTACCCTCAGCAGAATTGACGATTCCAAGATCGAAGGCTGTATTCAGACAGTGTGGTGTCCCCCAAAAGGATCCCCCATCCCGAGCAGAGTGGTTTAGCCTCAGAAGATTAATATTTCCAACTTGTGAGTTGTACTCAGACAGTTTACCCCTCCCAGTAGGGTCGTTTATTCTCCCAAACGGAGTCAGTTGATTTTCCTCAAGAGAGTCGTTTCGTCCCCAGCGGAGTTCTCTCTTTTTCAGCAAGTGTTTTCTTTCCTCCCAGTGGAACTCGAAGATTAAAACTCTTCCCGACAGAGTTGGCTGTATGTCCTGGCATTTATTTCGCCAGAATACCGTGTGATACCCGTTCATTCCCCAGCAAAAGTCCAATTTTCCGTTATTCCTCAGCGAAGCGGGATTCACTCTTCCAGCATTTATTTTGCTGGAATAAGTCTGTGACACCTGGTTACCCCCAGAGGAGTTGGCGTTGTCCTCAGCATTTATTTTGCTGAAGTGATTTTCTGTATCCCAGCAGTTCGAGCCTGCATTTGCACTGACATATAGTGTCATATTTGCATCCACCAAATAAGAAACGTGTAGCATTTCCATGTCGAATGGAGCATTACGCCATTGTCAAACATATGCATTTTGAAACATAAACCAGGTTGGTTAACCGTTTGTTTTCAAGTATTGTTTCCCTTGCAGGTGGAGAGAGCTCTTGCTCAAGTTAATTACCAAACATTCAAGATCTCGGCGTGAGACATGTAATGATAATGTCGGTTTTGGCATTATTCCCCACAGAGTTGCTTGTTTAAGTTTCTCTTACCCCTCCAGCGGAGTATTTCTTCAAGATTGTTGTTAAGCCGTTATCAAAAGATTTCGTGAATCAATTTTTGGAAGTTGCCGCCTATGATAAAATAGGTTGTCTGACAGTGTGGATTCAGAAAATCCCCAGGAGAGTCCTTCTCAGATTTGCTGCCATGTCAGCACTAAAAAATTGGAAGATTAGGCTCATATTGTGTCATCCATCTGATTGATGGAGCCAGCTGCTGCAAAGATAGGCAGAAAACCTGTATTTGACAGAGTATTTACCCGTAGCAAAGGCGGAGTTATTTTCCTGTATTTGGCAGAGTGTTTACCCGTAGCAAAGGCGGAGTTATTTTCCTGTATTTGACAGAGTATTACCCGTAGCAGAGGCGGAGTTATTTTCCTGAATTTGGCAGAGTGTTTACCCGTAGCAAAGGCGGAGTTATTTTCCTGTATTCGACAGAGTGTTTACCCGTAGAAAAGGCGGAGTTATTTTCCTGTATTCGACAGAGTATTACCCGTAGCAGAGGCGAAGTTATTTTCCTGTATTTGGCAGAGTATTACCCGTAGCAGAGGCGGAGTTATTTTCCTGTATTTGACAGAGTATTACCCGTAGCAGAGGCGGAGTTATTTTCCTGTATTCGACAGAGTGTTTACCCGTAGCAAAGGCGGAGTTATTTTCCTATATTCGACAGAGTATTTCCCGTAGCAGAGGCGTAGTTATTTTCCTGTATTTGGCAGAGTATGTACCCGCAGTGGTGGCGGAGTCATTTTCCCGTAATAATGACAAAATTTTCCCGCAGTGGTGGCGGAGTGATTTCTCGTAGTGATGGCAGAGTGATTCTCCTGAATCGTTGGCAGGGTCACGTTTTGTTGACAGAAGTACTTCTCCCAGTGAAGTCAATAAGTTCATTCCAGTATTGACAAGATAATGTTGAAATCAGATTCATAGATAATGTTCCCCGAACAGTTGTGCAGTTTATTTCTGCAGTTGGCAAATTTCCGGGTTCTTAATATTCAACCGTCTCGTGCCTCGAATGTTTGAAGGTCGTTCGTGCTTCACCCAGTCGGGTCCAAGCCGCTTGAATAGGGGCAGCTGTTGCACCCTAAAATTTGCTCAACCTATTTCACTTGGTTTATGTCTCATAGCTTTAGCATTTGCATATTAGGTCATGTACATAATTCATTCATCTGCATAGCATAACATGGGCAAGCCATCCAACAAGGGACCAAATGCAGTTCTTATCTCCATGAGCCTATCAAGAGGTTCTTATTCAAATTCAATCTTATCCAAGTCATCAGAAAGAAATTGAAATTTGAGAAGTTAGTGGACCAATCAGTGGGTTTTTTTCTCTTATCTTGAGGGGGTTTGAAGATCATCAGAGAAGTTGTGGACTATGAATGGAAAGCATGGAATGTGTACAGACATCATGGAAGACCTAGAGGGTCATTTTGAAAGTGAGAAAAGTCATTGATGTGATTACAAGAGCTGCAGTTGAAGACAATCAACTAGGGTTTCATCTGGGTCAACCCTGGGTCAACCCTAGGGCAAATGCTTGATTGAAGGGCATCAAGGTCTATTTGAAAGATGTGGGATGTCTCATTTGACATGTAGATATGGATGTGGTGTTGTGCCAAGGGGAAATCAAAAGAAATCAAGAAGAAGAGAAGTTTCTAAATTAGGGTTTCTGTGTAAAATCCCTTGGTTTAGGTCAAACTTCCAAGCAAATTAATTCAAAATGCAAGTCTCAAATGGATCCTTGGACAACATGAAACTTGTATAGGATCTCAAGACATTTAATTTGAGTGGTGGAAGACATCAAGGAGATTTATAGAACTCAAGATATGATTCTTGCAAGTTACAGGTCATCTGAGGACACTGAAATTTGTCTGTGAAAGTTACTTGACTTCCAAGCAACTTTTACCCCTCAAGGAGCTTTCAAATGGATTTATGGACAGCATGAAAGTTGTTCCTCATGATCTTAGCTTTCTAGAAAGGTATGGTATGACTTCATATGATTTGTAGAACTCTACTTATGATCTTGGCAAGCCAGGGATATTTTGGGAAAGTGGAATTACAGGTCATTTCAAGCATATGCCCAAAACTCCTATTTCCAAATTTCAAATGAAAAAATGTTCAACATCAAACTTGCTCCAAATGACATTTTGAGTCTAGAAAAGTGGTTGTGGCAAGTTGGAAATGCATGGAACTTAGATTTGCAAAATTGACCAACATTAAAGGGAAAAATACCTTTTTAAATGACCAAAATTGTGATTTTTTGATACAAAAGCAAAACCAAGCATATGACCAACCATTTTGAAGGTAAATTGCATTTTAAGATCATTGGCAATATTAGTTTTTTGGTTTGAAGTCAAGAAATTGGAGTTATCATAAGTTGCTTGTAAAAGAAGATACACTTGCCAAATCAAGCTAGAACCAAGGTGCAAGGCAAGGGATGATTTCTACACTCTCTAATTGTCATGAAAGGAGAAATTCAAGAGATTTTGAGGGGATGTAACAAGGCAATGCAGAGTTGGTTTTGCAACTTGGCCATTTTCATTTTCTCATGCAATGATATGAATAACTTCTCATGGGATTAATCTAGCATCTTCCAGAACTTTCCATCATCATCTATATAAACCCTAGAGCTGATCCATGAAGGGGTTGAACTTCATTTGGATCCAAAACTCATAGTTTCACTCCATCTTGCATTTTTGCAAATTCATTCAAAACTTCTCAATTCTTCATCATTCATTCAATTTTATGATCCCATTCCATTCAATAATCATCCCTGAGTAGATTACAAGCAAGATCTGAAGAGGAAACTGCAAGAATCGTGCTATGAAATCTTCTCTCATCCAAGTGCAATTGAAGTTGGTTATGGTGATCCAAGTGGTTTGAGCAAGAACTGTTGCTTACAGAAGAAAGATTATAGCACACTGAGTGATCTTGGAGCATTGCAAGCTGTGGATTGAAGAGGATCCTCATCTGTTTTCAACTTTTTACCAGGTTAGTTTTTCTCACATTTTGGCTCGAATTAGGTAGCATGATAGAGATTTGTTAGGTTAAACATGGTTTAGGTGGTTAGATGATTGATTCTGGAGCTTTAGGCAAGATTTCATGGAGGTTGACATGTGAGTGCAAATTCGGTTTGGACCTAGAACACGATGGTTAGGTTGTTATAATCTTAGATAATTGGCTAGATTTGTTCAGTGTGGCATGAGGATTGTTGTTGTGCAAAGAATGGTGAGATTGGTGATGATTGGAACCTGAGGAAATTTTGAGCTCTTGATGTTGTACCGTTCGGGTAGGATGATAGAGAGGGTTTTAATACAAACCAATGCTACAGTTGGATTCTATGTGAAAAATAGGGTAAGTTTGGTTCTTGGATCGTGGCATTTGACGGAGAAATGAGAGAGAACGAAGGTGGAGAAGATCTCTGCATGTGCATGTGTTTCCATGGATTCTGAAACCCTAGTTGAGCCAAGGAAGAAGACGAAATCAACACCGTTGATACGTGTTGACCAATTGACTTGGAAAAGAGATCTCACGGCCACGATTTAAACTTGAAATTGAGAGGGAGTCTGAAGCCAGTAAAACACAGCGTTTCATTAAACGCTCTTGTGGGCCTAATGTTCTGATTCTTATTCCCACCCCCCAATCCAAGCCCAAGTGAAAATGAACTATGATTTCCTGCTTTTTACACTGCTATTTTATCTTTTTCTTTTGATTTTTAATGTGTTTTTCTGATTAATCAGTGGGCCAGGCGCGTGTTACTCCTTGCACCCCCACGCTGGGCCCAGATGTGAATACTAACTGCCTTTTATTTCTATTCATACCCCCTCATCATTTCCATTTAATTTTCCTCCAAATTTTCTTAAATCTTTAAAAATTCATATACAAATGAAAAAACATTATTTTTTAATGAGACTTTTTTTCCCATTTTCTATTTTCTGTCAAGAAAAATATGAAAACATAAAAGTGTCATTTTACTTCATTTTCATATTTTTTGTATTTTTTTTTACATTTAATAGCTTTTTTAATTCTTTTGGTTTATGCTACTATTTGTTGAATTTAGTTTAAGAGCTTCCTTTAGGATTTTCACCCCATTCTTTTTAGTACAACTAGGTATGGATATTAGGTGCCCCCCTAATTTTTGTACCAATTTTTTAGGATTTAGTTTAGGTAGTTTAGTTAGAAACTATTAGGATAGTCAATTAGGGTTGTGAATATGACATAGGTGCAACAAAACAAGTTTCTTTTTGGGTTTTCTTTAGGACAAATTAGGAGATGGGACTATAGGGGTATTATGGGTAAGTGATAGATCCCTTAGAAAATGTTAGACTTCCCCCTATTATATTAATATTATTAGTATATTCTTGTAATTGATTGATTGTGTGGTGTGCCCTCTCTAGGGTTATTTGTTTGATTGTGTGGGGTATTGGGCCTGCTTGGGGTTTGGGTTTGAGCTGAAGACTTTGCTGATGAAGCCATTGAAGACAAAAGGAATGAAGACCCAGTTCAGGAGTTGATGAAGATTGTAGCTTGCTTGCAGCTGTTGAAGTTTATAGGAACTAGAAGCTAGGTAGAGCTTAGAATAGAAACTTGCTTCATAAACATGGAAGGTCTTGTTTGCCTCCATCCCTCTCTATGATGCAGAGTCTCTCTAAGATACTCACCCCCTTCCTTTGGAAGGCTTGGTGACAGTATCTAAGAGATAGAACTCTTGAGAGAAACATTCTACATTTTGTTAGACAGTCTGTTTGCCACCTTTGGTGGTCAACTAACTGTTTAGCATCCCAATTCATTCTGTTGATTGTTCCTCATCCTGGAGATTTTGATTTGAAGAAAAGCCATGAAAGATTGAAGATAGAGACCTTGCTTGAAGATGAAGATTGTGCTGTTGAAGCTGTGCATTTGACTGCTGCTGTCTGAAGCCCTGCTGTTTGAAGCTGTTGAAGGTGTTTACTGTTAGAGTCTTTTTCCTTGAAGATTGATGCTTGCTTGAAGCGTGTAGATGTTTGAAGATGACTTGAAGACAGATGTTGATGGAGCTTGTTGTGCAGATTTGCTGTTTGCTATTTATTTTTGCTGTTTATAGATTTTAGATGTATTGTTTGAGTTTCCCGGACTGTATTGTTTGCCAATTAATCTGTTAGGTTGAAAGCGAATTTTGTTCGCTTTTGCCTGTTGTTTTCTAGGTTCGAGGTTGAGTGGGACTCCCTTGCCTCGCTTGTATTGCTGCATTCATGCATTTTACTGCTTTACTGTATATATGCTATTGCTTCTGTTTCCGTTTATCCCTTAGGATCTCTGTTTCTCTCTGCGCAAGAGAGGAACATGATAGACATTAGGTCTTAACCCATTCATGATAACATTAGGTTAGTTTGATTCCCTTTTCAACCATAGGTTAGAGTTGTTGTTTCTCTTCTCATCTTAAAACAAACAGAAAAACACAATAAGATTTCAAACCCAATAAAAGACACTTCTTCCGTAAAAGAATGTGAACTCATCAAAACGTCATTTTTGTCCGCTCGGACCGGTAATCAGAAAAACCCTTTCATAAGGAGATAAAAAACATCAAGACAGACTTGTGTCGTACGTGGCCCGAACTACATTTGCTCTGATCTTTCATGCTGTATGAAAGTACGTAGGCATAGGATGTGATATCCTAGCGAGCAACCTTTCCCTCCTTTCCCGTAGGTAGGCGAACTACGTTGACTCTGATTTCTCGTTACAGACGGGAATACGTAGGCATAAAGTGCGATACTTTGCCGAGTCATTTTCTTTTCTTTTAACCCTTAACCCTTAGAGTAGATAGAATAACAATCCGTACCAGAAAACAAGCGTGGATCCCGTCGAGTACGACGGACGTGAGGGGTGCTAATACCTTCCCCTTGCGTAACCGACTCCCGAATCCAGGATTTGGTTGCGATGACCATTCCTTTCCCGTCTTTGCAGTAGGTTTACTTCGAGCGTTTCCTTTCCCTCTGTTGGGATAAATAACGCACGGTGGCGACTCTTCTGTTCAGCCGGCGCCGATTTTCGCAGTAGCGACAATGAGGTATTGAATCAAAGAGATTAGATCAGATCGAGATAGATTAAAAAATACCTCATGTTCTTCTTTAGACTCTGAATCAAAAGTTCATTCATATTCTGTGTCAGAGGATGTGAGAGTCATCAATGCCAAATTTGCTTCTCCTTTATCTTTATCTGAACTATCTTCATTATCAAGTTCATCCCATGTTTCCACGAGACTCTTCTTGAATTTAATTCTGAAGTTATCCTTCTGGAAGCTTCCTTTCTTTGGTCTCTCTTTCTACAAATTAGGACAATCAGCTTTGAAATAATCAGGCTTCTTACAGTTTAAGCAATTCTACTGATCATTTGCTTTGTCTTTAGAATTAGATCCTTTAAAACCACAACTTCTACAGAGTTCGTAACGGTGAATTTGTGAGCCATCCCTTAGCAAGATTGTTTCTTCCCCATGGAAGTTGGTCTCACTTTTCCAGCATTTATTTTGCTGAGATGATTCTATGATACCCGGTACCCCTCAGTCAAGTTGACGTTGCCTTCGGCATTTATTTTGCCAAGCGGCTTTAGACCCGGTATTCTCTAGCAGCTCGAGCTTGCATTTGCACTTGCATATATCATCATATTTGCATCTATACAAACGCATAGCATCTCCATTCCGTATGGGGCATTGCATCTATACAAACTCATAGCATCTCCGTGCCGTATGGGGCATTGCATCATTTTCAAACATATGCATTTCGAAACACAAATCAGATTGGTTAACCATTTGCTTTCAGGCGTGTTTTCTCAGCAGAAGTATGGAGTTCTAGCTCAGATCTATTACCAGGTATTCGAGGTCTCACCGTGAGACGTGTGATGATACAGTTCACCTTACTATTTTCCCCACAGAGTTGCTTGATTGAAGTTTCTCTTATC
The DNA here is from genome assembly GCA_963859935.3 of Lathyrus sativus. NCBI lineage: Eukaryota > Viridiplantae > Streptophyta > Magnoliopsida > Fabales > Fabaceae > Lathyrus > Lathyrus sativus. Next base: position 287,784,825 of record OZ012740.1, read on the forward strand.
CGGCCATCGGAGTATTTTCTTCAAGTTTGTTGTTCCGTTAGCGTCACCAGGTTTCATAATCAAAATTTCAGGAGTTGTCGCCTGTTGTCGAAATAGGTGCCTGGCAGTTAATTTCAGAGCATCCCCAATGGGTTTGGCTACTGCAAAGATAAGGCAGAGTTATTGCCCAGTATGATTGACAGAATTGAATTCCTATTGGGTGGAAGAGTTCTATCCCTAGTGAAGCCACCATGATTTCTTCTTGTTGAGAAAATATTATCCCCAGTAGAGTCCTCCTCAAAGTCGTTGACACGTCAGCGCTGGAAGGTATATGGGTTGGGACCGATGGAGTTAGCTACTGCAGAGATAGGCAGAGAAACTGTATTCAGAGTGTTTTCCCGTATGGATAGGCGGATGAGTTTTCCTGTGTTTAGGCAGATGATTTTCCCGTATGGATAGGCGGATGAAGTTTCCTGTGTTTAGGCAGATGATTTTCCCGTATGGATAGGCGGATGAAGTTTCCTGTGTGTAGACAGAAATGTTTCCCCAGCGAAAGCACCGGGAGTTTTCCGTAACGTGAAGTCCTGACGTGGACAAAATTGATTACTCTTCAGGGACCAGTTATCTCCAGCAGATATCTTCCTTCGTATCGACGAAATGTGGGTCCTGACGTGGACAAGGTTATAGTTCTTCGTGTTGCTAAGATGCACGAGTCCTAACGGGGACAAATTTATCTTTCTTCGTATTGGTGAAGCGTGAGTTTTGACGTGGACAAGTTTTATTTCCTCAGCAGGTCGAAGATGTGAGTCCTGACGTGGACAAATCAAGACGAGGATCCCCTCGTGCTGATGAAATACAGACGAGTCATCCCCAGCGAAGTCACCGGGATTTTGCCGTGTTGATGGTAGGTGGAGTCCTGACGTGGACAAGTTTATGATGAGATTTCTTCGTGTTGACGAAACAAGCGTCCTAATGTGGACAAGTTCTATTCCTGTGTTGTTGAGTTGTGAGTCCTGACGTGGACAGATTTGCATTTATTCGTGATTTGACGAAATTTGGGTCCAGATGTAGACAAGGTTACTCCTGTGACGACAGAATCTTTATTCGTGTTGACGAATTTAATTCTCTTCTTGTGTTAACAAGGTTAATCCAGTTGTGGACGAAGGTGTTTTTGCGAAGATAGTTCAATACCTGTGGCGTCACACAAGTGATTGATGTAAAGACCAGATTTCATCAGATAATTGACCAGTTGTTGCCGTAACAACCAGATTCAGTTCATTGGATATTGCTTCTCAAGTAGTTTTGCAGTTTATCTCCACGGTTGGCAAATTTCAGGGTTTCTTTGGTATTCAACCGTCTCGTACCTCGATTGTTTGAAGGTCATTCGCTCTTCACCCAGTCAGGTCCAAGCCGTTTGAATAGGGGCAGCTGTTGCACCCCAAAATTTGACCAACCGGTTCCCACATCTGGTTTATGTTTTGACGCATTTTGCATTCGCATTTGCATACCGCGTACATTGCATTTTTTCGGCCACTTTTGATTTTATCGGGATTACAGCCTCCCTTGGCGTTTCGGGCAGTTCAGGCCAGTTCGAATAAGCGTATTTTGAGAATTTGTGCTCGTCTCGGTGTTTTCAGCTCTCGCTGTTGTTTTTGAGGACATCTCGGTGTCTGGTTTTTACCGCTTATTTCGCTATAGTTGCGCAGTTGTTCTCTAATCGATTTAATTGGCTTCCTGGCATTTTTAGAGTTTTCCCTTTTATTTTCTAGATTTTTAATAGATTTTTATAGATAGTAAATAGAATTAATAGATTTTTTTCTAGAGTATTAAATAGATTTTTAGAATATTAGACTTTGGTTTAAATAGATATTAGTTTCTTAATAAATAGAATTTAATAGTTTTAGAATTTTAAATAGATAATTCTTTTTTAAATAGTTTCTAGAATTTTCGATAGATTGTTAATGAATTTTAAATAGTTTTAATAGGTTTAGTGGACTTTATTTTTATTTTTAATAGATTTAGGAAATAATAGAAATTAATTAGATTTTAATCACTTTTTTAATTAGGGACATTAATTAGTTGTGGTTAAATTAAGAGTTAATTGAGTTTAGTTGCAACTAATTGAGTCACTAGTCATTTAATTTTCGTTTAGCTTTAATAGAGCCATTAGTCATTAATTTAGTTCAATTAATTAGCCATTAATCCAGTTTTCAGTATTAATCAGCTTTTAGTCAGAGTCATTAAGTTTGTGGGCCAAGTGTTGCATTTTGGAGGCCCAAGTCCAACGCCACTTGTCACGTATATAAATTGGCCACGCGTGCTTCCCATTTTTCTGACACCTCATTTTCTCCACTCTCCCATCGTTGACACATTGATCACACTAAAATTCACCGTATTTCTGACTCCGATTTCGCATGCATTCTTAGCTTTTATTGTTGTTTTGCTTTGTTATTGCTTTGTTTTCTTATGTTTTCAGGTTTTTATAATAATCGGAGCTGGAATCAGGAAAAGGAGCGAAAAAGGAGTGAAAACGGACGAAAACCTAGAAATTCAGCATTTTGCACTTACGGCACCCACTGTGGCGGGCGTCATGGGGTTAGCCATGACGTGGCCACGTCTCAAGACCACTCCTCAACCTCCAAGACCCACGATCCCCACTACATCATCCCCTGTAGGGACCGTGGCGGGCGCCATAGGCCTGTGGCGGGCGCCACAAGGCAAAAATCCTCAACCTCCACTTTTTAGTGGAGGGGCGTCCCGGTCATTTCGCGCTTCCAGTTTCTCCTATAAATAGGACCTTAGATTTTCGTTTTTCTGCATCCAGAATTAGAATTCTCTAGGCATATATCAGTTATAAAGCAGTTGCCATTCCACATCGGGGTGCCTCCGCAATCGAGTGATCGAGTCTGTAATCTGTCTGTGGTTCGAGTTTTGGAGCACTCTGGAGGAAGTTAATCCTGCCGCCATTTTAATTCCAGTTAGTATTTTATTTTTCCGCATTGCTTTACTTTTATTTATTTTCTCGCACTTTACTTTGTTTATTTCCCGCACTCGCACATTTACTTTGTTTATTTCCCGCACTCGCACATTTACTTTGTTTACTTCCCGCACTCGCACATTTACTTTGTTTACTTCCCGCACTCGCTTTAAATTACTCATATGAAAAACTATAAAAAGAATATTTACTTTATCATGTCTAACTAATCCCATAAAGGTTAGAATGTAAGGATCGTAATTAAACCAGTAATCAGTATAATTGTTCGTGGAAACACCTAAGGGCTATTTTATCTTTTCAATTCAAGTAATTGTTTTTAACTATTTCAAAAACAGCCAAAAGCGCTTTGTATAGTTCATTAGGAGTTTTTAGATTAAAAAGAAAAGAGATTTTAAAACGATTTTCGGACGCGTTATGAGATTTAGAGTCTGGTTCATAAGAACCTCTTTTTGCTAAGAAGTCCAGGTTAAAATACTTTTCAACTTTGTTAAGAAACTATATTTCTTAAAAATAGGTTTACTACTCTAACGCAGTACGCACCTTTTTATCCGTGACAATAGGAGGGGTTGATTAGAGAGTACAACTCGGTTCTGAATACGCGAAAGCGACAGTTCCTGTTAAATTAGTTCTTTTTAAAGGAGAAAACATTGCCCATAAGTAGTTCCATTAACAAGTACTGGATTATCATTGATTACGTGAATTACATTCGAGCCTGTCTTTTATTTATTATTTAAAATTATAATTTTATTTACCATTGCACCCTTACTAAAACCCTTAAAAATAGTTGCCTTAGATAAACACCATAACAACAGGTACGATAGATTGACACTTGGTCTCTGTGGATTCGATAATCTTTTATATTACTTTGACGTGATTCGTACACTTGCGAAAAACACGCATCAAGTTTTTGGCGCCGTTGCCGGGGACCAATATCGTCAAATTTCATTACCCTGTAGTTATACCGTTTAGACTAAGGTTGTTACCCACCGGTCAATGCGAAAGACTCGCAGTGCCGGAAGTTTAGTAGACCCTCTAGCTGAACCTGAACGTTACGCTCGCGCACGTTTATTTTTCCATAGGAATAGGAGAGCTATGGCCGAAGATCAAAATCGAAGACCTCTTAAGGACTTCGCCCAACCATCAAACGAGGAACCTAGTTCCAGTATAGTAAACCCCGCTATCCCAGCCAATAATTTTGAACTTAAGCCATCCCTGCTGCAATTAGTGCAACAGAGACAATTCGCAGGTCTCGCTACTGATAACCCGAACCAACATTTAAAAAACTTTCTTCAATTAGCAGACACCTTTAAAACCAATGGAGCTTCTCCTGAGGCAATACGCTTAAGATTATTTCCCTTTTCCCTCAGAGATAAAGCTCTATCATGGTTAGATTCCCTTCCACCCAATTCAATAACAACTTGGGATGACCTTAGAAAAGTTTTCCTTGCTAGATATTTTCCCCCAAGTAAGACCGCTCTTCTTCGAAACCTAATAACTAGATTTACCCAACACCAAGAAGAGTCGTTGTTCGAAGCCTGGGAGAGATATAAGGAACTATTAAGAGCATGCCCACACCATGGCTTAGAGAATTGGCTAATCATCCAAACCTTCTATAATGGACTTCTTTATAACACTAAAATGACCATCGACGCTGCCGCTGGTGGCGCACTGATGAACAAACCTTACCCTGAAGCTAGTGCCCTTATCGAGGATATGGCCCAAAACCATCAATCATGGGGAGTAGAACGAGCGACAGTGGAAAAGAAGGAAGCCCAAGGAGGAATACATGAGCTAAGCTCTATAGACATGATGCAGGCTAAAATGGACGCGTTGGCCCTTAGAGTCGAACATATGTGTACAACTCCGAATACTGTTGCCGCAGTTTCGCCGAATTGTGAGATATGTGGAACGTAAGGACACCAATCCGCCGAATGCAATCTGTTGAATGAAACCAACACTGAGCAAGTGAACTATACCCAAGGGAACCCATTTTCAAACACATATAACCCTGGATGGAGGAATCACCCAAACTTCTCCTACAAAAATAATAACCCTATCCAAAATACCGCACCTCCGAGACAACAAGGTTACCAAGCCCCTAGAACAAATCAACCTATGCAACCTGTACCACCTAGCCCGAGCTTTGAGGAAGTTGTAAAAGATTTTATCGTTGCTCAAAAACAACAAAACAAAGAGTTCATGAACCATAACGTCCATGTTAACGAACTAATTACCAAGTTAGGAACCAAGGTTGATCAAATTATTACTCATAATAAGATGCTTGAAACCCAGATCTCTCAGGTAGCGTTAAACCAAGCCCCACAGACTACACCTGGAGGACAGTTCCCTGGACAACCTCAACAAAACCCGAAAGGGCAAGCTAATGCCATTACTCTACGAAGTGGAACCGCTTATAAGGAACCTTTAAACCCTAGATTAAGTGAGCCCGAAACTTCTGAGAGGAATGAGGAAAAGGAACCAGAGAAGCCTGAAACCCCGGAAAGTCAAGAAAAAGGAGAAGAACCTAAAAATAAAACCTATGTACCGCCACCGCCATACAAACCACTAATACCTTACCCTCAAAGATTAAAGAAAACCCAAATCGATAATCAATATCAAAAATTCGTTAAGGTTATAGAAAAACTTCACGTAGAAATCCCCTTTACAGAAGCCATCACCCAAATACCTTCTTATGCTAGGTTTCTCAAAGACATACTTACGAATAAACGTAGACTCGAAGATCCGAAACCCGTGGAATGTAATTCTATTTCCGAAAATAGGTTAGCAAAGAAAGATAAAGATCCCGGAAATTTTTCCATTCCTTGTGTTTTGGGGAATCATGTCATCGAAAAAGCTTTTCTAGACTTAGGAGCTAGTGTGAGCTTAATGCCTTTAGCAGTTTGTGAGAGATTAAACTTAGGAGAATTACAACCTACTAAGATGTCACTTCAATTAGCCGATAGATCCGTTAAATACCCTATAGGCATACTTGAAGACGTCCCTGTTAGGATAGGTCAGCTGTTTATACCTACTGATTTTGTTGTCATGGACATTAAAGAAGATGACGACATACCAATCCTCCTAGGTAGACCGTTCTTATCGACTGCTGGAGCCGTAATAGATGTTAAAAAGGGAAAACTAACGTTTGAGGTAGGTGGCCAGAAGATAGAATTTATATTGTCAAAATTTCTTATGGCACCTGTGATAGGAGATTCTTGTTATGCCTTAGATATCATCGAAGAATGTATTAGGGAATTAGAACAAGAAGAAGAAACTGAATCTATAAAATTTCCATCAACCCTTATTTTGGAAGATGACAATTATAAAACACCCTACATTGATGATAACCTTCACGAATGTTTATCTCTTACCCCAGATCCTATGCCTTGCCCTATAAAACCGACCGTAAAACTTAAGGAACTGCCTAAAAACCTGAGATATGAATTTCTTGATGAAGATATGAACCGTCCAGTTATAGTCAGTGCTACCTTAAACCAAGAAGAAACCGATCAATTATTAGAAGTTTTACGTAGGTACCCCTCAGCCTTAGGATATAAGATCTCTGATCTAAAAGGAATAAGCCCATCCGTATGCATGCATCGGATTTTGCTTGAAGAAGATTCAAAACCTTCTAGAGAACACCAACGTAGAATAAATCCTATAATGAGTACTGTAGTTAAGACTGAAGTTCTTAAGTTACTAGAGGCAGGTATAATATATCAGATCTCGGACAGTAAATGGGTGAGTCCTGTGCATGTAGTACCTAAAAAGGGAGGCATCACAGTCGTGCAAAACGAGAAGGGCGAACCTGTAGCAAAAAGAACTGATGGAGGTTGGCGTATGTGCATAGATTATAGAAAATTAAATAAAGCAACTAGGAAGGACCATTTCCCATTACCATTCATAGACCAAATGTTGGAGCGCCTAGCCAGACACTCTTACTTTTGTTATTTAGATGGATATTCAGGATTCTTCCAAATACCTATTCACCCCGAAGATCAAGAAAAAACTACCTTTACATGCCCAGTTGGAACCTTTGCCTATAGAAGAATGCCTTTTGGACTTTGTAATGCTCCTGCAACTTTCCAACGCTGCATGATGTCTATCTTTGCTGATTATTTGGATGGAATCATGGAAGTATTTATGGACGATTTCTCAGTTTGTGGGTCAGATTTCAAAAATTGTCTTGTCAACCTTGAGAAAATCCTGGAGAGATGTGTGGAGGTAAACCTTGTGCTAAATTGGGAAAAATGTCATTTCATGGTCACCGAAGGGATTGTTTTAGGACATATAGTTTCCGAAAAAGGTATAGAGGTAGATAAAGCAAAAATAGAAGTCATAGAGAATCTAAAACCGCCGAAGACTATCAGGGAGATAAGAAGTTTTCTTGGACATGCCGGATTTTACCGACGTTTTATCAAGGATTTCTCCAAAATAACAAAGCCCTTAACTGGTCTTTTAATGAAAGATGCTGAGTTCATCTTCGATGAAAAATGTACTGAAGCATTTAATCTTCTGAAGCAAGCTCTGATTTCAGCACCTATAATGAAACCCCCTGATTGGTCGGAACCGTTTGAGATAATGTGTGACGCCAGTGATTATGCTGTTGGAGCCGTTCTAGGTCAGAGAAAAGATAAGAAGTTACATGTGATTTATTATGCCAGTAGAACCCTAGACGCTGCACAGCTCAACTACGCAACAACCGAAAAAGAGCTCCTAGCTGTAGTTTTTGCAATAGACAAATTTAGATCTTATCTAGTAGGAGCCAAGATTATAGTTTACACCGACCATGCTGCCATTCGTTACTTACTAAGCAAAAAGGATGCCAAGCCTAGGTTACTTCGATGGATTCTATTATTACAAGAGTTTGATTTGGATATCCGTGACAAGAAAGGCACTGATAATGTGGTAGCTAATCACCTATCTAGGCTAGAATACCTGAAACCTGATCCAGTACCCATAAATGACGATTTTGCCTACGATAGACTGATAGCCCAACTAGAAACCATTGAAGATGATAACCCAGACCCTCATGAGCAATTTCATAAATCCTTAGCTATAAGCAATGTACCTTGGTATGCAGATTTTGTTAATTACCTAGCCGCTGACATCATACCCCCTGATCTAAACTACCACCAGAAGAAGAAGTTCTATAGTGATGTGAGAAACTTCTATTGGGACGATCCATTTCTTTTCAAGAGAGGTAAAGATGGCATTTTCCGCCGTTGTGTTCCAGAAGAAGAGGTAAATAATATAATTGAGCATTGTCACTCTGCACCCTATGGTGGACATGCAAGCACATCTAAGACCTACGCCAAGATTCTTCAAGCTGGCCTATTCTGGCCTACTATGTGGCGTGATGTCCATGCTTTCATTGTCAAGTGTGACAGATGCCAACGCACAGGAAATATTTCAAGACGTAATGAAATGCCGTTAAGAAATATCCAAGAAGTAGAACTCTTCGACGTATGGGGTATGGACTTTATGGGACCGTTCCCACCATCTTTTGGAAATCAGTACATATTAGTAGCTGTTGACTACGTGTCTAAATGGATTGAAGCTATCGCCGCACCCACAAACGACACCAGAGTAGTCATCAAATTATTCAAGAATTATATATTTCCCAGGTTTGGAACACCCCGTTTAGTCATAAGTGATGGAGGATCACACTTCATATCGAGAATATTTGATAAACTTTTAAGCAAATATGGAGTTAAGCATAGAGTAGCAACACCATACCACCCACAGACCAATGGACAAGTGGAAGTATCTAATAGGGAGATAAAACAAATCCTCGAGAAGACTGTCTCTATATCTAGAAAAGATTGGTCGCAGAAACTTCAAGAAGCATTATGGGCCTATAGAACCGCTTTCAAAACTCCTATAGGAACAACCCCTTATCAACTGGTCTATGGAAAATCATGTCACTTACCATTTGAGTTGGAGCATAAGGCCTATTGGGCCATCAAAACTTTGAATTTGGATTACTTGACAGCTGGTGAGAAACGTATCCTTGATATCCACAAATTAGAAGAGCTCAGACAATCTGCCTACGAAAATGCCATCATATACAAAGAAAGAACAAAAGCTTGGCATGACAAAAGAATCATAAGAAGAGACTTCAAAATAGGCGATCCTGTTCTCCTGTTCGATTCTAGGCTACGACTATTTCCAGGTAAACTCCGTTCGAGATGGACTGGCCCTTTCGAAGTATCTAAGATCCTGAGATCCGGTGCTATTGAAATCAAGAACCAAACATGTAAACCGTTCATAGTCAATGGACAGAGGTTGAAGCCCTACGAAGGAGGTGACATTCCAACAACATACACCTGTCATACTCTGAGTGATCCACCATATCCTTCCAATGATGTTTAAATATCGGTCGTCGAGCTAATGACGTTAAACAAGCGCTGCCTGGGAGGCAACCCATGGTTTTTCTTATTTTTGTACTTTTTATTTTTATTTTTACTTTATTTTAATTTGTTTATTTTATTATTATGTCAGGACTCACGATTGAATGTTTTATGTGCTTTCAGGACTTGTTTGCTAACCTTGTACAGAATGCAGAACCCTGATGACATGCACGTGGCCTTTAGAGATGATGCACAGAGAGAGCGTTACTATGTTCACATGAGACGCCCTATGGCTCCTACCAGGTACCCTGACCATGACTGCATGGATGCCTTGGGGATAGAGCCAAGCGTCAGATTTTTATGCCATCAACTCCAGTGGGACCAGTTTGACGACAGGAACGACACTTATAGGAACTTGACTCTTGAGTTCCTCAGCTCGTTTCATCATGACCCTTGGGCTGGACCCGATGGACTCGCTGTTTTCAGGTTGTTCGGGATTGACTACTCATTCTCTCACAAAGGGTTTGGTGATTTACTAGGTTTCCAGACTACTCCTGATGCTATTCCAGAGACTCCGATGGGGTATTTTATGAGCAGAGAAGTGGAAAAGTTTTGGACTAAAATATCAGGCGGAGGGAGCCAAGATCCTTCTACCCAGTTTTCTCAGGTAATCCACAACCCTGCATTGAGGTACTTCCAGATGATTCTAGCACATTCTTTCCTAGGTTTTCCAGATACAGAGACACTGCTAAGTGAAGAGGAGATTTTCCTACTGTTTTGTGCGACTCAGTCTCGCCCTGTTGCTTGTGGCAACTTTCTACTGAAGGGCCTTGCTAGTGTTGCCAGATCATCAGTAGGAATCATCCATGTCGGTGGGATTGTTACACAGATTGCTACTGCATTGGGTTTGTCTCGCAAGCTATTGCACCTCAGGACCTTCTGCCGCTACACCACCCTGGATATTGATTTTTGTCTTGATAGAGGACTGATGAGGAGGGCTTCTTTTGAGCCCAACATGTTTAGATTGCTGATCGACGGTGAAGCGATACGCTACTTTACATTACCAGATCCGCTGATGACCAGTGTCCATGATCCTGCCAATTGGAGTTATGCTCTAGAGGGTTATGGAGAGACTGTCGAAGAGCCGAAATCGCCTCCCGCCGCTGAGTACACTCCTACACCTCTTACTCCCCGAATCACTGTTATGTCTAACAATATGTCTCTGCAGCCACCTGACCTACAAACACAGATTTATAAGCTCCGCAAGGAGACTGCCCTGCTCAAGCAGGAAGTGGCAGACTTAGAGTTACAGATGCAGGTTTCTGATCTCACTCATGCCTCAGAGACCGATGCTCTACATCAGGCGATCGACGAGCTTCGGAGGGAGATAGCTGAGATTCGTGGATCAAGCCAGGATAAGAAACCTACCACATGACTCATTCCACCCTGACAACACTACCCTAGTATTTAACTTCCTTTTATTTATCGCATTTCCAGACATATTTTACTTTATTGCAGCTTTTATATTTTCATGCACTTTGAATTCCTTATATATATACATATTATGCACTAATTTTTATTTTTCTTTTTCTTTTTTGATTTTTAATTATTTTATTTTTGTCGTGCAAAGAAAAAAAATATATAAGACAAAAATATGCAAGCCAATGCCTTGAAAAGAAGAAGAAAACGCTATTCAGACCCCCCGGAAGACAAAGGTGCAAGGAAGGCCCAAAGGAGGATCCAAAACCACAAGGCCCAGGAATTGGCCTTGTGGCGGGCGCCATAGGCCCTGTGGCGGGCGCCACACTGTACCATCAACAAATACGGGATTCAATCCCCATTTCCACCATTTTCATCCCTTTCTTCACCAAAAACCCATTTTTCCAACCTTCCAAATCCTCCTTGAACCCCATTAAAGCTCCCCCATTTCCAAAATACCCTCCATCCATAAAACATATCCAACATCCATTTCCATTTTCATCCATCAAAAACCAAAAAAATCAAAACTTTATCATTCCCCTCATAAACCACTTTTCTACTATTTTCACTACCTAAGGAGCTTTTCAACAATGGAGTTCAACGGATTTATTCTTCGTGATGGAAGACCGGGCGAAAGGCAACGGAAAATTATTCAGAGGCTTCAAAGTCGAGAAATCCTCTCGACTAGGTACGTCGACGATAACTGTCTGTATGCTTTGGGTATTTATCATAGTGTTTTTAATTTATTAGAATTTCTAGGCTTGCATAATATTTTCATTAATCAGGAACCTACCTATGAGAGGCTGACAACTGAGTTTTTGAGTTCTTTGATATACACTGTCAGTCCTGACACTGCTAGCACTGTCGGTACTGTTATTTTTAGACTGTTTGGAATTGAATATGAATTCAGTACCAATGAGCTAGCAGATTTGTTAGGAATCCCTCATAGGGAAGGTTCGATTTGTGAGGCACCTTTGGATGCTGAATGGTCGGCCGAGGTATTTACCTTCTGGCTAAGGCTTTCAAGTACTTCAATTAATTCTTTTGAAGGGATACTTGCGTCGACCATTCACAACCCGGCCATAAGAGTTTTTAGACTTCTTTTGGCATGTACTATTTTTGGCCGGGAAAGTCCAAACAAGGTTAATGCTCGTGAACTCCTATTTTTGCAAGGATGCCTCACTAGAACCCACATCAATCCGGTCCCGTTTATGCTTGCCCACATGACTTTATTTACTAATAAAACAGGACCGATTGTTTTTGGAGGACTTGTTACGTCTATTGCTCGGGCTCTTGGCCTGAATAATGAGATAGCTACACTTGAACCACTACCTCCTCGCAAAATTAATTTAAAATTTCTGAAAGACATGAAATTGTGCCGAACAAGGAGAGAAGGTGGTTATGAGTTGATGATTCATGGGGTAGCTATCCCATCTGTTGCTTTACCATGCAGTAGACGTACTGATGTACGTGATGAAAGGAACTGGACCTATGATCTTAATGCTCCACGTGTTTTGGGTCCACTTCCTCCTAATATTCCCGATGGGGAGGCACATGACACTGATGATGAGTATGATCGGAGAGAGCAGTCTCCCATCCCTCACATGTCCCCCCATCGTCCTTCACAGTCACACACTGCACCATCTTCCTCTAACCCTGTTGCAGGTACTGCTCCTGGATTCTTTGTCACCGAGGAGATGTGGCGTGATATGACAGCTAGAGAAGAAAGGCGTGATGGCCTTCTCTCTACTATTTCACAACAGCTGACGGACAATATGAGCTTCATGCAACAATCGCGATTGGTTTCGGATCGTGCTTATAGCAACGTTTGCCGTACCTTGAACGATATTTCATTAGAGCAGAACCGTCAGAGAGAGTTTAACAGCCGACACTACCAGCTTGTAGAGGCTACTCAGGGTTCCATCTTGGGTAACCTTCGAGAGGTCCGGAGTGCTCAGGCTGCTTTATCAGCACGACTCGACCGGAGGGACCAGCATCGTAGTAGATCCCGTCGTTCCAGACCATCACATCAGGACGGCGAAGGCACCAGTGCCCCTCCTCAGTAGTCTTTTTCCAGGTTACCCCCCTTATCTTATTTCGAAATATTGGGGACAATGTTCGATTTAAGTGTGGGAGGGGATTTTATTGCTTTCTGTTATTTCCCTTTTTTAGTTAATTTCCTTTCAGTTATTTCCCTTTTCAGTAATTTATTTTTCTTAGATAATGCATGAGTCTGACGAGTCACCAGTATAGTGTCTTTTTAGTTCATTTTCATTTTTTCCCATTTCCTTAGCCTTACCAGAAAATTTTTAAAAAAAAGAAAACAATGTTGTTTCACATGTTTTTTGGGCTTTGAGACAGGTTTAGATTAGGATGTGGTGACTTAGGTCAACTTTTTGAAACATCAGAACCATTTTAGCACCATAGACCTCTTGAATATAGGAATCACTCATAAACCCCACCACCATGGCCTTTACTATCATTCAAAAAATTGTCCTAAGTAGTTTATTTTAGCAGTCAGCTCCGGCCTAAGCATACTCTACGTAGGGGACCGATGAATATAAGTGAATGATCCAGTGCTAATAAAAAAGAAAAAAAAGGCAAACTCTGGTATAGGTGACCCTCACAAAGTCATTTAAACCGAAAAAAGAGAAGAAAAAAATTTTTGCCACAAAAAAAAAAAAATTGCAAGTCACCTATTGTTAGTTGGTTCAGAGGTATCTGGCACTGAACTTGGTAGGGCGGATTACGATCCGATCCCCCGCAGCTACATTTAGGCGAAATAAAAACAGGTTTACACATGCTTATGTGCCAGAAACCTTATGTTATGGATCAGAATCACTAACCGGTCACTCTACTATGAAGCATGTACGGATAACGGGCTTAATGTGATTGCGCCTGAATGAAAAGGACACAAAAAGATGAGAAGATAGGCCTAGGTATCGTGGGATGACATAGAGTGGTTAATATAGGATTGAAGTCTGTGTTTGTGTTACTATGGTACCCTTGGTTCACTTAGTTAGTATCTGTCACTGCATCCTGACTTGAACTTAGAATCCCTTTAGCCCAAATACAAGTGTTGACACCATATTTTCTTAAGCTTTAATGTTTGCTTGAGGACAAGCAAAGGTTTAAGTGTGGGAGAATTTGATCACACTAAAATTCACCGTATTTCTGACTCCGATTTCGCATGCATTCTTAGCTTTTATTGTTGTTTTGCTTTGTTATTGCTTTGTTTTCTTATGTTTTCAGGTTTTTATAATAATCGGAGCTGGAATCAGGAAAAGGAGCGAAAAAGGAGTGAAAACGGACGAAAACCTAGAAATTCAGCATTTTGCACTTACGGCACCCACTGTGGCGGGCGCCATGGGGTTAGCCATGACGTGGCCACGTCTCAAGACCACTCCTCAACCTCCAAGACCCACGATCCCCACTACATCATCCCCTGTAGGGACCGTGGCGGGCGCCATAGGCCTGTGGCGGGCGCCACAAGGCAAAAATCCTCAACCTCCACTTTTTAGTGGAGGGGCGTCCCGGTCATTTCGCGCTTCCAGTTTCTCCTATAAATAGGACCTTAGATTTTCGTTTTTCTGCATCCAGAATTAGAATTCTCTAGGCATATATCAGTTATAAAGCAGTTGCCATTCCACATCGGGGTGCCTCCGCAATCGAGTGATCGAGTCTGTAATCTGTCTGTGGTTCGAGTTTTGGAGCACTCTGGAGGAAGTTAATCCTGCCGCCATTTTAATTCCAGTTAGTATTTTATTTTTCCGCATTGCTTTACTTTTATTTATTTTCTCGCACTTTACTTTGTTTATTTCCCGCACTCGCACATTTACTTTGTTTATTTCCCGCACTCGCACATTTACTTTGTTTACTTCCCGCACTCGCACATTTACTTTGTTTACTTCCCGCACTCGCTTTAAATTACTCATATGAAAAACTATAAAAAGAATATTTACTTTATCATGTCTAACTAATCCCATAAAGGTTAGAATGTAAGGATCGTAATTAAACCAGTAATCAGTATAATTGTTCGTGGAAACACCTAAGGGCTATTTTATCTTTTCAATTCAAGTAATTGTTTTTAACTATTTCAAAAACAGCCAAAAGCGCTTTGTATAGTTCATTAGGAGTTTTTAGATTAAAAAGAAAAGAGATTTTAAAACGATTTTCGGACGCGTTATGAGATTTAGAGTCTGGTTCATAAGAACCTCTTTTTGCTAAGAAGTCCAGGTTAAAATACTTTTCAACTTTGTTAAGAAACTATATTTCTTAAAAATAGGTTTACTACTCTAACGCAGTACGCACCTTTTTATCCGTGACAATAGGAGGGGTTGATTAGAGAGTACAACTCGGTTCTGAATACGCGAAAGCGACAGTTCCTGTTAAATTAGTTCTTTTCAAAGGAGAAAACATTGCCCATAAGTAGTTCCATTAACAAGTACTGGATTATCATTGATTACGTGAATTACATTCGAGCCTGTCTTTTATTTATTATTTAAAATTATAATTTTATTTACCATTGCACCCTTACTAAAACCCTTAAAAATAGTTGCCTTAGATAAACACCATAACAACAGGTACGATAGATTGACACTTGGTCTCTGTGGATTCGATAATCTTTTATATTACTTTGACGTGATTCGTACACTTGCGAAAAACACGCATCACACATCACCCTCAGTCTCACTCTCTGCATGTCACCACGTGTCCCGCATGCACCACCCACACCTGCCACGCGTCCCATTCACCATCTCCCTCCCGCCGGCCATGCAAACTCCGGCGACCCCTCGCCGGAGAAATCAAATCCCACCGCAATGGACGCCGGTAACCGTTTGCCATCGCCGGTAACTGCATTTCATCGCCGGAAACTGCATTTTTCCACCGGAAGCTTCACTCCAACCTCCAGATCTTCATTGTTCATCCTGATCCATCAACCTTCACTGTCCGTTCTGTTCATCCTTTTCATTCAACTTCGCCAGAAACTTCATCCTATCCTTCAATCCTTTTCCCAGATCCAACAAGAACACCACCGTCCGATCATAATCTTCATCATCCGTTCATCGTTCGTTCATCATCAGAACATCATCTAGATCTAGGTTTCTCCAGATTTCCGTGAAGAACTTCACCAATAATCTTCATCAGCTTCATCCAACGACGTTCATTTGAATCTTCAAGATCCTTAACCGTTTTTTCCAGAATCTCGTTCATCAACACTCAAACATCTAGATCTTCAACCATCAGATGTTCAGATAACATCAAGGTCCTTCATACTTTCCAGATTTTTTTCAAATATCATCATCGTTTGTTCTTCATTAAGAACATCAGTCTTCAACAATCTTCAGATCCTTCAAGATCTTTGTCCAACAAACTTCGTAAGATTTCATTTGTGTTCGCATTCCTTCAGATTCATCAAACTACTTAGCGCATGTAGATCCTTCCAGATCCGTTCATCAATCATCAAAGTGTTTTTCCAGAATGTTTCTTCAACGATCACCATTAATGCCTTCAAGAAGTTCTCTCAGAAATTCGTCCAGATCTTCATCAACGGATTTGAGTCTTCAACAACACACAAGCCATGGATCAATTTTTTTGTTTCCAGAGATTTACGTTTTTTTGTATTTGTTTTGAAAGAATTGAAACGAGTTGGGAGTTTAATAGAAGGATAGAAAGAATCTGAGAGACGGTGAACGAGAGAGAGAGAGAGAGAGAGAGCTTGCGAGAGAGAGTTTGGGAATGAGGTTAGCGGCGCAGTGAACAGTGGAAGGAGAATGGAGAAGGATTAGGGTTTGTTTCAGAGTGAGAAAGGAGGTTGAGACCCTTGGATCAGTTTTGGGCCTCAAAGCCCATTGGTTTTTTTGTTCGCACCCCCCAATTTTTTCGTTGCACCTCCTCCGTGTATCCTTTGGTTTCTGATGGGCTGGGCCCATTTCTTTTTTACTGGATCCTCTTTCATGTTTGCACCTTCGTTTCTCCTTACTCGCCCCCTCCCGTTTTTTTTACTAGTTTTGATGGGCTGGGCCATTTTCCTTTTACTAGCAGCATCCCTTGTACTGAACTAATGCCCCCCTGCTGTATTTTTATTTCTTTTATTTCTTTGCTATTTTCTTTAGATTTTTTAGAAATAGTAAATGCAATAGTATAGATTTTAATTCTATTTTCTTATAGGGTATTATAAAGACTTCAATATAGAATTTATATTCTATTATTTTTAGCATATTATAGAATATTATAGATTTAATATAGTTTTTTTCCTATTTTTCTTTATAGAATATTATAGTATTTTAGATAGGAATTTTCTATGATATTTTCCATTATGCAATTTCCTTTTAATTTCTTGAGAATATTTTCTAGTGGAATTTAATTGCCGTATTTTAGGAGTAGACTTTTATTTCCATTTTGTGTTGGATTTCTCTCCTATTTTCTTTTCTATCCGATTTTATTCTCGATTTCATTGTTGGCTGGCCGTGTGACACGATTCAATTGGAGAATGATTGTCTATATCATTTCTCTATCTTGTCTTTGACACGGACATCAATATGCTACCTCTTAGAGTTCGATTTCTCGTATAAGTCGAACCATGACGGTCTAAGCGTTACATTGGTTCTGATTCGAGTGTCCTCATCAAGGATCCAGAGAGGAGAAGATTGGAATGGAGCTTGCGCGCATGTCAGGAGCCAACAGAGCCGCTTCGTTCAACATCATCATCTTATTCAAGTCTTCAGGCAACCGCCGACTGTTGGGAGTTGTATCATTAGATACGTAGGAAATGACAGTTGAGGAGTTTCTTCTCAATCGTCTAGGATGTCTAGTATGGTACCCTTTGGGTGACATGTGACGCATTCGCTCCTACGTCTTAGGTTCTAGCGTGTGTGTTCCGGGTTCCTTCCCGTTTAGGCGTAGGCCTGCTTCCTCTTTGTTCTCGCCCCATGCGATCGAAACCCCTTTTCTCTCGCGTTTAGGCGATCGAAACCCCTTCTCTTGCCCCCGTGCAATCGAGACTCGTTTTCCCGTCGAACTACGTTTGCTCTGGTCTCTCGTGCCAGACGAGAGTACGTAGGCATAGGATGCGATATCCTAGCGAGCTACCTCCCGTTTCCCTTCTTCCCATTTCTCTTGTTTGCTGTAGTAGGTTGAACTACAGTTGCTCTGATTTCTCATACCAAATGAGAATATGTAGGCATAGGATGCGATATCCTAGCGAGCACACTAACAACTAACCTTTCTGTTCTCTCGCTGCCGTGCGATCGAGACTTTCCCGCTGACGACTGGTGTTTCCCTTTCTTTTGCTCTTGCGAATTTGAGACTAGACCGTAGTTCTAAGTTCCGTAGGTTCCCGTACCTCCAAAAGCCAGCTTAATCTCTCACTCCTGTATGATCGAGAACACCCTGTCTAGCCATAGTTAGCCTGAACTACGTAAGCTCTGATCTTTCATGTTGTGTGGAAGTACGTAGGCACGAGATGCGATATCTCGGCGAGCCAATTCCCGGTAGTTTCCCGAACTACGATGACTCTGACTTTCTCTCTTGAGAATACGTAGGCATAAAGTGCGACGCTCTATCGAGTCAGTTTCTTTCCGTTTAGCTTTAGCAGCCGTAGATAGATTGTTTTTGCATCCTTTAGACAAACCAACAAGCGTGGATCCCGTCGAGTACGACGGACGTGAGGGGTGCTAATACCTTCCCCTTGCGTAACCAACTCCCGAATCCAGGATTTGGTTGCGATGACCATTCCTTTCCCGTCTTTGCGGTAGGTTTACTTCGAGCGTTTCCTTTCCCTCCCTTGGGATAAATAACGCACGGTGGCGACTCTTCTGTTTAGCCGGCGCCGATTTTCGCAGTAGCGACAGAGTGGAGTTTTTTTCCAACGATTATGACATACTCTAAAGATCTTCAGTCATCCTCAAAACCATGGATGGTTGGGCATTAGTTATGTGTGGTTTCTATTCATTAAGTATATCAATCCTGATTGATAATCATTAAAACTTGATCTTGCATTTGGGATGTTGGGTGAGAATATGGATTAGAGAAACGTTATAGAGGGGTGAATAGACCCTTATTAGAAATTCAACCGAGTTTCCAAATATAGAATATCAAAAGTTTTTCAAAATTGCACGCTGAAAGCTTAAAGCGAAAATAGAGATCTTATACTTGTATTGGAATTCAACCATTTTAACAAGTACACAATTCACAAAATTCATAGATTGTTCAAAGATAACGATTAATTGAGTAATTGTAGATTGCACGAGATGTGTCATGTTCTATGAAAGTTAAAATAAGAGAGAGAGAGAGAGAGAGAGAGAGAGAGAGAGAGAGAGAGAGAGAGAGAGAGAGAGAGAGAGAGAGAGAGAGAGAGAGAGAGAGAGTACACCAGGATGTATAGTGGTTCAACATTCGTCCTCACTTTGCTTACTCCACTCTTAAATGGTTTACTATTGGAACATATTATGCTCCTTTTTTATTTTGACAAATATTGCAATATCTCATATAATCACTAATCCACAATAACGTTGAGAAAAATAAATCTCCTATATGGATCTTGACTTGTATACAACTTAATGCCAAACTCTTCTACCAAATTTTTACTCGATTATCGCTTCTTAAGTCTTCCAACTTCACCAATATGCTCACAGTCTTCGTGTGCGGCAATCACCCTTTGATCCCACTGATTTTTTGAGCAATGAATTGTATGAAGATTTGAGAAGAACTCCACTTTGTCATTTTCCTTCCACACATTAACTACCAAGGTCATCTGGAGAGAAAACCTCCTTCTTTTCACTATAGCTTCCTGAAAAACCTTACAAAACCTTCAAAAATGATTAGTTTCAAGATAGTATCTCCCCCAATCAATTACGAATCTCTCATTATCAAGATCTAAAATCAAAACTATAGGTTAAAGATGAAATAATTTATGTTGCAAGAGTTTTTGAATTTTCAAAAATGAGAGTTTTGATTTCACATAATCACAATGTAGATTATGAAATTGTTTCTTGAGTTGTAAAGTTGTGTCTGAAATGAGATAACAAAATGAACTTATATGTGTTTGAGATTAAACACATAAATGGATGGAAAATGTTAGTTGGATTCGAGTCAAGAATATTTCATGATTTGAGTCAAATGAGCAAGTGAAGTGGAATAAGAAAACATGAAGAGTTTGAACCATTTCTCTTAGGATTCAAATCATCTTATATCTTTGATTTGAGTTAGAGAGACTCATGATTCAAATCAAGTACAAAGTCTAACTCTAGTAAATTTGGACATAGCCAACCGGAGGAATGTGAAAATTTGTTTGACTCGAGTCATGTATAAAGTCTGATTCAAATCAAATGTAGTAGATGTGGCCTAAATTTGTCTGATTCGAATCAAGTGCAACTTGTGATTTGAGTCACAAGGCTTATTGATTCGAATCAAGTTAAAATAGTGATTTGAGTCAGAGAAGTTGAACATTTTTGGTTTGCCTCTGTTCAATTTGATTCGAGTCAGGATGTTTACATGATTTTCGAAATGCTTTGAGATTTTCTTTCAACCTAACTTGAAACAACAACACATATGATTCTTTTTTCACTAACTCAACCCATTGACTAAGAACATCATGATGAAACTCAAATATAACAATTAAATTATGCATTTTAAAAAAACTAATCGATTCAAAACTTGGTCCAGAGATGTGCAATCATGAAGGAGACTCAATAAACAATAGTAGATAAGGTAAGAGCGATAAGACAAACAACAAAACTGTATTGGGGTTAGACTGTATGTATTAGGAAAATGCAATTTCATGTGGCATCAAGTCTTGGATCAAGGAATCTGTGTTGGCCGATGTAATTTGAATGTCGTTCTGATTTTGAGTCATTGGTTTGACTGATAAGGTAGTTGTTGCTCCATCGACGACATTGACGCTGCTCGTTGATGTTTTCTTTCTAGAAACCATATATTCTTATATAGTGTGTGTCGCTACTACGTAAATCGGCGCCGGGCATGACAGAAGAGTCGCCACCGTGCGTTATTTATCCCAAAGGAGGGAAAGGAAACGCTCGAAGTAAACCTAACGCAAAACGGGAAAGGAATGGTCATTGCAACCAAACCCCTGGATTCGGGAGTCGATTACGCAAGGGGAAGGTATTAGCACCCCTCACGTCCGCCGTACTCGACGGGATCCACGCTTGTTTTCTATCTAAGGGTGTGTTATTCTATCTACTCTATAGGTCTGGGTTAAAAAGAAAAGAAAATGAGAAAAGAGACTCGATAGAGCTTCACCGCTCTATGCCTACGTATTCCCTCGTGCAATGGGAAAGTCAGAGTCTACGTAGTTCGGCTAACTACGGATGAAGGTGGGAAGGTTGCTCGCTAGGATACGACATCCTATGCCTACGTACTTTCATACAGCATGAAAGATCAGAGCAAACATAGTTCGGGCTACGGAAGACACAAGCTTTTCTGACTGTTTTTTATTACCTTATGAAAGGGTTTTTCTTGATTAAGAGTCCAAGCGGACAAAAATGACACTTTGATGTTTGTTTTGAATCTTTTACAAAAGAAGTGTTTTTTAGTTTGTTTGCAATCTCTGACGCACTAGAGACTATGATTTGAGAGTGACTACGTCGCGTGTCACCCAAAGGGTGCCACACTAAGCAGCCAGACTACTGGAAAGAAGCTCTCCAGCAACCCTTTCTCAAATAGCTTAAGGCTCGTAACGTACGACATCAATTAACCTTATTATTGTATTTTTGAGTTGTTTTGAGATAAGAAGAGAAAGAAGCTCTAAAAAGCCTAGGGTTGAAAGGGAATAAAAACTAACCTAATGTTGTCATGCATGGATAAGAATCCTAATGTCTGTCATAATTCCCTCCTGTACAGAGGAAATCAGATATCCTAGGGGATAAACAGAAAAGAAAGCAAGCAAATACAGTAAAATGCATGCAATGTAGCAATACAAGCGAGGCAAGGGAGTCCTGCTCTACCTCGAACCTGGGAAAACAACAGGCAAAGTGAATCAACATTCACTTCAAACCTTAAGGGGGCAAGCTGCACAAGCCAACAAACAATACAGAAAAACCAAAATAAAATAGAGGAGGCAGCCCAAGCAGCAGCATCAAACTCCCACAGTTGACAGCACAAGCAGCAGCTCTGACAGCAACAGTTGGCTAAACAGCAAAAAGTTGACAGCAACAACCTTCATCTTCATGAATAGCCCCTATCTTCAAGCTCCACTAAACCTTCAATCTTCAACAAGCACCAAGCTTCAACAAGCTTCAAACTTCAACAAGCAACCAGCTTAAACCAGCAAACTTCAACCAGTAAACAACTTCAACAAGCTCCTAACTTCATCAAGCAAGCAGCTTCAACAAGCAAACAGCTTCAACAAGCAACTGGCTTCAACAAGCAACACTCCTAGCTTCAACAAGCTTCTAGCTTCAACAAGCACAAACTTCATTCTCAACAAGCTTCAACAAGCAACCTCCAAAGGAGAATCAATTAACAAGATCAGGTTGAAATGTTAAGTAACTTAATGACAACCAAAGGAAGCCACTAAGAACTTAACATTATAAGAGAATGGCATCCTCAAAGTTCTACTCTTAAAGCATGCCATTCATCCCTCCAAATGAGAGATGTGACTTCTTTAGGAGGACTTTATGTCATTGGATTGAATGGAGATGAACAATATACTCCATGTTTGAAGAAACAAGCAAGACTAATCTAATGCTCTTCCTAAAACCCTAGTTTCCCTAAGCTCCTGACAAGCATCCACAAGATGAGAAATTCTTCATGTCCATGCTCTTTCAAGCTCTCCAAAGCAACTTCAAGTTGGTCTTCATGTTCATCCAAAAGCAAAGGCACCACCACTTAAATCTAATGGGAACTATTGGGTTAAACTAGTCAAGTTAGTTCATTAGAAACACCTAGAAGTTAGTCCTAAAACTAATTCTAATTAAAATATCAAAAATGATTGTAAAATCCTATAAAAAATTCTAAGGGTTCCTAAACCTCTTAAGAATCACTCCATACAAAAACCATGGGGTTAACCAATCATTAAATCCTAAAACTATGCCCTAAACCTAAGGGTACTATCTTAAAACCCTAAATCTACACCACTTAAAGTCCAATGTTCAAACTAGCCTAAAAATTCTCCACAAAATTATGGGAAAAATACTAAGGGTACATGCATTTCTAAGCTAAATAAACCAAAAAGAATCACCTAAAAATTCTACACCAATCTCCCATACTAAAATCAGCAAGATGACATATCAACTATATTCAAAGTAATACCAATTAAACTTCAAAAAATGCAATTAAAATATAAAATGCATGAAAAATCGAACTATTAAATTCCTAAAATTCTAGACTCTCTAAAGAGTCAGGGGGGAAAATCTGGATTAAAAATGTTAATTTTTCTAATTATGGTGATTAAAATCCTAAACTATATGAAACATGTAAAATAAAAGAAATATAAAGAAAATTATGAAAGTTGCGTGTGAAATAACAATATTTTTATGTGGTAATTCGCTCATGGGCCTGCAGAGGGTGTTGATGGAAATTACTCACTTAAGCCCATCCAAAATAAGAGGAAATCAGGGAAATGCAAGGAAATTAAAAAAAGTTTGTGGCATATAGCAATGGTTTTATGTTGTAATCAGGACACGGGCCTAATGCAGGGTGTAGAAAGCAAAACTTCACTTAAGCCCATCCAATATAATTAAATGAAACAGTGAGTTTTGCCAAACTCACTTCTCTTCAGAAACTCACACGCGATCGTGGTCGTGGATCCCTCATTCCAGTCAAGGTCAATCTCCAATCTAACGACCCTAGTTCATCTTCTCCACAGAAATTTGAAAATGAGAGGGAAGGAGGGACGGTGGCCTGAGCTGCAGCGCCACCGTCGTCTCCGGTGATGGCCAAGCAAAACTTCACTAATCCACAAAACTTAACATCCAATCCTACTCGTTTTCATCCCCTGAACATGAATATGATCTTCAATTCCATTGATTCTTCCTCTAATCAAAAATCCGATTGTAATTTCAGAAGATGCTCAAATCTTGAATCAACCAAAACCTAAAACTAATGGTACCGACATGAACTACACGCATCACTGGTCAAATCTCACCATTCAACCATGCTTAACTCATCAAGAACCAAGAGTTCTACTCCTCAACAGAAATGGTGATGCACCTAGTTTTGTCACTAAACCTCAAACTTTTGTACCAGAATCCATATAAGCATGATCACTAAGCTATCCCCCTATCAAATCCTACTCAATTATCTCTATTCTAAGCCATAGGTTGAAAGATGCATACCTGGAAAAAATGGATGAACATAAGGTGTTATTGCTCGATTCAAGCTCCAATCTTCTCCAGATTCGTTCAACAACTCCTTCTGAAGCTTCTGAAACAAATGATTTGCCTTGAATCTTCACCAATTGCAAAACACGATTCTTGATGAAAGCCTTGCAATTTCAATTCTTCACTCTGATTTCTCCCTCAACCCTGGCCAAAAAATGATCTGAATCCAATGCATTGGTTATATAGAGTTGGTTAGAACACTCTAGAAGTTTCTGTAATCATCCAAATGAGAAATTGAATTTCTCATGCACTTTGAATTTCTCATGCACTTTGAATTTCTCATATGTGACAGTCGGGTTTGCCTCAGTTCTGCAGCTTGAATTCACTTGCATTGTTCATCTCATGATAATTTGAAATGAATGGAAATTGTATCTCCCTTGTTTCTGATCCAAAGGATGTGAATTGATGTGTTACTTCCACATGAAGTTACAAAATGGAAATGAGTGAAAATGAACCCAAATGCAAAATGTGCCAATGCCATCATTCTTAGAATGGTATTTCTGATAAAAATGACCTATAATATGAGCTTTTTTGGCCACATATCAATAAATTCCATTTTTTTGGCCTTTTAATCACTTTAATTTCCCTCTTTCAAAGCCATTTCAAGTGACTTTTGGTTACAAGCCAAACCAAACTCTCATGACCACTTGGTTACACCCAAAACATCATTTTGAACAAGTTCCATGTTGAACAAATTTCTATTTGAAGCTTGCAAGTTGGAGATATGGACCTATAATCCAAAGTGACCTATAATCTCACTTTCCCAAAATACCTCTGGCTTGCAAAGATCATAACTTGAGCTTCACAAATCATAATGAGGTTTTCTAGACCTTTTTGGAAAGCTAAGATCAAGAGCAACAACTTTCATGTTCACCAAAAATCCATTTGAAAATTCCTTGAAGGGTAAAAGTTGCTTGGAAGTCAAGTGACTTTCACAGATAAATTTCACATTCATCTGATGACCTGTAACTTGTCTGGACCATAACTTGAGTTCTACAAATCCCCTTGAGGACTTCTAGTACTCAAATTAAAGGTATTGAGATGCTCTACAAGTTCCATGTTGGCCAAAGATCCATTTGAAACTTGTATCTTGACTTATGTGGCTTTGAAGTTAGGCATTAAACAGGGGATTTTACACTGAAACCCTAATTTAGCAACTTCCCATATCCTTGATTCTTCTTTGCTTAACCTTGGCACAACACCACACATGTATCAACATACCATTCCATGAACCCCATGACCTCAAAGTAGGCTTTGATGCTCTTCAATTACTCAATTGACCTAGGGTTGACCCAGATGAAACCCTAGTTGACTGCACCTCAACTGTGGCTCTTGTACTTGAATCAATGACTTGTCTCAGCTTCAATATGGCCCTCTAGGCATTCCATGAGATCCATACACATCTCAGATTCACATCCCATGTTCCACATCCCACTGATGATACTCAATATTCCTCAAGATAGGAGCAAAACCCACATGTAGGCACTCAAACTTCTCAAGACTTCAAATCACTTCTTGATGGCTTGGATGATCTCTCAAACTTGGATAAGACCTCTTGCTAGGCTCCTTCTGATAAGAATCACACTTGATCCCCTATTGGATGAGTGATATGCTATAATATGCAAATGATTAGAACTATGTGAATGATGTAACTATGCAAATGAAATGCAATGAAACATAAATCAGGCAAGAAAAGGTTGAGCAAATTTTGGGGTGCAACAGCTGCCCCTATTCAAACGGATTGGACCCGACTGGGTGAAGAGCGAACGGCCTTCAAACAATCGAGGTACGATACGGTTGAATACCAGGAAACCCGGAAATTTGCCAACCGCAGAAATAAACTGCACTGCTTCGGGAGCAACATCCCCTATCTGAATCCGGTTGTTACGGCAACAACTGATCCAACGTCTGATAATAATTCTGATTTCAACTTCAACCACCTATGTAACGCCACAAGGACTGAACAATTTTTGCAAAAACACCTCTGTCCACAACTGGACTAACCTTGTCAACACAAGAAGATAAACAAATTCGTCAACACGAATAGAGATTCTGTCGTCATAGGAGTAACCTTGTCCACATCTGGACCCAAATTTCGTCAAATCATGAATAAATACAAATTTGTCCACGTCAGGACTCACATTTCGTCAACCCGAAGAAATCTCAACAACACAGGAATAGAACTTTGTCCACGTTAGGACGCTTGTTTCGTCAACACGAAGAAATCCCCTCAACAAGAGCAAAACCTTGTCCACGTTAGGACACACACTTCGTCAACACGAAGAAATCCCATCATAAACTTGTCCACGTTAGGGCTCAAATTTCGTCAACCCGAAGAAATCCTATCGTCATAGGAATAAAACTTGTCCTCATCAGGACTCCACATTCCGTCAACACGGAGAAATCCTATCATCATAGGAATAAAACTTGTCCTCATCAGGACTCCACATTTCGTCAACACGGAGAAATCCCAGCGACTTCGCTGGGGATGAGTTGTCCGCATCTCGTCAACACGAGGAGATCCTATCAACATAGGCAATAAAATCTTATTTGCGTCTCGTCAACACGAGGAACTCCTATCAACATAGGAATAAATTGTCCACGTCAGGACTCCATCTCGTCAACACGAAGAAATAAACCCGTCACCATGAAGAGAAATAAATTTGTCCACGTCAGGATTCCATCTCGTCAACACGAAGAACGGTAAAATTGTCCATGTCAGGACTCGCATCTCGTCAACACGAGGGAAGGTAACTTGATTTGTCCACGTCAGGACTCACATCTCGTCAACACGAGGAAATCCTATCAACATAGGAGTAAATTGTCCACGTCAGGACACCATTTCGTCAACACGAAGAAAGATAAATTTGTCCACGTTAGGACTCGCGCATCTCGTCAACACGAGGAACTATAAACTTATCCACGTCAGGACGCATATTTCACCAATACGAAGAAAGATATCTGCTGGGGATAAATGGTCCACGTCAAGACACCATTTCGTCAACACGAAGAGTAATCAATTTGTCCACGTCAGGACTTCACATTCCGTCAACACGGAGAAATCAAATCTGCCCACGTTAGGACTAGCACATCTCGTCAACACGAGGAAATAAATCTGTCCACGTTAGGACGCACACTTCGTCAACACGAAGAAATCCCGTCAATACAGGAATAAATTGTCCACGTCAGGACTCATATCTCGTCAACACGAGGAATTCCTATCAACATAGGCAATAAAATTTTGGCGGCTTCCGGGGAAATACTTTTGTCAACCAGTAGGAAAATACATCCGTTTATCCATATGGGAAGATACTTCTGAATACAGTTTCTCTGCTTATCTATGCAGTAGCTAACTCCATTGGTCCCAACCCACAAACCTTTTAGCGCTGACGTGACAGCGACTTTGAGGAGGACTCTACGGGGGATATTTGGAAACCAAACTGCCGGACGCCTGTTTCGATAACCGGCGGCAGCTTTTGAAATTTTGATTCATGAAACCCTTTGACGCTGACGTAACAGCAAATTTGAAGAAAATAATCCGCTGGCCGGATAAGAGAAACTTCAACAAGCAACTCTGTGGGGAAAATAGTAAGATGAACCGTATCATCACACGTCTCACGGCGAGACCTCGAATACCTGGTAATAGATCTGAGCTAGAACTCCATACTCCTGCTGAGAAAACACACCTGAAAGCAAAAGGTTAACCAACCTGATTTATGTTTCAAAATGCGTATGTTTGAAAATAGCGTAATGCTCTAAACGGCACGGAAATGCTACGTGTTTGAGTAGATGCAAATATGACGATAGATGTAAATGCAAATGCAGGCTCAAGCTGCCGGGGCCACTCTGATAATGATGTCTCAACAACATGAATGCTGAGGGTAAAGCCAACTCCGCTGGGGAGAACAAGTATCATAAGGTATTCCGGTAAAATAAATGCCGGAAACACAGTCAACTTTGCCGGGGAGAGATTAAACATCAATTTCCACTGGGAGGAAAGAACAAACACCCTGCTGGTGAACAAACTTAGCTGGGGAAGAAGCGACACTTCTGGGCAAAGCACACTGTCTGGGCACAGTTTACACATTCAGAGTTACCACTCCGCTGGGGACAATCATCCCGACGGAGGCAAGACGACCTGTGGGGAGCAAGAAAACCATCCTTCGTGGATATAAACCTTTCGAACTAACAACTTGGTTAACTATTACGGGAATCTCCCATGCTGGAGATTGAACGTGCACATCTTCGATTCGCTGAGGAGCGCAACCTCTGCGAGGGACATTGATTTTGACTTGCTGGGGTTAATCCTATGGAAGAATTTCCATGAGGACACTCTCCTGGGGAAAATAATTCCCTCCTTCGGGAAGGGATAAATGTCATTTCAACTCTCTGGGGATAAGCTGTGACTAGCTGAGGAATGACATCAGCTGGAGTCAGGTCTTACGTCAAGCGACCTTGGCTGGGGAATACAATTCCTGACCGCTTGCTCCAAAGGTAAGAACCCTGCAAAACATAAACGAGACAAAACAGGCCTATACAACAAAATCTATCCGGGTTAGCATCTGTGACATTACTTCAGTCAATTCGAAGTTTTAGCAATTATTGGCAAGGGCCAGCAAGATTATGTAAGTGCAAGTTTATCAAAAACATCGGCGTCTTTCACAAACAAAATAGTAAAGAACAAGCATCAAGTACTGAATAACATGTTTTATTGATAACGGGCCTCTGAATAGGCAAAGTTTTGTACACTGGATACAACTCCTAAAAAGAGGAAGTTACGCACAAACACACATAAATATATGCACAAGAAGCATAAAGAAAATACAAAACAATATTTGTATACATGTCGGCAACGTGGCACAGACAAACACCATGAGCTGATCCTCCTATGACTCGCCTGACTCTGCGCTTTCCCAGTACTCGATCTTCGGAAGAGATTGTTTTTGGATAGACGGCCCCCAGGTACTCCCAAACCACTAAGCAATGCCGTATCAAATCCGGACCGCAGTCATTTGCTTTTTCAATCCCTAACTTTTGCGTGAACTGCCCTTTGCGGGTTTTCAATTCACCGGGATACCCTTTTTTGCCAAAGTCGCCCTTTTCAGGTTTTCGACTTCGCGGGTGTACATCTTTTCAATTTTATCCCTAACTTTTACCCGAACCTTTTATTCATTTTTTATGGTTCGCCGGGATGCCCCATTTTTGCCTGGACTCTCTTTTTACTGTCCAGCGGGTCACTTTCAAGCAAAGTATTTTTTAACTGCGTCCGAATTCACAGGAGACGTAAAGTCCTCACCATCCATGGTGGATAGTAACAAGGCTCCTCCAGAGAAGACTTTTCTGACAACATAGGGACCTTCGTAATTAGGAGTCCACTTGCCCCTGTGATCTGATTGTGGTGGGAGAATCTTTTTCAAAACAAGATCACCCGTCTGAAAGCTTCGAGGGCACACCTTCTTGTCGTAAGCTTTCTTCATCCGGCTCTGATACAACCGACCATATGCTAGAGAAGCCAGTCTCTTCTCATCCATTAAGCTGAGCTGATTCAGTCTATCTTTAATCCATTCTGCCTCGTCGAGTTGGACATCACGTAAAACCCTCAGGGAAGGAATCTCGACCTCCAACGGTAACACCGCCCCTATCCCGTATACCAATGAGAAAGGGGTTGCCCCGGTTGATGTGCGTACCGTCGTACGATAACAGTGCAAAGCGAAAGGTAACATCTCGTGCCAGTCCTTATACGTCACAACCATCTTCTGAACAATCTTCTTTATGTTCTTATTGGCCGCTTCGACAGCACCATTCATCTTGGGCCGGTAAGGAGAAGAGTTGTGATGCTCAATCTTAAAATTCTGACACAGCTCTTTCATCATTTTATTATTCAAATTTGAACCGTTGTCAGTGATAATCCGCTCAGGGATTCCATATCTGCAGATAATATCTCGTTTGATAAATCTGGCTACCACTTGTTTGGTCACATTGGCATATGATGCTGCTTCCACCCATTTGGTGAAGTAATCGATTGCCACCAAAATGAACCGGTGTTCGTTTGATGTCGTAGGCTCAATCTTGCCAATCATGTCAATTCCCCACACCGAGAAAGGCCACGGTGATGACATCACATTCAGAGGACTTGGAGGCACATGGATTTTGTCTGCATAAATATGGCATTTATGACACCTCTTTGCAAACTTGAAACAAACTGTTTCCATGGTTAGCCAATAATAACCTGCCCGTAGCAGTTTTCTCGTCATAGCATGCCCACCAGCATGTGTACCAAATGTACCCTCATGTATCTCTTCCATGAGCAACTTCGCCTCTTTCTCATCTACACAACGTAGCAACACCAAGTCGTGGTTTCTTTTGTATAGGACACCGTCCGGATTCAGATAGAAATTGCCAGCCAATCTCCTGAGAGTCTTCTGATCTCGACTGGATGCCCCAGCCGGATACTCCTTGTTCTTCAGGAAATTCTGGATGTCAAAGTACCAGGGCTTACCATCGGGAGCCTCGTCAATGGCAAATATGAATGCAGGCCAATCGAGCCGAGAGATAACAATCTGGGGAGCCTCGTTCCAGAAGTTAACTTTATACATTGAAGACAATGTCGCCAGGGCGTCAGCCATTTCATTTTCTGCTCGCGGTACGTGATGCAATTCCACCTTGTCAAAGAAAGGCAACAATCTCCTTGCATATTTCGTATAGGGTATCAAATTGGGCTGACGTGTCTCCCATTCTCCTTTAATCTGATTCACCACTAGAGCTGAGTCTCCGTATACATCTAGGTTCTTGATTCTCAAATCAATGGCTTCTTCCAGACCCATGATGCAAGCCTCATATTCAGCCTCATTATTGGTAACAGGAAAAGTCAATCGGGCAGTAAATGGGATGTGCGACCCATGAGGAGTAGTGATAATTGCACCTATTCTGCTACCATAGGAATTAACTGCTCCGTCAAATATCAACTGCCATTTGGAACCCAACTCTGGTCCTTCGTCCAGCAACGGTTCTACACAATCTTTCATCTTCAGGTAAATGATATCCTCGTCAGGAAAATCAAACCTCATCAATTGGTGATCCTCAATAGGCTGCTCAGCAAGGTACTCTGACAGAACGCTACCTTTAATAGCCTTTTGCGAGACATATTGGATATCGTATTCTGTTAACACCATCTGCCATCGGGCAATTCTTCCAGAGAGTGCTTGCTTCTCAAACACATATTTGATTGGATCCATCTTTGAAATTAGCATGGTTGTATGATTCAGCATGTATTGCCTCAAACGTTTGGCGGCCCAAGCTAGCGCGCAACACGTCTTCTCGAGCATTGAGTATCTGGACTCACAGTCGGTAAACTTCTTACTCAAATAGTATATCGCATGCTCTTTACGTCCGGTCTCGTCGTGTTGACCGAGAACACAACCCATAATTTCCTCAAGAACCGTCAAATACATAATCAAAGGTCTCCCGACCACTGGGGGTA
Source organism: Lathyrus sativus (assembly GCA_963859935.3). Taxonomy (NCBI): domain Eukaryota; kingdom Viridiplantae; phylum Streptophyta; class Magnoliopsida; order Fabales; family Fabaceae; genus Lathyrus; species Lathyrus sativus. The sequence goes on from OZ012740.1 coordinate 287,816,451, forward strand.
TCAAAACAGGAGGTTCCTGCAAGTATTCTTTTATCTTGTTGAACGCCTTTTGACAATTTTCATTCCAGGTCAACACCTGATCCTTTTTCAACAACTTGAATAACGGCTCGCATGTCGCAGTTAGGTGAGATATGAACCGAGCAATGTAGTTCAACCTCCCTAAAAACCCATGCACTTCTTTTTCTGTTTTAGGCGTCGGCATTTCTTGTATAGCTTTTATCTTTGCAGGATCAACCTCTGTTCCCTTTTCGCTCAGAATAAACCCCAGCAGTTTACCCGATCTCACCCCAAAGGTGCACTTGTTAGGGTTCAGTCTCAACTTGAACTTCCTAAGTCTTTTGAACAGTTTCAGCAGATTAACCAAATGCTCCTCCTCTGTCTGAGATTTGGCAATCATATCATCAACATAAACCTCGATCTCTTTATGCATCATGTCATGAAAGAGAGTCGTCATAGCACGTTGATATGTTGCCCCAGCGTTCTTCAGTTCGAAGGGCATCACTTTGTAGCAAAATGTTCCCCAGGGAGTAATGAAGGTAGTCTTCTCCATGTCTTCTAGTGCCATTTTGATTTGATTATAGCCTGAGAAGCTGTCCATGAAGGAGAATACGGAGAACTGAGCAGTGTTATCAACCAACACATCAATGTGAGGAAGTGGAAAGTCGTCTTTCGGGCTCGCCCTATTCAAATCACGGTAGTCTACACACATTCGCACTTTACCGTCTTTCTTCGGCACTGGTACTATATTAGCGACCCAGGACGGATAAGTTGTAACGGCTAGGAAACCAGCATCCCACTATTTTTGAACTTCCTCTTTGATTTTCACAGCCATATCTGGTCTGGTTCTTTTGAGTTTCTGCTTAACAGGCGGACATTCCTCTCGCAACGGCAGACGGTGCACAACCATGTCCGTATCCAACCCAGGCATATCCTCGTACGACCAAGCAAATATATCACTATACTCTCGCAGTATCTCAATCAGCCTTTGCTTGATGTCGCTCTGCAGCGCAGCCCCTATACGGATATTTCTCACAACTTTTTCCGACCCCAAGTTGATAATCTCAATTTCCACCTGATGAGGCAGAATGATTCTCTCTTCCTATTTCAACAAACGAGTCAGCTCCTCTGGCAAGTCGCTATCCTCAACAATCTCTTCCTCTGCTTGGAATACCGGGTGCTCGAAGTCGAAACGAGTCATAGGCGGTTCGTAGAAGATGTCATCTGAAATATTAGTCTTGCAAAGGAAATGGTTAAATGCTTCAAAACGCAAACAAAGCAAATAACTACGTTGCCACTTATTGTTAAAGTAAAAACAAGAAAAACAAGGATCACAATATTTGTATATGAAAAACGCCTTTACTTCATGATTAAAACAGTGCAATACACATAATCAAGTAGCCCTAAGGTAAAATCACTATGCCCCGGGTAGGACATAGGATTATTCAACAATTGACAAAACAAATCATTACTGTTTAAGAGTCACTAGGACAGTTTCCCGGATGGACCAGTTGCAGAGACTTTGTCCTGGTACGCTTGGCTTGATCCACGCGTCCATATCGCAGTCACTATCTCCGTCTTCAGCATCAGAAATAACGTTGATTGTCTCAAAGCACACCTTGCTTGGCGTAATCGTTATCGGTCCTTTGAACTTGGGCACTCCTGAAGATGACGCCGATGACGTCGGTAAATACCCTAGTCCGAACTTATCATTCTTTACCGGGATCTCCAAAACCTGCCCCTAATCTTTAGTCTCACCAGTCTGCACTAAAGCTTGAGCTTCCTTGTAGGATGACATTGCCACATCTGGCATTTTGATGGGACCCTGAGCTTTGTCTTTAATCCGCAACCCTTCGAAGACTTGACAAGGTGTCTCGTGTATTTCTCCGTCGACCTCAACATATCTAAACGATGACAGGTGACTGACCAAAATGTCCTCCTCCCCGCAAACGGTAACAACACTATCACCCACCATGTACTTCAACTTTTGATGCAATATGGACGTTACGGCCCCTGCAGCGTGGATCCATGGGCGCCCAAGAAGGCAGCTATAAGCTGGATGGATATCCACGATGTAGAATTCGGTATCAAAAATTTCTTGCCCCACCTGAAGCGGTAATGTTATTGACCTAAACACTGATCTTTTCGTCCCGTCAAATGCCCTCACAACCAAATCGCTGGGCGTGCAAATAATTCCCCGTATGTCCAATTTCATCATGGCTTTCTTTGGCAATACGTTCAACGATGATCCAGTATCCACCAATACACGCGACATTACGGTGCCCCGGCATTCCACCGATATATGCAAAGCCATGTTGTGCTCTCGACCCCTGGGTGTTAGATCAAAATCTGTGAAACCCAGGCTATGTCCAGCATTGACATGTGCCATTATCCCCTCTAACTGAATTACAGAAACTTCTTGAGGCACAAATGACGTATCTAGAATCTTTAGCAAGGCGTTCCGGTGGGCCTCGGAACATAACAACAACGACAAGATAGAAATCTTCGACGACGTCTGCTGTAGGTGTTCAACAATTTTGTAGTCGCTTTTGTGAATCAGTCTCATGAACTCCTCTACGTCCTTGAGTGACGTATCCTTTTCTTTCAACTGAGTAGGCCCGCTTTCATTTACTTTGGCTTTGCCTTTGGCCAATCTCTCTGCTTCTATTTCAGGTGAGGTAAAGATCCTTCCGCTACGGGTCATACCCCCCGTTCCAACGACATTATCAACAGCCCCAGCTGGCTGGCCATTCACCACAATCTTTTCACCTTGCAATATGCTTCTAATCCGTATGTCCACGGGACAACTTTCGTACTCTCAAAGGGAACAGACCCTACTTTGGCAATCATAATAGTTAGCCGCTGGGCGGACGCTGTTATCGTTATAGTCTTCCTCGGGATCGTCACTGTTGCAATATCATTCTGCTTATCACATAATGCCTCCACAGGCTTCTCAACCGCAGTTCGATCAAATTGCAAGGTCCCTTCGTCGATCATGGCCTGAATGCCCTGCTTCAAATTAGTACAACCCTCAGGCTGGGTCCAACACTCTAAACAATATTCATCACAACCAGGGAATACTCCCCCTCTGAGCAACCTGCTTTTCACCTCACTCAATGGTGTCTTCAATTTGTTAACATCCATCACCAAGTTCAAATTTTCTTCTGCCAAGATGGCATTTGCCCCATGATTAGGCATAGGCTGTTGTACAATATTGGGCCCCACTTGGCCAAAGTTGATGGCTTTACTGTCCAACAAGTCTTGAACTTTATGCTTGAAAGCATGACAAGATTCTACATCATGTCCGGGCGCCCCGGAATGGAATTCGCAATGCTTATTAGCGTCATACCCATAAGGAAGTACTGGTCCTGTAGGCGGTTCCAATGTTCTTTTCTCGACCAAATTCAACCCCAGCAGTGTCTGAAGAAGCTCTGCATATGTCGACGGAGGCTTATCAAATACCCTCTTCGGCTTTACATTCTGAAACCTTCTCTGACCCTGATTCTGCCTTTGCTGCTGCTGTGGTTGTTGTTGTTGTGGTTGGATTGGAATGGTAACACTGGCTACTTATTGAGGTTGAATGTACTAATTTCTACCTCTGCCCCGGCCTCTGCCACCAAATACAGCGCTTGTATCACCCTGTCGTCTTCCGCCGAACGCTTTTCTCGCACCCCCAGCTGAAGTAGATTCGCCTGCCTGAATCTTTCCAATTTTAATTCCATTTTCGATCCTTTCTCCCATAAGGATCATATCGGAGAAGCTACCCATCGAAACATTGAGTAACTTGTCATAGTACATTCCTGTAAATGTCCCTACAAACATGTCATTCATCTCCCTTTCAACCAAAGGAGGGTGCACCCGAGCTGCCATATCGCGCCACCGCTGCGCGTACTCTTTGAAACTTTCACCACTTTTCTGCGACAGACTCTGCAACTGAACTCTGTTTGGCGCCAAATCGCTGTTATATTTGTAATGCATAACGAAAGCATCAGCCAACTGCTTCCAGCTTCTAATCTGAGTGGGCTCCAGTCCCATGTACCATTCCAATGATGGTCCCGATAAGCTATCCTGAAAGAAATGCATGAGCATCCTTTCATCATTGGAATATGCAGACATCCTTCTATAATAAGAACGTACATGGACCTTTGGGCAGGTATCCCCCTTGTATTTGTCGAATGTTGGAGCCTTGAATTTTAATGGCACCCTCAGCCCTGGTACCAACCCCATAGTAGTCATATCTAACCCAACGGAGTTCTGATTAACCACACCTTTCATCTGCTCTTCTAGCATTCTGATCCTCTGAACAGGGTCAATGGGGCCCTCAGGTCCCATACCTCTTCCCGAAAAAGCGTCATCCTGATGATCCACATTCCAGTCATTGCCATACCCATCGTAACCCATGTTACGGCCAAATCCTTGCTGATTGAACATAGGACCCTATCCTCGGTTGCCGAACCCTTGATTGACCCCAGCAGGTCCAAAACCATTGTTGAAAGGAAATGCTCCAGCGCCGTTGTTATTCACATTACCGAATCCACCATTACCGTGGCCATACCCATGATTGTTGCCGTAACCGTCATTACCAAAGCCTTGATTGTTGAACCTGAAGTTGTCGTCCTGATTGACATTGCCATACCCATTGTTTCCAAAGCCAGCATTGTCACCGAATCCTGGATTGGCATCCCCAGTGTTGCCATTGCTGTTAACAACATGCCCATCACCACCATTTCCAGTATTGCCATTACCAGCGCCAACACCTTCACCAGTACCAGTGTTTCTGTTGACAGTCGCAACACGTGGAGTAACTACCGGTATCTCATCCTCCCGGCGAGGAGTTCCAACAGAATTGTAGTCAGTATTGCCATTTCTGTTTGTCCGCATCAGCAGCGGCTGCACCAAGGTATGAAGGCTCTCCTGGCCCTTGGCCATGCTCTCCATAGCTTGCATGAACAGAGTCAGCTTCTCACGGATTTCCTGCATCTCATTCTGAACTTGATCCATTGCCTTCTTACAGTTGTTTCTGGTTGAGTAGTGGTGGATTCTTTGGTCGTCAATCCTGAAAAACCTGTGAGATGCAGGAAATAAGATACAGATTCAATAAGTAACTGGCAATGCAAAATGAATATGCAGATGCAATGCGTGTCTGTGCGTTAGGGAAATCACCCCCGATTTTAGTGCCAAACTGTCAGTGCAGTGACAGTGCTAAGAAGCTTGGATCCATCCACGGAGAAAACATCTCATATATTGCTGCAAATAGCCCAACAAGGCAGAAATACAATATCTCTGAGTGTACACAATAACAAGAAGGCATGACCTCAACCAACAAGCCTGGTGATGGTCAGCACAATGCAAATAAAGCATATACAACAGTCAAGTGTTACAATGAGCACGATACTCTTCTAACAACTTCTTGGTCTCTGGATGATCTGGCTGAGTGAGCAACCCTTTCGACGAGCAACTCTAACTGCCGTATAATGAACTGGAGGCCTTCGTTGGAGTTTTCCCAAGCTCCCTTACCAAAACAGTCTTCTAACTTCCTCTTCTTGGCTTCAAAGTTCTGTCTGTGCTCCTTCAGGTTTTTGACAGCTTTGTTCAACGAGGCTTGAATGGAAAAACTACGCACAACTTCTTCCTCAAACTTCCTCTGGCTAGCTTTCAACTGATCCTCTAACTTGGAGATTTGCAACTTCAGCTTATCTTCTCTCTCCTTGTTGTTGGTCAATGTAGCGTTCCAAGTTTTGTTGAACGTAGAGATCTCTAAGTAAGCTATATCAAGTGCTTTCTTCTTAGACTCCAGCATGTCATGAGAGCTCTTGAAATCTATCCCCAAATGTTCACGCTTCTTTCGTTGTTCATTCAGTTCTGTACCTAACTGGTTCACCAGCTTTGTTTGCTGCTCGAAGGAATATACGGATTCGTTCTTTTCGCTCCTGAGTTGCGCTAGCTCTTCTTTCAACTTCTCGTTGGCTTTCATCAGCTCTTCTTTCTCCTTCACAACCTGCTCATATCTCTCAATAGACACAGTAGTTGGCTCCTCAACCACGAGGGGAGCAGGAGGTAATACTGCAGGAAACGGCATCAGCGCCTACTTTGCCCTATCTTGGATCCATACTTGGTACGAAGGATAGGCTTGACTATCATTCTTACCCAACAACGGCTTCCCTTTCTTGCAGATGTTATTCCAAGCATGCTGAAGCTTGGATAACAATTCTCCACTCAGATCACCTGTGAAGTACAAAGATTCTTGCACTTCCTCCTCTTTTGGCGGGCTTCTCAAAGCATAACCGAATTGCCTGATCAACAATGACGGATTGTAGTTAATGCACCCTTTCCTCCCAATCAGAGGAACGTTAGGATTTCCTGTGCAGCTGTAGATAATCTCAGATCCCAGTAAATCCCTATCAAACCAGACAACATCTTCTGAAGAAAGCCCCATCAGACGCTCAGACCATTCCACCGTAGCTGCAGACTCAGCAAAGATACCCTTCTTGGGCAGGTGACTATCAAACCACATATACAACAAAGGCACACAACAAGAGATGTTCTTGCCCCTCCTATTCTCGTTCTTATAATGCAGAGAGTGATAGAAGTCTCCAATCAGTGTAGGCACAGGATTGCCTGAAGCAAATATATGGAATGCATCCAAATCAACAAAGTCAGGCATATTAGGGAACAATACAATGCCATAGATACACAAAGCAAGGATAGCATTAAACACAATCCAACAGCCACTCTTGGCATACTCTTGTGCTTTCCCAACCAAGAACTTGAGAGAAAAACCAGAAACTCCATTCCACGAGGTTAACAGCAACTCTGAGGAGTCTAAATGCAAAGCAACAGCCAGATCCTCCAGCTTGGGCTTAGCATCCATATGAATGAAGGGTACCCTGTTCTGAATGGTTAACTCCAAGATCTCAGCATATTCCTCCATGGTCGGAGCCAGAATGAAGTCAGGGAAAGTAAAACACCTCAGCGGGGGATCATAGAACTGCATCAGCGTGTACAATCCGTTCAGCTCATACGTGGATGGTTTGCAAACCAACCTAAGCAGTTTCCCATAACTCTTCCTGAAGCTTCTCTTCACATCATCATCAGCCAAGGATATCAAACCAAGCAAAGAAGAAACATCTGGAGTAGGCAACTTGTAAGCCACAGTCTTCTTCAAAGTATCCATAATAGCAGCCAGAAATCCGGGCAACTAGAATCAGAGGGTATGAAATGCACCTGCAGCACAGACACACATTAATGATATGCAACATGAGTATGCAACAATGCAATATGCAAGCAATGCAACAAGGATCAAGTGATATATTGCTGAAGAGATCCATCCATAATATCTGTCTCAACAGACCCACAATACTGCTCAAATCCTGTCTCAACAGACCCATAACAATGCTCCACTTCGGTCTCAACAGACCCAAAACAATGCTCCAGCTTGGTCTCAACAGACCCATAACACTGTCCTGATGAAGAACCCCAAATAACCGTAAGTATTGATCCAATATTAAGAAAATCGGGTAGTCTGGAGGTCAAGTTTCCTGCATGTCCCAATCCCTCTCACAGGTAGGTGTCCTATCAACTGACACAAGGTACGGCATCCTATGCGGTCGTCGGCGTCACAGACTTTCAAGACTGATGATACGATACCCAGAAGGTGTGGCATCATCCTGTCCTGAAGAGGCCTCACTTAGCCAACTTCCAATTGATCGGTCCCCAGAGTCGACAATCCAACTAACCAACAACCCCATCAACCCAAAGGGTTGAAAAAGAAGTCACCCAGAAGAACCTCGTCCGAGCGTGAATTTTGCGGGACACTAGTACATGCAAAGCATGCACGCGCCCACTACTTTCCACAACTAATTCTAGGTGCACTCAAGCCCAGGTCCGGCTTATCTCTCAATCTGACCCCCTACCCAGCATAACAATAATAATATAATGCTGGAAGTAAATACAGAAAGGTAAATCCATACAAAACCCACGACGGGAAAACAAGCGCTAGGATAGACTCACGTAGGGAACCGTTGGAGTCCCCAGCAGAGTCGCCAGCTATCGCTACTGTGAAAATCGGCGCCGGCCATGACAAAAGAGTCGCCACCGTGCGTTATTTATCCCAAAGGAGGGAAAGGAAACGCTCGAAGTAAACCTAACGCAAAACGGGAAAGGAATGGTCATCGCAACCAAACCCCTGGATTCGGGAGTCGATTACGCAAGGGGAAGGTATTAGCACCCCTCACGTCCACCGTACTCGACGGGATCCACGCTTGTTTTCTATCTAAGGGTGTGTTATTCTATCTACTCTACAGGTCTGGGTTAAAAAGAAAAGAAAATAAGAAAAGAGACTCGATAGAGCTTCGCCGCTCTATGCCTACGTATTCCCTCGTGCAATGGGAAAGTCAGAGTCTACGTAGTTCGGCTAACTACGGATGAAGGTGGGAAGGTTGCTCGCTAGGATACGACATCCTATGCCTACGTACTTTCATACAGCATGAAAGATCAGAGCTAACATAGTTCGGGCTACGGAAGACACAAGCTTATCTGACTGTTTTTTATTACCTTATGAAAGGGTTTTTCTTGATTAAGAGTCCAAGCGGACAAAAATGACACTTTGATGTTTGTTTTGAATCTTTTACGAAAGAAGTGTTTTTTAGTTTGTTTGCAATCTCTGACGCACTAGAGACTATGATTTGAGAGTGACTACGTCGCGTGTCACCCAAAGGGTGCCACACTAAGCAGCCAGACTACTGGAAAGAAGCTCTCCAGCAACCCTTTCTCAAATAGCTTAAGGCTCGTAACGTACGTCATCGATTAACCTTATTACTGTATTTTTGAGTTGTTTTGAGATAAGAAGAGAAAGAAGCTCTAAAAAGCCTAGGGTTGAAAAGGGAATAAAAACTAACCTAATGTTGTCATGCATGGATAAGAATCCCAATGTCTGTCATAATTCCCTCCTGCACAGAGGAAATCAGAGATCCTAGGGGATAAACAGAAAAGAAAGCAAGCAAATACAGTAAAATGCATGCAATGCAGCAATACAAGCGAGGCAAGGGAGTCCTGCTCTACCTCGAACCTGGTAAAACAACAGGCAAAGTGAATCAACATTCACTTCAAACCTTAAGGGGGCAAGTTGCACAAGCCAACAAACAATACAGAAAAACCAAAATAAAATAGAGGAGGCAGCCCAAGCAGCAGCATCAAACTCCCACAGTTGACAGCACAAGCAGCAGCTCTGACAGCAACAGTTGGTTAAACAGCAAAAAGTTGACAGCAACAACCTTCATCTTCATGAATAGCCCCTATCTTCAAGCTCCACTAAACCTTCAATCTTCAACAAGCACCAAGCTTTAACAAGCTTCAAACTTCAACAAGCAACCAGCTTAAACCAGCAAACTTCAACCAGTAAACAGCTTCAACAAGCTCCTAACTTCATCAAGCAAGCAGCTTCAACAAGCAAACAGCTTCAACAAGCAACTGGCTTCAACAAGCAACACTCCTAGCTTCAACAAGCTTCTAGCTTCAACAAGCACAAACTTCATTCTCAACAAGCTTCAACAAGCAACCTCCAAAGGAGAACCAATTAACAAGATCAGGTTGAAATGTTAAGTAACTTAATGACAACCAAAGGAAGCCACTAAGAACTTAACATTATAAGAGAATGGCATCCTCAAAGTTCTACTCTTAAAGCATGCCATTCATCCCTCCAAAGGAGAGATGTGACTTCTTTAGGAGGACTTTATGTCATTGGATTGAATGGAGATAAACAATATACTTCATGTTTGAAGAAACAAGCAAGACTAATCTAATGCTCTTCCTAAAACCCTAGTTTCCCTAAGCTCCTGACAAGCATCCACAAGATGAGAAATTCTTCATGTCCATGTGTCGCTACTGCGAAAATCGGCGCCGGCTGAACAGAAGAGTCGCCACCGTGCGTTATTTATCCCACGGGAGGGAAAGGGAACGCTCAGAGTAAACCTCGCACAACATGGGAAAGGTATGGTCGTCGCCACCAAAACCTGGATTCGGGAGTCGGTTACGCAAGGGGAAGGTATTAGCACCCCTCACGTCCGTCGTACTCGACGGGATCCACGCTTGTTTTCGGGTATGGATTGTTATTCTATCTACGCTAAAGGTCTGGGGTTAAAAAGAAAATAAAATGAAAATAAAAATGACTCGGCAAAGTATCGCACTTTATGCCTACGTATTCTCGCTTGGAACGAGAAATCAGAGTCAACGTAGTTCGCCTACCTACGGGAAAGGAGGGGAAGGTTGCTCGCTAGGATATCGCATCCTATGCCTACGTACTTTCATACGGCATGAAAGATCAGAGCAAACGTAGTTCGGGCCACGCACGACACAAGCTTGTCTTGGTTGATTTTATTCCTTCTGAAAAAGGTTTTCTGATTAACAGTCCAAGAGGACAAAAACGACGTTTTGATGAGTTCACATTCTTTTACGGAAGAAGTGTCTTTTATTGTGTTTGAAATCTTATTGTGTTTTTCTGTTTGTTTTAAGATGAGAAGAGACAGAACTCTAACCTACGGTTGCGAAGGGAATCAAACTAACCTAATGTTATCATGCATGGGTTAAGACCTAGTGTCTATCATGCTCCTCTCCTGCACAGAGAGAAACAGAGATCCTAAGGGATAAACGGCAACAACAACAATAGCAGATATATAATAAAGCAGTAAAATGCATGGATGCAACAATACAAGCGAGGCAAGGGAGTCCCACTCAACCTCGAACCTAGAAAACAATAGGCAAAAGTGAACAAGCTTCACTTTCAACCCAACAGGGTAAATAGCAAACAATACAGCCAGGAAACCAAACAATACATCAGAAATGAAATACAGCAATAAAACAAACATCTTCAGCAGCTCTGAATCAACATCTGGCTTCAAGTAATCTCCCATCAGTTACAGGCTTCAACAAGCATCAATCTCCATCTTCATGGCCTTCAGGCAAGGGCTTTGATCATCAGTCTTCTATAAGCAATGGCTTTTCTTCAAGTCTCCAATCTTCAGGGATGAACATCAGTCAACAAGAGGAGAGGAATGTTAAACAGTAAATTGCCTACCAAGGGTGGCTCATTAACTGTTAACATTATACAGACAGGTTTCTCTCAAAAGTTCTATCTTCCAAATACATTCACTGATCCTTCCAAAGGAAGGAGGTGGATATTTGAAATAGACTTTGAATCATAGAGAAAGGATGGATGCAGACAAGGCATTCCATGTTTGAGAAACAAGCTTTCTAATCTAGAGCTCTGCCTAGCTCCTAAACCCTAGTCTCCTCAGCAGCTGCTAGCAAGAACCTCCTTTCCAACTCTGGCAGTTGATCTTCAATCTCTGGCTCTCCAATGGTCTTCATCTCCTCAAGTCTTCAGCTCTCCCAAGTCCCCAGACAATCCCAATACCCACACAAACAAGCAATAAACCCCAGAGGGCACACCACACCAGTCAATCAGATATATACAGTACAGTAATAACAGTAGGGGAATCCTGACTTTTCTAAGGGGATCTAATAACTACCCATAGCCCCTATAGTCCCATAGCTAAACTATTCAAACCCTAAGTCCTAAGGGAAATGAATTGATTCTCCTAAGTCATCATCTAAAAACCCTAATTTGTTCAGGTTACTCAAGCCTACATTAATCACCTAAAATTAATTCCTAAAAATGGGAACTAAAATGAATCTACAAGTTGAATATCTCATCTAAACAATATAAAAAGAATGAACAAAAAAATATAGAAGCATGTAATAGAACCAAAATTACTAAAATCATGCATGAAATGAACTATTTAAAATGACATTTATTTAGAAAATATGGAAAAAATATGAAATAAAAATAATAATGCAATTTTATTTTTCTATAATTTTCTACACATCCTAAAGAAAATGATGTAAAAAGAATGAACTAAAAATGATTTTTTATGCATTTATTATGAATTAATGAAAATTGGTAAAAATTAAAATGGAATAAAAACAATTGAAATTAAAATGAGAGGGAGGGGGGTTCATTAAGCAAGCACGCCCAGTTCATATCCAGGATGGGCCAAGCAGGGTAGGGTGCGCGTAGCAATTGGCTTAAGGCCCAGCATCATTCAGAAACAAGGAAAATCAGAAACAGCGCAGGGGGGTGAAAATAGTAAGCATAACACGTTCAAAATGAGAATGGGCTTAAAACTGGGGGTGGGATTAGCAACCTAATCTGAGGCCCGCCCGTTTCAATTAATGAAACGGTGCGTTTGGCACCCAGTCAATTCCCTCCAAATTCTGGATTGAATAATAACCATCCGATCACTCTCTTAGTCAAAAGTCTAACACCAAATAAACGGCCATGATTTCGTCTCCTTCATTTGATCATCTAGGGTTTCTGAAACCCTCATGCACCTGCCATGATCGTCCCATGTTCCAGCTCTCGGTTCTCTCCCTCTAGGCCATGAAATGCCACGACATAAACACGAAAACTGCTCAGAATTCTTCCCTCTACAATCCTATGGTCTCAGCTTACTCTGAAACTCACTAGATCAACAAACCCGATAGCAACAAGATCTGGTCACCATGAACATACTCTGAGATGCATCATCACAATTCTCCCTCAAACTTGCACTAATCTAACCTATACCTAATGGTGATTAACCTGATCTATCAAGCTAAGATTATGATGCATTAACCTAAGAGTTTCAAACCCTAACAGTTTCTACAACCTGCTAACAAACATCACCAAACCACTCCAAATTCAACCTAATTGCTCTACTAACAACCTACATTACATCTAAACTAATAAAATCATGCTAACCTAATTGAATCAAGCTGTTTGAATGAAAACATACCTGGTGTAAAATCTTGAAAACAGCTATGGAGATTCGTGGATCTGAAGCTTCCAAGGCTTGGATCTTGATCAATTAACTCAGTGATGGATTCTGTATGCAATACTTTGATGATTCTTGACTTGAATTGTGCTATCCACTTGAAACTCCAATTTTGATGTTGATGATGGAAGTGCTTGAAAATGGATTCTAACCACCAAACCTTTGCTTCAATTCTGATCTAGGATGATGATTGAATAAGATTGAATTGAGGTGGATGAAAATTGATGAAGATTTTGTGAGATTTTGAGAGAATTGCAATGAGAAAAGAATGAGAGAAATTGGGAGATTCTTGGTGAAAATGAAGCCAACCCTTGATCAACCCTCATTTCATGAATATATAGTGTGCACATGAACATTCTAGATCCATCTTACACATTCCATTGCCTTCCAACTTTGATCCATTTTGGTCATGTTTCTTCAATTACAAGTAACCAAAGATAACTTTCTTTTTTCCTTCTAAACTCAAAAAAGTGTTTGAACCATTGTTCTTAGAATTGCTTTTCCATTCAAAATCATATATTGGAAGTCTCCATTTGGCCTTGTAAATCTCCCAAACCATTTTCCATCTTGACTTTATTCAAATTATAAGCCATTTTAGTTCAAATTTGGACCAATCATGCAACTTCATGTTATGAGCTTTTCCAACAATTTGTGACCTTCTTTCTAGACTTAAAATCCCATTTGGAGCAAGTTTGATGTTGTAAGTTTTTCCATTTGAGGCCTCCTTGTATGAGTTTTGGACATAGGTTAAAATGACCTGTAATTCACAAATGCCCAAAATACCCTTTGCTTGCCAAGACCATAAGTTGAGTTCCACACATCATATGAAGGCATACTATACCATTCTAGAAAGCTAAGACAATGAGGAACAATTCTTATGTTGACCAAGAATTCATTTGAAATCTCCTTGAGGGGCAAAACTAGCTTGGAAGTCAAGTCACTTTCACAGACAAAAATTCAGATACCTCAGATGACCTGTAACTTGCAAGGACCATAACTTGAGTTCTATAAATCTCCTTGATGTCTTCCACCACTCAAATTAAAGGTCTTGAGATCCTCTACAAGTTTCATGTTGGCCAAGAAGCCATTTGAAGCTTTCATTTTGACTTATCTTGCTTGGAAATTTGACCTAAACTAGGGGATTTTACAGAGAAACCCTAATTTAGTAACTCCTCTTCTCCTTGATTTCTCCTGAATTCTCCTTGGCATATCTCCATATCCTTCTTTATATGTCCCATGATGAACCCCACATCTCTCCAATAGACTTGAATGCCCCTTAAATCAGTCAATTGACCTAGGGTTGACCTAGGGTTGACCCAGATGAAACCCTAGTTGACTGTCTTCAACTGTAGCTCTTGTGCTCTCATCAATGACTGGTCTCCTTCTCCAAATGACTTTGTAAGTCTCTCATAATGTCTAGATACTCTCCAGGCCTTCACTCCACAGCTCACAACCCTCTTGTTGATCCTCAGATACCCTCAGCTAGGAGATGGGCTCAAGGCTTGATCTGCTGAACTCTTTGCTTTCAAATTCTTTTCTGATGACTTGAATGAGATTGAATTGGGATAATAACCTCTTGATAGGCTTCTAGAGATGAGAATAATGATTGGTCCCCTGTTGAATGACTTGCTATGCTTATGCTATGCAGATGGTTAGTCTATGTACATGACTCTATATGCAAATGCTAATGACATTGAAACATAAACCAAGTGAATAAGGTTGGGCAAATTTTAGGGTGCAACAGCTGCCCCTATTCAAGCGACTTGGACCCGATTGGGTGAAGAGCCCGGGGCCTTCAGACATTCGCGGTACGAGACGGTTGAATACTAGTGAAACCAGAAATTTGCCAACCACAAAACTAAATTGCGCTCCTGCTTGAGGAACGACATCCATCAGCTGAATCTGACTGTTACAGCAACCCACTGATCTCGCGCGACCGTGCTGGGGATTATCTTCATCGTTCTGAAGAGGATTCTGTCATAACAGATTGCTTGCTTGTCCACGTTAAGACTCTGTCTGTCATCAATACCAAGAAATCTCAACTAAAACCTGTCCACGTTAGGACTCCATTTGCTCTTAACCCAGAAAAATCTCGGCAACTCCACTGGGGATAACTCGTCTGTATTTCCATAAACTGAATCGTCCACGTTAGGAATAAAACTCTTCCACGTTAGGAGTAACACCTGTCCACGTTAGGGATCATTTCTTCTGTATCTGTCCACGCCAGGACTAACCCTTTCATCTTTCCACGTCAGGAAGCAATCTTCTTTCCACATAAGGAGAACTATATCAATCTGTCCACGTAAGGATTCCAATACCACTTGACATGTCCTCGTCAGGACTCCGATCTTTCCACGTAAGGAATACAACTTTTGGTTCTGAATCTGTCCACGTCAGGACTCAACTTTTCTTGCATCTGTCCACGTAAGGACCCCAATTTCTCCGTGTAAGGAATAAACTTCTTCTTCCACAATAGGAATATCTTCTTTGATCTGTCCGCGTCAGGACTCAATCTTTCCACGTCAGGAATCAATCTTGATATGTCCGCGTCAGGACTAAACTCTTCCACGTAAGGAATAAACTCGTCTTTCCACGTAAGGAAACCATTTTTTCTTCCACGTAAGGAATGCTCTTGATATGTCCGCGCGAGGACTCTGATCTTTCCACGTAAGGGATACCAACTTCTTTCCGATTTGTCCGCGTCAGGACTACATTTTTCCACGTAAGGAATGCCATCTTAATCTGTCCACGTAAGGACTCCACTCTTTCCACGTTAGGAATGCTGTCATTTCCACGTAAGGAAACTATCTTTTTCCACATAAGGAATCCTCTTCTGATATGTCCGCGTATGGACTCAATCGTCCACGTTAGGACCCACTTCTCCACGTTAGGAATAATACTTTCTTTGATTTGTCCACGTCAGGACACTGATCTCGTCTTGCTTTGTCCACGTTAGGACTCAGGCGTCTTCGGCTTGCTGAGGAAATAAGACTTGTCCACGTAAGGACTCACATCCTGGTCTGATCTGTCCACGTCAGGACCCATGATTTGCCAACGCAAAGAAAGATAACTGTTGAGAGGAACTGGTCCACGTCAGGACACCAACACAAAGAGTAATTACTTTTGTCAACGTCATGACCTCCCATTCTACTAATTTCGAGAACCCGAATCTGCCCACGATAGGACTAACACACCTCACTAACCCGGGGAGGTAAACCTGTCCACGTTAGGACGCCCACTTCTGAAGAAATCCCGTCAATACAGGAATAAATTGTCCGCGTCAGGACTTATTTCTCCACTAATCCCAACCCACAAACTTCTTAGCACTGACGTGACAGCGACTTTGGGGCGGACTCTACTGGGATGTCCGGAAACCAAACTATCGGACGCCTGTTCTGATAACCGGCGGTGGCCTCTGGAATTCTGACTCATGGAACCCCTGATGATAACTAATTCTGCTTGGGGATAAGGAGAGATTTTGCCTGCTGACTCTGGCGGGGAAAATAAGAGACATTTGCATAAATGACTCTGCTAGAGACAAAGAGAATCTCATCATGCTAACTCTGTGGGGAATACAGCCGAAACTGACATTATCATTGGATGTCTCACGCCGAGGTCTTGAGTGTTTGATTGTTCATTTGAGCAAGAGCTCTCTTCACCTGAACTATTAGAGTACAGAAACTGCTTCAGCAAAACAAATGCTGAAGATAATGCCGACTCCGCCGGGGATAGCCAGATGCTACAGAATTATTCCAGCAAAATAAATGCTGGAAGGGTGAAGTCGACTCAGCTGGGAAATTAGGAACTTAAACCAAACACCTTGTTGAAGTAGCATCCTGCTGGGGAATATAACTCTGCTGGGAAATAGCAGATGTGGACAGTACGATTGGATTTCTGCTGGAGAGTGAACTGATATTACACAGTATCCCTGACAAAATAAATGCCAGGACCCACAACCAACTCTGCTGGGGAGAGTCTTAATCTTCGAGTTCTACTGGGAGGAATGAAAACACTTGCAAAGAGAATTCCGCTGGGGATGGGATGATTCTCTTGGAATGAAACCCACTGACTCCACTGGGGGAGAGTGCATGACCCTGCGGGGAAAGATGAACCTGTCCGAATACAGCCTTATGATCATGGAATCGCCAAACTCTGTTGAGGACGAATAACTTTCCTGGAGCACGTCCTTTGGATAAGCTACGGCTAGCTGGGGAATTCCCTCCTTCTTCAGGAAGAACATGCATGACCTGCATGGGGGACTAAGTCTTTCGTTATCGCAATCTTTTGATCATCTTCCTCGTATGGTTATGAAACCTGCAACAACACAAACCAGACACGACAAGCCTATGCAATCAAATCAATTCAGGTTAGTGACGTCACACTCAGTTAATTCAAAGCTTTAACAATTGTTGGCAAGGGCCAGTGATGTTATACTCATGCTAGTTTCAATAAACTTAGGCGTTTTATCATGCACAAAACAGTAAAGAACCAGAATCAAGTACTGAATACACATTTTCATTGATCGGGCCCCTGAATGGGCGGAGTTTTTGTACACGGGATGTAACTCCTGAAATGAGGAAGCTACGCAAAGCAAATACATAAGTATGCACAAGAAGCACAAGAAGCATAAATATTGACAAATTAAATTTTGTACACATGTCGGCAACGGGATGCAGATGAACACCACGAACTGATCCTCCCATGACTCGTCCGACTCTAATGCTTTCCCGGTATCCCCACTTCTGAAGAGATTGTATCCGATAACCGACTCCTCAAATGTATTCTCCCGCATTGATGCTCATTGCAATATCAAATTCGGACCGCAGTCATTTGCTTTTCAAATCCCTAACTTTTGCGTGAACCGCCCTTTACGGGTTTTCAGTTCACCGGGATACCCTTTTTTGCCGAAGCCGCCCAGTGTAGGTTTTCAACTTCGCGGGTGTACATTTTTTCAATTTTATCCCTAATTTTTGCCCGAACCTTTCATTCTGTTTTTGGTTCGCCAGGATGCCCCATTTTTGCCTGGACTCTCTTTTTTCTGTCCAGCGGGTCTATTTCAAGCAAAGTATTTTTTAACTGCGTCCGAATTCACAGGTGACGCAAAGTCTTCTCCGTCCATGGTGGACAACAACAACGCTCCTCCTGAAAAGACCTTACTGACAACGTATGGCCCTTCGTAGTTGGGGGTCCACTTGCCCCTGTGATCTGCCTGCGGCGGGAGAATCCTTTTCAGCACAAGGTCGCCCGTCTGAAAGCTTCGCGGAAGTATCTTTTTGTCGTACGCTTTCTTCATTCGTCTTTGGTACAATCGACCGTATGCCAGAGAAGCTAGCCTCTTCTCATCCATCAAACTCAGTTGGTTCAATCTATTCGTTACCCATTCTGCCTCGTCCAGCTGAACGTCTCGCAACACCCTCAGAGAAGGGATCTCAACTTCCAATGGTAGTACCGCTTCCATTCCGTATACCAACGAGAACGGAGTTGCCCCGGTTGATGTGCGTACCGTCGTACGATAACCGTGCAAAGCAAAAGGTAGCATTTCATGCCAATCTTTATAAGTCACCACCATTTTCTGGACGATCTTCTTGATATTCTTATTGGCCGCTTCGACAGCGCCATTCATCTTGGGTCGGTAAGGGGAGGAGTTGTGATGTTCGATCTTGAAATTCTGACAGAGCTCCTTCATCATTTTGTTGTTCAGATTTGAACCATTATCTGTGATTATCCGCTCGGGGATCCCATATCGGCAAATGATATCTCTCTTGATGAATCTAGCCACCACTTGCTTCGTTACATTTGCGTAAGACGCCGCTTCTACCCACTTGGTGAAATAATCGATTGCTACTAGGATGAACCGATGCCCGTTAGAAGCTGTCGGCTCGATCTTTCCAATCATATCGATTCCCCACATCGAGAACGGCCATGGAGATGACATCACATTTAGAGGACTCGGAGGCACGTGTATTTTGTCAGCATAAATTTGGCACTTGTGGCACTTCCTTGCAAACTTGAAACAATCAGTTTCCATCGTCAGCCAAAAATAACCTGCCCTCAGCAGCTTTCTCGTCATAGCATGCCCACCAGCATGCGTACCAAAAGCACCTTCGTGAATTTCCTCCATGAGAAGCTTTGCCTCTTTTTCGTCTACACAACGCAACAACACCAAATCGTGGTTCCTTCTGTATAAGACGCCATCCGGGTTCAAATAGAAATTACCCGCTAATCTCCTGAGAGTCTTCTGATCTTGACTGGATGCCCCAGCCGGATACTCTTTATTCTTCAGGAAATTAAGGATATCGAAATACCACGGTTTGTCATCGGATGCTTCATCAATAGCAAATACATAAGCTGGCCTGTCCAACCGAGAGATAGTGATCTGGGGAGCTTCGTTCCAGAAGTTGACCTTGTACATGGAAGACAAAGTGGCAAGGGCGTCAGCCATTTGATTTTCTGCCCGCGGTACGTGATGCAATTCAACCTTGTCGAAGAAAGGCAACAATCTCCTTGCATAATTCATGTAATGTATCAAATTAGGCTGACGTGTCTCCCATTCCCCTTTGATCTGATTCACCACTAGAGCTGAGTCTCCGTATACGTCTAGATGCTTGATTCGCAAATCAATGGCTTCTTCAAGCCCCATTATACAAGCTTCGTATTCGGCCTCATTGTTGGTAACGGCAAAGGTCAATCGGGCAGTAAACGGGATGTGCGACCCGTGCGGCGTAGTGATAATTGCCCCTATTCCGCTACCGTAAGCATTCACAGCTCCGTCAAATATCATCTTCCATTGGGACCCCAACTCTGGTCCTTCGTCTGGCAACGGCTCTTCGCAATCTTTCATCTTTAAGTACATGATATCCTCGTCAGGAAAATCAAATCTCATTGATTGGTACTCTTCAATAGGCTGCTCCGCCAGATACTCAGACAGCACACTCCCCTTTATAGCCTTTTGCGAGACGTATTGAATATCATATTCAGTCAAGACCATCTGCCAACGGGCAATTCTACCTGACAACGCCTGCTTTTCGAATACATATTTGATAGGATCCATCTTCGAGATGAGCATGGTTGTATGATTCAGCATGTACTGCCTCAAACGCTTGGCGGCCCAGGCTAGCGCGCAACAAGTTTTCTCCAGCATTGAGTATCGAGATTCACAGTCTGTAAATTTCTTACTCAAGTAATAGATCGCATGCTCTTTTCTTCCTGTCTCGTCGTGTTGACCGAGAACACAACCCATACTTCCCTCAAGAACCGTCAAATACATTATCAAGGGTCTCCCTGCCACCGGGGGTATCAAAATAGGAGGCTCCTGCAGATACTTCTTTATTTTGTCGAACGCCTTTTGACAATTTTCGTTCCACGTTACAGCTTGATCTTTCTTCAACAGCTTGAATAATGGTTCACACGTGGCCGTTAGGTGAGATATGAACCGGGCAATGTAGTTCAATCTCCCTAAAAACCCGCGCACCTCTTTCTCTGTTTTAGGCGTCGGCATTTCTTGAATCGCTTTTATTTTAGCAGGATCGACCTCTATTCCCCTTTCGCTTACGATAAACCCCAGCAGTTTACCTGATCTCACCCCGAAGGTGCATTTGTTAGGGTTCAGCCTCAGCCTGAACTTCCTAAGCCTTTTAAACAACTTCAACAGATTCACCAGATGCTCTTCCTCCGTCTGGGACTTGGCAATCATATCATCAACATAAACTTCGATCTCTTTATGCATCATATCATGAAAAAGAGTCGTCATCGCACGCTGATATGTTGCCCCAGCATTTTTCAAACCAAAGGGCATCACTTTGTAGCAAAATGTTCCCCAAGGCGTTATGAAGGTAGTCTTCTCCATATCCTCTGGCGCCATTTTAATTTGATTATAGCCTGAAAAGCCATCCATGAAGGAGAATACGGAGTACTGAGCAGTATTATCAACTAACACGTCAATGTGAGGAAGCGGAAAATCGTCTTTTGGGCTTGCTTTATTCAAATCTCTATAATCCACACACATCCGAACCTTGCCATCTTTCTTCGGCACTGGTACGATGTTGGCAACCCATGAAGGATACTTCGTCACAGCCAGGAAACCAGCGTCCCACTGTTTCTGCACTTCCTCCTTGATCTTCATTGCCATATCTGGTCGTGTTCTGCGAAGTTTTTGTTTGACAGGCGGGCAGTCCTCTTTCAGTGGCAGGCGATGCACAACCATATCTGTATCGAGCCCTGGCATATCCTCATACGACCAAGCGAATACATCATTATACTCTCGGAGCATTTCAACCAGTCTTCGCTTGACATCACTCTGCAGTGCGGCTCCGATACGAATATTCTTCTCAACCCCTTCCGACCCCAAATTGATAATTTCGATGACCTCGTCATGAGGCAGAATGGCTCTTTCCTCTTGCTTCACCAACCAAGACAGTTCTTCAGGAACGTCGCTATCTTCGACAACCTCTTCTTCAGTCTGGAATACTGGGTGATCGAAGTCGGGACGAGTCATAGGTGGCTCAAGGATGTCATCTGAAAATGTTATCCTGCAAAAGGAATGGTTAAGTGCTTCAAAATGCGTATAAAGCGAATAACCACATTGCCATTTTATTGAAAAATATAAAACAAGAAAGACAGGGATTACAGTATTTGCACATGAAAAAACGCCATTTATTTAATGATTAACACGCAATGTTTATAACAACACAGCCCTAAGCGAATCCTGATGCCCCGGGCAAGACATCAGATTATTCAACAATTAATAAAGCAAAGCATTACTGTTTAAAAGTCACAGGAACAAGCTCCTGAATAGACCAGTTGCACAGTCCTTGTCCTGGCGTGCTTGGCTGAATCCAGGCATCCATATCACAGTCGCTGTCTCCTTCATCAGACTCTGAAGCAGCATTGACAGTTTCATGACATACTCCACTGGCAGAGATGGTGATTGACTTTCTGAAATGGGGGGCCCCCACGGAAGGAGTTGATGACGACGGTCGGTACCCCAGCCCGAACCGGTCCATCTTCACAGGAATGTCCAGCACTTTGCCCCAGCCCTTGGCTTCTCCTGCTTCCACTAGCGCTTGAGCTTCTTTATACGATGAGACAGCTATCTCTGGCACTTTGCTCGGCCCGGGACCCTTGTCCTTGATGCGCAAACCTTCGAATGCCTGGCATGGTGTCTCGTGGATCTCCCCGTCGACTTCCACATATTTAAACAATTATGATCTCTCCCTTTCGGAGTCAAGTCAAAATCGGTGAAGCCCAGACTGTGGCCTGCATTCACATGTGCCAATACTCCTTCTAGCTGATTTACAGAGACATCCTGGGGTACAAAAGAAGTGTCCAAGACTTTCAGCAACGCGTTTCTGTGGGCTTCCGAACACAACAGCAATGACAAGATAGATATTTTGGACGGTGTCTGCTGCAGATGCTCCACAATCTTATAATCACTTTTTCGAATTAAGCGCATGAATTCTTCTACATCTTTCGATGCTGCTTCTTTTTCACTTGCTTGTACCGGAACATTTTCGACCGCTTTCCCTTTTCCTTTTGCTAGCCTTTCAGCCTCCACTTCAGGAGATATAAAGATCCTGCCACTCCTCGTCATGCCTCCTGAGCCAACCACATTATCCACCATCTCTGCTGACTGCTGGTTGACATCAATTTTTATCCCGTCACAATACACCTCTAGCCCATATGACCATGGGACTGCTTTCGTGTTCTCATACGGGATTGGCCCGGCTTTAGTTATGGTAATCGGTGGTCGCTGAGCTGGTGCTGCAATAGTGATCGTCTTCCGCGGAATCGTCACCGTGGCCACATCACTCCGATTATCCACTACTGCCCCTGCAGGTTCATCAGTTGCCGTTCGATCAAACTGCAATATACCTTCATCAATTAAGGCATGGATGCCTTTCTTCAAATCCTCACACCCCCCGGCTAGGGTCCAACAGTCTAAGCAATACTCGTTACATCCTGGGTAAACACCTCCTTGCAACAGTCGGCTCTTTATCTCGCTCAGCGGCGTCTTTAAATCTTCAACATTCAAAATCAGATTCAACCCTTCCTCAGTCAGCACGGCGTTCGCCCTATGATTAGGCATGGGTTTCTGGACTATATTCGGACCTGCCGTTCCGAAGTTGATAGTCTTGTTGTCTAAGAGATCCTGCACAACGTGCTTAAAAGCATGACAACCTTCTATATCGTGGCCCGGGGCCCCAGAATGAAACTCACAGTGCCTGCTCGCATCATAGCCGAACGGGGGAGCTCCCGTTATCGGCGCCAGAGTTCTTTTCTCTACCAGACTCAATCCCAACAATGTCTGCAATAAATCAGCATAGGTAGAGGGCGGCTTCTCAAACACTCTTCTCGGCTTACTACCCTGGAATCTTCGTTGAGCCTGTTGTGCCCCCTGCTGAGGTTGCGGCTGTTGTGGCATTGGTTGCTGCTGCATCGGTTGTTGTTGCTGGATTGGTTGTTGTTGATATGGGATAGTAACACTCGACACCTGCTGCGGCTGGCGATATTGACCTCTTCCCCTGCCTCGGCCTCGGCCTCGGCCTCCAAATACCGCGCTTGCCTCGCCCTGACGGCGCCCACCATAAGCTTTCCTATTACTGCCAGATGCAGTTGATTCCTCGACTTGGAACTTTCCTTGCTTAATATTACGCTCAATCTTTTCCCCCATTAGAATCAGGTCTGAGAAACTGGCCAGAGACGTATGAAACAGCATGTCATGAAACAGCCCTGTGAATGTGCCGACAAACATATCGTTCATTTCCTTATCTTCCACAGGAGGACGGACCCTGGCAGCCATATCGCGCCACCTTTGCGCGTACTCTTTAAAACTCTCCCCCTTCTTCTGCGAAAGCCCGGCCAACTGGACCCGATTGGGTGCCAGGTCGCTGTTATACTTGTAATGGGCTACGAATGCCTCTGCTAATTGCTTCCATGTCTTGATATCAGTTGGCTCCAACCCCATGTACCACTCTAGGGAAGGGCCCGACAGACTATCCTGAAAGAAATGCATTAGCATTCTTTCATCAGTGGAGTATGCAGACATCTTTCTGTAATAAGCTCGCACATGCACTTTCGGACATGTGTCTCCTTTGTACTTGTCGAACGTAGGAGCTTTGAATTTAATTGGCACCCTCAGACCAGGTACCAAGCCCATGGTTGCCATGTCCAAACCCACAGCACTCTGGTTTAAGACTCCCTTCATCTGCTCTTCCAGCATTCTTATCTTTTGGGAATCATCCATCGGCCCTTCAAAACCTCCTCCGGAGAAGGCGTCCTCCTGCTGATCCTCTTGCCACATACCATTTCCAGCCCCGTACCCATCGTATGCATTATTACGTCCAGCTCTAATCTGATTCATCCCCGGACCTCGGCCTCTGTTGTCGTACCCTTGAACACCTCCAGCAGGACCAAAACCCATAAATCCAGCACCGTTTCCGTTTCCAAAGCCTCCGTAACCTTGATTGACCATACCATAACCATCTTGCCCAAAGCCTTGAGCATTAAAGCCATACTTGCCAGTGTTGTCGAATCCCTGATCGTTGAATCCGAACCCAGTATTGACAAAGCCATTGCCTCCTAGATTATCTCCCAGATTGACATCACCCAGCCCAACATTCTGGACAGCAGTCTCATTCCCCCCTCCGACGTTACCGTTCACAGCAGCGGTAGCGTTGTTGACATTAGCGGCAGGTATATTGACCACGGGCGGAGCCACTGGCGTGGGAGTGCCGTCTCCATGAGCAGTATCAACCCGGACAGACTGATGATCTTCATTACCATGACCAGCGTTGCGAGCCAACAGAGGCTGGACCATGGCCTGCAAATTCTCCTGCCCTTTTGCTATAGCCTCCATGGTCTGCATGAAGAGGGCGAGCTTCTCGCGCACATCCTGCATCTCGTTCTGTATTTGGTCCATGACTTTCCGACAATTCGAGCGTGTAGAATAGCGGTGCGGATGTTGATCTGGAATCCTGTTAAGTACCTGGTACAAGCGGGAAGTAAGACACCATTCAAAGATTACCTGTAATGCAATATGAATATGAATGCAATGCAATGTGTCTGTGCATTAGGGAAGTTCATTCCCCCAGTTCTAGTGCGAAGGTGCCGGTGCAGTGACAGTGCTGACAATAGGAATATCGGAGCTGAATCATAGAAAGCCTCATATATTGCAGAGAGAATCAATAAGCCCAGGGTACAACATCACTGAGAGTACAAAGAAGGCATGACCTCAACCAACAATCCTGGTGATGGTCAGCACTATGAAATGATCAAATCCTCCCATAAGTCTGGTACTCCTCTATCAACTTCTTGGTCTCCGGATGGCTTGGTCGATCCAGCAGCCCTTCAACAAGCTGGTTTCTCCTCTTAAGGACACGGCGTACGTCTTCAGCAGTTTCTTCCCATGTTGCTTCTCCGAAGCAATCTTCTAGCTTTCGCTTCTGAGATACCGCTTCGTCTCTTGATTTGATTGCCTTGTTCAGTGCATGCTGGACACTATACCGGGTCATCACTTCCTCCTCACACTTCTTGATGCTAGACTTCAACTTCTCTTCGAGGTCGGAAATTTGCTGCTTCAGCTTATCTTCCCTCTTCTTATTATTGGTGAGCGTAGCATTCCAAGTCTTATTGCAAGAGGATATCTCTCGGTGTGCTGCGTCGAGCGCCTTCTTTTTGGCTTCCAGCATGTCATGGGAGCTTCTGAACTCTTGCCCCAGACGTTCACGCTTTTTCTTTTCCTCGGTCAACTCAGCTCCTAACCTGTTTACCAGCTCGATCTGTTGTTGGAAAGCATATACGGCCTTGTTTTTCTCGCTGCGTACTTGGGCTAACTCTTGCTCTAACCCTTCATTAATCTTCATCAAGGCTTCTTTCTCCTTCACAACTTGTTCATAGGCTTCTCTAGAAACAGTAGTCGGTTCTGCTACCGGAACGGGAACAATGACGGGTGCAGCTGGAAATGGCATTAATAACTGACTAGCCCTCTCCTGAATCCAAACTTTATAAGGTTCGTAGGCCTGGCAATCGTTCTTTCCTAACAACGGCTTCCCTTTGCGGTTAATACGCGTCCAGGCATGTTGCAACTTGGCTAATAACTCCCCTTTCACATCTCCGGTGAAGTACAAAGATTCCTGTACTTCTTCCTCCTGAGGTGGATTCTTCAGCGCATACCCGAACTGACGGACGAACAGAGATGGGTTGTAGTTGATACACCCTTTCCTTCCAATCAGCGGCACATTAGGGTACCCAGAACAACTGAAAATGAGCTCAGATCCCAACAGGTCTCGATCAAACCATACAACGTCTTCGGAAGATAGCCTCATCAAGCGTTCTGACCAACTGGCTGAGGTTGCACTGTCTACAAATGGTCCCTTTGTGGGAAGGTGACTCTTGAACCACATATTCAACAGAGGAGTACAGCAGTAAACAACTTTTCCTCTTCGGTTCTCATTCTTATAGTGCAATGAATGATAGAAGTCTCCGATCAACGTTGGCACTGGGTTGCCTGCAGCAAACAGATAGAAAGCATCCAAGTCCACAAAGTTGGGCAAGTTAGGAAACAGCACGATTCCATAAATGCATAAAGCCAAAATAGCATTGAAAACCACCCAACAACCGTTCTTGGCGTACTCTCGAGCTTTGACGACTAAGAAATCCAGAGAGAAACCTGACACCCCAAGCCAAGAAGTCAATAACAGATCTGCAGCGTTCATATGCAAGGCTTTGGCTAAGTCCTCCAACTTGGGCTCAGCAGCAGAGTGGATAAAGGGAACCTTGTTCTGCACGGGAAGCTCAGTAAACTCCACATACTCCTCAATGGTAGGCCCTAGAATAAAGTCAGCAAACGTGAAGCATCTCAATGCGGGATCATAGAACTGCATCAAGGTGTATAGCCCATTCATCTCATCAGCAGTGGGCTTGCAGACTAATCTCAGTAATCTCCCATGGCTCATTCTGAAGCTTCTCCTAACCTCCTCATCAGCAAGAGATATCAGACCAAGCAAAGAAGTAATATCAGGTGAAGGCAACTTATACGCAACTGTTTTCCTCAAACCAGCCATAATCAATACTCAGAAGTCCGGGCACTAGAACTAGGGAAATGCAAATGCACCTGCAGCACAGACACACGTTAGTGAAATGCAAATGATAATGGATATGCAGGCAATGCAATGCAAGTAACATGCAACAGGGACCAAAGCTGCAGCTGAATAGCCTAAACCCAATCAAGAAAGGTCTCAGATAGACCATCCAGAAGTCATCAAACCCTGGTCTCAGATAGACCTAAAAACTCCAATACTGGTCTCTGACAGACCTCAAACCATAACTCCAACTGGTCTCTGGTAGACCTCAAATCACATCTCTAATTGGTCTCTGACAGACCTCAGAACACATCTCCAAATGGTCTCTGACAGACCTCAGAACACATCTCCAAATGGTCTCTGACAGACCTCATAACTCTCCATAAATAACCAGGATATCTGATCAAGAAATAACCGGTATCTGAAGGTCTGGTTACCTGCATAACCCTGAATCCCCTCACAGGTGGGTGGCCCTATAACTGGCACATGGTACGGCATCCTATGCGGTCGTCGGCGTCACAGACTTTCAAGGTTGATGATACGATTCCCAGAAGGAGTGGCATCATCAATTCCTGAAGAGGCCTCACTCAGCCAACTTCCAAATGATCGGTCCCCGGAGTCGACAATTCAGCTGACCAACAACCCCTTCGACCCAAAGGGCAGAAAAAGAAGCCAACCAGAAGAACCTCGTCCGAGTGTAGATTTCATGAGACACTAATGCAAGCAAAGCCGGCACGCGCCCACTACTTTCTACGCTAATTCTAGGTGCACTCAAGCCCAGGTCCGGCTTATCTCTCAATATCAGAACACCCGTCACACCCCAAATACAGCAATAATAATCAATATACAAAGCTGAAAATACAAGGTTAGAAATATACAATAACTCCATACAAAATCCTCGACGGGAAAACAAGCGCTAGGATTGACTCGCTCAAAGGGACGTTGGATCCCAAATGCATAAGAACCATCGCAGTTCTTAGCAGCCAGGGGACGTTGGATCCCCAGCAGAGTCGCCAGCTGTCGCTACTGCGAAAATCGGCACCGGCTGAACAGAAGAGTCGCCACCGTGCGTTATTTATCCCACGGGAGGGAAAGGGAACGCTCAGAGTAAACCTCGCACAACATGGGAAAGGTATGGTCGTCGCCACCAAAACCTGGATTCGGGAGTCGGTTACGCAAGGGGAAGGTATTAGCACCCCTCACGTCCGTCGTACTCGACGGGATCCACGCTTGTTTTCGGGTATGGATTGTTATTCTATCTACGCTAAAGGTCTGGGGTTAAAAAGAAAATAAAATGAAAATAAAAATGACTCGGAAAAGTATCGCACTTTATGCCTACGTATTCTCGCTTGGAACGAGAAATCAGAGTCAACGTAGTTCGCCTACCTACGGGAAAGGAGGGGAAGGTTGCTCGCTAGGATATCGCATCCTATGCCTACGTACTTTCATACGGCATGAAAGATCAGAGCAAACGTAGTTCGGGCCACGCACGACACAAGCTTGTCTTGGTTGATTTTATTCCTTCTGAAAAAGGTTTTCTGATTAACAGTCCAAGAGGACAAAAACGACGTTTTGATGAGTTCACATTCTTTTACGGAAAAAGTGTCTTTTATTGTGTTTGAAATCTTATTGTGTTTTTCTGTTTGTTTTAAGATGAGAAGAGACAGAACTCTAACCTACGGTTGCGAAGGGAATCAAACTAACCTAATGTTATCATGCATGGGTTAAGACCTAGTGTCTATCATGCTCCTCTCCTGCACAGAGAGAAACAGAGATCCTAAGGGATAAACGGCAACAGCAACAATAGCAGATATATAATAAAGCAGTAAAATGCATGGATGCAACAATACAAGCGAGGCAAGGGAGTCCCACTCAACCTCGAACCTAGAAAACAATAGGCAAAAGTGAACAAGCTTCACTTTCAACCCAACAGGGTAAATAGCAAACAATACAGCCAGGAAACCAAACAATACATCAGAAATGAAATACAGCAATAAAACAAACATCTTCAGCAGCTCTGAATCAACATCTGGCTTCAAGTAATCTCCCATCAGTTACAGGCTTCAACAAGCATCAATCTCCATCTTCATGGCCTTCAGGCAAGGGCTTTGATCATCAGTCTTCTATAAGCAATGGCTTTTCTTCAAGTCTCCAATCTTCAGGGATGAACATCAGTCAACAAGAGGAGAGGAATGTTAAACAGTAAATTGCCTACCAAGGGTGGCTCATTAACTGTTAACATTATACAGACAGGTTTCTCTCAAAAGTTCTATCTTCCAAATACATTCACTGATCCTTCCAAAGGAAGGAGGTGGATATTTGAAATAGACTTTGAATCATAGAGAAAGGATGGATGCAGACAAGGCATTCCATGTTTGAGAAACAAGCTTTCTAATCTAGAGCTCTGCCTAGCTCCTAAACCCTAGTCTCCTCAGCAGCTGCTAGCAAGAACCTCCTTTCCAACTCTGGCAGTTGATCTTCAATCTCTGGCTCTCCAATGGTCTTCATCTCCTCAAGTCTTCAGCTCTCCCAAGTCCCCAGACAATCCCAATACCCACACAAACAAGCAATAAACCCCAGAGGGCACACCACACCAGTCAATCAGATATATACAGTACAGTAATAACAGTAGGGGAATCCTGACTTTTCTAAGGGGATCTAATAACTACTCATAGCCCCTATAGTCCCATAGCTAAACTATTCAAACCCTAAGTCCTAAGGGAAATGAATTGATTCTCCTAAGTCATCATCTAAAAACCCTAATTTGTTCAGGTTACTCAAGCCTACATTAATCACCTAAAATTAATTCCTAAAAATGGGAACTAAAATGAATCTACAAGTTGAATATCTCATCTAAACAATATAAAAAGAATGAACAAAAAAATATAGAAGCATGTAATAGAACCAAAATTACTAAAATCATGCATGAAATGAACTATTTAAAATGACATTTATTTAGAAAATATGGAAAAAATATGAAATAAAAATAATAATGCAATTTTATTTTTCTATAATTTTCTACACATCCTAAAGAAAATGATGTAAAAAGAATGAACTAAAAATGATTTTTTATGCATTTATTATGAATTAATGAAAATTGGTAAAAATTAAAATGGAATAAAAACAATTGAAATTAAAATGAGAGGGAGGGGGGTTCATTAAGCAAGCACGCCCAGTTCATATCCAGGATGGGCCAAGCAGGGTAGGGTGCGCGTAGCAATTGGCTTAAGGCCCAGCATCATTCAGAAACAAGGAAAATCAGAAACAGCGCAGGGGGGTGAAAATAGTAAGCATAACACGTTCAAAATGAGAATGGGCTTAAAACTGGGGGTGGGATTAGCAACCTAATCTGAGGCCCGCCCGTTTCAATTAATGAAACGGTGCGTTTGGCACCCAGTCAATTCCCTCCAAATTCTGGATTGAATAATAACCATCCGATCACTCTCTTAGTCAAAAGTCTAACACCAAATAAACGGCCATGATTTCGTCTCCTTCATTTGATCATCTAGGGTTTCTGAAACCCTCATGCACCTGCCATGATCGTCCCATGTTCCAGCTCTCGGTTCTCTCCCTCTAGGCCATGAAATGCCACGACATAAACACGAAAACTGCTCAGAATTCTTCCCTCTACAATCCTATGGTCTCAGCTTACTCTGAAACTCACTAGATCAACAAACCCGATAGCAACAAGATCTGGTCACCATGAACATACTCTGAGATGCATCATCACAATTCTCCCTCAAACTTGCACTAATCTAACCTATACCTAATGGTGATTAACCTGATCTATCAAGCTAAGATTATGATGCATTAACCTAAGAGTTTCAAACCCTAACAGTTTCTACAACCTGCTAACAAACATCACCAAACCACTCCAAATTCAACCTAATTGCTCTACTAACAACCTACATTACATCTAAACTAATAAAATCATGCTAACCTAATTGAATCAAGCTGTTTGAATGAAAACATACCTGGTGTAAAATCTTGAAAACAGCTATGGAGATTCGTGGATCTGAAGCTTCCAAGGCTTGGATCTTGATCAATTAACTCAGTGATGGATTCTGTATGCAATACTTTGATGATTCTTGACTTGAATTGTGCTATCCACTTGAAACTCCAATTTTGATGTTGATGATGGAAGTGCTTGAAAATGGATTCTAACCACCAAACCTTTGCTTCAATTCTGATCTAGGATGATGATTGAATAAGATTGAATTGAGGTGGATGAAAATTGATGAAGATTTTGTGAGATTTTGAGAGAATTGCAATGAGAAAAGAATGAGAGAAATTGGGAGATTCTTGGTGAAAATGAAGCCAACCCTTGATCAACCCTCATTTCATGAATATATAGTGTGCACATGAACATTCTAGATCCATCTTACACATTCCCTTGCCTTCCAACTTTGATCCATTTTGGTCATGTTTCTTCAATTACAAGTAACCAAAGATAACTTTCTTTTTTCCTTCTAAACTCAAAAAAGTGTTTGAACCATTGTTCTTAGAATTGCTTTTCCATTCAAAATCATATATTGGAAGTCTCCATTTGGCCTTGTAAATCTCCCAAACCATTTTCCATCTTGACTTTATTCAAATTATAAGCCATTTTAGTTCAAATTTGGACCAATCATGCAACTTCATGTTATGAGCTTTTCCAACAATTTGTGACCTTCTTTCTAAACTTAAAATCCCATTTGGAGCAAGATTGATGTTGTAAGTTTTTCCATTTGAGGCCTCCTTGTATGAGTTTTGGACATAGGTTAAAATGACCTGTAATTCACAAATGCCCAAAATACCCTTTGCTTGCCAAGACCATAAGTTGAGTTCCACACATCACATGAAGGCATACTATACCATTCTAGAAAGCTAATACAATGAGGAACAATTCTTATGTTGACCAAGAATTCATTTGAAATCTCCTTGAGGGGCAAAACTAGCTTGGAAGTCAAGTCACTTTCACAGACAAAAATTCAGATACCTCAGATGACCTGTAACTTGCAAGGACCATAACTTGAGTTCTATAAATCTCCTTGATGTCTTCCACCACTCAAATTAAAGGTCTTGAGATCCTCTACAAGTTTCATGTTGGCCAAGAAGCCATTTGAAGCTTTCATTTTGACTTATCTTTCTTGGAAATTTGACCTAAACTTAGGGGATTTTACAGAGAAACCCTAATTTAGTAACTCCTCTTCTCCTTGATTTCTCCTGAATTCTCCTTGGCATATCTCCATATCCTTATTTATATGTCCCATGATGAACCCCACATCTCTCCAATAGACTTGAATGCCCCTTAAATCAGTCAATTGACCTAGGGTTGACCTAGGGTTGACCCAGATGAAACCCTAGTTGACTGTCTTCAACTGTAGCTCTTGTGCTCTCATCAATGACTGGTCTCCTTCTCCAAATGACTTTGTAAGTCTCTCATAATGTCTAGATACTCTCCAGGCCTTCACTCCACAGCTCACAACCCTCTTGTTGATCCTCAGATACCCTCAGCTAGGAGATGGGCTCAAGGCTTGATCTGCTGAACTCTTTGCTTTCAAATTCTTTTCTGATGACTTGAATGAGATTGAATTGGGATAATAACCTCTTGATAGGCTTCTAGAGATGAGAATAATGATTGGTCCCCTGTTGAATGACTTGCTATGCTTATGCTATGCAGATGGTTAGTCTATGTACATGACTCTATATGCAAATGCTAATGACATTGAAACATAAACCAAGTGAATAAGGTTGGGCAAATTTTAGGGTGCAACACCATGCTCTTTCAAGCTCTCCAAAGCATCTTCAAGTTGGTCTTCATGTTCATCCAAAAGCAAAGGCACCACCACTTAAGTCTAATGGGAACTATTGGGTTAAACTAGTCAAGTTAGTTCATTAGAAACACCTAGAAGTTAGTCCTAAAACTAATTCTAATTAAAATACCAAAAATGATTGTAAAATCCTATAAAAAAATCTAAGGGTTCCTAAACCTCTTAAGAATCACTCCATACAAAAACCAGGGGGTTAACCAATCATTAAATCCTAAAACTATGCCCTAAACCTAAGGGTACTATCTTAAAACCCTAAATCTACACCACTTAAAGTCCAATGTTCAAACTGGCCTAAAACTTCTCCACAAAATAATGGGAAAAATACTAAGGGTACATGCATCCCTAAGCTAAATAACCTAAAAAGAATCACCTAAAAATTCTACACCAATCTCCCATACTAAAATCAGCAAGATGACATATCAACTATATTCAAAGTAATACCAATTAAACTTCAAAAAATGCAATTAAAATATAAAATGCATGAAAAATTGAACTATTAAATTCCTAAAATTCTAGACTCTCTAAAGAGTCAGGGGGAAAAATCTGGATTAAAAATGTTAATTTTCCTAATTATGGTGATTAAAATCCTAAACTATATGAAACATGTAAAATAAAAGAAATATAAAGAAAATTATGAAAGTTGCGTGTGAAATAGCAATATTTTTATGTGGTAATTCGCTCATGGGCATGCAGGGGGGTGTTGATGGCAATTACTCACTTAAGCCCATCCAAAATAAGAGGAAATCAGGGAAATGCAAGGAAATTGAAAAAGTTTGTGGCATATAGCAATGGTTTTATGTTGTAATCAAGACACGGGCCTAATGCAGGGTGTAGAAAGCAAAACTTCACTTAAGCCCATCCAATATAATTAAATGAAACGGTGAGTTTTGCCAAACTCACTTCTCTTCAGAAACTCACACGCGATCGTGGCCGTGGATCCCTCATTCCAGTCAAGGTCAATCTCCAATCTAACGACCCCAGTTCATCTTCTCCACAGAAATTTGAAAATGAGAGGGAAGGAGGGACGGTGGCCTGAGCTGCAGCGCCACCATCGTCTCCGGTGATGGCCAAGCAAAACGTCACTAATCCATAAAACTTAACATCCAATCCTACTCGTTTTCATCCCCTGAACATGAATATGATCTTCAATTCCATTGATTCTTCCTCTAATCAAAAATCTGATTGTAAGTTCAGAAGATGCTCAAATCTTGAATCAACCAAAACCTAAAACTAATGGTACCAGCATGAACTACACGCATCACTGATCAAATCTCACCATTCAACCATGCTTAACTCATCAAGAACCAAGAGTTCTACTCCTCAACAGAAATGGTGATGCACCTAGTTTTGTCACTAAACCTCAAACTTTTGTACCAGAATCCATATAAGCATGATCACTAAGCTATCCCCCTATCAAATCCTACTCAATTATCTCTATTCTAAGCCATAGGTTGAAAGATGCATACCTGGAAAAAATGGATGAACATAAGGTGTTATTGCTCGATTCAAGCTCCAATCTTCTCCAGATTCGTTCAACAACTCCTTCTGAAGCTTCTGAAACAAATGATTTGCCTTGAATCTTCACCAATTGCAAAACACGATTCTTGATGCAAGCCTTGCAATTTCAATTCTTCACTCTGATTTCTCCCTCAACCCCGGCCAAAAAATGATCTGAATCCAATGCATTGGTTATATAGAGTTGGTTAGAACACTCTAGAAGTTTCTGTAATCATCCAAATGAGAAATTGAATTTCTCATGCACTTTGAATTTCTCATATGTGACAGTCGGGTTTGCCTCAGTTCTGTAGCTTGAATTCACTTGCATTGTTCATCTCATGATAATTTGAAATGAATGGAAATGGTATCTCCCTTGTTTCTGATCCAAAGGATGTGAATTGATGTGTTACTTCCACATGAAGTTACAAAATGGAAATGAGTGAAAATGACCCCAAATGCAAAATGTGCCAATGCCATCATTCTTAGAATGGTATTTCTGATAAAAATGACCTATAATATGAGCTTGTTTGGCCACATATCAATAAATTCCATTTTTTTGGCCTTTTAATCACTTTAATTTCCCTCTTTCAAAGCCATTTCAAGTGACTTTTGGTTACAAGCCAAACCAAACTCTCATGATCACTTGGTTGCATCCAAAACATCATTTTGAACAAGTTCCATGTTGAACAAATTTCTATTTGAAGCTTGCAAGTTGGAGATATGGACCTATAATCCAAAGTGACCTATAATCTCACTTTCCCAAAATACCCCTGGCTTGCAAAGATCATAACTTGAGCTTCACAAATCATAATGAGGTGTTCTAGACCTTTTTGGAAAGCTAAGATCAAGAGGAACAAATTTCATGTTCACAAAAAATCCATTTGAAAACTCCTTGAAGGGTAAAAGTTGCTTGGAAGTCAAGTGACTTTCACAGATAAATTTCACATTCATCTGATGACTTGTAACTTGTCTGGACCATAACTTGAGTTCTAAAAATCCCCTTGAGGACTTCTAGTACTCAAATTAAAGGTATTGAGATTCTCTACAAGTTCCATGTTAGCTAAAGATCCATTTGAAACTTGTATCTTGACTTATGTGGCTTTGAAGTTAGGCATTAAACTGGGGATTTTACACTGAAACCCTAATTTAGCAACTTCCCACATCCTTGATTCTTCTTTGCTTAACCTTGGCACAAAACCACACACGTATCAACATACCATTCCATGAACCCCATGACCTCAAAGTAGGCTTTGATGCTCTTCAATTACTCAATTGACCTAGGGTTGACCCAGATGAAACCCTAGTTGACTGCACCTCAACTGTGGCTCTTGTACTTGAATCAATGACTTGTCTCAGCTTCAATATGGCCCTCTAGGCATTCCATGAGATCCATACACATCTCAGATTCACATCCCATGTTCCACATCCCACTGATGATACTCAATAATCCTCAAGATAGGAGCAAAACCCACATGTAGGCACTCAAACTTCTCAAGACTTCAAATCACTTCTTGATGGCTTGGATGATCTCTCAAACTTGGATAAGACCTCTTGCTAGGCTTCTTCTGATAAGAATCGCACTTGATCCCCTGTTGGATGAGTGATATGCTATGATATGCAAATGATTAGAACTATGTGAATGATGTAACTATGCAAATGAAATGCAATGAAACATAAATCAGGCAAGAAAAGGTTGAGCAAATTTTGGGGTGCAACAGTGCGCCACTTATCCGAATTAGATAGAGAAGATGATTCAGATATGATGAACAAGCAACTAACTCCATTGATCTATGAAATGGGTGATAAATAAATGAAAAAGTTAAAGGTATTTATAGTAGAATAATGTACACCTTCTTGCTTGTTTAGGAGCTATTTGACCAGACTTCTAGGAGACTGACTTTAAGGTTGAGAATCATAACCATTAAACAGTTTTTTAATTAATGCTTTTGGTTTCTTCTCCCTTGTCTCAAGATATTCGTTGATGGTGTTCCAGGGTGGTCTAATCCATTAGAGTGAGTTTTATAATTTAAATTGAGTTTTGATGGGATGACCCAATGTCTAGTCTAGAGTACTTCAATTGGTTCTTTTGTAAGAGATACTTGGGTCAACAAAAGTTGATGTATTTGGTCTATATATTTAACCAAATAACCCATATGTCTTTTATGAAAATAACCAAAGGTAGTAAGTAATATTTCTTGTAAATTTGATTTTCATCAAAGGATAATATAAAAGTTAGGGGGTGACAAAATAAGTTGGAGTCGCTTGTTTAATCTGTCTTTTTAGCGAGTTGAACAAAGTCTTTCGACCCTTCCCTCTACTTTGCCCGCCTCACTCCGTTTTTTGGCAGATGCGAGCCTTAACAGGGCTAATAATATTTTTTTGCCACTTTAAGTCTTAAGTGTCCCACATAGTCACACATCGTTTTTTGAAGTGTCAAGTTAAGGTTTTCGGTCCTCCCTTTTATATTAATTGCCATCCCTATTTTTGCATAGCAGATTTAAACGAGACGAGACAAACATGTCTCATTGTTATCCCAAAATATGATTTTATTTTCACTTTTCTACAAAATTAAACTCAACCCATTGAATTTGGTTGAATGTAAAATAAATAAATTATAGATTAATGCTAATTTTTGTTCTAAGGATGCAGGTTAAAAAAATTCATTTATAAAAAATTTATATTAAAATAAAATAAAATAAAAGCATTAATCTAAATTATATAATCGGTAAACTTAAAAACGTTGATTACATTGAAACTAAAATATAAATAATAAAGAAAAAACAATTACACCAATCTACAAATAATTTGTTCAGAATTTAGTTTAATTCTTCTGAACTCGAAAGTGTAGTTTAATTAGAAGTGGCGAGGCGAGGAGGAGCGTAAAGCGGCGGTTCGTGTTTGTGAGAAGAGAAGCAGACGAATCGAGAAAGAGAATAATGGTGGAGTCCGTTCAGATTAATGACTTGGAACTCACCTTAAAGCCTTTCTATCGCAGAGCTTCTGAAGCCGAGGTTAATAATACACTCTTGTTTTCTTTTTCCATTTTCATTCCCGATTCGACCTTTCTAATGCTGCTATGAAATCGCGCGTTTTCGTTTGATGAATTCATGACTTTCTTGTATCATTTCTTTATGTTTTCCTTACCCTAATTTATAATAACACCAAAATTTATCTGCTTCAACATTTTGAATGTAAATTGTATGAATCAACCAACCTAGATTATACTATGAAATTGAATTTGAATAATACAAGAGCCTGTGTTGAATACTCAAGATTTTTTTATGAGTTTCGTTGAAGCTTTTTGTATGAGAAAGTTACTCAAGATTTTTTTATGAGTTTGGTTGAAGCTTTTTGTATAATTAAATTACTGAAGGGTTTCTTACTAATTTTCTTACCAATTTATATTTTAGGAACGCTTATCTAGACTTGAAGCTGCCATCAATAGTAAAAAAGGTAGGTGCTGAGGTACACAACACAAATCAATAGAATTTTCAGAGTGAAGTCGAAGTCGGTTCCTGATATTATGAGCCTAAATTACATTTATATTAAACTGTTGTAGATACTGGGAATGAGGAACACTTGAAAATTGTTAATTATCTTCAGTCAAAGTTAGAAACTGCAAACGCTGAGTTAGTTTCAGAAAATCAAAAGGTTTTACTCATTTACAACTTACAGAGATTTAATTTATTGTAACGGGTGGTATCCTCTTAACAATGATTTGATTTTCAGGCTCAGGTGCTTGCTGCAGAAAACGAAAAACTTCAATACCGTATAGTTCATCTTCTGCGGTCACTCAAGAATGCTGATCTGAAATTAGAGCAAGTTAGTATTGCTGGTTTTTCTTTCAATTCATAAATTATATATTGATTAATTCGTAAAAGCTTAGATTGAAAGTATGCGCAATTGGAATAAGTCTCTGAAAGGTGGATTTATAAATTTTTGGTCATAGAGTATAACTTGGATGAAGTTCTGCATATACTCAAATTAGACGAGTAAGGTTCATCTTAATATTTTGCTTTAAATCCAAAATAGGCATTCTATCGGTAACATGTAGAAATTTTTGAGATGAGTCATGGTATAATGAATGGCTTTACAAAAGAGCTATGCAAGTAAACTTAATTTTATGAGGTACCACATCTTAAAGTATTGTTAAAGCTCTTATTCTCAAAGCAGAAACTAATACGGTGGCACAAAACACAAACATTTTCTCTTCTAAGATTAAAATGTTGGCCAAAATAGTGTAAGTTATGCTTCCAGGATGCTTTTTATGGGGGGACACAATTTAAAATTGTGCCGATACGTGAAATTTGACTCATGGCTAAATTGTTATTATTTCATTTCTTGACCTCAGGTTAAAGCGCTGGAACAGCTGGATAGCTTGAAATTGCAAGATTCTTAAAACGATGAGCTTAAATAGGCTATTGGTCGTTTGTATTTCTCTCTCTGTTTTTTTGTTTTGTTTTTCCTTTCAAATTGTATTCCGTATTCTTGTTGATCTAAATATGTTTGGCTTTGTTGGTTTTATAACATTAGAATTCAGATATTTGTTTGCCTCTTATATTACTTATTGGAGACATTAGAATTTCCTAAGTCATCGGAACAGACACTTGAAATACTTCCAAGTTTGTAACCACATGGTGAGCTAATTAATACTCAAGAGCCTTAAATAAATTAGACGATTCAACAACATAAAATTGAATTATTGTTCAATTCTCCCTACCTTTACCCATACATCTAAATCAGCAAAACCAACATCAATATAGCAATACTCCTATTGTTTAGTGTTTGACATTATTGTTACCCAGGTTTCACCACTCCCTTAAAAATTTCCTGCCACATTAGTAACTACTAAGCTCATCTATTGACGCCCACAAAAATATCCCCTGCACTGCATTATGCAGTAAACCAATCCCATATTAGCTTGGCTGTTATTATCTCTTCACTACCAAAGAAGCAAGGGAAGTATGATTTGAACATGAAAGGCAATATACACCTAGCATCTATCCAGCAAATATACAAACGCAGCATTACGTTAGTTGTATACTATTTAGCAATTATATATTTGAGTTTGTATTAGACTGATAAATATGTTATTTGTATGCCATTTTTTATGATTATTTTATTAGGAATGAAATTCTTACACTATTGTAACTTAAAAGAACTATTTTTTCTGAAACTAAAATTTAGTTAAAATACCAATATCATATACTTAAAGTGTGGTTACTTGCTTTGATTTGGTTCAATTGGGTTTGGTAAATTTTAGTTTGGTTAACTGCAGTTAGGTTAGGTTATTAAAATGTTTAACAAATAACAATTCGGTTCATTAATTAGAGGAATTGTTCAATTATTTAGTAGCGATTCAGTTCAGTTTTATGGTTCTGTTCAGTTTTATAGATTTTTTTGAGCAACCATAATCCTACCCCATCATTTATTCATATGCATGAACTCATATTTTGTCTTCTCTAAATATATTGTTCTCATCAGGCAAGACCCAACCCTTAGGAAATTGGACCACGTAAGTTTTACGAAGCAAGGCAAACTAGAAGGTGGCCAAATATAAGAGGTACATCATATGATCTTAAGACACCTGTTCTACGAGACAAATGTCTCCAAGAAGATTCTAGAGTCTAACAAAGGGCTCATATTTAGATACACGATGTTCTAAAATTCTAAACCTCATCGTTACGGTCGTCATTAATTTGATTATTAGAGTGTTTACACATAGGTGCTCCCATCACTAATGTATTACTAAGCCTATCGTACCATAATCCTTATCAGATTCATCAATATTATCAATATTTAAGAGAAAGTCGTAGTATTTTATTTGGCATTGTATGTAGCTGTCGTACTTCAAAATTTGACCTCCCCCGTCTAACCTTCTTGCCCTTTTGCATAAGTATGTGCATTTATATTCCCATCATACGCATTGACATTTTTATTTGTGGATTTATTGCAGGTATATCCAAATCCCCAAAAAGTCTCGAGACTATGATTAATTATATCTCCAAAAAGAGTCTTCAAGGCATCAATACATGAAAAACAGAAGGATTTCTATGCCTATTTATCAAAGCATAGGGTCGAAGCACGAAACCATGGCCAAAGCACCACATTCCAAGCCAAAAAAGTGAATTTTTGAATGTGGTAACCAGTTATCCAAATTTGTGTAATCGGTTACACCCTCATTGCTCAGCCTAGGAAGGCAAGTTTGGTCGCTGGTAATTGGTTACCAGGATCAGGGTAACCGGTTAGACCTGCTGTTTTTTTTATGCCTATATCAATAGCTTTTCAACACTGCATCAACTTCTGTCACATTCCTTTGGCATACATCATTCTAGCATCTTGTAGAAGGTTTTAGACATGCCAAAATATCAGCTACATTTGCTACACTACCTCATCATCAATAATGCTCATCGTGCACCTTTATTTTGGACCATTTGATCTTTGAGTTGCATTGGGATTCCCCAATCGAGTCAACTAATAACTAACCGAGTTAGACCCCAACAGGTGAGTTGGATCTATAACTAACTCCAAACCAAATGACAAACCACACTTAACTACCTCCATACTAAGTTCTAAACCTCCATTCACTCCAAGCCTATGCTCTACATAGGAAAATCCCTCACATTGATGAATGAGACTTTTGCCATAATCTTCATTCTCTTATTTTGCTCTGAATTTTCAATCTCCATTCTTTGAATTTTTTGTAGCACTTTCTCTCAACCATCCTCATCTTCTCTAAATTTCACAAAAGCTCATTCACCATTAAAGCTTAGTAAGCTTTGCATTGAAGCTTGCTATTCTTTGAGTTAAACCTTCATTCATCTCCATTTCACTACTGGATTATGCAGCAACATCAACATTTACTTCATTTCAAGCTTTGAAAGTTGATCATTGAAGTAATTTTGGTGCAAATTCGGATCCGAAGTAATTATCGCATTATTCTCGGTTTTCTCGTTATGGATTGCTAAAGATCTTTGGATTTTCTGGTTTTCTAAGCTTCTCTTCATCACATTTTGATCACAACAATTATTAAAGCAAACCTCAGCCTTGTAGGTTGGTAAATTCCTCTTAATTTATTGCTTTCGATCGATTTCGCGTTTTCGCAACGTAGTGCTTAATTGATGCTTCGTTACTTGAATAATTGTTTTACATGCTTGATTCTATTAGTTCTTGATTGCTCTGAATTGACATGAATTTTGCACCTACTTCCATGTTATGTTACACTGTGATTACATGCAATAAGTGATTCTGAAAAGTGCTTTTTGAAATTCTGTTTTTGTAGGTGTAACCAATTACTGATTTTGGTGCAACTGGTTACACCACCCTGTCTGCGCCCAAAAATATAACTTTGTGCATGGAGTAACCGGTTACACCATTTCTGGTAGCCGGTTACACCATTTCTGGTAGCCGGTTACACCTGACATTTTTTTGTCAAATTCTTGCTGTTTTGGGACTGTTTTGTTAGACGATGACAATGATCTAGAAGGGGGGGGGGGGGGGTTTAAATAGATCACTAAAAATTGTTAAAAAAATGTACAGAAGCGGTTGCGAATTTATAATCGTCTAAACGAACCATTATTGGTAAGTTCGAATATGCGTAGCCAAACAGAAAGAAATTGGTGAGATAAACGAATTAACAATTTTCATAATCAATTATTCAAATTAAAACCACTTTGAATTATAACGGTAAAATTAAATTGACAATTTTACGAAGAGTTTGTGTGGATCAAAATGTCGAACATTTGGTTTGCACAACACCCCAAGTTCAATTTC
Organism: Lathyrus sativus; assembly: GCA_963859935.3. Lineage (NCBI taxonomy): Eukaryota > Viridiplantae > Streptophyta > Magnoliopsida > Fabales > Fabaceae > Lathyrus > Lathyrus sativus. Next base: position 287,858,478 of record OZ012740.1, read on the forward strand.
ATATGAAATGATAATGCTGAATTTTGCACAATTGCAATCAAAGTGATTACAATGAGTTTCTAAAACAGTTTTTCAACACTACATTACAACAAAAAATTATCGACCAGTTGGTATCACACAAACGTTAACAACACAAAGTAAAGAGATAGAGAAAGAGAGAACGACACCTTGATTTGTTTAGGTAGTTCCTCTTTTTGTCCTCGCTTCGGGTACGTCTTCCCCTAATTCTAAAACTAGAATTGAGATTAAGGGGGGGGGGGGGGTAAATAGATCACTAAAAATTGTTTAAAAAATGTACAGAAGCGGTCGTGAATTTATAATCGTCTAAACGAACCGTTATTGGTAAGTTCGAATATGCGTAGCCAAACAGAAAGAAATTAATGAGATAAACGAATTAACAATTTTCACAATCAATTATTCAAATTAAGACCACTTTGAATTAATCGGTTTCAATGAATTATAACGGTAAAATTAAATTGACAATTTTACAAAGAGTTTGTGTGGATCAAAATGTTGAACATTTGGTTTGCACAACACCCCAAGTTCAATTTCATATGAAATGATAATGCTGAATTTTGTACAATTGCAATCAAAGTGATTGCAATGAGTTTCTAAAACAGTTTTTCAACACTACATTACAACAAAAAATTATCGAACAGTTGGTATCACACAAACATTAACAACACAAAGTAAAGAGATAGAGAAAGAGAGAACGACACCCTGATTTGTTTAGGTAGTTCCTTTTTTAGTCCTCGCTTGGGGGACGTCTTCCCTTAATTCTAAAATTAGAATTGAGATATCTATAATTATCAAGTTGCGAAGTTTTGTACAAGAGAAGTTATAGCTACCACACTGTTGTACCCAAAAATTTGCTCAACCTTTTCTTTACTTGGTTTACGTTTCATTTCATTTTGTTCTAGCATTTGCATTGCATAACATGTTTCATTGAACAGGGGATCAAGAGGTTGTGCATAGCAAGAGAAGTCTTCTTAGAGTGTTAAGCCTAGGCAAGGGGTGTTACTCAAGTTTGAATGATTATCAGGTCATCTTGAAGTGGTCAATAGTCTTGTGAAAGGATGGATGGATGCATGTGGATCAGCTCCTAACTTGGAGGCCAGTTGAAGAGCATCAGAGGATTGTGAATGCATGATAATAGATATAAGATGTTGAGAGAGCTCATTGAGTGCTTTGAGAGCCATTTGGAGCTTATTCAAGTTGTTGTGTGAGGTGGAAGAAGCCACAATCAAGGATGTTGCATCTAGGGTTTTCATCTGGTAAATCCTCAGTCAACTGTGAAATTGAAGGAGATTAAGACTCAATTCCAAGTCTTTGTGGTCATGGAGTGTTGTGTTAAGATGCATGAGATATCATTTCAAGATCATTTCGTCAAGAATCAAGAGTGTGAGAAGTTACTAAATTAGGGTTCTCAGTGTAAAATCCCCTGTTTAGTCCCCAACTTCAAGACCACCTATCTCAAGATACAAGTCTCATCTCAACTTTTGACCAACATGAAACTTGTAGAGCATGTTCTTAGCTTTCTTTTGAGTACTAGAATTCCTTGATTGGATTTATAGAACTCAAGTTATGACGTAGACAAGTTACAAGTCCTCAGATGAATGTGATTTTGGTCAACAAAAGTCAACCAACTTCCAAGCCATTTTTGACCTAGAAGGATGTTCCTCCTCAACTTTTGGCCAACATGAAAGTTGTAGAGCATGATCTTAGCTTTCCAAAGAGTACTAGATGTTATTCATCTGATTTGTAGAACTCAAGTTATGAGGCTTGCAAGTCAGGGGTATTTTGGGAAAGTAAGATTATAGGTCATAAAATTATAGGTGCATTTCACTAACTTGCACACTTCAAATGAAAATCTTTTCAACATGAAACTTGCTCCAAATAGGGCCATTTGCATTACCAAATTATCTCTTGTCATGGTTGGAGCTTGGAGTGAAGAATTGATGTTTGAATTTTTCATGAAAGAAGTTTAAAATGAGGAAATTAGAATTAAATGATTTGGAACTTTTTCAAGGCAAATTTATGCATATTTTGAGTGCAAATGATGTTCTAAATACAATGCCAAGTTTAATTTTGCAATTTGAGGTCATTTGGTTGGTCATTTTCATGGTTTCTTCACCATGAAGTAACAAATGGGAAATCCACCATATAATCAAAACAAGGACCAATTACTGGCCCTTTGATCAACTCAGGCCATGTGCAAATGATTTGGAACAAATTTGAGGCTGATGCAGTGGATAGAACACGAGTATGGCAAGCAAAAAAGTGGAGAAAGATTGAATTGGCAATTGGGCTTTAGTGCATGAAATAAGGCTCCATTTTCATTTGAACCCAACACATAAAAGGCTAGCAAACATCCCAAACCCTCAGAGCTCGTTTTGGTGGTGAAATTGCAGAAATAGCAACTTGGAAAAGTGAGAGAAAAGTGAGATTCGGTTTTGGAGTTTTGACCATTATCAAGTGAAATTGAGCATACTAAAAGCTTCATTCAAGTGTTTGGAATGATTCTGGGTGATTTGCTTGAAGGTTCAGCCAAAGACAAGACCCAGTGGAGGTTCTCCACTAGGTAATTTTGAAATCACCATATCTCTCTATTTATGCCACGATTCTGTGCCATTTTTGCATATTTGAGACATAGGAATCATGTAGACCATTAACAAGTAAAATGAATCGGCATTTGAGTTGATTTCTGTTTGGAGCACAAAACTTGATGTTTACATTTTGGCCTGTTCTTGAGGTTTTAGAGTAAATGGACTGTGGATTTGAACTCTACATGAAGTGTAAATGAATTCTAGACCCTTTTGGGGTTTGATTTTGAGTTTGTGTGCATTTTATATTTTTCTTCGATTTGCTCTGTGTGTTGCTCAAACATGAAAACCAAGGTTAGATTTGAGTTCCTCGTGATGAGAGGATGAATTTGGACTATTAGTTTGTCATTTTTGGTGAAGTTTTGATAACTGTGTTTTGGTTGCTACTGTTCACGGTGGATGTTAGGCCGGAGAAGATGACTGTAAGGGATCTCTGGCCACCCTCTGATTTCCATGGTTTTGTTGACTTCTCGTTGGAGAAGATGATCCACACACCACAGGATTGGTTTACTTTTCTGTTTAACGTTCATGATTAAGACACATCCTACACCTCGTTTGACCGTGTGCCACATGATCACATTTGAATTGTTCATTAATGCGCTGGCGTGCTCTTATCCACATGATTTGCATACCAATTGATCAGATGGCTCACAATGCATTCCACGCTGGTCCTTCTGTTGACTAGCCTCACTCATTGTTTTTGTTGACCTGATTTTGTTAGGGCGCCTTAGGCCTCAGCTGCTGATGGCACCCCCCTCTTGGCCCAATCTATTTTTTAACTGGTTTATTTTACTATTTGCACCGTCTGCCTCTTTATTTTATTTTTATTTCCATTTTATTTTTGTTTATTATCTGTTTACATTTAAATCATTTTTAAATACTTCCAATTATCCAAAAAAATCACAAAAATACTTTTTAGACACTTTGAGATGTCTTTTAATTTTAGAAAATTTTTATTTTATTTTAGATTTATTTTTCAATTAAAATTGGATTTAAATATTGGAAGTGTATTAATTGATTTAAATTGTGACATTGTGTGATCTTTTATTTGTTTCTCTCATTTCCTTTGGGTCCAATGACTAAAATTAAATCCTCATGTCCATGATGAGTTGATTAAATTTTGAGGACCATTTGACCCTGGTTGGTTGACTTTAGGGTTGACTTTGTTGGCTTTTCTTTTGACCCTCGATTCTCCCATTTCAAAGTGGTACATCTTGAATATTATTTTCTTTTGACGGTGCTTTGAGGGGATATTGACTTTATTCTTTTGCCTTCTGTTTGCCAACTTGTTTATCTTCTTTGTGCATTTTATTTGGTAATTTTTGAGCCTTTTTCCTAATTTTGAGATGACTTGCAAGTCAAATCATTTCATACGGTAGCTCATACAAGTGCATGACCTAATTTGAATTGGAAATGACCTTTGTGGATCCATTCAACTCTCAACTCTTCTTGTCTCACAAAGTAGACATGTTGAGCTTGTTGTATGTTCATTTTTAGGTCAAAATTGTGTTCATGGCTTGATGATTGATGCATTGCTTTGTAGGCTTTCCACTTATGCTTTAAGTGCTGAATGTGTGTGAGACTTTGGTCTTTCTCCTTGCCTCTTCTTGCATCTCTTTGGTGTGTTTGTGATGTTTATCTTGAGCATTCTTTTCTCTCATCTTCTCTTCTGTCCTATGACTTTGGAATGTTATTTAAGGTAGCTTGGTCCCTCCTTAGGAGAAACTTGAAGCTTACCTAAAGTGATGAATCCATGAGGACTTCTCTTGGTGACTTTGTCACACTTGTTTGTTTACTTTTGATGCATCTCTTTCTCTTTTCTCTTTGCATTCTCATATGCATGCTTGGTTGATATGAGCTTGTGGTGACTACTGCCCCACACATATTTTCCTCCCACTTTCATCCTACTTGTGCATTCAATGTGTGCATTCTTTCATTTGTATGTTTCCTTTGTTCTTTCTTCTTCTTCTTTTGTCTTCCTTCCCTTACGATTTCTAATCTCTCTTGTTTAAGAGAGGTTATGATAGAAATTAGGGTTCTAACCATGCATGATAACATTAGATAGATGTTTCCCTTTTGGTAATCCCAACTTTAGGTGCACTTTGCATGATAATTTCTAGGGTTTGGTCTAGTTCCCCTTTAGTTTGTCCATTTCTCTTCTCATCTTCAAACAACTCCAATTCACTTAATAAAGATAATGAACGTTGTGCCATGAACCTTATACTTGGGAAATGGTGATTGAGTGGCTACCTCTCAATTGTCTAGAGTGTTTAGTATACGTCCTTAGGACGATATGCGACGCATTCGATCCTAGGTTTTAGACTTTAGTACAACGTACATTATGAACACTCAAATTCAAAACACTTCTTCTCTAAAAAATACAAAAACACTTCAAACCTTTTTCATCCTTCGGGATTCTTAATCAGGAAAACCTTTTCATAAGCAAGAGTGTTGTTAACTTTCAGTCCTATCGCAAACGGTAACGCCTAAGTCTCCAATGGTCGAGCTGCATACACCAAACTGCTAGAATTGTTTGTTAACCCTACTCGGGTAAAACTTTTGAACAACCTGTGTTCTCTTAAGCCCGAACTACGTTTGCTCTGATCTTTCATACCAGATGAAAGTACGTAGGCATAAGACGCGATGTCTTAGCGAACAACCTTCCCCCCTTCTTTAGCCGTAGTTAGTCGAACTACGTTGACTCTGACTTTCCCGTTGCACGAGGGAGTACGTAGGCACAGAGCGGCGATGCTCTGCCGAGTCAGTCCTTTTTCTTTTTCTTTTGTCCATAAGCCTTTAGCGTAAATAGTTTACACACCTTTTAGATAGACAACACATGCGTGGATCCCGTCGAGTACGACGGACGTGAGGGGTGCTCATACCTTCCCCTTGCGTAACCGACTCCCGAACCTAGGACTTGGTTGCGACGGCCTCGTCTTTTCCCGTTTTCGTTAGGTTTTTTCCAATCGTTTCCTTTCCCTCTCTTTGGGATAAATAACGATAGGTGGCGACCCTGTTAGTCATTGCCGACCTCTTTTTTCGCAGTAGCGACACACACACTCAAACCTAATTGTTGATGTTGATTCTATGCACTTCTCTTTCCTTGATTCCATCCGAATCAAGAACATCAAACTCTTCAATCAAACATCCGGTTATCGCTACTCACTTGAATCTTAAAGTTTTTCACTCGGCTGATTCTGATCGCAAGACGTTCGACATCAAATCTTTCGACACAATCCTCCGGTTACCGTTACTTGCTTGAATGAACCCACCGTTCCTCAAGTCTTTCACTCGGCTAAATCTGTGAAGCAAAGATATGTTCAAAAACCCCCTGTTGACCAGAAGTTTCGACCAGAAAAAGAGGCAACACAACAGTTGGTTGGCGGGCTCAATAGCCTGTCCAGGAGGTAGGTCGACATCGACAGGCAGAAGATGGTGGGGTCAACTCCTGGTGGCGTCAGTCGACCAAGGCGGCCACAGACCATGCAAAAAGACGTATGTTTGAGCGGGAAAAGGATTTGAAATCTAGAGACTGTTAGAACACAGATTGGTTCTTAATAATATCTCTTTGTTTTGATGATAACTATTAGGAAATTTTGTATTTAAGAATTATATACTCTAAAATTTGCTTGAGAGTTTTTACTGTAGATAGTAAAGAAATTAACACTCCAGAAGCAAATCAGAATTGAATACAAGAAACTAGCTAGAATCTGTAGCGCCAGATGCTTACATTAGAAGATTCTGATTGCTGCTAACAGAAGATCCTGAGCGTAGCCTCCAGAAGGATCTGAGGCAAGAAGCTCCAGAAATTTCTGAAGCAGAAGCTCCAGAAGAATCTGAAGCAAGCAGAAGCATCTGAAGCAAGTCAGAAGCATCTGAAGCAAAGAAGAATATTGTATGAAGAGTTTTTCAAAGCATAGTTTCTATAGAAGATTCTGAAAGTACTAAAGCTGCCAGTACTGAAGTTCTGTTTCAAATATGCTCTGATGTTTAACACGCTGAAAGCACACATGCTGCAGAAGACTCTGATACAGCAAAGTTCTGATCAACATTAGAAGACTCTGACCCAATCAGACTCTGATGAACTTGCTGAAAACTGAAGAAGAAATATTCAAAGATTATATCCGTTGGAGTAAATCAAACGTCTCTTTCCTTATTTGTGCTAGACACAAGAACATAGACAAAAAGGATTTTTCTGTGCTTTCTTCTTCTAGGAAAGGTCACTTGATGTGAAGACAAAAAGGCTCAGACCTTTTGGGGCACTCTTCTCAACGTGCAGCTTACCTTGGATCAGCTGCCTATAAAAGCAAGACTCCACCAAATTCTTGAGTTAGACGTTTTTGCTGAAAAAGAATTAAAACATTCAAGCTCTCATACTTTCTTATTCATTCTTAGAATTATTTGTACTTAAACTTAAGAGAAATATCACTATTGTGATAAAAGCTTTTTAGAAGCATTCTTACTCTTGTATTAGATTTACATTGATTGTAAATGATTTCCTTAAGAGGATTCAGTTGGAATCAGTAGCTCTTGAGAAGACTAAGAACAGTTGTTCTTAGGTGTTACTATTGTAATCTGTTTGATTAAATAGTGGATTAAGTCCTTGTTGAGAAAGGCAAATCACTCTAGGAAGGGTGGACCGGAGTAGTTGAGTTCAATGAACCAGGATAAAAATAATTGTGTTTTAATTCTAAGTTTTAATCTTTCATACTTATTCAACCCCCTTCTAAGTATTATCTCACCTTCAGTTGGCATCAGAGCTCCGGTTCTGTGTGTGCTACCACTTAACAGTGACAGTAAAGATCCAGAGAGAAATACTTTGATATATATTTATTTGTTACAATGGCTGATAATACAATATCCAACATTAACAATAAATATGAAGAAAGGGACAGAATCAGCACCAAACCCCCTATGTTTGATGGGGAGAAATTTGATTACTGGAAAGACAGAATTGAAAGTTTTTTCCTTGGATATGATGCTGATTTATGGGATCTAGTCATAGATGGATATGTCCATCCCACAGATGGGAATGGCAAGAAGATAGATAGAAAATCTATGATAGATGCTCAGAAGAAAGATTTTAGGAATCATCACAAGGCCAGAACAATATTATTGAATGCAATTTCTCATACTGAGTATGAAAAAATTACAAACAGGGAAACTGCTTTTGATATGTTTGAATCCTTAAAGATGACTTATGAGGGAAACTCTCAAGTCAAGGAAACAAAAGCTCTGGCTCTGATCCAGAAGTATGAGGCCTTCAAGATGGAAGACTCTGAATCTGTTGAAGCTATGTTCTCCAGATTTCAGATCCTCACAGCTGGGCTAAAGGTTCTGGACAAGGGATACTCCACATCAGATCATGTAAAGAAAATCATCAGAAGTCTACCTACCAGATGGAGACCAATGGTGACTGCCTTGAAGATGGCTAAAGATCTGAACAAGATCTCTTTAGAAGAACTCATCAGCTCACTAAGGAGCCATGAAATTGAGCTTGAGGAAGATGAACCTCAGAAGAAAGAAAAAGGTAAATCTGTTGCCTTAAAATCTAATAAATCTGCTAAAGCTTTGCAGGTTATTGAAGAAAGCTCTGAAGAATCTTCTTCTGAAGAAGAAGATGAATTATCCATGTTGTCCAGAAGGATCAACAAACTCTGGAAGCACAAGGGAAAGAAGTTCAACAACTTCAGAAGATCTGATCATAGAAAGGAATCTTCTGGGCACAGAAGATCTGGCAAGAAAGAAGTTGTATGCTATGAGTGCAAAGAACCTGGGCATTACAAGAATGATTGCCCCAAACTTTAAAAAGAAAAACCCAAGAAGAAGTTTAACAAAAAGAAGAAGGTTCTGATGGTAACATGGGATGACTCAGATGAATCTGAATCATCTTCTGAATCAGAAGAAGAATGTGTTAATGTTGCACTGATGGCCAGCACAGAAGATCAGGAGGAAGGAACCTCAGGATATGAATCAGATTCTGAATCTGATGATGACGCTGAAGAGGTAATGGCTAAACTTACTAAAGAAGAACTTATAAAAATTTTATCAGAAGTTCTTAAAAGTTATAACAATATCAAACTCAAATACAAGAAGCTGAAAAGCAATCTTGAATCTGAGATTGATCTTCTGAAGACAGAACTTGTTGAGCAAAAAGAAATTAATCTGAAAATCAAAAATGACTTTGAAATAACTCAACAAGAATCTGAACCTGAGACTAAGTCATGTGAAAACATTTTAGAAAAATATGACTCTAGCTTTCAGAGATTCCTTACTAAGAGCATAGACAGAAGCAAGATGGCTTCTATGATCTATGGTGTTAGTGGGAACAACAGAAGAGGTATTGGATATGAATCTTCATCTGGAAGTAATCCAAAATCTGTTGACAAACTTTTCATCAAGAAGACACCTCTGTATTCTCAATTTAAATTTGATCACTTAAATGACATTAAACACACAAGCTCTGAGAAGAATACTTATGTGTTTAAACCCAAGGCAAGTCAGAATAAACATTATGTTGAAAAACAGAAGTTTAGACAAACCTACAAACCAACTAACCCCAAAGGACTCAAGAAGATCTGGGTACCTAAAAATAAAATAATTCCTGTTGCAGATGTTCTTAGCAGCAAGGTCAGGACGCCAATCATGGTACCTGAACTCTGGATGCTCACGACACATGACAGGAGAAAAGTCTATGTTCCAAAGCCTGGAACTTAGATCTAGAGGTGACGTGAAGTTTGGAGGGAACCATAAGGGCAACATCATTGGATCTGGTACTATTGGAAATGGTAAACTTTCCTCTATTACTAATGTTTTACTTGTTGAAGGGTTAAAGCATAACTTACTGTCCATAAGTCAATTAAGTGACAATGGTTATGATATTACCTTTAATCAAAAATGTTGTAAAGCTATTAGTCAAAAGGATGGCTCTATCCTATTTAGTGGTAAGAGGAAAAACAACACTTATAAAATAAATCTTTCAGAACTCAAAGTTCAAAATGTTAAATGCCTCTTGTCTGTTAACGAAGAGCAATGGGTCTGGCACAGAAGATTGGGCCATATTAATATGAGACGTATATCTCAGATTAATAAACTTAATCTTGTCAGAGGACTCCCTAATCTGAAGTTCACTTCAGATGCTCTTTGTGAAGCATGCTAAAAAGGGAAGTTTTCAAAATCTTCATTTAAATCAAAAAATGTTGTTTCTACTTCCAAACCACTAGAATTACTTCATATTGATCTGTTTGGACCAGTGAAAACTGCATCCATCAGAGGCAAGAAGTATGGATTAGTCATTGTTGATGACTATAGTAGATGGACATGGGTAAAGTTCTTAAAATACAAGGATGATTCACATTCTGTGTTCTTTGACTTCTGCAAGCAAGTCCAGAATGAAAAGGATTTCAAAATTATAAAAGTCAGAAGTGATCATGGTGGTGAATTTGAAAATAAATATTTTGAAAAATATTTTTTTGAAAATGGCATTTTTCATGATTTTTCCTGTCCTAGAACTCCACAACAGAATGGAGTTGTAGAGAGGAAAAACAGAACTCTGCAAGAAATGGCCAGAACCATGATCAATGAGACAAATCTGGCAAAACACTTTTGGGCAGAAGCAATCAATACAGCCTGTTACATTCAGAACAAAGTGTCTGTAAGACCTCTTCTGAAGAAGACTCCATATGAACTGTGGAAGAACAAAAAGCCCAACATTTCATATTTTCATCCTTTTGGATGTATCTGCTATATGTTAAATACTAAGGAAAATCTGAACAAGTTTAATTCCAAAGCACAGAAGTGTTTCATGCTTGGATATTCTGAACGCTCTAAAGGCTACAGAGTATACAACACTGAGACACAGATTGTGGAAGAATCCATTCATGTCAGATTTGATGATAAGCTTGGCTCTGAAAAGCCAAAGCAGTCTGAAAACTTTGCAGATAGAGAAGTAGTCTTCATTGACTCTGATGTCCTAGAAGCAGACAAAATTCAAGTAAAGGAACCAGAAGCAACACCAGATGCTACTCCTTTAACTACTCAGATGAATAATCTAAACATTTCTGAAGAATCAACTGTTAGAGGATCATCATCCAGAACTAAAGCTTCTCATCCAGAGAATGTCATTATTGGAAAGAAAGATGATCCCATCAGAACAAGATCCTTTCTAAGATCATCTGAAGCATCACTATTTGGACTAGTGTCAGAAATTGAACCATCTTCTGTAGATGAAGCTCTGCAAGACAATGATTGGATTATTGCTATGCAAGAAGAGCAAAATCAATTTACCAGAAATGATGTATGGGATCTAGTTCAAAGACCACAAGGATTCAATATAATTGGTACAAAGTGGGTCTTCAGAAATAAGTTAAATGAGAAAGGAGAAGTTGAAAGGAATAAGGCAAGGCTTGTAGCTCAAGGGTACAGTCAACAAGAAGGTATTGATTACACTGAGACATATGCTCCAGTGGCAAGGTTAGAATCTATACGCCTTCTTATTTCATTTGCTGCACAAAACACTCTGTATCAGATGGATGTTAAAAGTGCCTTTCTTAATGGTATTATAGAAGAAGAAGTTTATGTCCACCAACCTCCTAGTTTTGAAAATGAAAAATTTCCAGATCATGTTTTCAAACTAAAGAAATCTCTATATGGTTTAAAACAAGCTCCCAGAGCTTGGTATGAGAGATTGAGCAATTTTCTTCTGGAGAAAAATTTCATCAGAGGCAAAGTGGATACAACACTCTTTTGTAAATCAATTAAGAAAGATCTTCTAATTTGTCAAATTTATGTAGATGATATTATTTTTGGATCAACAAATATTATGCTTGGAAAGGAGTTTGCTACATGTATGCAGGAAGAATTTGAAATGAGCATGATGAGAGAACTCAGATTCTTTCTAGGAATCCAAGTTAATCAAACTCCAGAGTGCACTTACATACATCAGACCAAATATGTTAAAGAACTTCTGAAGAAATTTAACAGGACTGATAGTAAGCTGGCAAAGACTCCCATGCATCCAACTAGCTCACTTGGTAAGGAAGAGGTAAGTAAGAAAGTAGACCAGAAGCTCTACAGAGGTATGATTGGCTCTCTTCTTTATCTTACTGCTTCTAGACCTGACATATTGTTCAGTGTTTGCCTGTGTGCTAGATTCCAATCAGATCCTAGAGAATCACACTTGACAGCTGTCAAGAGGATTCTAAGGTATCTGAAAGGTACTTCTAATGTGGGTTTGTGTTACAGAAAATCTGATGATTTCAAATTAGTTGGATTCTGTGATGCTGACTACGCTGGAGACAGAGTGGAAAGGAAAAGTACTTCTGGAAGTTGTCAATTTCTAGGAAAAAATCTAATCTCCTGGTACAGCATGAAGCAACCCACAATTGCACTTTCAACCACAGAGGCAGAATACATTGTTGCTGCTGGATGTAGCACGCAGATGCTCTGGATGAAGAGTCAACTAGAAGATTATCAAATTTTTGAAAGTAACATTTCTATCTTTTGTGATAATACTTATGCTATATGTTTGTCTAAAAACCCTATTTTACACTCTAAGGCAAAACATATAGAAATTAAGTATCATTTCATCAGAGACTATGTTCAGAAGGGAATCATAAATTTAGCCTTTGTTGATACAGATCATCAATGGGCAGATATTTTTACAAAACCCCTTGTTGAGGATAGATTCAAATTTATTCTGAAAAATATTGGTATGGATTTTTGTCCAGAATGATATTTGTCAGAAGCAAATTTTTACAGATGCAAAAATGCCTAATGCTCTGAAGTATTTCTTCTGATTGCCTATTTATTCAGATTTTGTGAAACTCTGAACTAACAATCCTTAGAGGATCTGAACGTTGGTTAACGTTTCATTTCTCCAAAGAATTCAGAACACATGCAAGCAAACACGTGTCACACCAAATCTGAAGAGGTGGCGTGTACATTACTGAAGAGACGTATGAGGTGAAGTTTGAATAGTGAAAATCTTGATTTTCCCCCCAAATTGTCAGAAGCAATAAATGTTTGAAATGATTATTATTCTTTTCATTTAATGCTTGTTAAAACGTGCAATTTCTGACTGATGGTATGCCTAAATGTTTTAGTATAAATACTTGACCTATCTTCACTTTCACACTTTTCACAATCTCAGAAAGTTTATGCATTTTCATCTTCTCTTCTCTCTGCATAAAAACCCTAAGCCTAAGCTTGTGAAAAAGCATTCTTCAATGGCAACTTCATCATCAACAGCTGCTCAATTCCAATCTCAATGGCTGCAGTAACTTCTGCAAACATGGGTGTTGCTCCTTATTCTCCTCCCAAAAGAACTCTTTTAACCCCTGTTGAGAAGTTGGAGGTTTTGTGTGAATCCATGGTAGAATTTGATTCACTTGCAGAAAATGGCTTTGAGTTTCGTTCTATCATTGGTGCTCAAGGATGGGTAAAGTACTTTGATAGACTCTTTGGACCAGTTTACCCCCTCCTTGTGAAAGAGTTCTGGATCCATGTCTCAGTTTACCCCAAGTTCATCCTATCTTCTGTACTGGGAAAAGAAATCATTATAACAGAAGATCTGATCAGAAAGTTAATTGGATATGAAGAAACAGATGGTGTTTCCCACTTGCCAGCTGGGCGTGTGGATATGGATGAGGTGTATGAAGAAGTGATGACTGCTGGTCAAGCTTCTAACAAGTTCAAGGATCTGAAGCCTGACTATAAGATCTGGGCCAAGATCTTCATGGGATGCATCCATCATAGGAAGTCAAAAAACTCTCCAGACTATGTCAATAATGAACAGCTCTATTTCATGTATTGCCTCAGTCAGAGCACCAAGGTAGATCTTCCATATATTCTTTTTATGCATCTGTGGAACCATATAAATGCATCTAGAGAGTATGTGAAAGAAAAAGGACAGAAGATCAGAACCTGGATCCCTTTTGGAAGGTTGATCTCAAATCTTCTAACTGAAAATGGATTGGTCACTGCTCTGTACGCTGCTGGAGTTACAGAGGAATTGAAATTCATAATGGGAAAGCCTCTGAATGCTAAAAGTCTTCAGAGACTCAAAATACTTGATGGACTCACAACAGCTCCCAAGAAGCTGAATGTGTCTGAACTAAGTAAGAAGAGGATTCCTGTAGATGACTTTCCATTATTCTTTGCTGAAGAGCCCAGACACATTGTTGTTATGTACATTGATGAATGTAAGAAGGAAGGAAAGCCTGTTCCTGCAAACGTGATACAGCTAGCAAGACAACCCCTACCTGATGTAGAAGAAGAAGAAGAAGAAGAAGCACAACTATAGAGGAAAAGGACTCAGCCAGAAGCAGAACCTGTACCTGCTCAGAAGAAAGTCAAGATTGCTGAGAAGCCACAGAAGCTCTTGAAGAGAAAAGAATCTGGAGACACTTCTTCTGTACCAGCCAAGAGGATCAAAATAAAAGGTACTAAATCTTCTATATCTTCTGCAAATACAATTGTTATAAATGACTCTAATATTAAGTCTTTTCCAAAACCACCCTCAACACAAACTACTTCTGTTACTGCTCCTAGTTCAAAATCACCACAAAAACAAACACCTGTTCCAACACCAACAACAAAAACAATTCCAACACCAAAAGTCTTTGTACCACAATCATCTCAACCAAAAATCCAAATCAAACATTTTGTTCCACAAAAACAATCTTCACAGAAACAACCATCAGAACAACAACCACAACCTTTTGTACAACAAAAATCATCTGAACCATCTAAACAAAAGACATCTGAACAACAAAAGCACCCACAAGAAAAACAACCAGAAAAACCACAAGAATCTCAACCAGAAAAAGCCTCTGAAAATCCACCATCAAAATCATCTGAACCCATTGCACCTGTTATTTCTGAACCTACAAAAGTAACTTCTGTTCCAATTTCATCAGAACCAATCACAATTCCATCTGATTCACCCATCTCAGAACAACCATCAAAACCATCTGAAATTCCTTCAGAACCAACCAACACTTCTGAACCCCACATTCCTGAAACAGAAGTTCTTGATGTCACACCCTTAAAAACTGTGTTTCAAGTATCTTCTACTTCCTGCACACCAACCACATCTTCAAACTCCTCTGAATCAGATATCCACCCAGACTTTCTAGTCTCCTCATCTCACAGAGACTCTGAGGTAAACCAACCTGAACCCATTATACCTTCAAAAGCTCCCATTCCAGATCCTATTCCTACACCTGCACCATCATCTGAAATATTGATCCCAAATTCAAACCCAAGATCATCTATATCTTGTGCCCAAGTATCATCTCTATTTCATAATCTGGCTTATGGTTTCAAACTGAAAGACTTTTATGACAGAGTTGAACCATCTGACCCTATCAACCCTCTGAAACCAAAACTCACCATGACCCTTCCATCTGTGATTCTTGACTATATAAAATCCATGTCAGATGTAGGATCCTTAGCAACTATATCCTGTTCTGCAAAATCTGATAAAGCTGTTGCTTCAGCTCTGCCAATTACATCTGATAACAATGTTGCATCTGATGAACCACCCAAATCTGCCTTCCAAACCTACTCAAATAAACCTTTTGATGTAGTTACCCTTCACACAAAAGCAAAACCTCATCTGTTAAACACTTTAATCAGATCCAAAGAAAAAGCTCCTGAAATACCTTTCATTCCATACTATCCTCCTCCTCTGATCTCCATCCAAAAATCAATTTTTCCACCAACTCCCCAACCTAAACCTGTAACTCTGGAAAGTCTGTTACATCCAAAGCCCAGACTTAATATTAATCCTTTATTTCAATCATTTTTGCAAGAAATACAGTTGTATTTAGGTACTGTACAGAAGAAATGCTCAGCAACAATGGATGCCAAAGAATCTGATATCATCTGGAACGGATTCATCAACAGATTCAACTCTGTGGCCTCAAATCTGAAGAACATCTGTTCTGATGATGCGAAGCTCATATTTGCTGAGGCTACAAGGACTCTATTATGGACTGTCAAGAAATCAGAACCTCTGCTCCTTACAGATGCTCCTCCACCTTCAGCAGAATCTACTAACATTGCATATGAGGAAAATCCATTAGCTATGACTCTGGTAGACCCTCCTTCTAACTCCAATGCTCCAGACTCTACAGAACCAATGGAAATTGACTCTGTTCAAGCTCCAGAACCTGATCATACTTCTTCATCTGAGATAAAGAAAGAACATCCAGATTTTGAAGATAAGATAGCTGCTCTGGAAGCTGGCCAGTCAGAGATCAAGTCCTGGATGGCAAAACAGGATAAGAAGTCTGAGGATATGACAGAATGGATGTCAAAGCAAGATCAAAAGAATGAAACTATGGCTAAGTGGATGTCCAAGCAAGAGCAATCATCCTCTGAGATTACAGATCTATTGAAGATGCTTTTGTCCAAACACTTAGATTTTCATTTTTTTCATTCTAATGTTTTTGCATCTGATGTTTGCCTATGTACTTTATTGATATATCTTCTGATGCATGTACTCTTGATCTGCTCTATTGAATGAATCAAAGTTTTCTCCACTGAATTATCTTCTTTACTATTTCCTTTTAATTGTCTTTTTTAAAAGTTTTACTTTTTGCTTATGACAAAAAAGGGGGAGAAAATATAGATCTGAACTGTTTAATATAACTTCACAAGAATGAAACTTCAGACATATTTATTCTATCTAACATTTAATCTGACTATTTCAGAACATTTGATAAGTATATTCTATAAAAGAAACTCTGAGTCTCTC
Organism: Lathyrus sativus; assembly: GCA_963859935.3. Lineage (NCBI taxonomy): Eukaryota > Viridiplantae > Streptophyta > Magnoliopsida > Fabales > Fabaceae > Lathyrus > Lathyrus sativus. Next base: position 287,874,843 of record OZ012740.1, read on the forward strand.
AGATCATTTGACCATTATCAAACTCTGAATATTAAATCTGTAAGACATTCTGACTTTCAAATGTTAAAAGAACAAACAAGATCTAACTCTGAAGATTACTCAAGACAAAAGGGAAGTTTCTATTCCTTATTTGTATTTAACTCAGGGGGAGATTCATCATCTCAGGGGGAGTTATAATTCTAATATTTTCAATTAAACAAAATTTCTGATGCTTTTTGTCATCATCAAAAAGGGGGAGATTGTTAGAACACAGACTGGTTCTTAATAATATCTCTTTGTTTTGATGATAACTATTAGGAAATTTTGTATTTAAGAATTATATACTCTAAAATTTGCTTGAGAGTTTTTACTGCAGATAGTAAAGAAATTAACACTCCAGAAGCAAATCATAATTGAATACAAGAAACTAGCTAGAATCTGTAGTGCCAGATGCTTACATTAGAAGATTCTGATTGCTGCTAACAGAAGATCCTGAGCGTAGCCTCCAGAAGGATCTGAGGCAAGAAGCTCCAGAAGTTTCTGAAGCAGAAGCTCCAGAAGAATCTGAAGCAAGCAGAAGCATCTGAAGCAAGTTAGAAGCATCTGAAGCAAAGAAGAATATTGTATGAAGAGTTTTTCAAAGCATAGTTTCTACAGAAGATTCTGAAAGTACTAAAGCTGCCAATACTGAAGTTTTGTTTCAAATATGCTCTGATGTTTAACACGCTGGAAGCACACATGCTGCAGAAGACTCTGATACAACAAAGTTCTGATCAACATTAGAAGACTCTGACCCAATCAGACTCTGATGAACTTGCTGAAAACTGAAGAAGAAATATTCAAAGATTATATCCGTTGGAGTAAATCAAACGTCTCTTTCCTTATTTGTGCTAGACACAAGAACACAGACAAAAAGGATTTTTCTGTGCTTTCTTCTTCTAGGAAAGGTCACTTGATGTGAAGACAAAAATGCTCAGACCTTTTGGGGCACTCTTCTAAACGTGCAGCTTACCTTGGATCAACTGCCTATAAAAGCAAGACTCCACCAAATTCTTGAGTTAGACGTTTTTGCTGAAAAAGAATTAAAACATTCAAGCTCTCATACTTTCTTATTCATTCTTAGAATTATTTGTACTTAAACTTAAGAGAAATATCACTGTTGTGATAAAAGCTTTTTAGAAGCATTCTTACTCTTGTATTAGATTTACATTGATTGTAAAGGATTTCCTTAAGAGGATTCAGTTGGAATCAGTAGCTCTTGAGAAGACTAAGAACAGTTGTTCTTAGGTGTTACTATTGTAATCTGTTTGATTAAATAGTGGATTAAGTCCTTGTTGAGAAAGGCAAATCACTCTAGGAAGGGTGTACTGGAGTAGTTGAGTTCAACGAACCAGGATAAAAATAATTGTGTTTTAATTCTAAGTTTTAATCTTTCATACTTATTCAACCCCCTTTTAAGTATTATCTCACCTTCAGTTGGCATCAGAGCTCTGGTTCTGTGTGTGCTACCACTTAACAGTGACAGTAAAGATCCAGAGAGAAATACTTTGATATATATTTATTTGTTACAATGGCTGATAATACAATATCCAACATTAACAATAAATATGAAGAAAGGGACAGAATCAGCACCAAACCCCCTATGTTTGATGGGGAGAAATTTGATTACTGGAAAGACAGAATTGAAAGTTTTTTCCTTGGATATGATGCTGATTTATGGGATCTAGTCATAGATGGATATGTCCATCCCACAGATGGGAATGGCAAGAAGATAGATAGAAAATCTATGATAGATGCTCAGAAGAAAGATTTTAGGAATCATCACAAGGCCAGAACAATATTATTGAATGCAATTTCTCATACTGAGTATGAAAAAATTACAAACAGGGAAACTGCTTTTGATATGTTTGAATCCTTAAAGATGACTTATGAGGGAAACTCTCAAGTCAAGGAAACAAAAGCTCTGGCTCTGATCCAGAAGTATGAGGCCTTCAAGATGGAAGACTCTGAATCTATTGATGCTATGTTCTCCAGATTTCAGATCCTCACAACTGGGCTAAAGGTTCTGGACAAGGGATACTCCACATCAGATCATGTAAAGAAAATCATCAGAAGTCTACCTACCAGATGGAAACCAATGGTGACTGCCTTGAAGATGGCTAAAGATCTGAACAAGATCTCTTTAGAAGAACTCATCAGCTCACTAAGGAGCCATGAAATTGAGCTTGAGGAAGATGAACCTCAGAAGAAAGAAAAAGGTAAATCTGTTGCCTTAAAATCTAATAAATCTGCTAAAGCTTTGCAGGTTATTGAAGAAAGCTCTGAAGAATCTTCTTCTGAAGAAGAAGATGAATTATCCATGCTGTCCAGAAGAATCAACAGACTCTGGAAGCACAAGGGAAAGAAGTTCAACAACTTCAGAAGATCTGATCATAGAAAGGAATCTTTTGGACACAGAAGATCTGGCAAGAAAGAAGTTGTATGCTATGAGTGCAAAGAACCTGAGCATTACAAGAATGATTGCCCCAAACTTCAAAAAGAAAAACCCAAGAAGAAGTTTAACAAAAAGAAGAAGGTTCTGATGGTAACATGGGATGACTCAGATGAATCTGAATCATCTTCTGAATCAGAAGAAGAATGTGCTAATGTTGCACTGATGGCCAGCACAGAAGATCAGGAGGAAGGAACCTCAGGATATGAATCAGATTCTGAATCTGATGATGACGCTGAAGAGGTAATGGCTAAACTTACTAAAGAAGAACTTATAAAAGTTTTATCAGAAGTTCTTAAAAGTTATAACAATATCAAACTCAAATACAAGAAGCTGAAAAACAATCTTGAATCTGAGATTGATCTTCTGAAGACAGAACTTGTTGAGCAAAAAGAAATTAATCTGAAAATCAAAAATGACTTTGAAATAACTCAACAAGAATTTGAACCTGAGACTAAGTCATGTGAAAACATTTTAGAAAAATATGACTCTAGCTTTCAGAGATTCCTTACTAAGAGCATAGACAGAAGCAAGATGGCTTCTATGATCTATGGTGTTAGTGGGAACGACAGAAGAGGTATTGGATATGAATCTTCATCTGGAAGTAATCCAAAATCTGTTGACAAACTTTTCATCAAGAAGACACCTTTGTATTCTCAATTTAAATTTGGTCACTTAAATGACATTAAACACACAAGCTCTGAGAAGAATACTTATGTGTTTAAACCCAAGGCAAGTCAGAATAAACATTATGTTGAAAAACAGAAGTTTAGACAAACCTACAAACTAACTAACCCCAAAGGACCCAAGAAGATCTGGGTACCTAAAAATAAAATAATTCCTGTTGCAGATGTTCTTAGCAGCAAGGTCAGGACGCCAATCATGGTACCTGAACTCTGGATGCTCACGACACATGACAGGAGAAAAGTCTATGTTCCAAAACCTGGAACTTAGATCTAGAGGTGACGTGAAGTTTGGAGTGAACCAGAAGGGCAAGATCATTATTGGATCTGGTACTATTGGAAATGGTAAACTTCCCTCTATTACTAATGTTTTACTTGTTGAAGGGTTAAAGCATAACTTACTGTCCATAAGTCAATTAAGTGACAATGGTTATGATATTACCTTTAATCAAAAATGTTGTAAAGCTATTAGTCAAAAGGATGGCTCTATCCTATTTAGTGGTAAGAGGAAAAACAACATTTATAAAATAAATCTTTCAGAACTCAAAGTTCAAAATGTTAAATGCCTCTTGTCTGTTATTGAAGAGCAATGGGTCTGGCACAGAAGATTGGACCATATTAATATGAGACGTATATCTCAAATTAATAAACTTAATCTTGTCAGAGGACTCCCTAATCTGAAGTTCACTTCAGATGCTCTTTGTGAAGCATGCCAAAAAGGGAAGTTTTCAAAATCTTCATTTAAATCAAAAAATGTTATTTCTACTTCCAAACCACTAGAGTTACTTCATATTGATCTGTTTGGACCAGTGAAAACTGCATCCATCAGAGGCAATAAGTATGGATTAGTCATTGTTGATGACTATAGTAGATGGACATGGGTAAAGTTCTTAAAACATAAGGATGATTCACATTCTGTGTTCTTTGACTTCTACAAGCAAGTCCAGAATGAAAAGGATTTCAAAATTATAAAAGTCAGAAGTGATCATGGTGGTGAATTTGAAACTAAATATTTTGAAAAATATTTTTCTGAAAATGGCATTGCTCATGATTTTTCCTGTCCTAGAACTCCACAACAGAATGGAGTTGTAGAGAGGAAAAACAGAACTCTGCAAGAAATGGCCAGAACCATGATCAATGAGACAAATCTAGCAAAACACTTTTGGGCAAAAGCAATCAATACAGCCTGTTACATTCAGAACAGAGTGTCTGTAAGACCTCTTCTGAAGAAGACTCCATATGAACTGTGGAAGAACAAAAAGCCCAACATTTCATATTTTCATCCTTTTGGATGTATCTGCTATATGTTAAATACTAAGAAAAATCTGAACAAGTTTGATTCCAAAGCACAGAAGTGTTTCATGCTTGGATATTCTGAACGCTCTAAAGGCTACAGAGTATACAACATTGAGACACAGATTGTGGAAGAATCCATTCATGTCAGATTTGATGATAAGCTTGGCTCTGAAAAGCCAAAGCAGTCTGAAAACTCTGCAGATAGAGAAGTAGTCTTCATTGACTCTGATGTCCTAGAAGCAGACAAAATTCAAGTAAAGGAACCAGAAGCAACACCAGATGCTACTCCTTTAACTACTCAGATGAATAATCTAAACATTTCTGAAGAATCAACTGTTAGAGGATCATCATCCAGAATTAAAGCTTCTCATCCAGAGAATGTCATTATTGGAAAGAAAGATGATCCCATCAGAACAAGATCCTTTCTAAGATCATCTGAAGCATCACTATTTGGACTAGTGTCAGAAATTGTACCATCTTCTGTAGATGAAGCTCTGCAAGACAACGATTGGATTATTGCTATGCAAGAAGAGCTAAATCAATTTACCAGAAATGATGTATGGGATCTAGTTCAAAGACCACAAGGATTCAATATAATTGGTACAAAGTGGGTCTTCAGAAATAAGCTAAATGAGAAAGGAGAAGTTGAAAGGAATAAGGCAAGGCTTGTAGCTCAAGGGTACAGTCAACAAGAAGGTATTGATTACACTGAGACATATGCTCCAGTGGAAAGGTTAGAATCTATACGCCTTCTTATTTCATTTGCTGCACAAAACACTATGTATCAGATGGATGTTAAAAGTGCCTTTCTTAATGGTATTATAGAAGAAGAAGTTTATGTCCACCAACCTCCTGGTTTTGAAAATGAAAAATTTCCAGATCATGTTTTCAAACTAAAGAAATCTCTATATGGTTTAAAACAAGCTCCCAGAGCTTGGTATGAGAGATTGAGCAATTTTCTTCTGGAGAAAAATTTCATCAGAGGCAAAGTGGATACAACACTCTTTTGTAAATCAATTAAGGAAATACCGCGGTGACTCAAACGATTGAGATCAACACTGACACTGTGTCTGCGGTGTCGACGGCTCAAAGCGGGCCCGTCGTGACACCGTGTCGACCTGAACCCAAGCCCATGGTGACAGGGGCTTGGGGGCAATATATGCCTAGTTTCACAATGCCATCCCCTGGTGCCTTTGGGATGCCGACATAGTTTATGTTGAGCTTGCACCACGGTGGCCCACTATTTGGGGAAGGCTCTTCGTCAGCATTCTCCCCATATTAGGGATTAGGGTCTTCGACGAGCCAAGTCACGAGGCCTCCATGTTTTAGTATTCCATCACTCTTGTTCCCAACTTTTACGACAAGTTCTGTCGCCGTCGTGAGGCAACAAATGGATGAGAGTAACCACGAAATGGCCCACATATTGACTCAACAAATGGACACCATATTAAGGCTACTAATACACGAGTCGACTCAGAGTTACCAACAACTATCGACTCAGATGACGCGGATAGGTGCTTTTTTAGGGGCTCCTAGGACCACAGGTCGGAAGACGCCTCCACCTCGACCTGAGACGTCCGTTCTCCAAGACCACATGTTGACGAAACAATTAACTAACATCCCCACAAGATTGAACACACACCTAGGGTGGCCCAAAGGCATCCCGTTGTTTTAGTTCATAGGAACCAGGATCCCGACGTCATGGTCAAACAGGTTTGACACGAAGTCGTGACTGGTGAACCCAACTTAGAAGCCATGGTGGAACGAATCTTGGTTCGCAATGGGGCGAATCCAGGCCTTCGAAGGCTAACATATACGTCCCCACTACCAGACTTTGTCCTACAAACAGAGTTTCCTAGAGGGTGGAAAGTGCCAAAATTGACCAAATTTGCTAAAGAGACTGAGGAGTCCATCGTTAAGCATGTGGCCCGATACCAAACCGAAGCGGGCGACATAGCAAACAACGAAGATCTAAAATTAAAATACTTCCCTAGTTCTATCAACAAAAATGCATTCACTTGGTTAACCACTTTACCCCCACAACCCATCTAGACATGAGCGTAATTGGAAAGATTGTTCCACGAACAGTTTTACATGGGACAATCAAAAATTAGTTTGAAAGAGTTATCCAATGTTAAACGAAAGGCTATAGAGTCCGTAGACCAATATCTTAACAGGTTTAGATTGTTGAAAGCGCGATGCTTCACACAAGTCCCTGAACACGAGCTAGTCGAAATAGCGGCTGGTGGCCTAGACTATTCGATTAGGAAAAAATAGATATGCAATATCTCAGGGACATGGCTCAACTAGCGCATAGGGTCCGTCAGGTCGAGCGTCTAAAAAGAGAGAAAACCCAGGCCACTAGATATCACAAGAAAGAGAAACACGATCAACGTGGCTGAACTAAAGCCAAGACCCTCGTACACATGCAAATCACTAAAACCGTCGAATGGAAAAAATTATGTCGAAACTGAAAAAACAGACAAATATGCCACAAAAACATATATGTCATACCCCAAATTTTGACCCATAGATCTCATTATCATTCTGTTTACTGTGAACTTTGGTAAACAACCGCTGGTCTATCAATTTAGGGTAAAATTGAGTAACTTTCAGGATCGACCATACTAAATCCTAGGACATGTGCTAAGCATGCAAAAAGACCCTAATCAGAACTCCACGTTCGACTATGAAATCTTTGTAAAGTAAAAGTAACATGAAGATTAAAGGAAATATGTAAAAGAAAGCACGTAATGCGTCGAAGAGTAAAGACAATAACGTAAAAAGTGTAGTAATGTAAAAGACTTTGAAAGTAAAAACATTAATGTAAAAGACTTGAAAGTAAATGACTTGGAAAGTAAATGGCTTTGAAGGTAAATGACTTTGAAAGTAAATGACTTTGAAGGTAAATGACTTTGAAATTAAAAGCTTAAAAGAAAGTGAAGAATGTGAAATTTGTAGGTTAAGGTAAAGTGCAGAACGTTAAATAGCACGAAATGTAAATGAAAATAAAGTTGCAAAAAGCTTGAAAAGGCAGTTTAAACGTAGAAGGCGAATGCTAAAATGCAGAATAAGTAACATCATGCAAATGGTAAAGATAAGTAAATTGCATTAATGAAAAGCGGTTGGTGTTATATCACGTACATTCTCGCTAACTTTTTTCTCTACACGCGGATACTTTGAGTGATTTGGAGTGACTAGTACCAGATGAATGAACATCCTTATTCTAAAAAAATAACACCTATTTATAATGCTAGCAAATAACTACTAAATGACGGTTATTGCTTCCCAACGTGTTCTTTTGGCGCTTTTTTCAACTTCAACCGCTCCCACGTTCGCCCACTATTAATTTGAAACTCAGATACTAAGAATTCCCTCCAGCCTTAATACTGCCACGCGTTCCTTCCAACACGATCTTGGTCGAAGGCTTCTCCAACACTTAGCATTTTCTAGAAATTTTGTCAACCTTTCTTCGACTCAGACTTCCTCACAGCTGTGTCGAACCCTTCTTATGAAGTTTAAAATAACATTCTGACTTGAGATAATTCTGATTTGGCTGGCGTCGAAAATGAGAGCTAATAAATTGCCCCCAAGAAATGTCCTTTTGCCAGCCTTGGTAGGAAGATCATTTTTTCTAACCGTTTCGATGCGTATGAATTTGCATGACCTTGACTGAACAATCCACTACTTATTTAGTGGTTAACTGTTCACTTTCTTTTCTCCCACGCTTATGACATCATGCCATCATGATAAATCCTTGAACGTCTTTTCAGCCGTATTTATCAGTACTTTGTCTTGGAAACGTATGTTTTGCAGTCTGACCATAACTGCCAACACTCATCATTTCTCAAAAACAAACATGCGTCCCACTATCTGATTAACTTCAACGGTGGATTCAAGCTTTTTAGAATTCCTAAACGCCTATAAGTACCTTCCTTCACCCTTTTGTGAACTTTTCACACTTCTCAGAATCTCAAGCATCCTGTCTCTTTTCTTCAGTTTTCTTTACCAAACTCCGAAAAGAAAACATTTCCTTTTACTTCCTTCAACAATGACGTCTTCCCAATCCAACGTTCATGAAAAGAAAACCCAAAAGGGTAGAGTTACTCAGTTCAAGCAAGCCATTCCTCCCTTTGCAAACATTTCTAGCCCACAACTAGTGGAAAATCGCCACTGTGTCCAAGAACCCACCACCGAAGCAGCGCGAAGCATCTACCAGCCTCAGGTAATGATTCCTTTAGTTGTTTTAGATAAACCATACGCACTTTCTGGTCCTCTGGCTTAGGTTGGAACCTCTGACGAAAAGTTAAGTGAGTTTCTTCCTTCTTACCGGATGTCAAGGCCGTTAGGGCAAAAGAGCTTCCCTAGAACCACCAACACTGCTGTTGAAGAACCCTCATTGCCTAAGATCAATCTTAAGTATCTTATTATTGGTATTAGGCTAGTGAGAGCCATTAATCCCCTTAAGGATTTTGATCTTTGGATGGCGAAGATGGAAAAAGTTAAAGTTGACCACTGGAAATCCATAGGGATCTAAGACCTCTTGATGCTGTCGAAGACTAACATACCATACTGTTTGAACTTGCTAGCAGCGTCTTTATACTTTTGGAATAGTACCCACTACACCTTCCATCTGCCATGTGGGATGGTTACGCCGACACTTTTCGACATAGCTGCCATTACAGGGCTTCTCCCGGATGGCATCCCCTATCACCCAGACGTAGATGCTGAAGACACCATCAACATCTTGAGCTTCAAACTCACATACACCCTCTTTATCAAACACCACTTCAAACAAAACCAGGAAGATGTTTGTGATGAAGAGCGTATAGCGTTTCTCACCGTATGGCTGTCGAGATACGTGTTTTGCACCAAATCCTTGCAAGTAGCTAAGAAGTACTTGCCTCTTACTAACCAGCTTCATCATAATAAAGGGGTCTGCTTGAGTGAACTCATTTTGGTGAACCTCTATGAGTCCCTCAGTGAAGGAGCTTCTCGACTGAAGCATATGGAGGCCCACGATTTTGTACATTTGAGTAGTCCTCTTTGGCTGCTTCAGCTGTGGCTCAACGCAACTTTTGAAGCTAGCCTTCCCAGAAAAGGGCTAGTTGATGAGACCTCAGCTGAGATCATAGGGAGGAGCGTCGAAGTACCCCGTTTGGTCTAGTTGACTCCCAACGATGATGGCGAAACTCTTAGAGGAACCTTCACCAGCTATATCATGATGTTTGCCATGCGCCATGAGTTTACTCCAAGCATGGCACCCTTTGCTGAAAGAAAACATGGCCCTGTGTGGTTCAAGAGGCCATTTCCCAATCCTCATGGGAAGCTTGACAATGAATCTATTGCTATTTGGGAAACCTTTTTAATTCCCTGATTCATTGTCAATAGGTTAAACTTGGGAAGAGGTCTAACAACACTGATCGTATACCAACCAAACCTTGTCTCTCGACAGTTTGGGTTGGTCCAGAGTTTTCATAAGTGTTTATATGAAAAGAAGGGCCAGGTTATCCTTCACACTGCCAGCTTCGACGAAGAATTGGTTACCGCTGTTCTCGACGACTGGAATGAGAAGAAAGGAGTTCTCTCACCTGTGTTCTTTGAGCCTTCTTTCCTATGCACTTCCTCATTCCACCATTGGTGGTCGAAGCATTACACTGAACATTTTCTCAATGTCACCTTTTCTTCATTGCTTGACCAAGCTTTCCTTGATGTGCAGGACAAGACGAAGAAGAGTAAGCTCGCTCATATCCAAGAAATCCAAGCTTTCCAAAAATACTTTGAAACTGTCTATCGACCAGATGATCTTAGTCGAACCATTCATGAGGCTGCTGTCACTTTAAAGAGAAAATTTCTGCAAAAACTGGATCAGTTAAAACTCCCTCCCAACGTCCCTCGTGAGAAACGTTATAAGATACCTCTTAAACTTTTTCCTCCAAAGTTCCCTCGCCTGCCTACTGCTGATTTTGGAGTGGCGTTTGCCCCTCCATTTCCAAATTGGTTTATCTGTGGCGAGGATTGATCGCGACTTTCTATGTCTAACAAATCTAACTGCAAGTGCACAGTCTATCGCGTAGTAATAATAGATATCGATCCCACAGGGACTCGTAATCAATCTAGTGTTATCGGGTGTTACAGTGTTTAGCTAGGTCGGTTTGGTTTCAAGTTGAATAATGGAAGAATAAATGCGTAAACTAAAGGGAACTAAGGTTTTACTTAAGATATGAATTTATGAATCGATATGCAATAATTTTGTTCTTCGGGGATTTGACAACTTATTAGCGTATTAAATGTTTTCAAACTTAGTTTAAGAAGAAAATAGTGATTTAAAGACTTTTGTCTCACGATGGTTGTTGACGCTAGTCGCAACTCTAAGGCGGAACGTATGCTTTCGCTATCCCGTTCGGGGTTAAAGTTACCTTTTGAAAATCTCTAAGTTCTAATCCTTTTTAAAGCGCTTTCACTGTTTTTAAATCGAATGCCTAGTTTTTACTATCTGGCCTTACCTCAGCTGTCGCTTGTTGGTTTGTACCTTAATATGGTTTCCCACTGTCATGGCAAAACCACCGTAAATAGCTTCTCACTGTCGTGACAAAGATTTATTTAGAATTTTGATTAAAAACTAAAACCATAACTGAGTTTTTGAAAAGGGAAAAACTACGCCAATTATTATCAAATTCCGTCTGAATTATTATTACATATCGATTACAGTAGTTTAGCTAGACATGGAAATAGAAATGGCAATACAGAAATAAAAACAGTAATTAATAACATGCATCATAATGAAAACTGAAATTACGATTAAAATTTAAAACCTGTAAAATATTCCAATTGGCCTTTGGGCAGATCCTCCACAAATGTTGGCAGGATTCTGGTCTTGGTGCCAATTGATCGTACAAGGGAAATAGAAATTACAAAATATCAAAGAATGCAGAGAAAGGAAAGAGAAACAAATAAGAATAGAATAATGGAAAGGTTGCTCTGAAGACGAATTGGCAGCACTTCGTTGTCTTGAATTCGGCTCCCTTTTTCAGGTTCCCATCTCTTCTTTTATAGAGGGAGAGTATCTAACGGTTATTCCCTTAGGAAGTGGGTTTGAGGCAGAAAAAATAGGAGTTAGTGGCCACACTTTTGGTCTTTGAGGGGAGAAATTGCACGTGACTGCATTCTGCCACGTTCTGGCTGCATGACGGTCGTCATGACTGTGTGACGGTCGTCACACGCATGACGGTCGTAACAGCTGTGTGACGGTCGTCACATCAGTCAGGCTCGTTTCTGCTGGTTTTTACTTGGTTTTTCATGCATTTTCCACTTGTTTTTGCTCCTTTTCTTCATATTGCTTTGCTTGGACATGTTCTTCGAATACCTGCATAATACTTAGACAAATAGCATGGAAGCCCCGAATTCGGAGTGAAATCGGTCAGACATTAGTTAAAACATACGTCATTTTATAGATATATTTTCGCGTTATCAAACTCCCCTAAACTTGAATCTTTACTTGTCCTCAAGTAAAAGTTAGAAAAATGTGGCAAACACGCGACACGCTCCTCCCTTCCGAGAGGTTTTTCTCAAATTACAAGTTAGGAAGTCCAAGAAAAAAATCGAAACAACACACAAACGGTGGTGACACTGAGTTGTAAGTCTTCGAAGGCCTCCTTTTTTATGCAAGCCCAGTTCCAGTCACGCTACTGCAGCTTGGCGTCAAGTCCCTTGCAACAAGTTTTACCCGATTTGTTCTGGCGCAGTCACATTAAACCCGTTATCCGTACACTTTCATGGCAAGTCAACCTGTTAGTGGCTATGATCTCTTTTCTATTTCGATTCTTCTTTGCACATAAGCTTATGCTATTGATTTCCAAAGACTTTCTGTACCGTTGGGCTAAATGCTCGGGTGAGGAGCACCTAACTTAGAAGGGACGTGTCTCTATACTCGGGCTATATGGCTTTTCTTCTTCATGATTTTTTTTTCATTTTGAGTTAGAGATCACACGCACTTATTTGCATCGGTTTCATCGCTTAGAAGCATTTAGGATGGTGCTGACTGCTTGTATAAACTACTGGGGGCTACGTTTGAGTAGGAGCTTGAAACTTCGGTACGTGTAGGTAGTGAAACAGACTCGCATAAACTAGAGGTCTAAGGTGTCAGGACGGTAATGGAGTTGTAAAAATTTTCTTCTCGGGATTTCCATACTTGATTGAACTATGGCGTGTCCTCGTGATGCTTAAAGATTTCTTTGTATAGTCATATGAAACGCGGGGAGTTCATGTAACGGAGATAAATATATATATATATATATATATATATATATATATATATATATATATATATATATATATATATATATATATATATATATATATATATATATATATATATATATATATATATATATATATATATATATATATATATATATATATATATATATATATAAGAGCTTATTTGCCGAAATCGAAAGTTAAAATTTCTTTAAATTCGAAAAAACAAGTACATTGGAAATAACATGAGAAAGGGAAATGAAAAGGAAATAACGATCCGCTCCCACACTATCTCAATCAGTGTCCCCACTGATTTGAAGGAATGCGGAAGGGAGATACAAAGGAAATACAGAAAAAAACAACAAAAATGGCAAAAATGAGAGATACTACTGATCCCGTCCTCGTCCTCTATCTCTGCCTCGACCTCTGGCTGGGGGATCACGGGCGGCGAGGTTCAGAGCCCTGGTGTGGAAGATGTAATCCCGGAGACCGTCGACTCGCACAGTGAGGTGCGCCATCTCGTCAGCCATGCCGGAATGGATGTCGTGTATCATCTGCAGAGACTGCTGGATTTGGCCGGTCTGCTCTCTCTGCCAAGCTTCAAATTCCGCAGTCCTGCGGTTTTGCTGCTCCATCATGAGCATCATCTGGTTCTGTTGCCCGATGCAGCGGAGGAGGGCCGCGGATGTGTCATCAGTGGCAGGACGGGGGCGGCGGCATGTGGAAGGGCCAGCGGCAGCAACTGTGTGAGAAGGCTCAAGCTGGTTGGCTCTGTCGAGCTCTTCCTGAACTTCGTCCCTTGGCTCTGGGATGTTGTCCTGTGTTGGGGCAGCAGGGGCAGCGGTGTCGAAGAGCCAGTTGGCTCTGTCTTCAGGATGCATCTGGGTAGTGCGGGAAGGCAGGATGATGCTCTGGATAGTGCGGCCGCGCAGTACAGGATGATAGCGGCCATCACGGCGGGCCTTGATGAGGTGGGAGGCGCGGCAGTGGTCGGTGTCTAGGAATACGGGAGGCATCTGGCGGAGTGTCTGGAGGCGGTCGCCAAGACCGAGGCCTATGGCGATGGATGTAACGATGCCACCGAAGTAAAAAGGTTTGGCGCCGCGGTTGCAGTTGGCCTGAATGTGAGCCAAGAGAAACGGGGCGGCGTTAACCGACTCTGAAGCGAACACACAGCGGAGGAAAAACAGCTCCTTCGAGTTAACCTTATGGTTACTGTCACGAGCGAATACGGTGTTGCTCAACACGCGGTGGAAGTAGCGGATAGCTGGGTTATGGATATTGGTGGCGTTCAGCGTGTCCCAGCTATCTGGAGTGGTTCCTGTCAGGCTGTTCCAGAGAGGGAAGGCCTCTTGGTAGAACTGGTATGAGATGCGGCGGTGAGCATCGTCGCTGTGGGTGAACTGCAGGATGACGGCGATGCGGTCCTGGGGGACCTGATATTCAGTGCCGAACATCCGGAAGCAGGCGGCATCGTGGAGTTGGTTGGCATCGCCGAATGATGTTGTGTAGGTGAAAGAACTGAGAAACTCTAGTGTGAGTTGCTCGTAGGTGGGCTGGGGAGTGGTGCAGAGATGCCAGATGCCGGCTCTCTGCAACATCCAAGTGACGCCGTCGAGGATTCCGAGTTCCGTCAAAGAGTTCAAATGAGCATACCGGGTCGGTTGTAGCGACCGTTGATGGAATGCGAGAAAGTTTGTCTGCTGCCGTTCACCGGCCTCTCCTTCGCGGAAGGTGATGTTGCTGAATTCGGGGTTAGCACCGACCATTATTGTGAGAGGAGTGCAGAGGATTGAGATTATGGGATTTCAGAGAATGGTGATGCGGGGGAATGCAGTGGGTACTGTAGAATGGTGAATGGATGTTGAAAATGGTAGATGTTGGATGGGGGATTCAGAGCTCTTGATAGGGTTTTGAGAATTGGAGAGTGGGAAATTAGGGGAGAGGGAAAGGGGGGGCGTGTTGCACCCCAAAATTTGACCAACAATTATTTAGCCATCAAGTGTTTGAAGGTTGACACCTTCATCAGAAAGTTCAAGAGATCCTCAGAGGAACTGGTTGAAACCAAGGTTGTGTGCTTCATAGCTTGAGAGTTGTGGGAGCTCTTCAAATGATTCTGAGACTTTGAGAATGAACTTGAAGATTTGGGAAAGTTTATGAGATGTCTTGAGAGCCATCATGAAGCCCAGAGAGGTCATTGTGCAAGAATTCAGAAGATTCAACCATGAATGGTAGAATTAGGGTTTTGACTGGGTCAACCCTAGGTCAACTGAAGATTTGGAGAAGGTTGAGACCTAATCCAAGGGCCATGAGATCATGGAATGATGTATGGAGATGTTATAAGGATGATTCCTAGACCAACTCATCATGATTGAGGAGTTTGAGAAGTTTTAAGTAGGGTTTCTAAGGATGGACAGTGAAAAAACCCTAGTTTGATCCCCATCTTCCAGGCAGTTTTAGCTCAAGATGTGATTGATATCTCATCTTCCCCACAACATGAATGTTGTAGAGCTTGTTCTTAGCTTTAATTTGAGTGGTAGAAGTCCTTTATAGGATGTGCATAGCTCAAGTTATGGTTTTGACAAATTGCAGGTCATCTGAGGTGTGTGAATCTGGGTCCTTGAAAGTCACCCAAGTTGCAGACAACTTTTGCCCTAGTAGGATGATTCCTATGATCTCTTGGTCAACATTAATGTTGAAGAGAATCTTCTTATATTTCTATAGAGTACTAGAAGTCCTTGATAGGATTTGTAGAACTCAACTTATGGTTTAAACAAGACAGGGGTATTTTGGTCATTTGGTGATTATAGGTCATTTTAAGCAAAGGCCATATCTCCTATTTCCAAGCCTCAAATGAAAAAACTCAAAACATCAAAGTTGTTCAAAATGGCATTTTAAGCATAGAAAAGTGGTCATGAGTTGTTGGCAAAGCTTGTAGCAAGGATTTACAAGAATGGTTGAAAATGACCTAAAAATGGCTTATAACTTAAATGGATCCAAGTTGGAAATTGGTTTGGGAGATCTATGAATCCAAAATAGGTCATCCAATATGTCATTTTGAATCCAAACATCATTTTAAAAACAATGGTTTAAGTACATTTTTGATTTGAGGTCTTAAAATGGAGGTTGCTTTGTAATTTTGTTTCTTGCATCTTAAGGCAACTTGACAAAACTTCACCAAAGGCAAGGCTGAGCTTGTTTTTCACACATTCCACTCCCAATATCTCTTGTAAGGAGATTTTGACACAAAATTAAGAGGCTTAAGGCATGAGATGAGATATCCAACATGTCATTAAAAGAGAAATTCCATGACTTTCCATTACATTCTAGGGCTTTCTAGGAGGTTCTAGATTCTTCCATGGATGATTATATATCAAGTGGATCATGATGAAGAAAAGGTTGGTCAAGGTTGGAGAATTCAGTGGAGAGAGTGAGAGAAGAGTGAGGAATTCAAGGTTTCCTTCAAGAACAAGCCATACACGATTTGATCTCTACAAGCTTTCTTCCTCAAAGTTCTTGCAAACAGAACCATCTCCACCAGTAGAGGAGTGTTTGGAAGAGATAGCAAGCTCTGAAACCATCTCTACACACCTCCACCATTGCAACTTGACAGGTTGGTAAGTTGCTCCATATCTCCTTATTTATGTGCATACTGTCAGAATTCTAGGTGTAAAGTTAACATGCTAGGTTAGGAGATCATGTTTTGAGAATTAGAGAGCTTGGCATAAGGTTTCATGGCAGGTCACGATTTTTTCAAGATTCAAGAACAAGCTGTGTATTGAGTTTTAGTGATCATGTGATAGCATAGAATGATTAGGGCAACGCCATGAGCAAGATTACATCACTAGATTTGAGTTTAATCAAGATTGATATCAGTGAATTAGGTTGGAACCCTAGGTTTCGCGCACTCTGTTTGAGGGATACAAGATGCATCAGTGGAAACTATTGTTAGAACCATGTTCCTGGTGATTAGTAGATCATCTTTGCTTTTGGAATTTTTGAATTTCATCAAGTAACGAGGAAGAACGAGTGGATGGAAAACTCGTGCATGAAACTGAATCCTGAAAACCCTAGATGGCCCGTTTGGGACGATGACCCCTGACCATTGGATTAGTCCATCTATTTGACTCATTAATCTGATCCGACGGCTCCAGTTTAATTTTGAAAGCGGAGGGAATTTTAAAAAGTAAAACGCGTCGTTTTACTTAAGTGGAAGACTTGGGCCTCAGCCAATCCATGATATTCGCACCCCCGCGTGGAGCCCAATCCATGTTTCAACTAGAATTCCCTGCTAATTGCACCGAGCCTTTGATATTTTTCTTTTAATTTTCATATTGATTTTCTGATTCTTAATGGGCTTAGCGCGCTGCTATCTGCACCACCCCATCCATGGCCCATCTGTAGAATGAACTAGGGCGCTTTACTGTTCTCACCCCCTCCCCATTTTATTTTAATTTCTTATTTTTAATTCCTTTTATTTTCTTGCATTTTGTATAATTCATAGAAAATTGGAAAATTAATATTTTTTAATTCTTGTTTTTTCTATAGGTTTATAATTTTGTCTAGAAAATTAATAAAAATAAAAATTCCATTTTATTTTTAGTTTTATATTTTTAGAATATTATTCTTTTAAATAGCTTTTAAATAGGTTTAGTTTGATACTCAATTTTGTAGAATTTATTCTAGGACCTTCCCTTAATCTTTTGGAGCCATTCTTTTTGGTGTGATTAGATATTGAATCATAGTTTCCCATAGGATTTAATTCATGATTTTTAGATTAAATTTGATTAGTTTAATTAGGTTAGCATTAGGGTACCTGATTAGGGTTTAGGTTTAGCATAGGTGAGATAATTCATTTTCTTTCAAGAGTTTTAGCTTGATTTTTGGGTATGGGTATATAGGGATGTTATGGGTAGGTGTTATAGACCCTTGTAAATGATTGTTAGATTTTTCCCCCTCTCTTTAGTATTTTTAGGGTATTTTCTGAATAGGACTGATTGTATTGACTGTCTGTGTGATATTTGTCTATCTCTGGGGTTTATCTTTGGGGAATTGTTGTGGGGCTTAGTTTGTTTTTAAGACCTTGGTGAAGGAGCATGATAAAGGAGGAGATCGAAGATCAAGAGCCAGAGATCCAGAGGTTGGAGCTTGTTCTCTGTTTGGGGAGGTTTGAGATCCTGAAGTTTGAGGGAAATTCATGGTACTTTCCTGAGGAAGGCACTATGGATGTCTTTCATTCTTTCTTCTCACCTCTTTCTTAAGTATCCAATGATGTTGGAGCCTTCATGTGAGTTTAATTTCTCCTGAGGAGGAATGTAAACTGATCACAGTTGTTGAGCCACGTGGGATACGATTCCTAAGTGGAAGCCCCCTAGTACTTTCCTGAGGAAGGTCCTATGGGTCTGCTCACTTAGTTCCATTAGTTCATGTAGGATTTCTCAAGTATCCAGTGATGTTGGAGCCTTCATGTGAGTTTAATTTCTCCTGAGGAGGAATGTAAACTGATCACAGTTGTTGAGCCACATGGGATACAATTCCTAAGTGGAAGCCCCCTAGTACTTTCCTGAGGAAGGTCCTATGGGTCTGTTCACTTAGTTCCATTAGTTCATGTAGGATTTCTCAAGTATCCAGTGATGTTGGAGCCTTCATGTGAGTTTAATTTCTCTTGAGGAGGAATGTAACTGATCACAGTTGTTGAGCCACATAGGATATGACTCCTGAGTATAAGCCTCCTAGTGCTTTCCTGAGGAGGGCACTATGAGTCTGCCTACTTAGCTCCCTTTCTTTGGTAAGCTTGTTTTGAAGCTTGAAGACTGGGATTGATTTCTCTTGTGTAGGGTTTTGCTTTAGGGCTTTGCTTAGACTTGATTAGGGTTTTGTTTTAGGGTTAGGATTAGGGAGAGTTTAGATGTAGAATTTCTTTCTCAAGCATGTGGTTTGTTTGCCTGATGGCACTTCATTTCTTTTATCTGTATATTGCTTGATAGCATGTTGTTTATTTTTCAGTATGATTACTGTTATTTCATGACTGGCTTGAGGTTGAGATGAGCTTGTGGAGGCTGAAGCCCCACACACATTTCCTCCCTCACTTGCATTGCATGCATTTTACTGTTAAGCTGATGCTTTGTTTGTTTTGGTGTATCATTGATATGATCCCTTAGGACTCTCATTTCCTTTGATAAGGATTTGATGATAGACTTTTAGGTTGAAACCTATGCATGACAACATCTAGGAGTTCCCTATTCAAACCTCAACCATAGGATGAATCCATGGCATGATAACAGTAGGACTTGATAGTCTCCCTCCTAGTTGGGCCTGTTCTCTTCTCATCTCAAAACAGTTTAAGACACAGTAATCATGAATGATTTTTTTCGTACGTTACGAGCCTTAAGCTATCTGAGAAAGGATTGTGGGAGAGTTCCTTTCCCATGATCTGGATGTTAGTATGGTACCCTTTGGGTGACATGCGACACATTCACTCTCAGGTCATAGTCTCTAGTGCGGTTGAAATCGCAAACACAATAAAAAACACTTCTTTCGTAAAAACAGGAAATGAACCGTAGTTTCCCGAACTACGTTTGCTCTGATCTTCCATGCTGTGTGGAAGTACGTAGGCATAGGATGCGATATCCTAGGGAGCAACCTTTCCCCCGTAATCCTTCGTAGGCCGAACTACGTTGACTCTGATTTCTCATTCTCTGATGAGAATACGTAGGCATAAAGTGCGACGCTTTGCCGAGTCATTTTTCTTTTCTCTTTGAGCCAGCCTTGATAGGTAGATAGATAAAACAAACTCGTCCAAGTAAACAAACAAGCATGAATCTCGTCGAGTACGACGGACGTGAGGGGTGCTAATACCTTCCCCTTGCGTAACCGACTCCCGAACCCAGACAATGGTTGCGATGACCTTGTCTTACCCTTTTTCGTCAGGTTTTTCCGATTGTTTCCTTTCCCGCTCTGAGGGATAAATAACGAAAGGTGGCGACTCTTCTGTCATGCCGGCACCTTATTTTCGCGTAAGCGACAGCTGGCGACTCTGCTGGGGATCGAACCCAGAATCTCTGGTTCTCCGGTTCCCTATGAGAGTCAATCCTACCGCGTGTATGTTTGCTTGTTGGGTTGCATTTATTTATCGCATTTTTACTTCTCGCACTTTATTTCCCGCATTTTATTTCCAGTTTGATATGATTATCTGTGCTGCTGTGGGAGAGGGATGTTACTGTGAGTGAGAAGTCGGACCTGGGCTTGAGTATACACCTAGACATAGTTGCGGAGAGTAGTAGACGAACCTGTCTGCTGAGCTGGCACAGTTCCCTACGAAATCTGCGCTCAGACGAGATTCTTGCAGAGGTGCTCCTTTCCGGTCCTGAGGATCTGAGGGGAGTCCAGACGTGAGGATTGTTGACTCTGGGGACCGATCATTTGGAAGTCAGCTAAGTGAGGCCTCTTCATGACTTGATGATGCCACTCCTTCTGGGAATCGTATCGTCACTCATGAAAGTCTGTGACGCTGATGACTGCATAGGATGCCGTACCTTTGTCCGTGGATTAGGTCCATACCTGTGAGCGGGATTGAGTTTATTGCAGGAAACTTTGACCTTCAGACTACCTGGTTTTCTTGACAGTGGATCAGTTATGTTGGTACCAGGGTTCTCAGTTGCAGATTTGCCTGTTCTTGATAGAGCAGGTTTTTGATCAGAGGATCTTATTACCAGGTGTATGTATGTTCTTGATAGAGCAGGGTTGATCAGAGTATTGTCATCAGTGGTTTGTTCTTGATAGAGCAGATTTTGAGTGGGGTCTGAAGATCTCATCAGCAGATGTTGTTTGTTCTTAATAGAGCAGATTTTGAGTGGGGTCTGAAGATCTCATCAGCAGATGTTGTTTGTTCTTGATAGAGCAGATTTTGAGTGGGGTCTGAAGATCTCATCAGCAGATGTTGTTTGTTCTTGATAGGGCAGATCTTGAGTGGGGTCTGAAGATCTCATCAGCAGCTGTATGTTTGTTCTTGATAGGGCAGATTTTTGATTTGGGGTCTGAAGACTTCATCAGCAGATATTTCTTGATCATACACCCGGGGTCCTTATTATCAGACATTTGTTCTTGACAGAGCAGAGTTTTGATCTTATGTATATGGTCCTATCAGAAGGTCGTCCTTAGTAGATCAGATTAGTGGTCTTACACCGGGGTTTTCTTCTCATCAGTGATTATGGACACAGAATCTCCACAGCAGTTACCTGGATATATTATTGCATGCCTGCATTTTGCATTAGTTTGCATGTTCATTTGCATCCCATTAACGTGTGTCTGTGTCGCAGGTACCGTTTCCCCGATCCAGGATCTCTCGCCTCCTATCGTACTATTACAGCCTCTCTCAGAAAGACTATTGCGTACGAATTCTCGGCCCCTGATGTGTCGAAGTTGACTATCGCTGATGCTATGTATATACGAGATTGATGTTTCCATGATTGGGCTCGGATTTCTTCTTCTTATTATTATTGTCAGCACTGGCACTAAGGCGCTAGGATCGGGGGAAATCTCCCAAGCACACAGACACACGCATACATCTGCATGAAGCATTTGCATGGCGTACATTTTGTTGCTTTTCCTAACCTTTAATGTTGACAGGTTTTTCAGGTTCACAGGTTCCGAGCTGCTTCCGGTCTCCAGGATTGATCAAAGACTCATTCACCGTTACTCAACTCGAGCTAATCGGACTAGGATCATGGATCAGGTGCAGTCAGATGTTCAAGAGCTCCGTGAACGGATGGATCGTTTTATGGAACTGATGCAGGTAGTTGCTAATGGTCAGGACCAGCTTCGTACTTTGGTTCAACCTTTGATCTCCAGGGTTGATAGTAATGGCATACTTCATGGCAGGGCTGTGCCTACTCCTCCTCCAGTTGATGCTCCACAGAATGTTGTTCCTGTTGCCAGGGGCAACGACAGTGCTAATGGCAATATGATGACTAATATCGGACTCAATGCGGCAGGCGTCGGCAACGGTAGTCTGGGAGCCAATGTTAACATAGGGCCGGTCAACAGCAATGCTGGTGTCGAAAATCTGTTGGTGCCTCAACCATGGCTTGAGGATCATCAGGATGACGTGTTTTCTCAAAGAGGTGTGGAAGCAGAGTTGAATGCTGAAGCTCGGCTCAGGTTCAAAGCGCTGGAAGACAAAATGAGAGACATTGAGAATCAGAATACTTTGGGCGTTGATATGTCCAAGCTGGGGTTAATTGCTGATTTCAAGGTACCTCATAAGTTCAAGGTGCCTGTCTTTGAGAAATATAAGGGTACTACTTGCCCTCGTGTCCACCTTCGATCTTACCATAGAAAGATGTCCGACTACTCCGACGATGAGAAGTTGCTGATGCACTTCTTCCAAGATAGTCTTTCTGGTCCATCCCTCGAGTGGTATATGGGTTTGGAACCCACTACCGTGCGCACGTGGAAAGATCTTGCTGAAGCGTTTGTCCTCCACTATCAATACAACAGCGACTTGGCCCCCAACCGAGTTCAGCTTCAGAACCTCTCGCAGCGGAATAGTGAAAGCTTTAAAGAGTACGCCCAGCGGTGGCGTGAGTTGGCTGCTCGGGTTCAACCGCCGATGGTTGAGCGCGAGCTAGTGCAAATGTTCGTGGCTACCCTTCCTGGAATCTACTATGAAAAGCTGGTCAGTGGCATGTCGGGGACATTCTCAGCTCTCATCACTATGGGCGAGCATGTCGAGAACGGAATAAAAATCGGAAAAATCCAAGGCGAATCATCCTCAGCTGGAGGGGGTGGAAAGAAACCTTACGCTGGCAAGCGTCGAGAAGGGGACGCGAGTGTTGTCACCAACGCTCGGAGAAAGGGCAAGGGCCCTCAGCAGCAGATTGCTAGCATAAATATCCCAGCAGCTCCGCCGCAACAGCAGCAGCAGCAACCGCAGCAACAAAGTCAGCAGGGGTATAGGAAATATCAGAATCGGGCTCCTTTGGCAAATCGTCACTTCGAAGCTCCACCTATGTCGTATGCGCAGCTCTTGCAAACTTTGCTTCAGCTTCAGTTAGTTCAAAAGAGGACGTTGGCTCCCTTAACAGGGGCACCACCACCGGGGTATGACGCAAATGCCACTTGTAATTTCCATACTGGGGCACCAGGCCATACGATTGAGAACTGTAAAGCTTTTAAGCACAAGGTGCAGGACCTGGTAGACGCCAAGGTTATTAACTTTTCTGATAATGTGCCCAATGTCACCAAAAACCCTATGCCTCATCATAGGGGAGGCGGAGTGAACGCCATTATCACAGAGGAGAGTGCAGATCTGTTGACTGATGTCAAAGACTTGAAGACGCCGCTTAGTTTCGTCAAAGCTAAGTTGGTGAATAGGGGGTTATTTCCAAGATGCGGAGAATTATGCATGGCTTGTGCTACACGTCCTGATGGGTGTGAGCAGCTGGTAGAAGGTATCCAAAGTCTGATGTCTGAGGGTATTTTGCAGTTCAGCCGGAGAGTTGAAAGTGTATCAGGGGAGGTTGTGTTGAAACAGGCAGATGAAGTCGCCACCATCACCATTCCTCGTCGACCTATTACCATTTATGTGCCCCGACCACCTACAATTACTATTACCAGAGCTGGACCAATCCCATTCGAGAGCACTAACGTCGTTCCATGGCATTATGGCGCTGAAGTCTATTGCAATGGTCAGAAGTTAGAGCTGGAGCCGTATGGGTCGACTGCGCAGAATCTCGCCGGAGTCAGTGGTATTACTCGAAGCGGAAGAGTGTTCGCACCGACAGAGGTTGTGGCAGAGAAAGTGGTCAGAGCTGATGTTGTGGATAAGGGTAAAGGCAAAGCCGTCGAAGAGGTCCCTTGTGGGGCAGAGAAGGATTTGCTAGTTAAAGATGCCGAAGAGTTCATGCGATTAATCAAGAAGAGTGACTACAAGATTGTAGATCATCTTCATCAGACTCCGTCAAAAATTTCTATTCTCAACTTGTTGCTGTGTTCTGAAGCGCACCGCAACGCATTACTGAAGGTATTGAACGCTGCCTACGTGCCGCAGGAGATATCCGTGAATCAGCTAGAAGAGGTGGTAGCCCATGTTAATGCTGGCAATGGGCTAGGTTTCACAGATTTAGAGCTGACTCCTAAAGGGAGAGATCACAATAGCGCCTTGCACGTCTCGATAGAGTGCAGAGGCACTATCATGTCGCATGTCCTGGTGGACACGGGTTCGTCGCTTAATGTGCTTCCGAAAAAGGCACTAATGAAGTTGGACACTCGTGGATTGCTTTGCACGCCCAGTGATCTGGTGGTGAAAGCATTTGACGAAACTAAGCGCCACGTTTTCGGAGAGTTGACCCTGCCGATTCAAGTTGGTCCGGAGACATTTGATACGGTTTTTTATATCATGGATATCATGCCTGCCTACAGTTGCCTCTTAGGTCGGCCATGGATCCATGCTGCTGGTGCCGTGACGTCCACGCTGCATCAAAAGCTCAAATATGCTGTCGGGGGAAGCATAGTAACCGTCTGTGGCGAGGAGGACATTATGGTGAGCCACTTGTCATCCTTTAAGTATGTTGAAATGGATGGCGAAATCCATGAAACTCTCTGCCAAGCATTTGAAGCCGTCAAGGTGAAAGAAGTAGCTCCCGTTGTCGTAGAGAAGCAAGAGATGAATCTCTCCTCATTCAAAGAAGCTCGGGCCGTCGTCGAAGCCGGTTCCACCCCAGACTGGGGGCATGTTTTGGAGATACCGATCAAGCAGGATAAGTTTGGATTAGGGTATTCTCCTGAAGCTGAAGCTTCATCTTCTTCGTCTAGCAGTTCGTCTCGTGGGAAGGGGCCGATCCTATTTACCAAGGGCGGAGTGATTTTCGAAAGCATCAACGCAGCGTCTGAGGACAGCGGGGATAGCGATTATGATCTTGACGCCTGGATTCAGCCAAGCAAGCCGGGCGAGCGCCTCAACAATTGGACCATCAAGGAGATTATCCAGCTGACAAGTGAAGAGTAATGATTTGCTTTTTACAATCTTTGTACAACCCTATGTCCTGCCCGGGGCATAGTGGTTTTATTGTCAGGGCCTTGTTGGATTATGTACATGCATTTTGTTAATAAATCAAAGGCGTTTTCTTCGTACTCAAATATTGTGTTCTCTGTTATTCCTGTTTTATGTTTATTTTGAAAAACAGTAAAATGGCAACGAGGTTTGTGCTAACCTGCATATTCTTGCTTTAAACTTACCCCATGTTATTGCAGGATCCACATAACAGACGACATCGACTCTGGACCCTCTACGGCTCACTACGACTTCGATTGCCCGATCTATCAAGCCGAGGATGAGATTGAGGAAGACGAAGACCTTCCGGAAGAGTTGACCCGTTTGTTGAGACAAGAGGAAAAGGTTATTCTGCCTCATGAGGAAGATATTGAGATCGTAAACCTGGGTTCTGAAGAGCTCGTCAGAAATGTCAGAGTAGGGGCTGCGCTGCAGAATGATGTCAAGCATAGACTGGTCGAGATGCTTCGAGAGTATAGTGACGTCTTTGCTTGGTCATACGAAGATATGCCCGGACTTGACACAGACATCGTGGTTCATCGCTTGCCGTTGCGAGAAGATTGCCCTCCAGTCAAGCAGAAGCTTAGGGTGACGAGACTAGATATGGCTGTAAAAATCAAAGAAGAAGTCCAGAAGCAGTTGGACGCAGGATTTCTAGCCCTTACCACTTACCCTCCGTGGGTCGCCAACATAGTGCCTGTACCGAAGAAGGACGGTAAGGTACGCATGTGCGTCGATTATCAGGATTTGAATAGGGCGAGCCCTAAGGATGATTTCCCGTTGCCTCATATTGATGTGTTGGTCGACAACACAGCCCAGTTCTCCGTGTTTTCGTTCATGGATGGCTTCTCCGGTTACAATCAGATTAAGATGGCGCCGGAGGACATGGAGAAAACGACGTTTATCACCCCCTGGGGAACATTTTGCTATAAGGTAATGCCCTTCGGTCTGAAGAACGCAGGGGCCACTTACCAGCGAGCAATGGTAACTTTGTTTCATGATATGATTCATCATGAGATCGAGGTCTATGTTGATGACATGATTGCAAAGTCCCAAACAGAGGAAGAGCATCTGGTCAACTTATTGAAGCTTTTTGAGAGGCTTAGGAAGTTCAGGCTGAGGCTGAATCCTAACAAGTGCACTTTCGGAGTGCGGTCCGGAAAGTTATTGGGGTTTATCGTTAGTGAACGAGGTATTGAAGTTGATCCTGCGAAAATAAAAGCTATTCAAGAAATGCCAGCGCCAAAAATAGAAAAAGAAGTTCGTGGTTTCTTGGGCCGAATAAACTACATTGCAAGGTTTATCTCTCAGCTCACGGCCACTTGTGAACCGATGTTCAAGCTTTTAAAGAAAGATCAAGCGATTACTTGGAATGAGGATTGCCAGAATGCATTTGACAAAATAAAGCAGTATCTTCAAGAACCTCCAATATTGATACCCCCAGTGGCTGGACGGCCATTAATCATGTACCTGACGGTTCTGGAGAATAGTATGGGGTGCGTTCTCGGTCAGCACGACGAGACGGGCAGAAAAGAGCATGCCATTTATTATTTGAGTAAAAAGTTCACTGAGTGTGAATCTCGATACTCGATGCTGGAGAAGACGTGTTGTGCATTAGCTTGGGCCGCCAAACGTCTACGACAGTATATGCTCAATCACACCACTATGCTAATTTTGAAGATGGATCCGATCAAGTACGTCTTCGAGAAGCAGGCTCTTTCGGGAAGGATTGCCAGATGGCAAATGGTGTTAACAGAATATGATATTCAGTACGTCTCCCAGAAGGCCATTAAGGGAAGCGTATTGTCTGATTACCTTGTCGAGCATCCAATCGAGGATTACCAGCCGATGAAGTTTGAATTCCCTGATGAGGATATTATGTTTCTCAAAGCGAAGGATTGCGATGAGCCATTGCCCGGTGAGGGGCCAGATATGAAGTCTCAGTGGAAGTTGATATTCGATGGAGCGGTTAATTCCTATGGAAGTGGTATCGGGGCTATCATCACAACTCCTCACGGATCCCACATCCCGTTTACTACGAGACTGACGTTTCCAGTTACCAACAACGAGGCAGAGTATGAAGCATGTATTATGGGTCTAGAAGAGGCAATTGATTTGAGAATCAAGAATCTAGACATATATGGTGACTCAGCTCTTGTAATCAATCAAATTAAAGGGGAGTGGGAAACTCGTCAAGCGAATCTGGTGCCATACATGAATTATGCCAGGAGGCTGCTTCCGTTCTTCGACCGAGTTGAACTCCATCATGTACCCAGGGCTGAAAATCAGATGGCTGATGCCTTAGCCACGTTGGCTTCAATGTATAAAGTCAATCTTTGGAATGAAGCTCCAAGCATTGTCCTTTCGCGTCTTGATAGACCGGCATTTGTCTTTGCAATCGAGGATGCCGCCGACGGCAAGCCATGGTTCCACGACATTCAGACCTTCCTCATGACTAAGGAGTATCCTGTGGGTGCGTCAACCCAGGATAAGAAGACTCTGAGGAGGCTGTCTGGAAACTTTTACCTCAATCCTGATGGAGTGCTGTATAAGAGAAACCACGATCTCGTGCTACTCAGATGTGTAGATGAGAAAGAGGCAAGTATGCTCATGGAAGAAGTCCATGAGGGCACATTTGGTACGCACGCCGGCGGGCATGCCATGACGAGAAAGATCCTGAGAGCAGGATATTACTGGCAGACTATGGAGTCGGATTGCTTCAGATTCGCGAAGAAATGTCATAAATGCCAGATTTATGCTGATAAAGTTCATGTGCCGCCGTGCCCATTGAATGTCATGTCCTCCCCTTGGCCGTTCTCCATGTGGGGTATCGACATGATAGGCAAGATCGAGCCCACTGCATCCAATGGTCATCGTTTCATTCTGGTAGCTATCGACTACTTCACCAAATGGGTGGAGGCAGCCTCGTACGCTAATGTGACCAAGCAGGTGGTAGCTAAATTCATAAAAAGGGACATCATCTGTCGTTATGGAGTTCCCGAGCGGATCATTACTGATAATGGTTCGAATTTGAATAACAAGATGATGAAGGAGCTGTGCCAGAGCTTCAAGATTGAACACCACAACTCATCTCCTTACCGGCCGAAGATGAATGGCGCCGTCGAAGCCACCAACAAGAACATAAAGAAGATTGTTCAGAAGATGGTTGTGACGTACAAAGATTAGAACGAGATGCTGCCGTTTGCATTGCACGGTTATCGTACGACGGTGCGTACGTCGACCGGGGCAACTCCTTTCTCCTTAGTGTACGGTATGGAAGCTGTCCTACCGTTAGAAGTGGAGATTCCTTTTTTGCGAGTTTTGGTTGATGTGAAACTCGACGAGGCAGAATGGATTACGAATCGTTTGAACCAACTCAGTCTGATGGACGAGAAGAGGTTAGCATCGATTGCGTTTGGCCGCCTGTACCAAAGCCGAATGAAGAAAGCTTATGATAAGAAGGTGCGTCCTAGAAGCTTTCAGACGGGTGATCTCGTCCTGAAGAAGATTCTTCCGCCACACTCCGATCACCGGGGCAAGTGGACTCCGAATTACGAAGGGCCGTATGTTGTCAAAAAGGTCTTCTCGGGAGGAGCTTTGTTGTTATCCACGATGGATGGTGAAGATTTTGCATCCCCGGTGAACGCGGACGCAGTTAAAAAATACTTTGCTTGAAAGAGACCCGCTGGACAAAAAAGAAAGAGTCCAAGCAAAAAGGGGCATCCCGGCGAACCAAAAACAAAATAAAAGGTTCGGGCAAAAATTAGGGATATATTGAAAAAATGTACACCCGCGAAGTCGAAAACCTACACTGGGCGGCTTCGGCAAAAAAGGGTATCCCGGTGAACTGAAAACCCGTAAAGGGCGGTTCACGCAAAAGTTAGGGATTTGAATAAGCAAATGACTGCGTTCCGCGTGTGGACTTTCATTGTTTAGTGGTTTGGAGAACCTGAGGGCCGTTTATCTGAATCAATCTCTTCCGAAGCTGAAGCGTCGGAGAAGTATCGAAGTCGAGTGGGTCTTAGAGGGATCAACTCATGGTGTTCGTCTACGCCTCGTTGCTGACATTTGTATATACTGATGTGTATTTATGTTTCATTTTTGCGCGGCTTCCTCATTCCAGGAGTTTGCATCCGTTGTAAAACATTCTTACCCATTCAAGGGTTCACCATCAATAAAATGCATATTATTCAGCAATTCTGCTTGCCTGTTTAGCATTTATCTGTTTTGTTTGCGAATGAAAACGCCGATGTTTTTGATAAAATGCGCATACATAAACTTACGGGCCTAGGCCCATTGATTGTTGAAACAATTAATTACCTGAATATTGTCACGAGATAATAACCTTGATAGGCCCCTTTTGAGGAGGGTATCTTGTCTGTTTGTTTGTGTTGTGGCAGGTGTAGCGTCGTCCAGAAGATGTGCCGTGCGCATCCCCGAAGGAGGGCGAGTCCTCCTCCAGCAGAGTTCAGTAGTCTCTCCTCCGCAGAATCTGAACGCAAGAAAGTGAGCATTGATATGTCTCCCCAGGCAGAGATGATTCTCTTCCCCAAGCAGACGCATCCTGAAGGAACGTCACCTCATCAGCTGAGTCGCGCGCCTAGGCTCGTATTCATGCCCCCGCACCGGGTCACAAGTGCAGATTGCATAGAAATGTCTGGGTGCCGAAGCTCGTGTTTTCCCCAGTAAAGTCGCCGAAGCTCATGTCCCCCAGCACCGGGTCACAAGTGCAGGTCTCATAGAAATGTTCGGGTGCCGAAGCTCGTGTTTTCCCCAGTAAAGTCGCCGCAGCAGGTGCCCCCCAACACCGGGTCACAAGTGCAGGTTTCGTAGGGAATTATTCGTACGCCGAAGTATGCAGCAACTGATGGTGCCAGACTGAAGTCTCCAGCGGAATTGAGATTCCCCACCAGAGCCGTATTCTCTCCCGAAGTCGAATGATTCCCTCTTCCCCAGTAGAGTGTTGGAACAACTGATGTTGTATTCCCCTGCAGAGTTGTACTCTCCCCCGAAGTCAGATGATTCTTTCTTCCCCAGCGAAATTGAAACCCCTCATCAGAGTTGTACTCTCTAGTGACGTAGAATGATTTCTCTCTCCCCGGCTGAGTCTACAAACCCCCAAGAGAGCCGAATCCTTGGAAGAAGTTGGGACCATGAGTGGATTTTCCCTAGCAGAGCATTGGACAGCTGATGCTGTATTTTCCCCAGAGTTGTACTCTTCCCAGCGAAGCAGAATGGCTTCTCCTTCCTCAGCCGAGTTTGCAGATGTCCAAGAGAGTCGAGTCCTTGGAAGTTGATCAGACCATGTTTAGTTGTTTCCCCAGTGGAGTGTTGAGCAACTGAAGTTGTTTCCCCACAGAGTTATCATCCCCAAAAGAGTAGCCGAGACGGCCACGCAGTTTATTCTCGCGATTGACATCACTTTCTCTCAGCAGGACCAGGTTCTCGTAGGGCTTCGTTCCCCTGCAGCAGTCAACTGAAGTTGTTTTCCCTGCAGCAGTCAACCGAAGATCAATTCCCCAGGCAGAGTCCGATGGATGTTGGTGTGTCCACGTTCTCCTCGGCGGGAGGATTCCTTTATCTGAGTAGTTCTTTCTCCTTGACAGGAGGAGTTCCCCCCAGCATTTATTTTGCTGACGGGATCACATCATTGTGCATGATTGCATAGCATTTAGCATAAACGCATAGCATTTCCACCGTGTGGAGCATGGTGCCGAAGCATATGCATCATAAACATGATCTAGGTTATTATCATTCTTGTTTTACAGGTGTGCCACCGAAGGATCAGTTGTTCAGGATGATTCCTGACATTCTCCCCCCCAACAAAGTCGCGTACTCAAGATGATTCTCGAGACCCCGGCGAAGTCTTCAGTTCAAGATGATTCTCGAATCCCTCAGCAGGGCCGTTTGCTCAAGATGATTTTTGAGATCCCCGGCAAGAGTTGTCCAGGAAGACTCCTGGAATCCCCAGCAGAATAAAGTCTCCAGAATGGTTATCGGTTCAGGATGATTCTTGAAGGTACCCGACGGAGTTGTTTGTTCAAGATGATTCTTGAAGTCCTTAGCAGCGTGATGTGTTTGCTCCAACAGTGATATCTAATCTGAAGATTGACTTCGTAAACGCCTGAAGGCGATATCAGAATGTTCCTGTGGATTCAGATTTCTGTGTTGATGAATCAACGTTTGTCTGAAGACAAGGTCCAAAAGTTTGTAGATCCAGCTCCTGTATGCAAAGTGATCCGTGTTGGCCTGAAGACCAAGTCAGTTGTCCTGAGGTGATGATTGATTGCGATCAAGTGAATAGTGTTTCTTCTGACTGAAGTCGAAGATGTTTCTCCAGCTGAAGCGGAGTTTGCCTAAAGGCAAAGTGTTTGAATCCCCGTAGAGTCATGAATGGCTCAGGATACCACTTCTCTGACTGAAGTCACAGATTTCCCAAGCTGAAGCGAAGGTGCCTGAAGGCAAGGTTATCCCCAAGGTCATGAATGACCTAGGATTCATTTTTCGGACTGAAGGCCGAAGTATATCCCTGACTGAAGTCACGGATACTCTATAGCAGAGGCGGAGTTTCCTGAAGGCAGATCCATGTATCCTTGAAGGCCAAGGACCATTTCTTTAGACTGAAGTCGAAGATACCTCCTGCAGAGTTGCCGACGGGCAAAGTTTATATCCTTGAAGGCCAAGGATGATTATCTTCAGAAATGCTGGAAGATCTGTTCTAGCTGAAGCTGGAATCGCCGACGGGCAAGGTTTATATCCTTGGAGGCCAAGGATCCCATCTTCAGGAGTACTTGAAGATCTTTTCTAGCTGAAGCTGGAAGTGGCCAGGGGCCAGGGTTTCATATAGCTTTGATGTTGAAGTTCTACGGTCAGCTTAGTATGCAGTAGTATTGGGATGTTCGTTATGGTTCTGAGGGAGAATCCCAAATCAGAGTGTGCTTGGTTCAGTCTCTCATTCCCAGCGGAGTAGTTTCAAATACGTAAGTGTACCTTTTGTTCCATTTACCAGGGGTGAACCCCAGGTCAGGGTTGTTCAGTGTTGTATTTTCTCCAGCGGCGAGGCGGGGAATTTTGATTATCCGACGGCGAGGTCAGATTATGTTTGTGTTCGACAGCGAGGTTGGATGTTTGTTTTGACGGCGAGGTCAGATCATGTTTGGGTTCGACGGCGAGGTTGGATGTTTGTGTTGACGGCGATGTCAGAGGTAGTTCTCCAGCGGCGATGCGGGGTATTTTGATCATCCGACGACGATGTCAGATCAGTATTTCTCCAGCTAGTTGTTGGGCAGCTAGCGTTGCAGTGTTCGAAGATTTGTTCCCCGCAAAGTATCGTGTGCTTGTGCAGTTGGCAAATTTTCGGGTTTACCGGTATTCAACCGTCTCGCACCTTGATTGGTTGAGAGCCGTTCGCTCCTCACCCAGTCAGGTTCAAGCCGTTTGAATAGGGGCAGCTGTTGCACCCCAAAATTTGACCAACAATTATTTAGCCATCAAGTGTTTGAAGGTTGACACCTTCGTCAGAAAGTTCAAGAGATCCTCAGAGGAACTGGTTGAAACCAAGGTTGTGTGCTTCATAGCTTGAGAGTTGTGGGAGCTCTTCAAATGATTCTGAGACTTTGAGAATGAACTTGAAGATTTGGGAAAGTTTATGAGATGTCTTGAGAGCCATCATGAAGCCCAGAGAGGTCATTGTGCAAGAATTCAGAAGATTCAACCATGAATGGTAGAATTAGGGTTTTGACTGGGTCAACCCTAGGTCAACTGAAGATTTGGAGAAGGTTGAGACCTAATACAAGGGCCATGATATCATGGAATGATGTATGGAGATGTTATAAGGATGATTCCTAGACCAACTCATCATGATTGAGGAGTTTGAGAAGTTTTAAGTAGGGTTTCTAAGGATGGACAGTGAAAAAACCCTAGTTTGATCCCCATCTTCCAGGCAGTTTTAGCTCAAGATGTGATTGATATCTCATCTTCCCCACAACATGAATGTTGTAGAGCTTGTTCTTAGCTTTAATTTGAGTGGTAGAAGTCCTTGATAGGATGTGCAGAGCTCAAGTTATGGTTTTGACAAATTGCAGGTCATCTGAGGTGTGTGAATCTGGGTCCTTGAAAGTCACCCAACTTGCAGACAACTTTTGCCCTAGTAGGATGATTCCTATGATATCTTGGTCAACATGAATGTTGAAGAGCATCTTCTTATCTTTCTATAGAGTACTAGAAGTCCTTGATAGGATTTGTAGAACTCAACTTATGGTTTAAACAAGACAGGGGTATTTTGGTCATTTGGTGATTATAGGTCATTTTAAGCAAAGGCCATATCTCCTATTTCCAGCCTCAAATGAAAAAACTCAAAACATCAAAGTTGTTCAAAATGGCATTTTAAGCCTAGAAAAGTGGTCATGAGTTGTTGGAAAAGCTTGTAGCAAGGATTTACAAGAATGGTTGAAAATGACCTAAAAATGGCTAATAACTTAAACGGATCCAAGTTGGAAATTGGTTTGGGAGATCTATGAATCCAAAATAGGTCATCCAATATGTCATTTTGAATTCAAACATCATTTTAAAAACAATGGTTTAAGTACATTTTTGATTTGAGGTCTTAAAATGGAGGTTGCTTTGTAATTTTGTTTCTTGCATCTTAAGGCAACTTGACAAAACTTCACCAAAGACAAGGCTGAGCTTGTTTTTCACACATTCCACTCCCAATATCTCTTGTAAGGAGATTTTGACACAAAATTAAGAGGCTTAAGGCATGAGATGAGATATCCAACATGTCATTAAAAGAGAAATTCCATGACTTTCCATTACATTCTAGGGCTTTCTAGGAGGTTCTAGATTCTTCCATGGATGGTTATATATCAAGTGGATCATGATGAAGAAAAGGTTGGTCATGGTTGGAGAATTCAGTGGAGAGAGTGAGAGAAGAGTGAGGAATTCAAGGTTTCCTTCAAGAACAAGCCATACACGATTTGATCTCTACAAGCTTTCTTCCTCAAAGTTCTTGCAAACAGAACCATCTCCACCAGTAGAGGAGTGTTTGGAAGAGATAGCAAGCTCTGAAACCATCTTTACACACCTCCACCATTGCAACTTGACAGGTTGGTAAGTTGCTCCATATCTCCTTATTTATGTGCATACTGTCAGAATTCTAGGTGTAAAGTTAACATGCTAGGTTAGGAGATCATGTTTTGAGAATTAGAGAGCTTGGCATAAGGTTTCATGGCAGGTCACGATTTTTTCAAGATTCAAGAACAAGCTGTGTATTGAGTTTTAGTGATCATGTGATAGCATAGAATGATTAGGGCAACGCCATGAGCAAGATTACATCACTAGATTTGAGTTTAATCAAGATTGATATCAGTGAATTAGGTTGGAACCCTAGGTTTCGCGCACTCTGTTTGAGGGATACAAGATGCATCAGTGGAAACTATTGTTAGAACCATGTTCCTGGTGATTAGTAGATCATCTTTGCTTTTGGAATTTTTGAATTTCATCAAGTAACGAGGAAGAACGAGTGGATGGAAAACTCGTGCATGAAACTGAATCCTGAAAACCCTAGATGGCCCGTTTGGGACGATGACCCCTGACCATTGGATTAGTCCATCTATTTGACTCATTAATCTGATCCGACGGCTCCAGTTTAATTTTGAAAGCGGAGGGAATTTTAAAAAGTAAAACGCGTCATTTTACTTAAGTGGAAGACTTGGGCCTCAGCCAATCCATGATATTCGCACCCGCGCGTGGAGCCTAATCCATGTTTCAACTAGAATTTCCTGCTAATTGCACCGAGCCTTTGATATTTTTCTTTTAATTTTCATATTGATTTTCTGATTCTTAATGGGCTTAGCGCGCTGCTATCTGCACCACCCCATCCATGGCCCATCTGTAGAATGAACTAGGGCGCTTTACTGTTCTCACCCCCTCCCCATTTGATTTTAATTTCTTATTTTTAATTCCTTTTATTTTCTTGCATTTTGTATAATTCATAGAAAATTGGAAAATTAATATTTTTTAATTCTTGTTTTTTCTATAGGTTTATAATATTGTCTAGAAAATTAATAAAAATAAAAATTCCATTTTATTTTTAGTTTTATATTTTTAGAATATTATTCTTTTAAATAGCTGTTAAATAGGTTTAGTTTGATACTCAATTTTGTAGAATTTATTCTAGGACCTTCCCTTAATCTTTTGGAGCCATTCTTTTTGGTGTGATTAGATATTGAATCATAGTTTCACATAGGATTTAATTAA
Source organism: Lathyrus sativus (assembly GCA_963859935.3). Lineage (NCBI taxonomy): Eukaryota > Viridiplantae > Streptophyta > Magnoliopsida > Fabales > Fabaceae > Lathyrus > Lathyrus sativus. The sequence goes on from OZ012740.1 coordinate 287,909,860, forward strand.
TGATTTTTAGATTAAATTTGATTAGTTTAATTAGGTTAGCATTAGGGTACCTGATTAGGGTTTAGGTTTAGCATAGGTGAGATAATTCATTTTCTTTCAAGAGTTTTAGCTTGATTTTTGGGTATGGGCATATAGGGATGTTATGGGTAGGTGTTATAGACCCTTGTAAATGATTGTTATATTTTTCCCCCTCTCTTTAGTATTTTTAGGGTATTTTCTGAATAGGACTGATTGTATTGACTGTCTGTGTGATATTTGTCTATCTCTGGGGTTTATCTTTGGGGAATTGTTGTGGGGCTTAGTTTGTTTTGAATACCTTGGTGAAGGAGCATGATGAAGGAGGAGATAGAAGATCAAGAGCCAGAGATCCAGAGGTTGGAGCTTGTTCTCTGTTTGGGGGGGTTTGAGATCCTGAAGTTTGAGGGAAATTCATGGTACTTTCCTGAGGAAGGCACTATGGATGTCTTTCATTCTTTCTTCTCACCTCTTTCTTAAGTATCCAATGATGTTGGAGCCTTCATGTGAGTTTAATTTCTCCTAAGGAGGAATGTAAACTGATCACAGTTGTTGAGCCACATGGGATACGATTCCTAAGTGGAAGCCCCCTAGTACTTTCCTGAGGAAGGTCCTATGGGTCTGTTCACTTAGTTCCATTAGTTCATGTAGGATTTCTCAAGTATCCAGTGATGTTGGAGCCTTCATGTGAGTTTAATTTCTCCAGAGGAGGAATGTAAACTGATCACAGTTGTTGAGCCACATGGGATACGATTCCTAAGTGGAAGCCCCCTAGTACTTTCCTGAGGAAGGTCCTATGGGTCTGTTCACTTAGTTCCATTAGTTCATGTAGGATTTCTCAAGTATCCAGTGATGTTGGAGCCTTCATGTGAGTTTAATTTCTCCTGAGGAGGAATGTAAACTGATCACAGTTGTTGAGCCACATAGGATATGACTCCTGAGTATAAGCCTCCTAGTGCTTTCCTGAGGAGGGCACTATGAGTCTGCCTACTTAGCTCCCTTTCTTTGGTAAGCTTGTTTTGAAGCTTGAAGACTGGGATTGATTTCTCTTGTGTAGGGTTTTGCTTTAGGGCTTTGCTTAGACTTGATTAGGGTTTTGTTTTAGGGTTAGGATTAGGGAGAGTTTAGATGTAGAATTTCTTTCTCAAGCATGTGGTTTGTTTGCCTGATGGCACTTCATTTCTTTTATCTGTATATTGCTTGATAGCATGTTGTTTATTTTTCAGTATGATTACTGTTATTTCATGACTGGCTTGAGGTTGAGATGAGCTTGTGGAGGCTGAAGCCCCACACACATTTCCTCCCTCACTTGCATTGCATGCATTTTTCTGTTAAGCTGATGCTTTGTCTGTTTTGGTGTATCATTGACATGATCCCTTAGGACTCTCATTTCCTTTGATAAGGATTTGATGATAGACTTTTAGGTTGAAACCTATGCATGACAACATCTAGGAGTTCCCTGTTCAAACCTCAACCGTAGGATGAATCCATGGCATGATAACAGTAGGACTTGATAGTCTCCCTCCTAGTTGGGCCTATTCTCTTCTCATCTCAAAACAGTTTAAGACACAGTAATCATGAATGATTTCTTTCGTACGTTACGAGCCTTAAGCTATCTGAGAAAGGATTGTGGGAGAGTTCCTTTCCCATGATCTGGATGTTAGTATGGTACCCTTTGGGTGACATGCGACGCATTCACTCTTAGGTCATAGTCTCTAGTGCGGTTGAAATCGCAAACACAATAAAAAACACTTCTTTCGTAAAAACAGGAAATGAACCGTAGTTTCCCGAACTACGTTTGCTCTGATCTTCCATGCTGTGTGGAAGTACGTAGGCATAGGATGCGATATCCTAGCGAGCAACCTTTCCCCCGTAATCCTTCGTAGGCCGAACTACGTTGACTCTGATTTCTCATTCTCTGATGAGAATACGTAGGCATAAAGTGCGACGCTTTGCCGAGTCATTTTTCTTTTCTCTTTGAGCCAGCCTTGATAGGTAGATAGATAAAACAAACCCGGCCAAGTAAACAAACAAGCGTGGATCCCATCGAGTACGACGGACGTGAGGGGTGCTAATACCTTCCCCTTGCGTAACCGACTCCCGAACCCAGACAATGGTTGCGATGACCTTGTCTTACCCTTTTTCGCCAGGTTTTTCCGATTGTTTCCTTTCCCGCTCTGAGGGATAAATAACGAAAGGTGGCGACTCTTCTGTCATGCCGGCACCTTATTTTCGCGCAAGCGACAGGGCGCAACTCTGTTTAAAACATAATTGGGGTTTTTTCTGCATGACGACCGTCAGGGGTCTGTGACGGTCGTAACACGCGTGACGACCGTGGTGGAAGTGTGACGACCGTCACATTAGTAAAGTCTACAGAATTGCAGAATTTTGCTTGTTGGGCGATTTAACAGTGGAAATTATGGAAATATGAGTTATAATGGAATAATGACAATCTAAAAATGAACAGGAAACATAAGTAATGGTAGTACTGAAATGAAAATAACATTAAATCGAAAATTGAGCGTACGGTAGTACAATATCCAAGAAGAGTAAATAGGTTGTAAAATGAACTAATTGCGAATAATGTAAAATGCAGTAAACATAAATTAAAGCAAAAACTAGAAGATCACTCCGTTGGTTTCTTCAAATTGTTGACCTGTTGAACAACGGTATTAAATTGGTCGCTAACCAAGTCCATGAAGGTAACGAAATCCATTTGAAGCTGCGTTAATTCATCTTTGACAGTGGTTACTTCCAACTTGAGGTTGTCTACAGTTTTTAGAACAGCGTCTAGCTTATCTGTGTTTTGTTCAGGCGTGGGGTCAGGAAAATTATGGTAGTTAGGAGGGGTCTCAGGATCGATCTCTACTTCGGACTCATAGTCTTGGTAGTATAAATAGTCTTGCGCTTCGGAGACTTGATCACTGTCATACATATAAGCCTGGGGTGTGGAGTGAGGTGATGGAGGTCCCATAGGCTCATCCAATTCATAGAGCCAATTATCTTTGTTATGGATACTGGTTAGCTCATGGTTGGGCAATGTGAAAAGGTGGACAGGTTGATCAGCTATTAGGTATTCATAGGCTCCTGATCCTAAGGTACCTAGAATGCGTCTGTTGAAGCAAAACTGGATGTCCATTGCTCTGAGGTTGCCGAAACGAACGACTTTGTTCAGGTAATACCTCAGACCAATCTCGTGGGCGATCATGGTGACTAGGCCTCCTATTAAAATGAGTGAGTGCGGATCCTGATTGATGCGTGTAAATGCCTTCATCATAAAAGGGACAGCATTTACAGGGCGGCCTTGGGAAGCACAGAAAAGGATGAACAACTCGTCCTTTGAGATTGTTGTGATGTTTTCTTCTTTACCAAAGAGGGTATGGGCTAACATCCTATGGAAATAGCGGAAGGCTGGATTGTGTATCTCATGGTTATGCATGTCGTTCGGTTCTGGGTGATAGTTTCCGGTGATGGAACCCCAGAATTGGTCTAATTCGAGATCAAAATCCTCTTCAATGGCAGTAAACACGAATGGATTGCTAGGGAAGCCTAGGATGGTAGCTAACGTGGTACGGTTGTGTGTTTGGTCTATTCCAAACATTCTAAAGGTTATTAACTCTTTAGTGGATCCAAAGCCATATTCAGGTAGGTAACTTAGGGAGCTAAGAAATTCTAGTGTCAGTTCACGGAATGTAGCGAATCGGGTCTTGAGAGCGGTTTGCTCCCAGCCTAATTGGTTAAAAAGGTACTGAATGCTATCTTGAATTCCTAGCTTGTCCATGGTTGGTGTATCGTAGTACAGAGTCGAAGCAAAGTTTCTTTGAGTCAGTGCCCCGAATCTGGCCTGCTGAGCTCGTCCTCTAAACACAACAGTCGTAACGTCAATGTCGGCCATACTCGTTAGTCGGATAGAATGGAAGAAAAGTAGAATGACTTTTAAAATCCTGGAAAAAGTCACATTCACTCAGATCGTAATTTTAAGAAAAATAACAAAAGTGATAAAAGAGAAAAATATAAAATAAATATAGATAATGGAAAATAAAATAGTAGAAATTTATAGAAATTATAAGTTTAATAAAGAGAATAGTTTTAATAAATTTAGAAGGGAAATCAGGAAAACTTTGGGTTGCCTCCCAATCAGCGCTGTCTTTAATGTAAGAAGCCTGATGATAGCTTGGAGATAAGCTAGTCGGGGATCTCGAGCAATTTCATATTGCTCACGTGGTCGCTGTTTTCACTTTGATTATAATGTTTCAAACGCTGTCCGTTTACTATAAACGGTGCGTTGATTCGATTTGTGACTTTAACAGCTCCACTCTTTAGGACTTTGGTGACCTCAAAAGGTCCAGACCACCTGGATTTTAGTTTTCCAGGGAATAGTTTCAATCTGGAGTTAAACAGGAGCACGATGTCTCCCACTCTGAACTGCTTTCGGATTGAACGTTTGTCATGCCATTTCTTGGTCCTTTCTTTGTAGATGCGTGCATTCTCGTACGCGTCTAATCTTAGCTCTTCAAACTCATGAAGGTTCAAGATACGCTTTTCGCCTGCCGCAGTATAGTTGAAGTTTAGTGTTTTAATAGCCCAGAAGGCTTTATGCTCTAATTCTACCGGCAGGTGGCATGATTTTCCGTAAACTAGTTTGAATGGTGTGGTGCCTATCGGTGTCTTAAAGGCGGTCCTATATGCCCATAAAGCTTCGTTCAGCTTTGATGACCAGTCTTTCCTGGAGGTTGCGACAGTCTTTTCTAAAATTTGTTTTATCTCCCTGTTTGAAACCTCCACTTGTCCACTAGTTTGTGGATGATACGGTGTGGCTACACAGTGTTTTACTCCGTATTTGGAAAGGAGTTTATCGAAGATTCGTGATATGAAATGCGAACCACCGTCACTAATGACGAGCCTAGGCACACCGAATCTTGGAAAGATTACGTTTTTAAAGAGTTTAACGACTACTCGCGTGTCATTAGTTGGAGCGGCAACGACCTCTATCCATTTCGATACATAATCGACAACGACGAGTATGTATTTATTTCCAAAAGAAGGTGGGAATGGTCCCATGAAGTCGATTCCCCATACGTCAAAGATTTCTACTTCCAAGATTCCTCTCTGAGGCATTTCATCGCGTCGTGAGATGTTGCCGGTGCGTTGGCACCGGTCTCATTTTAGTACCGCGGTATGGACGTCCTTCCAAAGACTGGGCCAGAATAGGCCGGACTGTAGGATTTTAGCGCACGTCTTTGAGGTGCTGGCATGACCACCGTATGGTGCTGAATGGCATTGAGTGATGATGTCTTCTATTTCTTCCTCTGGGACGCAACGACGGTATAAGTTGTCGGCGCCTCGTCTGAAAAGTAGAGGTTCGTCCCAGTAGTAGTGCTTTAAGTCATGGAAGAATTTCTTCTTTTGTTGATAAGTCAGGTCCAGTGGAAGCACGCCTGCGGCCAGGTAATTAACGATGTCGGCAAACCACGGCAAAGTGGCTTGGGCATAGACAACTTCCACAGCTTTTTCCAGTTCCGGTTCTTCCGAAGTAGAGTTAGATATATCGCTTTCCAATTTGGCTATCAGACGTTCGTAAGGAAAGTCGTCATTGATAGGCACTGGTTCTTGTTTTATGCCCTCTATACGGGATAAGTGGTCCGCAACTACATTCTCGGTCCCCTTCTTATCTTTAATTTCTAAATCGAACTCTTGTAATAATAGGATCCATATCAATAATCTGGGTTTAGCGTCCTTTTTGTTTATTAGGTACCTTATGGCAGCGTGGTCTGTGTATATGATTATTTTGGCTCCTACCAAGTAGGAACAGAATTTGTCAAGAGCGAACACGACTGCTAAGAGTTCCTTTTCTGTTGTGGCGTAGTTCATTTGGGCAGGGTCTAATGTTCTACTGGCGTAGTAGATGGCGTGAAGCTTCTTATCCTTCCTTTGTCCTAGAACTGCGCCTACGGCATAATCACTCGCATCACACATGATTTCGAATGGTAGTCGCCAATCTGGGGGTTGCATGATTGGTGCGGTGATAAGTGCAGATTTTAGAGTTTCGAATGCCTCTAAGCATTCTTTGTCGAAGATGAACTCAACATCTTTCATTAACAAACCTGTAAGGGGCTTTGTGATTTTCGAGAAATCTTTTATGAATCTCCGGTAGAATCCAGCGTGTCCTAGGAAGCTTCGTATTTCTCGTACGGTTTTCGGAGGTTGGAGATCCTTTATGATCTCTATTTTGGCTTTATCAACTTCAATCCCTTTCTCAGAGATGACGTGTCCTAAAACAATGCCTTGTCGGACCATGAAATGATATTTTTCCCAATTAAGGACAAGGTTCACTTTGGCGCATCTTTGGAGTACCATTTCTAAATTCGACATGCAGCCTTCGAAGCTTTGTCCGCATACAGAGAAGTCATCCATGAACACTTCCATGATGTCATCTATGAAGTCTGCGAAGATTGCCATCATGCATCTTTGAAAGGTTGCTGGAGCGTTGCATAGTCCGAACGACATTCGTCGGTAGGCAAAAGTACCATAGGGACAGGTGAATGTTGTCTTTTCCTGGTCATCGGGGTGAATGAGGATTTGAAAGAATCCCGAATAACCATCTAGGTAGCAGAAGTATGAATGTTTTGCCAGTCTCTCCAACATTTGGTCTATGAATGGTAAATGGAAGTGATCTTTCCGAGTTGCCTTGTTTAGTTTTCTGTAATCGATACACATCCTATTTCCGGTTACTACTCTTTGGGTTATCGATTCTCCTTTCGCATTCTTTACTACAGTAACGCCTCCTTTCTTGGGTACTACGTGTACTGGACTGACCCATTGGCTGTCGGAGATTGGGTATATGATTCCTGCGTCTAGTAGCTTTTTCACCTCGTCTTTGACTACAGTGCTTAGGATCGGGTTTATCCTTCTCTGATGTTCTCTCGAAGTTTTGCAGTCTTCCTCCAGCATGATACGGTGCATACAGATGGAGGGACTTATGCCTTTTAGATCGCTTATATTATAGCCTAACGCAGTTAGGTATTTCCTCAGGACTTCTAATAATCGCTCAGTTTCTGATTGTCCTAGGTTGGCGTTTATTATTACTGGTCTTTTGAATTCTGTATCAAGGAATTCATACCTAAGAGTTTTGGGTAGCTCTTTAAGTTCTAAAGCTGGGTTTTTCGGACCTGGCATGTGATTTGGAGTGAGTGCTAAGATCTCGCTCAGACTATCATCTTTGTATGGTGCATGCCAGTTGTCGTCTTCATGAATATCAGGGGTCGGGATTTTCATGATTTCAGAATATGTAGTTTCCTCCTTTTCTAATTCTCGTATGCATTCGTCAATTACATCTACTATGTAGCATGTGTCATCGATGGCTGGTGCCTTCAAGAATTTAGTAAGGATGAACTCTATCTTTTCTTCTCCTACTTCGAATGTTAGCCTTCCTTTCTTTACGTCTATTATAGCTCCGGCTGTAGCTAGGAACGGTCTTCCTAGGATAATTGGAGTAACAAAGTCCTCTTTGATGTCCATGATTATGAAGTCGGTTGGGATATAGAATTGTCCTATGCGCATTGGAATGTTTTCCAGTATTCCGACGGGATATTTGACTGATCGGTCAGTCAATTGTACGGACATTTTAGTTGGTCTTAGTTCTCCCATATTCAGCTTTTTGCATATAGATAAAGGCATAACACTGATACTGGCTCCTAAATCGCATAGAGCTTTGTCTATTACGAACTTTCCTATGACGCAGGGTATGGAGAAACTACCTGGGTCTTTTAGTTTAGGAGGCATGTGGTTTTGAATGATTGCGCTACATTCGGCGGTAAGTGTTACTATCTCGTTATCCTCTATTTTCCTTTTATTGGACAAAATTTCTTTAAGAAATTTAGCGTATGACGACATTTGAGTTATCGCTTCTGTGAAAGGTATAGTGATGTTTAGTTGTTTCAGAAGTTCGACAAATTTCTTAAATTGTCCTGAAGTTTTGGAGTTTATTAATCTTTGAGGATAAGAGATAGGTGGTTTATATGGCGCTGGAGGCACATATGTGTTTTCATCTTTGGCGGTTTCCTGCTCGTCACATTCCTTCTTTTCTGTTTCAGACTCCTTTTCGGTTGGTTTATCGGATTTCTGTTGCATTACTAAATCTTCGTTCCTAGGATCTGTTGGGCCCTCCAATTCTTTCCCACTTCTTAATATAACAGTGTTTGCGTGACCTTTTGGATTAGGTTCAGGCTGTCCTGGAAATGTTCCAGCTGAGGCAGCGGCAGAGGCTTGTTGTTGAGCCACTTGGGATATCTGCGTTTCAAGCATTTTATTGTGGGTGGCTAAAACGTCTACTTTTCCGGTCAGCTGTTTAATTTGCTCGCTAGTGTGTATGTTTTGATTTAGGAATTCTTTGTTTGTTTGAGCTTGAGTAGCTATGAATTTTTCCATTATCAACTCGAGGTTTGATTTCCTAGGTGCAGTCTGGGTAGCAGCTGGTTTCTGATATCCTGGCGGAGCACCAGGTGCTTGCAAGGTGTAACAGCCCAATTTTTCAGTAAGTGATTAATTGTGCTAATTAATTGGTTTATGTGATTTATCTGATTTAAATAAATTATTGGATTTATTTAAATGAGTTAATGGATTTAATTAATTTATTCTACTTGGTAGAATAATGTGGATTTATTAGATATTCTCTAATTAATGATAAGATGAGATATTTTGTGAGAAATAAATTGATAGATATTTTTTAGAGAAGAATTATGATGGAAAGAAAATAGAAGGATATATAAGGGAAATTGGAGAGAAAAGAAAAGAGATAGAAACATAAGAGAAAGAAAGAAAGAAAAGGAGAGAAAGAATAGAGAAAGAGGAGAAAAGAGAAGAGAAGAGGGAAACTCGGAGAAATCATCAAGAATCAACTTCAAGCTTCAATCCAATCAAGGTAAGGGTGAGAAACATTATTATTTGATCAATGTGTATGATTATGTATGAGTTGTGTTGGATTTGTTGGTGTTTTTCTCTATTTTCCATTTCTAGGGCAAATGAGTTAAATCGATAGAATCGAGTTTTGAACGGTTAGAATTCAAAATAAATTGCATAGTTTAGTCGGGTAATATTTAGCCGTGATTATTGGATTTCGTTTGATTGAATTTGGTTGAGTTTGTGAGTTTTGACATTTTTGGAGAATTGAGGGTTTGAGATTTGAGTGAAAATCGGACGTCGTAGAAATCATGTTTAATGGTTCTAATTCACTGCTATATGTTAGGTGAGTATGAGTATGTGTTTGTTTCGAAAAAAAGAATTGAATCGGTCGGATTTTCGGGCGAAAATGCAAAATCCCGTAGCCGTGTTTAGGCAAAATTCTGGTTTTTTGGAAAACTTCAAAAATTCATAACTCTTGAACCGTAAGTCGGTTTTGACCCCCGTTCAAAGCGTTGGTAAGTTAACGAGATTATCTTTCTAGAAAAAATGGCTTTGAGTCCTATACCTGGTTCAATTATAGCATAAAATTGAAAACATATTGTTGTGTTGATTTTTACCGTCGCGAATGTGTGTGATTGATGTGTTATTGTGCAGAATACTTTTGTTATATAACGTATAGCTTGTGCATGTTGTGATATGATATGCTGTGGGTAGCCGTATGGCGTGAATCCTAGATGGTGGAATCGATTATGAAATATAGTCTTTTGACAAATATATGCATATTGTTTGTATGTGAAGAATGCATGAGAACATATTGTGAATATGTGTGCATTGCTTGATAAATGTGGTAATGATATTGAAGTATAAATGCATATTGATTGTATGTGATATTGTGAATGCATGAGAACATATTGTGAATATGTGTGCATTGTTTGAAAAGGTAATGAGGTTGAATTATGAATGCATATTTGTTGTATCCGATTATTGTGAATTAATGCATGGGAGCATATTGTAAGATATGCGTGTATTGTTTGACAAATATGTTGATGAAAAGTATGAATACTTGATTATATGATATGTTGTGTGTGCAATCTTGTTTAATTCTTGAAGGGAGGAATTATGTGAATGCATGGGATTAAGATGTTTGATCGGTCTTAAGTGCATTTTGTTGTTGATTGCATATGCATCATTTAGTCAAGAGGCAATGTTTGCTAGTTTTGTGGAGGCTAGTGACTTGTCCCAAACCTAGAGCGGGGTTTGAAAGCTTAGGGAACGGGCTTTTGTTGTTATCGGTCTAGGGAACAGACCCGGTTCAAGTGTAAAAACCGAAAAATGATAACAAGTGTTGGTACCACATGACATGAGTTGCATTGAGTCTCATGGAATGAATATATGATGGTTGTATAAAGTTATGCATAGGTGTATGTACATGACTTGTGTAATTGTGAACTATGGATATGTTTGATGATTGTCCATATTTGCCTATATATATATATATATATATATATATATATATATATATATATATATATATATATATATATATATATATATATATATATATATATATATATATATATATATATATATATATATATATATATATATATATATATATATATATATATATATATATATATATATATATATATATATATATATATATATATATATATATATATATATATATATATATATATATATATATATATATATATATATATATATATATATATATATATATATATATATATATATATATATATATATATATGTATATATATGTATATATATATATATATATATATATGTATATATATATATATATATGTATATGTATATATATATATATATGTATATATATATATATATATATATGTATATATATATATATATATATATATATATATATATATATATATATATATATATATATATATGTATATATATATATATATATGTATATATATATATATATATATATATATATATATATATATATATATATATATATATATATATATATATATATATATATATATATATATATATATATATATATATATATATATATATATATATATATATATATATATATATATATATATATATATATATATATATATATATATATATATATATATATATATATATATATATATATATATATATATATATATATATATATATATATATATATATATATATATATATATATATATATATATATATATATATATATATATATATATATATATATATATATATATATATATATATATATATATATATATATATATATATATATATATGCTTTGTGAAGTATATGATGAGTTATGATGAAGTATGGTGAGAATGGTGGAATATGCATATGTGCATTACTTGTGTAATTGAGAGTTGTGAATATGTGATCATTGTATGAAAGTATGCTTATGAACATGAATTGTTGATTTGAGAATTGTGAATGTGTAATTGGGAATTAGTGAGTAAACATAATATGTGTATGTTCATGTGGAATGTTGAGATTTATGGATACGTGCATGATGAATATGCTTGGTGATTATCCATATTTGATTATATATATGTTGTATTGTACATGATGAGTTATAATGAATTGTGGTGAGAAAATGTGGAATATATGTATTTTGTGCTTGTGTATTTGTGTATATATAATTATATGCATTGTTATTATGATAATATTTCTCACCCTTCTGTTGGAATGATGTCCTACATGACATCGTGCAGGTATCAAGGAGTAGTATTGCTCGTAGTTACGAGGTCGCTTTTGGTGTAGCCGTTTAGTGATTTAATTATGTTGGGTCGAGTCATGCTCTGGTCATGTAACACTGGGATCGCTTCGGTTGTGTTTAAGATATACATTGTGTACTCTATAAACGTGTTTATATCCATTGGAATATTATGATGTTGGCCTTAGTGCCTAAGTGATGTTGTTTTATGTGATAAAAACAAATGTTTCTTTTATGAAAATTGTGGTATAATTGAATCCGCTGCTACATGCAAAGTGAAGTTTTGTACAGCATAATTTTATATTGAAATAGTAATGAGCATGACAGGTGGTTTTGATATTTTGAAAGTTATGTGTAATGCCCTGTTGTAAATGCATGGAAATTTACTCTGATTATTCATATATTATCCGTGGGGTTTAGAAGGGTGTTACATTAGTGGTATCAGAGCAGGTCGGTCCGTCCGGCCAAGTTGTCTAATGTTGGTTGTTCCCTTGTATGCGACACGTGTGTGAAAACACTGTCGATACATGTTTGTTGTCTAACCTTTGTCTACAGAAGTTGGAATGATCTAAGTGGGGGGAGAAACTTGTGCTTCTCCAGGATGCTGCAAGTGTGGAGTTGTAGCTCAGTGTGTGGTTGTGTGGAGTTGTAGCTCAGTGTGTGGTTAAACGCTCTTATAGTTTGGTAAAGATGGGTTATACCCCATCATGATTTTCGGCTGTCTATCGATAAATTGAGGAACTGATCACCCTTAATCTCTTGTTGATAGTAGTTGGGATTGTGTTGGATGGGATAGACGTGTCTTGTAAGCTTAGATGGCGTGAGCAATGAATTGTTTGGAGTTAAGCCAAGTGCTGAAGAATTGTTTTGATGAGTCGGCGCAGGACAGTGATGAGATGTTTCATTTTGATGGAAATTTTGAGTGTTAACGAAAGTGGGAAGTTGGCGGTTTGCCGATTAATTGTGGTTGTCTGGAAGTTATTATGACAAGATAGTGATATACAGCCAGGACGTGAAGTGGAGTTATGATTGACTTAGTTACGGGAACTAGTCCGATATTAAGAGCTCTATATTGTATGCCTATTTGGATAGTCAAGGAATTAAACTGATTGAGTAGTTTTGAGACTTGTGTCTGGTGTGTGTGTTGTGGCAACAAATTGTGAAGTCAAGTATATAAAGGGTGGATAGTGACTTCTGGTGATTATTAAAGGAAGTAAGGTGTGGGATACTATATTGGTATAATTAGACCTTTAAACATTTCAAGAGTTGAAGATGTGTTGAATGGCCTTCTAAGTGTGGAAATGTTGTTTTCGTATTTTTGTCGTAACGGGAGAACCGTAACTCGGAATGACGCAAGATTAGAAGTGCGGGAAGTATTACAATGTTTTATGTGATGGTGAAGTAGTGACATGGAATTAAGTATTTATTGATGGAATATGTTTGGTTGTTGTAGTAAGTGCGGTTTGTATTTCCGCCATGACTCACAAATTGAGTGTCTGTTTGGCATGGGATTCTCCATACTTAATTGAGTGAGTCAATGGTTGGGTAACCGATGATATTTGGATATACTCGAAGAGTATAGAGGATCATGTTGAGCATCGGGAACTTAAGTTATCAGTGTTGGAGAAGAAGTAGTAATATTCTACTGTGAAGAAAGTTTAAGGAATTGTTAGGAAAGCTGTCAACAGCTCGTGTATTGGTTTTTCCGAATCCGACAGAACAAATTGTTGTGTTTTGTGATGTTTGGTTGATATGATTGAGGGATATGTTAAGTACAACATCAGCGAATTTTGGTTATGCTTTAAGGCAACTTAAAGTACATAAGGGAATTATCTGATAAGTAATTGGAGTTGGTTGTTGTTGCGTGTTTGTGCCGGAGTTTGGAAGCCTCAATTGTTTAGTTGAGATTTGAGATGGTTGGTGATCTTAAGAACTTAAGGTATTTGTTGATTTGAAAAAGAGTTGAATATGGTGCAGAGGAAATAAATAGGGACTTCTGAAGGAGTATGGTTTTAGGTTGAACTACCATTCGAGTGAGACCAAGTGGTAGCAGAGGTATCGAATTGGAAATTTCTGTATATACCAATGATGATGGTAATGAGTTAGAACTGATGAAGCAAATTCGGGATATGAGTTTGGTCTATGAAGGAAATATCTTAGGGAGTTGAGCTTTGTATCTTGAGGCTGACTATAGGTATTCTTGATAAGATTCGAAGAAGTCGAAGTTCTAATTTGAGTTAATAGATTGATTAAATTTAATGAATTGAAGTCGAAGAGCTGATTTTTGGATTGATGAGAATGATACCATGAGATGTTGTGATGGAGTGTGTGTTCCAAATAGTGTGAGTTGGATAAGAGTACTCTGGAAGAAGAACATTGAGATAGATGGAGAGAGAAGTGGTTGAAGTGGTATGTGCTATTTTGACTTATCGGAAGTCGAAGTGTGTACATGATGAGTTATAATGAATTGTGGTGAGAAAATGTAGAATATATGTATTTTGTGCTTGTGTATTTGTGTATATATAATTATATGCATTGTTATTATGATAATATTTCTCACCCTTCTGCTGGAATGATGTCCTACATGACATCATGCAGGTATCAAGGAGTAGTATTGCTCGTAGTTACGAGGTCGCTTTTAGTGTAGCCGTTTAGTGATTTAATTATGTTGGGTCGAGTCATGCTCTGGTCATGTAACACTGGGATCGCTTCGGTTGTGTTTAAGATATACATTGTGTACTCTATAAACGTGTTTATATCCATTGGAATATTATGATGTTGGCCTTAGTGCCTAAGTGATGTTGTTTTATGTGATAAAAACAAATGTTTCTTTTATGAAAATTGTGGTATAATTGAATCCGCTGCTACATGCAAAGGGAAGTTTTGTAAAGCATAATTTTATATTGAAATAGTAATGAGCATGACAGGTGGTTTTGATATTTTGAGAGTTATGTGTAATTCCCTTTTGTAAATGCATGGAAATTTACTCTGATTATTCATATATTATCCGTGGGGTTTAGAAGGGTGTTACACAAGGCATTATCGTTCTTGTAGGAAAAGTTTGGGTGGTTTCTCCATCCTGGGTTGTAAGTATTTGCGTAAGGATTTCCTTGAGCATAATTTACTTGGTCTAGTGGGATTCCGGCCAGCAATGGGCATTCGGGCGCATTATGAGTGGCGATTCCGCATAACTCGCAGTTTGGAGTTACGGCAGCGACGGTTGCAGCAGGGTTTACGGTCAGACTGTCAATTTTCTGTGCTAGAGCATCTACTTTAGCGTTGAACTTTTCAAGGCTGCTGATCTCGTACATCCCACCTTTCGCTGCGGGTTTCTCTGTTGGAGTGCGTTCACCTCCCCATTGGCAGTGGTTCTGAGACATGTTTTCGATTAGTTGATAGGCTTCGTCGTATGGCTTATCCATAAGTGCACCGCCCGCGGCGGCGTCTACCGTTAGTCTGGTATTGTATAAAAGCCCATTATAGAAAGTATGAATTGTCACCCAGTCTTCTAGACCATGGTGAGGACATGTTCTCATCATATCTTTGAATCGTTCCTATGCTTCGTAAAGAGATTCAGTATCTTTTTGTCGAAATCCGTTGATTTGAGCTCTAAGCATAGCAGTTTTGCTTGGCGGAAAATATCTCGCTAAGAAGACGTTCTTCAACTGTTCCCACGTCGTAACGGAGTTGGATGGTAAGTATTGTAACCATGTCCACGCTCTATCTCTAAGAGAGAAAGGGAAAAGACGAAGTCTTATTGCGTCTGGAGTTACTCCACTTGCTTTCACTGTGTCTGCGTATTGTACAAACTTCGTTAAATGTTCGTTTGGATCCTCAGTTGCATTTCCTGAGAATTGGTTTTGTTGTACAGCTGACAGCAATGAGGGTTTCAGCTCAAAATCGTTTCGAGTGATAGCTGGGGCAGCAATGCTACTTCTAGGCTCCATCTGAGAGGGTGTAGCGTATGCCTTCAGCGGTTTGTTTTGAGGTCCTTCAGCCATCTTTGATTCTTCTTCGGATTTGGGAATGTGAGTGAGAGGATCGGGAATGTTATGTTTTAGTTGGAACTCAATGATGCGACTTCTTAAATGTAAGAAGCGCTCTAGTTCTGCGACTGAAGGTTTTAAGATGTCGCCTTGTGGACGATTACTTGGCATACAATCGACAGAACTAGTAAAGGGAAAATAAAATTGTTAACCTAGTCTATACAGCGTAACAGAAGGTTACACTATTGACTAAACGGGTCCCCGGCAACGGCGCCAAAAACTTGATCGCGACTTTCTATGTCTAACAAATCTAACTGCAAGTGCACAGTCTATCGCGTAGTAATAATAGATATCGATCCCACAGGGACTCGTAATCAATCTAGTGTTATCGGGTGTTACGGTGTTTAGCTAGGTCGGTTTGGTTTCAAGTTGAATAATGGCAGAATAAATGCGTAAACTAAAGGGAACTAAGGTTTTACTTAAGATATGAATTTATGAATCGATATGCAATAATTTTGTTCTTCGGGGATTTGACAACTTATTGGCGTATTAAATGTTTTCAAACTTAGTTTAAGAAGAAAATAGTGATTTAAAGACTTTTGTCTCACGATGGTTGTTGACGCTAGTCGCAACTCTAAGGCGGAACGTATGCTTTCGCTATCCCGTTCGGGGTTAAAGTTACCTTTTGAAAATCTCTAAGTTCTAATCCTTTTTAAAGCGCTTTCGCTGTTTTTAAATCGAATGCCTAGTTTTTACTATCTGGCCTTACCTCAGCTGTCGCTTGTTGGTTTGTACCTTAATATGGTTTCTCACTGTCGTGGCAAAACCACCGTAAATAGCTTCTCACTGTCGTGACAAAGATTTATTTAGAATTTTGATTAAAAACTAAAACCATAACTGAGTTTTTGAAAAGGGAAAAACTACGCCAATTATTATCAAATTCCGTCTGAATTATTATTACATATCGATTACAGTAGTTTAACTAGACATGGAAATAGAAATGGCAATACATAAATAAAAACAGTAATTAATAACATGCATCATAATGAAAACTGAAATTACGATTAAAATTTAAAACCTGTAAAATATTCCAATTGGCCTTTGGGCAGATCCTCCACAAATGTTTGCAGGATTCTGGTCTTGGTGCCAATTGATCGTACAAGGGAAATAGAAATTACAAAATATCAAAGAATGCAGAGAAAGGAAAGAGAAACAAATAAGAATAGAATAATGGAAAGGTTTCTCTGAAGACGAATTGGCAGCACTTCGTTGTCTTGAATTCGGCTCCCTTTTTCAGGTCCCCATCTCTTCCTTTTATAGAGGGAGAGTATCTAACGGTTATTCCCTCAGGAAGTGGGTTTGAGGCAGAAAAAATAGGAGTTAGTGGCCACACTTTTGGTCTTTGAGGGGAGAAATTGCACGTGACTGCATTCTGCCACGTTCTGGCTGCATGAAGGTCGTCATGGCTGTGTGACGGTCGTCACACGCATGACGGTCGTAACAGCTGTGTGACGGTCGTCACATCAGTCAGGCTCGTTTCTGCTGGTTTTTACTTGGTTTTTCATGCATTTTCCACTTGTTTTTGCTCCTTTTCTTCATATTGCTTTGCTTGGACATGTTCTTCGAATACCTACATAATACTTAGACAAATAGCATGGAATGCCTCGAATTCGGAGTGAAATCGGTCAGACATTAGTTAAAACATACGTCATTTTATAGATATATTTTCGCGTTATCAAGGATCTAAAACTCCTTCGACAACAGTCTCAACCGAAGGCTCGACGAGTGGTTCCTTCTAAGCATACCTTAGACAGTTTCAAAGGACACCTTCATATAGGGATTCAGGATGTTCGTGTCAAATTTAACATATATGAAGGTTTGATGCCCTGTACTTATGGTTCTATATGGAGGTGAGAAAATACTTAGAAGGGGGGTTGAATAAGTATGAAGTTTAAAACTTAGAAATAAAAACTCAAGTATTTTTATCCTGGTTCGTTGAACTCAACTACTCCAGTCGACCCTTCCTAGAGTGATTTGCATTTCTCAATCAAGGACTTAATCCACTATTTAATCAATTGATTACAATAGTAAGCACTAAGAACAACTGTTCAAAGTCTTCTCAAGAACTACTGATCCTAACTGGATCTTCTTAAGGTTTACAATCAAATGTAATACAAATACAAGTGTTTAAGATTGCTTCTATAATGCTTTATCACAACTGTGATTTTTCACTTAACTATTAAGAACAAAGAAATTAATTCTTAGAAAGAATATGAATAGTATGAGAGCTTGAATGTTGATTTCTTTTGGATAAAACGTCAACTGAAGAAGTTGGGTGAAGTCTTGCTTTTATAGGCAGCTGATCCAAGGAGAGCTTCACGTTGAGAAGAGTGTCCAAAAAGTCTGAGCCTTTTTGTCTTTACATCAAGTGACCTTTCCTAGAAGAAGAAAGCACAGAAAAATCCTTTTTGTCTGTGTTCTTGTGTCTAGCATAAATAAGGAAAGAGTCGTTTGGATCATTCCAACGGATATAATCTTTGAATAATTCTTCTTCAATTTTCAGCAAATTCAGCAGAGTCTAATTTGATCAGAGCCTTCTGATGTTGATCAGAGTTTTGCTGAATCAGAGTCTTCTGCAGCAGGTGTGCTTTTAGCGTGTTTAAGATCAGAGCATATTTGAGTCAGATCCTCAGTACTGGCAGCTTTAGTACTTTCAGAATCTTCTATAGTAACTATGCTTTGAAAACTCTTCATACAGAATTCTTCTTTGGTTCAGATGCTTCTGACTTGCTTCAGATTCTTCTGGAGCTTCTGCTTCAGATCCTTCTAGAGCTTCTGCTTCAGAATCTTCTGGAGGCTACGCTCAGGATCTTCTGTTGGCAGCAATCAAAATCTTCTAATGGATGCATCTGGCGCTTCAGAGTCTAGAAAATTTCTTATGTTCAATTTTGATTTGCTTCTGGAGTGTTAATTCCTTTACTATCTGCATAAAAACTCTCAAGCAAATTTTAGAGTATATAATTCTTAATTACAAAATTTCATAATAGTTATCATCAAAACATAGAGATATTATTAAGAACCAATCTGTGTTCTAACAATCTCCCCCTTTTTGATGATGACAAAAACATCAGAAATTTTGTTTAATTGAAAATATAATAATTATAACTCCCCCTGAGATGATGAATCTCCCCCTGAATTAAATACTCAGAGTTAGAGCTTAATTGTTCTTTAACATTTGAGAGTCAAAGTGTCTTGCAAATTTCAGAGTCAGAGTTTGATAATTGTCAAATGATCTGAGAGTCTCAGAGTTTCTTTTACAGAGTGTACTTATCAAATGTTCTGAAATACTCAGATTTAATGTTAGATAAAATGGATATGTCTGAAGTTTCATTCTGGTGAAGTTTAATTAAACAGTTCAGATCTATATTTTCTCCCCCTTTTTTGTCATAAGCAAAAAGTAAAAACTTTAAAAAGACAAATAAAAGGAAACAGTAAATGAGATAAATCATGTGGAGAAAACTTTGAAACATTCATTCAATTCAGTTCAGAGCAAGAGTACATGCATCAGAAGATATTCAAAATACATAAGCAAACATCAGATGCAAAAACATCAGAATGAAAAAAATGAAAAACTAAGAGTGTTTTGACAAAAGCATCTTCAACAAATCCGTGATCTCAGAAGAAGACTGTTCTTGCTTTGACATCCACTTAGCCATTGTTTCATTCTTCTGATCCTGTTTTGATATCCACTCAGTCATGTCTTCAGACTTCTTATCCTGTTTAGCCATCCAGAACTTGATTTCTGATTGACCAGCTTCCAGAGCAGCAATTTTATCCTCAAAATCTGGATGTTGTTTCTTAATCTCAGATGAAGAGGGTTGAACATTTTCTAGAGCTTGAACAGAGTCAATTTCCATAGGGTCTGTAGAGCTTGGAGCATTAGAGCCAGAAGAAAGTTCTACCAGAGTCATGGCCAAAGGGTTGTCTTCAGATGCAGATTCAATAGTTTCTTCTGATGATGGAGGAGCATCTGTAAGAGGTAATGGTCCAGATCTCTTGACAGTCCAGAACAGACTTCTTGCAGCTTCAGCAAATCTGAGCTTCGCATCATCAGAATATATGTTCTTCAGATTTGATGCTACAGAGTTGAATCTGTTGATGAATCCATTCTAGATGACATCAGATTCTTGTGCATCCATTGTTGCTAAACACTTCCTCTGTACAGTACCTAAATACAACTGTATTTCTTGCAAAAAGCATGTAAATAAATGATCAAAGTTTAGTCTAGGTTTGGGATGTAACAGA
The DNA here is from genome assembly GCA_963859935.3 of Lathyrus sativus. Taxonomy (NCBI): domain Eukaryota; kingdom Viridiplantae; phylum Streptophyta; class Magnoliopsida; order Fabales; family Fabaceae; genus Lathyrus; species Lathyrus sativus. The sequence goes on from OZ012740.1 coordinate 287,929,814, forward strand.
GTCTCCAATGTTATTGGTTGTGGTTGGGGAGTAGGTGGAAATAAGGATTTCTGAATGGAGATCAGAGGAGGAGGGTAGTATGGTACGAAAGGAATTTCAGGGGATTTGTCAGGTTTTGATCTGTTTAAGGCATTCAACAAATTGGGTTTTGCTTTGGTGTGATAGGAAACCACATCAAAGGGTTTATTGGAGTAAGGTTGAAAAGCAGATTTTGCAGGTTCATCAGAAGCAGCAGGTTTATCAGATGAAACAGGTATAGCTGAAGTAACAGCTTTTGCAGATTTAGCAGAATATGATATTGTTGCTAATGAACCTACTTCTGACATTGATTGAATATAGGTTAGAAGCACAGATGGTAAGGTGATTGTAAGTTTGGGTTTCAAGGGAGTGATAGGGTCAGATGGTTCAACTCTGTCATAGAAATCTTTGAGTTTGAAACCATAGGAAAGATTGTGAAAAAGAGATGAGAATTGTGCATATGAGATAGATGTTCTTGGGGTAGATGATGGGATAGGATTTGGAATGAGGATTTCAGATGATGGCGTAGGTGTGGGAGTAGGATCTGGAATGAGAACTTTAGAAGATACAGGTGGTTCTGGTTGGTTTACCTCAGAACCTCTGTGAGAAGGAGATATCAGAAAATCCGGATGTATATCAGATTCTGAGGAATTGGATGAAGTGGTTGGTGTGCAAGAGGTAGAAGATACTTGAAACACGGTTTTTAGTGGTGTAACATCAAGAACTTCTTGTTGCACCCCAAAATTTGACCAACATTTATTTACCCAGCAAGAGTCATATGAGACTTTGAAGCTAGCCAAGAAAGTTATTCAAGTGTTCAAAGGTTGATATCTTTGTCAGAGAACTCAAGAGATCCTCAGAGGGATTGGCTGAAACCAAGGTTGTGTGTGTTGCACCCCAAAATTTGACCAACATTTATTTGCCCATCAAGTGTTTGAAGGTTGATATCTTCATCAGAAAGTTCAGGAGATCCTCAGAGGAATTGGTTGAAACCAAGGTTGTGTGTCTCATAACTTGAGAGTTGTGGGTGCTCCTCAGATGATTCTGAGACTTTGAAGAATAGACTTGAAGCTTTGAGAAAGTCTATGAGATGTCTTGAAAGCCATCATGGAGCCTAGAGAGGTCATTATGCAAGAATTCAGAAGATTCAGCCATGAGTGGTGAAATTAGGGTTTTGACTGGGTCAACCCTAAGTCCACTGAAGATTTGGAGAAGGTTGAGACCCAATCCAAGGGCCATGAGATCATGGAATGATGCATAGAGATGTTATAAAGATTATTCCTAGACCAACTCATCATGATTGAGGAGTTTGAGAAGTTTCAAGTTAGGGTTTCTGAGGATTGTTAGTGAAAAAACCCTAATTTGATCCCTATCTTCCAGGCAGTTTTAGCTCAAGATGTGATTGATATCTCATCTTCCCCACAACATTAATGTTGTAGAGCTTGTTCTTAGCTTTAATTTGAGTGGTGGAAGTCCTTGATAGGAGTTGCAGAGCTCAAGTTATGGTTTTGACAAATTACAGGTCAGCTGAGGTGTGTGAATCTGGGTCCTTGAAAGTCACCCAACTTGCAGACAACTTTTGCCCTAGTAGGATGATTCCTATGATTTCTTGGTCAACATGAATGTTTAGGAGCATCTTCTTAGATTTCTAGAGAGTACTAGAAGTCCTTGATAGGATTTGTAGAACTCAACTTATGGATTGAGCAAGACAGGGGTATTTTGGTCATTTGGAAGTTATAGGTCATTTTAAGCAAAGGCCATATCTCCTATTTCCAAGCCTCAAATGAAAAAACTCAAAACATAAAAGTTGTTCAAAATGGGATTTTAAGCTTAGAAAAAAGGTCATGAGTTATTGAAAGAGCTTGTAGCAAGGATTTTCATGATTGGGTAAAAATGACCTAAAATGGCTTATAAGTTAAAAAAGTTGAAATGAAATTTTGGTTTAGGAGATGTACAAATCCAAAATAGGTCATCCAATATGTCATTTTGACTCCAAACATTATTTTAAAAACAATGGTTCAAGTAGAATTTTGATTTGAGGTCTTAAAATGGATGTTACTTTGTAAAATTCATGCTTGCATATTAAGGAACCTTTGAGAAACTTGGCATAAGGCAAGGTTTAGCTTGTTTTTTCACTCATTCAATCCCAATACCTCATGTAAGGAGTTTTTGACACAAGATTGAAAGGTTTAAGGCATGAAAGGAGATAATGCAATATGTCATGACAAGAGAAGTTCCATGACTTTCTAAATGATTCTCAAAGTTTCTAGATGAGTCTAGACTCTTCCATTGGTTTCTATATATTGGTTAGATCACAATGTGGTCAAGGTTGGTGATAGTTGATGTTGAATCCATTTTCAAATCATATTGAATTTTTTTTCCATTTTTCCCACACTTTCACATTTTGGAATTTCCATTTTTTTCAATCTTTTTCTCTCACTTTCCATACTTTTTCTCTTCACCAATCAATTACACAACAATTATAGAGATGGTTCATCATTTTTTTTGAGAGAATTGGAGAAAGAGGAACCTTGTAGTAACATGAAAAAGTGGTGAAAACTCAAATTCCAATTTTCACTTTTTCATCAATTCAAGACTTGTCAAGGCTTCAAACATATTCACCAAGTATTGTTGAGTGATTCTACATAATTTTCCAGAAGAATTCGTGCTCCATTGAAGCTCCACAACTCAATTTTCAAAGGTATCGAAAAATCAACATTACTCACTAATTATGCATTCTTTTTACACCATTGTTACATATTCAACATCCCCTTGGGTAGTAGATGGTTTCTGGTAAAGAAAGAAGAGTTTTTACAACAATTTGGTGTTCTTGAAAGTTTAAGATTCATATACGATTTTTGAGTTAGAGACCGTTTCAGAGGAAAATAAGGGCATATTTGAATTCCTGGGAAAATTTCATACAAGTTTCATCTAAAAATTATTGGATTTGGTTGAGAAACGAGGGAGATAGGGTCACTTGAAGAATTTCGGCCATGGCTCCCTTCACCGTCGTCCGTGCTGCTGTTGCTTCGGTCCAGGAAAATTCAAGGAAGAAGACGATCCGTAGACCGTCGGATCATGTCCAAAATGTCGACTTTTTCATCTCATCGGAGGGCTCTGCGTGCCGCCACGTGTACCGGCCCAAAACACGGCCGTTTTGGCCTGCAAAGGGGACCGAGGGTTCCCCTGTTCGAATCCCAACTGTGACGTTTCTGATTTATTTCCACTTATTTCTTGTTTTCCTTATGTTTTCTCATATTGCCATGTTTCTTTTATTTTTTCTGTTTTGTATGCTGACTTCTAAATATCATAAAAAATAGGAAAATTAGTCTTTTTGATCCCCATTTTTTGTGCTGAATCTTTAAGATGTCTAGGATTTAATAAAACTGGAATTATAATTTTACCATTTTTTGAGATTTTCTTTGGATTTTTTACATTTGGGTCGTCATAAAAAGGCTAATGCTGGTGCTATCATTTTGTTGAATTTCTTTGACCTATCAAAACCCAATTTAAATGTCAATCCTTTTGCAGGGATCTCATACACACGTTGAGGTATTGTGATATATTTTTGTGGGAATTTTATTGTACCATTTTAATTGGTTTTGGATGCTTTCTTTAACATGCTCCACTTTAATCTTTCCTTTGGTATACATGAGATATCTTGCAATGTTTTCATCTTGTTTGACCATTTATCTTTGGATATTTTTGTGGTATCTCTCACCCCTGGTTTGTGGCTTGATGTAGGGCATTGGAGATTTTTATTTGAATTTTTTAGCACCTTTTGCTATTTTTCTTATGTTTTGTATTCGAACTTGTAATTTGGACTTCCGAACGGACTTTATTTTTGTTAAGGCTCCAACGGCCGCTTTGTGTTTGCGTGATGAACGCCGTGGCTTATATTTCTTATTGTAGATAGGTTAGAGGTATTGGAAGACCCTTAGGTGGCTGTTATTTGTATGTGTAGCTTTCCCGATTATCGACTTGTTTGCATGATAGCACGTTGCGATTCCAAATAGTGGATTACACGTTTCATTCGGAGTTTTCACTCGATTCTTTGCATATGATCACTTGGTATTTTCTTATTCCATCCATGAATGGGCTTGAGGTTGAGATGAACCTTCCTCCCTCCTTTTCATCGCATTTATCATTGCTATATTCATGTTCATTTATATGCGGTTATTACTTGTATTTCCGTTTCTTCCTTTCGTTTTCCTTTCCCGTAGGACTTCCATTCTTCCTTGTTCAAGGGAGGATGTGATAGACATTAGGAGTTAACCCATGCATGATAACATTAGGGTAGATTTTATTCCCTTTTAACCCTAGGATTTGTAGAGTGTCATCTCTTCTTCCTTCAAAACAACAGAAAAAACATTAATAAAGGTTATAACAGAGATTAATTCATTTCTTCCGTCAAAAGATTTGAACAGACATCAACCTTTTTGCAATAAGAAAACCCTTGTTTAAGGTGAGATTTTTCGTAAAAGACACTTGAACAGCTTGTGTCGTGCGTAGCCCGAACTACGTTTGCTCTGATCTTCCATGCTGTGTGGAAGTACGTAGGCATAACTACGTTGACTCTGATTTCTCATTCTCTGATGAGAATATGTAGGCATAAAGTGCGACGCTTTGCCGAGTCATTTTTCTTTTCTTTTTCAGCCAGCCTTGATAGGTAGATAGATTATAACCAACCCGTCCAAGTAAACAAACAAGCGAGGATCCCGTCGAGTACGACGGACGTGAGGGGTGCTAATACCTTCCCCTTGCGTAACCGACTCCCGAACCCAGACAATGGTTGCGACGACCTTGTCTTACCCTTATTCGTCAGGTTTTTCCGATCGTTTCCTTTCCCGCTCTGAGGGATAAATAACGAAAGGTGGCGACTCTTCTGTCATGTCGGCACCTTATTTTCGCGCAAGCGACAGCTGGCGACTCTGCTGGGGACTTGATAGTATCCTAGGGATCCAACGTCCCGAAAGCGAGTCAGTTTTGGGATCTAACGTCCCTTAAGAGAGTCAATCCTACCGGTTGTGTGTTTGCTTGTTGGGTTGCGTTTATTTATCGCGTTTTTACTTCTCGCACTTTATTTCCCGCATGTTATTTTCAGTATAATATGATTATTTGTGCTGTTGTGGGATGGGAGTTCTGATGAGTGAGAAGCCGGACCTGGGCTTGAGTGCACCTAGACTTAGAGTAGAAATTAGTGGGCGCGCACGTGCTTTGCATGTCCTAGTGTCCCGCGAAATCTACACTCAGACGAGGTTCTTCTGGTTGGCCTCCTGTCCTGCCCTTTGGGTGGCTCGGGTTGCTGGTTAGTTGGATTGTCGACTCTGGGGACCGATCATTTGGAAGTTGGCTAAGTGAGGCCTCTTTAGGATTTGATGATGCCACTCCTTCTGGGAATCGTATCATCAACCCTGAAAGTCTGTGACACCGACGACCGCATATGATGTCGTACCTTGAGTCAGTTTAGGTCCATACCTGTGAGCGGGTTGGGTTTACTGCAGGAAACTTTGACCTTCAGACTACCTGGTTTTCTTGACAGTGAATCAGTTATGTTGGTACCAGAGTTCTCAGTTGCAGATTTGTCTGTTCTTGATGGAACAGGTTTTGATCAGAGTATTGTTGTCAGTGGTTTGTTCTTGATAGGGCAGATTTTGAGTGGGGTCTGAAGATCTCATCAGCAGATGTTATTTGTTCTTGATAGGGCAGATTTTGAGTGGGGTCTGAAGATCTCATCAGCAGATGTTATTTGTTCTTGATAGGGCAGATTTTGAGCGGGGTCTGAAGATCTCGTCAGCAGCTGTGTGTTTGTTCTTGATAGGGCAGATTTTTGATTTGGGGTCTGAAGACCTCATCAGCAGATATCTCTTGATCATGCACCCGGGGTCCTTATTATCAGACATTTGCTCTCGGCAGAGCAGAATATTGATCTTATATATATGGTCCTGTCAGAGGGTCGTTCTTAGCAGATCAGATCAGTAGTCTTACACCGGGGTTTCCTTCTCATCAGCGACTGTTGATACCGAATCTCCACAGCAGCTACCTGGATATATCATTGCATGCCTGCATTCTGCATTAGTTTGCATGTTCATTTGCATTCCATTAACGTGTGTCTGTGACAGGTGCCGTTTCCCCGATCCAGGACCCCTCGCCTCCTATTGTATTATTGCATCCTCTCTCAGGAAGACTGTTGCGTACGAGTTCTCGGTCCTTGATGTGTCGAATTTGACTATTGCTAATGCTATGTGTGAGATTGATGTTTCCATGATTGGGCTCGGATTTCTTCTTCTTCTTATTGTCAACATTGGGACCAAGGCGCTAGGATCGGGGGAAACCTCTCAAGCACGCAGACACACACATACATCTGCATGATGCATTTCGCATGACATACATTTTGTGGCTTTTCCTAACCTTTAATATTTTCAAAGGTTTTTCAGGTTCATAGGTTCCGAGCTGCCTCCGATCTCCAGGATTGATCAAAGACTCATCCACCGCTACTCAACTCGCGCTAATCAGACAAGGATCATGGACCAGGTGCAGTCAGATGTTCAAGAGCTCCGTGAACGGATGGATCGTTTTATGGAGCTGATGCAGGTAGTCGCTAATGGTCAAGACCAGCTTCGTACTTTGGTTCAACCTCTGATCTCCAGGGTTGACAGTAATGGCATACTTCAAGGCGGGGCCGTGCCTACTCCTCCTCCAGTGGATACTCCACAGAATGTTGTTCCTGTTGCCGGGGGCAACGGCAGTGCTAACGGCAATCTGATGACTAATCTCAGACTCAATGCGGCAGGCGTCGGCAATGGTAGTCTGGGAGCCAATGTTAACATGGGGCCGGTCAACGGCAATGCTGGTGTCGGAAATCTGTTGGTGCCTCAACCGTGGCTGGAGGACCATCAGGATGACATATTCTCTCAGAGAGGTGTAGAAGCAGAGTTGAATGCTGAAGCTCGACTCAGGTTCAAAGCGCTGGAGGACAAGATGAGAGACATTGAAAATCAGAACACATTGGGCGTTGATATGTACAAGCTCGGGTTGATTGCTGACTTCAAGGTACCTCATAAGTTCAAGGTGCCTGTCTTTGAGAAGTATAAGGGTACTACTTGCCCCCGCGTCCACCTCCGATCTTATTATAGAAAGATGTCCGCCTATTCTGACGATGAGAAGTTGCTGATGCACTTCTTCCAGGATAGTCTTTCTGGTCCATCACTCGAATGGTATATGGGCCTGGAGCCCGCTACTGTGCGCACCTGGAAAGATCTCGTAGAAGCGTTCGTCCTCCACTATCAATACAATAGCGACTTGGCCCCCAACCGAGTTCAGCTTCAGAATCTCTCACAGCAGAACAATGAAAGCTTTAAAGAGTACGCCCAGCGGTGGCGTGAATTGGCTGCTCGGGTTCAACCGCCGATGGTTGAGCGTGAGCTAGTGCAAACGTTCGTGGCTACCCTTCCTGGAATCTACTATGAAAAGCTGGTCAGTGGCATGTCTGGGACATTCTCGGCTCTTATCACTATGGGCGAGCATGTCGAGAACGGTATAAAGATTGGAAAAATTCAAGGCGAATCATCCTCAGCTGGAGGAGGTGGTAAGAAACCCTACGCTGGCAAGCGTCGAGAAGGGGATGCAAGTGCTGTCACTAATGCTCGGAGAAAGGGCAAGGGCCCTCAGCAGCAGATTGCTAGCATAAATATCCCAGCTGCTCCGCCGCCGCAGCAGCAGCAGCCCCAGCAGCAGAATCAGCAGGGGTATAGGAAATATAAGAATCGGGCTCCTTTGGCAAATCGTCATTTTGAAACTCCACCTATGTCATATGCGCAGCTTCTGCAAACTTTGCTGCAGCTTCAGCTAGTTCAAAAGAGGACGTTGGCTCCCTTGACAGGGGCACCGCCGCCGGGGTATGACGCCAATGCTACTTGTGGTTTCCATACTGGGGCACCAGACCATACGATTGAGAATTGTAAAGCTTTTAAGCACAAAGTGCAGGACTTGGTGGACGCCAAGGTTATTAACTTTTCTGATAGTGTGCCCAACGTTACCAAAAACCCTATGCCTCATCATAGGGGAGGCGGAGTGAACGCCGTTATCACAGAAGAGAGTGCAGACTTGCTGACTGATGTCAAAGACTTGAGAACGCCGCTTAGTTTTGTCAAGGCTAAGTTGCTGAAGAAGGGCTTCTTTCCTGGATGTGGAGAGTTATGTATGGCTTGTGCTACACTTCCTGATGGGTGTGGGCAGCTGGTAGAAGGTATCCAAAGTCTGATGTCCGAGGGTATTTTGCAGTTCAGTCGGAGAATTGAAAGTGTATCAGGGGAGGTTGTGCTGAGACAGGCAGATGAAGTCGCTACCATTACTATTCCTCGTCACCCTATTACTATTTCTGCGCCCCGACCGCCTACTATCACTATTACCAGGGTCGGGCCAATCCCATTCGAAAGCACTAGCGCCGTTCCATGGCATTACGGCGCCGAAGTCTATTGCAATGGTCAGAAGTTAGAGTTGGAGCCATACGGATCGACTGTGCAGAATCTTGCCGGAGTCAGTGGCATTACTCGAAGCGGTAGGGTGTTCGCGCCAGCGGAGGTTGCGGCAGAGAAGGTAGTCAGAGCTGATGCTGTGGATAAGGGTAAAGGCAAAGCTGTCGAAGGGGTCCCTTCTGGGGCAGAAAAAGATTTGCTAGTTAAAGATGCTGAAGAGTTCATGCGGTTAATCAAGAAGAGCGACTACAAGATTGTAGATCATCTTCATCAGACTCCGTCAAAGATCTCTATTCTTAACTTGTTGTGTTCTGAGGCACACCGCAACGCGTTACTGAAGGTATTGAACGCGGCATACGTGCCGCAGGAGATATCAGTAAATCAGCTAGAGGAGGTGGTGGCCCATGTTAACGCTGGCAATGGGCTGGGATTCACAGATTTAGAGCTGACTCCTAAAGGAAGAGATCACAACAGCGCCTTGCACGTCTCAATAGAGTGCAGAGGCACTATCATGTCACATGTCCTGGTGGATACGGGTTCGTCGCTTAATGTGCTTCCGAAGAAGGCATTGATGAAATTGGACACTCGTGGATTGCTTTGCACGCCCAGTGATCTGGTGGTGAAGGCCTTTGATGGAACTAAGCGTCACGTTTTCGGAGAGTTGACCCTACCAATTCAAGTTGGTCCAGAGACGTTCAATACGGTCTTCTATATCATGGACATCATGCCTGCCTACAGTTGCCTCTTAGGTCGGCCATGGATCCATGTCGCTGGTGCCGTGACGTCCACGCTGCATCAAAAGCTTAAATATGCTGTCGGGGGCAGCATAGTAACCGTCTGTGGTGAGGAGGACATTATGGTGAGCCATTTGTCATCCTTTAAATATGTTGAAATGGATGGCGAAATCCATGAAACTCTCTGCCAAGCATTTGAAACCGTCAAGGTGAAAGAGGTGGCTCCTGTCGTCGTAGAGAAGCAAGAGATGAATCTCTCCTCGTTTAAAGAAGCTCGGGCCGTCGTTGAAGCCGGTTCCACCCCAGGCTGGGGGCATGTTTTGGATATACCAATCAAGCAGGATAAGTTTGGATTGGGGTACTCTCCTGAAGCTGAAGCTTCATCTTCTTCGTCTAGCAGTTCGTCTCGCGGGAAAGGGCCAATCCTATTCACCAAGGGCGGAGTGATTTTCGAAAGCATCAACGCAGCGTCTGAGGACAGCGGGGATAGTGATTGTGATATTGACACCTAGATTCAACCGAGCAAGCCGGGCAAGCGCCTCAACAATTGGACCATCAAGGAGATTATCCAGCTGACAAGTGAAGAGTAATGATTTGCTTTTTACAATCGTTGTACAACCCTATGTCCTGCCCGGGGCATAGTGGTTTTATTGTCAGGGCCTTGTTGGATTATGTACATGCATTTTGTTAACAAATAAAAGGCGTTTTCTTCGTACTCAAATATTGTGTTCTCTGTTATTCCTATTTTATGTTTATTTCGAAAAACAGTAAAATGGCAACGAGGTTTGTGCTAACCTGCATATTCTTGCTTTAAACTTAACCCTTGTTATTGCAGGATCCGCATAACAGATGACATCGACTCTGGACCCTCTACGGCTCACTACGACTTCGATTGCCCGATCTATCAAGCCGAGGATGAGATTGATGAAGACGAGGACCTTCCGGAAGAGTTGGCCCGCTTGTTGAGACAAGAGGAAAAGGTTATTCTGCCTCATGAAGAGGATATTGAGATCATAAATCTGGGTTCTGAAGAGCTCGTCAGAAATGTCAGAGTGGGGGCTGCGCTGCAGAATGATGTCAAGCATAGACTGGTCGAGATGCTTCGAGAGTATAATGACGTCTTTGCTTGGTCATACGAAGATATGCCCGGACTTGACACTGACATCGTGGTTCATCGCTTGCCGTTGCGAGAAGATTGCCCTCCAGTCAAGCAGAAGCTTAGGAGGACGAGACCAGACATGGCTGTAAAAATCAAAGAAGAAGTCCAGAAGCAGTTGGACGCAGGATTTCTAGCCGTTACCACTTACCCTCTGTGGGTCGCCAACATAGTGCCTGTATCGAAGAAGGACGGTAAGGTACGCATGTGCGTCGATTATCGGGATTTGAACAGGGCGAGCCCTAAGGATGATTTCCCGTTGCCTCATATCGATGTGTTGGTCGACAACACAACCCAGTTTTCCGTGTTTTCATTCATGGATGGCTTCTCCGGTTACAATCAGATTAAGATGGCACCGGAGGACATGGAGAAAATGACGTTCATCACCCCCTGGGGAACATTTTGCTATAAGGTAATGCCCTTCGGTCTGAAGAACGCAGGGGCCACTTACCAGCGAGCAATGGTAACTTTGTTTCATGATATGATTCATCATGAGATCGAGGTCTATGTTGATGACATGATTGCAAAGTCCCAAACGGAGGAAGAGCATCTGATCAACTTATTGAAGCTTTTTGAGAGGCTTAGGAAATTCAGGCTGAGGCTGAATCCTAACAAGTGCACTTTCGGAGTGCGGTCCGGAAAGTTATTGGGGTTTATCGTTAGTGAACGAGGGATTGAAGTTGATCCTGCGAAAATAAAAGCTATCCAAGAAATGCCAGCGCCGAAAACAGAAAGAGAAGTTCGTGGTTTCTTGGGCCGAATAAACTACATTGCAAGGTTTATCTCTCAGCTCACGACCACTTGTGAACCGATGTTCAAGCTTTTAAAGAAAGATCAGGCGATTACTTGGAATGAGGATTGCCAGAAGGCATTCGACAAAATAAAGCAGTATCTTCAAGAACCTCCAATCTTGATACCCCCAGTGGCTGGACGGCCATTAATCATGTACCTGACGGTTCTGGAGAATAGTATGGGGTGTGTTCTCGGTCAGCACGACGAGACGGGCAGAAAGGAGCATGCCATTTATTATTTGAGTAAAAAGTTCACTGAGTGTGAATCTCGATACTCGATGCTGGAGAAGACGTGTTGTCGCTACTGCGAAAATCGGCGCCGGCTGAACAGAAGAGTCGCCACCGTGCGTTATTTATCCCACGGGAGGGAAAGGAAACGCTCAGAGTAAACCTCGCACAACACGGGAAAGGTATGGTCGTCGCAACCAAAACCTGGGTTCGGGAGTCGGTTACGCAAGGGGAAGGTATTAGCACCCCTCACGTCCGTCGTACTCGACGGGATCCACGCTTGTTTTCGGGTATGGATTGTTATTCTATCTAAACTATAGGTCAAGGGTTAAAAAGAAAATAAAATGAAAATAAAAATGACTCGGCAAAGTATCGCACTTTATGCCTACGTATTCCCGCCTGGAACGAGAAATCAGAGTCAACGTAGTTCGCGTACCTATGGGAAAGGAGGGGAAGGTTGCTCGCTAGGATATCGTATCCTATGCCTACGTACTTTCATACAGCATGAAAGATCAGAGCAAACGTAGTTCGGGCCACGTACGACACAAGTCGGTCTGTTGTTTTTTATGAAAAATCTCACCTTAAACAAGGGTTTTCTTATTGCAAAAAGTTGATGTCTGTTCAAATCTTTTGACGGAAGAAATGAATTAATCTCTGTTATAACCTTTATTAATGTTTTTCTGTTGCTTTGAAGGAAGAAGAGATGACACTCTACAAATCCTAGGGTTAAAAGGGAATAAAATCTACCCTAATGTTATCATGCATGGGTTAACTCCTAATGTCTATCACATCCTCCCTTGAACAAGGAAGAATGGAAGTCCTACGGGAAAGGAAACGAAAGGAAGAAACGGAAATACAAGTAATAACCGCATACAAGTGAACATGAATATAGCAATGGTAAATGCAATGGAAAGGAGGGAGGAAGGTTCATCTCAACCTCAAGCCCATTCATGGATGGAATAAGAAAATATCTAGTGATCATATGCAAAGAATCGAGTGAAAACTCCGAATGAAACGCGTAATCCACTATTTGGAATCGCAACGTGCTATCATGCAAACAAGTCGATAATCGGGCAAGCTACACATACAAATAACAGCCACCTAAGGGGTATTCAAATACCTCTAGCCTATCTATAATAATAAATATAAACCACGGCATCCACCACGCAAACACAAATCGGCCGTTGGAGCCTTAACAAAAATAAAGTCCGTTCGGAAGTCCAAATTACAAGTTCGAATACAAAATATGAGAAAAATAGCAAAAGGTGCTAAAAAATTCAAATAAAAATCTCCAATGCCCTACATCAAGCCACAAACCAGGGGTGAGAGATACCACAAAAATATCCAAAGATAAATGGTCAAACAAGATGAAAACATTGCAAGATATCTCATGTATACCAAAGGAAAGATTAAAGTGGAGCATGTTAAAGAAAGCATCCAAAACCAATTAAAATGGTACAATAAAATTCCCACAAAAATATATCACAATACCTCAACGTGTGTATGAGATCCCTGAAAAAGGATTGACATTTAAATTGTGTTTTGATAGGTTAAAGAAATTCAACAAAATGATAGCACCAGCATTGACCTTTTTATGACGACCCAAATGTAAAACATCCAAAGAAAATTTAAAAAAATGGTAAAATTATAATTCCAGTTTTATTAAATCCTAGACATCTTAAAGATTCAGCACAAAAAAATGGGGATCAAAAAGACTAATTTTCCTATTTTTTATGATTATTTGAAGTCAGCATATAAAACAGAAAAATAAAAGAAACATGGCAATAGGAAAATAAAAGAAAATACCATGAATAAATAAAAGTGGCATGAGGCTTATGTGGCCGATTACGTGGCGCAGTGAGAGGCGTTGGATGAATGGAAGAAACCTTGACTTGGAAATGCATCCGACGGTGTTAACACCTTCTTCTCCAAATCAAAATTTTCAACTTTGTGAATAGTAACCCGCAGCCCCATGAACATGAGTTTTTTGCTACTTTGAAGCACCATAACTCCATCAATAATTATCCGTTTCGCACAAAATTTTAGTCAAACTTGAAGGAAAAAATTCAAGGAATCCAAATATGGTCTTAGATTTTCTTGAAACTCTCTCTAACTCCCAAAATGTGGCACCTCAAGAAAAACTCAAGAACCAAAAATTGTCATAAAAACCATCTTTTTTGTACTAGAATCCATGTAGGAGATGAGAGCAATGTGATGCAACAACAATAATGCAAGAAAGACTCATAAATCATGAGTTATGTCGAATTCTTTATACCTTGAAAAAATGAATTATGGAGCTTTAATGGAGCACGAATTTCTTTGGAAAAAAGTGTAGAAACCTTCAATAATTCTTGGTAGAGGTATTAGGATCAAAGAAAATGCTTGAATTGGTGAGGAAATGAAAATCACTTTTGCACTTGGAGCTCACTTTTTCATGTTGATACAACCATGGAATTGCACTAAAATCTTCTCAAAAGTTGATGGAAAAATCCTATGTAGTATATTGAATTAATTGGTAATGAGAAAGGATCAAAAAATGGAGAGAAAAAGGATTGAAAAAAATGGAAATTCAAACATGTGAAAGTGTGGGAAAAAATGGAAAAATGATGGAAAAAATTCAATATGATTTGCAAATGGATTCCACATCAACTATCACCAACCTTTACTCTTAATGATCTCAATCCAATATATAGATGATGATTAACAAACTTAGAGGTTTCTAGAATAATCTTGGAGGATTCTAGAAAGTTGTGGAAATTTCATGAACTTCTCATGCCATGATACTTTGAATATCTCTTATCTCATGCTTGCACCTTTCCAAACTTATGTCAAAATCTCCTTACATGAGATATGGGAAGTGTATGTAAGCTCCTTGCCTTGAAAATTCATCTTGTGCCAAGTTTTCTATACTTGCCTTATTATGCAAGTAACAAAAATACAAAGCAAGTCCAATTTTTAAACCCTAACTCAAAAAAGTGGCTGAACCAATGTCTTTAAAATGATGTTGGGAATCAATTTGGTATATTGGATGACCCATATTGGACTTGTAGATCTCTCAAACCATTTTCCAACTTGAACTTTTTCAAGTTATATGCCTTTTTTAAGTCATTTTTCACCAACTTTTATCAAGTCTTGTTCCATGCATTTCCAAACTTTCATGACTTCTTTTCTTGACTTAAAATGGCATTTTGAGCAACTTTGATGTTGGGAAGTTTTTCATTTGAAGCACCCTTGTATGAGTTTTAGGTATAGGCTAAGAATGACCTGTAATCACCAGATGACCCAAAATACCCTTTGCTTGCCAAGACCATATGTAGAGTTCCACAAATCATATGAAGGCATACCATACCATTCTAGAAAGCTAAGACAATGAGGAACAATTCTTATGTTGACCAGAAATTCATTTGAAATCTCCTTGAGGGGTAAAAATTGCTTGGAAGTCAAGTCACTTTCATAGACGAAACTTCAGATACCTCAAATGACCTGTAACTTGCAAGGACCATAACTTGAGTTCTATAAATCTCCTTGATGTATTCCACAACTCAAATCAAAGGTTTTGAGATCCTCTACAAGTTTTATGTTGGCCAAGGATCCATTTGAAGCTTGCATTTTGACTTATCTTGCTTGGAAGTTTGTCTTAAACTAGGGAATTTTACACAGAAACCCTAATTTAGAAACTCCTCTTCTCCTTGATTTCTCTTGAATTCTTCTTAGCATAACAACATATCCTTATTCTTCATGTCAAATGATGAACCCCACATCTCTCCAATAGCCCTTAATGCCTTTCAATCAGTCAATTGACCTAGAGTTGACCCAGGGTTGACCCAGATGAAACCCTAGTTGACTGTCTTCAACTGTAATTCTTGTGAATTCACCAATGACTTGTCTCCTTCTCCAAATGACTTTCTAAGTCCTCCAAGATGTCTAGATACTCCCCATGCTCAGCCCACAGCTCACCATTTCTTTGTTGATCCTCAGACACCCTCAGTTAGGAGATAGATGAACTGCTTGATCCATTGACTTGATAGCTTCCAAATTCTTTTCTGATGACTTGAATGAGGTTGAATAAGGATAATAACCTCTTGATAGGCCTCTAGAGATGAGAATAATGATTGGTCCCCTGTTAGCTGACTTGCTATGCTTATGCTATGCAGATGAGTAACCTATGTACATGGCCCTATATGCAAATGCTAATGCAATTGAAACATAAACCAAGTGAATAAGGTTGGGCAAATTTTTAGGGTGCAACAGCTGCCCCTATTCAAGCGGCTTGGACCCGATTGGGTGAAGAGCCCGGAGCCTTCAGACATTCGCGGTACGAGACGGTTGAATACTAGGAACCCAGAAATTTGCCAACTGCAGAAATAAACTGCGCCACTACTTGGGGAACGACATTCATCAGCTGAATTTAACTGTTACGGCAACCCACTGATCTCGTGCGACCGTGCTGGGGATTCTTCTCATCATCCTGAAAAAGATTGAATCATCGGAAACTTCATCCTTTGCTTGTCCACGTCAGGACTCTATCTGCTGTCAACTCGGAAAAAACTTCAACAACTTTGCTGGGGACGGCTCGTCTGCCTTCTCGTCAGAGATAAATCGTCCACGTTAGGAATAAACTCTTCCAAGTTAGGAATACCACCGTCCACGTTAGGACTCACCTTTCCACGTAAGGAATAACCGTTCCACGTTAGGAATAATACTGTCCCCGTTAGGACTCACCTTTCCACGTAAGGAATACATCGCTTTTCCCCGTCAGGGGTGACTTTTCTCTGCTTTGTCAAACTCTTCCACATAAGGAATACGTCTTCTTTTGCTTTGTCCACGTAAGGACTCTTTCTTTTTCCACGTTAGGAATCACAAATTTTCCACGTAAGGAACCCCAATCTTTCCACGTGAGGAATACTATATCAATCTTTCTTTCCACGTTAGGAATGCTCCTTCTTTCCACGTAAGGAATACCGTTTCTTATTTCCGTCCACGTCAGGACTAAACTTTCCACGTAAGGAATCTATCTTCTTCTTCCACGTTAGGAATAACTTCTTTGATCTGTCCGCGTCAGGACTAAACTCTTCCACGTCAAGAATAATCTCTTTCTTTCCACGTCAGGAATCAATCTTGATATGTCCGCGTGAGGACTCAATCTTTCCACGTAAGGAATAAACTCGTCTTTCCACGTAAGGAAACCATTTTTCTTCCACGTAAGGAATGCTCTTGATATGTCCACGTAAGGACTCTGATCTTTCCACGTTAGGAATCAAACCTTGATCTGTCCACGTCAGGACTAAACTTTTCCACGTAAGGAAACACCTTCTCTTTCCACGTCAGGAATCAACTTCTTTTCCATTTGTCCGTGTCAGGACTAAACTTTCCACGTAAGGAATCAATCTCTTTTCCACGTAAGGAATCACCATTTTTCCACGTAAGGAATAAGACTTCTTCTGGGTCTGTCCGCGTCAGGACTAAACTCTTCCACGTTAGGAACGCACTTGTCTCCCCGTAAGGAATCCATCTCGATATGTCCGCGTAAGGACTCAATCTTTCCACGTAAGGAATACCAACTTCTTTCCACGTAAGGAATAAATTCGTCTTTCCACGTAAGGAAACCATCTTCTTTCCACGTAAGGAAACATTGTCTTTCCACGTAAGGAGAATATCGTCCACGTTAGGACCCACCTTTCCACGTCAGGAACACCATCTTAATCTGTCCACGTAAGGACTCCAATCTTTCCACGTAAGGAATGATCTTGATCTGAATCTGTCCACGTCAGGACTTTACTTTTCACGTAAGGAATCTACCTTCTTTCCACGTTAGGAATCTCCTCTTGATATGTCCGCGTAAGGACTCTAATCTTTCCACGTAAGGAATCAATCTTGATATGTCCGCGTGAGGACTCAAATCTTTCCACGTAAGGAATCTCCATCTTTCCACGTTAGGAACACAATCTTAATCTGTCCACGTAAGGACTCCAATCTTTCCACGTAAGGAATATGATCTTTTTCCACGTAATGAATACGTTATCAATCTGTCCATGTAAGGATTCTGGCTTGATATGTCCACGTAAGGACTCAATCTTTCCACGTAAGGAAACAACTTCGTTCCACGTCAGGACCCATGTTTCGTCTTGATTTGTCCACGTCAGGACTCAGGCATCTTCGACCCGCTGGGGAAATACAACTTGTCCACGTCAGGACTCACTTCTTCATTGGTCCCGACCCACAAACTTCTTAGCACTGACGTGACAGCGACTTTGAGGCGGACTCTACTGGGGATATCTGGAAACCAAACTACCGGATGCCTGTTCTGATGCCCGGAGGCAACTTCTTAAATCCTGATCCACAAAACCCTTTTGATGACAAATAACTCTGCTTGGGAATAAAGAGAGACTTATCCTGGTAACTCTGTGGGGAATACTGCCGAAACTGACATTATCATTGAATATCTCATGCCGAGATCTTGAGTGTTTGGTAGTTCATTTGAGCAAGTGCTCTCCCCACCTGCTGGGATACAGGAACCACTTCAGCAAAATAAATGCTGAAGATAATGCCAACTCCGCTGGGGATAGCCAGGTGCTACAGAATTATTCCAGCAAAATAAATGCTGTAAGAGTGAAGTCGACTCAGCTGGGAAATTAGGAACTTAAACCAAACACCTTGTTGAAGTAGCATCCTGCTGGGGAATATAACTCTGCTGGGGAATAGCAGATGTGCACAGTACGATTGGATTTCTGCTGGAGAGTGAACTGATATTACACAGTATCCCTGACAAAATAAATGCCAGGACCCACAACCGACTCTGCTGGGGAGAGTCTTAATCTTCGAGTTCTGCTGGGAGGAAAGAACACTTCCTGAAAGGAGAGAACTCCACTTCGGGGATACTAACATGCCCAGCTTGCCCCTGAATCTGCAACAGTTTTGGAATGGACCCTACAGTCTTTGTATCCTGACGACCAGACATGGACGACTTCTACATTTCGGACCTCGAAGGGGTGTTTCAAGAACATAACTTTCGTGCTTCTAGGGTGACATGCCCCGGTCTCGCAACAATCTTTTGTCTCTGATCGACTGTGTCGTGGAGCACTGCCCATAGCTATGAGAGATTTGCCAAATCTTGACCTGACTGCCCCGGATTTACTGATTCTAGGATGACCGACTCTACCTGAATTAATCAGTATAGCTTGCCCCAGTTCACGAAATATTTGGGCATTCTGCATTTTATCCTGATCATACCTTCCACTGTAGGAATCTTTCCTGTCGGCATGCGCTTACTCGCAGGTAACACAAGTTGTTCTGCATAAAAGATATATTAAACGCAATGCATATGACAGTTTCAAAACCCAAGTCTGTTCACTAAAAAATTTTGTGACATGTAATGAATCAATTATCAAAATGTCAATATGAAAGCTGGTAAGAGAAACCCTTTTAGGAGTCAGAATCGACGAGATCTTTACTGACGTATGCCCTCGGACAAAACCTGTTTCAATTAGGACTTTTGCGGGTTGTAACGTGGTCAGGTTCACGGTTAACAAGGAAAGATATAGGCTCAAAATTTATTTCGACCCACCCATTCTTCGTGATGTTCTCCAATCCTATGTTCAGCTAATCTGACTTCAGCGTTCACCTATTAGAGGTGGAATGATAGGAGTGATGGTTCAGGATACCACGCGTTTTTCTTTTTTGAGTGACGGTCATTTGCTTTTCGTCTTTGGGTGCCTAGAATCACACGACTTTTGTCCTTTTCGAGGATTTGTTCTTTTCTTTGACAATCTTTTTCGTCTTTCGTTTTTTTTCGTTCCCTAACTTTTGCCTGGACTGAGTATCTTTTGAGATTCTTTTGATTTTCCAGTCCAGCGGGATGCCCCTGTTTTTGCCTAAGTCATTTATTTTCAAGTTTTGACTTAGCGGGCTCTTGATTCTTTTCACTTTTCGTTCTCTTTTTTTTTTTTTTTTTGAACAAGTCGTGTGACACTAGTTTGTCTGACTTCTTGTGGAGTAATGTGACTGTTTCACTCTTTGTCGGCAAGGTTTAACCATTGCGGTTCTTTAGGCACGACTTATACAAGTGTGATTTATCCTCAACCGGACACTCTTTCCACGATTCGAACGCTTGGTCAAACTAACTGACACCTACCCTGCCCCGGGTTAAGATTTGGGGTTTTTTCATTTTCGAAAAGAACCTCCTACTACTGGCTCGAAAGGGGTTATCAAGGGATTACCTTCCTTATATCTCCAGTGTTTATGGATTGAAACAATGCCTGTATTTCATCAACAAGTTTTTTATCCAAAAGCATAAGATCGGAATATTATTCGTCATCTGTTTTCATCATCCTCCCCAGATTCCTGCTAAAACAAGCATTAAGCATTAAAGCAAAACAAAGAGTGAACACGACTGGATTAATTCAAAACATGCATATTCATTTCGTTTATTAATATCAATTGAAAAACAACAAGTTTTAAGAGCGAAATTTGCAATTACACAGAAAAGAAACTACGAATGCGCGGACATGAACAAGATAACATGAAAAATGTCGGTGTCTCAGAACTGGACTTCCTACACTTTGACTTATTGGCGAGTCAACCATTCTCAGAAGCTATCATCAGGGGTAGTCTACTGCTGTCTCGATCTTCTTTCACCGGCCCGATCAAATCTGGGAAACCTTTTCATCACCCCGACTTTTGCTTGTCTATGGCTTTGCACCACCTTGGGGACCCTATCGGAGAAGTTAATGACCCTGCTGTCGATTAAATCTTGGACGTTATGCTTGAACGCGTGGCAACCTTCAATATCATGTCCGGGAGCCCCGGAGTGGAATTCACAGTGCCTGCTCGCATCATAGCCATCCGGCAGAGTGCCGGTTATTGGCGCCAGAGTTCTTTTCTCCACCAAGTTCAATCTTAGTAGTGTCTGTAACAAATCTGCGTACGTTGAGGGAGGCTTCTCAAACACCCTCCTTGGCTTTTTTTCCCGAATTCTTTGCTGAGTCGTATACTGGCGTCTTGTAGGCTGCTGGCTTTGCTCGGACGTTTCCTTAGGCTCACGCGTTATCATCCTTAAGTTCAACCCTGGCATTGGCAACTGTTGTGGACATGGAGACTTAGCTTCCAGTGGCTCTGGGATATACCTCGATTCATCTGCAACCTCTGGCGGAGAAATGGGAATATCAGTCCCTGCAACTTTTATGCCCCCCGGTACAAACTCTATTATTTTCTCATCCAGCAAATCTTGAATCTTATGCTTAAAAGCTTTGCAGTTTGCAATGCTATGCCCCGGTGCTCCGGAGTGGAAGGCACAATGGGCGTTCAGGTCATAGTCTGGTGGCGGCTGCCCTGTCAGTGGAACTAAAATGCGGGGCTCAACCAGTTGAAGTTGGAACAAGAGTTTCACCAGCTGATCATAATCCACAGGGATCTCATCAAATACTCTGTTAGAAAACCTCATTCTCTTACCCCACCTCCTTGAGTTATCCTGCAAAATCAATTGCGACTGTTGACGAGGAGACTCCTGAGCTTCGAACCATGGAGAGGGTCTCTTAAGCCTATCCTACGTGGGTAATGGTTCTTCAGACCCCTGAGGAACAGATAAGCCAGCCGCGTCTTCCAACATTTGCTCTCCTTCTCTCCTGAGTACGTTCCTTAATACTTCAGCCATCAACCCTATCTGTGCCTTCAGTCGGCAGTTCTCTTCTTCTAGCGTCTCTTGATTCGAGCGCAACTCTTGCATATCTTTCGTGAACTGCCCCAGCTGGCCTCGAACATCCGTTAATTCTGCTTGAACCTGTTTGATGGCTACCCCCACAAGTTGGCGTATGCGGCCTGGGAGAAAACCTTGATTCTCTAGCTGAGCAAAGTCGGCAGCCCTATCATCAGCCCACGCAATCAGAGGCTGCACCATGTTCTGCAACTGTTTCTGACTCTCGGCCATGGCTTCCATTACCTGTATGAGCCGCATTATGTTGTCGTGCACCTCTTGCATCTCAGTCGGATCCTGACTCATGACTTCCTTGCTGCTGCTTCTGGTTGAATGCTAGGGAATTCTTCAGTCGATAATCCTGGGGGACCTGAGAGATACAGGAGATGAGCTACAGTTTAATAATTACCTGTAATGCAATATGAATATGAATGCAATGCAATGTGTGTGTCTGTGCATTAGGGAAATTCATTCCCCGATTCTAGTGTGGAGGTGCCGGTGCAGTGACAGTGCTAGCAATACAAAGATCGGAGCTGAATCATAGAAAGCCTCATATATTGCTGAGAAAACTAATAGGCCAAGAATACAATATCACTGAGTACAATAAGAAGGCATGACCTCAACCAACAATCCTGGTGATGGTCAGCAATATGCAAATAAAGCATACAAGCTACTACATGAAGTGATCAAATCCTCCCAGAAGTCTGGTACTCTTCTAGCAATTTCTTGGTCTCCGGATGACTTGGTCGATCAAGCAGCCCTTCAACAAGTTGGTTTCTCTTCTTAAGAACACGGCGCACGTCTTCAGCAGTTTCTTCCCATGCCCCGTTGTTGCACCCCAAAATTTGACCAACCGGGTCTCGCATTTGGCTCGATGTTTCGACGCATAATCGCATTCGCATCTGCATACCGCATACAGCGCATTTTTTCATTTGTATTGATTTTATCAGGGATCACAGCTCCCGTCTCGTGTTTCAGGTGTTTTTGATCAGTAGAATCGATTTTTGGGATATTTCGGTGCCCGTTTATTTTTACCGATTATTTTTGTGTCGTTCGGTGCTCATTTTGTCCCTCTGGGAATTATTGCGATTTTTCTGGATTTTATAGGTTTTTTTAATCATTTTTAGGGTTAATAGGATTTTTTAATAGTTTTAATTCTTTTAAATAGATTTTTAATCATTTTAGATATTTTTAAATAGCCTTCTCTCTTTTTAGAATTTAAATAGGATAATATAGAGTAGTTTTTGTTTTAGAATATTAATAGAATTTAATATCATTTTTCAGCATTTTTTAGAGCATTAATTGTTTTTTGAATAGTTCTTTTAAATTGTATAGAATTTAATAGGTTTTAAAAAGAATTAATAGATTTTAATTTTTAGATTAATTTTAATAGTTTTAGATATTGATTGATTAGATTAGATTAATTAGATTTTAATTAGTTAAGCAATTCAGTTTAATCATTAGTCATTAGCCCATTAATCATTTCCACTTAGTCCAAGTTGTGATCATATTAGTTTCATTGCAGTTTTTTGGGGATTTTTTATCTTTTTTTTCGCAGGCCCAGTAACCAGCCAAGGCCCAGTTAGTGTTTTTGTTGTCCAGCATTAAGCCCATTTCGCCCAGAAAAGTTCCAGCTTTCCCCAGATTTTTCCAGCTTCTCCCAGAAGGCTCCAGAAGCTTCCAGCGAGCTTCTCAGCATAAATAGCCAGAAGCCACGTGTAGAAAGAGGACGGACCCACGCTGCATCATTCCACGCGCCACGCGTCGCCCTCAACCCTCTCTCTCTGCCACATGCTCCCACACGTGGAGGGCATGCACGCCTCCACTCCACCGTCCCTCCACCACGCGTCCTTCCCCCATCAATTCACCGGAAAAGTCTCACCGGCCGGCCTGCATGGCCGGCGGCAACCGTCCCTCGCCGGAAAGCCACAACAATCCCAGAAACCTCCTCCCTTCATCTTCTTCCTCCCTTCATCTTCTTCCTCCCTTCATCTTCTTCCCCTGGTCATCATCTTCCTCCAACAACTTCCGGCCACCATTGAATTCGCCGGAAAATCCAAAAAACGCTTGGAACTCATCTCTCATCCAATCTTCCCTTCTTTCGTCTCCGACCTTCATTTTCCTTTTCCGATCAACATCAACCATGGATCTTCCCCAGAGATTTTCAGTTCTTCAATAACCACCAACAAACTATCAAGAACGTTCATCATCCGTTCTTCTTCCATCTCCAGAAGAACGTCAACACAGAACTCCAAGCATCATCGAACCATATGGAACAACTTCAAGAAAATTCCAGAAAATAATCTTCCACTATCCAGAAAATCCAGAAATCAGAGAGTCTATCATCAACATCACAAGAACATTCAAGATTCGTCATCAACCTTCAACAATATTTCCAGTTTTTTGCATCGTCAATTTCATCGTTCATCTCTACAGAAGTGCAAAGGATCCTCCTTGTTCAACGACCTTCAAGCACGATTTCCAGAAACCCTCAACACAAACTCTCAGAATCCACAAAAGCCTTCATCAGAGCACTCATCAACAGATCTTCAAAGATCTTTTAGCCATCTTCAAGATATCATCCACATGCAATCCACTCTAGATCTTCAAGTTCGTGTTTGAACGAAAGAAAAGATTGATAGAGAGAATGAGTTTGGGAGAAAGATTGAGAATGAGACGAAGGAACGATGTTTGGATGGAGGAGAGGGAGAGGCTGAGAGTGAACAGCGAGAAGTGGACGGCGGCGCCTTGGAGATGAGAGAAGGGAGACAGAATCTAGGGTTTCAGTAACTGAGAATGGAGAGAGGGGGAAGAAGATTGGGCCAGGCCCAATCACAATTTTTTTGACACCTCACCCTCACGCTTTTGGCTGTAAACGGGCCTGGGCCCCAATTTGTCTTGCCAGCACACCCAAGTTCCACAGCACACTCCCTCAGCGTTTTTTTTGAAGAGATTGGGCTGGGCCCTTCAGTTTTTTTATTTTATTTTTGTGTAACCCCTGTGTAGCAGTGTACCCCCCTCCCTTGCTTTGTTGTATCTTTTTATTTTCTTTTCTTTTGTTTAGAGTTTCTAGGAAAAAAAGAAATAATGAAGAAAAATATATTTGAGATATAGAAAAAGAAAAAAGAGAATGGAAAAGAGATGAAAAGAAAATATATTGTGAAAAAAAAGAATTGAATTGAAAAGGAAAATATGGAGAAAATATTCAAAAAGAAATAGAGAAAAGAAAATGTTGAGAAAAATAGTGAGAAAATATATGTGAAAAAATAGAGAAAATATTTTGAGAAAAAGAGAAAAATATGTTAAAGAGAAAAGGAGAAAAAAGAGAAAAAAAATATTAAAGTAGGTTTAATATTTTTTAAAGCATTTTCTTTTAGGGATATTTTCATAGACTTTATTTTACGACTTTTAGGATAGCTTAGAAGCCCATTTGTTAGGGGGCCGTGTTCCATTCAATTTTTCAGGATAGAATAGGATAGCGTTTCCTAGGAGATTTATTTCAGTATCCACTCATTGTAACCATTTTTCAGAATATCAATAAAACGAGATTTGAGCTGTGGTCCGATAGTAGCCGAACTACAGTTGCTCTGATTCTTCGTACCAGACGAAGATATGTAGGCATAGGATGCGATATCCTAGCGAGCACACTAACGACTAACTTTTGTTCTCTCGCTGCTGTGCGATCGAGACTTTCCCGCTGACGATTAATTGAACCTTTTTTCTCTCTTGCCCAAGTGCATTTGAGACTCAGCCATAGTTTTGCCCATAGGTTCCCGACCCTGTGAAACCAGTTGTTTTTCTCACTGCTGTGTGAGAATGTTTGTTTAGCCGTAGTTAGTCTGAACTACGTAAAGCTCTGATCTTCCATCCAGTGGAAGTACGTAGGCACAAGACGCGAGGTCTTGGCGAGCCAATTTTCCCCGTAGTCCCGAACTACGTTGACTCTGACTTTCTCTCTTGAGAATACGTAGGCATAGAGTGCGACGCTCTATCGAGTCAATTCCCTTCCGTTTAGATTTAGCAGCCGTAGATAGATTATTTTGCATCCAGTAGACAACCCAAGCAAGCGTGGATCCCGTCGTGTACGACGGACGTGAGGGGTGCTAATACCTTCCCCTTGCGTAACCGACTTCCGAACCCAGGCTATGGTTGCGATGACCATACCTTTTCCCCGTTTTTTGCGAGGTTTACTTCGAGCGTTTCCTTTCCCGCTCTGAGGGATAAATAACGCACGGTGGCGACTCTTCTGTCAGCCGGCGCCGATTTTCGCAGTAGCGACAGCTGGCGACTCTGCTGGGGAGCCGGCGCCGATTTTCGCAGTAGCGACAGCTGGCGACTCTGCTGGGGACTGCGATAGTTCCCCATGCATGTGGGATCCAACGTCCCCTAGAGAGAGTCAATCCTAGCGTTTGTTTGCTTGTCTATTTGGGGCTTATTTATCGATATTATCTGTTGCTGTTGGGGTGTTACGGGTGTTCTATGATTGAGATAAGCCGGACCTGGGCTCGAGTATGAGTATACACCTAGATATAGTTGCGGAGAAGTAGTAGACGAACCTGTCTGCTGAGCAGGCGCAGTTCCCTACGAAAATTCGCACTCGGACGAGGTTCTCGCAGAGGTGCTCCTTTCCGGTCCTGAGGATCTGAGGGGAGTCCAGACGTGAGGATTGTCGACTCTGGGAACCGATCAATTGGAAGTCAGCTAAGTGAGGCCTCTTCATGAGATGACGATGCCACTCCTTCTGGGAATCGTATCATTCCTCATGAAAGTCTGTGACGCTGACGACCGCATAGGATGCCGTACCTTGTCAGATATAGGTCCACACCTGTGAGTGGGGGGTTTTTTGTGCAGGAAACTTGACTTCCAACCTACCCGTTATTCTGGTCTTCTTTTCAAAGAACGTCTCCGTCAGCAGCGCAGCAGTATTCAGATTTTGTGTGGGGGCTGTGGTCCCATTGTTTGCTGCATTTTGCATATCATATGCATATCAGTGTTGCATTGCATATCATCCTCCAGCTAGCCAGAGTTCTGATCCAGCCTTTGTTGCCTGAAGGTGATTACCCGGAGTTTGGATTGAGCAGCTGTTGATTGTCAAAAGACCTACCAAGGGGTTGAAGTAGATTTGAGCAGAATCAAGCATTGAAGTCAGCTGAAAATTATTGGTAGCCATGTCTGAAGGCAATTTCCAGTCTCCTAACACCTTGACAGGGTTCACTATGGCGTCCAACCCTCTGTATGATTCCATGGAAGATTCCCCGCAAGTGAACAACGTTGCTGCAGACCAAGTTGTACAGCCTTCTGTTGAGAACCGAGATCAGCATGAGCAGTTTGTTGCCCGAAATGAACATTATCCTCCTGTTAACAATCAATGTGTTGCTTTCCCTGTGATGAATTACCGAAGAGATATTCCAGTGACCGGGTTAGTAGATCCAAGAGCCCTTGACGATGGTAGAAGACTCCGAGTGTTGGAAGAGCAAATGAAAGCTTTGAAAGCCAAAGATGCTGTCAACCTGGATGCTGTAGGCATGTGTTTGGTTCCTGACCTGGTGTTGCCTTGCAAGTTCAAAGTGCCGAAATTTGAGAAGTACACGGGAGATAGTTGTCCAAAGCTGCATTTGATGATGTTCTGTCGAAGAATGACTGCGTTTGCGCGAGATGATAAGTTGATGATCCATTGCTTTCAAGATAGTCTGACTGGGGCATCTTTGAGGTGGTATATGCAGTTAGAGAGGAATCAGATTCAGTCATGGATGGATTTAGCCAGAGCTTTTCTGAAGCAGTATGATTACAACCTAGACATTGCTCCTTATCGCATGCATTTGCAAGAGTTGTCTCAAGAGATCAATGAACCGATCAGGAAGTATGCTCAGAGATGGAGAGAATTTGCTGCTAGAGTGCGTCCCCCGCTGTTAGACCAAGAGCTGGCAAGCATGTTTGTGGATTCCCTACAATATCCGTACTTCAAAAGATTGCTCGGAATTCCAGCAAGTTTCTCTGACGTGGTAGCATTAGGAGAACGCCTTGAGTACTCCATAAGAATGGGGAAAATTCAGATTACTTCATATGATCAAGCTGGTGAAACTGAATACCCTTGTGACTATCAGAGTGAAGAAGAAGTTGTGATCGACTCAGTCATGCCAAAGATTGAATATCCTCGAAGCGAATCAGTGAATTTTGTCGGTTCATCATCTTATCAGAGATCAGTACCTCCCGTGGCTTGTTATACTGAACAGACAGCCGTGCCTGGGGCACTCAATCAGGAATCTTATGTCGTTTCCATTGCAAATCAGCGAACTCGTGGCCGAGGTTACCAGAGTCAGCGTCAGAATCAGCACCGACCTCGCAACAATTTGGAACGAAGGAATGCTCCTTTTCACCCAGTGCCGATACCGTATAGCCAGTTGCTACCATCTTTGATCCAGAAGTCTTTGGTGGAGCCGAAAGCTCTTAAGCCAGTTCCAGAACCGTACCCTCCTGGGTACAATCCCCACGTTCAGTGTGGTTATCATGGTGGCTCTCCGGGGCATTCAACCGAAGATTGTAAAGCATTTCAGGCGAAGGTACAGCAGTTGATTGATCAGGATCGCATTTCCTTTCGAGAAGGATTTCTGTTTGTTCATCCCTAACCGCTCAGCTGTCTAAGCTCGTGACTCGGAAGGTGTTCCCCAGCAAAAGCCAGTGGTTCAGACAGGCAGGCGCCTCAGCAGTGGCAGTTCTCAAGCTTTTATATCATTTGCATTTGTAGTTTCTTTTCTGTTAGTTACTACCTGCTTTTAAACATTTGTATGTTTCGAATGGTGATAATAATAAAGTGACTATGCATTTTTCTGAATTAATCATGTCGCTGTCGCTCATTTATGGCATTGCACTGACACTTGCAGTTATTCCACTCCATTTTTTCGCTGTGACTAGCAAAGTTAGGAGGGAGGATGACGAAACTGAAACTCATAACCGATGATCGTATGCTTTCAGATAAGACCGTACCGATGACGTACAAGGCATTGTTTCAATCCCCCAAACACTGGAGATATAAGGAGTTAGTCCCTTGTTAACCACTTCGAGCCGAGAAGTAGAAGTTTTTTTTCGGACTTATTAACCCTCACATCTTAACCCGGGGCAGGGTAGCTGTCAGTTAGCTTGACCGAGCATTCAAGTCTTGCAGAGGAGTGTTGTCTTTCAAGGACCAATCAGTTTACACCTTTCAAGAGGTCAAACCTCAGGAGTGAGACAGTTACAATCCTTTCGGAGCAATCAAGACAACCAGTGTCACGCGACTTTGTTCTAAAAGAAAGAAATGAGAAAGCCCGCTAAGTAAAAAGAAAGAAGAGCTGGAAAGCTAATACTTAGGCAAAAATCAGGGCATCCCGCTGGACTTCAAAAGAAATCGAAGAATCGAAAAGAACTCAAAATGAGTCAGTCCAGGCAAAAATTAGGGAACCAAAAGAATGAAAAAGAAGGGATTAAAAAGAAATTTTCCCCAGCAAATCACAAAGTCGTGTACACAGACACCAAAGCGAAGAAGGAGTAACTATCACTCTAGAAGAAAAGCTTGTGAATTCCTTAACTGTGGTTCCTACCATTCAACATACTTCTCGAAGAGGCGAGCGCTTGTGCCAGGTTAACTGAACCTTAGGATCGGAGATCATCACGTAGAAGGGGTGGGTACAAATCAAAATTTGAGCCAAATATCCTTTGTTTCAAGAACCGTGAACCCGACCACGATACAACCCTTAAAAGACCTAATTGAGGTAGGGTTAGTCTGAAGCGCATTACGATAAGGTTGAGTAACCTGACTCCTTCTTGACTTGCTAGTCACATCCTTGTTGTATTTTCACTGACCATGTAAGCACTGCGTTTGAACTTTGGTTCACTCGTCACTCACAATCATATGCATATAAATGAGTGACAGCTCAAATTTTTTCAAAATCTGCATGAGCACTGCATTAAGATTACCATTCGTGAACAGACGATTCTAATTGCAGGTTAGTAGTTGGCATGAAGGAAATTCCACCAGGGAGTAATCAAATAGGACTGAGTAATCCAGCAGTCTGAACCAGAATGGTGTATGTTGTGAAGCCCGATGAATCAGGGGCATTATCTTCCAGTAAGTTCAGTATCAGTTAGTCTGAGGACAAGTCCCGAAGCTTCAGTTGAGCAGGGGCAGTTTTGTTTGAGAAGCAGTTGATCAGAAATAAGTCTTCTCGAGAGCCAATCAGGGGCAATTATGCAGAATGCAGATATTTGAAAGAAGATGCTTCCAGTGGATAATCAGAGCGGGTTGAGTCGCTAGAACGCTCATTCAGGGGCAAGTCATCGCAGAGAATGTTGAAATCAACTGGGTTAATAGGCTGTCTAATGGAGATTGAATTCTTTTGTCGTGCAGATGTCGGGGCAAATATTCTCGAAGTCGTCTCGTAGCAAGTTGTTCGGAGCAGGTATTCCCAAGAGTTAGATTGGGGCAAGGTGCATTGTACTGGGGCAAGTTGTGCAGGCCAGTCTTTTATCCCCCAGCTGAGTGTACCAGGGGCAAGTCATTCAAACCAGCTTGTTTATCCCCAGCCAGAGTTGAGTATCGGGGAATCATGTCAATACCCTTGCCGAAAACCCTTCAAATAAGAAGATCTTGTTGTCGTGGGATCATTATCCTGCAGTTTAAACCTGTTGCGTGTCAGTAACCAGTCGTTTCCAAAGTCCAGTTCTCGCCTGGCAAATCGGTAACCAGTTCTCGTCTGGCCCACCCTTCCGTAAGCATCAGTTCCCGTCCTGGTGCAGTTTATTGTAAGCGTCAGTTCCCGTCCTGGTGCAGTTTATTGTAAGCAGCAGTTCCCGTCCTGGTGCAGTTTATTGGTAACCAATTCTCGTTCGGTCACCGTTTCTTCAAGTGTTATGCCAGTTCTCGCCTGGTGTACGTTAGCTTTCAGCCAGTTCTCGCCTGGTTGTCTATACCTCAGCTTGTTGTCCAGTCAGCCCGTCCGGTTCAAAAACACAAAAATCAATTTTCCTAACCTATTTTCCTATCAGTCCTCGCCTGATAGTCTATCTTTGAATGCTAGTTCTCGTCTAGTATTTTCCACATCTTTCACTGTGTACATAATCCATGTTTATTCTAAACCAGAAAAACAAAAAAAAAACCTAAAAGAGATCTGACACAATATTTCCCAATGACTCGCATGTCGCCATGTTCCCCGATACGAAGCTCGACGGATGCCAGCGCTTCGAGTAATGTTTGAATTCCTTGTGGATGTTGTTAAATCAGAATTGCTACTCTTCAGCAGATGAAAGTTGCTTATTATCCCCGGAAGAGTCGAGATTGTCTTTTACCCCGTATCAGAGTAGGATCAGGAGTATCTTCAGCAGATTAAGATTGATATCCTTGATAGTAGGAGCATTTCCAGCAGTGTGCCGCGCGCAATCAATCCTCAGTTTGGGTCAATCCCCGCAGAGCGCAATCAGTTGCCAATGGTTCGAAGAAAGCATCCCCGAGCAGAGTTGTTTTCTTCCCCCAGTGAAGTCGTCAAGCAGGGTTGCCTTTTCATTTCTCCAGCAGGGCAGTTATCCCCAGCGGATTTGATTTCTCGTTTCCAGCATTTATTTTGCTGAGATGGTTCTGTGACTTCAGGTCATCCCCAGTAGAGTTGACGTTTCCTTCGGCATTTATTTTGCCAAGTGGTTTTCAGACCTGGTGTTCTCTGGCGGCTCGAGCCTGCATTAGCATTTGCGTATATAGTCATAGCATTTATACAAGCATATAGCATATCCATGCCGTCTGGGCCTCGCATTTTCAAACAAAACGCATATTATTTACATGTCGTATAGGACATTGCATCATTTCAAGCATACGCATGTCGAAACATAGACCAAGATGGTTACCTATTGGATTTCGAATTTGTTCACCTGCAGAGTTGTGGGGTTCAGCTTCTCGTCTTCCCCAGCGGAGTGATTCTTCATTTGGTTGTTACGTCAGCATCGAAAAAAAAACAACAACAACAACAAAGATTGACATATATCAGACTTCTGAAGCTGCCCCCTTCGTCAAAATAGGTACCAGGCAGTTCCATTCAGAATTCCCCAGGAGAATTGTCCTCAAGTTCGCATTGAACTGTGAGTCGACCAGATTTGATCCCATGAGAAAGATGGGAATCAAGGTGTTTGCTTTACGAAGCATTATTTCAATACTTGTGGCATCACACAGGTGTTGAAAAGGAGAAGAAAATTTTATCAGAAAATTGACCAGTTGTTGCCGTGACAACCAAACTTCAGTTTATTGGAGGCTATTCCTCAAGCAGCTTTGCAGTATATTCTTGCGGTTGGCAAATTTCAGGGTTCCATTTGTATTCAACCGTCATCTACCTTGAATGTTTGAAGGCTGAGCGCTCTTCACCCATTCAGGTCGAAGCCGCTTGAATAGGGGCAGCTGTTGCACCCCAAAATTTGACCAACCGGGTCTCGCATTTGGCTCGATGTTTCGACGCATAATCGCATTCGCATCTGCATACCGCATACAGCGCATTTTTTCATTTGTATTGATTTTATCAGGGATCACAGCTCCCGTCTCGTGTTTCAGGTGTTTTTGATCAGTAGAATCGATTTTTGGGATATTTCGGTGCCCGTTTATTTTTACCGATTATTTTTGTGTCGTTCGGTGCTCATTTTGTCCCTCTGGGAATTATTGCGATTTTTCTGGATTTTATAGGTTTTTTTAATCATTTTTAGGGTTAATAGGATTTTTTAATAGTTTTAATTCTTTTAAATAGATTTTTAATCATTTTAGATATTTTTAAATAGCCTTCTCTCTTTTTAGAATTTAAATAGGATAATATAGAGTAGTTTTTGTTTTAGAATATTAATAGAATTTAATATCATTTTTCAGCATTTTTTAGAGCATTAATTGTTTTTTGAATAGTTCTTTTAAATTGTATAGAATTTAATAGGTTTTAAAAAGAATTAATAGATTTTAATTTTTAGATTAATTTTAATAGTTTTAGATATTGATTGATTAGATTAGATTAATTAGATTTTAATTAGTTAAGCAATTCAGTTTAATCATTAGTCATTAGCCCATTAATCATTTCCACTTAGTCCAAGTTGTGATCATATTAGTTTCATTGCAGTTTTTTGGGGATTTTTTATCTTTTTTTTCGCAGGCCCAGTAACCAGCCAAGGCCCAGTTAGTGTTTTTGTTGTCCAGCATTAAGCCCATTTCGCCCAGAAAAGTTCCAGCTTTCCCCAGATTTTTCCAGCTTCTCCCAGAAGGCTCCAGAAGCTTCCAGCGAGCTTCTCAGCATAAATAGCCAGAAGCCACGTGTAGAAAGAGGACGGACCCACGCTGCATCATTCCACGCGCCACGCGTCGCCCTCAACCCTCTCTCTCTGCCACATGCTCCCACACGTGGAGGGCATGCACGCCTCCACTCCACCGTCCCTCCACCACGCGTCCTTCCCCCATCAATTCACCGGAAAAGTCTCACCGGCCGGCCTGCATGGCCGGCGGCAACCGTCCCTCGCCGGAAAGCCACAACAATCCCAGAAACCTCCTCCCTTCATCTTCTTCCTCCCTTCATCTTCTTCCTCCCTTCATCTTCTTCCTCCCTTCATCTTCTTCCCCTGGTCATCATCTTCCTCCAACAACTTCCGGCCACCATTGAATTCGCCGGAAAATCCAAAAAACGCTTGGAACTCATCTCTCATCCAATCTTCCCTTCTTTCGTCTCCGACCTTCATTTTCCTTTTCCGATCAACATCAACCATGGATCTTCCCCAGAGATTTTCAGTTCTTCAATAACCACCAACAAACTATCAAGAACGTTCATCATCCGTTCTTCTTCCATCTCCAGAAGAACGTCAACACAGAACTCCAAGCATCATCGAACCATATGGAACAACTTCAAGAAAATTCCAGAAAATAATCTTCCACTATCCAGAAAATCCAGAAATCAGAGAGTCTATCATCAACATCACAAGAACATTCAAGATTCGTCATCAACCTTCAACAATATTTCCAGTTTTTTGCATCGTCAATTTCATCGTTCATCTCTACAGAAGTGCAAAGGATCCTCCTTGTTCAACGACCTTCAAGCACGATTTCCAGAAACCCTCAACACAAACTCTCAGAATCCACAAAAGCCTTCATCAGAGCACTCATCAACAGATCTTCAAAGATCTTTTAGCCATCTTCAAGATATCATCCACATGCAATCCACTCCAGATCTTCAAGTTCGTGTTTGAACGAAAGAAAAGATTGATAGAGAGAATGAGTTTGGGAGAAAGATTGAGAATGAGACGAAGGAACGATGTTTGGATGGAGGAGAGGGAGAGGCTGAGAGTGAACAGCGAGAAGTGGACGGCGGCGCCTTGGAGATGAGAGAAGGGAGACAGAATCTAGGGTTTCAGTAACTGAGAATGAAGAGAGGGGGAAGAAGATTGGGCCAGGCCCAATCACAATTTTTTTGACACCTCACCCTCACGCTTTTGGCTGTAAACGGGCCTGGGCCCCAATTTGTCTTGCCAGCACACCCAAGTTCCACAGCACACTCCCTCAGCGTTTTTTTTGAAGAGATTGGGCTGGGCCCTTCAGTTTTTTTATTTTATTTTTGTGTAACCCCTGTGTAGCAGTGTACCCCCCTCCCTTGCTTTGTTGTATCTTTTTATTTTCTTTTCTTTTGTTTAGAGTTTCTAGGAAAAAAAGAAATAATGAAGAAAAATATATTTGAGATATAGAAAAAGAAAAAAGAGAATGGAAAAGAGATGAAAAGAAAATATATTGTGAAAAAAAAGAATTGAATTGAAAAGGAAAATATGGAGAAAATATTCAAAAAGAAATAGAGAAAAGAAAATGTTGAGAAAAATAGTGAGAAAATATATGTGAAAAAATAGAGAAAATATTTTGAGAAAAAGAGAAAAATATGTTAAAGAGAAAAGGAGAAAAAAGAGAAAAAAAATATTAAAGTAGGTTTAATATTTTTTAAAGCATTTTCTTTTAGGGATATTTTCATAGACTTTATTTTACGACTTTTAGGATAGCTTAGAAGCCCATTTGTTAGGGGGCCGTGTTCCATTCAATTTTTCAGGATAGAATAGGATAGCGTTTCCTAGGAGATTTATTTCAGTATCCACTCATTGTAACCATTTTTCAGAATATCAATAAAACGAGATTTGAGCTGTGGTCCGATAGTAGCCGAACTACAGCTGCTCTGATTCTTCGTACCAGACGAAGATATGTAGGCATATGATGCGATATCCTAGCGAGCACACTAACGACTAACTTTTGTTCTCTCGCTGCTGTGCGATCGAGACTTTCCCGCTGACGATTAATTGAACCTTTTTTCTCTCTTGCCCAAGTGCATTTGAGACTCAGCCATAGTTTTGCCCATAGGTTCCCGACCCTGTGAAACCAGTTGTTTTTCTCACTGCTGTGTGAGAATGTTTGTTTAGCCGTAGTTAGTCTGAACTACGTAAAGCTCTGATCTTCCATCCAGTGGAAGTACGTAGGCACAAGACGCGAGGTCTTGGCGAGCCAATTTTCCCCGTAGTCCCGAACTACGTTGACTCTGACTTTCTCTCTTGAGAATACGTAGGCATAGAGTGCGACGCTCTATCGAGTCAATTCCCTTCCGTTTAGATTTAGCAGCCGTAGATAGATTATTTTGCATCCAGTAGACAACCCAAGCAAGCGTGGATCCCGTCGAGTACGACGGACGTGAGGGGTGCTAATACCTTCCCCTTGCGTAACCGACTCCCGAACCCAGGCTATGGTTGCGATGACCATACCTTTTCCCCGTTTTTTGCGAGGTTTACTTCGAGCGTTTCCTTTCCCGCTCTGAGGGATAAATAACGCACGGTGGCGACTCTTCTGTCAGCCGGCGCCGATTTTCGCAGTAGCGACAGCTGGCGACTCTGCTGGGGAGCCGGCGCCGATTTTCGCAGTAGCGACACCCGTCTCCGAAGCGATCCTCTAGTTTACGCTTCTGAGACACGGCTTCATCTCTGCCTTTGATGGCCTTGTTCAGTGTGTTCTGGAGACTGTACCGGGTCATCACTTCTTCTTCACACTTCTTGATGTTGGACTTCAACTGCTCTTCGAGGTCGGAAATTTGCTGCTTCAACTTATCTTCCCTCTTCTTATTGTTGGTGAGCGTAGCATTCCAAGTCTTATTGCAAGAAGAGATCTCTCGGTGAGCGATGTCAAGCGCTTTCTTCTTGGATTCAAGCATGTCATGGGAGCTTCTGAACTCTTGCCCCAGACGTTCGCGCTTCTTCCTCTCCTCAGTCAACTCATCCCCTAATCTGTTCATTAGCTCAATCTGCTGTTGGAAAGCATACACGGCCTTGTTTTTCTCACTGCGTACCTGGGCTAACTCTTGCTCTAACCCTTCATTGATCTTCATCAAGGCTTCTTTTTCTTTCACAACTTGCTCGTAGGCTTCCCGAGAAACAGTGGTTGGCTCTGCTACCAGAATAGGAACAAGGATTGGTACATCTGGGAATGGCATCCGCAACTGACTTGCTCTCTCCTGGACCCAAACTCTGTATGGTGCATAGGCCTGACAGTCATTCTTTCCTAACAACGGCTTCCCTCTGCGGTTAATACGCGTCCAGGCATGCTGCAGCTTGGCTAGTAACTCCCCCTTCACGTCTCCGGTGAAGTATAGAGATTCCTGTACTTCCTCCTCCTTTGGTGGGTTCTTCAACGCATATCCGAACTGACGGACGAACAAAGAAGGGTTGTAGTTGATACACCCTTTCCTCCCTATCAACGGAACATTAGGGTACCCAGAACAACTGAATATAAGCTCAGATCCTAGCAGGTCTCGATAAAACCACTCAACGTCTTCAGAAGATAGCCTCATCAGGCGCTCTGACCAGCTAGCTGTGGTTGCACTCTTCACAAAAGATCCCTTCAGGGGAAGGTGGCTTTTAAACCACATATCCAGCAATGGTACACATAAATGAACATTCTTTCCTCTTCCCTTCTCATTCTTGTAATGCAGTGAGTGGTAGAAATCTCCGAGCATGGTCGGTACAGGATTACCAGCGGCAAACAAGTAGAAGGCATCGAAGTCCACAAAATCCGGTACATTGGGAAACAATATTATGCCGTAAATGCACAGAGCCAGCACAGCATTGAAGGCAATCCAACATCCGCTCTTAGCGTACTCTTGAGCTTTACCGATCAAGAACTGGAGTGAGAAGCCTGGAACTCCACGGGAAACAGTAGTCAACAGTTCAGAAGCATCCACATGCAAGGCTTTTGCCAAGTCTTCCGGCTTGGGCTTAATGCCCGAATGAATGAATGGAACCTGGTTCTGCACGGGTAACTTAGTAAACTCCACATACTCCTCAATGGTAGGCCCTATAATGAAATCAGCGAACGTAAAACATCTCAATGCGGGATCATAGAATTGCATCAAAGCGTACAGCCTATCTAGCTCTGTCTCCGTGGGTTTGCGCACCAATCTCAATAGTCTTCCATAGCTCATTCTGAAGCTCCTACGAACCTCCTCGTCAGCCAGAGAGATCAACCCAAGCAGGGGAACAACATCAGGAGTAGGCAATTTGTAAGCAACTGTCCTTCTTAAGCTGGCCATGACCAATCACTCAGGAATCCGGACACTAGAACTAGGGAAATGCAAATGCACCTGCAGCACAGACACACGTTAGTGGGATGCAATGATGATGAGTATGCAAACAGAATGCAATGCAAGTAACATGCAACAGGGGCCAACTGCCGTAGCTGAATAGTCTGGACCATATCAAGAAGTCTCAGATAGATTCTCTAGAAGTCCTCAAACCCTAGTCTCAGATAGACCTAAAATCAAGCTCCAATAATGGTATCTGACAAATCTCAAACCATAACTCCAACTGGTCTCTGGCAGACCTCAAATCACATCTCCAACTGGTCTCTGACAGACCTCATAACCCTCCATAAATACCCAGGATCTCTGATCAAGAAATAACCGGTATCTGAAGGTCTAGTTACCTGCATAACCCCCAAACCCTCTCACAGGTGGATGTCCTAGTAACTGACAACGGTATGGAATCCTATGCGGTCGTCGGCGTCACAGACTTTCAGGGTTGATGATACGATTCCCAGAAGGAGTGGCATCATCAAATCCTGAAGAGGCCTCACTTAGCCAACTTCCAAATGATCGGTCCCCAGAGTCGACAATTCAACTAACCAGCAACCCACGCCAACCAAAGGAAGGGGCAAGAGGCCAACCAGAGGAACCTCGTCTGAGTGTAGATTTCGCGGGACACCAAAGCAAGCAAAGCAAGCGGGCGCCAACTAATCTCTACTCTAATTCTAGGTGCACTCAAGCCCAGGTCTGGCTTCTCACTCAATATCAGAACACCCGTCACACCCCAAGATACAGCAATAATAATCCATATATACAAAGCTGAAAATAAAGGTCAGAAATATAAATCCATACAAAATCCTCGACGAGAAAACAAGCGTTAGGATTGACTTTCTTAAGGGACGTTGGATCCCAAATGCATAAGAATTATCGCAGTCCTTAGCAGCCAGGGGACGTTGGGTCCCCAGCAGAGTCGCCAGCTGTCGCTACTGCGAAAATCGGCGCCGGCTGAACAGAAGAGTCGCCACCGTGCGTTATTTATCCCACGGGAGGGAAAGGAAACGCTCAGAGTAAACCTCGCACAACACGGGAAAGGTATGGTCGTCGCAACCAAAACCTGGGTTCGGGAGTCGGTTACGCAAGGGGAAGGTATTAGCACCCCTCACGTCCGTCGTACTCGACGGGATCCACGCTTGTTTTCGGGTATGGATTGTTATTCTATCTAAACTATAGGTCAAGGGTTAAAAAGAAAATAAAATGAAAATAAAAATGACTCGGCAAAGTATCGCACTTTATGCCTACGTATTCCCGCCTGGAACGAGAAATCAGAGTCAACGTAGTTCGCCTACCTACGGGAAAGGAGGGGAAGGTTGCTCGCTAGGATATCGTATCCTATGCCTACGTACTTTCATACAGCATGAAAGATCAGAGCAAACGTAGTTCGGGCCACGTACGACACAAGTCGGTCTGTTGTTTTTTATGAAAAATCTCACCTTAAACAAGGGTTTTCTTATTACAAAAAGTTGATGTCTGTTCAAATCTTTTGACGGAAGAAATGAATTAATCTCTGTTATAACCTTTATTAATGTTTTTCTGTTGCTTTGAAGGAAGAAGAGATGACACTCTACAAATCCTAGGGTTAAAAGGGAATAAAATCTACCCTAATGTTATCATGCATGGGTTAACTCCTAATGTCTATCACATCCTCCCTTGAACAAGGAAGAATGGAAGTCCTACGGGAAAGGAAACGAAAGGAAGAAACGGAAATACAAGTAATAACCGCATACAAGTGAACATGAATATAGCAATGGTAAATGCAATGCAAAGGAGGGAGGAAGGTTCATCTCAACCTCAAGCCCATTCATGGATGGAATAAGAAAATATCAAGTGATCATATGCAAAGAATCGAGTGAAAACTCCGAATGAAACGCGTAATCCACTATTTGGAATCGCAACGTGCTATCATGCAAACAAGTCGATAATCGGGCAAGCTACACATACAAATAACAGCCACCTAAGGGGTATTCAAATACCTCTAGCCTATCTATAATAATAAATATAAACCACGGCATCCACCACGCAAACACAAATCGGCCGTTGGAGCCTTAACAAAAATAAAGTCCGTTCGGAAGTCCAAATTACAAGTTCGAATACAAAATATGAGAAAAATAGCAAAAGGTGCTAAAAAATTCAAATAAAAATCTCCAATGCCCTACATCAAGCCACAAACCAGGGGTGAGAGATACTACAAAAATATCCAAAGATAAATGGTCAAACAAGATGAAAACATTGCAAGATTTCTCATGTATACCAAAGGAAAGATTAAAGTGGAGCATGTTAAAGAAAGCATCCAAAACCAATTAAAATTGTACAATAAAATTCCCACAAAAATATATCACAATACCTCAACGTGTGTATGAGATCCCTGCAAAAGGATTGACATTTAAATTGTGTTTTGATAGGTTAAAGAAATTCAACAAAATGATAGCACCAGCATTGACCTTTTTATGACGACCCAAATGTAAAACATCCAAAGAAAATGTCAAAATATGGTAAAATTATAATTCCAGTTTTATTAAATCCTAGACATCTTAAAGATTCAGCACAAAAAAATGGGGATCAAAAAGACTAATTTTCCTATTTTTTATGATTATTTGAAGTCAGCATATAAAACAGAAAAATAAAAGAAACATGGCAATAGGAAAATAAAAGAAAATACCATGAATAAATAAAAGTGGCATGAGGCTTATGTGGCCGATTACGTGGCGCAGTGAGAGGCGTTGGATGAATGGAAGAAACCTTGACTTGGAAATGCATCCGACGGTGTTAACACCTTCTTCTCCAAATCAAAATTTTCAACTTTGTGAATAGTAACCCGCAGCCCCATGAACATGAGTTTTTTGCTACTTTGAAGCACCATAACTCCATCAATAATTATCCGTTTCGCACAAAATTTTAGTCAAACTTGAAGGAAAAAATTCAAGGAATCCAAATATGGTCTTAGATTTTCTTGAAACTCTCTCTAACTCCCAAAATGTGGCACCTCAAGAAAAACTCAAGAACCAAAAATTGTCATAAAAACCATCTTTTTTGTACTAGAATCCATGTAGGAGATGAGAGCAATGTGATGCAACAACAATAATGCAAGAAAGACTCATAAATCATGAGTTATGTCGAATTCTTTATACCTTGGAAAAATGAATTATGGAGCTTTAATGGAGCACGAATTTCTTTGGAAAAAAGTGTAGAAACCTTCAATAATTCTTGGTAGAGGTATTAGGATCAAAGAAAATGCTTGAATTGGTGAGGAAATGAAAATCACTTTTGCACTTGGAGCTCACTTTTTCATGTTGATACAACCATGGAATTGCACTAAAATCTTCTCAAAAGTTGATGGAAAAATCCTATGTAGTATATTGAATTAATTGGTAATGAGAAAGGATCAAAAAATGGAGAGAAAAAGGATTGAAAAAAATGGAAATTCAAACATGTGAAAGTGTGGGAAAAAATGGAAAAATGATGGAAAAAATTCAATATGATTTGCAAATGGATTCCACATCAACTATCACCAACCTTTACTCTTAATGATCTCAATCCAATATATAGATGATGATTAACAAACTTAGAGGTTTCTAGAATAATCTTGGAGGATTCTAGAAAGTTGTGGAAATTTCATGAACTTCTCATGCCATGATACTTTGAATATCTCTTATCTCATGCTTGCACCTTTCCAAACTTATGTCAAAATCTCCTTACATGAGATATGGGAAGTGTATGTAAGCTCCTTGCCTTGAAAATTCATCTTGTGCCAAGTTTTCTATACTTGCCTTATTATGCAAGTAACAAAAATACAAAGCAAGTCCAATTTTTAAACCCTAACTCAAAAAGTGGCTGAACCAATGTCTTTAAAATGATTTTGGGAATCAATTTGGTATATTGGATGACCCATATTGGACTTGTAGATCTCTCAAACCATTTTCCAACTTGAACTTTTTCAAGTTATATGCCTTTTTTAAGTCATTTTTCACCAACTTTTATCAAGTCTTGTTCCATGCATTTCCAAACTTTCATGACTTCTTTTCTTGACTTAAAATGGCATTTTGAGCAACTTTGATGTTGGGAAGTTTTTCATTTGAAGCTCCCTTGTATGAGTTTTAGGTATAGGCTAAGAATGACCTGTAATCACCAAATGACCCAAAATAACCTTTGCTTGCCAAGACCATAAGTAGAGTTCCACAAATCATATGAAGGCATACAATACCATTATAGAAAGCTAAGACAATGAGGAACAATTCTTATGTTGACCATAAATTCATTTGAAATCTCCTTGAGGGGTAAAAATTGCTTGGAAGTCAAGTCACTTTCATAGACGAAACTTCAGATACCTCAGATGACCTGTAACTTGCAAGGACCATAACTTGAGTTCTATAAATCTCCTTGATGTATTCCACCACTCAAATCAAAGGTTTTGAGATCCTCTACAAGTTTCATGTTGGCCAAGGATCCATTTGAAGCTTGTATTTTGACTTATCTTGCTTGGAAGTTTGTCTTAAACTAGGGAATTTTACACAGAAACCCTAATTTAGAAACTCCTCTTCTCCTTGATTTCTCTTGAATTATTCTTAGCATAACAACATATCCTTATTCTTCATGTCAAATGATGAACCCCACATCTCTCCAATAGCCCTTAATGCCTTTCAATCAGTCAATTGACCTAGAGTTGACCCAGGGTTGACCCAGATGAAACCCTAGTTGACTGTCTTCAACTGTAATTCTTGTGAATTCACCAATGACTTGTCTCCTTCTCCAAATGACTTTCTAAGTCCTCCAAGATGTCTAGATACTCCCCATGCTCAGCCCACAGCTCACCATTTCTTTGTTGATCCTCAGACACCCTCAGTTAGGAGATAGATGAACTGCTTGATCCATTGACTTGATAGCTTCCAAATTCTTTTCTGATGACTTGAATGAGGTTGAATTAGGATAATAACCTCTTGATAGGCCTCTAGAGATGAGAATAATGATTGGTCCCCTGTTAGCTGACTTGCTATGCTTATGCTATGCAGATGAGTAACCTATGTACATGGCCCTATATGCAAATGCTAATGCAATTGAAACATAAACCAAGTGAATAAGGTTGGGCAAATTTTTATGGTGCAACAGCTGCCCCTATTCAAGAGGCTTGGACCCGATTGGGTGAAGAGCCCGGAGCCTTCAGACATTCGCGGTACGAGACGGTTGAATACTAGGAACCCAGAAATTTGCCAACTGCAGAAATAAACTGCGCCACTGCTTGGGGAACGACATTCATCAGCTGAATTTAACTGTTACGGCAACCCACTGATCTCGTGCGACCGTGCTGGGGATTCTTCTCATCATCCTGAAAAAGATTGAATCATCGGAAACTTCGTCCTTTGCTTGTCCACGTCAGGACTCTATCTGCTGTCAACTCGGAAAAAACTTCAACAACTTTGCTGGGGACGGCTCGTCTGCCTTCTCGTCAGAGATAAATCGTCCACGTTAGGAATAAACTCTTCCACTTTAGGAATACCACCGTCCACGTTAGGACTCACCTTTCCACGTAAGGAATAACCGTTCCACGTTAGGAATAATACTGTCCCCGTTAGGACTCACCTTTCCACGTAAGGAATACATCGCTTTTCCCCGTCAGGGGTGACTTTTCTCTGCTTTGTCAAACTCTTCCACGTAAGGAATACGTCTTCTTTTGCTTTGTCCACGTAAGGACTCTTTCTTTTTCCACGTTAGGAATCACAAATTTTCCACGTAAGGAACCCCAATCTTTCCACGTGAGGAATACTATATCAATCTTTCTTTCCACGTTAGGAATGCTCCTTCTTTCCACGTAAGGAATACCGTTTCTTATTTCCGTCCACGTCAGGACTAAACTTTCCACGTAAGGAATCTATCTTCTTCTTCCATGTTAGGAATAAATTCTTTGATCTGTCCGCGTCAGGACTAAACTCTTCCACGTCAAGAATAATCTCTTTCTTTCCACGTCAGGAATCAATCTTGATATGTCCGCGTGAGGACTCAATCTTTCCACGTAAGGAATAAACTCGTCTTTCCACGTAAGGAAACCATTTTTCTTCCACGTAAGGAATGCTCTTGATATGTCCACGTAAGGACTCTGATCTTTCCACGTTAGGAATCAAACCTTGATCTGTCCACGTCAGGACTAAACTTTTCCACGTAAGGAAACACCTTCTCTTTCCACGTCAGGAATCAACTTCTTTTCCATCTGTCCGCGTCAGGACTAAACTTTCCACGTAAGGAATCAATCTCTTTTCCACGTAAGGAATCACCATTTTTCCACGTAAGGAATAAGACTTCTTCTGGGTCTGTCCGCGTCAGGACTAAACTCTTCCACGTTAGGAATGCACTTGTCTCCCCGTAAGGAATCCATCTCGATATGTCCGCGTAAGGACTCAATCTTTCCACGTAAGGAATACCAACTTCTTTCCACGTAAGGAATAAATTCGTCTTTCCACGTAAGGAAACCATCTTCTTTCCACGTAAGGAAACATTGTCTTTCCACGTAAGGAGAATATCGTCCACGTTAGGACCCACCTTTCCACGTCAGGAACACCATCTTAATCTGTCCACGTAAGGACTCCAATCTTTCCACGTAAGTAATGATCTTGATCTGAATCTGTCCACGTCAGGACTTTACTTTCCACGTAAGGAATCTACCTTCTTTCCACGTTAGGAATCTCCTCTTGATATGTCCGCGTAAGGACTCTAATCTTTCCACGTAAGGAATCAATCTTGATATGTCCGCGTGAGGACTCAAATCTTTCCACGTAAGGAATCTCCATCTTTCCACGTTAGGAACACAATCTTAATCTGTCCACGTAAGGACTCCAATCTTTCCACGTAAGGAATATGATCTTTTTCCACGTAATGAATACGTTATCAATCTGTCCATGTAAGGATTCTGGCTTGATATGTCCACGTAAGGACTCAATCTTTCCACGTAAGGAAACAACTTCGTTCCACGTCAGGACCCATGTTTCGTCTTGATTTGTCCACGTCAGGACTCAGGCATCTTCGACCCGCTGGGGAAATACAACTTGTCCACGTCAGGACTCACTTCTTCATTGGTCCCGACCCACAAACTTCTTAGCACTGACGTGACAGCGACTTTGAGGCGGACTCTACTGGGGATATCTGGAAACCAAACTACCGGATGCCTGTTCTGATGCCCGGAGGCAACTTCTTAAATCCTGATCCACGAAACCCTTTTGATGACAAATAACTCTGCTTGGGAATAAAGAGAGACTTATCCTGGTAACTCTGTGGGGAATACTGCCGAAACTGACATTATCATTGAATATCTCATGCCGAGATCTTGAGTGTTTGGTAGTTCATTTGAGCAAGTGCTCTCCCCACCTGCTGGGATACAGGAACCACTTCAGCAAAATAAATGCTGAAGATAATGCCAACTCCGCTGGGGATAGCCAGGTGCTACAGAATTATTCCAGCAAAATAAATGCTGTAAGAGTGAAGTCGACTCAGCTGG
The DNA here is from genome assembly GCA_963859935.3 of Lathyrus sativus. Lineage (NCBI taxonomy): Eukaryota > Viridiplantae > Streptophyta > Magnoliopsida > Fabales > Fabaceae > Lathyrus > Lathyrus sativus. The sequence goes on from OZ012740.1 coordinate 287,974,018, forward strand.
GAAATTAGGAACTTAAACCAAACACCTTGTTGAAGTAGCATCCTGCTGGGGAATATAACTCTGCTGGGGAATAGCAGATGTGCACAGTACGATTGGATTTCTGCTGGAGAGTGAACTGATATTACACAGTATCCCTGACAAAATAAATGCCAGGACCCACAACCGACTCTGCTGGGGAGAGTCTTAATCTTCGAGTTCTACTGGGAGGAAAGAACACTTCCTGAAAGGAGAGAACTCCGCTTCGGGGATACTAACATGCCCAGCTTGCCCCTGAATCTGCAACAGTTTTGGAATGGACCCTACAGTCTTTGTATCCTGACGACCAGACATGGACGGCTTCTACATTTCGGACCTCGAAGGGGTGTTTCAAGAACATAACTTTCGTGCTTCTAGGGTGACATGCCCCGGTCTCGCAACAATCTTTTGTCTCTGATCGACTGTGTCGTGGAGCACTGCCCATAGCTATGAGAGATTTGCCAAATCTTGACCTGACTGCCCCGGATTTACTGATTCTAGGATGACCGACTCTACCTGAATTAATCAGTATAGCTTGCCCCAGTTCACGAAATATTTGGGCATTCTGCATTTTATCCTGATCATACCTTCCACTGTAGGAATCTTTCCTGTCGGCATGCGCTTACTCGCAGGTAACACAAGTTGTTCTGCATAAAAGATATATTAAACGCAATGCATATGACAGTTTCAAAACCCAAGTCTGTTCACTAAAAAATTTTGTGACATGTAATGAATCAATTATCAAAATGTCAATATGAAAGCTGGTAAGAGGAACCCTTTTAGGAGTCAGAATCGACGAGATCTTTACTGACGTATGCCCTCGGACAAAACCTGTTTCAATTAGGACTTTTGCGGGTTGTAACGTGGTCAGGTTCACGGTTAACAAGGAAAGATATAGGCTCAAAATTTATTTCGACCCACCCATTCTTCGTGATGTTCTCCAATCCTATGTTCAGCTAATCTGACTTCAGCGTTCACCTATTAGAGGTGGAATGATAGGAGTGATGGTTCAGGATACCACGCGTTTTTCTTTTTTGAGTGACGGTCATTTGCTTTTCGTCTTTGGGTGCCTAGAATCACACGACTTTTGTCCTTTTCGAGGATTTGTTCTTTTCTTTGACAATCTTTTTCGTCTTTCGTTTTTTTTCGTTCCCTAACTTTTGCCTGGACTGAGTATCTTTTGAGATTCTTTTGATTTTCCAGTCCAGCGGGATGCCCCTGTTTTTGCCTAAGTCATTTATTTTCAAGTTTTGACTTAGCGGGCTCTTGATTCTTTTCACTTTTCGTTCTCTTTTTTTTTTTTGAACAAGTCGTGTGACACTAGTTTGTCTGACTTCTTGTGGAGTAATGTGACTGTTTCACTCTTTGTCGGCAAGGTTTAACCATTGCGGTTCTTTAGGCACGACTTATACAAGTGTGATTTATCCTCAACCGGACACTCTTTCCACGATTCGAACGCTTGGTCAAACTAACTGACACCTACCCTGCCCCGGGTTAAGATTTGGGGTTTTTTCATTTTCGAAAAGAACCTCCTACTACTGGCTCGAAAGGGGTTATCAAGGGATTACCTTCCTTATATCTCCAGTGTTTATGGATTGAAACAATGCCTGTATTTCATCAACAAGTTTTTTATCCAAAAGCATAAGATCGGAATATTATTCGTCATCTGTTTTCGTCATCCTCCCCAGATTCCTGCTAAAACAAGCATTAAGCATTAAAGCAAAACAAAGAGTGAACACGACTGGATTAATTCAAAACATGCATATTCATTTCGTTTATTAATATCAATTGAAAAACAACAAGTTTTAAGAGAGAAATTTGCAATTACACAGAAAAGAAACTACGAATGCACGGACATGAACAAGATAACATGAAAAATGTCGGTGTCTCAGAACTGGACTTCCTACACTTTGACTTATTGGCGAGTCAACCATTCTCAGAAGCTATCATCAGGGGTAGTCTACTGCTGTCTCGATCTTCTTTCACCGGCCCGATCAAATCTGGGAAACCTTTTCATCACCCCAACTTTTGCTTGTCTATGGCTTTGCACCACCTTGGGGACCCTATCGGAGAAGTTAATGACCCTGCTGTCGATTAAATCTTGGACGTTATGCTTGAACGCGTGGCAACCTTCAATATCATGTCCGGGAGCCCCGGAGTGGAATTCACAGTGCCTGCTCGCATCATAGCCATCCGGCAGAGTGCCGGTTATTGGCGCCAGAGTTCTTTTCTCCACCAAGTTCAATCTTAGTAGTGTCTGTAACAAATCTGCGTACGTTGAGGGAGGCTTCTCAAACACCCTCCTTGGCTTTTTTTCCCGAATTCTTTGCTGAGTCGTATACTGGCGTCTTGTAGGCTGCTGGCTTTGCTCGGACGTTTCCTTAGGCTCACGCGTTATCATCCTTAAGTTCAACCCTGGCATTGGCAACTGTTGTGGACATGGAGACTTAGCTTCCAGTGGCTCTGGGATATACCTCGATTCATCTGCAACCTCTGGCGGAGAAATGGGAATATCAGTCCCAGCAACTTTTATGCCCCCCGGTACAAACTCTATTATTTTCTCATCCAGCAAATCTTGAATCTTATGCTTAAAAGCTTTGCAGTTTGCAATGCTATGCCCCGGTGCTCCGGAGTGGAAGGCACAATGGGCGTTCAGGTCATAGTCTGGTGGCGGCTGCCCTGTCAGTGGAACCAAAATGCGGGGCTCAACCAGTTGAAGTTGGAACAAGAGTTGCACCAGCTGATCATAATCCACAGGGATCTCATCAAATACTCTGTTAGAAAACCTCATTCTCTTACCCCACCTCCTTGAGTTATCCTGCAAAATCAATTGCGACTGCTGACGAGGAGACTCCTGAGCTTCGAACCGTGGAGAGGGTCTCTTAAGCCTATCCTGCGTGGGTAATGGTTCTTCAGACCCCTGAGGAACAGATAAGCCAGCCGCGTCTTCCAACATTTGCTCTCCTTCTCTCCTGAGTACGTTCCTTAATACTTCAGCCATCAACCCTATCTGTGCCTTCAGTCGGCAGTTCTCTTCTTCTAGCGTCTCTTGATTCGAGCGCAACTCTTGCATATCTTTCGTGAACTGCCCCAGCTGGCCTCGAACATCCGTTAATTCTGCTTGAACCTGTTTGATGGCTACCCCCACAAGTTGGCGTATGCGGCCTGGGAGAAAACCTTGATTCTCTAGCTGAGCAAAGTCGGCAGCCCTATCATCAGCCCACACAATCAGAGGCTGCACCATGTTCTGCAACTGTTTCTGACTCTCGGCCATGGCTTCCATTACCTGTATGAGCCGCATTATGTTGTCGTGCACCTCTTGCATCTCAGTCGGATCCTGACTCATGACTTCCTTGCTGCTGCTTCTGGTTGAATGCTAGGGAATTCTTCAGTCGATAATCCTGGGGGACCTGAGAGATACAGGAGATGAGCTACAGTTTAATAATTACCTGTAATGCAATATGAATATGAATGCAATGCAATGTGTGTGTCTGTGCATTAGGGAAATTCATTCCCCGGTTCTAGTGTGGAGGTGCCGGTGCAGTGACAGTGCTAGCAATACAAAGATCGGAGCTGAATCATAGAAAGCCTCATATATTGCTGAGAAAACTAATAGGCCAAGAATACAATATCACTGAGTACAATAAGAAGGCATGACCTCAACCAACAATCCTGGTGATGGTCAGCAATATGCAAATAAAGCATACAAGCTACTACATGAAGTGATCAAATCCTCCCAGAAGTCTGGTACTCTTCTAGCAATTTCTTGGTCTCCGGATGACTTGGTCGATCAAGCAGCCCTTCAACAAGTTGGTTTCTATTCTTAAGAACACGGCGCACGTCTTCAGCAGTTTCTTCCCATGCCCCGTCTCCGAAGCGATCCTCTAGTTTACGCTTCTGAGACACGGCTTCATATCTGCCTTTGATGGCCTTGTTCAGTGTGTTCTGGAGACTGTACCGGGTCATCACTTCTTCTTCACACTTCTTGATGTTGGACTTCAACTGCTCTTCGAGGTCGGAAATTTGCTGCTTCAACTTATCTTCCCTCTTCTTATTGTTGGTGAGCGTAGCATTCCAAGTCTTATTGCAAGAAGAGATCTCTCGGTGAGCGATGTCAAGCGCTTTCTTCTTGGATTCAAGCATGTCATGGGAGCTTCTGAACTCTTGCCCCAGACGTTCGCGCTTCTTCCTCTCCTCAGTCAACTCATCCCCTAATCTGTTCATTAGCTCAATCTGCTGTTGGAAAGCATACACGGCCTTGTTTTTCTCACTGCGTACCTGGGCTAACTCTTGCTCTAACCCTTCATTGATCTTCATCAAGGCTTCTTTTTCTTTCACAACTTGCTCGTAGGCTTCCCGAGAAACAGTGGTTGGCTCTGCTACCGGAATAGGAACAAGGATTGGTACATCTGGGAATGGCATCCGCAACTGACTTGCTCTCTCCTGGACCCAAACTCTGTATGGTGCATAGGCCTGACAGTCATTCTTTCCTAACAACGGCTTTCCTCTGCGGTTAATACGCGTCCAGGCATGCTGCAGCTTGGCTAGTAACTCCCCCTTCACGTCTCCGCTGAAGTACAGAGATTCCTGTACTTCCTCCTCCTTTGGTGGGTTCTTCAACGCATATCCGAACTGACGGACGAACAAAGAAGGGTTGTAGTTGATACACCCTTTCCTCCCTATCAACGGAACATTAGGGTACCCAGAACAACTGAATATAAGCTCAGATCCTAGCAGGTCTCGATCAAACCACTCAACGTCTTCAGAAGATAGCCTCATCAGGCGCTCTGACCAGCTAGCTGTGGTTGCACTCTTCACAAAAGATCCCTTCAGGGGAAGGTGGCTTTTAAACCACATATCCAGCAATGGTACACATAAATGAACATTCTTTCCTCTTCCCTTCTCATTCTTGTAATGCAGTGAGTGGTAGAAATCTCCGAGCATGGTCGGTACAGGATTACCAGCGGCAAACAAGTAGAAGGCATCGAAGTCCACAAAATCCGGTACATTGGGAAACAATATTATGCCGTAAATGCACAGAGCCAGCACAGCATTGAAGGCAATCCAACATCCGCTCTTAGCGTACTCTTGAGCTTTACCGATCAAGAACTGGAGTGAGAAGCCTGGAACTCCACGGGAAACAGTAGTCAACAGTTCAGAAGCATCCACATGCAAGGCTTTTGCCAAGTCTTCCGGCTTGGGCTTAATGCCCGAATGAATGAATGGAACCTGGTTCTGCACGGGTAACTTAGTAAACTCCACATACTCCTCAATGGTAGGCCCTATAATGAAATCAGCGAACGTAAAACATCTCAATGCGAGATCATAGAATTGCATCAAAGCGTACAGCCTATCTAGCTCTGTCTCCGTGGGTTTGCGCACCAATCTCAATAGTCTTCCATAGCTCATTCTGAAGCTCCTACGAACCTCCTCATCAGCCAGAGAGATCAACCCAAGCAGGGGAACAACATCAGGAGTAGGCAATTTGTAAGCAACTGTCCTTCTTAAGCTGGCCATGACCAATCACTCAGGAATCCGGACACTAGAACTAGGGAAATGCAAATGCACCTGCAGCACAGACACACGTTAGTGGGATGCAATGATGATGAGTATGCAAACAGAATGCAATGCAAGTAACATGCAACAGGGGCCAACTGCCGTAGCTGAATAGTCTGGACCATATCAAGAAGTCTCAGATAGATTCTCTAGAAGTCCTCAAACCCTGGTCTCAGATAGACCTAAAATCAAGCTCCAATAATGGTATCTGACAGATCTCAAACCATAACTCCAACTGGTCTCTGGCAGACCTCAAATCACATCTCCAACTGGTCTCTGACAGACCTCATAACCCTCCATAAATACCCAGGATCTCTGATCAAGAAATAACCGGTATCTGAAGGTCTAGTTACCTGCATAACCCCCAAACCCTCTCACAGGTGGATGTCCTAGTAACTGACAACGGTATGGCATCCTATGCGGTCGTCGGCGTCACAGACTTTCAGGGTTGATGATACGATTCCCAGAAGGAGTGGCATCATCAAATCCTGAAGAGGCCTCACTTAGCCAACTTCCAAATGATCGGTCCCCAGAGTCGACAATTCAACTAACCAGCAACCCACGCCAACCAAAGGAAGGGGCAAGAGGCCAACCAGAGGAACCTCGTCTGAGTGTAGATTTCGCGGGACACCAAAGCAAGCAAAGCAAGCGGGCGCCAACTAATCTCTACTCTAATTCTAGGTGCACTCAAGCCCAGGTGTGGCTTCTCACTCAATATCAGAACACCCGTCACACCCCAAGATACAGCAATAATAATCCATATATACAAAGCTGAAAATAAAGGTCAGAAATATAAATCCATACAAAATCCTCGACGGGAAAACAAGCGTTAGGATTGACTCTCTTAAGGGACGTTGGATCCCAAATGCATAAGAATTATCGCAGTCCTTAGCATCCAGGGGACGTTGGGTCCCCAGCAGAGTCGCCAGCTGTCGCTACTGCGAAAATCGGCGCCGGCTGAACAGAAGAGTCGCCACCGTGCGTTATTTATCCCACGGGAGGGAAAGGAAACGCTCAGAGTAAACCTCGCACAACACGGGAAAGGTATGGTCGTCGCAACCAAAACCTGGGTTCGGGAGTCGGTTACGCAAGGGGAAGGTATTAGCACCCCTCACGTCCGTCGTACTCGACGGGATCCACGCTTGTTTTCGGGTATGGATTGTTATTCTATCTAAACTATAGGTCAAGGGTTAAAAAGAAAATAAAATGAAAATAAAAATGACTCGGCAAAGTATCGCACTTTATGCCTACGTATTCCCGCCTGGAACGAGAAATCAGAGTCAACGTAGTTCGCCTACCTACGGGAAAGGAGGGGAAGGTTGCTCGCTAGGATATCGTATCCTATGCCTACGTACTTTCATACAGCATGAAAGATCAGAGCAAACATAGTTCGGGCCACGTACGACACAAGTCGGTCTGTTGTTTTTTATGAAAAATCTCACCTTAAACAAGGGTTTTCTTATTGCAAAAAGTTGATGTCTGTTCAAATCTTTTGACGGAAGAAATGAATTAATCTCTGTTATAACCTTTATTAATGTTTTTCTGTTGCTTTGAAGGAAGAAGAGATGACACTCTACAAATCCTAGGGTTAAAAGGGAATAAAATCTACCCTAATGTTATCATGCATGGGTTAACTCCTAATGTCTATCACATCCTCCCTTGAACAAGGAAGAATGGAAGTCCTACGGGAAAGGAAACGAAAGGAAGAAACGGAAATACAAGTAATAACCGCATACAAGTGAACATGAATATAGCAATGGTAAATGCAATGCAAAGGAGGGAGGAAGGTTCATCTCAACCTCAAGCCCATTCATGGATGGAATAAGAAAATATCAAGTGATCATATGCAAAGAATCGAGTGAAAACTCCGAATGAAACGCGTAATCCACTATTTGGAATCGCAACGTGCTATCATGCAAACAAGTCATTAATCGGGCAAGCTACACATACAAATAACAGCCACCTAAGGGGTATTCAAATACCTCTAGCCTATCTATAATAATAAATATAAACCACGGCATCCACCACGCAAACACAAATCGGCCGTTGGAGCCTTAACAAAAATAAAGTCCGTTCGGAAGTCCAAATTACAAGTTCGAATACAAAATATGAGAAAAATAGCAAAAGGTGCTAAAAAATTCAAATAAAAATCTCCAATGCCCTACATCAAGCCACAAACCAGGGGTGAGAGATACCACAAAAATATCCAAAGATAAATGGTCAAACAAGATGAAAACATTGCAAGATATCTCATGTATACCAAAGGAAAGATTAAAGTGGAGCATGTTAAAGAAAGCATCCAAAACCAATTAAAATGGTACAATAAAATTCCCACAAAAATATATCACAATACCTCAACGTGTGTATGAGATCCCTGCAAAAGGATTGACATTTAAATTGTGTTTTGATAGGTTAAAGAAATTCAACAAAATGATAGCACCAGCATTGACCTTTTTATGACGACCCAAATGTAAAACATCCAAAGAAAATGTCAAAAAATGGTAAAATTATAATTCCAGTTTTATTAAATCCTATGCATCTTAAAGATTCAGCACAAAAAAATGGGGATCAAAAAGACTAATTTTCCTATTTTTTATGATTATTTGAAGTCAGCATATAAAACAGAAAAATAAAAGAAACATGGCAATAGGAAAATAAAAGAAAATACCATGAATAAATAAAAGTGGCATGAGGCTTATGTGGCCGATTACGTGGCGCAGTGAGAGGCGTTGGATGAATGGAAGAAACCTTGACTTGGAAATGCATCCGACGGTGTTAACACCTTCTTCTCCAAATCAAAATTTTCAACTTTGTGAATAGTAACCCGCAGCCCCATGAACATGAGTTTTTTGCTACTTTGAAGCACCATAACTCCATCAATAATTTTCCGTTTCGCACAAAATTTTAGTCAAACTTGAAGGAAAAAATTCAAGGAATCCAAATATGGTCTTATATTTTCTTGAAAATCTCTCTAACTCCCAAAATGTGGCACCTCAAGAAAAACTCAAGAACCAAAAATTGTCATAAAAACCATCTTTTTTGTACTAGAATCCATGTAGGAGATGAGAGCAATGTGATGCAACAACAATAATGCAAGAAAGACTCATAAATCATGAGTTATGTCGAATTCTTTATACCTTGGAAAAATGAATTATGGAGCTTTAATGGAGCACGAATTTCTTTGGAAAAAAGTGTAGAAACCTTCAATAATTCTTGGTAGAGGTATTAGGATCAAAGAAAATGCTTGAATTGGTGAGGAAATGAAAATCACTTTTGCACTTGGAGCTCACTTTTTCATGTTGATACAACCATGGAATTGCACTAAAATCTTCTCAAAAGTTGATGGAAAAATCCTATGTAGTATATTGAATTAATTGGTAATGAGAAAGGATCAAAAAATGGAGAGAAAAAGGATTGAAAAAAATGGAAATTCAAACATGTGAAAGTGTGGGAAAAAATGGAAAAATGATGGAAAAAATTCAATATGATTTGCAAATGGATTCCACATCAACTATCACCAACCTTTACTCTTAATGATCTCAATCCAATATATAGATGATGATTAACAAACTTAGAGGTTTCTAGAATAATCTTGGAGGATTCTAGAAAGTTGTGGAAATTTCATGAACTTCTCATGCCATGATACTTTGAATATCTCTTATCTCATGCTTGCACCTTTCCAAACTTATGTCAAAAACTCCTTACATGAGATATGGGAAGTGTATGTAAGCTCCTTGCCTTGAAAATTCATCTTGTGCCAAGTTTTCTATACTTGCCTTATTATGCAAGTAACAAAAATACAAAGCAAGTCCAATTTTTAAACCCTAACTCAAAAAAGTGGCTGAACCAATGTCTTTAAAATGATGTTGGGAATCAATTTGGTATATTGGATGACCCATATTGGACTTGTAGATCTCTCAAACCATTTTCCAACTTGAACTTTTTCAAGTTATATGCCTTTTTTAAGTCATTTTTCACCAACTTTTATCAAGTCTTGTTCCATGCATTTCCAAACTTTCATGACTTCTTTTCTTGACTTAAAATGGCATTTTGAGCAACTTTGATGTTGGGAAGTTTTTCATTTGAAGCTCCCTTGTATGAGTTTTAGGTATAGGCTAAGAATGACCTGTAATCACCAGATGACCCAAAATACCCTTTGCTTGCCAAGACCATATGTAGAGTTCCACAAATCATATGAAGGCATACCATACCATTATAGAAAGCTAAGACAATGAGGAACAATTCTTATGTTGACCAGAAATTCATTTGAAATCTCCTTGAGGGGTAAAAATTGCTTGGAAGTCAAGTCACTTTCATAGACGAAACTTCAGATACCTCAGATGACCTGTAACTTGCAAGGACCATAACTTGAGTTCTATAAATCTCCTTGATGTATTCCACCACTCAAATCAAAGGTTTTGAGATCCTCTACAAGTTTCATGTTGGCCAAGGATCCATTTGAAGCTTGCATTTTGACTTATCTTGCTTGGAAGTTTGTCTTAAACTAGGGAATTTTACACAGAAACCCTAATTTAGAAACTCCTCTTCTCCTTGATTTCTCTTGAATTCTTCTTAGCATAACAACATATCCTTATTCTTCATGTCAAATGATGAACCCCACATCTCTCCAATAGCCCTTAATGCCTTTCAATCAGTCAATTGACCTAGAGTTGACCCAGGGTTGACCCAGATGAAACCCTAGTTGACTGTCTTCAACTGTAATTCTTGTGAATTCACCAATGACTTGTCTCCTTCTCCAAATGACTTTCTAAGTCCTCCAAGATGTCTAGATACTCCCCATGCTCATCCCACAGCTCACCATTTCTTTGTTGATCCTCAGACACCCTCAGTTAGGAGATAGATGAACTGCTTGATCCATTGACTTGATAGCTTCCAAATTCTTTTCTGATGACTTGAATGAGGTTGAATCAGGATAATAACCTCTTGATAGGCCTCTAGAGATGAGAATAATGATTGGTCCCCTGTTAGCTGACTTGCTATGCTTATGCTATGCAGATGAGTAACCTATGTACATGGCCCTATATGCAAATGCTAATGCAATTGAAACATAAACCAAGTGAATAAGGTTGGGCAAATTTTTAGGGTGCAACAGCTGCCCCTATTCAAGCGGCTTGGACCCGATTGGGTGAAGAGCCCGGAGCCTTCAGACATTCGCGGTACGAGACGGTTGAATACTAGGAACCCAGAAATTTGCCAACTGCAGAAATAAACTGCGCCACTGCTTGGGGAACGACATTCATCAGCTGAATTTAACTGTTACGGCAACCCACTGATCTCGTGCGACCGTGCTGGGGATTCTTCTCATCATCCTGAAAAAGATTGAATCATCGGAAACTTCGTCCTTTGCTTGTCCACGTCAGGACTCTATCTGCTGTCAACTCGGAAAAAACTTCAACAACTTTGCTGGGGACGGCTCGTCTGCCTTCTCGTCAGAGATAAATCGTCCACGTTAGGAATAAACTCTTCCACGTTAGGAATACCACCGTCCATGTTAGGACTCACCTTTCCACGTAAGGAATAACCGTTCCACGTTAGGAATAATACTGTCCCCGTTAGGACTCACCTTTCCACGTAAGGAATACATCGCTTTTCCCCGTCAGGGGTGACTTTTCTCTGTTTTGTCAAACTCTTCCACGTAAGGAATACGTCTTCTTTTGCTTTGTCCACGTAAGGACTCTTTCTTTTTCCACGTTAGGAATCACAAATTTTCCATGTAAGGAACCCCAATCTTTCCACGTGAGGAATACTATATCAATCTTTCTTTCCACGTTAGGAATGCTCCTTCTTTCCACGTAAGGAATACCGTTTCTTATTTCCGTCCACGTCAGGACTAAACTTTCCACGTAAGGAATCTATCTTCTTCTTCCATGTTAGGAATAAATTCTTTGATCTGTCCGCGTCAGGACTAAACTCTTCCACGTCAAGAATAATCTCTTTCTTTCCACGTCAGGAATCAATCTTGATATGTCCGCGTGAGGACTCAATCTTTCCACGTAAGGAATAAACTCGTCTTTCCACGTAAGGAAACCATTTTTCTTCCACGTAAGGAATGCTCTTTATATGTCCACGTAAGGACTCTGATCTTTCCACGTTAGGAATCAAACCTTGATCTGTCCACGTCAGGACTAAACTTTTCCACGTAAGGAAACACCTTCTCTTTCCACGTCAGGAATCAACTTCTTTTCCATCTGTCCGCGTCAGGACTAAACTTTCCACGTAAGGAATCAATCTCTTTTCCACGTAAGGAATCACCATTTTTCCACGTAAGGAATAAGACTTCTTCTGGGTCTGTCCGCGTCAGGACTAAACTCTTCCACGTTAGGAATGCACTTGTCTCCCCGTAAGGAATCCATCTCGATATGTCCGCGTAAGGACTCAATCTTTCCACGTAAGGAATACCAACTTCTTTCCACGTAAGGAATAAATTCGTCTTTCCACGTAAGGAAACCATCTTCTTTCCACGTAAGGAAACATTGTCTTTCCACGTAAGGAGAATATCGTCCACGTTAGGACCCACCTTTCCACGTCAGGAACACCATCTTAATCTGTCCACGTAAGGACTCCAATCTTTCCACGTAAGGAATGATCTTGATCTGAATCTGTCCACGTCAGGACTTTACTTTCCATGTAAGGAATCTACCTTCTTTCCACGTTAGGAATCTCCTCTTGATATGTCCGCGTAAGGACTCTAATCTTTCCACGTAAGGAATCAATCTTGATATGTCCGCGTGAGGACTCAAATCTTTCCACGTAAGGAATCTCCATCTTTCCACGTTAGGAACACAATCTTAATCTGTCCACGTAAGGACTCCAATCTTTCCACGTAAGGAATATGATCTTTTTCCACGTAATGAATACGTTATCAATCTGTCCATGTAAGGATTCTGGCTTGATATGTCCACGTAAGGACTCAATCTTTCCACGTAAGGAAACAACTTCGTTCCACGTCAGGACCCATGTTTCGTCTTGATTTGTCCACGTCAGGACTCAGGCATCTTCGACCCGCTGGGGAAATACAACTTGTCCACGTCAGGACTCACTTCTTCATTGGTCCCGACCCACAAACTTCTTAGCACTGACGTGACAGCGACTTTGAGGCGGACTCTACTGGGGATATCTGGAAACCAAACTACCGGATGCCTGTTCTGATGCCCGGAGGCAACTTCTTAAATCCTGATCCATGAAACCCTTTTGATGACAAATAACTCTGCTTGGGAATAAAGAGAGACTTATCCTGGTAACTCTGTGGGGAATACTGCCGAAACTGACATTATCATTGAATATCTCATGCCGAGATCTTGAGTGTTTGGTAGTTCATTTGAGCAAGTGCTCTCCCCACCTGCTGGGATACAGGAACCACTTCAGCAAAATAAATGCTGAAGATAATGCCAACTCCGCTGGGGATAGCCAGGTGCTACAGAATTATTCCAGCAAAATAAATGCTGTAAGAGTGAAGTCGACTCAGCTGGGAAATTAGGAACTTAAACCAAACACCTTGTTGAAGTAGCATCCTGCTGGGGAATATAACTCTGCTGGGGAATAGCAGATGTGCACAGTACGATTGGATTTCTGCTGGAGAGTGAACTGATATTACACAGTATCCCTGACAAAATAAATGCCAAGACCCACAACCGACTCTGCTGGGGAGAGTCTTAATCTTCGAGTTCTACTGGGAGGAAAGAACACTTCCTGAAAGGAGAGAACTCCGCTTCGGGGATACTAACATGCCCAGCTTGCCCCTGAATCTGCAACAGTTTTGGAATGGACCCTACAGTCTTTGTATCCTGACGACCAGACATGGACGGCTTCTACATTTCGGACCTCGAAGGGGTGTTTCAAGAACATAACTTTCGTGCTTCTAGGGTGACATGCCCCGGTCTCGCAACAATCTTTTGTCTCTGATCGACTGTGTCGTGGAGCACTGCCCATAGCTATGAGAGATTTGCCAAATCTTGACCTGACTGCCCCGGATTTACTGATTCTAGGATGACCGACTCTACCTGAATTAATCAGTATAGCTTGCCCCAGTTCACGAAATATTTGGGCATTCTGCATTTTATCCTGATCATACCTTCCACTGTAGGAATCTTTCCTGTCGGCATGCGCTTACTCGCAGGTAACACAAGTTGTTCTGCATAAAAGATATATTAAACGCAATGCATATGACAGTTTCAAAACCCAAGTCTGTTCACTAAAAAATTTTGTGACATGTAATGAATCAATTATCAAAATGTCAATATGAAAGCTGGTAAGAGGAACCCTTTTAGGAGTCAGAATCGACGAGATCTTTACTGACGTATGCCCTCGGACAAAACCTGTTTCAATTAGGACTTTTGCGGGTTGTAACGTGGTCAGGTTCACGGTTAACAAGGAAAGATATAGGCTCAAAATTTATTTCGACCCACCCATTCTTCGTGATGTTCTCCAATCCTATGTTCAGCTAATCTGACTTCAGCGTTCACCTATTAGAGGTGGAATGATAGGAGTGATGGTTCAGGATACCACGCGTTTTTCTTTTTTGAGTGACGGTCATTTGCTTTTCGTCTTTGGGTGCCTAGAATCACACGACTTTTGTCCTTTTCGAGGATTTGTTCTTTTCTTTGACAATCTTTTTCGTCTTTCGTTTTTTTTTGTTCCCTAACTTTTGCCTGGACTGAGTATCTTTTGAGATTCTTTTGATTTTCCAGTCCAGCGGGATGCCCCTGTTTTTGCCTAAGTCATTTGTTTTCAAGTTTTGACTTAGCGGGCTCTTGATTCTTTTCACTTTTCGTTCTCTTTTTTTTTTTTTTGAACAAGTCGTGTGACACTAGTTTGTCTGACTTCTTGTGGAGTAATGTGACTGTTTCACTCTTTGTCGGCAAGGTTTAACCATTGCGGTTCTTTAGGCACGACTTATACAAGTGTGATTTATCCTCAACCGGACACTCTTTCCACGATTCGAACGCTTGGTCAAACTAACTGACACCTACCCTGCCCCGGGTTAAGATTTGGGGTTTTTTCATTTTCGAAAAGAACCTCCTACTACTGGCTCGAAAGGGGTTATCAAGGGATTACCTTCCTTATATCTCCAGTGTTTATGGATTGAAACAATGCCTGTATTTCATCAACAAGTTTTTTATCCAAAAGCATAAGATCGGAATATTATTCGTCATCTGTTTTCGTCATCCTCCCCAGATTCCTGCTAAAACAAGCATTAAGCATTAAAGCAAAACAAAGAGTGAACACGACTGGATTAATTCAAAACATGCATATTCATTTCGTTTATTAATATCAATTGAAAAACAACAAGTTTTAAGAGAGAAATTTGCAATTACACAGAAAAGAAACTACGAATGCACGGACATGAACAAGATAACATGAAAAATGTCGGTGTCTCAGAACTGGACTTCCTACACTTTGACTTATTGGCGAGTCAACCATTCTCAGAAGCTATCATCAGGGGTAGTCTACTGCTGTCTCGATCTTCTTTCACCGGCCCGATCAAATCTGGGAAACCTTTTCATCACCCTGACTTTTGCTTGTCTATGGCTTTGCACCACCTTGGGGACCCTATCGGAGAAGTTAATGACCCTGCTGTCGATTAAATCTTGGACGTTATGCTTGAACGCGTGGCAACCTTCAATATCATGTCCGGGAGCCCCGGAGTGGAATTCACAGTGCCTGCTCGCATCATAGCCATCCGGCAGAGTGCCGGTTATTGGCGCCAGAGTTCTTTTCTCCACCAAGTTCAATCTTAGTAGTGTCTGTAACAAATCTGCGTACGTTGAGGGAGGCTTCTCAAACACCCTCCTTGGCGTTTTTTCCCGAATTCTTTGCTGAGTCGTATATTGGCGTCTTGTAGGTTGCTGGCTTTGCTCGGACGTTTCCTTAGGCTCACGCGTTATCATCCTTAAGTTCAACCCTGGCATTGGCAACTGTTGTGGACATGGAGACTTAGCTTCCAGTGGCTCTGGGATATACCTCGATTCATCTGCAACCTCTGGCGGAGAAATGGGAATATCAGTCCCTGCAACTTTTATGCCCCCCGGTACAAACTCTATTATTTTCTCATCCAGCAAATCTTGAATCTTATGCTTAAAAGCTTTGCAGTTTGCAATGCTATGCCCCGGTGCTCCGGAGTGGAAGGCACAATGGGCGTTCAGGTCATAGTCTGGTGGCGGCTGCCCTGTCAGTGGAACCAAAATGCGGGGCTCAACCAGTTGAAGTTGGAACAAGAGTTGCATCAGCTGATCATAATCCACAGGGATCTCATCAAATACTCTGTTAGAAAACCTCATTCTCTTACCCCACCTCCTTGAGTTATCCTGCAAAATCAATTGCGACTGCTGACGAGGAGACTCCTGAGCTTCGAACCGTGGAGAGGGTCTCTTAAGCCTATCCTGCGTGGGTAATGGTTCTTCAGACCCCTGAGGAACAGATAAGCCAGCCGCGTCTTCCAACATTTGCTCTCCTTCTCTCCTGAGTATGTTCCTTAATACTTCAGCCATCAACCCTATCTGTGCCTTCAGTCGGCAGTTCTCTTCTTCTAGCGTCTCTTGATTCGAGCGCAACTCTTGCATATCTTTCGTGAACTGCCCCAGCTGGCCTCGAACATCCGTTAATTCTGCTTGAACCTGTTTGATGGCTACCCCCACAAGTTGGCGTATGCGGCCTGGGAGAAAACCTTGATTCTCTAGCTGAGCAAAGTCGGCAGCCCTATCATCATCCCACGCAATCAGAGGCTGCACCATGTTCTGCAACTGTTTCTGACTCTCGGCCATGGCTTCCATTACCTGTATGAGCCGCATTATGTTGTCGTGCACCTCTTGCATCTCAGTCGGATCCTGACTCATGACTTCCTTGCTGCTGCTTCTGGTTGAATGCTAGGGAATTCTTCAGTCGATAATCCTGGGGGACCTGAGAGATACAGGAGATGAGCTACAGTTTAATAATTACCTGTAATGCAATATGAATATGAATGCAATGCAATGTGTGTGTCTGTGCATTAGGGAAATTCATTCCTCGATTCTAGTGTGGAGGTGCCGGTGCAGTGACAGTGCTAGCAATACAAAGATCGGAGCTGAATCATAGAAAGCCTCATATATTGCTGAGAAAACTAATAGGCCAAGAATACAATATCACTGAGTATAATAAGAAGGCATGACCTCAACCAACAATCCTGGTGATGGTCAGCAATATGCAAATAAAGCATACAAGCTACTACATGAAGTGATCAAATCCTCCCAGAAGTCTGGTACTCTTCTAGCAATTTCTTGGTCTCCGGATGACTTGGTCGATCAAGCAGCCCTTCAACAAGTTGGTTTCTCTTCTTAAGAACACGGCGCACGTCTTCAGCAGTTTCTTCCCATGCCCCGTCTCCGAAGCGATCCTCTAGTTTACGCTTCGGAGACACGGCTTCATCTCTGCCTTTGATGGCCTTGTTCAGTGCGTTCTGGAGACTGTATCGGGTCATCACTTCTTCTTCACACTTCTTGATGTTGGACTTCAACTGCTCTTCGAGGTCGGAAATTTGCTGCTTCAACTTATCTTCCCTCTTCTTATTGTTGGTGAGCGTAGCATTCCAAGTCTTATTGCAAGAAGAGATCTCTCGGTGAGCGATGTCAAGCGCTTTCTTCTTGGATTCAAGCATGTCATGGGAGCTTCTGAACTCTTGCCCCAGACGTTCGCGCTTCTTCCTCTCCTCAGTCAACTCATCCCCTAATCTGTTCATTAGCTCAATCTGCTGTTGGAAAGCATACACGGCCTTGTTTTTCTCACTGCGTACCTGGGCTAACTCTTGCTCTAACCCTTCATTGATCTTCATCAAGGCTTCTTTTTCTTTCACAACTTGCTCGTAGGCTTCCCGAGAAACAGTGGTTGGCTCTGCTACCGAAATAGGAACAAGGATTGGTACATCTGGGAATGGCATCCGCAACTGACTTGCTCTCTCCTGGACCCAAACTCTGTATGGTGCATAGGCCTGACAGTCATTCTTTCCTAACAATGGCTTCCCTCTGCGGTTAATACGCGTCCAGGCATGCTGCAGCTTGGCTAGTAACTCCCCCTTCACGTCTTCGGTGAAGTACAGAGATTCCTGTACTTCCTCCTCCTTTGGTGGGTTCTTCAACGCATATCCGAACTGACGGACGAACAGAGAAGGGTTGTAGTTGATACACCCTTTCCTCCCTATCAACGGAACATTAGGGTACCCAGAACAACTGAATATAAGCTCAGATCCTAGCAGGTCTCGATCAAACCACTCAACGTCTTCAGAAGATAGCCTCATCAGGCGCTCTGACCAGCTAGCTGTGGTTGCACTCTTCACAAAAGATCCCTTCAGGGGAAGGTGGCTTTTAAACCACATATCCAGCAATGGTACACAAAAATGAACATTCTTTCCTCTTCCCTTCTCATTCTTGTAATGCAGTGAGTGGTAGAAATCTCCGAGCATGGTCGGTACAGGATTACCAGCGGCAAACAAGTAGAAGGCATCGAAGTCCACAAAATCCGGTACATTGGGAAACAATATTATGCCGTAAATGCACAGAGCCAGCACAGCATTGAAGGCAATCCAACATCCGCTCTTAGCGTACTCTTGAGCTTTACCGATCAAGAACTGGAGTGAGAAGCCTGGAACTCCACGGGAAACAGTAGTCAACAGTTCAGAAGCATCCACATGCAAGGCTTTTGCCAAGTCTTCCGGCTTGGGCTTAATGCCCGAATGAATGAATGGAACCTGGTTCTGCACGGGTAACTTAGTAAACTCCACATACTCCTCAATGGTAGGCCCTATAATGAAATCAGCGAACGTAAAACATCTCAATGCGAGATCATAGAATTGCATCAAAGCGTACAACCTATCTAGCTCTGTCTCCGTGGGTTTGCGCACCAATCTCAATAGTCTTCCATAGCTCATTCTGAAGCTCCTACGAACCTCCTCATCAGCCAGAGAGATCAACCCAAGCAGGGGAACAACATCAGGAGTAGGCAATTTGTAAGCAACTGTCCTTCTTAAGCTGGCCATGACCAATCACTCAAGAATCCGGACACTAGAACTAGGGAAATGCAAATGCACCTGCAGCACAGACACACGTTAGTGGGATGCAATGATGATGAGTATGCAAACAGAATGCAATGCAAGTAACATGCAACAGGGGCCAACTGCCGTAGCTGAATAGTCTGGACCATATCAAGAAGTCTCAGATAGATTCTCTAGAAGTCCTCAAACCCTGGTCTCAGATAGACCTAAAATCAAGCTCCAATAATGGTATCTGACAGATCTCAAACCATAACTCCAACTGGTCTCTGGCAGACCTCAAATCACATCTCCAACTGGTCTCTGACAGACCTCATAACCCTCCATAAATACCCAGGATCTCTGATCAAGAAATAACCGGTATCTGAAGGTCTAGTTACCTGCATAACCCCCAAACCCTCTCACAGGTGGATGTCCTAGTAACTGGCAACGGTATGGCATCCTATGCGGTCGTCGGTGTCACAGACTTTCAGGGTTGATGATACGATTCCCAGAAGGAGTGGCATCATCAAATCCTGAAGAGGCCTCACTTAGCCAACTTCCAAATGATCGGTCCCCAGAGTCGACAATTCAACTAACCAGCAACCAACGCCAACCAAAGGAAGGGGCAAGAGGCCAACCAGAGGAACCTCGTCTGAGTGTAGATTTCGCGGGACACCAAAGCAAGCAAAGCAAGCGGGCGCCAACTAATCTCTACTCTAATTCTAGGTGCACTCAAGCCCAGGTCTGGCTTCTCACTCAATATCAGAACACCCGTCACACCCCAAGATACAGCAATAATAATCCATATATACAAAGCTGAAAATAAAGGTCAGAAATATAAATCCATACAAAATCCTCAACGGGAAAACAAGCGTTAGGATTGACTCTCTTAAGGGACGTTGGATCCCAAATGCATAAGAATTATCGCAGTCCTTAGCAGCCAGGGGACGTTGGGTCCCCAGCAGAGTCGCCAGCTGTCGCTACTGCGAAAATCGGCGCCGGCTGAACAGAAGAGTCGCCACCGTGCGTTATTTATCCCACGGGAGGGAAAGGAAACGCTCAGAGTAAACCTCGCACAACACGGGAAAGGTATGGTCGTCGCAACCAAAACCTGGGTTCGGGAGTCGGTTACGCAAGGGGAAGGTATTAGCACCCCTCACGTCCGTCGTACTCGACGGGATCCACGCTTGTTTTCGGGTATGGATTGTTATTCTATCTAAACTATAGGTCAAGGGTTAAAAAGAAAATAAAATGAAAATAAAAATGACTCGGCAAAGTATCGCACTTTATGCCTACGTATTCCCGCCCGGAACGAGAAATCAGAG
Source organism: Lathyrus sativus (assembly GCA_963859935.3). Classification (NCBI taxonomy): domain Eukaryota; kingdom Viridiplantae; phylum Streptophyta; class Magnoliopsida; order Fabales; family Fabaceae; genus Lathyrus; species Lathyrus sativus. The sequence goes on from OZ012740.1 coordinate 287,993,932, forward strand.
TCAACGTAGTTCGCCTACCTACGGGAAAGGAGGGGAAGGTTGCTCGCTAGGATATCGTATCCTATGCCTACGTACTTTCATACAGCATGAAAGATCAGAGCAAACGTAGTTCGGGCCACGTACGACACAAGTCGGTCTGTTGTTTTTTATGAAAAATCTCACCTTAAACAAGGGTTTTCTTATTGCAAAAAGTTGATGTCTGTTCAAATCTTTTGACGGAAGAAATGAATTAATCTCTGTTATAACCTTTATTAATGTTTTTCTGTTGCTTTGAAGGAAGAAAAGATGACACTCTACAAATCCTAGGGTTAAAAGGGAATAAAATCTACCCTAATGTTATCATGCATGGGTTAACTCCTAATGTCTATCACATCCTCCCTTGAACAAGGAAGAATGGAAGTCCTACGGGAAAGGAAACGAAAGGAAGAAACGGAAATACAAGTAATAACCGCATACAAGTGAACATGAATATAGCAATGGTAAATGCAATGCAAAGGAGGGAGGAAGGTTCATCTCAACCTCAAGCCCATTCATGGATGGAATAAGAAAATATCAAGTGATCATATGCAAAGAATCGAGTGAAAACTCCGAATGAAACGCGTAATCCACTATTTGGAATCGCAACGTGCTATCATGCAAACAAGTCGATAATCGGGCAAGCTACACATACAAATAACAGCCACCTAAGGGGTATTCAAATACCTCTAGCCTATCTATAATAATAAATATAAACCACGGCATCCACCACGCAAACACAAATCGGCCGTTGGAGCCTTAACAAAAATAAAGTCCGTTCGGAAGTCCAAATTACAAGTTCGAATACAAAATATGAAAAAAATAGCAAAAGGTGCTAAAAAATTCAAATAAAAATCTCCAATTCCCTACATCAAGCCACAAACCAGGGGTGAGAGATACCACAAAAATATCCAAAGATAAATGGTCAAACAAGATGAAAACATTGCAAGATATCTCATGTATACCAAAGGAAAGATTAAAGTGGAGCATGTTAAAGAAAGCATCCAAAACCAATTAAAATGGTACAATAAAATTCCCACAAAAATATATCACAATACCTCAACGTGTGTATGAGATCCCTGCAAAAGGATTGACATTTAAATTGTGTTTTGATAGGTTAAAGAAATTCAACAAAATGATAGCACCAGCATTGACCTTTTTATGACGACCCAAATGTAAAACATCCAAAGAAAATGTCAAAAAATGGTAAAATTATAATTCCAGTTTTATTAAATCCTATACATCTTAAAGATTCAGCACAAAAAAATGGGGATCAAAAAGACTAATTTTCCTATTTTTTATGATTATTTGAAGTCAGCATATAAAACAGAAAAATAAAAGAAACATGGCAATAGGAAAATAAAAGAAAATACCATGAATAAATAAAAGTGGCATGAGGCTTATGTGGCCGATTACGTGGCGCAGTGAGAGGCGTTGGATGAATGGAAGAAACCTTGACTTGGAAATGCATCCGACGGTGTTAACACCTTCTTCTCCAAATCAAAATTTTCAACTTTGTGAATAGTAACCCGCAGCCCCATGAACATGAGTTTTTTGCTACTTTGAAGCACCATAACTCCATCAATAATTTTCCGTTTCGCACAAAATTTTAGTCAAACTTGAAGGAAAAAATTCAAGGAATCCAAATATGGTCTTAGATTTTCTTGAAAATCTCTCTAACTCCCAAAATGTGGCACCTCAAGAAAAACTCAAGAACCAAAAATTGTCATAAAAACCATCTTTTTTGTACTAGAATCCATGTAGGAGATGAGAGCAATGTGATGCAACAACAATAATGCAAGAAAGACTCATAAATCATGAGTTATGTCGAATTCTTTATACCTTGGAAAAATGAATTATGGAGCTTTAATGGAGCACGAATTTCTTTGGAAAAAAGTGTAGAAACCTTCAATAATTCTTGGTAGAGGTATTAGGATCAAAGAAAATGCTTGAATTGGTGAGGAAATGAAAATCACTTTTGCACTTGGAGCTCACTTTTTCATGTTGATACAACCATGGAATTGCACTAAAATCTTCTCAAAAGTTGATGGAAAAATCCTATGTAGTATATTGAATTAATTGGTAATGAGAAAGGATAAAAAAATGGAGAGAAAAAGGATTGAAAAAAATGGAAATTCAAACATGTGAAAGTGTGGGAAAAAATGGAAAAATGATGGAAAAAATTCAATATGATTTGCAAATGGATTCCACATCAACTATCACCAACCTTTACTCTTAATGATCTCAATCCAATATATAGATGATGATTAACAAACTTAGAGGTTTCTAGAATAATCTTGGAGGATTCTAGAAAGTTGTGGAAATTTCATGAACTTCTCATGCCATGATACTTTGAATATCTCTTATCTCATGCTTGCACCTTTCCAAACTTATGTCAAAATCTCCTTACATGAGATATGGGAAGTGTATGTAAGCTCCTTGCCTTGAAAATTCATCTTGTGCCAAGTTTTCTATACTTGCCTTATTATGCAAGTAACAAAAATACAAAGCAAGTCCAATTTTTAAACCCTAACTCAAAAAAGTGGCTGAACCAATGTCTTTAAAATGATGTTGGGAATCAATTTGGTATATTGGATGACCCATATTGGACTTGTAGATCTCTCAAACCATTTTCCAACTTGAACTTTTTCAAGTTATATGCCTTTTTTAAGTCATTTTTCACCAACTTTTATCAAGTCTTGTTCCATGCATTTCCAAACTTTCATGACTTCTTTTCTTGACTTAAAATGGCATTTTGAGAAACTTTGATGTTGGGAAGTTTTTCATTTGAAGCTCCCTTGTATGAGTTTTAGGTATAGGCTAAGAATGACCTGTAATCACCAGATGACCCAAAATACCCTTTGCTTGCCAAGACCATATGTAGAGTTACACAAATCATATGAAGGCATACCATACCATTCTAGAAAGCTAAGACAATGAGGAAAAATTCTTATGTTTACCAGAAATTCATTTGAAATCTCCTTGAGGGGTAAAAATTGCTTGGAAGTTAAGTCACTTTCATAGACGAAACTTCAGATACCTCAGATGACCTGTAACTTGCAAGGACCATAACTTGAGTTCTATAAATCTCCTTGATGTATTCCACCACTCAAATCAAAGGTTTTGAGATCCTCTACAAGTTTCATGTTGGCCAAGGATCCATTTGAAGCTTGCATTTTGACTTATCTTGCTTGGAAGTTTGTCTTAAACTAGGGAATTTTACACAGAAACCCTAATTTAGAAACTCCTCTTCTCCTTGATTTCTCTTGAATTCTTCTTAGCATAACAACATATCCTTATTCTTCATGTCAAATGATGAACCCCAGATCTCTCCAATAGCCCTTAATGCCTTTCAATCAGTCAATTGACCTAGAGTTGACCCAGGGTTGACCCAGATGAAACCCTAGTTGACTGTCTTCAACTGTAATTCTTGTGAATTCACCAATGACTTGTCTCCTTCTACAAATGACTTTCTAAGTCCTCCAAGATGTCTAGATACTCCCCATGCTCAGCCCACAGCTCACCATTTCTTTGTTGATCCTCAGACACCCTCAGTTAGGAGATAGATGAACTGCTTGATCCATTGACTTGATAGCTTCCAAATTCTTTTCTGATGACTTGAATGAGGTTGAATCAGGATAATAACCTCTTGATAGGCCTCTAGAGATGAGAATAATGATTGGTCCCCTGTTAGCTGACTTGCTATGCTTATGCTATGCAGATGAGTAACCTATGTACATGGCCCTATATGCAAATGCTAATGCAATTGAAACATAAACCAAGTGAATAAGGTTGGGCAAATTTTTAGGGTGCAACAGCTGCCCCTATTCAAGCGGCTTGGACCCGATTGGGTGAAGAGCCCGGAGCCTTCAGACATTCGCGGTACGAGACGGTTGAATACTAGGAACCCAGAAATTTGTCAACCGCAGAAATAAACTGCGCCACTGCTTGGGGAACGACATTCATCAACTGAATTTAACTGTTACGACAACCCACTGATCTCGTGCGACCGTGCTGGGGATTCTTCTGATCATCTTGAAAAAGATTGAATCATCGGAAACTTCGTCCTTTGCTTGTCCACGTCAGGACTCTATCTGCTGTCAACTCGGAAAAAACTTCAACAACTTTGCTGGGGACGGCTCGTCTGCCTTCTCGTCAGAGATAAATCGTCCACGTTAGGAATAAACTCTTCCACGTTAGGAATACCACCGTCCATGTTAGGACTCACCTTTCCACGTAAGGAATAACCGTTCCACGTTAGGAATAATACTGTCCCCGTTAGGACTCACCTTTCCACGTAAGGAATACATCGCTTTTCCCCGTCAGGGGTGACTTTTCTCTGCTTTGTCAAACTCTTCCACGTAAGGAATACGTCTTCTTTTGCTTTGTCCACGTAAGGACTCTTTCTTTTTCCATGTTAGGAATCACAAATTTTCCACGTAAGGAACCCCAATCTTTCCACGTGAGGAATACTATATCAATCTTTCTTTCCACGTTAGGAATGCTCCTTCTTTCCACGTAAGGAATACCGTTTCTTATTTCCGTCCACGTCAGGACTAAACTTTCCACATAAGGAATCTATCTTCTTCTTCCACGTTAGGAATAACTTCTTTGATCTGTCCGCGTCAGGACTAAACTCTTCCACGTCAGGAATAATCTCTTTCTTTCCACGTCAGGAATCAATCTTGATATGTCCGCGTGAGGACTCAATCTTTCCACGTAAGGAATAAACTCGTCTTTCCACGTAAGGAAACCATTTTTCTTCCACGTAAGGAATGCTCTTGATATGTCCACGTAAGGACTCTGATCTTTCCACGTTAGGAATCAAACCTTGATCTGTCCACGTCAGGACTAAACTTTTCCACGTAAGGAAACACCTTCTCTTTCCACGTCAGGAATCAACTTCTTTTCCATCTGTCCGCGTCAGGACTAAACTTTCCACGTAAGGAATCAATCTCTTTTCCACGTAAGGAATCACCATTTTTCCACGTAAGGAATAAGACTTCTTCTGGGTCTGTCCGCGTCAGGACTAAACTCTTCCACGTTAGGAATGCACTTGTCTCCCCGTAAGGAATCCATCTCGATATGTCCGCGTAAGGACTCAATCTTTCCACGTAAGGAATACCAACTTCTTTCCACGTAAGGAATAAATTCGTCTTTCCACGTAAGGAAACCATCTTCTTTCCACGTAAGGAAACATTGTCTTTCCACGTAAGGAGAATATCGTCCACGTTAGGACCCACCTTTCCACGTCAGGAACACCATCTTAATCTGTCCACGTAAGGACTCCAATCTTTCCACGTAAGGAATGATCTTGATCTGAATCTGTCCACGTCAGGACTTTACTTTCCACGTAAGGAATCTACCTTCTTTCCACGTTAGGAATCTCCTCTTGATATGTCCGCGTAAGGACTCTAATTTTTCCACGTAAGGAATCAATCTTGATATGTCCGCGTGAGGACTCAAATCTTTCCACGTAAGGAATCTCCATCTTTCCACGTTAGGAACACAATCTTAATCTGTCCACGTAAGGACTCCAATCTTTCCACGTAAGGAATATGATCTTTTTCCACGTAATGAATACGTTATCAATCTGTCCATGTAAGGATTCTGGCTTGATATGTCCACGTAAGGACTCAATCTTTCCACGTAAGGAAACAACTTCGTTCCACGTCAGGACCCATGTTTCGTCTTGATTTGTCCACGTCAGGACTCAGGCATCTTCGACCCGCTGGGGAAATACAACTTGTCCACGTCAGGACTCACTTCTTCATTGGTCCCGACCCACAAACTTCTTAGCACTGACGTGACAGCGACTTTGAGGCGGACTCTACTGGGGATATCTGGAAACCAAACTACCGGATGCCTGTTCTGATGCCCGGAGGCAACTTCTTAAATCCTGATCCACAAAACCCTTTTGATGACAAATAACTCTGCTTGGGAATAAAGAGAGACTTATCCTGGTAACTCTGTGGGGAATACTGCCGAAACTGACATTATCATTGAATATCTCATGCCGAGATCTTGAGTGTTTGGTAGTTCATTTGAGCAAGTGCTCTCCCCACCTGCTGGGATACAGGAACCACTTCAGCAAAATAAATGCTGAAGATAATGGCAACTCCGCTGGGGATAGCCAGGTGCTACAGAATTATTCCAGCAAAATAAATGCTGTAAGAGTGAAGTCGACTCAGCTGGGAAATTAGGAACTTAAACCAAACACCTTGTTGAAGTAGCATCCTGCTGGGGAATATAACTCTGCTGGGGAATAGCAGATGTGCACAGTACGATTGGATTTCTGCTGGAGAGTGAACTGATATTACACAGTATCCCTGACAAAATAAATGCCAGGACCCACAACCGACTCTGCTGGGGAGAGTCTTAATCTTCGAGTTCTACTGGGAGGAAAGAACACTTCTTGAAAGGAGAGAACTCCGCTTCGGGGATACTAACATGCCCAGCTTGCCCCTGAATCTGCAACAGTTTTGGAATGGACCCTACAGTCTTTGTATCCTGACGACCAGACATGGACGGCTTCTACATTTCGGACCTCGAAGGGGTGTTTCAAGAACATAACTTTCGTGCTTCTAGGGTGACATGCCCCGGTCTCGCAACAATCTTTTGTCTCTGATCGACTGTGTCGTGGAGCACTGCCCATAGCTATGAGAGATTTGCCAAATCTTGACCTGACTGCCCCGGATTTACTGATTCTAGGATGACCTACTCTACCTGAATTAATCAGTATAGCTTGCCCCAGTTCACGAAATATTTGGGCATTCTGCATTTTATCCTGATCATACCTTCCACTGTAGGAATCTTTCCTGTCGGCATGCGCTTACTCGCAGGTAACACAAGTTGTTCTGCATAAAAGATATATTAAACGCAATGCATATGACAGTTTCAAAACCCAAGTCTGTTCACTAAAAAATTTTGTGACATGTAATGAATCAATTATCAAAATGTCAATATGAAAGCTGGTAAGAGGAACCCTTTTAGGAGTCAGAATCGACGAGATCTTTACTGACGTATGCCCTCGGACAAAACCTGTTTCAATTAGGACTTTTGCGGGTTGTAACGTGGTCAGGTTCACGGTTAACAAGGAAAGATATAGGCTCAAAATTTATTTCGACCCACCCATTCTTCATGATGTTCTCCAATCCTATGTTCAGCTAATCTGACTTCAGCGTTCACCTATTAGAGGTGGAATGATAGGAGTGATGGTTCAGGATACCACGCGTTTTTCTTTTTTGAGTGACGGTCATTTGCTTTTCGTCTTTGGGTGCCTAGAATCACACGATTTTTGTCCTTTTCGAGGATTTGTTCTTTTCTTTGACAATCTTTTTCGTCTTTCGTTTTTTTTCGTTCCCTAACTTTTGCCTGGACTGAGTATCTTTTGAGATTCTTTTGATTTTCCAGTCCAGCGGGATGCCCCTGTTTTTGCCTAAGTCATTTGTTTTCAAGTTTTGACTTAGCGGGCTCTTGATTCTTTTCACTTTTCGTTCTCTCTTTTTTTTTTTTTTTTTTGAACAAGTCGTGTGACACTAGTTTGTCTGACTTCTTGTGGAGTAATGTGACTGTTTCACTCTTTGTCGGCAAGGTTTAACCATTGCGGTTCTTTAGGCACGACTTATACAAGTGTGATTTATCCTCAACCGGACACTCTTTCCACGATTCGAACGCTTGGTCAAACTAACTGACACCTACCCTGCCCCGGGTTAAGATTTGGGGTTTTTTCATTTTCGAAAAGAACCTCCTACTACTGGCTCGAAAGGGGTTATCAAGGGATTACCTTCCTTATATCTCCAGTGTTTATGGATTGAAACAATGCCTATATTTCATCAACAAGTTTTTTATCCAAAAGCATAAGATCGGAATATTATTCGTCATCTGTTTTCGTCATCCTCCCCAGATTCCTGCTAAAACAAGCATTAAGCATTAAAGCAAAACAAAGAGTGAACACGACTGGATTAATTCAAAACATGCATATTCATTTCGTTTATTAATATCAATTGAAAAACAACAAGTTTTAAGAGCGAAATTTGCAATTACACAGAAAAGAAACTACGAATGCGCGGACATGAACAAGATAACATGAAAAATGTCGGTGTCTCAGAACTGGACTTCCTACACTTTGACTTATTGGCGAGTCAACCATTCTCAGAAGCTATCATCAGGGGTAGTCTACTGCTGTCTCGATCTTCTTTCACCGGCCCGATCAAATCTGGGAAACCTTTTCATCACCCCGACTTTTGCTTGTCTATGGCTTTGCACCACCTTGGGGACCCTATCGGAGAAGTTAATGACCCTGCTGTCGATTAAATCTTGGACGTTATGCTTGAACGCGTGGCAACCTTCAATATCATGTCCGGGAGCCCCGGAGTGGAATTCGCAGTGCCTGCTCGCATCATAGCCATCCGGCAGAGTGCCGGTTATTGGCGCCAGAGTTCTTTTCTCCACCAAGTTCAATCTTAGTAGTGTTTGTAACAAATCTGCGTACGTTGAGGGAGGCTTCTCAAACACCCTCCTTGGCTTTTTTCCCAAATTCTTTGCTGAGTCGTATACTGGCGTCTTGTAGGCTGCTGGCTTTGCTCGGACGTTTCCTTAGGCTCACGCGTTATCATCCTTAAGTTCAACCCTGGCATTGGCAACTGTTGTGGACATGGAGACTTAGCTTCCAGTGGCTCTGGGATATACCTCGATTCATCTGCAACCTCTGGCGGAGAAATGGGAATATCAGTCCCTGCAACTTTTATGCCCCCCGGTACAAACTCTATTATTTTCTCATCCAGCAAATCTTGAATCTTATGCTTAAAAGCTTTGCAGTTTGCAATGCTATGCCCCGGTGCTCCGGAGTGGAAGGCACAATGGGCGTTCAGGTCATAGTCTGGTGGCGGCTGCCCTGTCAGTGGAACCAAAATGCGGGGCTCAACCAGTTGAAGTTGGAACAAGAGTTGCACCAGCTGATCATAATCCACAGGGATCTCATCAAATACTCTGTTAGAAAACCTCATTCTCTTACCCCACCTCCTTGAGTTATCCTGCAAAATCAATTGCGACTGCTGACGAGGAGACTCCTGAGCTTCGAACCGTGGAGAGGGTCTCTTAAGCCTATCCTGCGTGGGTAATGGTTCTTCAGACCCCTGAGGAACAGATAAGCCAGCCGCGTCTTCCAACATTTGCCCTCCTTCTCTCCTGAGTACGTTCCTTAATACTTCAGCCATCAACCCTATCTGTGCCTTTAGTCGGCAGTTCTCTTCTTCTAGCGTCTCTTGATTCGAGCGCAACTCTTGCATATCTTTCGTGAACTGCCCCAGCTGGCCTCGAACATCCGTTAATTCTGCTTGAACCTGTTTGATGGCTACCCCCACAAGTTGGCGTATGCGGCCTGGGAGAAAACCTTGATTCTCTAGCTGAGCAAAGTCGGCAGCCCTATCATCAGCCCACGCAATCAGAGGCTGCACCATGTTCTGCAACTGTTTCTGACTCTCGGCCATGGCTTCCATTACCTGTATGAGCCGCATTATGTTGTCGTGCACCTCTTGCATCTCAGTCGGATCCTGACTCATGACTTCCTTGCTGCTGCTTCTGGTTGAATGCTAGGGAATTCTTCAGTTGATAATCCTGGGGGACCTGAGAGATACAGGAGATGAGCTACAGTTTAATAATTACCTGTAATGCAATATGAATATGAATGCAATGCAATGTGTGTGTCTGTGCATTAGGGAAATTCATTCCCCGATTCTAGTGTGGAGGTGCCGGTGCAGTGACAGTGCTAGCAATACAAAGATCGGAGCTGAATCATAGAAAGCCTCATATATTGCTGAGAAAACTAATAGGCCAAGAATACAATATCACTGAGTACAATAAGAAGGCATGACCTCAACCAACAATCCTGGTGATGGTCAGCAATATGCAAATAAAGCATACAAGCTACTACATGAAGTGATCAAATCCTCCCAGAAGTCTGGTACTCTTCTAGCAATTTCTTGATCTCCGGATGACTTGGTCGATCAAGCAGCCCTTCAACAAGTTGGTTTCTCTTCTTAAGAACACGGCGCACGTCTTCAGCAGTTTCTTCCCATGCCCCGTCTCCGAAGCGATCCTCTAGTTTACGCTTCTGAGACACGGCTTCATCTCTGCCTTTGATGGCCTTGTTCAGTGCGTTCTGGAGACTGTACCGGGTCATCACTTCTTCTTCACACTTCTTGATGCTGGACTTCAACTGCTCTTCGAGGTCGGAAATTTGCTGCTTCAACTTATCTTCCCTCTTCTTATTGTTGGTGAGCGTAGCATTCCAAGTCTTATTGCAAGAAGAGATCTCTCGGTGAGCGATGTCAAGCGCTTTCTTCTTGGATTCAAGCATGTCATGGGAGCTTCTGAACTCTTGCCCCAGACGTTCGCGCTTCTTCCTCTCCTCAGTCAACTCATCCCCTAATCTGTTCATTAGCTCAATCTGCTGTTGGAAAGCATACACGGCCTTGTTTTTCTCACTGCGTACCTGGGCTAACTCTTGCTCTAACCCTTCATTGATCTTCATCAAGGCTTCTTTTTCTTTCACAACTTGCTCGTAGGCTTCCCGAGAAACAGTGGTTGGTCTGCTACCGGAATAGGAACAAGGATTGGTACATCTGGGAATGGCATCCGCAACTGACTTGCTCTCTCCTGGACCCAAACTCTGTATGGTGCATAGGCCTGACAGTCATTCTTTCCTAACAACGGCTTCCCTCTGCGGTTAATACGCGTCCAGGCATGCTGCAGCTTGGCTAGTAACTCCCCCTTCACGTCTCCGGTGAAGTATAGAGATTCCTGTACTTCCTCCTCCTTTGGTGGGTTCTTCAACGCATATCCGAACTGACGGATGAACAGAGAAGGGTTATAGTTGATACACCCTTTCCTCCCTATCAACGGAACATTAGGGTACCCAGAACAACTGAATATAAGCTCAGATCCTAGCAGGTCTCGATCAAACCACTCAACGTCTTCAGAAGATAGCCTCATAAGGCGCTCTGACCAGCTAGCTGTGGTTGCACTCTTCACAAAAGATCCCTTCAAGGGAAGGTGGCTTTTAAACCACATATCCAGCAATGGTACACAGAAATGAACATTCTTTCCTCTTCCCTTCTCATTCTTGTAATGCAGTGAGTGGTAGAAATCTCCGAGCATGGTCGGTACAGGATTACCAGCGGCAAACAAGTAGAAGGCATTGAAGTCCACAAAATCCGGTACATTGGGAAACAATATTATGCCGTAAATGCACAGAGCCAGCACAACATTGAAGGCAATCCAACATCTGCTCTTAGCGTACTCTTGAGCTTTACCGATCAAGAACTGGAGTGAGAAGCCTGGAACTCCACGAGAAACAGTAGTCAACAGTTCAGAAGCATCCACATGCAAGGCTTTTGCCAAGTCTTCCGGCTTGGGCTTAATGCCCGAATGAATGAATGGAACCTGGTTCTGCACGGGTAACTTAGTAAACTCCACATACTCCTCAATGGTAGGCCCTATAATGAAATCAGCGAACGTAAAACATCTCAATGCGGGATCATAGAATTGCATCAAAGCGTACAGCCTATCTAGCTCTGTCTCCGTGGGTTTGCGCACCAATCTCAATAGTCTTCCATAGCTCATTCTGAAGCTCCTACGAACCTCCTCATCAGCCAGAGAGATCAACCCAAGCAGGGGAACAACATCAGGAGTAGGCAATTTGTAAGCAACTGTCGTTCTTAAGCTGGCCATGACCAATCACTCAGGAATCCGGACACTAGAACTAGGGAAATGCAAATGCACCTGCAGCACAGACACACGTTAGTGGGATGCAATGATGATGAGTATGCAAACAGAATGCAATGCAAGTAACATGCAACGGGGGCCAACTGCCGTAGCTGAATAGTCTGGACCATATCAAGAAGTCTCAGATAGATTTTCTAGAAGTCCTCAAACCCTGGTCTCAGATAGACCTAAAATCAAGCTCCAATAATGGTATCTGACAGATCTCAAACCATAACTCCAACTGGTCTCTGGCAGACCTCAAATCACATCTCCAACTGGTCTCTGACAGACCTCATAACCCTCCATAAATACCCAGGATCTCTGATCAAGAAATAACCGGTATCTGAAGGTCTAGTTACCTGCATAACCCCCAAACCCTCTCACAGGTGGATGTCCTAGTAACTGACAACGGTATGGCATCCTATGCGGTCGTCGGCGTCACAGACTTTCAGGGTTGATGATACGATTCCCAGAAGGAGTGGCATCATCAAATCCTGAAGAGGCCTCACTTAGCCAACTTCCAAATGATCGGTCCCCAGAGTCGACAATTCAACTAACCAGCAACCCACGCCAACCAAAGGAAGGGGCAGGAGGCCAACCAGAGGAACCTCGTCTGAGTGTAGATTTCGCGGGACACCAAAGCAAGCAAAGCAAGCGGGCGCCAACTAATCTCTACTCTAATTCTAGGTGCACTCAAGCCCAGGTGTGGCTTCTCACTCAATATCAGAACACCCGTCACACCCCAAGATACAACAATAATAATCCATATATACAAAGCTGAAAATAAAGGTCAGAAATATAAATCCATACAAAATCCTCGACGGGAAAACAAGCTTTAGGATTGACTCTCTTAAGGGACGTTGGATCCCAAATGCATAAGAATTATCGCAGTCCTTAGCAGCCAGGGGACGTTGGGTCCCCAGCAGAGTCGCCAGCTGTCGCTACTGCGAAAATCGGCGCCGGCTGAACAGAAGAGTCGCCACCGTGCGTTATTTATCCCACGGGAGGGAAAGGAAACGCTCAGAGTAAACCTCGCACAATACGGGAAAGGTATGGTCGTCGCAACCAAAACCTGGGTTCGGGAGTCGGTTACGCAAGGGGAAGGTATTAGCACCCCTCACGTTCGTCGTACTCGACGGGATCCACGCTTGTTTTCGGGTATGGATTGTTATTCTATCTAAACTATAGGTCAAGGGTTAAAAAGAAAATAAAATGAAAATAAAAATGACTCAGCAAAGTATCGCACTTTATGCCTACGTATTCCCGCCTGGAACGAGAAATCAGAGTCAACGTAGTTCGCCTACCTACGGGAAAGGAGGGGAAGGTTGCTCGCTAGGATATCGTATCCTATGCCTACGTACTTTCATACAGCATGAAAGATCAGAGCAAACGTAGTTCGGGCCACGTACGACACAAGTCGGTCTATTGTTTTTTATGAAAAATCTCACCTTAAACAAGGGTTTTCTTATTGCAAAAAGTTGATGTCTGTTCAAATCTTTTGACGGAAGAAATGAATTAATCTCTGTTATAACCTTTATTAATGTTTTTCTGTTGCTTTGAAGGAAGAAGAGATGACACTCTACAAATCCTAGGGTTAAAAGGGAATAAAATCTACCCTAATGTTATCATGCATGGGTTAACTCCTAATGTCTATCACATCCTCCCTTGAACAAGGAAGAATGGAAGTCCTACGGGAAAGGAAACGAAAGGAAGAAACGGAAATACAAGTAATAACCGCATACAAGTGAACATGAATATAGCAATGGTAAATGCAATGCAAAGGAGGGAGGAAGGTTCATCTCAACCTCAAGCCCATTCATGGATGGAATAAGAAAATATCAAGTGATTATATGCAAAGAATCGAGTGAAAACTCCGAATGAAACGCGTAATCCACTATTTGGAATCGCAACGTGCTATCATGCAAACAAGTCGATAATCGGGCAAGCTACACATACAAATAACAGCCACCTAAGGGGTATTCAAATACCTCTAGCCTATCTATAATAATAAATATAAACCACGGCATCCACCACGCAAACACAAATCGGCCGTTGGAGCCTTAACAAAAATAAAGTCCGTTCGGAAGTCCAAATTACAAGTTCGAATACAAAATATGAGAAAAATAGCAAAAGGTGCTAAAAAATTCAAATAAAAATCTCCAATGCCCTACATCAAGCCACAAACCAGGGGTGAGAGATACCACAAAAATATCCAAAATAATGGTCAAACAAAATGAAAACATTGCAAGATATCTCATGTATACCAAAGGAAAGATTAAAGTGGAGCATGTTAAAGAAAGCATCCAAAACCAATTAAAATGGTACAATAAAATTCCCACAAAAATATATCACAATACCTCAACGTGTGTATGAGATCCCTGCAAAAGGATTGACATTTAAATTGTGTTTTGATAGGTTAAAGAAATTCAACAAAATGATAGCACCAGCATTGACCTTTTTATGACGACCCAAATGTAAAAAATCCAAAAAAAATGTCAAAAAACGGTAAAATTATAATTCCAGTTTTATTAAATCCTAGACATCTTATAGATTCAGCACAAAAAAATGGGGATCAAAAAGACTAATTTTCCTATTTTGTATGATTATTTGAAGTCAGCATATAAAACAGAAAAATAAAAGAAACATGGCAATAGGAAAATAAAAGAAAATACCATGAATAAATAAAAGTGGCATGAGGCTTATGTGGCCGATTACGTGGTGCAGTGAGAGGCGTTGGATGAATGGAAGAAACCTTGACTTGGAAATGCATCCGACGGTGTTAACACCTTCTTCTCCAAATCAAAATTTTCAACTTTGTGAATAGTAACCCGCAGCCCCATGAACATGAGTTTTTTGCTACTTTGAAGCACCATAACTCCATCAATAATTATCCGTTTCACACAAAATTTTAGTCAAACTTGAAGGAAAAAATTCAAGGAATCCAAATATGGTCTTAGATTTTCTTGAAACTCTCTCTAACTCCCAAAATGTGGCACCTCAAGAAAAACTCAAGAACCAAAAATTGTCATAAAAACCATCTTTTTTGTACTAGAATCCATGTAGGAGATGAGAGCAATGTGATGCAACAACAATAATGCAAGAAAGACTCATAAATAATGAGTTATGTCGAATTCTTTATACCTTGGAAAAATGAATTATGGAGCTTTAATGGAGCACGAATTTCTTTGGAAAAAAGTGTAGAAACCTTCAATAATTCTTGGTAGAGGTATTAGGATCAAAGAAAATGCTTAAATTGGTGAGGAAATGAAAATCACTTTTGCACTTGGAGCTCACTTTTTCATGTTGATACAACCATGGAATTGCACTAAAATCTTCTCAAAAGTTGATGGAAAAATCCTATGTAGTATATTGAATTAATTGGTAATGAGAAAGGATCAAAAAATGGAGAGAAAAAGGATTGAAAAAAATGGAAATTCAAACATGTGAAAGTGTGGGAAAAAAAGGAAAAATGATGGAAAAAATTCAATATGATTTGCAAATGGATTCCACATCAACTATCACCAACCTTTACTCTTAATGATCTCAATCCAATATATAGATGATGATTAACAAACTTAGAGGTTTCTAGAATAATCTTGGAGGATTCTAGAAAGTTGTGGAAATTTCATGAACTTCTCATGCCATGATACTTTGAATATCTCTTATCTCATGCTTGCACCTTTCCAAACTTATGTCAAAATCTCCTTACATGAGATATGGGAAGTGTATGTAAGCTCCTTGCCTTGAAAATTCATCTTGTGCCAAGTTTTCTATACTTGCCTTATTATGCAAGTAACAAAAATACAAAGCAAGTCCAACTTTTAAACCCTAACTCAAAAAAGTGGCTGAACCAATGTCTTTAAAATGATGTTGGGAATCAATTTGGTATATTGGATGACCCATATTGGACTTGTAGATCTCTCAAACCATTTTCCAACTTGAACTTTTTCAAGTTATATGCCTTTTTTAAGTCATTTTTCACCAACTTTTATCAAGTCTTGTTCCATGCATTTACAAACTTTCATGACTTCTTTTCTTGACTTAAAATGGCATTTTGAGCAACTTTGATGTTGGGAAGTTTTTCATTTTAAGCTCCCTTGTATGAGTTTTAGGTATAGGCTAAGAATGACCTGTAATCACTAGATGACCCAAAATACCCTTTGCTTGCCAAGACCATAAGTAGAGTTCCACAAATCATATGAAGGCATACCATACCATTCTAGAAATCTAAGACAATGAGGAACAATTCTTATGTTTAGCAGAAATTCATTTGAAATCTCCTTGAGGGGTAAAAATTGCTTGGAAGTCAAGTCACTTTCACAGACGAAACTTCAGATACCTCAGATGACCTGTAACTTGCAAGGACCATAACTTGAGTTCTATAAATCTCCTTGATGTATTCCACCACTCAAATCAAAGGTTTTGAGATCCTCTACAAGTTTCATGTTGGCCAAGGATCCATTTGAAGCTTTCATTTTGACTTATCTTGCTTGGAAGTTTGTCTTAAACTAGGGAATTTTACACAGAAACCCTAATTTAGAAACTCCTCTTCTCCTTGATTTCTCTTGAATTCTTCTTAGCATAACAACATATCCTTATTCTTCATGTCAAATGATGAACCCCAGATCTCTCCAATAGCCCTTAATGCCTTTCAATCAGTCAATTGACCTAGAGTTGACCCAGGGTTGACCTAGATGAAACCCTAGTTGACTGTCTTCAACTGTAATTCTTGTGAATTCACCAATGACTTGTCTCCTTCTCCAAATGACTTTCTAAGTCCTCCAAGATGTCTAGATACTCCCCATGCTCAGCCCACAGCTCACCATTTCTTTGTTGATCCTCAGACACCCTCAGTTAGGAGATAGATGAACTGCTTGATCCATTGACTTGATAGCTTCCAAATTCTTTTCTGATGACTTGAATGAGGTTGAATCAGGATAATAACCTCTTGATAGGCCTCTAGAGATGAGAATAATGATTGGTCCCCTGTTAGCTGACTTGCTATGCTTATGCTATGCAGATGAGTAACCTATGTACATGGCCCTATATGCAAATGCTAATGCAATTGAAACATAAACCAAGTGAATAAGGTTGGGCAAATTTTTAGGGTGCAACACGTGTTATGCATTAGCTTGGGCCGCCAAACGTCTACGACAGTATATGCTCAACCACACCACTATGCTAATTTCGAAGATGGATCCGATCAAGTACGTCTTCGAGAAGCAGGCTCTTTCAGGCAGGATTGCCAGATGGCAAATGGTGTTAACGGAATATGATATTCGGTACGTCTCTCAGAAGGCCATTAAGGGAAGCGTATTGTCTGATTACCTTGCCGAACATCCAATCGAAGACTACCAGCCGATGAAGTTCGAATTCCCTGACGAGGATATTATGTTTCTCAAAGCGAAGGATTGCGATGAGCCATTGCCCGATGAGGGGCCAGATAGGAAGTCTCAGTGGAAGTTGATATTCGACGGAGCGGTTAATTCCTATGGAAGTGGTATCGGGGCTATCATCACGACTCCTCACGGATCCCACATCCCGTTTACTGCGAGACTGACGTTTCCAGTTACCAACAATGAAGCAGAGTATGAAGCATGTATCATGGGTCTAGAAGAGGCAATTGATTTGAGAATCAAGAATCTAGACGTATATGGTGACTCAGCGCTTGTAATCAATCAGATTAAAGGGGAGTGGGAAACTCGTCAAGCGAATTTAGTGTCGTACATGAATTATGCCAGGAGGCTGCTTCCTTTCTTCGATCGAGTGGAACTTCATCATGTACCCAGGGCTGAAAATCAGATGGCTGATGCCTTAGCCACGTTGGCTTCAATGTATAAGGTCAATTTTTGGAATGAGGCTCCAAGAATTGTGCTTTCGCGTCTTGACAGACCGACATTTGTCTTTGCAATCGAGGATGCCAATGACGGAAAGCCATGGTTCCACGACATCCAGACCTTCCTTATGACTAAGGAGTATCCTGCGGGTGCATCTACCCAGGATAAGAAGACTCTGAGGAGGCTATCCGGAAACTTTTATCTCAATCCTGACGGAGTGTTGTATAAGAGAAACTACGATCTTGTGCTACTCAGATGTGTAGATGAGAAAGAGGCGAGTATGCTCATGGAAGAAGTCCATGAGGGCACATTTGGTACGCACGCCGGCGGGCATGCCATGACGAGAAAAATCCTGAGAGCAGGGTATTACTGGCTGACGATGGAGTCGGATTGCTTCAGATTCGCGAAGAAATGTCATAAATGCCAGATTTATGCGGATAAAGTTCATGTGCCGCCGTGCCCATTGAATGTCATGTCCTCCCCTTGGCCGTTCTCCATGTGGGGCATAGACATGATAGGCAAGATCGAGCCCACTGCATCCAATGGTCATCGTTTCATTCTGGTAGCCATCGACTACTTCACCAAATGGGTGGAGGCAGCCTCGTACGCTAATGTGACCAAGCAGGTGGTAGCTAAATTCATAAAGAGGGACATCATCTGTCGCTATGGAATTCTCGAGCGGATCATTACTCATAATGGTTCGAATTTGAATAACAAGATGATGAAGGAGCTGTGCCAGAGCTTCAAGATTGAACACCACAACTCGTCTCCTTACCGGCCGAAGATGAATGGCGCTGTTGAAGCGGCCAACAAGAACATCAAGAAGATTGTTCAGAAGATGGTTGTGACGTACAAAGATTGGCACGAGATGTTGCCGTTCGCCTTGCACGGTTATCGTACGATGGTGCATACGTCGACCAGGGCAACTCCTTTCTCCTTGGTGTACGGTATGGAAGCTGTCCTGCCGTTAGAAGTGGAGATTCCTTCTTTGCGAGTTTTGGTTGATGTGAAACTCGACGAGGCAGAATGGATTACGAATCGTTTGAACCAACTCAGCCTGATGGACGAGAAGAGGTTAGCGTCGATTGCATTTGGTCGCCTGTACCAAAGCCGAATGAAGAAAGCTTATGATAAGAAGGTGCGCCCAAGAAGCTTTCAGACGGGTGATCTCGTCCTGAAGAAGATTCTTCCGCCACACTCCGATCACCGGGGCAAGTGGACTCCGAATTACGAAGGGCCGTATGTCGTCAGCAAGGTCTTCTCAGGAGGAGCTTTGTTGTTATCCACGATGGATGGTGAAGATTTTGCATCCCCAGTGAACGCGGACGCAGTTAAAAAATACTTTGCTTGAAAGAGACCCGCTGGACAAAAAAGGAAGAGTCCAGGCAAAAAAGGGGCATCCCGGCGAACCAAAAACAGAATAAAAGGTTCGGGCAAAAGTTAGGGATATATTGAAAAAATGTACACCCGCGAAGTCGAAAACCTACACTGGGCGGCTTCGGCAAAAAAGGGTATCCCGGTGAACTGAAAACCCGTAAAGGGCGGTTCACGCAAAAGTTAGGGATTTGAATAAGCAAATGACTGCGTTCCGCGTGGACTTTCATTGTTTAGTGGGTTGGAGGACCTAAGGGCCGTTTATCTGAATCAATCTCTTCCGAAGCTGAAGCATCGGAGAAGTATCGAAGTCGAGTGGGTCTTAGAGGGATCAACTCATGGTGTTCGTCTACGCCTCGTTGCCGACATTTGTACATACTGATGTATAGTTATGTTTTATTTTTGCGCGGCTTCCTCATTCCAGGAGCTTGCCTCTGTTGTAAAACATTTATTTACCCATTCAGGGGTCCACCATCAATAAAATGCATATTATTCAGCAATTCTGCTTGCCCATTTAGCATTTATCTGTTTTGTTTGCGAATGAAAACGCCGATGTTTTTGATAAAATGCGCATACATAAACTTACGGGCCTAGGCCCATTGGTTGTTGAAACAATTAATTACTTGAGTGTTGTCACGAGATAATAACCTGGATAGGCCCCTTTGAGGAGGGTATCTTGTCTGTTTGTTTGTGTTGTTGCAGGTATAGCGCCTTCCAGAAGATGTGCCGTGCGCATCCCCGAAGCAGGGCAAGTCCTCCTTCTCCAACAGTGTTCAGTGGTCTCTCCACCGCAGCATCTGAACGCAGAATAGTGAGCATTGATATGTCTTCCCCAGGTAGAGATGATTCTCTTCCCCAAGCAGACGCATCCTGAAGGAACGTCATTTTCTCAGCTGAGTCGCGCGCCGAAGCTCGTATGTCCCCAGCACCGGGTCACAAGTGCAGGTCTTATAGAAATGTTCGGGTGCCGAAGCTTGTGTTTTCCCCAGTAAAGTCGCCGAAGCAGGTGTCTTCCCCAGCACCGGGTCACAAGTGCAAGTCTTGTAGGAAGCTGTTCGTACACCGAAGTATGCAGTAACTGATGGTGCCAGACTGAAGTCTCCAGCGGAATTGAGATTCCCCACCAGAGTTGTACTCTCTCCTGAAGTTGGATGATTCCCACCTCCCCCAGTAGAGTATTGGAACAGCTGATGTTGTATTCCCCTGCAGAGTTGTACTCTCCCCCGAAGTCAGATGATTCTTTCTTCCCTAGCGAAATTGAAATTCCTCACCAGGGTCGTACTCTCCAGTGAAGTAGAATGATTTCTCTCCCCGGCGGAGTCCGCAGAAAAGCAGAATCCTTGGAAGCAGTTGAGACCGTGAGTGGTTTTCCTAGCAGAGCATTGAACAGCTGATGTTGTATTTCCCCAGAGTCGCATTTTCTCCAGCGAAGCAGAATGATTTCTCCTTCCTCCGCCGAGTTCGCAGATGTCCAAGAGAGCCGAGTCCTTGGAAGTTGATCAGACCATGATCGGCTTCTTCCCCAGTGGAGTGTGGAGCGGCTGAGGTTGTTTCCCCACAGGGTAGTTATCCCCAGAAGAGCAGCCGAGACGGCCACGCAGTTTATTCTCGCGATTGATATCAGCAGGTCCAGGTTCTCGTAGAGCTTCGTTCCTCTGCAGTAATCAACTGAAGTTGTTTTCCCTGCAGCAGTCAACTGAAGATCAGTTCCCCAGACGGAGCCAATTGATATTGGCGTGTCCACGTTCTCCTCAGCAGGAAGATTCCTCTATCTGAGTAGTGCTTTTCTCCTTGACAGGAGGATTTTTTTCCCCCGACATTTATTTTGCTGACGGGATTGCATAGCATATTGCATGATTGCATGGCATTTAGCATAAACGCATAGCATTCCCACCGTGTGGGGCAGGGCGCCGAAGCATAGGCATCATACGCATGATCTAGGTTATTATCATTCTTGTTTTACAGGTGTTCCACCAAAGGACCAGTTGCTCAGGATGATTCCTGATATTCTCCCCAACAAGGTTGTTTTCTTAGATGATTCTTAAAGACCCCGGTGTAATCCCCACAGTCGCTTGCTCAAGATGATTTTTGAGATCCCCAGCGAAGTCTTGAGTTCAAGACGATTCTTGAATTCCTTAGCAGGGCCGTTTGCTTAAGGTGACTCTTAAGACCTCCGCGCAGTTTCCTGAGTTGGTTGCCTAGGATAATTCTTGAGTTCCCCAGTCGCGTCCCCAGCAAGAGCGCCCAAGAAGATTCCTGGAATCCCTAGCAGAATAAAGTCTCTAGAAAGGTCAGCAGTTCAGGATGATTCTTGAAGGTACCCAACGGAATTGTTCGTTCAAGATGATTCTTGAAGTCCCTAGCGGCGTGATATGTTTGCCCCAACAGTGACGTCTAATCTGAAGATTGACTTCGTAAACGCCTGAAGGCGATATCAGAAGGTTCCTGTGGATTCAGATTTCCTTGTTGATGAATCAACGTGTGTCTAAAGACAGAGTTCAGAAGTTGGTAAGTCCAATTTTTGTATGCAAGATGATCCGTGTTGGCCTGAAGACCAAGTCAGTTGTCCTGAGGTGATGATTGATTGCGATCAAGTGAATAGTGTTTCTTCTGACTGAAGTCGAAGATGTTTCTCCAGCTGAAGCGGAGTTTGCCTGAAGGCAAAAATGTTTGAATCCCCGTAGAGTCATGAATGGCTCAGGATACCATTTCTCTGACTGAAGTCATAGATTTCCCAAGCTGAAGCAAAGGTGCCTAAGGGCAAGGTTATCTCCAAGGTCATGAATGACCTAGGATTCATTTTTTCGGACTGAAGGCCGAAGTATATCCCTGACTGAAGTCACGGATACTCTATAGCAGAGGCGGAGTTGCCTGAAGGCAGATCCATGTATCCTTGAAGGCCAAGGACCATTTCTTTAGACTGAAGTCGAAGATACCTCCTGCAGAGTTTCCATCCTTGAAGGCCAAGGATGCTTATCTTCAGAAGTACTTAAAGATCTTTTCTAGCTGAAGCTGGAAGTGGCCAGGGGCCAGGGTTTCATATAGCTCTGATGTTGCATGTATGTTTGTGTTCGACGGCGAGATCAGATTAGGTTTGTTTGACGGCGAGGTCAGAGTATGTTTGTGTTCGACGGCGAGGTTGAATGTTTGTTCGACGGCGATGTCAGACTCTTTAAGTCCCCAGCAGAGATGATGTTTGTACGACGGCGATGTTGAGTGTCTCTCAGAGTGATGTTTGTGTCCGACGGCGATATCAGATTTAGTTTTCCAGCGGCGATGCGGGGTATTTCGATTGTTCGATGGCGATATCAGGTTTAGTCTTCCAGCGGTGATGTTGGGTGTTGTGGTTGTCTGAAGGCAATGTCAGAAGAATTTAATGTGGATAATTGACGGCGATGTCAGATTGGTATCTCTCCAGCTGTTGAGCAGCTAATGTTGCAGTGTTCCCCGTAGAGCATCGTGTGCTCGTGCAGTTGGCAAATTTTCGGGTTTACCGGTATTCAACCGTCTCGCACCTTGATTGGCTGAGAGCCGTTCGCTTCTCACCCAGTCAGGTTCAAGCCGTTTGAATAGGGGAAGCTGTTGCACCCCAAAATTTGACCAACATTTATTTGCCCATCAAGTGTTTGAAGGTTGATATCTTCATCAGAAAGTTCAGGAGATCCTCAGAGGAATTGGTTGAAACCAAGGTTGCGTGTCTCATAACTTGAGAGTTGTGGGTGCTCCTCAGATGATTCTGAGACTTTGAAGAATAGACTTGAAGCTTTGAGAAAGTCTATGAGATGTCTTGAAAGCCATCATGGAGCCTATAGAGGTCATTATGCAAGAATTCAGAAGATTCAGCCATGAGTGGTGAAATTAGGGTTTTGACTGGGTCAACCCTAAGTCCACTGAAGATTTGGAGAAGGTT
Organism: Lathyrus sativus; assembly: GCA_963859935.3. Classification (NCBI taxonomy): domain Eukaryota; kingdom Viridiplantae; phylum Streptophyta; class Magnoliopsida; order Fabales; family Fabaceae; genus Lathyrus; species Lathyrus sativus. The sequence continues at coordinate 288,016,834 of OZ012740.1, forward strand.
GAGACCCAATCTAAGGGCCATGAGATCATGGAATGATGCATAGAGATGTTATAAAGATTATTCCTAGACCAACTCATCATGATTGAGGAGTTTGAGAAGTTTCAAGTTAGGGTTTCTGAGGATTGTCAGTGAAAAAACCCTAATTTGATCCCTATCTTCCAGGCAGTTTTAGCTCAAGATGTGATTGATATCTCATCTTCCCCACAACATGAATGTTGTAGAGCTTGTTCTTAGCTTTAATTTGAGTGGTGGAAGTCCTTGATAGGAGTTGCAGAGCTCAAGTTATGGTTTTGACAAATTACAGGTCAGCTGAGGTGTGTGAATCTGGGTCCTTGAAAGTCACCCAACTTGCAGACAACTTTTGCCCTAGTAGGATGATTCCTATGATTTCTTGGTCAACATGAATGTTGAGGAGCATCTTCTTAGATTTCTATATAGTACTAGAAGTACTTGATAGGATTTGTAGAACTCAACTTATGGATTGAGCAAGACAGGGGTATTTTGGTCATTTGGAAGTTATAGGTCATTTTAAGCAAAGGCCATATCTCCTATTTCCAAGCCTCAAATGAAAAAACTCAAAACATCAAAGTTGTTCAAAATGGGATTTTAAGCTTAGAAAAAAGGTCATGAGTTATTGAAAGAGCTTGTAGCAAGGATTTTCATGATTGGGTAAAAATGACCTAAAATGGCTTATAAGTTAAAAAAGTTGAAATGAAATTTTGGTTTAGGAGATGTACAAATCCAAAATAGGTCATCCAATATGTCATTTTGACTCCAAACATTATTTTAAAAACAATGGTTCAAGTAGAATTTTGATTTGAGGTCTTAAAATGGATGTTACTTTGTAAAATTCATGCTTGCATATTAAGGAACCTTTGAGAAACTTGGCATAAGGCAAGGTTTAGCTTGTTTTTTCACTCATTCAATCCCAATACCTCATGTAAGGAGTTTTTGACACAAGATTGAAATGTTTAAGGCATGAAAGGAGATAATGCAATATGTCATGACAAGAGAAGTTCCATGACTTTCTAAATGATTCTCAAAGTTTCTAGATGAGTCTAGACTCTTCCATTGGTTTCTATATATTGGTTAGATCACAATGTGGTCAAGGTTGGTGATAGTTGATGTTGAATCCATTTTCAAATCATATTGAATTTTTTTTCCATTTTTCCCACACTTTCACATTTTGGAATTTCCATTTTTTTTCAATCTTTTTCTCTCACTTTCCATACTTTTTCTCTTCACCAATCAATTACACAACAATTATAGAGATGGTTCATCATTTTTTTTGAGAGAATTGGAGCAAGAGGAACCTTGTAGTAACATGAAAAAGTGGTGAAAACTCAAATTCCAATTTTCACTTTTTCATCAATTCAAGACTTGTCAAGGCTTCAAACATATTCACCAAGTATTGTTGAGTGATTCTACATAATTTTCCAGAAGAATTCGTGCTCCATTGAAGCTCCACAACTCAATTTTCAAAGGTATCGAAAAATCAACATTACTCACTAATTATGCATTCTTTTTACACCATTGTTACATATTCAACATCCCCTTGGGTAGTAGATGGTTTCTGGTAAAGAAAGAAGAGTTTTTACAACAATTTGGTGTTCTTGAAAGTTTAAGATTCATATACGATTTTTGAGTTAGAGACCGTTTCAGAGGAAAATAAGGGCATATTTGAATTCCTGGGAAAATTTCATACAAGTTTCATCTAAAAATTATTGGATTTGGTTGAGAAACGAGGGAGATAGGGTCACTTGAAGAATTCCGGCCATGGCTCCCTTCACCGTCGTCCGTGCTGCTGTTGCTTCGGTCCAGGAAAATTCAAGGAAGAAGACGATCCGTAGACCGTCGGATCATGTCCAAAATGTCGACTTTTTCATCTCATCGGAGGGCTCTGCGTGCCGCCACGTGTACCGGCCCAAAACACGACCGTTTTGGCCTGTAAAGGGGACCGAGGATTCCCCTGTTCGAATCCCAACTGTGACGTTTCTGATTTATTTCCACTTATTTCTTGTTTTCCTTATGTTTTCTCATATTGCCATGTTTCTTTTATTTTTTCTGTTTTGTATGCTGACTTCTAAATATCATAAAAAATAGGAAAATTAGTCTTTTTGATCCCCATTTTTTTGTGCTGAATCTTTAAGATATCTAGGATTTAATAAAACTGGAATTATAATTTTACCATTTTTTGAAATTTTCTTTGGATTTTTTACATTTGGGTCGTCATAAAAAGGCCAATGTTGGTGCTATCATTTTGTTGAATTTCTTTGACCTATCAAAACACAATTTAAATGTCAATCCTTTTGCAGGGATCTCATACACACGTTGAGGTATTGTGATATATTTTTGTGGGAATTTTATTGTACCATTTTAATTGGTTTTGGATGCTTTCTTTAACATGCTCCACTTTAATCTTTCCTTTGGTATACATGAGATATCTTGCAATGTTTTCATCTTGTTTGACCATTTATCTTTGGATATTTTTGTGGTATCTCTCACCCCTGGTTTGTGGCTTGATGTAGGGCATTGGAGATTTTTATTTGAATTTTTTAGCACCTTTTGCTATTTTTCTTATGTTTTGTATTCGAACTTGTAATTTGGACTTCCGAACGGACTTTATTTTTGTTAAGGCTCCAACGGCCGCTTTGTGTTTGCGTGGTGAACGCCGTGGCTTATATTTCTTATTGTAGATAGGTTAGAGGTATTGGAAGACCCTTAGGTGGCTGTTATTTGTATGTGTAGCTTTCCCGATTATCGACTTGTTTGCATGATAGCACGTTGCGATTCCAAATAGTGGATTACGCGTTTCATTCGGAGTTTTCACTCGATTCTTTGCATATGATCACTTGGTATTTTCTTATTCCATCCATGAATGGGCTTGAGGTTGAGATGAACCTTCCTCCCTCCTTTTCATCGCATTTATCATTGTTATATTCATGTTCATTTATATGCGGTTATTACTTGTATTTCCGTTTCTTCCTTTCGTTTTCCTTTCCCGTAGGACTTCCATTCTTCCTTGTTCAAGGGAGGATGTGATAGACATTAGGAGTTAACCCATGCATGATAACATTAGGGTAGATTTTATTCCCTTTTAACCCTAGGATTTGTAGAGTGTCATCTCTTCTTCCTTCAAAACAACAGAAAAAACATTAATAAAGGTTATAACAGAGATTAATTCATTTCTTCCGTCAAAAGATTTGAACAGACATCAACCTTTTTGCAATAAGAAAACCCTTGTTTAAGGTGAGATTTTTCGTAAAAGACACTTGAACAGCTTGTGTCGTGCGTAGCCCGAACTACGTTTGCTCTGATCTTCCATGCTGTGTGGAAGTACGTAGGCATAGGATGCGATATCCTAGCGAGCAATCTTCCCCACATTCACCCGTAGTAGGCCGAACTACGTTGACTCTGATTTCTCATTCTCTGATAAGAATACGTAGGCATGAAGTGTGACGCTTTGTCGAGTCATTTTTCTTTTCTTTTTCAGCCAGCCTTGATAGGTAGATAGATTATAACCAACCCGTCCAAGTAAACAAACAAGCGAGGATCCCGTCGAGTACGACGGACGTGAGGGGTGCTAATACCTTCCCCTTGCGTAACCGACTCCCGAACCCAGACAATGGTTGCGACGACCTTGTCTTACCCTTATTCGTCATGTTTTTCCGATCGTTTCCTTTCCCGCTCTGAGGGATAAATAACGAAAGGTGGCGACTCTTCTGTCATGCCGGCACCTTATTTTCGCGCAAGCGACAGTGTGTCTCATAACTTGAGAGTCGTGGGAGCTCCTCAGATGATTCTGAGACTATGAGGATGGACTTGAAGCTTTGAGAAAGCTTATGAGATGTCTTGAAAGCCATCATGAAGCCTAGAGAGGTCATTGTACAAGAATTCAGAAGATTCAGCCATGAGTGGTGGAATTAGGGTTTGACTGGGTCAACCCTAGGTCAACTAATGATTTGGAGAGGGTTGAGACCTAATCCAAGAGCCATGTGATCATGGAATTATGCATTGAGATTCTATAAGGATGATTCCTAGAGCAACTCATCATGATTGAGGAGTTTGAGAAGTTTCAAGCTAGGGTTTCTAAGGCTTGACAGTGTAAAATCCCCTGGTTTGATCCCTATCTTCAAGGCAGTTTAGCTCAAGATGTGATTGTCATCTCATCTTCCCCACAACATGAATGTTGTAGAGCTTGTTCTTAGATTTAATTTGAGTACTAGAAGTCCTTGATAGGATTTGTAGAGCTCAAGTTATGGCTTTGACAAATTACAGGTCATCTGAGGTATGTGAATCTGGGTCCTTGAAAGTCAGCCAACTTGAATCCAACTTTTGCCCTAGTAGGATGATTCCTATGAACTCTTAGTCAACATGAATGTTGTAGAGCATCTTTTTATCTTTCTAGAGAGTACTAGAAGTCCTTTATAGGATTTGTAGAACTCAACTTATGGCTTTGACAAGTCAAGGGCATTTTGGTCATTTGGAGGTTATAGGTCATTTCAAACATGAGGCCATATCTCCTATTTCCAAGCATCAAATGGAAAAATCTTCATCATCAAACTTGCTTAGAATGATGTTTTAAGGCTAGTAGGGAGGTCATGAGATGTTGAAAAGGCTTGTATCAAAAAGTGATGAAAATGGCCTAAAATGGAGGCATAAGTTAAATAAGTTGAAATTGAAAATTGGAAATCACAAGTTATACATCCAAACCATTTCATATGATAGGTCATTTTGACTCTAAAAGAAATTCTAAGAACAATGGTTCAGCCACAATTTTGATTTGAGGCCTAGATCTTAGGGCTGCTTTGGAAATGGCTTACTTGCATCTTAAGGCACCAAAGCAAAACTCAAAGAAACTCAATGAATAAGTTAGTTATGCATTTCAACACACCATACATCTCATGTGGGGAGAATTTCAAGTCAGAATTGGTGGTTACAAGGACTATGGCATGATATGATACATGGTGAGAAGTGAAATCAAAATATCATGAGATGAGAAGCTCAAATACTCATTGGATTGTTCCAGAAGGTTCTGGATAGTTCTAACAAGTTCTATATAATGGTTAGAGCTTGCTCATATGCAAGGTTGGTGAGAAAAGTGAGAAAAGAGAGAGAGTGCTATCTTGTTGCTTCCATTGCAAGTCAAGTTTCAATTCTACATTCTTCTTCAATTCCATTCCTTTTTTCTATACAAACACACTCCATTGATGATTCTGAAGCTGTGCAGATCAACTTGAGAGCAAATCCATGGTGAATTAAAGAGTTGGTGATTGAACTTTCAAGGTAGCAAGTCAGAATCGAATTCTGAGTTTGAAGCTTCCTCCATCAAATTTGTTGCAAACAGTAGCAAGATTAGCATCCAAGGAAACTTTCTGAAGAGTTTCAAGGCTTGAAGTGAAGGATTTCACCATCTGTTGATCAAGAATAACCAGGTTTGCAAATTCTCCATTACACCATGTTTTATGCATAATTAGGTTAGTTTGCTAGTGTAGAAAGGTTAGAGACACATAAGTGATGGATTTTGGAGAGTTAGAGAGCAATTAGTGAAGGTTGGATATTGGACACCATTTCTTTGATGATCAAGAACTCGTGGTATAGTGAGATATAATTCATGTTAGACAGCTAATTTCATTCAGTGTGAGTTGGTGAGTATTCTGATGCAAGAAATTTCAAGAACCATGATAGTTGATGATTGAGCACATTTTTGATCTTGGATCGGGTTCAGTGATTTAGGATGACTCAGTTTATTTTAAGATCATGGTTGGATTCAGCATAAAATTCTAGGCAAGATAGGGTCTTGAATTTCTGTTTTCCATGAAGAATGGATGGAGTTCGTGTTTGAGGAAGAAAGAGCTTGAAGCTCTGCATTTTCATGGATTCTCCAAGAACCCTAGCTGGAGGTTGAAGACGAGTTCATGGCCATTGGATGGTGAGCTGACCATTGACTATTTCTTGATCCATTGGACACGATTCAATTTCAGTTTGAGAGGGAATCTGAAACTAGGATGAAACGCCCCGTTTCATTAAAAGGAGTTCTTGGGCTTTAGTGAAGAAACCACTATCCACACCCCATCTTCGTGGCCCACCTGATTTTGAACTGGAAATCATTACTTCCTGCACCGTTACATTTTCTATTTTCTTTTCATTTTTCTAATTGATTTTCTGATAATAATTGGGCTTAGCGCGTTACTATCTGAACCCCTCATTTTTAGCCCATTGATGAAATGAACTGCATCTGGTTACTATCTGCACTCCAGTTTCATATTCTAATTTCATTTTCTTCCATTTTTTGTTAAACTTTGAAAATTCATATCAATTTGAAAATTAAAGATTTTTTAATGGGAATTTTTACTCCCATTTCATAATAATGTCTAGAAAATTATCAAGTAAAAATATTTGCATTTCATGCATTTTTAATAGTTTTTGTGTATTTTCTATTTTAATTGCTTTTTAATTCTTTTATGTTGATCCATGAATTTGTAGAATTTTGTTTAGGTAGTTCCCTTAACATTTTTAGGCCATTATTTTTAGGATAGTTATATTAGGACTTTAGCTTCCCCCTGGATTTATTTCATAATTTTGTGATGAATTTTAGGTTAGTTTTGATTAGATGGCATTAGGTTGTGAAGAATTAGGTCAATCCTTAACATAGGTCCACAATAACCTTAGAATTTTGGGTTTCTAGGTCAAGTTAGACATTGGGACATATAAGGGTATTAAGGGTAGGTATATAAGATCCCCTAGGAATTATATTAGGTTTTAATATAGTAGTATACTATTTTTAGATGATTTTTGTATTTGATGATTGTTTGTGTTGCCCTTGTGGGCTTGTATTTTTGTTGCTTTGCTTTGTGGGCTTGGAGAGCTTGGTTTTGTTCTAAGGAGCATAGTAGGAGCATTGAGGAGCATTGAGGAGCTTGAGAGCTTGACCTTGTTTGTTTTGTTGATTGTTTTAGGGTTAGGGATTAGGAAGAGTTTAGACCTAGTTAACTTCTTTCTTAAACATGGATGGTATCTTTCACCTCCATTCCTCCCTATGATTCAAAGTCCTTCCATGGTATACACCTCTCTCCTTTGGAGGGATAAGTGATAGTACCTAGGAAGTAGAACTTTTGAGGGAACTATTCCTTTGATGTTGAACCCTTATAGGTCACCTTTGGTGGTCAATAAGCAGTTCAATATCCCCAGCTTATCCAGTTAAGTGATTTCCTCTGGTTTGATTATCTGGAGAGATGTTGAGCTTGAGTGTGAAGATGAAGACTTCAATGAAGAGTGTAGAAGAGGATGAATCCTTGAGTATTGCCATTCCAGCTGAAGCTTGAAGAGCAAGTTGATACTTGAAGACCCCTAAAGATGGAGTAAAGACTGAAGGAAGAAGTTGACACTTCTAAGTGATTGAAGATTATTCTGAAGAGCTGAAGCTTGAAGAACAAAGGAAGTTGATACTTACTGTGATACCTGGGGATCATGAAGGAGCCAAGTTGATACTTGTGATTAATAGTGAAGCCTGAAGGTGGAGCTGATCAAGGAGTTGAAGCTCAAAGAAGATAAGTTGAAACTTATGTTGAAGGGTTGAAACCTGGAAGAGCAAATTGATATTTGTCAAGAGTGATTGAAGTCTGAAGACTGAGTTGCTGTTGGAAGAGCTGAAGATTGAGGTTGAGAGAGGAGTTGATCTGCTTTCTTATCTCTTTCTTTGCTGTATTGATGTGTTTCATTTGACTTGCTTGATGCATTAGAATAAGTCCATATCTAGAATAGGTAGAATCTAGGAGCATGATTGCACTAGAGGTTGAGTTGCTCCCTTTGCTTGTATTGTTACTGTGTGACTTTGCTTGCGGGTATTCGGTAGAGCCCAGCTCCCTTGCCCATATGGTTTGTTTGTCTGATGGCATTTTATTTTCTTTTTCATCTGTATGATTGCAGTTTACTGTATATTGCTTGATAGCATGTTGTTTTATCTTTCAGTATGATTACTGTTATCCATTCTGGCTTGAGGTTGAGATGAGCTTGTGGAGGCTGAAGCCCCACACACATTTCCTCCCTCACTTGCATTGCATGCATTTTACTGTTAAGCTGATGCTTTGTCTGTTTTGGTGTATCATTGACATGGTCCCTTAGGAGTCTCATTTCCTTTGATAAGGAACTGATGATAGAACTTTAGGTTGAAACCTATGCATGACAACTTCTAGGAGTTCCCTGTTCAAACCGTGACCATAGGATGAATCCATGGCATGACAATAGTAGGACTTGATAGTCTCCCTCCTAGTTGGGCCTGTTCTCTTCCCATCTCAAAACAGTTTAAGATACAGTAATCATGAATGATTTCTTTCGTACGTTACGAGCCTTAAGCTATCTGAGAAAGGATTGTGAGAGAGTTTCTTTTCCACAGTCCGGATGTTTAGTATGGTACCCTTTGGGTGACATGCGACGCATTCACTCTCAGGTCATAGTCTCTAGTGCGATTGAAATCACAAACACAATAAAAAACACTTCTTTCGTAAAAGACAGGAAATAAAGCGTAGTGTCCCAAACTACGTGAGCTCTGATCTCTCATGCCTGTTGAGAGTACGTAGGCACAATACTGATGTATTGGCGAGCTACCTTCCCCATAGCCCGTCGTAGGTCGAACTACGTTGACTCTGATTTCTCGTTCTCTGATGAGAATACGTAGGCATAAAGTGCGACGCTTTGCCGAGTCATTTCTGTTTCAGCCAGCCTCGATAGGTAGATAGATAAAACCAACCCGTCCAAGTAAACACAACAAGCGTGGATCCCGTCGAGTACGACGGACGTGAGGGGTGCTAATACCTTCCCCTTGCGTAACTGACTCCCGAACCCAGATAATGGTTGCGACGACCTTGTCTTACCCTTTTTTTTTCGTTAGGTTTTTCCGATCGTTTCCTTTCCCGCTCTGAGGGATAAATAACGAAAGGTGGCGACTCTTCTGTTGTGCTGACACCTTATTTTCGCGCAAGCGACAGCTGGCGACTCTGCTGGGGATCGAACCCAGAATCTCTGGTTCTCCGGTTCCCTATGCGAGTCAATCCTAACACTTGTATGTTTACTTGTTGAGTTGCGTTTATTTATCGCATTTTACTTCTCGCACTTTATTTCCCGCATTCTATTTTCAGTATAATATGATTATCTGTGCTGTTGTGGGGAGGGGCATTCTGATGAGTGAGAAGCCAGACCCAGGCTTGAGTGCACTATAGACTTAGAGTGGAAATTAGTGGGCGCGTGCTTGCTTTGCAGGCACTAGTGTCTCATGAAATCCACGCTCAGACGAGGTTCATCCGGTTGGCTTCTCTTTCAACCCTTTGGGTTGAGACGGTTGCTGGTTTGGTGGATTGTCGACTCTGGGGACCGATCATTTGTGATTCAGCCGAGTGAGGCCGCTTCATGAGCTGGTGATGCCACACCTTCTGGGTATCGTATCACCCCTCTTGAATGTCTGTGACGCTGATGAACGCATAGGATGCCGAACTTGAGTTAGTTTAGGTCCATACCTGTGAGCAGGGTTGGGTTTATTGCAGGAAGCCTTGACCTTCAGATTACCTGGTTTTCTTGACAGTAAATCAGTTTTGTTGGTACCGGGGTTTCTCAGTTGCAGATTTGTCTGTTCTTGATAGAGCAGGTTTTGATCAGAGAATCTTATCATCAGGTGTTTGTCTGTTCTTGATAGAGCAGGTCCTGATCAGAGGATCTTATCAGCAGGTGTTGTTTGTTCTTGATAGAGCAGATTTTTGATTGGGGTCTGAAGATCTCATCAGCAGGTGTTGTTTGTTCTTGATAGAGCAGATTTTTGATTGGGGTCTGAAGATCTCATCAGCAGATGTTCTTTGTTCTTGATAGAGCAGATTTTTGAGTGGGGTCTGAAGATCTCATCAGCAGATGTATGTCTGTTCTTGACAGAGCAGATTTCTTGGTCCGACATCAGAGGTCCTTATTATCAGACATTTGTTCTTGACAGAGCAGAATTACGATCATGTGTATATGGTCCTATCAGATGATGGTTCTTGGCAGATCAGATTTGTGGTCCTACACCGGGGTTTTCTTCTTATCAAGGGTTGTTGATACAGAATCTCTACAGCAGCAGTTACCCGGATCTATTATTGCATGATTTCATTTTGCATTAGTTTGCATATTCATTTGCATTTCATTAACGTGTGTCTGTGTTGCAGGTACCGTTTTCCCCGATCCAGGATTTCTTGCCTCCTATTGTTTTGTTATGGGCTCTCTGAGGAAGACCGTGGCCTACAAGTTCCCTGCCCCCGAGGTGGTTAAGTTGACTGGTTTGATAGCTTTGGCAGATGATTCTGTAAGGGATGAGTTCAGAAAATCTTACGGCAGGTTGCTCAGTTTGGTTCATAAGCCTTCTGTGTTCGAGTTGAATGGGTTGCACGCTCTGCTGCAGTTCTACGACCCTCCGCTGAGATGTTTTACTTTTCAGGACTTTGTTCTCGCGCCTACGCTAGAAGAGTATGCTGATTTGCTAGGTGTGCCTATCAAGAGGCAGACGCCTTTTGTTCACATGGATGCTGAGCCTGATCTGGCTGGTTTAGCTCCTTCACTTCATCTGGACGCCTCCGAGTTAGTATTGACTAGTTGGAACAAGGTTCCTGGGTTCTCCTTGCAGTTTCTAGTGGGTAAGGCTCAGCAGTGTGCCAAGGACGGATGTTGGGTCGCGTTTAATGCCATCCTCGCTCTGTGCATATATGGCATCATTCTGTTCCCCAACATGCCCGATTTTGTAGACTTCGATGCATTTCATATCTTTGCTTTAGGGAACCCAGTCCCTACCTTGATAGGAGATGTCTATCATTCAGTTCACTACAAAAACGAGAAAAGGAGGGGGAAGAATGTCTCGTGCTGCGTACCCTTGCTGTACAAATGGTTTGATAGTCATCTGCCCAAGAGGGGTCCTTTTGTCTTGTCTGCAGCCACAGCTGAGTGGCCTGAGCGTCTAATGAGTTTATCTGCAGAGGATATCGACTGGTTCAACAGAGATAGGTTGGGTACTGAGGTGATCTTCAGTTTCAGCGTGTTTCCAAATGTACCTTTGATAGGTAGGAAGGGCTGTATAAACTACAATCCGTCGTTGCTGGTTCGACAGTTCACATATGCTTTGAGAACTCCGCCGAAGGATGAAGAGGTACAGGAATCTCTGTACCTCACTGGTATTCTAGAGGGAGATCTGTTGTCCAAACTTCAGCGCGCATGGAATGGTATCAGTAAGCGAGGAAATCCAGTGCTGGGAAAAAGCAACAATCAAGCCTACCCTCCGTATTTGACTTGGATCAGAGCCAGAGTAAATGCCATAGGGATGCCGTTTCCTCATGCCAAGCCAGAAATCCCTCCAATGATCGAAGAGCCTACTACTGTGCCCATTCAGCAGCATAATCAGGTGTTAGCTGAGCGGGATGAATTGAAGCGGGCGAACGAAGAACTGGAAAAGGAGTTAGCTCAGCTCCGAAGCGAGAGGAACGAAGTCGTTCATTCTTTCAAAAGGCAAACAGAGTTGGTGAACCAGCTAGGTACGGACTTGACTAAGCAGATAGCCGAGGGTGAACGCATGGGTCGAGACTTCAAAGCTGTCAACGACGTACTGGCTACAAAGAAGCAACACTTGGACGAGGCATATCGGAGGATATCCAAGTTCAACCAGCACTGGAAGGCTTCCCTGGCCACCAGGAAAGAGCGTGAGGATAAGCTGATGCTGCAGATCTCCAAGCTGGAAGCCCAGGTGAAGGACAGTGAAAAGAGGTTTGATGAAGAAACCGCCCGCAGATACGCCGCCGAAGGCCAGCTCAACAAAGCTCTCGCTAACCTGAAGGAGCGCAAGCTGACGTTTGAATCCAAGAAGCGGAAGTTAGAAGATTGCTTCGGCGAAGGAGCATGGGAAAGTTCGGTCGAAGGACTTCAGTATACCATTGTGCAGAGAGAATTACTCGTCGAGGGGTTGCTCACTCTGCCGGATCATCCAGTGACGAAGGAGTTGTTAGAAGAGTATCGCGCCCGTGGCCGTACTTGACTATTTGTATTCCTTTTGTTTTGATCATTGTTGTATGCTGACCATCACCAGGCTTGTTGGCTGAGGTCACGCTGTTGATTCATCTTGTACTCGCTGATGCTATGCACTGCCTTGATAGGCTTTCTTTATATATGAAATTGTTGTTTCCCTGATTGGACTCAGACTTCTTCTTATTATTATTATCAGCACTGGCACTCAGGCACTAGGATCGGGGAAAATCTCCCAAACACACAGACACACGCATGCATTTGCATGGCGAGCATTTTGTTGTTTTTCCTAACCCTTTAGTGTTTACAGGTTTTTCAGGTTTACAGGTTGTCCCAGGTTGTTTCCGGTGGTTCCAGGATTGATCAGAGACCGATTCACCGTTATCCGATTAGAGCTAATCAGACCAGAATCATGGATCAAGTGCAAACTGATGTTCAGGAGCTCCGCGAAAGGATGGTTCGCTTCATGGAACTCATGCAAGTGGTCGCCAATGGCCAAGATCAGCTCAGAACTTTGGTCCAGCCTTTGATCTCCAGGGTTGATAGCAACGGCGTGCTCCACGGTGGGACCGTGCCTACTCCTCCACTAGTTGAAACTCCGCAGAACGGTGTCCCCGTGGCCGGGGGCAACGGCAGTGCCCATGGCAACGTGATGGCCAACATCGGACTCAATACGGCGGGCGTCGGTAATGGGAGTCTGGGAGCTAATGTCAATATCGGGTCGGGCAACGATAATGCAGGCGTCGGGAATCTGTTTGTGCCTCAGCCATAGCTTAAGGATCATCAGGATGATGTGTTCTCTCAGAAGGGTGCTGAAGGGGAGCTGAATGCTGAAGCGCGGCTTAGATTCAAGGCACTTGAGGATAAAATGAGAGATATTGAGAATCAGAATACTTTGGGCGTTGTCATGTCCAAGCTAGGATTAATTGCTGATTTCAAGGTACCTCCTAAGTTCAGGGTACCTGACTTTGAGAAATATAAGGGCACCACTTGCCCTCGTGTCCACCTGAGATCGTACTACAGGAAGATGTCTGCCTATTCGGAGGACGAGAAGTTGCTGATGCACTTCTTCCAAGACAGCCTTTCCGGACCATCCCTCGAGTGGTACATGGGTCTGGAGCCCACTAGCGTGCGCACCTGGAAGGATCTCGCTGAAGCATTTGTGCACCATTACCAGTACAACAACGACTTGGCCCCGAACCGAGTCTAGCTGCAGAACCTATCGCAGAGGAATAATGAAGGATTTAAGGAGTACGCCCAGCGGTGGCGTGAGTTGGCAGCCCGGGTTCAGCCGCCGATGGTTGAACGCGAGCTCGTACAGATGTTTGTAGCTACCCTCCCAGGGGTTTACTATGAAAAGTTAGTCAGCGGTATGTCTGGGACGTTCTCAGCTCTCATTATCATGGGCGAGCACGTCGAGAATGGAATCGAGATCGGGAAAATTCAAGGTGAGTCATCCTCAGTTGGAGGAGGAGGAAAGAAACCTTATGCTGGCAAACGACGAGAAGGAGAAACGAGCGCTGTGACCAACGCTCGAAGGAAGGGCAAAGGCCCTCAGCAGCAGATAGCCAGTATAAATATCCCAGCGGCTCCGCAGCAACAGCAGCAACCGAATCAACAGGGATATAGAAAGTACCAGAATCGGGCATCTTTGGCAAACCGTCACTTCGAGGCGCCGCCCATGTCGTACGCGCAACTCTTGCAGACCTTGCTTCAGCTTCAGTTGGTCCAGAAGAGGACGATGGCTCCCTTGACAGGGGCACCTCCACTAGGGTACAACGCAAATGCCACTTGCGACTTCCACTCAAGGGCACCAGGCCACACAATCGAGAACTGCAAAGCCTTCAAGCACAAGGTGCAGGACCTGGTAGATGCCAAGATCATCAACTTCTCCGATAATGTGCCCAATGTCACGAAGAATCCTATGCCGAATCATAGGGGAGGCGGGGTGAATGCCATTATCGAAGAAGAGAGTGCAGATTTGTTGACTGATGTCAGAGACCTAAAGACGCCGCTTAGCTTCGTTAAAGCTAAGTTGCTGAAAAGAGGGTTCTTTCCAGGGTGCGGAGAGTTATGTATGGACTGTGCTACACATTCTGATGGATGCGAGCAGTTGGTAGAAGGAATTCAAAGTCTGATGACTGAGGGGATCCTGCAGTTTAGCCGGAGGGCTGAGAGTGGATCAGGAGAGGTAGTGCTGAAGCAGGCCGATGAAGTCGCCACCATCACCATCCCTCGCCGGCCAATAACCATCTCTGCGCCCAGACCGCCTACAATTACTATTACCAAAGCTGGGCCGATACCCTTCGAGAGCACTAACGCTGTTCCATGGCATTATGGGGCTGAAGTCTATTGCAACGGACAGAGGTTGGAGCTAGAGCCGTATGGGTCGACTGTGGAGAACCTCGCAGGAATCAGTGGTATTACCCGCAGCGGAAGAGTATTTGCACCGCCGGAGGTCGTGGCGGATAAAGCGGTCAGAGCTGATGCGTCCGATAAAGGGAAAAGCAAAGTCGTTGAAGAAGTCCCGTGTGGGGTAGAGAAAGATTTGCTTGTTAAAGATGCCGAGGAGTTTATGCGGTTGATTAAAAAGAGCGACTACAAGATTGTAGATCATCTCCATCAGACGCCCTCTAAGATTTCCATTCTCAACCTGTTGCTGTGTTCTGAAGCACACCACAATGCGCTGCTGAAGGTGTTGAACGCCGCCTACGTACCGCAAGAAATATCGGTGAATCAGCTAGAAGAGGTTGTAGCCCACTTCAATGCTGGCAATGGGCTAGGGTTCACAGACTTAGAGCTGACGCCAAAAGGGAGGAATCACAATAGCGCCCTGCACATCTCGATAGAGTGTAGGGGCACAATCATGTCGCATGTGCTGGTGGACACGGGTTCATCACTCAATGTCCTGCTGAAGAAGGCATTAATGAAATTGGATACTCATGGAGTGATTTGCACACCCAGTGATCTGGTTGTGAAGGCGTTCGACGGGACTAAACGCCACGTTTTCGGGGAAGTGACCTTGCCGATCCAAGTTGGTCCGGAAACGTTCAACGCGGTCTTTTATATTATGGACATCATGCCTGCTTACAGTTGCCTCTTGGGCCGGCCGTGGATCCATGCTGCTGGTGCCATGACCTCTATGTTGCACCAAAAGCTCAAATATGCTGTCGGAGGAAGCATCGTAACCGTTTGCGGCGAGGAGGACATAATGGTGAGCCATTTGTCATCCTTTAAGTATGTTGAAATGGATGGCGAGATCCATGAGACTCTATGCCAAGCGTTCGAAGCCGTCAAAGTGAAGGAAGTATCTCCTGTGGTCGCAGAAAAGCCAGAGATGAATCTCTCCTCATTCAAGGAGGCTCGGGCCGTTGTCCAAGCTGGATCTACCCCAGGCTGGGGGCAAATTTTGGAGATACCCAACAAGCAGGATAAGTTTGGCTTGGGATACTCTCCTGGAGCTGAAGCTTCTTCTTCGTCTAGCAGTGCGTCTCGAGGTAAAGGGCCGATCCAATTTACCAGTGGCGGAGTGATTTTCGAAAGCATCAACGCGGTGTCTGAAGACTGCGGGGATAGCGATTGTGACCTCGACTCTTGGATTCATCCAAGCAAGCCAGGCGAGGGCCTCAACAATTGGACCATCAAGGATATCGTCCAGATGACAAGTGAAGAGTAATGATTTACTTTTTTCCAATCATTGTACAACCCTATGTCCTACCCGGGGCATAGCGGTTTTATTGTCAGAGCCTTGTTGGATTATGTACATGCATTTCGTTAATAAATCAAAGGCGTTTTCTTCGTATTCAAATATTGTGATCTCTGTTATTCCTGTTTTATATTTGTTTTGAAAAACAGTAAAATGGCAATGGGGTTTGTGCTAACCTGCATATTCTTGTTTTAAACTTAACCCTTGTTATTGCAGGATCCACATAACAGATGACATCGACTCTGGACCTTCTACGGCTCACTTCGACTTCGATTGCCCGATCTATCAAGCCGAAGAAGAGATTGATGAAGACGAAGACCTTCCTGAAGAGTTGGCCCGCTTGTTGAAACAAGAGGAAAAGGTTATTCTGCCCCATGAGGAGGAGATCGAAATCGTGAACCTGGGTTCTGAAGAGCTCGTCAGAAATGTCAGGATAGGGGCCGCATTGCAGAAGGATGTCAAGCAGAGATTGGTCGAGATGCTAAGAGAGTATAGTGACGTCTTTGCTTGGTTATACAAAGATATGCCCGGACTTGACACGGACATCGTGGTCCACCACTTGCCGCTGCGAGAAGATTGCCCTCCCATTAAGCAGAAGCTTAGGAGGACGAGACCAAATATGGCCGTTAAGATCAAAGAAGAAGTGCAAAAACAGCTTGATGCTGGCTTCTTAGCGGTCACCACTTACCCTCCGTGGGTCGCCAACATAGTGCCTGTACCGAAGAAGGACGGTAAGGTACGAATGTGCGTCGATTATCGGGATTTGAATAGGGCGAGCCCTAAAGATGATTTCCCGCTGCCTCATATCGATGTGTTGGTCGACAACACAACCCAGTTCTCCGTGTTTTCGTTCATGGATGGCTTCTCCGATTACAATCAGATCAAGCTGGCGCCAGAGGACATGGAGAAAACAACGTTTATCACTCCATGGGGAACATTCTGCTACAAGGTAATGCCCTTCGGTCTGAAGAACGCAGGGGCCACTTACCAGCGAGCAATGGTAACTTTGTTTCATGACATGATTCATCATGAGATTAAGGTCTATGTTGATGACATGACCGCGAAGTCCCAAACGGAGGAAGAGCATTTGATCAACTTATTGAAGCTTTTTGAGAGGCTTAGGAAGTTCAGGTTGAGGCTGAATCCTAACAAATGTACTTTCGGAGTACGATCCGGAAAGTTACTGGGGTTTATCGTGAGTGAACGAGGCATCGAGGTTGATCCTGCGAAAATAAAAACCATTCAAGAAATGCCAGCGCCGAAAACAGAAAAAGAAGTTCGTGGTTTCTTGGGCAGAATAAACTACATTGCAAGGTTTATCTCTCAGCTCACGGCCACATGTGAACCGATGTTCAAGCTTTTAAAGAAAGATCAGGCTATTACTTGGAATGAGGATTGCCAGAAGGCATTCGATAAGATAAAGCAGTATCTTCAAGAACCTCCAATCTTGATACCCCCAGTGGCTGGACGGCCATTAATCATGTACTTGACAGTTCTTGAGAATAGTATGGGGTGTGTTCTCGGTCAGCACGACGAGACGGGCAGAAAGGAGCACGCCATTTACTACTTGAGTAAAAAGTTCACGGACTGTGAATTTCGATACTCGATGCTGGAGAAAACGTGTTATGCACTAGCCTGGGCTGCTAAACGTCTACAACAGTACATGCTCAATCACACCACCATGCTAATTTCAAAGATGGATCCGATCAAGTACGTCTTCGAGAAGCAGGCTCTTTCGGGCAGGATTGCCAGATGGCAAATGGTGTTAATGGAATATGTCATTCAGTACGTTTCCCAAAAGGCCATTAAGGGCAGCGTATTGTCTGAATACCTTGCCGAGCAGCCGATCGAGGATTACCAGCCGATGAAACTTGAATTCCCTGATGAGGATATCATGTTTCTCAAGGTGAAAGATTGCGATGAACTGTTGCCCGACGAGGGGCCAGATAGGAAATCCCAGTGGAAACTGATATTTGACGGGGCGGTTAATTCCTATGGAAGTGGCATCGGGGCTATCATCACGACTCCCCACGGATCCCACATCCCGTTTACTGCGAGACTGACGTTTCCAGTCACCAACAATGAGGCGGAGTACGAAGCATGCATCATGGGTCTAGAAGAGGCAATTGATTTGAGAATCAAGAACCTAGACGTATATGGTGACTCAGCGCTTGTGATCAACCAAATTAAAGGGGAGTGGGAGACTCGTCAATCGAATTTGGTGCCGTACATGAACTATGCCAGAAGGTTACTTCCATTCTTTGATCGAGTGGAACTCTATCATGTGCCCAGAGCGGAGAATCAAATGGCTGATGCCTTAGCCACATTGGCTTCAATGTATAAAGTCAATTTTTGGAATGAGGCTCCAAGAATTGTCCTTTCGCGTCTTGATAGACCTGCATTTGTCTTTGCAATCGAGGAAGCCGCCGACGGCAAGCCATGGTTCCATGACATCCAGACTTTCCTTATGACTAAGGAGTATCCTGTGGGTGCGTCAACCCAGGATAAGAAGACTCTGAGGAGGTTGTCTGGAAATTTTTATCTCAATCCTGATGGAGTGTTGTATAAAAGAAACCACGATCTCGTGCTACTCATATGTGTAGATGAGAAAGAGGCGAGTATGCTCATGGAAGAAGTCCATGAAGGCACATTTGGTACGCACGCCAGCGGGCATGCTATGACGAGGAAGATCCTGAGAGCAGGGTATTACTGGCTGACGATGGAGTCTGATTGCTTCAGGTTCGCGAAGAGATGTCATAAGTGCCAGATTTATGCTGATAAAGTTTATGTGCCACCGTGCCCGTTGAATGTCATGTCCTCCCCGTGGCCGTTCTCCATGTGGGGCATCGACATGATAGGCAAGATCGAGCCCACTGCATCTAACGGTCATCGCTTCATTTTAGTAGCCATCGACTACTTCACCAAGTGGGTGGAGGCAGCCTCGTATGCTAATGTGACCAAGCAGGTGGTGGCTAAATTCATAAAGAGGGACATCATCTGTCGTTACGGAATTCCCGAGCGGATCATTACTGATAATGGTTCGAATCTGAATAACAAGATGAAGAAGGAGCTGTGCCAGAGTTTCAAGATTGAACACCACAACTCATCTCCTTACCGGCCGAAGATGAATGGCGCTGTTGAAGCGGCCAACAAGAACATAAAGAAGATTGTTCAGAAGATGGTTGTGACCTACAAAGACTGGCACGAGATGCTGCCGTTTGCACTGCACGGTTATCGTACGACGATACGTACTTCAACCGGGGAAACTCCTTTCTCCTTGGTGTATGGTATGGAAGCTGTCCTACCGTTAGAAGTGGAGATCCCTTCTTTGCGAGTTTTGGTTGATGTGAAACTCGACGAGGCAGAATGGATTACGAACCGACTGAACCAACTCAGCCTGATGGACGAGAAGAGGTTAGCGTCGATTGCGTTTGGTCGCTTATACCAAATCCGAATGAAGAAAGCTTATGATAAGAAGGTGCGTCCTAGAAGCTTTCAGACGGGTGATCTCGTCCTGAAGAAGATTCTTCCTCCACACTCCGATCACCGGGGCAAGTGGACTCCAAATTACGAAGGCCTGTACGTCGTCAGCAAGGTCTTCTCGGGAGGAGCTTTGTTGTTATCCATGATGGATGGTGAAGACTTTGCATCCCCGGTAAACGCGGACGCAGTTAAAAAATACTTTGCTTGAAATTGACCCGCTGGACAAAAAAAAGGGGAGTCCAGGCAAAAATGGGGCATCCCGGCGAACCAAAAACAGAATAAAAGGTTCGGGCAAAAATTAGGGATATAAATTGAAAAAATGTACACCCGCGAAGTCGAAAACCTACACTGGGCGGCTTCGACAAAAAAGGGTATCCCGGTGAACTGAAAACCCGCAAAGGGCGGTTCACGCAAAAGTTAGGGATTTGAAAAAGCAAATGACTGCGTTCTGCGTATGGACTTTATTTGTTTAGTGGTTTGGAAGACCTGAGGGCCGTTCATATGAATCAATCTCTTCCGAAGCTGAAGCGTCGGAGAAGTATCGAAGTCGAGTGGGTCATAGAGGGATCAACTCATGGTGTTCGTCTACGCCTCGTTGCCGACATTTGTATATACTGATGTATATTTATGTTTTATTTTTGCGCGGCTTCCTCATTCCAGGAGCTTGCATCTGTTGTAAAACATTTTTACCCATTCAGGGGTTCGTTATCAATAAAATGTATACTATTCAGCAATTCTGTTTGTCTGTTTAGCATTTATCTGTTTTGTTTGCGAAAAAGAACGCCGATGTTTTTGATAAAATGCGCATACATAAACTTACTGGCCTAGGCCATTGATTGTTGAAGTAATGAATTACCTGAATATTGTCACGAGATAATAACCTCGATAGGTCCCTTTGAGAAGGGTATCTCGTCTGTTTGTTTGTGTTTTTACAGGTGTAGCATGTTCCAGACAGTGCGCCGTGCGCATCCCTGAAGCAGGATGATTCCTCCTTCTCCAGCAGAGTTCAGTAGCCTCTCCCCGCGGAGTCTGAACCCGAGATAATGAGCATTGATATGTCTCCCCAGGCAGAGATGATTCTCTCCCCAACTAGATACGTCCTGAAGGAATGTCATCTCCTCAGCTGAGTCAGGCGCCGAAGCGCGTGTTCATCCCCTAGCACCGGGTCACAAGTGCAGGTTTCGTAGGAAACTATTCCTACGCCGAAGTACGCCGCAACTGATGGTGCCAGACTGAAGTCTCCAGCGGAATTGAAATTCCCCACCAGGGTTGTACCCTCCCCCGAAGTCGGATGATTCCTTCTTCCCCAGCGGAATTGAGATTCCCACAGAGTTGTACTCTCCAGCGAAGCAGAATGATATCTCCTTCTTCAGCCGAGTTTGCAGATACCCAAGAGAGCCGAATCCTTGGAAGCTGCTCAAGCCATGATTGGTTTTTCCCCCAGTGGAAGGTTGAAGAGCCGAAGTTGTTTCCCCACAGAGTCGTTATCTCCAGAGAAGTAGCCGAGAAGGCCATGCAGTTTATTCCCGCGATTGATATCGCTTTCCCTCAGCAGGTCCAGGTTCTCGTAGAGCTTCATTCCCTCGCAGCAGCCAACTGAAGTTGTGCCCCCTGCGGAGTCCCATTGAGATTGACGTGACCATGTTCTCCTCAGCGGGATGATTCCTCTATCTGAGTAGTTCTTTCTCCTTGACAGGAGAATTCCCCCTCGACATTTATTTTGCTGACGGGATCGCATCATTGTGCATGATTGCATAGCATTTATCATAAACGCATAGCATTTCCACCGTGTGGAACATTGCGCCATTGCCGAAGCATATGCATAATAAACATGATCTAGGCTGTTACCATTCTTGTTTTGCAGGTGTTCCGCCGCAGAATTGATTGCTCAGGATGATTCCTGACATTCTCCCCCAACGAAGCCGCTTGCTCAAGATTATTCTTGATGTCTCCAGCGAAGTCTTCGGTTCAAGATGATTTTCTTGAATTCCCCAGCAGGGTCGTGTGCTTAAGATGATTCTTAAGATCCCAGTGCAGTCGCCAGAGTTGGTTGCTCAAGTTGATACTTAGAGTCCCCAGTAAAGGTTGCCCAGGATGATTCCTGAAATCCCCAACAGAGTGTTCGCTCAGGATGATTCCTGAAATCTCCAGAATGGTCGTCGGTTCAAGATCATTCTTGAAGTCTCCGACGGAGTTATTTGTCCAAGATGATTCTTGAAGTCCTCAGCAGAGTTGATCCATCCAGAATGATTTCTGGACCCCCGGAGCGGAGTTACTTGATAGTTCTCCAGAATCCCCAGCGGCGAAGCGTCATCCCCAACAGGTTTCTAACGGCGAAGTTGAAACCTCCCTTGAAGACTCCATGATTGAAGTCCGACCGTGTTAATGAAGCCGTTCTCTCAGCTGATGCGGAGTGCCTGATGGCAGAGGTTTAGATATTCCCAGTTGGCTCATGATTGACCAAGAATTCTATTCCCGACTTGATGATGAAGTCCGGCTGATGCCCGACAGTAATGCGGAATGCCTGATGGCATGATCAACCTGATGGTTGAAGTCCGGCTGATGCCCGACAGTTTCTTTGAATGCCTGATGGCATGATCAACCTGATGGTTGAAGTCCGGCTAATGCCCGACAAGTTCTTTGAATGCCTGATGGCATGATCAACCTGATGGTTGAAGTCCGGCTGATGCCCGACAGTTTTCTTGGAATGCCTGATGGCATGATCAACCTGATGGTTGACCTGAAGAGTCCTGAGGAATCGTGATGCCTGATGGCATGATCGACTATGTATTACCAGTTACCGTGTGACCAATTATCCAGCTAGTTGTCGTGCAGCTATTATTGCAGTTTTCGAAGATTTGTTCCCTTCTGAGTACCGTGTACTTGTGCAGTTGGCAAATTTCCGGGTTTATCGGTATTCAACCGTCTCGCACCTTGATTGGCTGAGAGCCGTTCGCCTCATCCAGTCAGGTTCAAGCCGTTTGAATAGGGGCAGCTGTTGCACCCCAAAATTTGACCAACATTTATTTACCCAGCAAGAGTCATATGAGACTTTGAAGCTAGCCAAGAAAGTTATTCAAGTGTTCAAAGGTTGTTATCTTTGTCAGAGAACTCAAGAGATCCTCAGAGGGATTGGCTGAAACCAAGGTTGTGTGTTTCATAACTTGAGAGTTGTGGGAGCTCCTCAGATGATTCTGAGACTATGAGGATGGACTTGAAGCTTTGAGAAAGCTTATGAGATGTCTTGAAATCCATCATGAAGCCTAGAGAGGTCATTGTACAAGAATTCAGAAGATTCAGCCATGAGTGGTGGAATTAGGGTTTGACTGGGTCAACCCTAGGTCAACTGATGATTTGGAGAGGGTTGAGACCTAATCCAAGAGCCATGTGATCATGGAATGATGAATTGAGATGATATAAGGATGATTCCTAGACCAACTCATCATGATTGAGGAGTTTGAGAAGTTTCAAGCTAGGGTTTCTAAGGCTTGACAGTGTAAAATCCCCTGGTTTGATCCCTATCTTCAAGGCAGTTTAGCTCAAGATGTGATTGTCATATCATCTTCCCTATAACATGAATCTTGTAGAGCTTATTCTTATCTTTAATTTTAGTACTAGAAGTCCTTGATAGGATTTGTAGAGCTCAAGTTATGGCTTTGACAAATTACAGGTCATCTGAGGTATGTGAATCTGGGTCCTTGAAAGTCACCCAACTTGCGTCCAACTTTTGCCCTAGTAGGATGATTCCTATGAACTCTTGGTCAACATGAATGTTGTAGAGCATCTTCTTAGCTTTATAGATAGTACTAGAAGTCCTTGATAGGATTTGTAGAACTCAACTTATGGCTTTGACAAGTCAAGGGCATTTTGGTCATTTGGAGGTTATAGGTCATTTCAAGCATGAGGCCATATCTCCTATTTCCATGCATCAAATGGAAAAATCTTCAACATAAAACTTTCTTAGAATGATTTTTTAAGGCTAGTAGGGAGGTCATTAGATGTTGAAAAGGCTTGTATCAAAAAGTGATGAAAATTGCCTAAAATGGAGGCATAAGTTAAATAAGTTGAAATTGAAATATGGAAATCACAAGTTATACATCCAAACCATGTCATATGATAGGTCATTTTGACTCTAAAAGACATTCTAAAAACAATGGTTCAGCCACAATTTTGATTTGAGGCCTAGATCTTAGGGCTGCTTTGGAAATGGCTTACTTGCATCTTAAGGCACCAAAGCAAAACTCAAAGAAACTCAATGAATAAGTTAGTTATGCATTTCAACACACCATACATCTCATGTGGGGAGAATTTCAAGTCAGAATTGGTGGTTACAAGGACTATGGCATGATATGATACATGGTGAGAAGTGAAATCAAAATATCATGAGATGAGAAGCTCAAATACTCATTGGATTGTTCCAGAAGGTTCTGGACAGTTCTAACAAGTTCTATATAATGGTTAGAGCTTGCCCAGATGCAAGGTTGGTGAGAAAAGTGAGAAAAGAGAGAGAGTGCTATCTTGTTGCTTCCATTGCAAGTCAAGTTTCAATTCTACATTCTTCTTCAATTCCATTCCTTTTTTCTATACAAACACACTCCATTGATGATTCTGAAGCTGTGCAGATCAACTTGAGAGCAAATCCATGGTGAATTGAAGAGTTGGTGATTGAACTTTCAAGGTAGCAAGTCAGAATCAAATTATGAGATTGAAGCTTCCTCCATCAAATTTGTTGCAAACAGTAGCAAGATTAGCATCCAAGGAAACTTTCTGAAGAGTTTCAAGGCTTGAAGTGAAGGATTTCACCATCTGTTGATCAAGAATAACCAGGTTTGCAAATTCTCCATTACACCATGTTTTATGCATAATTAGGTTAGTTTGTTAGTGTAGAAAGGTTAGAGACACATAGGTGATGGATTTTGGAGAGTTAGAGAGCAATTGGTGAAGGTTGGATATTGGACACCATTTCTTTGATGATCAAGAACTCGTGGTATAGTGAGATATAATTCATGTTAGACAGCTAATTTCATTCAGTGTGAGTTGGTGAGTATTCTGATGCAAGAAATTTCAAGAACCATGATAGTTGATGATTGAGCACATTTTTGATCTTGGATCGGGTTCAGTGATTTAGGATGACTCAGTTGATTTTAAGATCATGGTTGGATTCAGCATAAAATTCTAGGCAAGATAGGGTCTTGAATTTCTGTTTTCCATGAAGAATGGATGGAGTTCGTGTTTGAGGAAGAAAGAGCTTGAAGCTCTGCATTTTCATGGATTCTCCAAGAACCTTAGCTGGAGGTTGAAGACGAGTTCATGGCCGTTGGATGGTGAGCTGACCATTGACTATTTCTTGATCCATTGGCCACGATTCAATTTCAGTTTGAGAGGGAATCTGAAACTAGGATGAAACGCCCTGTTTCATTAAAAGGAGTTCTTGGGCTTTAGTGAAGAAACCACTATTCACACCCCATCTTCATGGCCCACCTGATTTTGAACTGGAAATCATTACTTCCTGCACCGTTACATTTTCTATTTTCTTTTCATTTTTCTAATTGATTTTCTGATAATAATTGGGCTTAGCGCGTTACTATCTGAACCCCTCATTTTTAGCCCATTGATGAAATGAACTGCACCTGGTTACTATCTGCACCCCAGTTTCATATTCTAATTTCATTTTCTTCCATTTTTTGTTAAACTTTGAAAATTCATATCAATTTGAAAATTAAAGATTTTTTAATGGGAATTTTTGCTCCCATTTCATAATAATGTCTAGAAAATTATCAAGTAAAAATATTTGCATTTCATGCATTTTTAATATTTTTTGTGTATTTTCTATTTTAATTGCTTTTTAATTCTTTTATGTTGATCCATGAATTTGTAGAATTTTGTTTAGGTAGTTCCCTTAACATTTTTAGGCCATTGTTTTTAGGATAGTTAGATTAGGACTTTATATTTCCCTTGGATTTATTTCATAATTTTTTGATGAATTTTAGGTTAGTTTTGATTAGATGGCATTAGGTTGTGTAGAATTAGGTCAATCCTTAACATAGGTCCACAATAACCTTAGAATTTTGGGTTTCTAGGTCAAGTTAGACATTGGGACATATAAGGGTATTAAGGGTAGGTATATAAGATCCCCTAGGAATTATATTAGGTTTTAATATAGTAGTATACTATTTTTAGATGATTTTTGTATTTGATGATTGTTTGTGTTGCCCTTGTGGGCTTGTATTTTTGTTGCTTTGCTTTGTGGGCTTGGAGAGCTTGGTTTTGTTCTAAGGAGCATTGAGGAGCATAGTAGGAGCATTGAGGAGCATAGTAGGAGCATTGAGGAGCATTGAGGAGCTTGAGAGCTTGACCTTGTTTGTTTTGTTGATTGTTTTAGGGTTAGGGATTAGGAAGAGTTTAGACCTAGTTAACTTCTTTCTTAAACATGGATGGTATCTTTCACCTCCATTCCTCCCTATGATTCAAAGTCCTTCCATGGTATACACCTCTCTCCTTTGGAGGGATAAGTGATAGTACCTAGGAAGTAGAACTTTTGAGGGAACTATTCCTTTGATGTTGAACCCTTATAGGTCACCTTTGGTGGTCAATAAGCAGTTCAATATCCCCAGCTTATCCAGTTAAGTGATTTCCTCTGGTTTGATTATCTGGAGAGATGTTGAGCTTGAGTGTGAAGATGAAGAATTCAATGAAGAGTGTAGAAGAGGATGAATCCTTGAGTATTGCCATTCTAGCTGAAGCTTGAAGAGCAACAAGAGCAAGTTGATACTTGAAGACCCCTAAAGATGGAGTAAAGACTGAAGGAAGAAGTTGACACTTCTAAGTGATTGAAGATTATTCTGAAGAGCTGAAGCTTGAAGAACAAAGGAAGTTGATACTTACTGTGATACCTGGGGATCATGAAGGAGCCAAGTTGATACTTGTGATTAATAGTGAAGCCTGAAGGTGGAGCTGATCAAGGAGTTGAAGCTCAAAGAAGATAAGTTGAAACTTATGTTGAAGGGTTGAAACCTGGAAGAGCAAATTGATATTTGTCAAGAGTGATTGAAGTCTGAAGACTAAGTTGCTGTTGGAAGAGCTGAAGATTGAGGTTGAGAGAGGAGTTGATCTGCTTTCTTATCTCTATCTTTGCTGTATTGACGTGTTTCCTTTGACTTGCTTGATGCATTAGAATAAGTCCATATCTAGAATAGGTAGAATCTAGGAGCATGATTGCACTAGAGGTTGAGTTGCTCCCTCTGCTTGTATTGTTACTGTGTGGCTTTGCTTGCGGGTATTCGGTAGAGCCTAGCTCCCTTGCCCATATGGTTTGTTTGTCTGATGGCATTTTATTTTCTTTTTCATCTGTATGATTGCAGTTTACTGTATATTGCTTGATAGCATGTTGTTTTATCTTTCAGTATGATTACT
Source organism: Lathyrus sativus (assembly GCA_963859935.3). Classification (NCBI taxonomy): domain Eukaryota; kingdom Viridiplantae; phylum Streptophyta; class Magnoliopsida; order Fabales; family Fabaceae; genus Lathyrus; species Lathyrus sativus. Next base: position 288,043,460 of record OZ012740.1, read on the forward strand.
GTTATCCATTCTGGCTTGAGGTTGAGATGAGCTTGTGGAGGCTGAAGCCCCACACACATTTCCTCCCTCACTTGCATTGCATGCATTTTACTGTTAAGCTGATGCTTTGTCTGTTTTGGTGTATCATTGACATGGTCCCTTAGGAGTCTCATTTCCTTTGATAAGGAACTGATGATAGAACTTTAGGTTGAAACCTATGCATGACAACTTCTAGGAGTTCCCTGTTCAAACCGTGACCATAGGATGAATCCATGGCATGACAACAGTAGGACTTGATAGTCTCCCTCCTAGTTGGGCCTGTTCTCTTCCCATCTCAAAACAGTTTAAGATACAGTAATCATGAATGATTTCTTTCGTACGTTACGAGCCTTAAGCTATCTGAGAAAGGATTGTGGGAGAGTTTCTTTTCCACAGTCCGGATGTTTAGTATGGTACCCTTTGGGTGACATGCGACGCATTCACTCTCAGGTCATAGTCTCTAGTGCGATTGAAATCGCAAACACAATAAAAAACACTTCTTTCGTAAAAGACAGGAAATAAAGCGTAGTGTCCCAAACTACGTGAGCTCTGATCTCTCATGCCTGTTGAGAGTACGTAGGCACAATACTGATGTATTGGCGAGCTACCTTCCCCATAACTCGTCGTAGGTCGAATTACGTTGACTCTGATTTCTCTTTCTCTGATGAGAATACGTAGGCATAAAGTGCGACGCTTTGCCGAGTCATTTCTGTTTCAGCCAACCTCGATAGGTAGATAGATAAAACCAACCCGTCCAAGTAAACACAACAAGCGTGGATCCCGTCGAGTACGACATACGTGAGGGGTGCTAATACCTTCCCCTTGCGTAACCGACTCCCGAACCCAGACAATGGTTGCGACGACCTTGTCTTACCCCTTTTTTTTTCGTTAGGTTTTTCCGATCGTTTCCTTTCCCGCTCTGAGGGATAAATAACGAAAGGTGGCGACTCTTCTGTTGTGCCGGCACCTTATTTTCGCGCAAGCGACACTTCTGTCTCAGGGATGTTGGTTTCAGATGGGTTGGTTGAGTCTGAAGGAATTTCAGAGGGATTCGATGAGGGTTCAGATGTGGGTGGATCAGATGAAATTTTTATTGGTTTAGAGGAAACTGGAACAGATTCAGTGGGTTCAGATGTTTTGGATGGAGGATTTTCTGATTGTGGTTGTTTCTCTTATTGTTGTGTTTGAGGTTCAGATGATTTTTGTGGTTGATGTTCAGAGTCTTTTTCTTGTAGAGGTTCAAATGATTTTTCTGGTTGTTTTTCTTAAGGTTGTTGTTGTGGCTTTTGTTGTGCAGATGGTTTTGTTATTTGTTGTTGTTCTGTGGGTTGTTTTTCTGATGGTTGTTGTTGTGGTACAGATTGTTTGGTTGGAATTTCTTGTTGTGGAGTTTGAATTTGTGGTTTTGTGGTTGTTGGTTTTGGTACAGATGGTTGTTTTACAGGTGAGATTGAAATTGGATTAGAAGATTTTTGTGGAGATGGAATAGAAACATGAGATGGAGCAGTAACAGATTGTTTTTGTGTAGGGGGTGGTTTTGGGATAGACTTATCAGTTGAATCATTTATAACAATAGTATTTGCAGAAGATACAGAAGTTTTAGTACCTTTGATTTTGATGCGTTTAGGAGGAACATAAGGAGTGTCTCCAGATTATTTCCTCTTTAGCAGCTTCTGTGGCTTCTCAGCAATCTTGGGCTTCTTCTGAACAGGTGCAGCTTCTGCTTCTGATTGAGTCCTCTTTCTTGGTGGATCTTCTACTACAACAGGTAATGGTTGCCTTGCTCTCTTTATAATATCTGCAGGAATAGGTTTTCCTTCTGCCTTGCACTCATCAATATATCTTACAACAATTTCCGTTGGTTCTTCAGCATAGAACAGAGGGTAGTCATCTACAGGGGTTCTCTTCTGACTCAGCTCAGTAATGTTCAGCTTCTTGGGTTATGTTGTGAGTTCTTCTACTATTTTTAGTCTCTGAAGACTTTTGGCATTCAGAGGCTTTCCCAAAATAAATTCCAGTTCCTCTGTGACTCCAGCAGCGTACAGAGCAGTTACAAGTCCATTTTCTGTTAGAAGATCTGAGATTAACCTTCCAAAAGGAATCCAGGTTCTGATCTTCTGACCTTTTTCTTTCACATATTCTCTAGAGGCATTTATATGATTCCATAAGTGCATGAAAATAATATATGGAAGATCTACCTTCGTGCTCTGACTTAAGCAATACATAAAGTAGAGCTGTTCATTATTGACATAGTCTGGAGAGTTTGTTGACTTTCTGTGATGAATGCATCCCATGAAAATCTTAGCCCAGATCTTGTAGTCAGGCTTCAGATCTTTGAACTTATTAGAAGCTTGTCCAGCAGTCATCACTTCTTCATATACTTCATCCATATCTACACGCCCAGCTGGCAAGTGTGATACTCCATCTGTTTCCTCATATCCAATGAGTTTTCTAATCAGATCTTCTGTTATGATTATCTCTTTGCCCAGAACAGAAGATAGAATGAACTTAGGGTATACAGAAGCATGTATCCAGAATTCTTTTACCAGAAGGGGGTAGACTGATCCAAAAAGTCTGTCAAAATACTTCACCCATCCTTGAGCACCTATAATGGCGCGAAACTCAAACCCATTCTCAGCAAGTGAATCAAATTCCACCATCGATTTACATTGAACCTCCAGCTTTTCAACAGGTGTTAGCAATGTTCTTTTTGGTGGTGTATAAGGAGTTACACCCATATTAGCAGAAGTTACTGCAGCCATGGTAGATTGAAATTTTGCAGCAGTTGATGAAGAAGTTTCCAATGAAGATGGATTTGTCAAACGCTTAGGGTTTTTGTGAAGAGAGAAGAGAAGACAGAAATGCATAAAAGGTTTAAGATGTGAAAAGTGTGAAAATGAAGAGAAATGATGTATTTATACTAAACACTTAGGCATACAAACAGTCAGAAGAAGCACGTTCACACAAAGCATTTAATGAAAAGAAATAAAATCATTTCAAGCATTTATTGATTCTGACAATTTGGGGGGAAAATCAAGATTTTCACTATTCAAACTTCACCTCAAACGTCTCTTCAGTAGTGTACACGCCACCTTTGAAGATTTGGAGTGACACGTGTTTGCTTGCATGTGCTTCTGAATTCTCTTGAGAAATGAAACGTTAACCAACGTTCAGATCCTCTAAGGATTGTTAGTTCAGAGTTTCACAAAAAATAATTAAAGAAAATGAATAAGCAATCAGAGGAAATACTTCAGAGTATTAGGCATTTTTGCATCTGTAAAATTTGCTTCTGACAAATATCATTCTGGACAAAAATCCATACCAATATTTTTCAGAATAAATTTGAATCTATCTTCAACAAGGGGTTTTGTGAAAATATCTGCCCATTGATGATCTGTATCAACAAAGGCTAAATTTATGATTCCCTTCTGAACATAGTCTCTGATGAAATGATGCTTAATTTCTATATGTTTTGCCTTAGAGTGTAAAATGGGATTTTTAGACAAATATATAGCAGAAGTATTATCACAGAAGATAGAAATGTTACTTTCAAATATCTGATAATCTTCTAGTTGACTTTTCATCCAGAGCATCTGCGTGCTACATCCAGCAGCAACAATATATTCTGCCTCTGTGGTTGAAAGTGCAATTGTGGGTTGCTTCTTGCTGTACCAAGAGATTAGATTTCTTCCTAGAAATTGACAACTTCCAGAAGTACTTTTCCTTTCCACTCTGTCTCCAGCGTAGTCAGCATCACAGAATCCAACTAATTTGAAATCATCAGATTTTCTGTAACACAAACCCACATTAGAAGTACCTTTCAGATACCTTAGAATCCTCTTGACAGCTGTCAAGTGTAATTCTCTAGGATCTGATTGGAATCTAGCACACAAGCATACACTGAACAATATGTCAGGTCTAGAAGCAGTTAAGTAAAGAAGAGATCCTATCATACCTCTGTAGAGCTTCTGATCTACTTTCTTACTTACCTCTTCCTTGCCAAGTGAGCTAGTTGGATGCATGGGAGTCTTTGCCAGCTTACTATCAGTCATGTTAAATTTCTTCAGAAGTTATTTAACATATTTGGTCTGATGTATGTAAGTGCACTTTGGAGTTTGATTGACTTGGATTCCTAGAAAGAATCTCAGTTCTCCCATCATGCTCATTTCAAATTCTGCCTGCATACATTTAGCAAACTCCTTTCCCAGCATAGTATTGGTAGATCCAAATATTATATCATCCACATAAATTTGACAAATTAGAAGATCTTTCTTAATTGATTTACAAAAGAGTGTTGTGTCCACTTTGCCTCTGATGAAATTTTTCTCCAGAAGAAAATTGCTCAATCTCTCATACCAAGCTCTGAGAGCTTGTTTTAAACCATATAGAGACTTTTTTAGTTTGAAAACATGATCTGGAAATTTTTCACTCTCAAAACCAGGAGGTTGGTGGACATAAACTTCTTCTTCTATAATACCATTTAGAAAGGCACTTTTAACATCCATCTGATACAGAGTGATGTTATTTTGTGCAGTAAATGAAATAAGAAGGCGTATAGATTCTAACCTTGCCACTGGAGCATAAGTTTCAGTATAATCAATACCTTCTTGTTGACTGTACCCTTGAGCAACAAGCCTTGCCTTATTTCTTTCAACTTCTCCTTTCTCATTGAGCTTATTTCTGAAGACCCATTTTGTTCCAATTATATTGAATCCTTTTGGTCTTTGAACTAAATCTCACACATCATTTCTGGTGAATTGATTTAACTCTTCTTGCATGGCAATAATCTAATCATTGTCTTGCAGAGCTTCATCTACAGAAGATGGTTCAATTTCTGACACCAGTCCAAATAATGATGCTTCAGATGATCTTAGAAAGGATCTTGTTCTGATGGGATCATCCTTCTTTCCAATAATGACATTCTCTGGATGAGAAGCTTTAATTCTGGATGATGATCCTCTAACAGTTGATTCTTCAGAAATGTTTAGATTGTTCATCTGAGAAGTTAAAGGAATAGCATCTGGCGTTGCTTCTGGTTCCTTCACTTGAGCTTTGTCTGCCTCTGGGACTTCAGAGTCTGTGAAGACTACTTCTCTATCTGTAGAGTTTTCAGATTGCTTTGGCTTTTTATTGCCAAGCTTATCATCAAATCTAACATGAATAGATTCTTCCACAACCTGTGTCTCAGTGTTGTATACTCTATAGCCTTTAGAGTGTTCAGAATATCCAAGCATGAAACACTTCTGTGCTTTGGAATCAAACTTGTTCAGATTTTCTTTAGTATTTAACATATAGCAAATACATCCAAAAGGATGAAAATATGAAATGTTGGGCTTTCTGTTCTTCCACAGTTCATATGGAGTCTTCTCCAGAAGAGGTCTTACAGACACTCTATTCTGAATGTAACAGGCTGTGTTGATTGCTTCTGCCCAAAAGTGTTTTGCCAGATTAGTCTCATTGATCATGGTTCTGGCCATTTCTTGCAGAGTTCTGTTTTTCCTCTCTACAACCCCATTTTGTTGTGGAGTTCTAGGACAGGAAAAATCATGAGCAATGCCATTTTCACTAAAATATTTTTCAAAATATTTATTTTCAAATTCACCACCATGATCACTTCTGACTTTTATAATTTTGAAATCTTTTTCATTCTGGACTTGCTTGCAGAAGTCAAAGAACACAGAATGTGACTCATCCTTGTGTTTTAAGAACTTTACCCATGCCCATCTACTATAGTCATCAACAATGACCAATCCATACTTCTTGCCTCTGATGGATGCAGTTTTCACTGGTCCAAACAGATCAATATGAAGTAATTCTAGTGGTCTGGAAGTAGAAATAACATTTTTTGATTTAAAAGATGATTTTGAAAACTTCCCTTTTTGGCATGCTTCACAAAGAGCATATGAGGTGAACTTCAGATTAGGAAGTCCTCTGACAAGATTAAGTTTATTAATATGAGATATACGTCTCATATTAATATGCCCCAATCTTCTGTGCCAGACCCATTGCTCTTCATTAATAGAAAAGAGGCATTTAACATTCTAAACCTTAAGTTCTGAAAGATTTATTTTATAAATGTTGTTTTTCCTCTTACCACTAAATAGGATAGAGCCATCCTTTTGACTAATAGCTTTACAACATTTTTGATTAAAGGTAATATCATAACCATTGTCACTTAATTGACTTATGGACAATAAGTTATGCTTTAACCCTTCAACAAGTAAAACATTAGTAATAGAGGGAAGTTTACCATTTCCAGTGGTGCCAGATCCAATGATCTTGCCCTTCTGGTTCCCTCCAAATTTCACATCACCTCCAGATCTAAGCTCCAGGCTTTGGAACATAGACCTTTCTCCTGTCATGTGTCGTGAGCATCCAGAGTCCAGGTACCATGATTGGCGTCCTGACCTTGCTGCTAAGAACATCTGCAACAGGAATTATTTTACTTTTAGGTACACAGATCTTCTTGGGTCCTTTAGGGTTAGTTGTTCTGAAGGTTTGTCTAAACTTCTATTTTTCAACATAAGGTTTATTCTGACTAGCCTTAGATTTAAACACATGAATATTCTTTTCAGAGCGTGTTTGTTCAATATCATTCAAGTGACCAAATTTAAAGTGTGAATATAAAGGAGTTTTCTTGATGATAATTTTATCAACAGGTTTTGGATTTAAATCCTTTTCAGAGGAGGATTCATATCCAATTCCTTTTCTATTACTTCTGCTAACTCCATAGATCATAGAAGCCATTTTGCTTCTGTCTATGCTTGTAGCAAGAAACTTCTGAAAGCTATAATCATATTTTTCCAAAATATTTTTGCATTCAGATTCAGTTTCAGAATCAGAGTTTTGTTGAGCTAATTCAGAATCATTTTTCAATTTTAAGTTCTTTTCATTTAGCTCAGCTACTTCTGATTTGAGAATATTATTCTCAGATACAAGATTGCTTTGACGCTTCTTGTATTTGAGCTTAATATTGTTATAGCTTTTCAGAACTTCTGATAACACTTTGATAAGTTCTTCTTTAGTGAGTTTAGCCACTACCTCTTCAGCGTCAGAGTCAGATTCAGAGTCAGATTCAGATCTTGAAGTTCCTTCCTCCCGATCTTCTATGTCTGCCATCAAAGCTACATTGGCACATTCTTCTTCTGACTCAGGTTCAGATTCAGATGTATCTGAATCATCCCAGGTGGCCATCAGAACCTTTTTCTTCTTATCAAATTTTCTTTTAGGCTTTTCTTTCAGCACCTTTGGACATTCATTTTTGTAATGTCCAGGTTCTTTACATTCATAACATACAACCTCCTTTTTGCCAGATCTTCTATGTCCAGAAGATTCTTTTCTTTGGTCAGGCTTCCTAAAGTTTCTAAACTTCTTTCCTTTATGCTTCCAGAGTTTGTTTATTCTTCTGGACAGCATGGATAGTTCATCTTCATCTTCAGATGAGGATTCTTCAGAGCTTTCCTCTATTACCTGTAATGCTTTAGCAGATTTATTAGATTTTAAAGCAACAGATTTACCTTTCTTTTGAGGTTCATCTTCCTCAAGTTCAATTTCATGACTTCTTAGTGAACTGATCAGTTCCTCCAAGGAGATCTTGTTCAGATCTTTAGCCATTTTCAGCGCTGTCACCATAGGTCTCCATCTGGTAGGTAAGCTTCTGATGATCTTTTTCACATGATCAGCAGTAGAGTATCCTTTATCCAGAACCTTTAGTCCAGCTGTAAGTATTTGAAATCTGGAGAACATAGCTTCAACAGATTCAGAGTCTTCCATCTTGAAGGCTTCATACTTCTGGATCAGAGCCAAAGTCTTTGTTTCCTTGACTTGAGAGTTTCCCTCATGAGTCATCTTTAAGGATTCAAACATGTCAAATGCAGTTTCCCTGTTTGTAATTTTTTCATACTCAGTGTGAGATATTGCATTTAACAATATTGTTCTGGCCTTGTGGTGATTTCTAAATTCTTTCTTCTGAGCATCTGTCATAGATTTTCTGTCTATTTTCTTGCCATTCCCATCAGTGGGATAAACATATCCATCTATGACCAGATCCCATAAATCAGCATCATATTGTCGCACCTCGAAAAATCACGGAGACATTTCGGAGAAACGACCCTCGCGCAAAAGGCGCGGAAATGCGGTTCGACCGAGTCGCCACCGAACTTTATTTATCCCGAATAAACGGGAGAGGAAAATATCGAGAAAACCTCTTAAAAACAAAAGGATAGGAACAGGGCTGTTGTAACCATGTTCCGGGTTCGGGAGTCGGTTACGTGAGGGGAAGGTATTAGCACCCCTCACGTCCGTCGTACTCGACGGGAACCTCTTAATGTAAAAGTGGGGAGTGTTGTTTAGGTTTACTTGTTTTCTTCTCGTTGTTAAAGGTAGAATTGGTAGGATAATAGGCAAAGACGCTAGGGGAATGGGGTGGTTAGTGAATAGGGTGCTCGCCAAGGATTGGGGCCCTTGTGCCTACGTATGCTCATTCGGATGAGAATGAGAAATCAGAGCATCGTAGTTCGACTACGGGAAAGGATGGGGGGAAACGGAAGATGGATAGAAGTGTGCTCGCCAAGATCATCGCAATCTTGTGCCTACGTATCTTACATTCAGACGAGAATGAAGAATCAGAGCGGTCGTAGTTCGTGGTAACAACCAAAGCAGGGTCAACAATCCTAATCATGGCTTGAATGAAAAAAAACCCATATTTGCAAATGGAAACCAAATTTTAATAATCAACAATATCCTACAGATACGAAACGAAACAACATTGCGATATTGCATCGAAGATTTTAATCACCAATAAATTCTGCAAACAACTTAAAACTTTGGAATGGAAACATTACCCCTGTCGAATAGCCTTGTCGAACAGCCGACTAAAACTAATTCTAACAGCACACACCATCAACACATTCTTCGAACCGGCATCTCGCAACCTTGATCACGCACGAAAGTGAAGGCTTCATATCGTCATCTAGCTGAGAAAATCGTAAATCCAGATCCGGTTCAACAACATGATGATGTTATCTCCTCATTTCGACCCACAACCACTTCTTCATGTCAATTGAAAGCGTGATGGAGAGGGGTGGATAGCCGCAACATAGCGAAGATGGAGAGAGGTGAATAGCTGTGGCGTCGTGAACGGGAGAAGAAGAAAATGCAGGATAATGGCAGATGAAGGAGAAAGATTTTGGCAAGGGAAGATAGTGATGAGTGAGGAAAAGAGGTGGCGGAGAAGATTAGAGCGAAGGGAGTGTAAGGATGATGATGGCGATTTGAAAAACTGAAGGGGAAAGAGAGCTCACACGACGGCTAGGGTGAATAAGGGAGAAGAAGATAACATTCTTTTTAGGGTTTTTCATTGGGGGAAAAGATGAAGAGGAAAGGCGTTTGGTGGTGGATTCGAAAGAAACTATCGGCGAACGGTTTCGTGAGGCGGCCGTTTTTGGGATGAGAAAGAGAGTTAGGGTTTGCAGCACCGTTTTTGCTGGAAAAGAAGAATGAACAGTGTTTTTCTCTTTCTTCTCAATCTGGAACTTTCTCTCTTATAGCATACTGAACCCTAACCTAACGGGTCGTTGGAAATGGGCCGGTGCACTCAAATTCCCCCCCTTTTTTTAATTTTCTTTTTATCCTAATTAATACTTACTACTAAACATTAGTAAAAATAATAACTAATTCATAAATATTAACAATAAAATTAATAGATATTAACAAATATATATGTAAAACAAACTAAAAATTACAAAATTTAATATTTACAAATAAAAGAGCTATATGTGCACAAAATATTTATTATTAATAATATTTTAAAAAGAAAAAGTTTAGGAAATTAAGAAAAGAATTAATATTCACAAAAAGGTTGTTAGGCCACGTGTCATGCCTTAATGGGTCATAAAGATAAAATTTGAAAAAAAAACGCTCAATTTCGGGTGGACACGTGTCCAAACGGCATGAAACAATAAATGCGAAAATATTTACGAAAAAAGAGAGTAGGACAAATTTAGGGTATGACAGATGCCCCTATCTGATTAGCTTAAAACTAGGGAAATGAACCGCTACAACGTTCGTTTTCCTGAGGTAGAAGCCGATTAGATATAAAGAAGACCCTGAATTTGTCCGAAAGAAAAAGAGATGCTAGAGAAATAAAATGCTGGAAAATGTAAACCAACTTGAGTAAACTGTGAATAACAGGCAAAAGTCATCATCATCAAAAGGATGATGGAATGAAACACACACGGCTACCACCATCAAAAGGATGGTAGAGCAAAGCACAAGCGCACAATCTGACATTAATGACCATGACAGACCCCCCACCAAAAGGATGATGGAGTGAAACACACATAAACAAAATCGCACAATCTATCACCAATTCAAGTGACAGACCTGCCACCAAAAGGATGACGGAGCGAAACACACACAGACATCGCACAATCTGACACCAATCCAAGTGACAGACCCCCCACCAAAAGGATGACGGAGTGAAACTCACACCGGCCACTACCACCAAAAGGATGATAGGGCAAACACTATCGCACAATCTGTCACCAATCCAAGTGACAGACCCCTCACCAAAAGGATGACGGAGCGAAACTCACACCGGCCACTACCACCAAAAGGATGATAGGGCAAACACTATCGCACAATCTGTCACCAGTCCAAATGACAGACCCCCCACCAAAAGGATGACGGAGCGAAACTCACACCGGCCACTACCACCAAAAGGATGATAGGGCAAACACTATCGCACAATCTGTCACCAATCCAAGTGACAGATCCCCCACCAAAAGGATGATGGAGCGAAACTCACACCGGCCACTACCACCAAAAGGATGATAGGGCAAACACTATCGCACAATCTGTCACCAATCCAAGTGACAGACCCCCCACCAAAAGGATGACAGAGCGAAACTCACACCGGCCACTACCACCAAAAGGATGATAGGGCAAACACTATCGCACAATCTGTCACCAATCCAAATGACAGACCCCCCCACCAAAAAGATGACGGAGCGAAACTCACACCGACCACTACCACAAAAAGGATGATAGGGCAAACACTATCGTACAATCTGTCACCAATCCAAGTGACAGACCCCCCACCAAAAGGATGACGGAGCGAAACTCACACTGGCCACTACCACCAAAAGGATGATAGGGAAAACACTATCGCACAATCTGTCACTAATCCAAGTGACAGACCCCCCACCAAAAGGATGACGGAGCGAAACTCACACCAGCCACTACCACCAAAAGGATGATAGGGCAAACACTATCGCACAATCTGTCACCAATCCAAGTGGCAGACCCCCCACCAAAAGGATGACAGAGCAAAACTCACACCGGCCACTACCACCAAAAGGATGATAGGGCAAACACAAATTAAAGGCTACCAAAACCAAAAGGATGCAGGCTAGGTTGAACCGACGAAGTCCGGCTATCACCAAAAGGATGATAGTAAGGCAATTGACAACGGTCACACTTGTTGGGTACAACTCATTGGGGAACCCCCAAGAGGAAGATTGGATTGAAATGAGTCAACGGGGTACGCCCACCGTCTTTATTGAAGATCATAGTTTTGCTGAAATGATTTCATGGTTACGCCCATGAATTCTGAAGAGGATGCCCCTGACTGGGCTGAGTTTGTCTTGATGTCTTGTTTTGGTCAACAAAAGGTTGAACCACTTCGTGAGGAACTCTCACGGTTTTTCCAAAGATGCCCCTGACTGGGCTGAATCTTGCACTTAAGGTCTTTGGATTTGCCCAACAAAAGGTTGAACAACTTCGTGGGGAACGCCCACGGTCTTGAATAGTATGCCCCTGGCTGGGATGTATGTTAACTTGAAGATCTGATCAACCACGAGGTTGAAATACGTCATGGGAAATACCCATGGTCTTGAAAAGAATGCCCCTGACTAGGCTGGATCTTGCTTTGAATATTTTGAAATTTTGTGGGAGAAAACCCACAATCGCAGAAGATTTCCCTTGACTAGGCCGATGATTGCTTTGAAGCTCCTAATATTCGTGGGATAAATCCACGACCCTTGTGGAGGATGCCCCTGACTGGGCTACCAATGGTCTTGGAAATCTTCGAGATTGGTCCTGGACCTTGACTTGCATATATGAATGCTGGATGTAAAATGATGTTCCATAACGAATGAAAGTGCAAATGCAAATGCTGACACACGGAGATGCAAGAGCTGGGGAAGTATGATATGATTGGTATGTATATGACGCAATAATGCTTATGATGATGAATGCAATGCGTATGATGCGTATAATGCAGACGGGTAATTTGGAGATGCAAGTGAAGACGCCAGCGTGGTGGACTTTTGGTGGTTGCCAATGCGGATTGGACTTCGGGTGGTGGGAGGGATTGACTTCCTCGACACGCAGTTCGTTGAAGACGTCACAATTGACGCAGAAGATGATGCTCTGGATGCCCCAAGTCTAGGTACTTGGTGATTTGTTGTGAATTTCCTTCAGAGAAGGTTGCAACTCTGCTTGATGGTCAGGACGGCCTGGTCTTTCCCCAGTTGGAACTTGTTAATGGCTTGCCCCTGCTCGAGCTCTTGAGTATTTGCCCCAGCCTGTGGATTTTGAGGTAGTCTTGCTTCGTGACAGCCACGGAAAGTCAAGTTCCTCCTTGATTGCCTTTTGTTGAAATGTCTTTGAATACCTAGCACTGTTTTGCAATTAAAATTGTACATTCACAAATGGTAATATTAATGCAAAGTTTGATGCCAGATTTGAAAAAGTATCGTTTTATTGAAGTGTCGTGATAGTGAGACGAATGGATCATCAGCCCAAACGTTGTGTTGTTTGATTGGTGTAGAAGATATTGCAAGGATAACGACACCAATGCTGATGATTAACAATCGTGTGAGGAGTCAGGTTACGCAACCTTGCGACAATATGCTTTCAGAATAAACCTCGCCTCAATTAGGTCTTTCGAGGGTTGTAACGTGGTCTGGTTCACGGTTGTGAAACAAAGGATATTAGGATCGAAGTATAATTTGTACCCACCCCTTCTTCTTAATGATCTCCAATCCTACGCTCAGTTAATTCTACACTTGTCTGGACGGTGTAAGCTTGAAGGTTCAAGGTTTGCTCGACGTGGTAGTCACTTTATTTTGATGGGTGCCAGTGCCCCTTTGATCTGGGTGGTCACTGAATCTTATTTTGTTTTTGTTGAGGGTTTCGGGGTCCTCTTTTGCTTTTGTTTTTGATCCCTAACTTTTACATGGATTGATTTTACTTGTCAGATCCATCGGGATTGTCCTGATTTTGCCTAAGTCCCCTCTGAGATGTTTGACTTAGCAGGATTTTTGATTTGTATTTTTGGGAAGGTTGTGACTGCCATAGCATGGGTCATTGCTTGTTGATTCAAGTGCGGAGTTGAATTAACTGAACACTACCCTGCCCCAGGTTGAGTGTAAAGGTTTGAATATCCGAAGGAAACTGCTACTTCTAGGCTCGAAGTGGTTTACTAGGGATTAAATCCTTATATCTCCGGTGTTTGGGGAATCGAAGCAATGCATGTACATCATTGACGAGATTCGGTCTGAAAGCATACGATTTGCAATTATTGGTATCTCGCTTTCATCATCCTCCCTTAAATCATGCTAAACAACAGTGAATAGAGTGGAGTGAATAAATGTGTCGGTGATAAGTGAAAATGAGTGAATACGACATAACTAATTCAAAACATGCATAAATAATACATTAATGAAAACCAAATACGAATGGAAATTGTTCAAAGCATACAATACTTAAACAAACAAAGACAAAATATAAGAAATGTGAAAGATTAAATGGCAGCATGACGACCTTCTTTGGGGAAATGAACTTTGACTTGACTGGATTTGATCTGATTAACGCTATTTGTTCGGCGGCATTGGATTGTTGATGACATTTGGAGACTTTCCATTGAAGTTGATAGCATCCCTGTCGATCATGTCTTGAATTATGTGCTTGAAAGCTCTGCAATCCTCAATGGTGTGACCTGGAGCGCCCTTAGGAAACTCACAATGAGCATTTGCATCGTAGTCGACATGAATGACAGTTGGGGGAGCCAAATCTCTTGGAACAATAGCCTTTTTCTCCATCAACTGAGCAAAGATACTAGCATATGTCATTGGCAGGCGATCAAAAACTCTATCTGGCCTCCGTATTCTCTGCTGACGCTGCTGGCGAGCACCTTGTTGTTGTTGAGCAGCTTGCATCTGCTGTTGCTGAGGAGGATAATGATATCCTTGCTGATTGTAGGCTTGTTGCTGAGGAGCCTGTTACTGTGGCATCTGAGCTTGCACTGCTTGAACAGCTGGCTGATAAGGCATTGGAGCATATTGCGCAGCAGCAACATACGGATACTGGTAGTAAGGAACCTGATAAGGCATAGGAGCGAGAGCTTGTTGAGAAGCTTGCCCTTTCTGCAAAGAGATAGCATTTGTCTCGCCCTCTTTCTTCTTGTATCCGTTGAAAGGCTTCTTGACATTGGCTTGGCTATTAGAACCTCCCGGGATCTTTCCTCTCTTCAACCCTTCTTCAATTCTCTCACCAATGATCACCAAGTCAGAGAATCCAGCAGAGACACGACCGATCAGCTTTTCGTAGTACTGGCCTTGCAAGGTACCCATGAAGATGTCAATCAATTCACAGTCAACAAGAGGTGGATGCACCCTTGCGGCTAGCTCTCTCCATCGTTGCGCGTACTCCTTGAAGGATTCGTTATCCTTCTGAGTCATACTCTGAAGTTGAGTATGATTCGGAGCAAGATCGGTGTTGTACTTATACTGCTTGACAAATGCATCGGCTAGCTCGGCCCAAGTGCACACGCTGTTACGTTCCAACTGCATATACCATTCGAGTGATGCCCCAGACAAGCTGTCTTGGAAGCAATGAATCATGAGCTTTTCATCTCTGGCATAGGCAGCCATCTTGCGACAGTACATCTTCAGATGAATGTTTGGGCAACTGAGACCTTTGTACTTCAAAAATTCGGGCACCTTGAACTTGGGAGGAATGACAACATCAGGCACCAAGCACAATTCCAAAGCACTGAAAGAATTTGAATTGTGCCCCTCCATGGCCCGGAGTTTTTCGGGTAGATCCCGACACATCTTCATGGCTTCTGAATCCTGAGCGGCAACAGGACTGGAAATAGGGATAGCAGCATGATAGTTCTGAACATCATCATAATGATCCATCAGAGTATCCTCAGTATGGGGAGCTGGGATCTGCACGACAGTAGGCTGAGCCTGCGGGATAGCTCCAACAATAACTCCAGGCACTGGGATTGGCTGAGAAGTGTTTCCTTCGGCTGCGTTATTGAAGTTCAACGGCATCCCATGAGGATTTGGAATTGGAACCAGAGGGATGGAAGTAGACCCCTGTCCTTGACCATTGTTGTTGACGACAGCGACGGCTTCATGCTGTTTTTCCTCTCTTCTGGCTGCGAGGATGGCTTCAAGGATCTGGTCGATCTTTCCTTTCATGGAATCCAATTCTTCCCTGAAGGCAGCTTGCTCCTGCTGAATCTGCTCCATCATTCGTCTTGTATTGGCTCTAGTTGCGTACTGGTGTCGAGGAATCATCTTGATTTACTAGAGAGGAAGGAACGAAGACATAAGATTCTGTTGAAGGACTGGAAATGCAAAATGCACAACATATGAAATGCAATGCAAATGATATGCAAGATGCAATGTAAGATACAAGATCCAGGATCACAGGATCACAATCAAACAATTTTGGAGCTGATAACTGTAACAGATCCACAACCATAATTTCCGATCAAAAAACTGACAGGTACAACCTATACAGGAAGGTCTAAACATTCCACCCATAAACCCACTTACGGGATGGTTTCTACGTTTGGTTCCCAGGATCACGGACACTAGTCGTATTGGTGTCACGCAACAGGCTGGCTGTATTACGACGATAATGACGATAAGGTCTCTTCTGAGTGAGGTCCTCGTGCTAGGCGCACAAGGAGCGAGTCCTTGGAGACTAACACTACACGACCACCAATATCGGAACTGGTGCTAACAAAAGGTTCCCAAAATCACGGACCCTTCATTAATGAAGTCGTGCAACAGGCTAGCTGTGTTACAACGAGATCTATGAATAGGTCTCCTCTGGAGGAGCTTTCATGCTAGGCACACAAGGAGCGAATCCTTGGTGACTAGCACTACTCGACTACTAATTCTAAACTAAGTGTTCTCTCTGCTTTTACCAAAGCTCAGGTGTAGAGCTTTACTCATGATGTCATCCCAAGAACCAACAGGCAACCAAGATAACAAGCACAAATAAAATCCACAAGTCCACAAAAGGACAAATACATAAACGAAAAGGAAACAAATAAAAAACAAACACTCCTCACAAACCAAAAGATAGGCTCGACTCTCTCTTTGCATGGAGCAAACGTCCCCAGCAAAGTCGCCAGCTGTCGAACCTCGAAAAATCACGGAGACATTTCAGAGAAACGACCCTCGCGCAAAAGGCGCGGAAATGCGGTTCGACAGAGTCGCCACCGAACTTTATTTATCCTGAATAAACGGGAGAGGAAAATATCGAGAAAACCTCTTAAAAACGAAAGGATAGGAACAGGGCTGTTGTAACCATGTTCCGGGTTCGGGAGTCGGTTACGTGAGGGGAAGGTATTAGCACCCCTCACGTCCGTCGTACTCGACGGGAACCTCTTAAGGTAAAAGTGGGGAGTGTTGTTTAGGTTTACTTGTTTTCTTCTCGTTGTTAAAGGTAGAATTGGTAGGATAATAGGCAAAGACGCTAGGGGAATGGGGTGGTTAGTGAATAGGGTGCTCGCCAAGGATTGGGGCCCTTGTGCCTACGTATGCTCATTCGAATGAGAATGAGAAATCAGAGCGTCGTAGTTCGACTACGGGAAAGGATGGGGGGAAACGGAAGATGGATAGAAGTGTGCTCGCCAAGATCATCGCAATCTTGTGCCTACGTATCTTACATTCAGACGAGAATGAAGAATCAGAGCGGTCGTAGTTCGTGGTAACAACCACGAAAAGATGAAGTTGAATGGGTTAAAGTTAAGTTTGAGAAAGAGGCGAAAGAGTGGCTGACAAGCAACCCAAGAGCGCGTCTCAAGAGCTTGTCACTCAAGAATTCAAAGAATGTAAGATTCCAAGAACTCAGTTCTTTCGGGAATTGACTGAATAAGTTAAAGATAAAGAGTTGGATGTTTTGAAATCGAAAGAATGAACTAATAACAACTCAAGGGCGCACCTTGAGAGTTACTCATTCGAATATTCAAAGAATGCTAGATTATGAGAATATCCCTCTTTCGTAAGTTTTAAAAATGTTTGTGAAAAGATCGAATTGAAAAATGGCATGCGAGGCCAAAGGAAGTTGGTTTGAAAATGGCTCGACGACGTGTCGAGGATTTGATTGTAAATGAAACTGACTTGACGACGTGTCAAGGGTTAAGATTATGAGAAACGATATTAGTCCCTGAGAGTGCCCCTAATATCGAAACCACGAGGAATTGTGAAGTGTGTGCGAAATGTCGATGGTTGCGAATGCGTACGAGCATTTGGTTCAAGAGAAATTTTTAAAAAAAGATTTGGTTTGAAAGAATCAAAAGGTTGAGTAAATAACAACTCAAGAGCGTGCCTCGAGAATTATTTACTCGGAAATTCAAGGAATGCTAGACTCCAAGAACTTCTTTCTTTCGAAATTTTAATTGAAAAAGGTGTTTTGAGAATGCTTTGGAGTGAAAATAGGGCATGAAGATAACTTGTGAATATGAAAAGAATACAAAATTGAATTTGAAATTATGGGAGAAATGACGATTATTTTGATAAATGAGACGTCGACCTCACAACCAATTAATCGGTGCATCATTTGGAAATGTTTGAATGAACAAATGGAAATATCACACGGAAAAATAGATTTTTATGATATTTATTTGTTCAAAAGAGAATACGTTTAAAGAGCGAAAAGTTGAACAATACATTATTTAAGGTGTACACGTCAATAATATGCATTCGAAAAACTCAAGAAGTGCTAGACTTCAAGAGTTTAATTTTTCGTAATTTAACTGAAAATGATTTGATTAAACAGGCTCAAGAAATATTATTGCCTCAAAGTTTTTTCTCTTTTAAACATAATCTAATTTGAAATTGTCTTATTAAATAATTTACTTACTAAATAGAATGATTTTGATTTAATTTATAAAAAATTGTTTGAGTAAACAACAAAAGTATCACGTGGAATGCTAGACTCCAATGATATTTCCTTGTCTAAATAATTAAAGAGTGTATTTTAAAACGAAAAGTCGAATGTCACTACCCAAGGCGTACGCCCCAATAGTATTTATTCAAAAAACTCGAGAGGTGCTAGACTAAGAGTTTATTTATTTCGCGAATTAAAAAAAATGTCTTGAATTACTCTTGTTTTGTCAATAAAAGCTTTTGAAATGGTCCCAAAAAAAAATTTGAAAAATTATTGGATTCTCTAAAAATGAACTAGTTAAATAATAATAATTTTGTTAGAAAAAAAAAGATCTCTATTTGAAATTTATTAGATTCTCTAGAAAAAATAAACTAACTAATAATACTCTGAAAATTTGATTTTTAAATAGAAAAATATTTTAAATTATCTAAGAACTATACTAATTAATCAATAGTTGTTTTAATTCAGAAAATAAACATGAATATTAAAAACACTTAATGAAATATATTAAAAAATAAAATAGATTATAAGTTGATTATATTGGATGCAAAGCAGTAATGTATAATAATTATATTAACAGAATCCAAATCCCTCAGATCAGTACCAGCTCTGCAAATTGACATACAAAACAGAAACAAAAATAGCATAGTTACAATTATATCAAACTTATAGCAGAATGCCAGTTTTGCATAAAGACCTCATATTATAAGCCTAAAAAATCAAACTACTAACAGTGCCTTCATTCCAATGCAAACTTTGAGCAGAAAAAAACAAACAAACTTATATTTGTGAAATTGATACAAGATTTAATAAGTTTCTACCAAGACGACGACCGCAACAATCTAACGGCATAACACAACGTTCACTAAATAAAAACTCAGGTAGCAACATATCAACTATTGAATCAATTCAAGCAGAAATCCAAAACCAAAGCAGGGTCAACAATCCTAATCATGGCTTGAATGAAAAAAAAACCATATTTGCAAATGGAAACCAAATTTTAATAATCAACAATATCCTACAGATACGAAACGAAACAACATTGCGATATTGCATCGAAGATTTTAATCACCAATAAATTCTGCAAACAACTTAAAACTTTGGAATGGAAACATTACCCCTGTCGAATAGCCTTGTCGAACAGCCGAATAAAACTAATTCTAATAGCACACACCATCAACACATTCTTCGAACCGGCATCTCGCAACCTTGATCACGCACGAAAGTAAAGGCTTCATATCGTCAGCTAGCCGAGAAAATCATAAATCCAGATCCGGTTCAACAACATGATGATGTTATCTCCTCATTTCGACCCACAACCACTTCTTCATGTCAATTGAAAGCGTGATGGAGAGGGGTGGATAGCCGCAACATAGCGAAGACGGAGAGAGGTGAATAGTTGTGGCGTCGTGAACGGGAGAAGAAGAAAATGCAGGATAATGGCAGATGAAGGAGAAAGATTTTGGCAAGGGAAGATAGTGATGAGTGAGGAAAAGAGGTGGCGGAGAAGATTAGAGCGAAGGGAGTGTAAGGATGATGATGGCGATTTGAAAAACTGAAGGGGAAAGAGAGCTCACACGACGGCTAGGGTGAATAAGGGAGAAGAAGATAACATTCTTTTTAGGGTTTTTCATTGGGGGAAAAGATGAAGAGGAAAGGCGTTTGGTGGTGGATTCGAAAGAAACTATCGGCGAACGGTTTCGTGAGGCGGCCGTTTTTGGGATGAGAAAGAGAGTTAGGGTTTGCAGCGCCGTTTTTGCTGGAAAAGAAGAATGAACAGTGTTTTTCTCTTTCTTCTCAATCTGGAACATTCTCTCTTATAGCATACTGAACCCTAACCTAACGGGCCGTTGGAAATGGGCCGGTGCACTCAAATTCCCCTTTTTTTAATTTTCTTTTTATCCTAATTAATACTTACTACTAAACATTAGTAAAAATAATAACTAATTTATATATTTAACAACTATTTAATTCATAAATATTAACAATAAAATTAATAGATATTAACAAATATATATGTAAAACAAACTAAAAATTACAAAATTTAATATTTACAAACAAAAGAGCTATATGTGCACAAAATATTTATTATTAATAATATTTTAAAAAGAAAAAGTTTAGGAAATTAAGAAAAGAATTAATTTTCACAATAAGGTTGTTAGGCTACGTGTCATGCCTTAATGGGTCATAAAGATAAAGTTTGAAAAAAAAACGCTCAAATTCGGGTGGACACGTGTCCAAACGGCATGAAACAATAAATGCGAAAATATTTACGAAAAAAGAGAGTAGGACAAATTCAGGGTATGACACATATCCAAGGAAAAAACTTTCAATCCTGTCTTTCCAATAATCAAATTTCTCCCCATCAAACATAGGGGGTTTGGTGCTGATTCTGTCCCTTTCTTCATATTTGTTGTTAATGTTAGACATTGTATTATCAGCCATAGTAACAACCAAATATATATCAAAGTATTTCTCACTGGATCTTTACTGTCACTGTTAAGTGGTAGCACACACAGAACCGGAGCTCTGATGCCAACTGAAGGTGAGAAAATACTTAGAAGGGGGGCGGGGGGTTGAATAAGTATGAAGATTAAAACTTAGAAATAAAAACTCAAGTATTTTTATCCTGGTTCGTTGAACTCAACTACTCCAGTCCACCCTTCCTAGAGTGATTTTCCTTTCTCAATCAAGGACTTAATCCACTTTTTAAGATCAAAGCATATTTGAGTCAGATCCTCAGTACTGGCAGCTTTAGTACTTTCAGAATCTTCTGTAGTAACTATGCTTTGAAAACTCTTCATACATAATTCTTCTTTGGTTCAGATGCTTCTGACTTGCTTCAGATTCTTCTGGAGCTTCTGCTTCAGATCCTTCTAGAGCTTCTGCTTCAGAATCTTCTGGAGGCTACGCTCAGGATCTTCTGTTGGCAGCAATCAGAATCTTCTAATGGATGCATCTGGCGCATCAGAGTCTAGCAAATTTCTTATGTTCAATTCTGATTTGCTTCTGGAGTGTTAATTCCTTTACTATCTGCAGTAAAAACTCTCAAGCAAATTTTAGAGTATATAATTCTTAATTACAAAATTTCATAATAGTTATCATTAAAACATAGAGATATTATTAAGAACCAATCTGTGTACTAACACTATAACCACTCACACAATATTTAACTTGTAATCATCTCTTGTCTTCCAGCTGTGCCTAGAAAAACCCCTTCTACTAGGGCTGCTACGTCTCAAAGTGGCAAAGAACCAGAAGGCAAACAGGTATGTTTCACATCCTTTGCCTATTCTCTTATTATGTGATTCTTTTCTCACACTGGTATTGTACCTTTTCCTTGACTGGGCAAAAACCTCCATCACCTTCCAAGAAAGGAAAGAAGGACGCTCCAATTGTCGTTGCCTCATATGCTGATGAGTCTCCTGAGGAGACTCTTACAAAAAAGAGAAGAAAACCTACAAAGGCATCTGGCTCCACTGGCCCACATCCTTCGAAGGTGGCCAAAATTCTCGAGAAGACACCCACTATAAGTGGTGTCGAAAGACAACCTTCCATGGTGACTTCGAAGCCAACTTCCGGTGACCATGGGAGTGACAACTCAAGTCCTGGTGCTGCACTTGCTCAGGTATGCAAACCACCTTTTATTATGTTTACATCTTTTACTCAACTTTCTTAGCCTTATTTTATTTACTTGTATTATCAGGCTGATACAATCATCTTCAACCCTCTGCCAGCTTCAGGAAATTCTGCTACCATCCTCCTCAATAGCCAAGGTGAGCCAACTTATCATCCTACTTCTGATATTGGCTCTGGTTTAGGTGAGGTTAACCAACCTGTTCCTGCCACAGAAAACGCTCTTCCTCTGGTTCAGACCAATACTCAACATGCTCAGGCTGAAGGTTATGACTCTGGGGATGATGAGGCTTCTAGTCCACCTACTTTCGATCAAGCTGAACCTATGGTTACTGAAGAAGTGGTTGTCGGACAAGCAAGTATTCCGACAGACTAACCAACCATTGACAACCTAAATCAAGTTGTTCCTGAGGACTCAAGGGAACACCCTGAACTGGTTCACAACCAAGATGACCATCCGTCCACCAGCGATAAGGGTGAAGAAGTTGGGATTGAAGAGGAAGAAGACAAAGAAGAAGAAGAAAGAGAGGACGAAGAACATGACGAAGATGAAGGGGAAGAAGAAGAGGAAGAGGAAGGACAAGAAGGTCCTGAACTTCACCAGACCTCTTCACCTGTGGTGAAGAAAACTTCAGCTTCTATCTTAACTCCTGAAGATCCTTTGGCAACACTGAAGTGGTCGAACCCGAGAGAGTATGCTAAATGGATCCTTGGGTAGAAATGTGGTTTCCCTTCTGGCTCTTCGACTCCTTCTGGTCATCCAGCCTCAGATGAATTTGTTGGTCCTATTCTCCAGTCTATCAAGAAGAAATTCTTTAGGGGAGATATCCAAAATGCCATGGCTTCAGACCCAATAGCCTGTCTCTTTTTAAAGGACCAACTCAAGAAACTTGACCTTAACACTCTTAGTCCAGAAATTTCTAGTTTCTTGATTGATTTGACTACTATGGTGGATGACTTGTCTTCCGAAATCAAACAACTCCCTTCTATCCAGAAAACTATTGTGGACACTGCAGGTCGTAAGAGTGGAGCTTGGACTGGTGCACAAGAATTAGAAGTCAAGGTCGAACAGTTGGAGGTTGCTCAAAAATAGCGCCAAGAAGAGATATCCTACAATCATAAAGACATTAAGGCATGGAAGCAGCAACTCAAGGAACTTCAAACAAAAATTTCTAATGCTGAAAAACGTAACCTTGAGCTGTAGCACTTCGACGATCCTGAAATGGCCCAAGAGCTGAAGAGTGCCATCGACCTCATTGATGCAACTCAACGGTTTGAGAAAGAGCTTGTAGCAGTTTGAGGCTCGCCTCATCCATTGTCGCATCGCTGCGAAAAATGGGCCGGTAAAGACAGAAGAGTCACCACCATTCGTTATTCATCCCAAAAGAGAGGGAAAGGAAACGATCGAAGAAAACCTGACGAAAAGGGAAAAGACAAGGTCATCGCAACCAAATTTTGGGTTCGGGAGTCGGTTACATAAGGGAAATGTATGAGCACCCCTCACATCTGTTGTACTCAATGGCATCCACGCTTGTTGTCTAATCTAATGGGTGAAAACTATCTAAAAGCTGCTGCTAAACAGGGGTGAAGAGAAAGAAAAGACTCGATAGGACATCGCCGCCATGTGCCTACGTATTTCCTCGTGCAATGGAAAAGTCAGAGTCAACGTAGTTCGGGAAACTACGGGTGAAGGGGGGAGGTTGCTCGCCAAGAAATCACCGTCTTGTGCCTATGTATCCTCATCTGGTATGAGAAATCAGAGCAAACGTAGTCCGGGTAGACACGACCACTGGTTGGTTCAAGTTTTTTAACTGAGTAGGGTTAAACCTTCGTTCTAGCAGTTAGGGACGATGCCTGTTTGCGGTAGAACCAAAACTTAACACACTCTTTCTGAAAATGATTTGCAAACGATCCTGAAGGATAAAAAGGTTTGATGTTTTGTTTTGTATTTTTTAAACAAAGATGTGAATTGAGTTAAGTTTGTAACTCATGTTGCACTAAAGACTATGACTTGAGAGCGAATGCGTCGCATATCGCCCAAAGGGCATACGCTAAACACTCTAGACATTTGTTAAGTATCTTAAGAAGTTATGAGAAGAGAAGACATAACACTCTAAGGGGAACTGATCAACCCTAATGTCATCATGCAATGTGATCCTAAAGTTGGGATTGAAAGGGGAACTACCTAATGTTATCATGCAAAGGATTGAAAGCCTAATGTTTCTCCTACTCCCATCTTAAACAGAGGGACTAGGAATCCTAAGGGATCATGGCAAAAGACCAAGTAAACACAAAACAATTCAATCACAGATGAATAAAGAAAATGAGATATGAAGGTGACTTAAACAAGTAAATGCAATTAGAGATGCAAACATGAAATACAAGTATGCAAAGATGCAACAAAGACTCAACAACAAGATAAGACTCAAACACAAGCAAATGACTTAAGCAAGTCAACAAGAGATGAGATGAAATGGGAGAAGCAAGCTCCTACAACCATCAACCATCAATCATCCAAACAAAAAGGAGCTATCCTAAGATGCACACACAAAGAAAAGAGGGAGGAAAAAGTGTGGGGCAGCAACCACCACAAGCACATCTCAACCATACAATTCTTGAAACACAAGCAAAGCAAAGCAATCAAAACAATGTCAAACCAACAACAACGTGCATGACAAATTCAAAGTGTACATAAAGACACCAAATCATCATGGACAAAGATAAAACTACAAGGGACAGAAGTAAAACATCAAGATAAAAGCTTCAAATCAAGTTTAGAAACAAAAGGCAAGCTCAAGCAAGATCAAGGCAAGTGAAACAAACAAGGATTCAACACAAACTCAACACCTAAAATAAGTGGAGAAGCATGATTCCAAAGTAACTTGCAATGCAAGCAACACATGTAAATGTCCCAATACAAATGAAACAACACCTTAAGCATGTTAGAAATATGTAACAAGGCTCACACGATGCGTATGGGATCACTTGAGATCATTTCCCAAAGAAATTAGGTCAAACAAGTATGTATGAGCACCTCCAAAGGTGACTTGACTTGCAAGGTTCACCAAAAGTAGAAGGAATGCTCAATAAATCTCAAATAAAATGCTCAACCAAGCTTAATCAATCAAAAACCAGAAAGCAAAATCTCATGGACAAATTCAACTCAAGGCATCACCAAATAGTTCCAAGAATGTATGGTGTTCCACCTTATCGAGCAAGTGTCGAGGCTCAACAAAAGTCCAATCAAAACTAAATGAAACTTGATCAACAATGAACCAAATCAACCCTCAAGGATACTTCAATCCATCACCTAAGTTATGGAGAAGAATTAGTCATAGGGGATGTGCAATTAAAGTTCAAATAATCGAGATCAAAATTAGGGTAAACCATAAAACACATCAAATCTCTAATTCCAAATAAAACAGCAAAATAAATGGAAAATGAAAATAAAAATTTTAGAAAATTAAATAACATGTTAAAAAGTTAGGAAAATATTTTTGTGGAATTTTTTGATAACTAGAGCTATTTTTAAATAATTAAAATGAAAACAGATATTAAAATGAAATAAAATAAAGCCAAGGCCAAAGGGGGGTGAAAGCAGCAAAACCATTTGAACTAAACACAAGGAAATGCGCGCTTGGGCCTGAAATCAGGAGGGTGTGGATAGCATTGTGACAAGGCCCAAAGACCAAAGGACTTAGAATTAATGAAACTCTGTGTTTCATTAATCTTATGTGGAGTCAAACTAACACGCGAGCACGGTCAAGCGAATGGGAGTGTAACACATCATGCAGTCAACATTTCAAACAAGCCAACTCAACTCTAACTAGAGAAGTGACTGGACGTCGGAGCTAGGGTTCCGGTCGTCTTCTCCGGCCAACTCGCCGGAGACCAATCATCCAAACTCCATAAAAATGGTCAAATATGGTACCAAACAAAAGCTATTGCCACAAGGATCATGAATCCATCCACCATTTTTGAAAAAGGTCCTTAAAAGCACATGAAAACAAGGCATAATTTTTTGAACACACACTAAAATCTCAATAAACAACCATGAAATCGTATCAAACATTGCCTATGATGCATAGGAATTCAGATGCAACCCAAAATGATCCTAACACATGTCTAAAATGAGAGGAAAAAGTTGAAGAATATACCTAACAGAGCTGCTCCGTTGGCTCTTGAAAATGGGTGCAAGCTTCACTTTGAAGATATTAAACCCCTCCTTGAGCTCTAGTGAAGAAGAAATGAGCAAAAACTTGGAGAAATGATCCAGGAACTAGCTGATTTGAAGAAATGAAATTTTTGGAAATTTTGAAGGGAGAGGAGCTCTCTCTCACATCTAACATTCACTTGGATTGTTTAAGGCAAATATTGAGTTCTTATATGATGGGTTTATAGCAACCATGCAGGTCCATGTTGCTTGCAATGTGTGAATTCAAAAACTTGCCAAAAAAAAACTCCGATTCAAGGTACACAAGGGTTATGCATTGTTCAACCAATATTGGGTTAGCAAAATGGAATATAGGATGTGTAGAAATCAATAGGATGGTTTTTGGTCATGTAGCATAAAGTTGTGCCAAGTTTTGATTCAATACTTTTTTGCATGAATTTTGAAAATATGGCATCACAAAGTGTACTATTGTTGGTCCAAAAGAGGCAAAGAGTATTATGGTCATGCAATGGTGTGCCAAAGTTCAAAAACAAAGTCATTTGATGACTTGTAAATGAAGAAAATCAATCCATGACCAAAAGTATAATTTTCCATCTTAAAATGGTCCACATGATAACATAATCCATCAATCCTTATAGAAATCAAGTTCATGATGAAGTTAAACCAAAGTGACACAATATTCATGTGGCACAAAGTTGCATTTGAGGTCTCAAAGTTCATGAAATTGACCATTGAAGAAAATTACTTATAATGAACTTTCCCAAAATAATACCCCTGCCTTTTGAGGTTCATAACTTGAGATGTACACATGAGAATAAGGACTTCTAGCACTTTTTGGAAAGCTAAGATCATAAGGAACAACTTTCATGTTCACTTGAAGTTGAGGAGAAACTTGATTCTATGCCAAAATGCATTGGAAGTGAATTGACTTTGAGTTGACCGAAATTCTCTTCATCTGAGGACTCTAACTTGTTGACCTTATAACTTGAGATGTACAAACTCAATGGATGATTTTTTGTACTTAAAAGAAAGCTTGAAAGATGCTCTATAAGTCTCATGTTTTCATAAAAATGAGATTGAGCTTACATCATAAGGAAAATTATCCTTGAAGTTAGGCACCAAAGAAGGGGATTTTGCACTGAAATCAACTGAAACCCTAATTTAGTAACTTCTTGAACTCTTGAATCTCCTTGATTTGATCTTAAAATGACATCCTAGATTCTTTAGGATGACTTCTAATGGCTTGTATGACTTAGAACCAAGTCTTGAACCCCCTCAAGTCCACAGTTGACTTGTGGTTGACCAGATGAAACCCTAATTCCACATTCTTTGACTAAGGCTCTTGCAGATGAAATGAATGACTACACAAGCTTCACAAAGCCCTCTCAAGGTACACAATGAGCTTTTAAATCATGTCTTATCCAAGTAAGTGACCTCATGATCTTCTGATGACCCTCTGATGATCCTTAAGATAGAAGGTGACACCCATACACAAACCTCTCTTCTCAAAGAGCTTAGAAGCCCAGTCCTGATGGTGATGAAACCGTGGTGGCCTACCCATGATACCCTTTCTTGAGTTTGAACCATGAAACTCTCCTCTTGAATGGCACATCAAACCTCTTGATCCCCTGTTAAGAACCAATGATATTCAAAAATGCAATGCTAAAAATGAAAATGAAACACAAGCCAAGTTAAAAGAAAAAGGTTGGTCAAATTTTAGGGTACAACAGCTGCCCCTATTCAATCGAATTGGACATGAAGGGGTGAAAAACGAATAACTTTCAAACATTCAAGGTAAAAGGTGGTTGAATACAGACGAACCTTGAAATTTGCCAACCGCAAAAATAGCAAAAATGCAGAAATGGTCCATTGGAGTGGAAAATAATCACTGGAGGAACTGTATATGATAATTGTAAGGAAATAAGCTAATTCACCATCCATTATAAAGTAACGACACACAATCGGGAGAAACATCTGCTAACACGCAGGCATCTGTTAATTAAAACAGACATCTGTTAAACAAAACAGGCATCAAACCCAAAGGTCGGCTCTACACGAAGTTGAGAACATCTGAGCAGGCATCTGTTAAACAAAACAGGCATCGAACCCGAAGGCTGGCTCAACACGAAGTTGAGAACATCTGTTAATCTAAGCAGGCATCCGTTAAATAAAAAAAACGGGCATCGAACCCGAAGGCCGACTCAACACGAAGTTGAGAACAACTACTAATCCAAGCATACATCCGTTAAATAAAACACAGGCATCGAAATTGAAGGCCGGCTCAACACGAAGTTGAGAAGAGAATCCGTTGATTCACAATCTGAAAGAAGAATTCCGCTGGGGAAATAATAAACTTGAATAAGTAAAATCCGTTGGGGAGTAAATGATAAGATGAACGCATCCATCAAAGATTCTTGTCGGGGTCTGGATACCACACAGGCTCAAGAGAAACACCAATATTTGTAGGGGTCTGGATACCACACAGGCTCAAGAAATATACCAATATTTGCCGAAGATAAAACAAGATGGACACATCTATCAATAACTCTTGCCAGGGTCTGGATACCACGCAGACTTAGGAAAATACACCGTTGACTCTGCTGGAGATACATCTGAAAACAAGGGGTAACAACCTGGCTTATGCTTCGAATGCATGTTTGAAAATGGCGTAATGCTCCATATGAAATGGAAATGCTACGCGTTTGGGAGGATGCTATGCACAATGCAAATGAACCGCTCCAGCAAAATAAATGCTGCAGAACGAAACCAACTCCACTGGGAACGACCAGGTGTGCCAAGTATGATTGGACTTATGCTGGGAAAACAAACCCTGGATGGTCTTCTAGAAAGGAAATCCCTTAGGTAACACTGCTCTGCTGAGAACATATCCGCTCCGTTGGGGATTAAACTGACTCTACTAAAGAAAATGCCCTGAACGGCCTTCCAGAATACAACTCTTCTGGAGAACATACCACTCTACTGGGGGAAACACCCTGAACGACCTTTCAAATATGACTCTACCAGGGGGTACAACAAACTGCTAGGAATAGCTCCACTCTGTCGGGGATTCCACTTTACTGGAGATTAAATCCGCTATCTGTTAGGGATGATACATAAGATTTACTAGGAAGTTAAACCAGACTCTCTCTACTGAGGATTGAGAATATCAGTCTCTGGGGTAATCCCGCTCTGCGGGGAATAAAATCCATGCTGAAAGGGATCAATCTTTTGGAAGTTAAACCAAAATCTCGCTTCGAAGAAGGCCAATAACCACTGGACTCTGCCGAGGAGAACAACTTCATAGATAGATACTCGTTGAGGGACTTAGTATGAACCCCTGCTTGGGGAATAATGTGAATAACACTCAACAACCTTGACCTCTGATTAGGGAAATAAAACTCATCGAAATCAACTTCTACTTGGGGGATGAACCAAATACCTGTAGGGGGTAAGCGCAATCTCAACCTGCTGGGGAGAAACTAGTCCCGACTTGCTGAGGGTAAATGCAATTTCCACCTGCTGGGGATGAGCGCACATTATCGTTGGTGAGATACTTTTGATCTGACATCTTCACCTTGTGGAGATATAGATATGGTGACTTCACTGAGGATACACCTTTGGAACAATCCCAACAACGAGAACCCTGCAAATGACAAACACACAAATGTGTCCTGTATGCAATAAAGGCTATCTCGGTCATCGTCCAAGACATTATTCAAGCAAATCAATGTTTTGATTACGATTAGTAAAGCCCACTGCCGCATTGCTCCGAAGAGGAGCCGAAAAGGACAAAAGAGTCGCCACCATTCGTTATTTATCCCAAAGAGAGGGAAAGGAAACGATCAGAGAAAACCTACAAAAAAGGGAAAAGACAGGTCATCGCAACCAAATCTTGGGTTAGGGAGTCGGTTACGCAAGGGGAAGGTATGAGCACCCCTCACGTCCGTTGTACTCAACAGGATCCACACTTGTTATCTATCTAAAAGTGTGTTAATTTATAAGGCTGGCCACAAGGACAAAAGAAAAGAAAAGAGACTTGATATAGCATCACCGCTCTATGCCTACGTACTCCCTCGTGCAATGGGAAAGTCAGAGTCAACGTAGTTCAGAAAACTACGGGTGAAGGTGGGGAAGGTTGCTCGCTAAGACATCGCCGTCTTGTGCCTACGTATCCTTATCTAGTATGAGAAATCAGAGCAAATGTAGTTCGGGATGACACGACCACAAGTTGGTTTAAGTGTTTTAACTGAGTAGGGTTAAACCTTCGTTCTAGCAGTTAGGTGTATTGTTGCTCGACCATTGGAGACTTAGGCGTTACCTGTTTGCGGTAAAAACAAGAGCTAACACACTCTTTCTGAAAATGGTTTTCAATTAATCCCGAAGGATAAAAAGGTTTGATGTTTTGTTTTGTGTTTTTTATGAAGAAGTGAATTGAGTTATGATTTGTAACTCATGTTGCACTAAAGACTATGACTTGAGAGCGAATGTGTCGCATATCGCCCAAAGGGCATACGCTAAACACTCTAGACAGTTCAGAGGAAGCCCCCCAACAATCATTCCCCAAGTACTTAAGGCTCGTAGCGTACAACACTTCTTATCCTTTATTAGATGTTTTGAAGAAGTTTTGAGATGAGAAGAGAAGACACAAACTCTAAGGGGAAACTAATCAATCTTAATGTTATCATGCAATGTGCTCCTAAAAACACCATTTTCACCACTTTGCATTTTTCACACCAGAGCTATCCAAGAGAACCAAAAAACTCATAGCTCTCCTCCTTCTCTCTTTGCTTGAAAGTGAAGAAATCTCACAAAAACACCATTTTCACCACTTTGCATTTTTCACACCAGTTCTTGTTTCCCATCCAAAAACACTTCAAAAACCATATACACAAACCTAAAATCACCATTCGAAGCTATTCCAATAGTTAGTTTCATCAAAAAACCCTTGAATCAAAAAGTCAACTTTCACACCCCTCAAGTTTGACTTTTATGCATATGTTCATGATATTATAGCTATCCATAGTCACAAATACCAGCTGGAAGCTTGTTTGCTCAAACTGTCCTCAAGATTTGCTTGTTTCTTCAAAAGGAAGTAAACTTCACAAATTTGTTCAAAAGAAAGGATCTCTGGTTTTCTTTGCTGCTAACTTGCTCAAGGAGGTCTACAAGAGGTAAGTAATACTATACTCTCTCACTAATGAATCATATATTTTTATTGATTGATTGAAGGGATTATGCATTGTTATATTGACATGGTATTTAGGCTATCACAATTGTTATTGATGTGGAGTTTGTCAACTCATGAGTTTTAGCTGTTAGACCATCATTAGGATAAGGTTGAACTTTGTTATTTTTCTTGTGAGAGTTTAGGCTGTGGAAGTATATGATGAGTTTAGTTTTAGCATGGTTATGTTGAATTTATACTCATTGACACCAAGACTGTTTTTTTAGAGTTAGAGTTGCAGTTTGTAAAACTATGGAACTCTTGTTGAAACATGTTATATATGGTGGACCAACTTTGTTATGCTCTGGTTCTGTCGTGAGGCACTTGGAGTTTGTTAACTCATGTGTTAATGAATGTTTGATTGTCACTAGGGCAATATGGTTATGTTGTCACTAGACTGTTGAAGTGTATGGTATATTGAGGATTGATATTGTTGTATTGGAATATGACCTTTGCTATCAAAACTATTTTGAAATGAAGTTTGTCAGCTCTTAATGCATTGCTATTTTGAAACTTGCTTTCCATACTAAAGGTTGGTTGGTGTTTGTTGTGACAAATTGGTAACCTTCATTTTAAAAGCAACATATTGGTGTCATGACCCCTGTTGAGATGATTCACACATGTTGAAGCATATGATGATCAACACTGTTGTGGCTATGAGCAACTTGTTTTTTTTATGCAACCAAAACCTGTTTTGAATCCTTAAACTTGCACTTAAAGGCATGAGGTTCATTTTGTTTAATTTCGAACAGTGGTGTGTATGTCTTTATTGAAAGACTAACATGGATATGTTATGGCATTCTATTGATCTACTTTGTGTTAATGTGCTTGTTATCACTATCAGGTCTGTTTGTTCATATTGGTTGTTGTTGGTTTTAACAAATTGTTAACTATCTTTAAAATCCTATTTGATTAGTACTTGACAAAATGGTATTGTAATAACCAACTCTCATTGTCATAAGTTTGGTGTATTGCTTACTATCACCAAGTGTCCTATATTTGGAGGATATGCTATGCACCATGATAGATTTTGTAAGGCTGTCTAAGTCTAGCTTCCTTGTTAAATTTGTGAATTGGTAAATTCATGTTGTGTGGATCTTATCGACTTTGTTTCTTACTGTCATTAAGATTTTTCATAGAGGCTTTTTTTTATAAATTGAATGGTATTGTGATGCCAAGAGAGATGTATTTGTAATTTTCCTACTGTCCTAAGACTTGTGAGTTAGGTCTTTGTGAAGACATAATGCTTGAAATCCATCAGATCTGCTGTTGTTCCTATGTTGAGTCTTACCATTTCTTTCATTATCAATTTAATTGTTGCACTTATAATGGCATAAACAGGTTTAGTTGTTGGCTAAATTAGGCATTTGTTTGATATGGTTGTGGTTCTTTAAAAGCATGATCTGCTTCCAGTTTTCTGCCTTGAGATTTGTTAATCCTTAATGCCTTTTTTATGTGTGCCGAGTTCATAGCCTATTGCAGTTGGGACTGATAAGCATGCGTTGGTTTTGAATCATGTTTGAACACTTTGTGTAGGACTAGGAAATTTCTCAAAAGCACAATTTGCATCATTTGCAACTCACATGCCATTACTTTGGTCTATTGCCTTTTGAATTAACTTTATGCTAGAACTCACTCAATTTCATATTTGAAATTTGCTCAAGCCTTTACATGTCCTTAAATACATCAGTTTTGACCTTTAAATCTCAAAATGCATCTCAAGCTTTACTTTGCATGTTCCATCGTGTTTTCCTTTGTGGGCATCATTTCAAAAAATGGTTGATACCATCATGTTCCCCTTGAAAAAACAAGCATGATTGACTTTTACTTTGTTAAAATTGGTTAAGAATTAGTGAGATTAGAATCAAACCGTTTTTGAGCTTTTTACTTGGTTTTGCCTTGAGGCTTGCCCAGCAATGCGCTTTGTTAAGTATATCTTAACACATGGTGGCTTGTTACAATGGATGTATCGCCACCCCAGTGGTTAATGCCTCGCCCATAAGAACTTGCCATGTCTTTGATCCTTGGTTCGATCCTCAGTAAGGACAATTTTTGGGCATTTTGTGATTTTTCATAGTTTTTACTATTTTTCTTCTTTTTCCCACTCCATGTTCACACGCATCAAGTGGTTGGGTTGGCTTAATTTTGAGCTTATGACCCCAAGGTCTTAGGTTCAACCCTTGGGGGAGGCATTTCTTATTTTTTTTTAATAATTGGATTTATTCGATTTTTATTTAATTGTCATTAAATTTCAAAAATTCATAACTCCTTCATGTTTTAGTGATTCTTTTTTCTAAATTCTTGTATTAGTAAATACTTTCATATAATTCTTAAAGAATTCTAAAAATTTTATTTTAGATTGCATTATGGGGAATTTGCGATCCGTTTTAGGGTTTTAACCCTCCTATCTTTCAATCTTCATTTTAAAACTTTGGATATCATTTTCATTAAGTTTATTTTTGAAGTTTGGTTTAAACTTGGTTTATTAACTCCTTTGTGTGCTTGAGTTTGAAATAAAACTCCTTGCTTATAAGTATTTGTGTTTAATCATCTTTAAAACTTGAAAGTTTTCCCCATGAAGTTTGGAACTTCTCCCTTACATTGTTGTGACATTGTTTATTTAGGCTTGATGTTTGTAATTACATATGACATCTTGTAAGTTTTAAAAGACCACATCTTTGTCAAGATACATCTTTATCTTTGTTAAGATCCCCATCCATCTTTGTTAAGAAATATCCCCGACTTTGTTAAGATATGTCATTGGTTTTTACCTTTAGGTCTTGTAAGAACTTCCCCCACATTGATATTGTAATATCTTGATTGTATTGCTTTGGTCGTAACCATTTATCTTGATTGAAATCATTGATATTGTAATATCTTAATGTCTGCTTTGGTCGCAACCATTCATCTTGAATAAAATCCTTGCTTATTGTAATATGCTTGCTTATTCTTGGTTGTAACCATATCTCTTGTATTCATCATATTTGAATGTTTATGCTTTGCTAATTTTATTTCCCCAAGTGATGGAACTCTTTAGTTCTCATTCAAGTTGCCTCATTTCTTCCCTTCCAAAAGAAAATCTCTCTATTGACCTTTGGGTCATAGATAGCTCATTAACCTCATAGGTCTGGATAGAACCTTCCCTTTTCGTTTCTTTTGGTATAGATAAAACCAATTGGACTTAAACTCATAGGTCTGGATAGAACCTTTTTCCCTCTTTTGGTATGGAAAGAACCAATTGATCCCCGTTCTTCGGTTTGGCCTGAACTACGGTCGCTCTGATTTCTCATTGGATAAAGAGAATACATAGGCACAAGATGCGATATCTTGACGAGCAACCTTCTACCTCAACCTTCCTTTTGGTATGGATAGAACCAATTGGATTTACCCTGTACGCCTGGATAGAGCCTTCTCCCACCTTTTGGTCTGGATAGAACCAATTGGTCTTACAACGTAGAATTAGGTAGAGTTTGGTTAACTTTATGTAAGAATCATGGAAATGATAACTTACTCCCCTTTTTTGAGTATTCAACATAGATCTAGAGAGTTTGGATAAACTCTACACAAACATTGTTATGTTTGTTCCCCTTTGAACCTTGATCATAATCAAGTGTTCTTTGTCCCTAGTGAGGTAAACTACGATTGCTCTGATTCTATCTTAGTTAGGATACGTAGGCAGAGGATGCGACGTCTTTGCGAGCAAACTTAGAAACTATCTTTAGGTCTTTACCTACACTTTTTACCCAATCCTAAACCATAGCAAACATTTAGCAAGTTAGCATGAAAACAAACAAAAGGTTCCTGTAGAGTACTACAGATGCTTAGGATGTGAAATACCTACCCTAGGCATAACCAACCCCCGATCCCCGAATCTCTTAGCGTTGTTGTTACATCGCGCAAAAGGTTCTTTCTTTGTTTAGACATTTCCTTTAGATAAATTAAAGCCCGGTTGTGAATTTAAGAATTAAGATTCAAGTTAATCAATAGCTTGGTATTATGATTCTCACCGCAACAAATATGCAGACCGCAGTCATTTGTTTTCAAATCCCTAACTTTTGCCTGAATCGCCCTCGCGGGTTTTCATTTCATCGGGATACCCATTTTTTCCAAAGTCGCCTTTTCAATTTTTCAACTTTACGGGTTTACATCTTTTATTTTTATCCCTAAATTTTTCCTGAACCCATTCTTTTTATGGTTCGCCGGGATGCCCCATTTTTTCCTGGATATTCTTTTTCTTTCCAGCGGGTCTCTTTAAGCAAAGTATTTTTTAACAGTGTCTGCATTCACAGGGGATGTGAAATCTTCACCATCCATGGTTGACAGTAGTAAGGCTCCTCCGGAGAAGACTTTCCTTACGACATATGGACCTTCGTAATTGGGAGTCCATTTGCCCATGCGATCTGTCTGTGGAGGGAGAATCTTCTTCAACACTAACTCGCCTGCCTGAAAGCTCCAAGGGCACACCTTCTTATCAAAAGCTTTCTTCATCCTGCTCTGATACAATCGGCCATATGCAATGGATGCCAGCCTCTTCTCGTCCATCAGGCTGAGCTGATTCAATCTATTCCTCACCCATTCTGCCTCATCAAGCTTGACGTCAACCAGAACTCTCAGAGAAGGAATCTCGACTTCCAATGGTAGGACAACTTCCATACCATACATTAGCGAGAAAGGGGCTGCCCCAGTTGAAGTACGTATCGAAGTACGATATCCGTGCAATGAAAAGGGCAACATCTTGTGTCAATCTTTGTAGGTCACAACCATCTTTTGCATAATCTTCTTTATATTCTTATTGGCCGCTTCGACAACGCCATTCATCTTCAGACGATAGGGAGAAAAATTGTGGTGCTCAATCTTGAAACTATGGCATAATTTCTTCATCATCTTGTTATTCAAATTTGAACCATTATCAGTAATGATTCTCTTGGGCACTCCATAACGACAGATTGTGTCCTTCTTGATAAATCGGGCTACCACTTGTTTGGTGACGTTAGCATAGGAAACTACTTCAACCCACTTAGTGAAATAATCAATTGCCACTAAAATGAAGCGATGTCCGTTGGATGTGGTTGGCTCAATCTTACCAATCATATCTATGCCCCACATGGAAAAGGGCCAAGGAGACGCCATGACATTCAAAG
Organism: Lathyrus sativus; assembly: GCA_963859935.3. Lineage (NCBI taxonomy): Eukaryota > Viridiplantae > Streptophyta > Magnoliopsida > Fabales > Fabaceae > Lathyrus > Lathyrus sativus. The sequence continues at coordinate 288,079,854 of OZ012740.1, forward strand.
GACTTGGCGGCACATGAATCTTATCGGCATAAATATGGCATTTACGGCATTTCTTAGCATACTTGAAGCAATCAGACTCCATAGTCAACCAATAATAACCTGCCCTTAACAGCTTTCGAGACATGGCATGCCCACCTGCATGTGTACCAAAGGCACCTTCGTGGACCTCTTCTATAAGCAAACTTGCTTCTCTTTCGTCCATGAATCTTAGCAGTACTAAGTCGAAATTCCTCCGGTAGAGTACACCATCTTGATTCAGATAGAAATTTCCAAACAACCTCCTCAAGGTTTTCTTATCCCGGATCGAAGCCCTAGGAGGATACTCCTGATTTTTGAGAAAATTCTGGATATCATAATACCATGGCTTCCCATCTGAAGCTTCCTCTATTGCAAATACGAATGCCGGCCTATCCAGGTGCGAGATGACAATTCTCAGAGCGTCATTCCAATAGTTCACCTTATACATCGAGGACAAGGTAGCCAAGGCATCTGCCATCTGATTCTCCACTCTCAGAACATGATGAAACTCTATCCTATCAAAGAAAGGCAACAACCTGTTGGCGTAGTTCATGTAGGGAATCAGGTTAGGCTGGAGAGTCTCCCACTCTCCTTTGATCTGATTGACCACCAAAGCTGAATAACCATAAATATCAAGTTTTTTGATTCTCAAATCAATCGCTTCTTCAATACCCATGATACATGCCTCATATTCAGCTTCTTTGTTGGTGCAGGGAAATGTTAACCTGGCAGTGAATGGTATGTGCGAACCATGGGGAATGGTAATGATTGCCCCAATTCCGCTGCCATAGGAGTTAACAGCAACGTCGAAGATCATTTGCCACTGGAAGCTTTTCTCAGGACCTTCATTAGGTAGCGGCTCATCGCAGTCCTTCATCTTTAAGAACATGTCATCAACCTTGATTCCTTTTTCACTGACTATAAACCCCAGTAACTTTCCTGACCGTACAACAAAAGTTCACTTGTTTAGATTCAACCTTAGTCTGAATTTCCTTAGTCTCTCAAACAGCTTCAATAGATTCACCAAATGTTCCTCCTCTGTTTGGGACTTTGCGATCATGTCATCAACATAAACTTCAATCTCATGATGAATCATATCATGAAACAAAGTCACCATTGTCCGCTGATAGGTTGCCCCTACATTCTTCAATCCAAAGGGCATTACCTTGTAGCAAAAAGTCCCCCACGACGTTATAAAATTCGTTTTCTCCATGTCCTCTGGAGCCATCTTGATCTGGTTATATCTGGAGAAACCTTCCATGAAGGAAAATACTGAATACTAAGCAGTATTATCAACAAGCACATAAATGTGGGGGAGCGGGAAATCATCTTTCGGGGTCGCTCGCTTGAGATATCAGTAATCTACACACATTTGTACCTTACCATCCTTCTTAGGTACTGGTACGATGTTAGTGACCCACGGAGGGTACTTCGTCACGGCGAGGAATCCAGCGTCCAACTGCTTCTGGACCTCTTCTTTGACTTTAACTGCCATGTCCGGTCTGGTTCTTCTGAGCTTCTATTTGACAGGTGGACACTCTTCTCGAAGAGGTAAGCGATGAAACACAATATCTGTATCAAGACCGGGCATATCTTCGTATGACCAAGCAAAGGCATCTTTATACTTGTCACTTCCGCGAAAATAAGGTGCCGGCAAAACAGAAGAGTCGCCACCTTTCGTTATTTATCCCTCAGAGCGGGAAAGGAAATGATCGAAAAAACCTGACGAAAAGGTATAAGACAAGGTCATCGCAACCATTGTCTAGGTTCGGGAGTCGGTTACGCAAGGGGAAGGTATTAGCACCCCTCACGTCCATCGTACTCGATGGGATCCACGCTTGTTTTTGTTTACTGGACCAGTTGGTTTTATCTATCTACCTATCAAGGCTGGCTTGAAAGGAAAAGAAAATGACTCGGCAAAGCGTCGCACTTTATGCCTACGTATTCTCATCAGAGAATGAGAAATCAGAGTCAACGTAGTTCGGCTAACTACGGGTTACAGGGAAGGTGGCTCGCCAATACGTCAGTATTGTGCCTACGTACTCTCAACAGGTATGAGAGATCAGAGCTTACGTAGTTCGGGATAATACGGATTACGGGGATTCTGATTCATCTGTTTTATCGAGTAGGGTTAAACAGCAGTTCCAGCAGTTAGGGACAAAGCCTGTTTGCGGTGGCGCTGAAGTTTAACGACACTCTTTTCTTCAGAAAATCCTCCTTTGAATTATGGGCCCACGGGGCAAAAAGGTTTGAAGTTTGTTTTCTGTCTTTTACGAAAGAACTGTTTTTTATTGTGTTTGCAATTTCAATCGCACTAAAGACTATAACCTGAGAGTGAATGCGTCGCATGTCACCCAAAGGGTTCCATACTAAACATTCAGACTGTTGAAAAGAAACTCTCCAACAACCCTTTCTCAGATAGCTTAAGGCTCGTAACGTACGACGTCATTTAACCTTTATTACTGTATTTTACTTTGTTCTGAGATGAGAAGAGAGAACAGGCTCAACTAAGGGGAGACTATCAAGTCCTAATAGTTGTCATGCCAAGGATTCATCCTATGGTTAAAGTTTGAAATAGGGAACTCCTAGAAGTTATCATGCATAGGTTTCAACCTAAAGTTCTATCATCACTTCCTTATCAAAGGAAGTGAGATTCCTAAGGGATCATGTCAATGATAAACAGAAACAGCTAAAGCATCAGCTTAAACAGTAAACAACTGTAAATAAAATGCATGCAATGCAAATGAGGGAGGAAATGTGTGTGGGGCATCAGCCTCCACAAGCTCATCTCAACCTCAAGCCAGATATGAATAACTGCAATCATACAGAGGAAATAACATGCTGTCAAGCAAAATAGAAGTAACTGCAATCATACAGAAGAAATAAAATGCTATCAAGCAGACACAAACCACATAGGCAAGGGAGCTGGGCTCTACCGAATACCCGCAAGCAAAGCCATACAGTAAAAATACAAGCAGAGGGATCAACTCAACCTCTAGTGCAATCATGCTCCTAGTTTAAATTAGTCTAAACATGTACTTATTCTAATGCATCAAGCAAGTCAAACAAGGCACATCAGTACAGAAAAGAGAACAAATCAACAACTCCCATAATAAAGCAATCTTCTGACAGCATCTCAGTCATCTGACTTCAACCACCCTTCAAGGTTATCACCTTCAATAGCAAGTATTAACTTGCTCCTCCAAGGTTTCAACCCATCAAACATAAGTATCAACTTGTTCTCTCTTTTCCAAGCTTCAGCTCTTCTGTCAATTCCACCTTCAGGCTTCACTCCTAACTACAAGTGTCAACTTGATCCCTTCAGGCTCTCAATGCATAAATGCAAGTGTCAACTTATCCTTTATTCCTCAAGCCTCAGCTCTTCACTCAATCTCCATTGGATCTTCTTCACAAGTTTCAACTTGTTCTTCTTGCTTCAGCTCTCTTTGCTTTACCAGTATCAACTAGCTTTCCTCTTCATGTATAAGCTTCAGCTTCTCAGAGTAGTCTTCAATCACATGGAAGTATCAACTTCATCCTTCAAACTCCTTCAAGCAAGGAACTCCATCCTCTAACAAGTGAGAAAGGTTCATCTATCAAGAGCAAAGTTGGGATGATTGGTAGCATAGTGAAGACCAAAGGTCACCGCAGAGCATCTTGTCATCAGAGAAAGGGACCCTCAAAGGTTCTACCAATTTGCAAAGAGCCACACATCCTACCAAAGGAGGGATGAGGCCTTTACAAAGGGACCTTTCATCATGGGGAATAATGGAAGTGATCAACATCATCCATGTTTATGAAGGAAGAGAACTATCTAGAAGCTCTGCCTACAAAACCCTAATCTTAGCCTAATCAAGACTACACCACAAGAAGGGAAGATCTTAAAATCCAAGCCTCTTCAAGCCATCCAATGCATCTTCAACTTGTCTTCATCATCATCCAAGAGCAAGAGGAACAAAACCCTAATCTAAGGGAACTAAAGAAGTTAATCTAGTTGAGGTAGTGCCTTAGAATCATCTAAAACTAGCACCTAAACTAAAATCAATCAAAAGTAGTAAACTATCTTATAAATTTCTACAAAAATTCCTAAGGGATCCTAATTCAATTAAGAATGCCTCATACAAAAACCAGGGACTAGATCATCTATTAAGTCCTAAATCCAAAGGTATCAACCATAAACCCTAAAAATGGAGCTTCTAAAGGTTTCAACCTAAACTACCACCTATGTTCATCAAAAAAATGTGAAAAACATCTATGGGGAGCATGCATATCTATGCTAACTACTCACAAAAAATCAGGATCAAAATCATCATCACATGATCACACAAAATTCCACAAAATCAAGTATCAAACATGACTATTTTAATATCAATTAAAATGTAAAAATTCCCATAAAATCAGAAAATGCATGAAATAAAAATATTTTTTATCTAAAAAATACTAGACCCTATCATGAATCTAATTCAAAAAGAATGGGGTTAATTGACTTATTTTTCAATTTTTTATGATTTAATCATGAACCATGTATAAAATGAAGAAATTAAAGAAAATCCAAGTAAAATAATAAATGCACGGTGCAGATAGAAATAAAATCCAGTTCATATCATGGATTGGGCCATCAGGGGGGTGCAGGTATCAACCAATTCACTAAGCCCAAAATCCGCAACTAAATGAAACGATGTGTTTCATTAAAACTCAGATCCTTCACAAAATGAAACACACGCGTGGCCGTTGGATCTTCTCTCCAGTCAAAAGTCCTACCCTGATCCAAGGGCTCTAAAGTCATCTTCAACCTTTTGAATCTCTGAACCTCGCGCGCAGCTCCGGCCACCACCGGTGGTGCTCCGGTCATCGTCCCCAACCCTAACTCTCTCTAGGATCCTCCATTGCAAGTGGTCTATACATGAAACTTGTCCCAAATTTCCTCACGAATTCATTCATGCCCTTTATTCTCTCTGAAACCTCAAGATTCGCCATAACCAATTCTCAACCGAAAATGGCAACATCCCTAATTGGTCACTAATTCTCAAATTAACTATCTGAAAACCTTCCTACACCGTTCTACAATGCATCTAACATCCTAATTCCTATTGATTCCACCTAAAACAAGCCAGAGATCAAAGGTTACCAACCTGAAAATTTCGCGTGCACAGAAGTAGCAGGACCTCAAATCAAGCCCTCAAATGCTCCAGACTCCTTCAGTGAATCACTTCCAAGCTTCTGTATGCAATAGAATCGATTGAAATGGCTTCAACTCTTGGATTCGAATCTGAGTTGCAGGTGGAGAAATCTGAGCTCAAGAACACCAACCAGCCACGAATTCCCTTTGATTATGATCTGGAATCATTCCCTAGCATCCATGGAAGAGATTGCAATCAAGAAAATGGATGGAAAGTGAGTGAAATGATGTAACCGAATTCAATTGCAAGTAATGAAATCTCAATCTCAATCTATGCTCTCTCCTTCAATTATCACCAACCTTTCATCTGAACATCTTCTACTCAATATATAGAACATGTGTGGATGATCTAGAACCCTCTAGATCCTTCCAATGAGAAATTCAATCTCTCATGACATGAGAAGTTCACTTATATGCCATGGTGTGCACAACTCTGCAAACAGCTTGAAATCAATCCCATTCCCTTCCAATTTCTCTCCTCATGACATTTTGGAAGTGTTTGGCTTGCAAGGGATCTTGATCATGCCTTGAATTTGAGTTTTGCAAATGTTACTTAAGACGTAAGTAACTACTTTTCAAAGCAAGTCCACAAATTACATCTCAACTCAAAAATGTGGCTAAACCAATGTTCTTAAAATGCTTTTTAGAGTCAAAATGACCTATTACATGCCTTGGTTTGGATGTGTAGATCAAAAGTATCAATTTCCAACTTTGGTTCATTTAACTTATACCCTTATTTTAGGTCATTTTTGCAACTTTGAGCTACAAGCATTTCCAACATCTCATGACCTCTTGACTAGCCTTAAAACATCATTTTGAACAAGTTTTATGTTGAACATTTTCCCATTTGAAGCTTGGAAATAGGAGTTATGCCTTATGGTTGAAATGACCTATAATCTCCAAATGACCAAAATACCCTTGACTTGTCAAAGCCATAACTTGAGTTCTACAAATCCTATAAAGGACTTCTAGTACTCTATAGAAAGATAAGAGGATAAGGAACAACATTCATGTTGACCAAAAGTTCATAGGAATCATCCTTCTAGGGAAAACGTTTCATGCAAGTTGGGTAACTTTCAAGCCCCCAAATTCACATACCTCAGATGACCTGTAACTTGTCAAAGTCATAACATGAGTTCTACAAATGCTATCAAGGACTTCTAGCACTCAAATTAAAGCTAAGATCAAGCTCTACAACATTCATGTTGGGGGTAAGATTAGATGACAATCACATTTTGAGCCAAACTTCCTTGAAGATAGGGGTCAAACTAGGGGATTTTACACTGTCAAGCCTTAGAAACCCTAGCTTGAAACTTCTCAAACTCTTCAATCATGATGAGTTAACCTTGGAATCATCCTTATATCATCTCAATGCATAAATCCATGATCACATGGCTCTTGGATTAGGTCTCAACCTTGCCCAAATCATTAGTTGACTTAGGATTGACCCAGTCAAACCCTAATTGCACCACTCATGGCTGAGTCTTCTTAATCTTGCACAATGACCTGTCTAGGCCTCAAAGTGATCTTCAACACTTCTCATGAGCTCTCTCAAGACCTCAAGTCCATCTTCATGGCCTCAGAATCATCTGATGGATTCCCACAACTCTCAAGTTAGGAGACCTACACACTTGCATTCAATCCTCTCTCTGAGGATCTTTTAACTTCTCTGACAAAGATATCAACCCTTGAACATCTGAATAACCTTCTTAGCTAGCTTCATAGTCTTGTATAGATCTTGATTGGTAATAATACCTCTTGATCTCCTGCACACATGTCAATGAAATGCAAATGATAATGCTAATGTGAATGAAATGAAACACAAGCTAGGTAAAGAAATGTTGGGCAAATTTTGGGGTGCAACAGCTGCCCCTATTCAAACGGCTTGGACCTGACTGGGTGAGAAGCGGACGACTCTCAAACAATCAAAGTAAAAGACGGTTGAATACCAACAAACCCGGAAATTTGCCAACTGCACAAGTACACGGTACTCTGATGGGAACAAATCTTCGAAAACTGAAATATTAGCTGCACGACAACTAGCTGGGGGATTGGTCACACGGTAACCGGTAATACATGGTCGATCATGCCGTCAGGCATCAGGATTCCTCGGGACTCATCAGGTCAACGATTAAGTTAATCATGCCATCGGACATTCAAAGCAGTTTTTGGGCTTCAGTCGCACTTCGTCACTAAGTCGGGAATAGAATTCTCAGTCAATCATGAACCAATTGGGGATACCCAAACTTCTACTATCAGGAACTCCGCATCAGCTGAGATAACTACTTCGTCAATACGGTTGGACTTCAATCATCAAGTCTTCAAGGGAAGTTTCAACTTTGCTGTTCAGAAACCTGCTGGGGATAACACATCTCCGCCGGGGATTCTGGAGAACTATTAAGTTACTCTGCTTCGGGGTCCAGAAATCATTCTGGGTGAATCATCTCTGCTGAGGAAATCAATAATCATCTTGAACAAATAACTCCGTGGGGACTTCAAGAATCCTCCTGAACCAAAGACTCTGCTGGAGATTTCAGGAATCATTCTGCGCAAACACTCTGCCGGGGAATCTAAGCATCAACTTGAGCAATCCTCTCTGGCGACTTCAATGGGGATTTGAAGAATCATCTTAACCAAACACCTTTGCTGGAGAATTCAAGAATCATCTTGGGCAAACGACTTTCGCTGGGGGGATTCAAGAATCATCTTGAGCAAGTGACTCTGCGGAGGAACACCTGCAAAACAAGCACAGTAACGACCTAGCTCATGCTTCATATGCATATGCTTTGACAATGGCGCAATGCTCCACATGGTGGAAATGCTACGCGTTTAGGATAAATGCTATGCAATCATGCAAAATGTTATGACCCCATCAACAAAATAAATGTTGAAGGGAGCATCCTCCTGTCAAGGAGAAAGAACCACTCTGGTGGAGGGAGGACTCATCCTGTCGAGGATAAACAGTCACACCAATCTCAATTGGGCTCCGTCTGGGGAAGTAAACTTCAGTCGACTGCTGCAGGGGAACGAAGCTCTACGAGAACCTGGACCTGCTGAGGAAAGTGATGTCAATCGCAGAAATAAACTGCACGGCATTCGCAGCCAAACCTTCCTGGAGGTAACGACTCTAGGGGGGAAATACAGCATCAGCTATTCAACACTCTACTGGGGAAAACCAATCATGGTCCTAACTGCTTTCCAAGGACTCGACTCTCTTGGGGATCTTCCTACTCGGCTAGGGAAGAAGGAATCATCCTGCTTACTGGGGAGAGTACGACTCTGTGGGGAATCTCAATTCTGCCGGAGACTTCAGTCTGGAACTATCAATTGCTACACACTTCAGTGTATGACTCAGCTGGGGAGATGACATTCCTTCAGGATACATTTGATTGGGGAGAGAATCTTCTCTGCCTGGGGAGACATATCAATGCTTTACGATCTCACGTTCAGACTCTGTGGGGAGAGGCTGCTGAGCTTTGCTGGAGAAGAAGGAATCATCCGGCCTGGGGACGCATACAGCGTACTGCCTGGTATGTGCTACACCTGCAACAACACAAACAAACAGACAAGATACCCTTCTCAAAGGGACCTATGAAGGTTATCATCTTGTGACAGTGTTCAAGTAATTCATTGTTTCAACAATCAGTGGCCTACGCCAGTAAGTTTATGTATGCGCATTTTATCAAAAACATCGGCGTTCTTTTTCGCAAACAAAACAGATAAATGCTAAACAAAAAAACAGGATTGCTGAATAGTACACATTTTATTGATAACGAACCCCTGAATGGGTAAAAATGTTTTACAACAGATGCAAGCTCCTGGAATGAGGAAGCCGCGCAAGAAATAAAACATAAATATACATCAGTATATACACAAATGTCGGCAATGAGGCGTAGACGAACACCATGAGTTGATCCCTCTATGACCCACCCGACTTCGATACTTCTCCGACGCTTCAGCTTCAGAAGAGATTGATTCAGATAAACGGCCCTCAGGTCTTCCAAACCACTAAACAATGAAATTCCACGCGCGAAACGCAGTCATTTGCTTTTTCAAATCCCTAACTTTTTCCTGAATCGCCCTTTCGGGTTTTCGACTCATCGGGATACCCTTTTTTGCCAAAGTCGCCCTTCTGGGTTGTCAACTTTGCGGGTGTACATTTTTCTTTTATATCCCTAATTTTTGCCCGAACCTTTTTCCTTTTTATGGTTCGCCGGGATGCCCCATTTTTGCCTGGATATTCTTTCTCTTTCCAGCGGGTCATTTTTAAGCAAAGTATTTTTTAACTGCGTCCGCGTTCACCGGGGATGCAAAATCTTCACCATCCATTGTGGATAACAACAAATCTCCTCCCGAGAAGACCTTGCTGATGACGTACGGACCTTCGTAATTGGGAGTCCACTTGCCCCGGTGATCGGAGTGTGGAGGAAGAATATTCTTCAGGACGAGATCACCCGTCTGAAAGCTCCTAGGACGCACCTTCTTATCATAAGCTTTCTTCATTCGGCTTTGGTATAGACGACCGTATGCAATCGATACTAACCTCTTCTCGTCCATCAGGCTGAGTTGGTTTAGTCGGTTCTTAATCCATTCTGCCTCATCGAGTTTCACGTCAACCAAAACTCGTAAAGAAGGAATCTCAACTTCTAACGGTAGGACAACTTCCATACCGTATACTAGTGAGAAAGGAGTTGCCCCGGTTGATGTACGTACCGTTCTACGATAATTGTGCAGTGCAAATGGCAGCATTTTGTGCCAATCTTTATAGGTCACAACCATCTTCTGCACAATCTTCTTAATGTTCTTATTGGCCGCTTCAACAGCGCCATTCATCTTCGGCCGGTAAGAAGATGAGTTGTGGTGTTCAATCTTGAAACTCTGGCACATCTCCTTCATGGACTTCATGGACTTTCTTGTCATAGCATGCCCGCCGGCGTGCGTACCAAATGTGCCTTCATGGACTTCTTCCATGAGCATACTCGCCTCTTTCTCATCTACACATCTGAGTAGCACGAGATCGTGGTTTCTTTTATACAGAACTCCATCAGGATTGAGATAAAAATTTCCAGACAGCCTCCTCAGAGTCTTCTTATCCTGGGTTGACGCTCCCGCAGGATACTCCTTTGTCATAAGGAAAGTATGGATATCATGGAACCATGGCTTGCCGTCGGAGGCTTCCTCGATCGCAAAGACGAATGCAGGTCTATCAAGACGAGAAAGGGCAATTCTTGGAGCTTCATTCTAAAAATTAACTTTATACATCGAAGCCAACGTGGCTAAGGCATCGGCCATTTGATTCTCGGCCCTGGGCACATGATGGAGTTCCACTCGATCAAAGAACGGAAGTAGCCTTCTGGCATAGTTCATGTACGGCACCAAATTCGATTGACGAGTCTCCCACTCCCCTTTAATCTGGTTAATCACAAGCGTTGAGTCACCATATACATCTAGGTTCTTGATTCTCAAATCAATTGCTTCTTCTAGACCCATGATGCATGCTTCGTACTCCGCTTCGTTATTGGTGACCGGAAACGTCAGTCTCGCAGTAAACGGGATATGGGATCCGTGGGGAGTCGTGATGATCGCCCCGATACCACTTCCGTAAGAATTAACCGCCCCGTCAAATATCAATTTCCATTGGGATTTCCTATCTGGCCCCTCGTCGGGCAACGGTTCATCGCAATCTTTCGCTTTGAGAAACATGATATCCTCATCAGGGAATTCAAATTTCATCGGCTGGTAATCTTCGATCGGCTGCTCGGCAAGGTACTCAGACAATACGCTTCCCTTGATGGCCTTCTGGGAAACGTACTGAATGTCATATTCCGTCAACACCATTTGCCATCTGGCAATCCTGCCCGAAAGCGCTTGCTTCTCGAAGACGTACTTGATCGGATCCATCTTCGAAATTAGCATGGTGTTGTGATTGAGCATGTACTGTCGTAAACGTTTGGCAGCCCAGGCTAGGGCACAACACGTCTTCTCCAGCATCGGGTAACGAGATTCACAATCTGTGAACTTTTTACTCAAGTAGTAAATGACATGCTCCTTTCTGCCCGTCTCGTCGTGCTGACCGAGAACACACCCCATACTATTCTTAAGAACTGTCAAGTACATGATTAAGGGTCGTCCGGCCACTGGGGGTATCAAGATTGGAGGTTCCTGCAGATACTGTTTTATCTTATCGAATGCCTTCTGGCAATCCTCGTTCCAGATAATCGCCTGATCTTTTTTCAACAATTTGAACATCAGTTCACACGTGGCCGTGAGCTGAGAGATAAACCTTGCAATGTAGTTTATTCTACCCAAGAAGCCACGAACTTCTTTTTCTATTTTTGGCGCTGGCATTTCTTGTATCGCTTTTATTTTCGCAGGATCAACCTCGATGCCTCTTTCACTCACGATGAACCCCAGTAGTTTTCCGGACCGTACTCCGAAAGTACACTTGTTAGGATTCAGCCTCAACCTGAACTTCCTAAGCCTCTCAAAAAGCTTCAGCAAATTGACCAGATGCCCCTCCTCCGTTTGGGACTTCGCAATCATGTCATCAACATAGACCTCAATCTCATGATGAATCATGTCATGAAACAAAGTAACCATTGCTCGTTGATAAGTGGCCCCTGCGTTCTTCAGACCGAAAGGCATTACCTTGTAGCAAAATGTTCCCCAAGGCGTAATAAACATAGTCTTCTCCATGTCCTCCGGCGCCATCTTGATCTGATTGTAACCGGAGAAGCCATCCATGAACGAAAACACGGAGAACTGAGTTGTATTTTCGACCAACACATCAATATGAGGCAGCGGGAAATCATCTTTAGGGCTCGCCCTATTCAAATCCCGATAATCGACACACGTTCGTACCTTACCGTCCTTCTTCGGTACAGGCACTATGTTGGCGACCCACGGAGGGTAAGTAGTGACCGCTAGGAAGCCAGCATCAAGCTGCTTCTGCACTTCTTCTTTGATCTTAACGGCCATATCTGGTCGCGTCCTCCTAAGCTTCTGCTTAACGGGAGGACAATCTTCTCGCAGCGGCAAGTGGTGGACCACGATGTCAGTGTCAAGTCCGGGCATATCTTCGTATGACCAAGCAAAGACGTCACTATACTCTCTTAGCATCTCGACCAATCTTTGCTTGACATCACCCTGCAATGCAGTCCCTATCCTGACGTTCCTGAAAAGTTCCTTAGAACCCAGATTCACGATCTCAATCTCTTCTTCGTGAGGCAGAATGACCTTCTCCTCTTGTTTCAACAAGCGAGCCAACTCTTCGGGAAGGTCTTCGTCTTCGTCAATCTCTTCTCCGGCTTGATAGATCGGGCAATCGAAGTCGAAGTGAGTCGTAGAAGGTCCAGAGTCGATGTCGTTTGCTATGTGGATCCTGCAATAACAAGGGTTAAGCTTAAAACGAGGATATGCAGTCAGCACAAACCTCATTGCCATTTTATTGTTTTTCAAAACAAATATAAAATAGGAATAACAGAGATCACAATATTTGAATACGAAGAAAACGCCTTTTGATTTATTGATAAAATGCATGTACATAATCAAACGAGGCCCTGACAATAAAACCACTATGCCCTGGGTAGGACATAGGGTTGTACAATGATTGGAAAAAGTAAATCATTACTCTTTGCTTGTCATCTGGAAGATATCCTTGACGGACCAGTTGTTAAGGCTCTCGCCTGGCTTGCTTGGCTGGATCCAAGAGTCTAAGTCACAGTCGCTATCTCCGCTGTCTTCAGACACTGCGTTGACGCTTTCAAATATCACCCCGCCACTGGTAAACTGGATCGGCCCTTTACCTCGTGACGCACTGCTAGAAGAGGAGGCATCAGCTCCAGGAGAGTATCCCAACCCAAACTTGTCTTGCTTGTTAGGTATCTCCAAAATTCGCCCCCAGCGTGGGGTAGATCCGGCTTGGACAACGGCCCAGGCTTCCTTGAAGGAAGAGAGAGTCATCTCTGGCTTTTCAGCGACTACAGGAGCTACGTTCTTGACTTTAACAGCTTCGAACGCTTGACATAGGGTTTCGTGGATTTCCCCATCCATCTCAACATACTTGAAGGACGACAAATGGCTCACCATTATATCTTCCTCGCCACATACGGTCACGATGCTACCTTCGACATCATACTTGAGTTTCTGGTGCAACGTGGAGGTCACGGCACCTGCGGAATGGATCCATGGCCGGCCTAAGAGAGAGCTGTAGGCAGGCATTATGTCCATAATGTAGAAGACCGCATCGAATGTTTCCGGCCCGACTTGGATTGGCAACGTCACCTCCCCGAAAACATGGCGTTTGGTTCCATCGAACGCTTTCACAACCAGATCACTGGGTGTGCAAATCACTCCGCGAGTATCTAACTTCATTAATGCCTTTTTCGGAAGAACGTTGAGTGATGATCCCGTGTCCACTAACACGTGAGACATAATTATTCCCCTACACTCTATCGAGATGTGCAGGGCGCTGTTGTGGTTTCTCCCCTTCGGCGTCAGCTCTAGGTCAGTGAACCCTAACCCATTTCCAGCATTTACGTGGGCTATGACCTCTTCCAACTGGTTTACCGATATTTCCTGCAGTACATATGCAGCGTTCAACACCTTCAGCAGCGCGTTGCGGTGTGCTTCAGAACACAGCAACAAATTCAGGATGGAAATTTTCGAGGGTGTTTGGTGGAGATGATTCACGATCTTGTAGTCACTCTTTTTAATCAACCTCATAAATTCTTCAGCGTCTTTAACAAGTAAGTCTTTTTCTACCCCACGCGGGATCTCTTCAACGACTTTACTTTTACCTTTATCAGTTGCATCGGCTCTGTCCGCTTTATCCGTTACGACCTTAGGTGGTGCAAACACTCTTCCGCTGCGAGTGATTCCGCTAACGCCCACTAGGTTCTCCACAGACGACCCAAACGGTTCTAGTTCCAACTTCTGTCTGTTGCAGTAGACCTCTGCCCCATAGTGCCACGGGACAGCGTTGGTGCTTTCGAACGGTATCGGCCCAGCTTTGGTGATGGTAATCATAGGCGGCCTGGGTGCGGAAATAGTTATCGTTTGGCTAGGGATGGTGATGGTGGCAACCTCATCATCTTGCTTCAGCATTACCTCACCTGATCCGCTTTCGGCCCTTCGGCTAAATTGAAGGATTCCTTCGGTCATCAGACTTTGAATCCCCTCTATCAACTGTTCACATCCATCGGGACTTGTCGCACATCCCATACACAACTCTCCACAACCTGGAAGGAAACCTCTTTTCATCAGCTTAGCTTTAACGAAGCTAAGCGGTGTCTTCAGATCTCTGACGTCAGTCAACAAATCCAAACTCTCATCTTCAATAATGGCGTTTACTCCACCTCCCCTATGATTCGGCATAGGGTTCTTCGTGACGTTTGGCACATTATCTGAGAAGTTGATGATCTTGGCGTCCACCATGTCCTGCACCTTATGCTTGAAGGCTTTGCAATTTTCTATTGTGTGGCCTGGTGCCCCTGAGTGAAACTCACAAGTTGCATTCGCGTCATAACCCGGCGGAGGTGCCCCTGTCAAGGGAGCCAGGGTTCTCTTCTGGATCAACTGTAGCTGAAGCAAAGTCTGCAATAGTTGTGCGTACGACATGGGCGGAGTCTCGAGGTGACGGCTCGATAGAGGTGCCCAATTCTGGTACTTTCGGTACCCTTGTTGATTCGGCTGCTACTGCTGCTGCTGTGGCTGTTGAACTGCCGGGATAGTTATGCTGGCCACCTGTTGGTGCGGGCCCTTGCCTTTCCTTCGGGCGTTAGTGACGGCGCTCGTTTCTCCTTCCCGTCTTTTGCCACCATAAGGTTTCTTGCCTCCTCCAGCTGAGGATGAATCACCTTGAATTTTCCCCAGTTTGATCCCGTTTTCAATGTGCTTACCCGTGATAATGAGATCTGAGAAGGTTCCAGACATACCGCTGACCAATTTCTCATAATAAACCCCTGGGAGGGTGGCTACGAACATTTGCACAAGCTCACGTTCAACCATCGGCGGCTGAACCCTGGCTGCCAATTCACGCCACCGCTGGGCGTATTCCTTGAACCCTTCATTGTTCCTTTGCGACAGATTCTGCAGTTGGACTCGGTTCGGAGCCAAGTCGCTATTATATTGGTAGTGGTGCACAAATGTTTCTGTAAGGTCCTTCCACGTGCGCACACTGGTAGGTTCCAAACTCATGTACCATTCGAGGGAGGGTCCGGACAGACTGTCTTGAAAGAAGTGCATCAGCAACTTCTCGTCCTCAGAATGAGCTGACATTTGCCGGTAATACGATCTCAGGTGGACGCGAGGGCAAGTGGTTCCCTTGTACTTTTCAAAGTCAGGTACCTTGAACTTGGGAGGCACCTTGAAATCAGCAATCAGTCCCAACTTGGACATATCAACACCCAAAGTGTTCTGGTTCTCGATACTCCTCATCTTGTCCTCGAGTGCCTTGAACCTAAGCCGTGCTTCATCAGTCAGTTCCCCTTCAGCACCTCTCTGAGAGAACACATCGTCTTGACGGTCTTCTAGCCACGGCTGAGGCCCGAACAGATTCCCAACACCTGCATTGCTGTTGCCCAGGCCAACATTGACATTAGCTTCAAGACTCCCATTACCGACGCCCGTCGTATTGCCGTTGAGTCCCATGTTAGTTATCACATTGCCGTTGGCACTGCCATTCCCCCCGGTCACGGGGACGCCATTCTGAGGAGTTTCAACAGGTGGAGGAGTTGGCACGGTCCCGCCATGGAGTACGCCATTGCTATCGACCCTTGAAATCAGAGGCTGAACCAAGGTTCTGAGCTGATCCTGGTCATTGGCGACCGCTTGCATGAGCTCCATGAAGCGGTCCATTCTTTCGCGGAGTTCTTGAACATCAGTTTGCACTTGCTCCATGATTCTGGTTTGATTTGCTCTGGTCGGATAGCGGTGGATGGGTCTCTGATCAATCCTGGAACAACCTGAAACAACCTGAAAACAAAAAAGGGTTAGGAAAAAATGACAAAGTGCTCGTTATGCAAATGCTTCATGCAAATGCAAACGTGTGTCTGTGCGTTAGGGAGATTTCCCCCGATCCTAGTGCCTGAGTGCCAGTGCTGATAATAAGAAGTCTGAGTCCAGTCATGAAATAACATCTCATATATATGAAGAAAGCCCATCAAGGCAGTACACAACGTCGGTGAGTACAAGATGAATCAATAGCATGACCTCAACCAACAAGCCTGGTGATGGTCAGCATACAACAATGATCATAATAAAAGGAATACAAATAGTCACGCACGGCCACGGGCGCGAAACTCTTCTAACAACCCCTTCATTTCTGGATGACCAGGCCGAGTGAGCAGCCCTTCGACGAGTAACTCCCTCTACATAATAGTGTATTGAAGACCTTCGACCGAATCTTCCCATGCTCCTTCGCCGAAACATTCTTCTAGCTTCCGCTTCTTGGACTCAAACGTCAGTTTGTGCTCCCTCAAGTTAGCAAGAGCCTTGTTGAGCTGGCCTTCGGCGGCATATCTGCGAGCGGTTTCTTCATCAAACCTCTCCTCACTAGCCTTCACCTGGGCTTTCAGCTTGGAGATCTGCTGCATCAGCTTATCCTCCCGCTCTTTCCTGTTGGCTAGGGAGGCCTTCCAATGCTGGTTAAACTTGGATATCCTCCGATACGCTTCATCTAAGTGCTGCTTCTTCGTGGCCAGCACATCGTTGACAGCTTTGAAGTCTCGACCCATGCGCTCGCGCTCAGCTATCTGCTTAGTCAAGTCTGTCCCCAGCTGGTTCACCAGCTCGGTCTGCCTCTTGAAGGAATGAACGGCCTCGCTTCTCTCGCTTCGGAGCTGAGCCAATTCTTTCTCCAGTTCTTCATTTGCCCTCTTCAATTCATCCCGCTCAGCTAGCACTTGATTATGTTGCTGAATAGGCACGGTGGTAGGCTCTTCAATCACTGGAGGGCTTTCCGGCTTGGCAGGTGGGAACGGCATCCCTATAGCATCTTCTCTGGCTCTGATCCAAGTCACATACGGAGCGTAGGCTTGACTATTGCTCTTCCCCAGCAATGGTTTTCCCCTCTTACTGATACCATTCCAAGCGCGCTGAAGCTTAGATAACATATCCCCCTCTAGAAGACCAGTGAGGTACAGAGATTCCTGCACCTCTTCATCCTTCGGCGGAGCTCTCAAAGCATAAGCAAACTATCGGACCAGCAAAGACGGATTATAGTTTATACAACCCTTCCTGCCTATCAAAGGCACGTTCGGAAACCCGCTGCAGCTGAAGATAATCTCGGTACCTAACCTATCTCTGTCAAACCAGTCAATATCCTCTGCTGATAGACTCATCTAACGCTCAGACCACTCAGCTATGGCTGCAGACGAAGCAAAGGGACCCCTCTTGGGTAGATGACTATCAAGCCATCTATAAAGCAGGGGCACATAACACGAGACATTCTTGCCCCTTCTGTTCTCGTTTTTGTAGTGGATGGAATGGTAGACATCTCCTATCAAGGTAGGAACAGGATTCCCTGAAGCAAAGATGTGGAAGGCGTCAAAGTCCACAAAGTCGGGCATATTGGGGAACAGAATGATGCCATATATGCACAGAGCGAGAATGGCGTTGAACACGACCCAACATCCGTCTTTGGCGCACTGCTGAGCCTTTCCCACTAAGAACTGCAAGGAGAAACCGGGAACCTTGTTCCAACTAGACAAGACCAACTCGGAGGCATCCAGATGAAGTGACGGAGCTAAACTAGCCAGATTAGGCTCAACATCCATATGGACAAAGGGCATCTGACTCTTGATAGGCACACCTAACAAATCAACATACTCCTCTAGTGTGGGTGCGAGAACAAAGTCCTGGAAAGTAAAGCATCTCAACGGAGGGTCGTAGAACTGCAGCAGAGCGTGCAACCCATTCAACTCAAACACAGAGGGTTTACGAACCAAACTGAGCAGTTTACCGTAAGAATTTATGAATTCATCTCTCACAGAATCATCTGCTAAAGCAATCAAACCAGTCAGCTGAACAACATCTGGAGTGGGGAGCTTGTAAGCCACGGTCTTCCTCAGAGAACCCATGATAGCACAATAGAAGGCAAGAAATCCTGAATCGGGGGGAAATGGTACCTGCAACACAGACACACGTTAATGAAATGCAAATGGGTATGCAAAGTAATGTAAAATGCAATCATGCAGCAGGAGATCAAGACGACTATGCTGTTGAAGATGCGAAGGTTCTGTATCAACAAAACCACAACACTGCTCTGTCGAGAACAACCATAGATCTGATGAGAAGAAAACCCAGATATCGGACCATAAATCTGCTCTGTCAAGAACAAACACGCATATGATAATAAGGACCTCTGATACAGGACCATAAATCAGCTCTGTCAAGAACAAACATCTCTGAAAATAAGGACCTCTAATACAGGACCAAAACTCTGCTCTGTCAAGAACAAACATCTCTGAAAATAAGGACCTCTGATACAGGACCAAAACTCTGCTCTGTCAAGAACAAACATATATCTGCTGATGAGATCCTCTGATCCCAACCAAAAACCTGCTCTGTCAAGAACAACATACACATATGCTGATGAGATCCTCTGATCCCAACCAAAACTGATTCACTATCAAGAAAACCAGGTAGTCTGAAGGCTAAGGTTTCCTGCAACAAACCCGACCCTGCTCACAGGTATGGACCTAAACTGACACAAGTTCGGCATCCTATGCGGTCATCAGCGTCACAGACATTCAAGAGGGGTGATACGATACCCAGAAGGTGTGGCATCACCAGCTCATGAAGCGGCCTCACTCGGCTGAATCCCAAATGATCGGTCCCCAGAGTCGACAATCCTCCAAACCAATAACCCCCTCAACCCAAAGGGTTGAAAAAGAAGTCAACCGGGAGAACCTCGTCTGAGCGTGGATTTCATGAGACACTAGTGCCTGCCAAGCAAGCATACGCCCACTAATTTCCACAACTAATGCTATGTTCACTCAAGCCTGGGTCTGGCTTCTCACTCATCAGAATGCCCCTCCCACAACAGCACAGATAATCATATCATACTGAAAATAAAATGCGGGAAATAAAATGCGACAAATAAACACAACCCAACAAGTAATCACACAAGCGCTAGGATGGACTCTCGCAGGGGACGTTGGACCCCCAAACTGACTCGCATACGGGACGTTGGATCCCAGGAGACTATCAAGTCCCCAGCAGAGTCGTCAGCTGTCGCTTCCGCGAAAATAAGGTGCCGGCAAAACAGAAGAGTCGCCACCTTTCATTATTTATCCCTCAGAGCGGGAAAGGAAACGATCGGAAAAACCTGGCGAAAAGGTATAAGACAAGGTCATCGCAACCATTGTCTGGGTTCGGGAGTCGGTTACGCAAGGGGAAGGTATTAGCACCCCTCACGTCCATCGTACTCGATGGGATCCACGCTTGTTTGTGTTTACTGGACGAGTTGGTTTTATCTATCTACCTATCAAGGCTGTCCTGAAAGGAAAAGAAAATGACTCGGCAAAGCGTCGCACTTTATGCCTACTTATTCTCATCAGAGAATGAGAAATCAGAGTCAACGTAGTTCGGCTAACTACGGGTTACGGGGAAGGTGGCTCGCCAATACGTCAGTATTGTGCCTACATACTCTCAACAGGTATGAGAGATCAGAGCTTACGTAGTTCGGGATAATACGGATTACGGGGATTCAGATTCATCTGTTTTATCGAGTAGGGTTAAACAGCAGTTCCAGCAGTTAGGGACAAAGCCTGTTTGCGGTGGCGCTGAAGTTTAACGACACTCTTTTCTTCAGAAAATCCTCCTTTGAATTATGGGCCCACGGGGCAAAAAGGTTTGAAGTTTGTTTTCTGTCTTTTACGAAAGAACTGTTTTTTATTGTGTTTGCAATTTCAATCGCACTAAAGACTATGACCTGAGAGTGAATGCGTCGCATGTCACCCAAAGGGTGCCATACTAAACATCCAGACTGTTGAAAAGAAACTCTCCAACAACCCTTTCTCAGATAGCTTAAGGCTCGTAACGTACGACGTCATTTAACCTTTATTACTGTATTTTACTTCGTTCTGAGATGAGAAGAGAGAACAGGCTCAACTAAGGGGAGACTATGAAGTCCTAATAGTTGTCATGCCAAGGATTCATCCTATGGTTGAAGTTTGAAACAGGGAACTCCTAGAAGTTATCATGCATAGGTTTCAACCTAATGTTCTATCATCACTTCCTTATCAAAGGAAGTGAGATTCCTAAGGGATCATGTCAATGATAAACAGAAACAGCTAAAGCATCAGCTTAAACAGTAAACAACTGTAAATAAAATGCATGCAATGCAAGTGAGGGAGGAAATGTGTGTGGGGTATCAGCCTCCACAAGCTCATCTCAACCTCAAGCCAGATATGAATAACTGCAATCATACAGAGGAAATAACATGCTGTCAAGCAAAATTGAAGTAACTGCAATCATACAGAAGAAATAAAATGCTATCAAGCAGACACAAACCACATAGGCAAGGGAGCTGGGCTCTACCGAATACCCGCAAGCAAAGCCATACAGTAAAAATACAAGCAGAGGGAGCAACCTAACCTCTAGTGCAATCATGCTCCTAGTTTAAATCAGTCTAAACATGTACTTATTCTAATGCATCAAGCAAGTCAAACAAGGCACATCAGTACAGAAAAGAGAACAGATCAACAGCTCCCATAATAAAGCAATCTTCTGACAGCATCTCAGTCATCAGACTTCAACCACCCTTCAAGGCTATCACCTTCAATAGCAAGTATTAACTTGCTCCTCCAAGGTTTCAACCCATCAAACATAAGTATCAACTTGTTCTCTCTTCTCCAAGCTTCAGCTCTTCAGTCAATTCCACCTTCAGGCTTCACTCCTAACTACAAGTGTCAACTTGATCCCTTCAGGCTCTCAATGCATCAATGTAAGTGTCAAATTATCCTTTATTCCTCAAGCTTCATCTCTTCACTCAATCTCCATTGGATCTTCTTCACAAGTTTCAACTTGTTCTTCTTGCTTCAGCTCTCTTTGCTTTACCAGTATCAACTAGCTTTCCTCTTCATCTATAAGCTTCAGCTTCTCAGAGTAGTCTTCAATCACATGGAAGTATCAACTTCATCCTTCAAACTCCTTCAAGCAAGAAACTCCATCCTCTAACAAGGGAGAAAGGTTCATCTATCAAGAGCAAAGTTGGGATGATTGGTAGCAGAGTGAAGACCAAAGGTCACCACTGAGCATCTTGTCATCAGAGAAAGGGACCCTCAAAGGTTCTACCAATTTGCAAAGAGCCACACATCCTACCAAAGGAGGGATGAGGCCTTTACAAAGGGACCTTTAATCATGGGGAATAATGGAAGTGATCAACATCATCCATGTTTATGAAGGAAGAGAACTATCTAGAAGCTCTGCCTACAAAACCCTAATCTTAGCCTAATCAAGACTACACCACAAGAAGGGAAGATCTTAAAATCCAAGCCTCTTCAAGCCATCCAATGCATCTTCAACTTGTCTTCATCATCATCCAAGAGCAAGAGGAACAAAACCCTAATCTAAGGGAACTAAAGAAGTTAATCTAGTTGAGGTAGTGCCTTAGAATCATCTAAAACTAGCACCTAAACTAAAATCAATCAAAAGTAGTAAACTATCTTATAAATTTCTACAAAAATTCCTAAGGGATCCTAATTCAATTAAGAATGCCTCATACAAAAACCAGGGACTAGATCATCTATTAAGTCCTAAATCCAAAGGTATCAACCATAAACCCTAAAAATGGAGCTTCTAAAGGTTTCAACCTAAACTACCACCTATGTTCATCAAAAAAATGTGAGAAAAATCTATGGGGAGCATGCATATCTATGCTAACTACTCACAAAAAATCAGGATCAAAATCATCATCACATGATCACACAAAATTCCACAAAATCAAGTATCAAACATGACTATTTTAATATCAATTAAAATGTAAAAATTCCCATAAAATCAGAAAATGCATGAAATAAAAACATTTTTTATCTAAAAAAATACTAGACCCTATCATGAATCTAATTCAAAAAGAATGGGGTTAATTGACTTATTTTTCAATTTTTTATGATTTAATCATGAACCATGTATAAAATGAAGAAATTAAAGAAAATCCAAGTAAAATAATAAATGCACGGTGCAGATAGAAATAAAATCCAGTTCATATCATGGATTGGGCCATCAGGGGGGTGCAGGTATCAACCAATTCACTAAGCCCAAAATCAGTAACTAAATGAAACGATGCGTTTCATTAAAACTCAGATCCTTCACAAAATGAAACACATGCGTGGCCGTTGGATCTTCTCTCCAGTCAAAGGTCCTACCCTGATCCAAGGGCTCTAAAGTCATCTTCAACCTTTTGAATCTCTGAACCTCGCGCGCAGCTCCGGCCACCACCGGTGGTGCTCCGGTCATCGTCCCCAACCCTAACTCTTTCTAGGATCCTCCATTGCAAGTGGTCTATACATGAAACTTGTCCCAAATTTCCTCACGAATTCATTCATGCCCTTTATTCTCTCTGAAACCTCAAGATTCGCCATAACCAATTCTCAACCGAAAATGGCAACATCCCTAATTGGTCACTAATTCTCAAATTAACTATCTGAAAACCTTCCTACACCGTTCTACAATGCATCTAACATCCTAATTCCTATTGATTCTACCTAAAACAAGCCAGAGATCAAAGGTTACCAACCTGAAAATTTCGCGTGCACAGAAATAGCAAGACCTCAAATCAAGCCCTCAAATGCTCCAGACTCCTTCAGTGAATCACTTCCAAGCTTCTGTATGCAATATAATTGATTGAAATGGCTTCAGCTCTTGGATTCGAATCTGAGTTGCAGGTGGAGAAATCTGAGCTCAAGAACACCAATTAGCCACGAATTCCCTTTGATTATGATCTGGAATCATTCCCTAGCATCCATGGAAGAGATTTCAATCAAGAAAATGGATGGAAAGTGAGTGAAATGTTGTAACCGAATTCAGTTGCAAGCAATGAAATCTCAATCTCAATCTATGCTCTCTCCTTCTATTATCACCAACCTTTCATCTGAACCTCTTCTACTCAATATATAGAACATGTGTGGATGATCTAGAACCCTCTAGATCCTTCCAATGAGAAATTCAATCTCTCATGACATGAGAAGTTCACTTATATGCCATGGTGTGCACAACTCTGCAAACAGCTTGAAATCAATCCCATTCCCTTCCAATTTCTCTCCTCATGACATTTTGGAAGTGTTTGGCTTGCAAGGGATCTTGATCATGCCTTGAATTTGAGTTTTGCAAATGTTACTTAAGATGTAAGATCAAAAGTGTGGCTAAACCAATGTTCTTAAAATGCTTTTTAGAGTCAAAATGACCTATTACATGCCTTGGTTTGGATGTGTAGATCAAAAGTATCAATTTCCAACTTTGGTTCATTTAACTTATACCCTTATTTTAGGTCATTTTTGCAACTTTGAGCTACAAGAATTTCCAACATCTCATGACCTCTTTAATAGCCTTAAAACATCATTTTGAACAAGTTTGATGTTGAACATTTTCCCATTTGAAGCTTGGAAATAGGAGTTATGGCCTTATGGTTGAAATGACCTATAATCTCCAAATGACCAAAATACCCTTGACTTGTCAAAGCCATAACTTGAGTTCTACAAATCCTATCAAGGACTTCTAGTACTCTCTAGAAAGCTAAGAGGATAAGGAACAACATTCATGTTGACCAAAAGTTCATAGGAATCATCCTTCTAGGGCAAAAGTTTCATGCAAGTTGGGTAACTTTCAAGCCCCCAAATTCACATACCTCAGATGACCTGTAACTTGTCAAAGTCATAACTTGAGTTCTACAAATCCTATCAAGGACTTATAGCACTAAAATTAAAGCTAAGACCAAGCTCTACAACATTCACGTTGGGGGTAATATGAGATGACAATCACATCTTGAGTTAAACTGCCTTGAAGATAGGGGTCAAACTAGGGGATTTTACACTATCAAGCCTTAGAAACCCTAGCTTGAAACTTCTCAAACTCTTCAATCATGATGAGTTAACCTTGGAATCATCCTTATAGCATCTCAATGCATAAATCCATGATCACATGGCTCTTGGATTAGGTCTCAACCTTGCCCAAATCATCAGTTGACTTAGGATTGACCCAGTCAAACCCTAATTGCACCACTCATGGCTGAGTCTTCTTAATCTTGCACAATGACCTGTCTAGGCCTCAAAGTGATCTTCAACACTTCTCATGAGCTCTTTCAAGACCTCAAGTCCATCTTCATGGCCTCAGAATCATCTGATGGCTTCCCACAACTCTCAAGTTAGGAGACCTACACACTTGCATTCAATCCTCTCTCTGAGGATCTTTTAACTTCTCTGACAAGGATATCAACCCTTAAACATCTGAATAACCTTCTTAGCTAGCTTCATAGTCTTGTATAGATCTTGATTGGTAATCATACCTCTTGATCTCCTGCACACATGTCAATGAAATGCAAATGATAATGCTAATGTGAATGAAATGAAAGACAAGCTAGGTAAAGAAATGTTGGGCAAATTTTGGGGTGCAACAATACTCTCGGAGTATTTCAATCAATCTTTGTTTGACATCTCTCTGCAATGCAGCCTCTATCCTGACTTCCTTTCTGGCTTTCTCGGTGCCCAAGTTGATGACCTCAATTTCCTCCTTATGAGGAAAAATAAATTTCTCTTCTTGTTTCAGTAGCCTGGCGAGCTCTTCAGGCAGGTCTTCGTCTTCTTCAATCTCTTCTTCAGCCTGAAAGATCAGATTATCAAAGTCGTACCGAGTCATAGACGAGTCTGAGTTGGTGGCATCTGCAATATGAAACCTGCAATGATGATGATTTAATGCTTAAAATGATATGCAAACAAGCACGAACCATATTTCCATTTTATTGTTAAAATAAAACAAGAAAAACAGAGATCACAATATTTGTATGCAAGAAAAACGCCCTTTGATTAATTACAAAACAATTGTTCAAACATAAAAGATAAGGCCCTTCAGACAAATACCACTATGTTCCGGGTAGAACATAAGGCTACACATAATCAAGAAAACAAATCATTACTCTTCATTAGTCACTTGGATGACTTCCTTGATGGTCCAGTTGTTCAAGCTCTAACCAGGAATACATGGCCGGATCCATGCATCCATGTCGCAGTCACTATCCCCTTCTTCGTCGGACACGGCATTGATCTGATCAAAAATCACCCCACCACTAGTGAATTGGACTGGTCCCCTGTAGCGCGGAGCGCTCTGTGAAGAGGAAGAAGATAGTCTGTACCCTAGTCCAAACTTATCTTGTTTATTGGTGATGCTCAAAACTTGCCCCTAGCCCTGAGATGCTCCAGACTTCACCACTGCATGTGCTTCCTTAAAAGACGACATAGCAACCTCAAACAATCTGCTCACATCTGGCGCTTTCTCCTTAATCTGCACGATTTCGAAAGCTTGACACAGCGTTTCGTGAATCTCACTGTCAACCTCTACATATTTGAATGAAGACAAATGGCTTATCATAATATCCTCATCACCACAAACAGTGACAATGTTACCGCCTACCATATATTTCAGCTTTTGATGTAGAGTTGATGTCACAGCTCCCGTCGAATGAATCCAAGGTCGTCCCAACAAGTAACTATATGCCGGATGAATATCCATAATGTAAAACACATCATCAAAAACTTCTGGTCCCACCTGGATTGGAAGAGTCACTTCTCCGAAAACGGACCTCCTTGTCCCATCAAATTCCCGCACAACCAAATCACTTGGGGTGCACATTATTTCACGGGTGTCCAGCTTCATCAAAGCTTTCTTGGGTAGCACATTAAGTGATGACCCAGTGTCTACCAGCACATGCGACGGTACAACCCCTCTGCATTCAATGGAGATATGCAGTGTGTGATTATGGTATCTTCCTTTGGGCGTTAAATCAAGATCTGTAAACCCTATCCCATTCCTGGCATTAACGTGTGCCACCACTCCTTCTAGTTGATTCACAGAAATTTCTTGTGGCACGTATGCGGTATTCATAATCCTTAACAAGCCATTCCGATGTGCCTCAGAGCATAGAAGTAGGGATAAGATTGAAATCTTCGACGGAGTTTGTTGCAAGTGGTCTACAATCTTATAATCACTTTTCCTGATCAAGCGCATAAACTCTTCCGCATCCTTCAACAAAGCTTCTTTCTCCCTGCTCTGAGAACTCTCTCCAACCACAACTTTTCCTTTTCCTTTATCGGCCCTTTCAATATTCGTTTTCGGAGATGAAAATACTCTTCCGCTTCTGGTTACTCCCCCGGTCCCTACCAAATTATCAACAGAATCCAACGGCGAACTCTTCAACTCTTGCTTCTGACCATTGTAATATACCACAGCCACATAATTCCATGGGATCGCCTTGGTGCTTTCGTAGGGTACGGCCCTGCTTTAGTGATTATAATGGTGGGTGGCCTTGGCGGCGCAGAAATAGTGATTGTTTTGTAAGGAATCGAAATTGTAGCCACTTCATCCTTTTCTTCAGCAATTACTTTTTCTCTTTTCTCTTCCGAAACTCTGTCAAACTGCAGAATACCGCCATCCATCAACCTTTGAACATGACTCTTCAATTTCTCACATCCCTCAGGATGGGTTAAACATCTTATGCAGCCTCTGTCACAACCGAGAAACACTCCTCCATTCAACAACTTATCCTTTACAAAACTCAACGGAGTTTTCAGTTCTTCAACATCAGTCACCAGATTCAAACCTTCCTCCTCAACAATGGCGTTTACCCCAGCCGCTCCATGATTAGGCATGGGATTTTGCACAAGGTTAGGCGCGTCATGTGAAAAATTGATAGCTTTACTGTCGATAAGGTCTTGCACCTTATGCTTGAAGGCTTTACAGTTATCAATATTATGGTCGGGAGCACCAGAATGAAAGTTGCACCTGGCATTAGCATCATACCTTAGGGGTGGTACGCCGGTTAAAGGAGCCAAGGTCCTCTTCTGGATAAATTGCAATTGCATCAAATGTTGTAGTAACTGTGAGTAAGGCATCAGCGGTGCATCAAATTGTCTGTTCACTGCTCTTCCCTGATCTTGGAATCGCCGTAGAGCGTAATCTTGTTGCTATTGTTGTTGCTGTTGTTGTGGTGGTGGTAAAGCTGGAATCGTAATGCTTGCTACCTAAGGTTGCTGTTGATGATATTGCTGATTTCTGCTTCAAAAACCTGATACTGCATTTGTTTCCCCCTCTCTTTTCTTATTTCCAAAACTTTTCCTACCTCCTCCAACTGAGGATCCTTCTCTGGCCTGTATCTTTCCCAGTTTGATTCTGTTTTCAACCCGCTCACATGTAATGATCAAGTCTGAAAAACTGCCCGACATATTACCTATTAGTTTCTTATAATACACTCCTGACAGTGTAGGAACAAACATGTCAATCAACTCTCTCTCCACCATAGGAGGTTGAACTCTCGCTGCCAGCTCGCGCTATCTCTGGGCGTATTCCTTGAAACCTTCATTACTCTTTTGTGACAAGTTCTGCAACTGTACCCTGTTGGGTGCCAAATCGCTGTTATACTGATAGTGCCTGAAAAAAGCTTCAGCCAAATCTCTCCAACTTCTGATGTTAACTGGCTCTAAACCCATATACCATTCCAAGGATGGACCGGAAAGACTATCCTAGAAGAAATGCATGAGCAGCTTCTCATCGTCGGAGTATGCAGACATCTTTCGGTAATAAGAGCGGAGATGCACCCTAGGACAAGTTGTCCCTTTATACTTATCGAAGTATAGAACCTTAAACTTCGGAGGAATCTTCAGGTCTGGGATCAGCCCCAAATTTGACATATCTAGACCCAGCGAGTTTTGATTTTCAAGATTCTTCATCTTTTCCTCTATCAGCTTAAACCTTCTGTCTGCGTCAGACTGTAGAGCAACACCAAGTTCTCTCATAGAGAAGACATCATCTTGGTCATCCTCATCCCACTGAGGGCCATCGTTTCCATGCACAACACATGTTGGTGTAAGAATAGGGATTCCAGTCTGATTACCTCCGCCTGGAGAAATAACAGTTGTTGGGATGACAGTGTTAGCATGAGGGGTGACATTGTCATCAGTAGGAGGTATAGCAGCAGTTCCTCCATGTAGACCCCCACTCCCGTCAACCCTTGCAATCAGCGGTTGCACCAGTGTTCTCAGTTGTTCTTGGCCATTGGAGACCCCTTGCACCATATCCATAAACTGGGCCATACGGTTCCGGAACTCCTGCAGCTCGAGTTTGATTTGGTCCATAGTTTTGCGTTGATTTCCCCTGGTAGAGTAGTGATGAATCGCTTGGTTTTCAATCCTGAAACAAGCTGAACAAACCACCGAAAGAAGATAAGGTTAATGGGACCTAGAACACCTGCGATGCAAAATGAGAAATGATGCAGTGCAGACATGCAAGTATACTTCAGGGAAATTTTCCCCTTGATTCTAGTTTCATGGGAACAGCAAGACAATAGAGAACCAACAGATAAGGTTGTACAATATTCTCATAAATAAAATGAGAACCAGAGTCAATACACAACATATCACCAAAGAAATACAATGGAATTAAACACGACCCCAGCCAACAATCCTAGTGATGGTCAAGATACAACATAACAACAAATACAAGGAAATAATACATTAGGTACAACAGCGAGCCCGAAAATCCTCCAATAACTCCTTCGTACCCAGATGATATGGCCTAGCAATCAACCCCTGAATGAGCAACTCTCTCCTGCTAATAGTATCCTGCAAGCCCTGAGCGTAGTTCTCCCAGGTGCCTTCACCAAACGCTTCCTCCAGCTTAGGCCTCTTTAGATCTGCTCTTAACTTGTACTCTTCCAGCGTTGCAAGAGCTTCATTCAGCTTTAGGTCACTCTCGTGTCGGCGTGAGGACTCAACTATATCTTTCTCATCTCTCACCCGGAGTTGAGCCTTTAACCTGACAATTTGTTGTCGGAATCCATCTTCTCGTTCTTTGTTGTTAGTCAGAATAAGGTTCCACTAAGCATTGAACTTTGATATCTCTAGCTGTGCTCTTTCTAACTCCTTCTTCTTATCTTTGAGGATGTCACTAGCACTCTTCAAGTCTAGGCCCACTCGCTCTCGGGCGCGAATCTCTTCTGTTAGCTCTCTACCCAACTTGTTCACCAGCTCTGTTTGCTTCTTGGATGAATAGGTAGCTTGATTCTTTTCACTTCTGAGTTGCATAATTTCCTTTTCCAATTCCTCATTTGCCTTACGTAATTCCTCCTTCTCTGACCACAGTTGATTGTATCTCTGAATATCAATTGTTGCTGGCTCTTCAATCATCAAAGGATATAAAGGTTCTCGGGCTGGAAATGGCAACAATAACCTCCCAACTCTTTCCTGAATCCAAACCACATAAGGCTCATATGCTCTGCTATTGCTCTTTCCCAAAGAAGGCTTCCCCTTTTGGTGAACTTTACTCCAGGCTTTGTCCAATCTGATCAGGGTCTCACTGTCAATCAAACCGGTGAAATACAGAGATTCCTGTATTTCCTCTTCCTTCGGAGGTTCCCTTAGAGCATAACCAAATTGCCTCACTGCCAGATTTGGATTATAGTTAATGCCACCTTTTCTTCCAATCAAAGGGACATTAGGAAAACCACTACAACTAAAGATTATCTCTGTACCCAAATGATCTCTGTCAAACCATACAATTTCTTCAGAAGTTAACCGCATAAGCCTCTCTGACCATTCAACAGTTTCAAAGATGTCAACTAAAGGACCAGACTTAGGAAGATGACTCATGAATAATCTATACAAGAGAGGTACACAACAGGAGACATTCTTTCCCCTCCTATTCTCATTCTTGTAGTGCACAGAGTGATACACATCTCCTAAGAGTGTCAGCACAGGATTCTTCGAGACAAAAATATGGAAAGCATCCAAGTCCATAAAGTCTGGAATGTTTGGGAACAATATTATACCATATATGCAGAGTGCCAAAATAGCATTGATGGCAACCCAACAACCTTCCTTTGCAAAATAATGATCCCTACCAACCAAGAAAGGCAATAAGAAACCAGACATTCCATTCCTTTTAACCATCTTTCCTTCCAACTCAACAGCATCTAGATGAAGAGCATTAGCAAGCTTAGTCAAATTAGGCTCAGCTTCAGAGTGATAAAAGGCATCTGATCCAGAATATGAACTCCCAACAACATGGCAAACTCCTCTATAGTAGGCATCAATACATAGTCAGGAAAAGTGAAACACCTCAACTGTGGGTCATAGAACTGAAGCAAGGTGTGGAGACCTCCTAACTCAAACACTGAAGCCTTACAAATACAACCCAGAAGCTTCCCATACTCTTTCTTGAAATCTTCAATCACACTGTGATCAGCAGCAGAAATCAAACTGAGTAGAGACCTTGTATCTGGTGTCGGAAACTTGTACACAACTGTCTTCTTCAAACAAGCCTCCATGTCAGCAAGGAATGGTTTACTAGAATCAAGAGGAGAATATGCACCTGAAACATAAATACATGTCAATGTTAATATGCAAATGAAAATGCAAATGCAACAGGGGATCAAGATTACTATGTTGTTGACTGAGATGAACTAGCGCTTCGCTCTGGCGAGAAAATACCGGAATACCCAAGTATCGAAGATCAAAGGTTCGCATTGATAAGAAATCTAGGTAGGTTGAAGGTCAAGGTTTCCTGCATAACCCTTGCCACTCACAGGTATGGACCTATCTCTGACAAGGTCTGGCATCCTATACGGCCATCAGAGTCACAGACTTTCGAGAAACAATAATACGTTCACCATTTCTGGTTTGGCATCATAGTCTAACAAATCGGCTTCACTTAGCCGACTTCCAATTGATCGGTCCCCAGAGTCGACATCCTCGGATCCAACATCCTCTCAACTGTCCGAAACAGACTGGAAAGGTAGTCATCAAAGAGAATCTCGTCTGAGCGCGAATTTTGTGAGAACTAGTGCATGCTAAACATACAGGTTCATCACTACTTTCCACTTCTAATTCTAGGGTTATACTCAAACCTGGTTTTGGCTTATCACACAGTGGAACATTCCCACCCAACAACACAGCAATATGATATATAAAATGCTGAAAGTAAAATGCAAATGCGGTAAAGTA
The DNA here is from genome assembly GCA_963859935.3 of Lathyrus sativus. NCBI lineage: Eukaryota > Viridiplantae > Streptophyta > Magnoliopsida > Fabales > Fabaceae > Lathyrus > Lathyrus sativus. The sequence continues at coordinate 288,111,258 of OZ012740.1, forward strand.
TAGATACAACACAAATGCACATATATACACACCCAAGAATAAAACAAACAAGCGCTAGGACTGACTCGCATAGGGGATGGGAAGTGTCCCCAGCAGAGTCGCCAGCTGTCGCATCGCTGCAAGAGGGGCCGGCAAGGACAGAAGAGTCGCCACTGTTCATTATTTATCCCAAAGAGAGGGAAAGGAAACAATCAGAGAAAACCTACGAAAAAGGGAAAAGACAGGTCATCGCAACCAAATCTTGGGTTCGGGAGTCGGTTACGCAAGGGGAAGGTATGAGCACCCCTCACATCCGTTGTACTCAACGGGATCCATGCTTGTTATCTATCTAAAAGGGTGTTAATCTATAAGGCTAGCCACAGGGACAAAAGAAAAGAAAAGAGACTCGATAGAGCATCGCCGCTCTACGCCTACATACTCCCTCGTGCAATGGGAAAGTCAGAATCAACGTAGTTCGGAAAACTACGGGTGAAGGTGGGGATGGTTGCTCACCAAGACATTGCCGTCTTGTGCCTACGTATCCTCATCTGGTATGAGAAATCAGAGCAAACATAGTTCGGGCTGACACGACCACTGGTTAGTTCAAGTGTTTTAACGAGTAGGGTTAAATCTCCGTTCTAGCAGTTAGGGACGATGCCTGTTTGTGGTAAAACCAAAGCTTAACAACACTCTTTTTCTGAGTATGGTTAAACCTTCGTTCTAGCAGTTAGGTGTATTGCTGCTCGACCATTGGAGACTTAGGCGTTACCTGTTTGCGGTAGAACCGATAATTAACACACTCTTTCTGAAAATGGTTTTCAATTAATCCCGAAGGATAAAAAGGTTTGATGTTTTGTTTTGTGTTTTTTAAGAAGAAGTGACTTGAGTTATGACTTGTATTTCATGTTGCACTAAAGACTATGACTTGAGAGCGAATGCGTCGCATACGACCCAAACGGCTTACGCTAAACACTCTAGATAGTTGAGAGGAAGTCCCCCAACTATCATTCCCCAAGTACTTAAGGCTTGTAGCGTACAACACTTATTATCATTTATTAGGTATTTTGAAGAAGTTTTGAGATGAGAAGAGAAGACACAAACTCTAAGGGGAAACTAATCAACCTTAATGTTACCATGCAATGTGCTCCTAAGATTGAGATTAAGAGGGGAAAAGACTATCCTAATGTTATCATGCTTAGATTGAACACTTAATGTCTCTCCTACTCCCATCCTAAATGGAGGGACTAGGAATCCTAAGGGATCATGGCAAAGAAATCAAGTAAACACAAGATAAGTCAATCACAAATGAAATGCAAGAAAGAGATGAATTTGAGTTAAACAAGTAAAAAATAAATGCAAATATGATATGCAAGATGCAAAAGATGGAAAGAAAACAAAATATGAAGCAAAAATAACTTAAACAAGCCAAAGCAAAAGTGAGATGAAATGGGAGAAGTTACAATTCCTACAACCATTCAAACAACAATCACTACACCAAAAACTAAACAAAGATGCAAAAGGAGAAACCATGATCAAAATGGAGATGGGAGAATAGACTTGGGCAACAAGCAACATAAGAGATATCTCAACCAAATACAACACATTGATCATGCTAGAAGAAAGAACAAACCAGTTCTCAATTGGGATTTTAAATGGTTTTGCAGGCCCATGAAGCCTCAATTGGGAGATTTGAAAATTTTCCCAAAAAAGTAAGTTGCTCATGCACACGTGAATTTCCTTACTTCATGCCTTGTAAATACACTACTCTGCAGCTTGTGAGGTGTAGTTTGCAACTGAGTTGGATTGGGATTTTCATTTGGTCCACATTGTGAGATTTGAATGGAAACTTTTGGATGAAGAAACTTGAAATTGGCTATGTTTCCACGCATTTGGTACCCATTCAAATGTGGTAATATTTCTCATGATCTTGCCTTGTGTTGCACCCCAAAATTTGCCTAACCTTTTTCTTACTTGGCTTTTGTTTCATTGCATTAGCATATCATCGTCATAGCATTATCATAGCATTACATTAGCATTTATGCAGGGGATCAAGTTTGATTTATATCAAGAGAAGCCTGTCTAGAGGTCTTATTCAAGCTTGAGAGGTCACCAAAGACATCAGAAAGTGGGTTGTGCCTTTGGGAAGTTCAGATGCTTGTATGTGGTTCATCTCCTAAATTGGGGGACCAATTGAAGAACTTCGGTGGGTTGTTAAGCCTTAATCATAGATAGAGTATGGATACAGCTCATGGAGTGCCTTGAGGGTCATGGTGGAGCTCAGTTAAGTCATTATGCCAAGAGTGAAGGGCCACAATTGAAGGTGTTGCAATTAGGGTTTTCATCTGAGTAACCCTAAGTCAACTGATCAATTGAAGGAGATTAAGACTCACTTCTAAGTCTTAGTGATCATGGAAAGTTGTGTTGATATGCATGAGGTGATATTCCAAGGCCAATCAAGAAGAATCCAGGGTGGGAGGAGTTGCTAAACTAGGGTTCTCAGGATAAAATCCCCTATTTAGTGCCTGACTTCAAGACCACTTACCTCAAGATACAAGTTTCATCTCCACTTTTGGCCAACATGGAACTTGTAGAGCACGTTCGTAGCTTTAATTTGAGTACTAGAAGTCCTCCATTAGATTTATGGAACTCACGTTATGATCCAGACAAGTTATAGGTCACCAGATGAATGTGAAATTTGTTTGTGAAAGTCAACCAACTTCCAAGGAGCTTTTGACCTAGAAGGATGTTTCTCCTCAACTTTTGGACAACATGAAAGTTGTAGGTCTTGATCTTATATTTCCAAATTGTACTTGAAGTCTTTCATCTGATTTGTAGAACTCAAGTTATGAGGTTTACAAGTTAGGGGTATTTTGCGAAAGTATGATTACAAGTCATAAAATAACAGGTCAAGTTCACCACTTTGCATAACTCAAATGAACTTTTTTCCAACATAAAAGTTGCTCCAAATGGGGTCATTTGGTCAACCAAACCTCAAGTTATCAATGGGCTAGCTCATGGCTGAAGATTGGTGAAAGGAATTTTGGTAAAAGCACGTGAAAAGCCTAGTTTGTGATCTTGCCAAAATTAAATCAAATATGGTCATATTTGTGCTCATTTTGAAGGGAAATTATGTTTTAAGAACATTGGTGACAAAATGAATGGCATTTAGGGCATGGTTCAGGGACTATTTCAAGGTTTCTTCATGCGTAAGGTACATAATGGATCATGGCCATTGAGATTGAAACAAGGAGCAATTATGAGCCATAAATCTCCACAACATCACAAGGAAGTGAATTGAAGAAAAAACAAGGAAATTCAACCATGAATGAGTGCATTTTGATGGGCTTCCAACTTCAATAATGTAAAAATCCAATTTCTCATTTCTCCCATAATTGGGCCCCCAAAACTCCACAAACTTATTCTATAAAGGATGTGGATGAATTCTATGATTTTTTTGGATGAATTTGGTGTAGAAACAGAGTTATAGCAATTGATCAAAGAGAGTGCAAGAGTGAAAAACGAATTCTTACTTCCACTCAAATTCAGGGCCTCTCACCTATCAAAACATCTTCAGCAACAACTCTTGAGTGATTCTGCACAAAATTCTTGAAGGATTCGTGCCTGAGTGAAGCTCACCATCATCAATTTCAGAGGTATGAGAAATTCAAGATATCTCATTAATTATGGATCTTTATGCATCCATTCTTGCCCCATTGCATTCCCCTTGATTGAAATTTGGATTTTGGTATCCTTTTGGGCGTTTTCATGAACTTTTAATATTCTTGGGATTTCTTGGATTTGGCACGGGTTTGGGGTTTAAGGAGGTTTCAGTTCATTTCAATACCATATTTGGATTATACGTGGAATTTGGATCAAGTTTGGTTCAGAAATTATTAAGTTTGGTGAAGTTTTGAGTGAGATAAGGTTTTGGACGAAGGTAGGTGATGACCGGAGCTCCGTCCGGCCACCACGCGTGCCACCGCCTGATATTTTCCCTCTCCTTCTTATTCAAATGGAGAAGAAAGCTGATAGCCCTTGGATCACATGGAAAGCTTGACTCGGTATACACATCTCACGCACAGAAACTTGCCACGCCATCACCTCCATGAAACGATGTGTTTCATTAAAAGGAGGATGGACCTGGGCTTTGGGCGCTATCCCCACCCCCCTGTGACTGGCCCAATGATTTCCAACTATTTCTTTTTGCTATTTACCACACGTTCATGTTTATTTACATAGTCTTTTTCTTATTTTCTTTATATTTTACATGTTAGTTTTAATTCTCATAAAAATAGTAAAAATATTCATTAAATCTAGAGTTTTTTACCTGATGTTCTTGAACATCTTAGGAAATTTTAGAAATAAAAAAATTGATTTTAGGATTTATTTTCATTTAGTTTTGATTTTTCCATTTTAATTGCCATAAAAATGTGATATTTGAGCCATATTCTTTTGAATTTTCATTGAGGTACCAAAACATCAAATAAACTCCTAATATTTTGTGGTATTATTGTGGACATCTTAAGGGATTCAAACATATTTTTATATGGATTTTATACTACCATTTGTATAGGTTTTGAACACCATCTTTGTTCATGCCCTATTTTGCCCTAGTTTTGGGGTGCCCTTGATGTTTGCCCTCTGTTTAGGCACTTCCTTTTGGATTATTTGGCTACCCTTTTTACCAATGATTACTAACACTTTGTAGGTGCTTGGAGAATTTATTTGGAATTTTTAGATGCAATTTTCTATTTTTGCCTTATTTTACAATGGGACTCATAATTTGGCTTTCCCACTTGGACAATTGTATTGTTTTGGCTCCAAAAGCCTTGTATTGCTTGTGCGATGGATGTTATAATGCTTGCTTATTATTTTGGACATATTATAGGTCTTGTGGACCATTTATTGGCTGTTTATATTGTACATAGCTTGCCCATTTGATGTTGTACTTTTATGCTTGTACATTGTGATTCCAAATAATGGTTTATGTACTTTTATTATAGGTTTCTATTGATTCCTTACCATTTTATCCTTGATATTCATTTTTGGCCAAGGTTGTATGTTTAGAACATGCCACCCTCTGTCCAATGACCTTGGTATGTCATTTAAGGAAGTTTTAGGTCCCTCCTTTGGAGGTCTCTAAGGCATGCCTAAAGTGGTGAATCCTTGAGGACTTCCTTTGTACGACTTGTTATGGTTTGCCCTTGTTGCATTTCCTTCTCCTATTCTCTTTCATTATTTCATACTTGGCTTGAGGTTGAGATGGACTTGTGGAGGCTCTTGCCCCACACATATTTCCTCCCTCACTTGCATTGCATCTTTGCTTCCTATATTTGCAGTTCATGTATGCATTCTTACAATTGTTTTCTTCTTCTTCTTTTGTCTTCCTTCCCTTAGGATTTCCATTCTTTCTTGTTCAAGATAGAATTTGGTAGACATTAGGCCTTTAACCATGCATGACAACAATAAGTAGTTCCCTCCTAACCTTAATTATAGGATGAACTTTGCATGACAACTTTAGGATTGAACTAGTTTCCCCTTTAGTGCGTCTTTTCTCTTCTCATCTTTGAACATATTTAAAACACTTAATAAAGATTAACGATGTTGTACGCTACGAGCCTTAAGCTACTTGAGAAAGGGTTGTTGGAGAGCTTCTTTCCAACAGTCTGGATGTTTAGTATGGCACCCTTTGGGTGACATGCGATGCATTCACTCTCAGGTCATACTCTCTAGTGCGATAACAGTTGCAAACATCCATAAAAGACACTTCTTCTTAAAAAACAGAAAACAAAGATCAAACATCTTTTTTGTCCTCTTGGACCTTTAATCTTTGAAAACCCTTTTCAGAAGGAGAGTTCTGTTAACTCTCGGTTCTACCGCAAACGGTAAACGCCTAAGTCTCCAAAGGCCGAGCTGCATACACCAAACTGCTGGAACTGTCTGTTAACCCTACTCGGATAAAAAAGATAAACCCGTGTCTCTTGTTAGCCCGAACTACGTTTGCTCTGATCATTCGCGCCGTGTGAAAGTACGTAGGCACGAGATGCGATATCTCGGTTGTCGCTTCCGCGAAAATAAGGTGCCGGCATAACAGAAGAGTCGCCACCTTTCGTTATTTATCCCTCAAGGCGGGAAAGGAAACGATTGTAAAAACCTGACAAAATGGGTATAAGACAAGGTCATCACAACCATTGTCTGGGTTCGGGAGTCGGTTACGCAAGGGGAAGGTATTAGCACCCCTCACGTCCATCGTACTCGATGAGATCCACGCTTGTTGTGCTTATCTGACGGGTTGGTTTTACTATCTACCTATCAAGGCTGGTCTGAAAAGAAAAGAAAATGATTCGGCAAAGTGTCGCACTTTATGCCTACGTATTCCCATAAGAGAATGAGAAATCAGAGTCAACGTAGTTCGACTGACTACGGGTTACGGGGAAGGTGGCTCGCCAATACATCAGTATTGTGCCTACGTACTCTCAACAGGTATGAGAGATCAGAGCTTACGTAGTTCGGGATGATACGGATTACTGGAATTCAGATTCATCTGTTTTATCGAGTAGGGTTAACAAACAGTTCCAGCAGTTGGATGTACGCAGCTCGACCCTTGGAGACTTAGGCGTTACCGTTTGCGGTAGAACTGAAAGTTAACGACACTCTTTTCTTCAGAAAAGCTTCCTTTGAATTATGGGCCCACGGGACAAAAAGGTTTGAAGTTTGCTTTCTGTCTTTTACGAAAGAACTTTTTTTTACGGTGTTTGTAGTTTGTACAACACTAGAGACTATGACCTGGGAACGAATGCGTCACATATCGTCCAAAGGACGTATACTAAACATTCTAGACGATTGAGAGGAGGCCGCTCAATTATCGTTACCCGAGTAGCTTAAGGCTCGTAACGCGCTTATACTAACTTGCCTTTATTACGTTTTTTACTGTTGTTTCAAGATGAGAAGAGAAAGGTACAACTACGAGGAGACTATCAAGTCCTAATGTTGTCATGCCAAGGATTCATCCTATAGTTGAGGTTTGAAACAGGGAACTCCTAGAAGTTATCATGCATAGGTTTCAACCTAAATTTCTAATCATCACTTCCTTATCAAAGGAAGTGAGATTCCCAGGGGATCATGTCAATGATAAACGGAAACATATAAAGCATCAGCTTAAAGAGTAAACAGTAAACGATTGTAAAATGCATGCAATGCAAGTGAGGGAGGAAATGTGTGTGGGGCATCAGTCTCCACAAGCTCGTCTCGACCTCAAGCCAGATATGAATAACTGCAATCATAAAAGAAAAATAAAATGCCATCAAGCAAATCACAAACCACATAGGCAAGGGAGCAGAGCTCTACCGAATACCCGCAAGCAAAGCCATACAGTAAAAATACAAGCAGAGGGAGCAACTCAACCTCTAATGCAATCATGCTCCTAGCTTAATACAATTTAAACATAAACTTATTCTAATGCATCAAGCAAATCACACAAGTCACATCAATACATTTGCACAGAAAGCAAACAGACAGGAAAGAAAGCAGATCAACAACTTCCACAGCTTCACAGCAAAGCAATCTTCTGGCAGCAGTTCAGTCCACAGTCTATAACTGTTCTTCAAGGCTTTCATATTCAAGGGAATGAAAGGTACTCCATATTCAAGCTTCAATCTTAAAAAAGGCTCCACCAATAATGAAGAGAACAATCATCAGGAAAATTGGTGGATAATGGGAAGCAGACAGTAAACCAAAGGAATCCTGTCTGACACTCAACCAGTTATCAGAGAAAGGCATCCTCAAAAGTTCTACTCATTGTAAATGTCACACATCCTTCCAAAGGAGATATGAGAATTAAACATGAGGACTTTGAATCATAGGATGAGTATGGAATAGGAACAACACCAACCATTGTTTGAAGAAATATCTATTTCTAAGCTCTCTCCTAAAGCCCTAATTTCCTAAGCTATTCAAAGCTAACAAAAAGGAAGGAAAACTCCAATCCAAGCTCCACCATGAATTCCACAGCAGCCCACACAAGTCTTCATCATCATCCAAAAGCAAGAGAAGAAAAACCCTAGTCTAAGGGAACTAATGAAGTCATTCTAGTTGAGTTAGCCAATTAGGATCACCTAAAACCTAGTATTAAAGTTAATTCTAACTAAAATACTAAAATCAATTATAAAATCCTACAAAAGTAACTATGGGAGCCTATGTCAATCATGACTCTACCATGTTAATTCCAGAGATCAAATCCTCAAATAAGACCTAGAAATAAACTCAAAACTACAAGGTACTAAACTTAACCCTAAAAGGGAGCACCTAAGGTTTCAACCTAAAAACAGAACCTAGTTTCATCACAAAAATGTGAGAAAAATACTATGGGAGCATACATGTCTAAACTAATCACAAACCAAAAATCAAGCAAAAACTCCATACCAAGTGCTCAAACAAAATTCACCAAACAGATGAATCAATTAATACAATTTTATTGTCAAATAAAATGGGAAAAAATCAAATAAAACGAAAATAAATGCTAATCCTAATCTTTTTGTTTCTAAAATTCCTGAATTCATTCATGAATCAGGGGGAAAAATCTCAGAATTAATTGATTAGTTTTTCTATTTTTAATGGATTAAAATCAAACCATCATGAAATGATGAAAATAAAAGAAATTCAAAGAAATTGGTGAAACATGCATTGCAAATAGCAATCTATCTCAGTTCAATATGTGGGTTGGGCCAGATGGGGGGTGCAAGTATCATTCAGAGTCTTAAGCCCAATGCTTCCAATTAATGAAACAGAGCGTTTCAATCTCAAGTCAAAGTCTGAGTTCAAGAATAGATCATGGCCGTGCAATGCTCCTACTTGGTCAAGGTCCAACATCCATCCAACGCTTGCAGTGCATCGTCCCATTTGAAACTCAGGTTGGAGGGAGTTTACAGACGGTGGCCTGAGCAGTGGCGCCACCGTCTTCTCCGGTGAAGTTATTTACACAGGTCATCAAACATTACATAATTATACATCAATCAACTCAGTTTTTCACCCTGATCAATAATCTCCATTCAAAATCATCTAACTCTCTCAAATTCAAAACACGATAACATCTTCAAAAAGTGTCAAAATCTTGATCATGACTATTATTCAAATTAAAAGCACCAATGTGATCCTCATCTTATGGTGGTCAATCCTCACTATCTAATCTTGATTATCCATCCAAGAACTGCTAGATTTCAGCCTCAATAGAAAATGATCCACATCCTAGTTTGTCTCTATTCCACGATTTCTTGTTCTAGAATCCAACTACACATTGCAAGGATCCTAACCACCTATTGATTTCTATCTATCTCCTCCTAAATGATGCACAAGGATGAAAGTTACCAACCTGAGTTCAGAGGTGTAACAGAAGTACTTCTTGCTCGATTCAACCTTCAAGATGATGCAGATTCACTCTAAATCACCTTCTGAAGCTAATGCCACCTTCAATTTTCCTTGATTCCTCCTTGAACTCAGAACACGATCTTCACTTGCAACTCTGAATTTTCAATTGCTCCTTCTGCTACCAGCTTCAAACTCCTCCAAAAAAAATGGCTGAACACACTCAGTGGTTTATATAGAACTTGATGGAATCATCCAGAAGTTTCTCAAAGCTTCAGAATGAGTTTTTGGAATTTCAAATTCTCACCAAAATCTCATTCATGGCAGTCACCATTTCCTCTCTGTTTTGGCCTCAGCTAGCTTGCATTCAACTTCTCATGAGATATTGAACATGACTGGTGGTGATTCTCCCCTTGTTTCAATCCAATGGCTCATGTATGTTATGTTACTTCATCATGAAGCAATGAGATAAAAGTCCATGAAATTGAACTCAAATCAAAAATCTAATATTGCCAATGTTGTCAAAATGAATTTTCCATTCAAAAAATGCTATTATTTTGCCTCATTTGCACACATATCATTTATTTTGAATTTTTGGTCTTTAATTCTCTTTAATTCTTCCTTTTTCACAATTTCTTGAATCAAGTCTCTCCTTGAGCCATTTCAATGCCTCCTTGATATAGGGTCAAGGTTAAAACCCCATTTTTAGCAACTTTCAAGTTGAACAAAATTTCATTTGAGATGTCTAAGTTGGTGAAAATGACCTATAACCAAAAATGACCCATAATCACAACTTCCCAAAATACCCTTGACTTGTCAAAGCCATAAATTGAGTTCTACAAATCCTATCATGGACTTCTAGTACTATATAGAAAGCTAAGAGGATAAGGAACAACATTGATGTTGACCAAAAGTTCATAGGAATCATACTTCTTGGGCAAAAGTGTCATGCAAGTTGGGTAACTTTCAAGCTCCAAATTCACATGCCTCAGATGACTTGTAACTTGTCTGGCTCATAACTTGAGTTCTATAAACCCTATCAAGGACTTCTAGTACTCAAATCAAAGCTAAGATCATGCCCTACAACAATAATGTTGGGGGTCAAGATGAGATGACAATCCTGTCTTGAGTTAAATAGTCTTGAAGACAGGGGTCAAACTAGGGGATTTTACACTGTCAAGTCTTAGAAACCCTAGCCTGAAACTTCTCAAGCTCTTCAATCATGATGACTTAACCTTGGAATCATCCTTATAACATCTCAATGTATCAATACATAATCCCATGGCTCTTGAATTAAGTCTCAACCTTCTTCAAATCACCAATTGACTTAGGGTTGACCCAGTCAAACCCTAGCTGCACCACTCATGGCTGAGCCTTCTTAATCTTGCACAATGACCTGTCTAGGCCTCAAAGTGATCTTCAAAACTTCTCATGAGTTCCCTCAAGACCTCAAGTCCATCCTCATGGCCTCAGAGTCATCTGATGGCTCTCCACAACTCTCAAGTTAGGAGACACACACTCTTGGTTTCAATCACTCTCTCTGAGAATCTTTTAACTTCTTTGACAAGGATATCAACCCTTGAACACTTGAATAACCTTCTTAGCTAGCTTCAAAGTCTTGTATAGCTCTTGATTGATAATCATACCTCTTGATCTCCTGCATACATATCAATGAAATGCAAATGACAATGCTAATGTGAATGAAATGAAACATAAGCTAGGTGAAGAAATGTTGAGCAAATTTTGGGGTGCAACATCGGCGAGCAAACTTCCCCCCTTTTTTCCCCGTAGTTAGGCGAACTACGTTGACTCTGATTTCTCGTTCCAGACGGGAATACGTAGGCATAAAGTGCGATGCTTTGCCGATTCATTTTCTTTTCTTTTTAGACCAGACCTTTAGCGTAGATAGATGTAACAAACCCGTCAGATAAACACAACAAGTGTGGATCCCATCGAGTACGATGGACGTGAAGGGTGCTAATACCTTCCCCTTGCGTAACCGACTCCCGAACCCACAAAATGGTTGTGATGACCTTGTCTTATACCTTTTCGTCAGGTTTTTCCGATCGTTTCCTTTCCCGTTTTGAGGGATAAATAACGAAAGGTTGCGACACTTCTATTTTGCCGGCCTCCTTTTTTCGCGGTAGCGACAGCTGCCGACTCTGCTGGGGACCCAACGTCTCCTATGCGAGTCAATCTGGGGATCCAACGTCCCCTACGAGAGTCAATCCGAGCGCTTGCTTGTTTATCTTTTGGGTTTATATTTATGCTTTTATCTTTCGCATTTTACTTTCCGCACTTTATTTTCAGTATTATATTATTACTGTTGTGGTTGGGGAAGGGTGTTACTTTGAGAGATAAGCCGGACCTAGGCTTGAGCATAGACTTAGACTTAGAAGTGGAGATTAGTGATAAGTCTGTATGCTTTGCATGCACCAGCTTGCATTGAAATCCGCGCTCAGACGAGATTCTCTTTGATGACCTCTGGCCTGGCCCTTTGGGCTCGACTAGTTGTTGGATTTGAGGGTTGTCGACTCTGGGAACCGATCATTTGGGATTCAGCTAAGTGAGGCCGCTTCAAGAGATGATGATGCCACACCTTCTGGGTATCGTATCATCGCTCTTGAAAGTCTATGACGCTGATGAACGCATAGGATGCCATACCTCGTCGGCGAATTAAGTCCATACCAGTGAGTGGGCTGGGGTTATGCAGGAAACCCTAGACTTCAGAAAACCCGGTTCTTCTTTATCAGTGTGAATTTGATCCAAGGGTTCCTATTGTGGTTGGTTATTATCGAGGCGAAGCGCTGATTATTCTCAAGCTACAACACAGCAAACTTCTGATTATTCTCAAGCTACAACAGTAAGCTTGATCCCCTGTCGCATATTTACATGTTTGCATTTGCATCTGCATATCATTTGCATAACAGGTATCTCGAGCTGTTTTCCTAACCCTCTGTTGGTGCAGGTTATTTCAGGATATCCGATCAGGAAGATTGCAGAAATCCCCACAAGGCTATGGAACAGGTACGAGCAGAGCTGAGTGGGATCCGAGGCCAGCTGGGGCAGATTATGAGGGACATGCAAGAGTTGCGTCTGGATCAGAAGACACTCAAAGAGGAAAACAATTAGCTGAAGACCCAGATGGGCTTGATCATGGAAGTAATCAAGAATATGCTTAGGAAAGAAGGTGATCAGCTACCTGAAGTCGCGACGAAGATGCTTGTTCCACTTGCGTCTGTGGAACCTGTGCCCGTGCGACCTGTGCCAAGGGTTGATAAGCCTCAGATGTCTCATGGACGACAAAGAGCCTTGAATTTTGCTCTTCAACACATTGCTTCTCGGGATAATCATGTGACTAGGAGGGGGTATGCTCAGAAGGTAAGATTAGCTGATAGAACTTTCGTTTCGATCCCATTGACATACGCTCAGTTGTTGCAAGTTTTGCTTCATCTTCGGTTGGTCAAACTTCGGATTTTGGATCCACCTAAGGGTAAGCTACCGTCAGGTTTTGACATGAACGCCCGTTGCGACTTCCACTCTGGGGCATAGAATTGAGAACTGTCATGCTTTTAAGCACAAGGTTCAAGATCTGATTGACTCAAAAGCTATTGAATTCACGCCGAGAGGCGTAACTGTACCTGATGGTCCTATTCCAGCTGTTGCCAAGATGACGGATGTTCCCGAAGCTGCAGTAAGTCAGGAGTATATCCTGCAATCAATGGTGTCAAAATCCCCCATGCCCTCAGTTGTTGCCTGTGCCTAGACCAAGTTTGAGGATGAAAGCACCTAAACAAAAAGGAGTCCCTGTCATTTCAGACTCAACTTCCAAGTGGTTCAACTGTTCAAGGTCAACAATGCGTCCAGTCTTTGCAATAGACATCAGCTCCTCTCCAGAATCAGCAGCCTTACCGTTATCGGTCAAACCTGCGTGTCAGGCAAAACCCGAAGAAACCAGAGAGGCAGTTCACCCGTTTGCCGTTTTGAGCAGAGTGGTTTCAATAAGCAACTTTGAGGATGGCTGTTTCAGCAGCAAATAAGTGTGAAAGCCCAGTTCCTAGAAGTTGGAAATCTGCATTTTATCATGTCATTTCTTTACTATTGTAGTTTCTTTCCTGTTAGAATTGCAAATTTTGCTTGTAAATCTTGTTGTTTTCAATTGACATTGATAATGAAATAAATATGCATGTTTTGAATTAATCCATTCGTGTTCACTTTATTGCTTTCCTTTATTGCAAACGCTTGTTTAAGTGGAATCCGGGGAGGATGACGAAATCCAATGACGCGTAAGCTTCAGATGCTATGCTTTTGAATAAAAACCTGTTGATGATGTATAGGCATTGTTTCAATTCACAAACACCGGAGATATAAGGAAGATAATCCCTTGTTAACCCCTTTGAGCCTAGTTGTAGGAGTTTCTTTCTGAAAATGAAAAAACCTCAGTATTAACCCGGGGCAGGGTAGGTGTCAGTTAATTTGACCAAGCGTTCAAATTACAAAAGGAGTGTCCGTTCGAGGATCAATCACACCGCCATAGGTCGTACCTAAACAAAAACCACAATGGTTAAACCTGGTCGATCAGGAGTGAAACAGTCACAATATCTTTTCAAACAAATCATACGAGCCGATGTCATATGATTTGTCCCCAAAAAAAGAGAGAAAGAAAAGAATCTAAAAGAAAAGCCCGCTAAGTCGAATCTTGAAAGCAAGCGACTTAGGCAAAAATTAGGGTACCCCGCTGGACTTCAAAATTGAAGAAACTCTAAAGATTTAGTCCAGGCAAAAGTTAGGGGAAAGCGAAAAAACAAAAAACGAAAAGCGAAAAGGGATTGCGAAAGAAAAATCCTCAAACAAGAACGAAATCGTGTGGCTCCGGACGCCAAAAGACGAAAAGGGAGCGACTGTCACTTCGAAAAGTGTAATTCCTTGAACTGTCACTCAACCTTTGAAAGGAGAACGCTAAGGTCGAATTAGCTGAACGTAGGATCGGAGAACATCACGGAGAATGGGTGGTTTAAAATGAATTTCGAGCCTTTATCTTTTCTTTCATAAATCGTGAACCTAACCACGTTACAACCTTTAAAAGTCCTAATTGAAATAGGTTTGTCTCGAAAGCATACTTCGATAAAGATTGCATCGGAACTGACTCCTAAAAGGATTCTTCTTACAGCGCTGTATTAATTTTGACATATTGATGAATGATTCATACATTTTATGTCATAAAATAAATTTTTTTCCAGTGAACAGATTGGATTTTGAAAACTTCCATATGCATTGCATTTGATATGTCTTTTATGCAGAACAACATGTTTTACTAGCGAGTAAGCGCTTGACAGCGGGAAAGTTTCCACGATGGAAAGACTTGATCAGGACAGAATGCAGGACGCCAGAATATCCCGACGAACCGGGGTAAGTTATGTCAAATGGTCACGGCATGGGAGTCAGCCATCCAGAAATCAGGTAATCCGGGGCAATCAGGCCGAGATTCAGCAAACCTCTCGCAGCTAAGGGTAATACTCCCCATAGATCAGCCCATGAGGGGCAAAGTCATGACAAGACTAGGGCAGGTCACCCCGAGAGCGCCAAAGCTATCCTTATCCTGAAGTCGATTAACTTGAAGCACCTCCTTGAGGTTCAAAGTGCTGAAGCCGTTCGTATTAAACCACTAGAGTACAGAGACCTCAGGTTTCCATTTGAGAGGATATGACGAGAATCCCGCAGGCTGGGGCAAAAGCTGAAAGCGTAAAAGCCGTTCCTCTCTATATCTGCAGAGTTAGTCAAAAAATTGTTGTAGATTCTGGGGAAAGCCATTTCGAGTTCGTTTCATGGCATGTTTTTTCGAGCAGAACGACTCCTTCCTCCTTAGCAGGTTCAGTTGTGTTTCCCCACGGAGTCTGAACATGAGAGTGTGGGCATTAATGTGTCTCCCCAAACGGAGATAGATTCTCCCCAACCAGATGCATCCTAGGCAGGGATCGCATTTCCCTAGTCGGAGTCCCTTGATGGAGGATTATGCTCTAGGTGATTTTATTTCTCCCCAGCAGATGGAAATCACATATTTATCCCCAGAAGAGTTGGATGCGAGCTAGCAAGCGGTCAGGCAGTGAGGTGCATTCCCAGCAGGTAGTCATGTGCACATTACTCCCCCAGTGAATTCCTCACAGAGTACAACCAGGTTGTCAGTGGTTTGTAAGGATCATCCCCATGCAGGACCGTCCTTTCTGTTCTCTAGCAGGTTGTCTTTCCTCCAATAGGTTGTTCATCCTCTGCAGAGTTCGTAACTCCAGATTTTTTAAGTTATTCCTCAGCAGGATTGTTGCTCCCCCAACGGATTCGGTTCACCTTTCCAGCATTTATTTTGCTGGCATAATTCTGTGATACCCGGTTATCCCCAGCGGAGTTAGCTTTGTCTTCAACATTTATTTTGCTGAAGCGGTTATGTACCCAGCTTTTCTCCGGCAGCCAGTGCCTGTGGTTGCATCCTGCATTTGCATTATATCTACATTGCATAGCGATTTACCCAAACGCGTAGCATTTCCATGTCGTATGGTGTAACACCCCACTCTAAACTATCACGAAAAAATAAGATAAACAATAGAAACAATTCAGAGTGCAGCAAATAAAGTCTCATGACGACCGTCATGGATGTCACGACCGTCATGGTCATGACGAGCGTCAAGGAGCTGTGACGACCGTCACACTCCCAAATTCTCAGACGCATCAGGGTGTCACATTCTACACTTAACCAAAACACATACACCTGCAAAAGATCATTTACTAACATACGTAGCACAAAATTCGGATGAACAAACAACGATAATTTGTTTAACATTTTAATCATAAAACGACATGTTATAATACACTTCCAACGATTCGTAATAATTAAATTCCATTAAAATTCAGCAAGTAATTATCTTGAATCAATTCACTAAAACAACTATGCATCCAAACAACATTTGGCATTATCAGAAACAACCAATCTATTTGCCATCGTACTTAATAAAATTCAGCAACAAGGAATTCAATTAAAACAATAACATTAATCGTTCATCCCCCCAGAGTGCTACGTATCAGAGCGACCAACGACCTTAAACATAAAGCGACACTTTCTTCCGAGTTACCTGCAAATTACCACCAACGGAGGTAACATACAACGTAAAGGGTGAGATATCAACAATATAACATAAGGCATGATAAAAGTCATGTTAGAATTATATCACAGCAATTAAGATTCCAGCAGTTCGCATAAATATTAGTAATAATTAAACTGCAACAATTCATTTTTCCTATCCACACCAATTATCATCGTAACTCAGCAACACATCAAAACAACTCAACAACTCAACAATGCGACTCAATAATACGAATCAACTGTGCATATGCATGTGGTACCAGATTGCTATTACAGCCGCCAATACAGGCCAACAATTTGCCACTAAGGGCCGCCAATACAGGCCAACAATTTGCCACTAAGGGCCGCCAATACAGGCCAACAATTATGATATGCTATGGGACGCAACTATTATGGACTACAACACAACAATCAACAACTCAACAACAAGGCATCCAACCTACAACCAATTATCCATAACAGAAACATCACCATTTTGCACATATCATGTTCTCACCACTTCAACCTGTTCATGTCAGAGAACAAGTAAAATATCGTTCCTACGAATAAGAATCCAACACATTTTTGCAGAAAACAATTAAAAACAACCTCGTCTCTACAATTGAGAACTCAACCGTATTTTCATGTCAGAGAACAACTAACAACATCATTACTATAAATAAAAACTCAACACATTTTCATATACTTTCATACAGGTAATACAACTTCTAATTTAATTAAATAGGGACATAATAACAACACCTTCTTAATAAATGGGAAAATAGCACGTGTCGGCACCGTTTCCCAATTTCCCCCAAAACTAATGACATAACACACTCATTCATACACAGACATGCATTAACCCTTAGTATTTCTCAGGCACAGGTAAACATTAACCCTTAGTATTTCTCAGGCACAGGTAAACATTAACCCTTAATATTTTTTCAACCTATGGAAACTAACCCAATGATTCAATTCCCTACCTGAAGTCGATCAAGTAAGAGCATAATAACAACCTTTGCTTAACAACTGGGAAATTAGCGCGTGTCGGCGCTGATTCCCACCATTACTACATAGAACTAATGACATAACACTAATTCAGCGTAGACAAACATTAACCCTTAATATTTCTTAACCCACGAGAACATTTACTACGGGAACATTACTACGGTAACATCACTACGGAAACATTACTACGGAAACATCACTACGGGAACATTACTACGGTAACATCACTACGGGAACATTACTACGGAAACGTTACTACAGGAACATTACTACGGTAACATCACTACGAAAACATTACTACAAAAACATTATTACGAGAACATTAACCCTATGATTCAATTCCCTACATGAAATCGATCATATCCACAGTTATAGAATTGAACCCCACCCTTACCTTTGGATTGAGTGCAACTCTAAACTTCCGGTTCCCGTTTGCTCTCCGGCGACTCTTCTGCAACTACCGTGAATTCTCTCCGGTGGTTACTTCTTCTCTTCTCAACTTCTCTCGGTCACAATCTCTTTTTCCTTTGATTTTGGTTCTAAGCAGTTTTAACGTGTTTCCTCTTTCTCCTAAAATCCCTCTTTTATATTTACTCCAACAATAGTAATAATAATAATAGTAGTAGTAATAATAATAATAATAACATTACTATTAATTATTAAATTATCACCAATTATTAATTATATTATATTAATATTAAACTCCAATCGTTATTAAAATAACTCTTACAGTCTAAGGGCATCCACCAACGCACTCAGACACACCTCCACATAAGGACACACCAACATAGAAATAACGCCAAAAAGACTAAATAGTTAAAGGGGTGTTACATATGGAGCATTACGCCATTTCTCAAACATGTGCATTTTGAAACATAACTCAGGTTGGTTACCTCTTTATTTTCAGGTGTTTTTCCCTGCAGGTAATTGGAATTCTTGTTCAGGATGGTTTTCGAGTATACAAAGTTTTGGCATGAGATATGTGATGATAACGTTCATCCTATCATGTGTGCTTTTATCAGAGTTATTTGATTAAGTTTCCCTTATCCCCCAGCGAAGTGTTCCTCATATTTCTGTTACGTCAGTGTTAAAAGAGTACAGGGATTAGACCTTTGAAGTCGTTACTTGTTGTCAAAGTAAGTGTCTGGCAGTTGACGTCAGAATTTCCTCAGTAGAGTTTTCATCGGATTGCTGTTACGTCAGCGTTAAAAATCTCGTGGATTAAACCTTTGGAGAGAGTTTACCCGTGTTGACGGAGAGTTTACCCGTGTTGACGGAGATCTTTACCCGTGTTGACGGAGATCTTACCTATTTTTACCCGTGTTGAAGGAGATGTTACCCGTGTTGATAGAGATTTTACCTGTGATTGACAGAGTTGTTACCCGTGTTGACGGAGATGTTACCTGCGTTGACAGAGGTTTTTACCCGTGATGGACGGAGATGTTACCTGTTTCGACAAAGATTTTTACCCGTGATGGAAGGAGATTTTACATGTGATTGACAGAGTTGTTACCCGTGTTGACGAAGATGTTACCTGTGTTGACAGAGATTTTTACCCGTGATGGACGAAGATGTTACCTGTGATGGACAGAGATTTTTACCCGTGATGGACGAAGAAGTTACCTGTGATTGACAGAGATTTTTACCTGTGATTGATAGAGATTGTTACCCGTGTTGACGGAGTTGTTACCCGTGTTGACAGAGATGTTACATGTTTTGACAGAGAGTTTACCCGTGTTGACAAAGATTTTACCTATCTTTACCCGTGTTGACGGAGATCTTACCTATTTTACCTGTGATTGATAGAGATTGTTACCCGTGATGGACGGAGAAGTTATCTGTGATTGACAGAGATTGTTACCCGTGTTGACAGAGATGTTACCCGTGTTGACGGAGATTGTTACCTGTGTTGACAGAGATTTTTACCCGTGATGGACGGAGATGTTACCTGTGATGGATATAGATTTTTACCCGTGATGGACGCAAAAGTTACCTGTGATTGAAAAAGATTTTTACCTGTGATTGACAGAGATTGTTACCCGTGTTGACGGAGTTGTTACCCATGTTGACGGAGATGTTACCTGTTTTGACAGAGAGTTTACCTGTGTTGACGGAGATTTTACCTATTTCGACCCGTGTTGACGGAGATCTTACCTATTTTACCTGTGATTGATAGAGATTGTTACCCGTGACGGACGAAGAAGTTACCTGTGATTGACAGAGATTGTTACCCGTGTTGACGGAAATGTTACCCGTGTTGACGGAGATTGTTACCTGTGTTGATAGAGATTTTTACCCGTGATGGACGGAGATGTTACCTGTGATGGACAAAGATTTTTACCCGTGATGGACGGAGATGTTACCCGTGTTGACGGAGATTGTTACCCGTGACGGGCGAAGATGTTACCTGTGATGGACATAGATTTTTACCTGTGATTGACAGAGATTGTTACCCGTGTTGACGAAGATGTTACCCGTGTTGACGGAGATTTTACATGTTTTGACCCGTGTTGACGGAGAGTGTTACCCGTGATGGACGGAGTTTTTACCTGTGTTGACAGAGTTGTTACTTGTGTTGACAGAGATTTTGGCCCGTGTCGACGGAGATTGTTACCCGTGTTGACAGAGAGTTTACCCATGTTGACGGAGAGTTTACCCATTTGACCCGTGTTGACGGAGATTTTACCTATGTTTTGACCCATGTTGACAGAGATCCTTACCCGTGTTGACAGAGATTTTACGTGTTTTGACCCATGTTGATGGAGACTGTTACCCGTGTTGACGGAGATTTTACCCGTGTTGACGGAGTTTGTTACCCGTGTTGAGGGAGAGCTTTACCCGTGTGGGCGGAGTTATTACCTAAGTTCGTGCTTTACGAAGTGCAAATACCGGTAATGTCAGAAATATGCCCCGCAGAGTTGTTCGTTCAAGTCTTCGGATGCCAGATCAGCACTTTTATTTAGTGCTTCGCCCGTTTCTGCGGAAATGGGAGGTCAAGGATAGTACATTGACGATTCGCGCTTTACGTAGTGCTCGCCCGTCCCTTAGGAGATAGAAAGTCAAGGATGATATTTTGATGCGGTCCTGTGGCTCGGTGCCTGCTTATTGTAGTGTATATTTGAAGATTGATTGTAGATTCAGTGCCTGTGGCATCACACAGGTGGTGGATGGTGAAATCAGATTCTTTATCAGATGATTGATCAGTTTGTTGCCGTAACAACCGGATTCAATTTTCTGAATGGTTTTCCCCAAGCAGTTTTGTTACAGTTTATTTTCTTCGGTTAGCAAATTTTTGGGTTTCTTTGGTATTCAACCGCCTTCTACCTCGATTGTTCGAAAGTCGTCCGCTTTTCACCCAGTCGGGTCTAAGCCTCTTGAATAGGGGCAGCTGTTGCACCCCAAAATTTGCATAACCTTTTTCTTACTTGGCTTTTGTTTCATTGCATTAGCATATCATCGTCATAGCATTATCATAACATTACATTAGCATTTATGCAGGGGATCAAGTTTGATTTATATCAAGAGAAGCCTGTCTAGAGGTCTTATTCAAGCTTGAGAGGTCACCAAAGTCATCAGAAAGTGGGTTGTGCCTTTGGGAAGTTCAGATGCTTGTATGTGGTTCATCTCCTAACTTGGGGGACCATTTGAAGAACGTCGGTGTGTTATGAAGCCTTAATCATGGATAGAGTGTGGATAGAGCTCATGGAGTGCCTTGAGGGTCATGGTGGAGCTCAGTTAAGTCATTATGCCAAGAGTGAAGGGCCACAATTGAAGGTGTTGCAATTAGGGTTTTCATTTGAGTAACCCTAAGTCAACTGATCAATTGAAGGAGATTAAGACTCACTTCTAAGTCTTAGTGATCATGTAAAGTTGTGTTGAGATGCATGAGGTGATATTCCAAGGTCAATCAAGAAGAATCCAGGGTGGGAGGAGTTGCTAAACTAGGGTTCTCAGGATAAAATCCCCTATTTAGTGCCTGACTTCAAGACCACTTACCTCAAGATACAAGTTTCATATCCACTTTTGGACAACATGTAACTTGTAGAGCATTTTCTTAGCTTTAATTTGAGTACTATAAGTCCTCCATTGGATTTATGGAACTCAAGTTATGATCCAGACAAGCTACAGGTCACCAGATGAATGTGAAATTTGTCTGTGAAAGTCAACCAACTTCCAAGGAGCTTTTGACCTAGAATGATGTTTATCCTCAACTTTTGGCCAACATGAAAGTTGTAGGTATTGATCTTATATTTCCAAATTGTACTAGAAGTCTTTCATCTAATTTGTAGAACTCTAGTTATGAGGTTTACAAGTCTGGGGTATTTTGGGAAAGTATGATTACAGGTCATAAAATTACAGGTCAAGTTCACCACTTTGCATAACTCAAATGAACTTTTTTCCAACATGAAAGTTGCTCCAAATGGGGTCATTTGGTCAACCAAACCTCAAGTTATAAATGGGCTAGCTCATGGCTGAAGATTGGTGAAAGGAATTTTGGTAAAAGCATGTGAAAAGCCTAGTTTGTGATCTTGCCAAAATTAAATCAAATATGGTCATATTTGTGCTCATTTTGAAGGGAAAATATGTTTTAAGAAAATTGGTGACAAAATCAATGGCATTTGGGGCATGGTTCATGGACTATTTCAAGGTTTCTTCATGCTTAAGGTACATAATGGATCATGGCCATTGAGATTGAAACAAGGAGCAATTATGAGCAATAGATCTCCACAACATCACAAGGAAGTGAATTGAAGCAAAAACAAGGAAATTCAACCATGAATGGGTGCATTTTGATGGGCTTCCAACTTCAAAAATGTAAAAATCCAATTTCTCATTTCTCCCACAATTGGGCCCCCAAAACTCCACAAACTTATTCTATAAAGGATGTGGATGATTCTATGATTTTTTTGGATGAATTTGGTGTAGAAACAGAGTTATAGAAATTGATCAAAGAGAGTGCAAGAGTGAAAAACGAATTCTTCCTTCCACTCAAATTCAGGGCCTCTCACCTATCAAAACATCTTCAGCAACAACTCTTGAGTGATTCTGCACAAAATTCTTGAAGGATTCGTGCCTGAGTGAAGCTCACCATCATCAATTTCAGAGGTATGAGAAATTCAAAATATCTCATTAATTATGGATCTTTATGCATTCATTCTTGCCCCATTGCATTCCCCTTGATTGGAATTTGGATTCTGGTATCCTTTTGGGCGTTTTCATGAAGTTTTAATGTTCTTGGGATTTCTTGGATTTGGCACGGGTTTGGGGTTTAAGGAGGTTTCAGTTCATTTCAATACCATATTTGGATTATACGTGGAATTTGGATCAAGTTTGGTTCAGAAATTATTCAGTTTGGTGAAGTTTTGAGTGAGATAGGGTTTTGGACGAAGGTAGGAGATGACCGGAGCTCCGTCCGGACACCACGCGTGCCACCGCCTGATATTTTCCCTCTCCTTCTTATTCAAATGGAGAAGAAAGCTGATAGCCCTTGGATCACATGGAAAGCTTGACTCGGTATACACATCTCACGCACAGAAACTTGCCACACCATCACCTCCATGAAACGATGCGTTTCATTAAAAGGAGGATGGACCTGGGCTTTGGGCGCTATCCCCACCCCCCAGTGACTGGCCCAGTGATTTCCAACTATTTCTTTTTGCTATTTACCACACGCTCATGTTTATTTTCATAGTCTTTTTCTTATTTCCTTTATATTTTACATGTTAGTTTTAATTCTCATAAAAATAGTAAAAATATTCATTAAATCTTGAGTTTTTTACCTGATGATCTTGAACATCTTAGGAAATTTTAGAAATAAAAAAATTGATTTTAGGATTTATTTTCATTTAGTTTTGATTTTTCCATTTTAATTGCCATAAAAATGTGATATTTGAGCCGTATTCTTTTGGATTTTCATTGAGGTACCAAAACAACAAATAAACTCCTAATATTTTGTGGTATTATTGTGGACATCTTGAGGGATTAAAACATATTTTTCTATGAATTTTATACTACCATTTGTATAGGTTTTGAACACCATCTTTGTTCATGCCCTATTTTGCCCTAGTTTTGGGGTGCCCTTGATGTTTTCCCTCTGTTTAGGCACTTCCTTTTGGATTAATTGTCTACCCTTTTTACTTATGATTTCTAACACTTTGTAGGTTCTTGGAGAATTTATTTGGCATTTTTAGATGCAATTTTCTAATTTTGCCTTATTTTGCAATGGGACTCATAATTTGGCTTTCCCACTTGGACAATTGTATTGTTTTGGCTCCAAAAGCCTTGTATTGCTTGTGTGATGGATGTTATAATGCTTGCTTCTTATTGTGGACATATTATAGGTCTTGTGGACCATTTGGTGGCTGTTTATATTGTACATAGCTTACCCATTTGATGTTATAGTTTCATGCTTGTACATTGTGATTCCAAATAGTGGTTTATGTACTTTTATTGTAGGTTTCTATTGATTCCTTACCATTTTATCCTTGATATTCATTTGTGTCCTAGGTTGTATGTTTAGAATATGCAAACCTCTGTACAATGACCTTGGTATGTCATTTATGAAAGTTTTAGGTCCCTCCTTTGGAGGTCTCTAAGGCATGCCTAAAGTGGTGAATCCTTGAGGACTTCCTTTGTACGGCTTGTTATGGTTTGCCCTTGTTGCATTTCCTTCTCATATTCTCTTGCATTATTTCATACTTGGCTTGGGGTTGGGATGGGCTTGTGGAGGCTTTTTCCCCACACATATTTCCTCCCTCACTTGCATTGCATCTTTGCTTCCTATATTTGCAGTTCATGTATGCATTCTTACAATTGTTTTCTTCTTCTTCTTTTGTCTTCCTTCCCTTAGGATTTCCATTCTTTCTTGTTCAAGATAGAATGTGGTAGACATTAGGCCTTTAACCATGCATGACAACAATAAGTAGTTCCCTCCTAACCTTGACTATAGGATGAACTTTGCATGACAACTTTAGGATTGAACTAGTTTCCCCTTTAGTGCGTATTTTCTCTTCTCATCTTCGAACATCTTTAAAACACTTAATAAAGATTAACGATGTCGTACGCTACGAGCCTTAAGCTACTTGAGAAAGATTTGTTGGAGAGTTTCTTTCCAACAATCTGGATGTTTAGTATGGCACCCTTTGGGTGACATGCGACGCATTCACTCTCAGGTCATAGTCTCTAGTGCGATATCAGTTGCAAACATCCATAAAAGACACTTCTTCTTAAAAAACAGAAAACAAAATCAAACATCTTTTTTGTCCTCTTGGACCTTTAATCTTTGAAAAACCTTTTCAGAAGGAGAGTTCTGTTAACTCTCGGTTCTACCGCAAACGGTAAACGCCTAAGTCTCCAAAGGTCGAGCTGCATACACCAAACTGCTGGAACCGTCTGTTAACCCTACTCGGATAAAAAAGACAAACCCGTGTCTCTTGTTAGCCCGAACTACGTTTGCTCTGATCTTTCGCGCCGTGTGAAAGTACGTAGGCACGAGATGCGATATCTCAGCGAGCAACCTTCCCCCATTTTTCCCCCGTAGTTTGGCGAACTACGTTGACTCTGATTTCTCGTTCCAGACGGGAATACGTAGGCATAAAGTGTGACGCTTTGTCGAGTCATTTTCTTTTCTTTTCAGACCAGATCTTTAGCGTAGATAGATGTAACAAACCCGCCAGATAAACACAACAAGCGTGGATCCCATCGAGTACAATGGATGTGAGGGGTGCTAATACCTTCCCCTTGCGTAACCGACTCCCGAACCCAGACAATGGTTGCGATGACCTTGTCTTATACCTTTTCGTCAGGTTTTTCCGATCGTTTCCTTTCCTGTTTTGAGGGATAAATAATGAAAGGTGGCGACTCTTCTATTTTTCCGGCCTCCTTTTTTTGTGGTAGCGAGACCTTGGTACAAATTGAATCAAAATGAGTGAAAACTAAGACCCATAACAAGCCAAAATCAAACCATGCTTAAAAGTTCCAAAATTCACTTGAAAATCCTTCCATATGGTCATGCAAATCCATAATTCACATGATTCTTGAGCTCTATGATGTAAATTAGGTCTTTATGAACAACTTTCATGTTGGTTGGAAGTTCATTTGAGGTACACTAGTTCATGTAAGTGACCTATAAAATAAATGACCTATAATGAAATCTTCCCAAAATACCCTTGCCTTGCCAAGACCATACCTTGAGTTCTAAAAAAGATATCAAGGACTTCTAGGACTTTTAGGAAAGCTAAGATCATGAGGAACAACTTTCTTGTTAACTTAAAGTTGAGGAGAAACATGATTCTAGGTCAAAAATGCCTTGGAAGTGAGTTGACTTTTAGTTGACCAAAAATAAGTTCATCTGAGACCTCTAAATTGTTGGCATCATAACTTGAGTTCCACAAACTCAATGGATGAGTTCTAGTACTCAAAAGGAAGATTGGAACATGACCTACAAGTTTCATGTTTACATGAAAGTGAGATTGGACTTGTATCATATGGTAAATTGTCCTTGAAGTTACGCACTAAAGAAGGGGATTTTACACTGAGATCCTTTGAAACCCTAATTTAGTAACCCTTTGAACTCTTGATTCTTCTTGATTTG
This sequence comes from Lathyrus sativus, assembly GCA_963859935.3. Taxonomy (NCBI): domain Eukaryota; kingdom Viridiplantae; phylum Streptophyta; class Magnoliopsida; order Fabales; family Fabaceae; genus Lathyrus; species Lathyrus sativus. Next base: position 288,137,309 of record OZ012740.1, read on the forward strand.
AACTTGACATGATGTCCCAAGATAAATTCCCATGGCCTCAATGACTTAGAACCAAGTCTTGAACCCTCTCAAGTCCACAATTGACCTTGAGTTGACCAGATGAAACCCTAGATTCACATCTTTTAACTATGACCTCTTGCAGATGAAATGAAAACCTAGACAAGTTCCACAATGACTTCCAAAGCACTCAATGAACTTCTTAAACACCTCTTATTCACAACAATGCCCTTATGAACCTCTAATGATCCTCTGTTGACCCTCAAGATAGGAGACAAATAACACCTATCAATCCTTCCTTTCAAGGAGCTTTGACAACTTCATGATGATGGTAAACACTCTTGCCTGAGCCTGAGATCAAATGATACTTCTCTTCTTAAATGGCACACCTCTCTTGATCCCCTGATTAGAACCAATGCTATGCAAATGCAAATGCTAAAACGAAATGAAACATAAGCCAAGTACAAGAAAAGGGGTGGTCAAATTTTGGGGTATAACACCCACGAGTTTATGTATGCAAAGTTTTATAAAAAACGACAGGCGTCTTTTGCAAACAAAACGGTAAAATCTAAAACAGGCAGGGAAAGCTTTCTGAATAATATACTTCAATGATTGAAGTGGCCTGTAAATAGGCAGATTTACATCAGATGCAACTCCTGAAAAGAGAAAGTTGCACAAAAAGTACAGAAATGCAATTAGTACAAAATGTCAGAAATGTGGTACAGACGACCACCATGTATCGATTCAACTATAACTCACATGACTTCGATTCTTCTCCAATGCTTCGTCTTCTGAAAAGACTGACTTGATTTGTTGTCCTTCGGGTCCTCCAAGAATCCACTATGCTCATGGGAATGGACGCAGACTGCAGTCGTTTGCTTTTAAATCCCTATCTTTTGCCTGAATCTCCCTTGCGGGTTTTCGATACACCGGGATACCCATTTTTGCCGAAGTCGCTTTTTCAGGTTTTCAACTTCGCGGGTTTTCATTTTTTCTTTTTGTCCCTAACTTTTTCCCCAACCCAATCTTTTTATGGTTCACCGGGATGCCCCATTTTTGCCTGGATTTTCTTTTTATTCCAGCGGGTCTATTTTAAGCAAAGTATTTTTTTTAACTATGTCTGCATTCATAGGGGACGTGAAATCTTCACCATCCATAGTTGAAAGTAGTAAGGTTCCTCCGGAGAAGACTTTCCTTACCACATATGTATCTTCTTAGTTGGAAGTCCATTTGCCCCTGTGATTTGTCTGTGGAGGGAGGATCCTCTTCAACACTAAGTCACCTTCCAGAAAGCTTCGAGGGAGCACCTTCTGATTGAAAGCTTTCTTTATTCTGCTTTGATATAAATGGGCATACACAATGGATGCCAATCTCTTCTCGTCCATCAAACTGAGTTGGTTTAATCTGGCTTTCACCCATTCCGCCTCATCAAGTTTGACGTCAACCAACACCCTCAAGGAAGGAATCTCGACTTCCAATGGTATGACAACTTCCATACCATAAATTAGCGAGAAAGGAATTTCCCCAATTGAAGTACGTACCGAAGTACGATATCCGTGTAATGCAAAGGGCAGCATCTCGTGCCAATCTTTGTAGGTAACAACCATCTTCTGCATAATCTTCTTAATGTTCTTATTGGCTGCCTCAACAGTGCCATTCATCTTCGGGCGATAAGGAGAAGAGTGGTGAGGTTCAATCTTGAAACTCTGGCACAGTTCTTTCATCATCTTGTTATTCAAATTAGAACCATTATCAGTAATGATCCTTTCGGGCACTCCATAACGACAGATGATGTCCTTCTTGATAAATCGAGCCACAACCTGTCTGGTGACGTTTGCGAAAGAAGCTGCTTCGACCCACTTAGTGAAATAGTCAATTTCCACTAAGATGAAGCAACGCCCGTTGGATGTAGTCGGTTCAATCTTACCGATCATATCAATGCCCCACATAGTAAAGGGCTAAGGAGACGCCATGACATTCAGAGGACTTGGCGGTACATGCATCTTATCAGCATAAATCTGGCATTTATGGCACTTCTTGGCATACTTGAAACAATCAGATTCCATCGTCATCCAATAGTATCCTGCCCTCGACATTTTCTGAGACATTGCATGTCCGCTTGCATGCGTACCAAAAGCACCCTCGTGGACCTCTTCCATAAGCAATCCTGCTTACTTTTCGTCCACACATCTTAACAACACCAAGTCGAAGTTTCTTCGGTAGAGTACATCGTCCTTATCCAGATAGAAGTTTCCAGACAACCTTCTCAGAGTCTTCGTATCCCGGCTCGATGTCCCTAGCGAATACTTCTGATTTTTGAGAAAGTTTCTGATATCATGATACCACGGCTTCCCATCTGATGTTTCCTCTACTGCAAAAATGAAAGTCGGCCTATCAAGACTCGAGATGACGATCCTTGGAGCATCATTCCAATAATTCAACTTGTACATCAAGGATAAGGTTGCCAAAGAATCTGCCATTTGATTCTCGGCTCTTGGCACATGATGAAACTCTACCCTATCGAAGAAAGGGAACAACCTTCTGTCGCAACTGCGAAAAACACCCAGCAGAAAACAGAAGAGTTGCCACCTTTCGTTTTTTATACCACAGAGAGAGAAAGGAAACGATCAGAAAAACCTGACGAAAAAGGGAAATACAAGGTCATCACAACCAAGTCCTGGATTCGGGAGTCGGTTACGCAAGGGGAAGGTATTAGCAGCCCTCACGTCCGTCGTACTCGACGAGATCCACGCTTGTTGTCTATCTAAGGACGTGTTTAAACTATCTACGCTACAGGCTTGCAGGACAAAAAGAAAAGAAAAGAGACTCGGCAGAGCGTCGCTGCTCTGGGCCTACATATTCCCTCGTGCAATGGGAAAGTCGGAGTCAACGTAGTTTGGCTAACTACGAGAGAGAAGGGGGAAGGTTGCTCGCCAAGACATCACGTCTTGTGCCTACGTACTTTCATCTGGTATGAAAGATCAGAGCAAACGTAGTTCAGGCTAAAAAGAACACTGGCTAGTTCGAAATTTTTTTAGGCCCGAGTAGGGTTAACAATCAGTTCTAGCAGTTGGTGTATGCAGCTCGAGCATAGGAGACTTAGGCGTTACCGTTTGCAATAGAACTAAGAGTTAACAACACTCTTTTTCTGAAAATATTTCCGATTAATCCCGAAGGAAAAAGATTTGAATTTTGTTTTATGTTTTTTAGTGAAGTGAATTAATTCGATTTGTGATTCACGTTGCACTAAAGACTATGACATGGAGGCGAATGCGTCGTATATCGCCCCTGTTGCGGTGAAAATCGGATATCAAGCTATTAAATTAACTTGAATCTTAATTCTTTTACAACCGAACTTTATTTTATCCAAAGGAAAGGTCTAAAGAAAGAAAAACCCTTTTCGCGATGTAACGACAACGCTTAAGAGATTCGGGGATCGGGGGTTGGTTATACCTAGGGAAGATGTTAGCACCCTAAGCATCTGTAGTACTCTACAGGAACCTTTTGTTTGATTGCTTGCTAAGCTTGTGAAAATGTGTTATGGATTGGGAAAAGGTATAAGCTGAAACCTAAAGTTATATACACTAAGTTTGCTCGCAAAGACGTCGTGTCTTCTGCCTATGTATCCTAACTAGGATAGAATCAAAGCAATCGTAGTTCACCTCACAAGGGATGAAGAACACTTGATTAGGATCAAGGTTCAAGGGGGAACAAACATGACAATGTTGGTGTGGAGTTTGACAAAACTCCCTAATCTAAATTGTAACACTCAAAAGGGGAAGTAAGAAATCATGACGATGATTCTTACATAGAGTTGACAAACTCTATCCTAGGGTTCTAGTTGAAGTACACTCCTAGTACAGGTGGGTTTCTTAGACTTAAAGCAAAGTCTAATGGCTTCTAAATTAAGGTTAAAGTGACTTAACAAAGTCAAGAGAAAGGTGAATGAGCTATTCATGACACAGGGGTCAATGGAAAGACCTTTCCTTTGGAAGGAGAAATGGGAGGTAACCTGGATGAGAGCTAACAAGCTTCATCACTTGGGGAAAGAAACATTAAGCAAAGTAATAACATGATGAAAATAGATGTATGGTGACAATCATTAAATGAACATGTTGAAGATAAACACAAGATATGCATTGATGACGATCAAAGCAACTGATTAAGCAAGGACTGCGACAGCAGATCAAACTCAAGTAAATTCCTCAGAGGAAGCAAGATGAACATGGTAACAACCAAAATAAAATCCTAGCATGTTGACTAACATTAGGAAAAGAGGGTAAGCAAATATCATGTCATTCACAGGTATAACAAGAGAGAAATTCATCTGCATATGTGGAAACGGTTACAAAGTTCACTTTAACTTACAAGTAGTCAAAAGGGATGAAAAATTAGGCAAACATGGAATTTAAAAATACTACATAAAAATAGACATAAAAAAAAACATAATGCAAAAAGAATGGATGCAAAATGATTAAAAATGGGGGAGATATGATTTTTTGAAGTTTGGTTGAAAAATGGCAAAAATTAACAAAAGGGCTGCCCTCCTCAGGGGTCGAACCCAGGTTCATCTGGTACAAGGCGCTTAGGTGACAAGGTGACTACCACTGGGGTGGATATACATCCGTTTGTAAATGCCACCCCATTAAAATATATGGGAAACATTCAAAACAGGCTGGGCACAAAATATGAAACAACAAACCATTTTGCATTTTGGTCATAACTTCTTCAATTCTCAATGGTTTTACACAAAATTTTAGTATAAATCGTGTATTTTTTCATGAGGAACAAGATGTCATTTTTAGATTTTTGAAATTCCTCCTCCATTTGAAAACCCGATGGCACTTGCATTTTGAGAGCATGATGTGCATTTTGAAATGAAACTCATGTTACAGCCAGTTCTAAATCAATATGATCATACACACATACCACATAAACATTAGTGAGTGAATTTAAACACAAGATATGGCTGAAATCAAGTTTTGGTGAAAAGTGCTATGTGAATTGCAAATCTGTTATGAATGAGATGCATTTTGGGATGAAGATCAAATTCCAAACAGTTTTAAACCAAACAAATCATATACACACCTTGAAAATACATTGATGAATGAATGTAGGCACAATGATAGGTTCAAAACTGGCCCTGGTGAAAAGTAGTAACCAATATGCAAAATGGTATTGATGTGCTCATGAAGATGTTCAATTTTAATTCCAAGCATATTCAAGTCAAACACATCATTCATACACACTATAATCATGCTAATAAGTGAGTTCAAACCACAATTTTGATGTAAAGAAAACTGGTGTGAAAAGTGGTGTTCAAGCTGTCAATTTGTGTTTGTGAGGTGCAGGAAGATATGCAGATCCAATTCCAGCTAGTTTTATACCATTCCAATCACATACACACACCATAAATATGCCAATGAATAATTTCCAACACAAATTCAAGTTAAAAGCATATTGTTGTGAAAAAAGGTGCCCAAGTTGCAAATTTGTTGTGAATATGAGGCATGATGATGTCCAATTCAAGTTCTAGGCATACTATGATCCAATAAGCCACACACACACATTGTAAACATGTTAATGGATGATTTTGAACATAAAGATGCAGCCTAAACAGACTGTGATGAAGAATGAGTTTTGAGTTGCAAATTGGTATCATGATGATGCAGTAGGATGTTCTAAACCAGATTCAAGCACATTTTGATCATATGAATTACATACACATCCATCATATATGCAAACAAGTGAGTTCAAGCAAGAAAAAATGGTTCAAAACAGCTTGGCACAAAAATGACTTTCAAATTGCATGTTGGTGTTTTTGGCAAAAATAGTAGGACGTTCAAACTTAATTCTAGGCATCTTTACACCAAATAGACCACATATAAATCTTGCATACATGTTAATGAATGATTTTAAACACCAAGATTGGTTCAACATGGACTGTTATAAAAAATAGCTTTCTAGTTGCAAATTTAGATTGTGAAATGCATGAAGATGTTCAAATTCAATTCCAAACATTTTTAGACTGCACCAACCATATACACACCACACATACATGATATTGAATGAGTTCAAACATAATTTGAAGCTAAGAGAGGACTGTCATGAAAAATGAGGGTTGAGTTGCAAGTTTTGGCATTTTGATGCAAAAATGAAAAAGTGCAGTTCAACATTCTAAGCAAAATTTGATCCAGTTAACTTCACACACATATTTAATACATGATGTTGGATGAATTTGAGCACAAATTTAAACACCTCTAGGCCTGAGATCACAACTGGTGTGTTCATGACAGAATTTTGATACAAGACATACACATGACACATTTTTAACATGATGAACTCAAAATGCCAAAACATGAAATTATGGTGTAAAGCAAAGATGGAGTGTCTACATACCTCTAGTAGACTGTGTTAAGCAGGTTTGATCAATAAGAAACCCAGAGAAAACTTCAAATGCCCCTAGCTTTGGAGATTTCTTCCTTTTGAAGCAAGAGTGCAAACTTCAAGACAGTTGGAGAAGTAAACTCCACCAATGATCCTTAATACTTTAGACAGTTGAGAAATGATATATATGAGGTGTTTGAGTGATTAGAATATTAAGCAAATGCCTAGAACATGTTTTGACTGATTTTGTTCATTGGGGTCAAAGTAACTTGGTATGGAAGTTGATTTTTTGAATGAGGAGTTTTTTGAGTGGTTCAATGGCTGGAACACCTTCTATATCATATTTATGGGTTGTGGGGATGATGTTTGGTGAGTTTGAGTGTGGAGAAATGATTATGGCAGCAATTGTACCAAGGCAGATTTTTGTGGTTTTTGGCAATTTTGTGATTTTTGTGATTTTGGAGAAAAGTGTGAAAGGGTGAGAGTTTGATCTTTCTATGGTTTTTAGAAGAGCTCTTGTGTGTAGTATGAGGTGGGGAGTGCCTCTATTTATAGGCAAATAGGGGTAGTGGGCAGATTTGGAGATTTCCTTCTTAAGAAGGAAAGGTTTTCATTTTTTTGAATCCAATCTCAAAAAGAGCTTTCTTGGCTGATAGGTAAGCTTAAGTCAGGCTTCATGATGAGTTTGAAGTGGCTAAAATCAGGCTAGAAGGCATAGGGTGATGGCTGGTTCAAATTCTACTTTCCACCTCATGCTTGTCATTGATTTCAAATGCAAGTTGCAAGGCCACTTGCAAGTCCACTTGCAAACTTGGCTAATTCCATTTCCTCTTCATTTTCATTATATTTCCATGCTACAAAGTCTCTATATATTAGATAAAACATGTTTTAAAATCTGAGATTGGCCCAATTGATCAAAGGAATGATTCTTGAAAGTTTGTCAATGTGGGACTCAAGTGTGAAAACACCAACTTGCCAAATCCATAACTCTCAGCTCACAAATCCTTTTGAGATTTTCTAGTATTATTTAGAAAGCCCTCAAATAGATCTAAAACATTCATGTTTTCATGAGTTTCAAACTCTCAAAGGAACATGGCCAAAAAGCCTCTCAAAGTTGCTAAAAAATGAGCTTAAAAGTGAAATTTTCTAAGTCCTTTTCCCTTCTCAAAATGAATTTGATCATAACTCCAAATCTATGCATTTTCTGATCATGGACTACTTAGGGACTTTTGCAGGATTTGTCAAGATCTTTCTAATGAGCTTTAAACCACTTCATTTGGATGTGTGGTTAAGGAGTTATGGTTTAGCCCCTTTCAAAACCCTAATTTCCCGATTTTTCGATTACTTCCTCATCCTTGATCCAATGGTCATTAAAATTGATAGGCAAGTGCAATATGATATAAGGAACATTTTTTATTCACACTTTGAAGTCCAATTCCTTAAATTTGAAGGGTTGACTTTTTGGTCAACCGTACGATCGATCGGTGACTACCGAGTCGTCTGTTGACACTCTGGACCTCCTGAGACTTTGCCACTTCTTGAATGAAATTTATTAAGCTATATGAACTTCATGGATCATGATCCCACCATTAAAACACCTTCCAACACCAAAGTCAAACTACAGTTGACTTTTACTGGTCAAAAACCCTAATCGGGTGCCTTGAAATGCACTGTTCTTGATTCTGGGGTAACAACCTCAAATTGGGTACTCAATTGATATCATATGATACCCTTGATCTTGTTTCATGATTGAATTATTCTAAAACTTGGATTGATCACAAACCCTGAAGCTTCGATTTGACTGTACAAAACCCTGATTCATCTATTAACTTGACAAAGACAAACTTGCACCGGGTTAGGGTTAGATAATTTATGAGTATGCTCCTAAAATTATAATGAGAATCTAAGGGGTCAAAATTTGGGGTGCAACAGTTGCCCCTATTTAAATATCTTCACTAGATGGAACTGAGAGATGACAATCCTCGTAGAATCGCAGTGAAAGGTATTTAAATATAGAAAACCAAAAATTTTGTCCCTTAGATCCGATGATATGCAAGGGGACAGGTCATGATATGTTATGAATTTTAGATGATGCTTTATGATGCTTGGATGCAAGACATATGCAGAGGACAGAAAAAACAAAACAACAAGTAACTACTCATGGGACCTGGTTTTGTGGACTCGATACTGGGGGAAAACCGAGATATAACAATCAATAGTTCAAACATGACTAGTGATAACTGAGAGGAAAATTCCACATGAGGGTGCAAGAATTCCAATGAAGATGACAATCTCACTGGGGAAGAGCAAACACTCCACTGGGGAGAGAAGTAAATTTCCACCGGGGAAAAAGAGCGATTTTATACTGGGGAAGTGAAGAACTAGAGACGTTAGCCTCACTGGGGATGATCAGATGAGTGTTGCACCCCAAAATTTGCCCAACCTTTTCCTTCTTGTTTTTGCATTAGCATAACATCATCATAGCATTATCATAGCATTGCATTAGCATTTATGCAGGGGATCAAGTGTGATATACATCGAGAGAGGCTTATCTAGAGGTTTTATTCGAGAGCATACTTTGGTAAAGATCGCATCGAAACTGACTCCAAAAAGGATTCCTCTTACAGCGTTGTATTAATTTTGACACTTTGATAATTGATTCGTTCATTATATGTCATAAATTTTTCCAGTTCACAGGAATGGGTTTTGAAGAAAAAACGTCATATGCATTGCATTTAATATATCTTTTATGCAAAACAACTTGTTTTACTTGCGAGTAAGCGCTCGACCGCAGGAAAGTTTCCACAGTGGAAAGTTTGATCAGGATAGAATGTAGAACGCCTGAATACTCCGTTGAGTTGTGGCCAACTATTATCAAATAACCCCCAGTAAGGTCAGCCATCCAAGAATTAGTTAATCTGGGGCAATCAGGTCGAGATTTGGTAAATCTCTCTCAATCGGGGGTACCGCTCCGCAAACTAGTCAATCAGAGGTAAAGCCATTACAAGGCTGGGGCATGCCACCCTATGAGGAAAAGAATTTGTTCTTCTCCATACCTCTAGAGCTTATCCGAACTATTCAACCAAGGATCCTCTCACGGTCCAGATTCTGGGGCAAGCCATCTCGGGGTCGTCTCATGGCAAGCTATTTTCTTCTCAGCGTAGACCTTCCCAAGAATCAGACTGGGGCAGAGGCATTACGCTTGGGGCGATTTCTCAGAGAGATTCGGATGAAGCTCATTTTTCCAACAATCAAAGATCATTCCCCAGCAGTTGGTCAGGCGTACCTCTAATACCCACAGAGTACGAGTATGGGTTTGTTCCCCAGCGAGTCGAGATCAGATTTCTCTCCACCAGGCATGTGTGGAATATCCTCCGACGGGTCGTTCGTGACCCCAACAGTGTAACGTGTGTTCCAGGGAGGTCATGCATGACCTTTACTCCATCCCTCAGCAAGAGTTGCTCATCACCAGCAGAGACTTGTTCATCTCCAGTAAAATTTGTGACTCCAGGTTTGTTGGTATGTCCCTCAGCGGAGTTGTGGTCGTATCTTCCAAAGTTGTTCAGAGTTTTTCTCCCCGGCATGGAGCTGCGGTATTCAGACATCAGTTTTTACGTTGAGTATTCAGGCTCCGGTCAGTACGTTGAATGTTCAGACTCCGGTAAAATCAAGCAAGGGTCTAGACCCCTATTAGTGTTCGTGGCTATTCCGTCGAGTGTCCAGGCTCCGGTAATCTCCAGTGTGTATTGAATCTTTCTCTCGTCGAGTATGCGGACTCCGGTAAAGATTTTGTAAGGTGATCCTGATAAGTATTGGTAGTATTCTCTTTTCGTCCGTTTTTCTTCGTCGAGTATCCAGGCTCCGATTGGTTTACTTCGTCGAGTATCCAGGCTCCGATTTTTTTGCTCCGTCGAGTATCCAGGCTCTGGTTTGTTGCTTCGTTGAGTATACAGGCTCCGATGCATTTTCTTCCGTCGAGTATCCAGGCTCCGGTGTGTTTTCGTTGAGTGTTCAGGCTCCGGTTTGTTGCTTCGTTGAGTATCCAGGCTCCGGTGCGTGTTTGTCTGTCGAGTATCCAGGCTCCGGTTTGCTGCTTCGTTGAGTGTTCAGACTCCGGTGTGTTTTCGTCGAGTATTCAGACTCTGATTTATTTGCTTCGTCGAGTGTTCAGGCTCCGATCTGTTGCTTCGTTGAGTATCCAGGCTCCGGTGCGTTCTCGTCCGTCGAGTATCCAGGCTCCGGTTTGTTGCTTCGTTGAGTATCCAGGCTCCGGTGCGTGTTTTTCCGTCGAGTCTCCAGGCTCCGGTTTGCTGCTTCGTTGAGTTTTCAGACTCCGGTGTGTTTTCGTTGAGTATCCAGGCTCCGATTTGTGTTTTCGTTGAGCATCCAGGCTCCGGTTTCTATCTTCTTCGAGTATCCAGGCTCCGATTTGTTGCTTCGTTGAGTATCTAGGCTCCGATTTGTAGTTTCGTCGAGTTTTCAGACTCCGGTTTGTTACGTTGAGTGTTCAGACTCCGATTTGTTGCTTCGTAGAGTATCCAGGCTCCGATGTGTTTTCGTCGAGCATCCAGGCTCCGGTTTATCGCTTCGTTGAGTTTCTAGGCTCCGGTGTATTTTTGTTGAGTTGTCAGACTCCGGTTTTTTGGCGTTGAGTATTCAGACTCAGATGTGTTACGTTGAGCGTTCAAGCCCCGGTTCCTCCGTTGAATATCCAGATTCCGGTGAAATTTCCAATTTGTAATGTTTTGCTTTGTCCGTTTAGTGTTCGGACTCCGATAAAGGCAGTTGGGTATACAGATCCTAGTAAGTGTTGCGATAATACTCTCTCTCCGTTGAATGTCCAGATTCCGATGAATGTTCGGTTTGTGATGTATTGCTTCGTCCGTCGAGTATCCAGGCTCCAGTAAACCCCTCAATGAAGTCATCAGTTACGTTGAGCGTCCAGGCTCCGGTCATTGCGTTGAGCATCCAGGCTCCGGTCAGTGCGTTGAATATCCAGATTCCGACAGATTTTGATGTGGCCCTATCGTGCGTTGAGTATTCAGATTCCGACGATTCGAAAGATTATTCTTTGGCCCATGTGGTGTTCAGACCATGGCCAGTTTCGTATTTCCTAAAGCAGAGCTACTTGATTAAGTTTCTCTTTCCCTTGGTGGGATGTTCAAGATGTTCATTATGTTCGTTTTCTTCGGAGATTCTATCCCAATCAAAGTTTGCAGTTTATTTCTGCGGTTGGCAAATTTCCGGGTTCTTTTGGTATTCAACCGTCTTTTACCTTGATTGATTGAAAGCCGTTCGTTTTTCACTCATTCAGGTCTAAGTCGCTTGAATAGGGGCAGCTGTTGCACCCCAAAATTTGCCCAACCTTTTCCTTCTTGTTTTTGCATTAGCATAAGATCATCATAGCATTATCATAGCATTGCATTAGCATTTATGCAGGGGATCAAGTGTGATATACATCGAGAGAAGCCTATCTAGAGGTTTTATTCGAGCTTGAGGAATCACTAAAGTCACCAGGAAGTGGTCCATGCCCTTGAGAAGTTCAGATGCTTGTGTGGGGTTCATCTTGGAAAACTATGATTACAGGTCATAAAATTACAGGTCAAGTTCAATACTTTGCATAACTCAAATGGACTTTTTTCCAACGTGAAAGTTTCTCCAAATGGGGTCATTTGGTCAACTAAACCTCAAGGTTTTAATGGGCCAGCTCATGGTTGAAGATCGATGAAAGTGATTTTGGTGAAGACCTGTGAAAAGGCCTAGTTTTGTATTTTGTCAAAATTTAATCAAACAAGTCCATATTTGTGCTTATTTCGAATGGAAATCGTGTTTTAAGAACATTGGCACTTTTACATTTTTTATTTGAGGATTTTATCATGGCCTATTTTGAGATTTCTTACAATTCAAGTAATATAATGGATCTTGGGCTTGGGCTTAGAAACAAGGAACTATTGTGGGCCTTAAACCTTCCTTATGATGCAAGGAATATAAAAACTAAAAATCAAGGCAATTGACATTCCTCCTCCATCATTTTTCCATTTTTCCCACACTTTCACATTTTTGAATTTCCATTTTTTTCAATTCCATTTTTCTCCCATTTTTTGTTCATTCCACCATTGCAAATCACTTCCACATCATTCTTACAATTGATTCATCCATTTTTTGGCCATAATTGATGCATGAACCAAGCTACACAACTCCATTAAAGTGAGCTCCAAGTGGAAAATTGATTTTCTGTGTTACACCATTTCAAGGCTTTCTTCCCATCCAAACACCTTCCTCATCAATTATAGAACGTGTCCACATCATTTTCTCAAAGAATTGGTGATTGAGTGAAGCTCCATAAACCATTTTTCGGAGGTATAAAGAATTCGACATAACTCATTATTTATGAGTCTTTCTTGCATTATTTTTGTTGTATTCCATTGCCATAAAGGTCTACATGGATTCTGGTACAAAAAAGATGGTTTTTATGGCAATTTGGTGTTCTTGAAAGTTTGAGATTCAACCACGGTTTTTTAGTTAGAGGCCATTTCAAGGGAAAATAATGGTATATTTGGATTCCTCTCGAAAAATCCTACAATTTTTAATCAAGAATCACCTCGTTTGGACAAGAATTGAGAGAGATATGGGCTTTTGAAGATTTCCGGCCAAACCTTGTAATTTCCGGCGCCGGCGAAAACGCAAGTGGAGAAGAAGACTGCGAGCGCGCCACGTGTCCCCCCAAAAACTACGTCGTTTCCCTCGCTAGGGGGACCCCAGAGACCCCTGTTCGATCCCTCCCCCCTGCATTTCCATTATTTTCCTTTTATTTCTTTTATTCAATTCATTTTCTTTTCATTTTATTTTTCTATTAATTTTCTTGTTTGTTCTAAATATCATAAAAAATAGGAAAATTAGTCTTTTTGATCCCCATTTTTTTGTGCTGAATCTTTAAGATGTCTAGGATTTAATAGATCTAGAATTATAACTTTACCATTTTCGGACATTTTCGTTGGATTTTTTACATTTGGGTCGTCATAAAAAGGCCAATGCTGGTGCTATCATTTTGTTGAATTTCTTTGACCTACCAATACATCATTTAAATTCCAAATCTTTTGCAGGTTATTCATACTCACATTGAGGTACCTAGATATATTTTTACTTGATTTTTATTGTACCATTTTGAAGGGTTTTGAAGGTCTTTCTTTACCATGTGCTAGTTTGGCTTCTTTTTGGTATACATGACATAGTTTCAACTGGTTTGGCCATTTCTCTTTGGATATTTTTGTGGTATCTCTAACCCCTGGTTTGTGGCTTGATGTAGGGAATTGGAGATTTTTATTTGAATTTTTTAGCACCTTTTGCTATTTTTCTTGTATTTTTGTATTCGGACTTGTAATTTGGACTTTCGAACGGACCTCAGTTTTCTTTCGGCTCCAACGGCCTCGATTTGTTTGTGTGGTGAACGCTAGGGTTCTTATTGTTTGTTATAAACATTATATAGGATATGTAGATCATTGATTGGCTGGTTTTATCATACATAATTGCCCATTAGGTTCCATATTTCCATGATAGTGCGTTATGATTCTTAATCGTAGTATACGTATGTCATTCGTAGGTTTTATTGCCTCGTATCACTTTATAATCACTTGTGGCCAAGATTGCATGTTTAGCATAGGTCACCTTCCATTCATTATGGGCTTGAGGTTGAGATGGTTCTTCCTCCCTCACTTGCATTGCATGTTTACCTTTCTACACTTTGCATTTCATATATGCTGTTACCTCATCTGTTTTCTGTTGCTTCCTTTGCCTTTCCCTTAGGATCTCCATTCTTTCTTGTTCAAGGTAGAATGTGATAGACATTAGGCTTTGCAACCATGTATGACAACATTAGGGTAGTTTTCCCCTTTGCAAACTTCAACCTTAGGACGAACTTGGCATGATAACGTTAGGATTAAACTAGTCTCCCCGTAGTAAGCCGAACTACGGCTGCTCTGATCTTTCATACCAGATGAAATTACGTAGGCACAAGATGCGATATCTTGGCGAGCAAACTTCCCCCTTTTCTTAGGTCGTAGTTAGGCGAACTACGTTGACTCTGATTTCTCGTTCCAGACGGGAATACGTAGGCATAAAGTGCGATACTTTGCCGAGTCACTTTTCTTTTCTTTTGCCCCTAAGCCTTTAGCTAGATAGTATTAATCAAACCCTTTTAGATAAAAAACAAGTGTGGATCCCATCGAGTACGACGGACGTGAGGGATGCTAATACCTTCCCCTTGCGTAACCGACTCCCGAACCCAGGCAATGGTTGCGATGACCATTCCTTTTCCCTCTTTTCGTTAGGTTTTCTCTGAGCGTTTCCTTTCCCTCCTTTGGGATAAATAACGCACGGTGGCGACTCTTCTGTTCTGCCGGCGCCGATTTTCGCTGTAGCGACAGCTGGCGACTCTTCTGGGGACTAATGGCAGCTGGGGACTTTTCCCATCCCCTACGCTGGGACCGTTTCCCATCCCCTAGGCGAGTCAGTCCTAGCGCTTGTTTCTTTATCTTTTGGGTTTTGTACATACCTATTGTACCTTAGCTTTACTTTCCCGCATTTTATTTTCCCGCAGTTTATTTTCAGCATTATATTATATCCTTATTATGCTATTGTGGGAGGGGATTGATTTTGATGAGTGAGAAGCCAGACCCAGGCTTGAGTGTACCTAGCATTAGTTGTGGAAAGTAGTGGGCGCGTGCATGCTTTGCATGTACTAGTGTCTCACAAAATCCACGCTCAGACGAAATTCTCCCGGTTGACCTCTTTTCCAGCCCTTTGGGCTTGAGGGGTTGTTGGTTTGGAGGATTGTCGACTCTGGGGACCGATCATTTATGATTCATCTAAGTGAGGCCGCTTCAAGAGATGATGATGCCACACCTTCTGGGTATCGTATCATCGCTCTTGAAAGTCTGTGACGCTGATGAACGCATAGGATGTCGTACCTTATCAGTGGATAGGTCCATACCTGTGAGAGGGATTGGGTTATGCAGGAAACCATAGCTCCAGATCACCCGGTTTTCTCTACAGTGTGAACTTTTGGGTTTGATATCAAAGGTCTTCAGTATCAGTGATCTATGTCATGCAGTGATATATGTTATGCAAAGGCGAAGCTCTGGTTATTCTCAAGCTACAACATAACAGGCTTCTGATTATTATTGCTACAACACAGCACAGCTACCTTGATCCCCTATAGCATCCTTGCATTTTTGCATTTCTCATCTGCATTGATTACATGACATTGCATTAACATTGCAGGTGCATATTCCCTTTGATTCTAGCTATCTCGCTTGCCGTCATTCGTGCTCAGATACTTGTGCTTGTAACTACCTATGTGGTCTTCCATCTGTATATGAGGAGTTTTCTACTACTGATGTCTGAGGGGTTTCCATTGTCATGTGTTTCACCCAGAACTAGAATCAAGAGAAATATTCCATATGCATATATACATTGTTAGCATTTTGCATATTTTTCTTTGTGTTTGCAGGTACCTTCTTAAGCCTCGTTCTTATGTTCTGTTGTCTTTTCAAAGAGTTGTTTCAGGATTGCTGACCAGAGACTTCACCGGTATCCTACTAGAAACAATCTCAAGAAAGCCATGGATCACGTTCAGACTGAGATGCAAGATATGAGGGAGCGCATGACTCAGCTCATGGAAGTCATGCAAAGTATGGCTCAAGGACAGGAGCAACTGAGAACAATGGTCTAGCCCCTGGTAGCTAGGGTTGATCTTAATGGAGTTCTTCACGGAGGTACTGCTGCTAATACTCCCCGCAACGATACAGAAATTCCTAACGCCACTGTTGTGCCTACCGGATGCACCCCAACTGCTGCAGGGGTCGGGAATGGTAGTGATGTTGGCGTCCGCCACGCTGGTCTGAGTAATGCTGCTGGTAATGCAGGTTTGGGTAATGCTGGTAATGCAGGTCTTGGTAATACTGTTAACTTAGGTTGTGGTAATGGTACTCATAATGCTGGGTTTGGACCTGGTGCTGCTAACCATGGTCTTGGTAACGCTGGGT
This sequence comes from Lathyrus sativus, assembly GCA_963859935.3. Taxonomy (NCBI): domain Eukaryota; kingdom Viridiplantae; phylum Streptophyta; class Magnoliopsida; order Fabales; family Fabaceae; genus Lathyrus; species Lathyrus sativus. The sequence continues at coordinate 288,153,736 of OZ012740.1, forward strand.
ATGGTTACACCGTCAATCGAAACGTCTATGGTCCAGAGGGTGCCTATGCTGAGTATGGCAATGGGGACCAACAATGGAATGAAGATCGTCAGGACGACGTGTTCTCTATGGGGGATGTGGGCGCTGAGCTGCCTGCTGAAGCTGATCGTAGGTTCAGGATGCTAGAGGAACAGATGAGGAACATAACAAATCAGGACTCCATGGGGCTCGACATGTCCAATTTAGGGTTGATCCCTGATTTACGAGTACAGTACAAGTTCAAAGTTCCTACCTTCGATATATACAAAGGTGTCACTTGCCCAAAGGTGCACATACGTTCATACTACATAAAAATTTCAGCCTATTCAAATGATGAGAAGATGCTCATGCACTTTTTCCAGGATAGCCTGTCAGGGTCGTCGCTCGAATGGTATATGGGTTTGGAACCCTCTCAGGTTTGCAGTTGGAAGGGTTTGGCTGAAGCATTCGTGAAGCATTATCAGTACAATAGTGACCTTGCTCCCAACAGGGTCCAGCTTCAGAATGTTGTCCAGAGTAGCGGGGAATCTTTCAAAGAGTACGCCCAGAGGTGGCGTGAGCTTGCAGCCAGAGTGCAACCCCCAATGGTAGAGAGAGAGTTGATTGACTTGTTTGTATCGACGTTATCTGGGATGTACTATGAAAAGCTCGTCAACTGTATGTCCGGGAGTTTCTCTGACCTTGTCATCACTGGTGAGCATATAGAAAACGGCATCAAGATTGGGAAAATTCAGGCCGTAGAAGTACCTTCGTCAGGTGGAGGAAAGAAAGTGTTCGGAAATAAGAAGCGTGAAGGCGACGCTAATTCTGTATCAAGCTCTCGGGGTAGAGGCAGAGGTAGATATCAAGATCAGTGTCATCATCATCAGGCTGCAAGTGTTATCATTCTGATACCACAACAACAACAACAACCACAACAACAGCAGAATCAACAGGGCTACAGGAAGTACCAGAATTCGAGGGGAGCAAACAGAGTATTTGATACGCCACCAATGCCGTACTCCCAGATGCTTCAGACGTTACTACAACTGCAGTTAATCCAGAAGAGAACCTTGGCCCCTCTGACAGGCCAACCACCACCTGGCTATGATGCAAATGCCCGCTGCAAATTCCACTCGGGGGCACCCGGGCACAACATTGACGATTGTAAGGCTTTTAATCACAAGCTACAAGATTTGATTGATAGTAAAGCCATAAACTTCTCGCATGAAGCGCCCAACATGGTACAAGATCCTCTGCCCAACCACGGACAAGCCGGAAGCAGCTGAGTCGCCCACAAGTCAAGATACAAGAAGCCCAGTTCTCAAGAGCTGGCAATCTGCATTTTGCATGTCATTGCTTTACATTTGTAGTTTCTTTCCTGTTTAATTGCACATTTCGCTCGTAAAACCTGTTGTTTCTCAATTGATATTGATAATGAAATAAATATGCATGTTTTGAATTAATCCATTCGTGTTCACTTTATTGCTTTCTTTTATTTCAAACGCTTGTTTAAGTGGAATCCGGGGAGGATGACGAGATTGAAAGACGTGTAAGCTTCCGATTTTATGCTCTTGGATAGGAAAAACCTGTTGACAATATATAGGCATTGTTTCAAATTCATAAACACCGGAGATATAAGGAAGATAATCCCTTGTCAGCCCCTTTGAGCCTTGTAGTAAGAGTTTCTTTCTGAAAATGAAAAACCCTCAATCTTAACCTGGGGTAGGGTAGGTGTCGGTTAATTTGACCAAGCATTCGAATTATGAAAGGAGTGTCCGTTCGAGGATAAATCACACCTGTATAGGTCGTGCCTAAAGAACCACAATGGTTAAACCTTGCCGATAAGGAGTGAAACAATCACAATCTCTTTTAACAAGTCAGACAAGCCGGTGTCACATGATTTGTTCAAAAAGAAAAAATCAAAAGAAAAAACCCACTAAGTCGAATCTTGCGAATAAGCGACTTAGGAAAAAATCAGGGTATCCCGCTGGACTTCAAAATCAGAAACTCAAAAGAGTTAGTCCAGGCAAAAATTAGGGAATGGAAAAAGCGAAAAAAAAAACGAAAAGGATTACAAGAGAAAAATCCTCAAGCAAGAACGAAATCGTGTGACTCCAGGCACTACGAAGACGGAAAGGGAATGACTGTCACTTCAGAAAGCATGTGATTTCCTGAACCATCACTCCTATCATTCCACCTTTGAAAGGTGAACGCTAAGGTCGAATTAGCTGAACATAGGATTGGAGAACATCAAGGAGAATGGGTGGGTTAAAATGAATTTTGAGCCTTATATCCTTCCTTGTTAACCGTGAACCCGACCACGTTACAACCTTCAAAAGTCCTAATTGAAACAGGTTTATTTCGAGAGCATACTTTGGTAAAGATCGCATCGAAACTGACTCCAAAAAGGATTCCTCTTACAACATTGTAATAATTTTGACACTTTGATAATTTATTCGTTCATTATATGTCATAAATTTTTCCAGTGAACAGGATTGGGTTTTGAAGAAAAAACGTCATATGCATTGCATTTAATATATCTTTTATGCAAAACAACTTGTTTTACTTGCGAGTAAGCGCTCGACCGCAGGAAAGTTTCCACAGTGGAAAGTTTGATCAGGATAGAATGTAGAACGCCTGAATACTCCGTTGAGTTGTGGCCAACTATTATCAAATAACCCCCAGTAAGGTCAGCCATCAAAGAATCAGTTAATCTGGGGCAATCAGGTCGAGATTTGGTAAATCTCTCTCAATCGGGGGTACCGCTCCGCAAACTAGTCAATCAGAGGCAAAGCCATTACAAGGATGGGGCATGCCACCCTATGAGGAAAAGAATTTGTTCTTCTCCATACCTCTAGAGCTTATCCGAACTATTCAACCAAGGATCCTCTCACGGTCCAGATTCTGGGGCAAGCCATCTCGGGGTCGTCTCATGGCAAGCTATTTTCTTCTCAGCGTAGACCTTCCCAAGAATCAGACTGGGGCAGAGGCATTACGCTTGGGGCGATTTCTCAGAGAGATTCAGATGAAGCTCATTTTTCCAACAATCAAAGATCATTCCCCGGCAGTTGGTCAGGCGTACCTCTAATACCCACAGAGTACGAGTATGGGTTTGTTCCCCAGCGAGTCGAGATCATATTTTTCTCCACCAGGCATGTGTGGAATATCCTTCGACGGGTCGTTCGTGACCCCAACAGTGTAACGTGTGTTCCAGGGAGGTCATGCATGACCTTTACTCCGTCCCTCAGCAAGAGTTGCTCATCACCAGCAGAGACTTGTTCATCTCCAGTAAAATTTGTGACTCCAGGTTTGTTGGTATGTCCCTCAGCAGAGTTGTGGTCGTATCTTCCAAAGTTATACTGATTTTTTCTCCCCGGCATGGAGCTATGGTATTCAGACATCAGTTTTTACGTTGAGTATTCAGGCTCCGGTCAGTACGTTGAGTGTTCCGACTCCGGTAAAATCAAGCAAGGGTCCAGACCCCTATTAGTGTTTGTGGCTATTCCGTCGAGTGTCCAGGCTCCAGTAGTCTCTAGTGTGTATTGATTCTTTCTCTCGTCGAGTATGTGGACTCCGGTAAAGATTTTGTAAGGTGATCCTGATAAGTATTGGTAGTATTCTCTTTTCATCCGTTTTTCTTCGTCGAGTATCCAGGCTCCGATTGGTTTACTTCGTCGAGTATCCAGGCTCCGATTTGTTTACTCCGTCGAGTATCCAGGCTCTGGTTTGTTGCTTCGTTGAGTATTCAGGCTCCGGTGCGTTTTCTTCCGTCGAGTATCCAGGCTCCGGTGTGTTTTCGTTGAGTGTTCAGGCTCCGGTTTGTTGCTTCATTGAGTATCCAGGCTCCGGTGCGTGTTTGTCCGTCGAGTATCCAGGCTCCGGTTTGCTGCTTCGTTGAGTCTTCAGACTCCGGTGTGTTTTCGTCGAGTATTCAGACTCCGATTTGTTTGCTTCGTCGAGTGTTCAGGCTCCGATCTGTTGCTTCGTCGAGTATCCAGGCTCCGGTTGGTTTCTTCGTTGAGTATCCAGGCTCCGGTGCGTGTTTGTCCATCGAGTCTCCAGGCTCCGGTTTGCTGCTTCGTTGAGTTTTCAGACTCCGGTGTGTTTTCGTTGAGTATCCAGGCTCCGATTTGTGTTTTTGTTGAGCATCCAGGCTCCGGTTTGTATCTTCGTCGAGTATCCAGGCTCCGATTTGTTGCTTCGTTGAGTATCCAGGCTCCGATTTGTAGTTTCGTCGAGTTTTCAGACTCTGGTTTGTTGCATTGAGTGTCCAGACTCCGATTTGTTGCTTCGTAGAGTATCCAGATTCCGATGTGTTTTCGTCGAGCATCCAGGCTCCAGTTTATCGCTTCATTGAGTTTGCAGGCTCCGGTGTATTTTTGTTGAGTTGTCAGACTCCGGTTTTTTGGCGTTGAGTATTCAGACTCCGATGTGTTACGTTGAGCGTTCAAGCCCCGGTTTCTCCGTTGAATATCCAAATTTCGGTGAAATTTCCAATTTTTAATGTTTTGCTTTGTCCGCTGATTGTTCGGACTCCGATAAAGGCAGTTGGGTATACAGATCCTAGTAAGTGTTGCGATAATACTCTCTCTCCGTTGAATGTCCAGATTCCGGTGAATGTTCGGTTTGTGATGTATTGCTTCGTCCGTCGAGTATCCAGGCTCCGGTAAACCCCTCAATGAAGTCATCATTTACGTCGAGTGTCCAGGCTCCGGTCATTACGTTGAGCATCCAGGCTCCGGTCAGTGCGTTGAATATCCAGATTCCGACAGATTTTGATGTGGCCCTATCGTGCGTTGAGTATTCAGATTCCGACGATTCGAAAGATTGTTCTTTGGCCCATGTGGTGTTCAGACCATGGCCAGTTACGTATTTCCTAAAGCAGAGCTATTTGATTAAGTTTCTCTTTCCCTTGGTGGGATGTTCAAGATGTTCATTATGTTCGTTTTCTTCGGAGATTCTATCTCAATCAAAGTTTGCAGTTTATTTCTGCGGTTGGCAAATTTCCGGGTTCTTTTGGTATTCAACCGTCTTTTACCTTGATTAATTGAAAGTCGTTCGCTTTTCACTCATTCAGGTCTAAGTCGCTTGAATAGGGGCAGCTGTTGCACCCCAAAATTTGCCCAACCTTTTCCTTCTTGTTTTTGCATTAGCATAACATCATCATAGCATTATCATAGCATTGCATTAGCATTTATGCAGGGGATCAAGTGTGATATACATCAAGAGAGGCCTATCTAGAGGTTTTATTCGAGCTTGAGGAATCACTAAAGTCACTAGGAAGTGGTTCATGCCCTTGAGAAGTTCAGATGCTTGTGTGGGGTTCATCTTGGAAAACTATGATTACAGGTCATAAAATTACAGGTCAAGTTCAATATTTTTCATAACTCAAATGGACTTTTTTCCAACGTGAAAGTTGCTCCAAATGGGGTCATTTGGTCAACTAAACCTCAAGGTTTTAATGGGGCAGCTCATGGTTGAAGATCGATGAAAGTGATTTTGGTGAAGACATGTGAAAAGGCCTAGTTTTGTATTTTGTCAAAATTTAATCAAACAAGTCCATATTTGTGCTTATTTCAAAAGGAAATCGTGTTTTAAGAACATTGGCACTTTTACATTTTTCATTTGAGAATTTTATCATGGCCTATTTCGAGATTTCTTACAATTCAAGTAACATAATGGATCTTGAGCTTGGGCTTAGAAACAAGGAACTATTGTGGGCCTTAAACCTTCCTTATGATGCAAGGAATATAAAAACTAAAAATCAAGGCAATTGACATTCCTCCTCCATCATTTTTCCATTTTCCCCACACTTTCACATTTTTGAATTTCCATTTTTTTCAATTCCGTTTTTCTCCCATTTTTTGTTCATTCCACCATTGCAAATCACTTCCACATCATTCTTACAATTGATTCATCCATTTTTTGGCCATAATTGATGCACGAACCAAACTACACAACTCCATTAAAGTGACCTCCAAGTGGAAAATTGATTTTCTGTTTTACACCATTTTAAGGCTTTCTTCCCATCCAAACATCTTCCTCATCAATTATAGAACGTGTCCACATCATTTTCTCAAAGAATTGGTGATTGAGTGAAGCTCCATAAACCATTTTTCAGAGGTATAAAGAATTCGACATAACTCATTATTTATGAGTCTTTCTTGCATTATTTTTGTTGCATTCCATTGTCATAAAGGTCTACATGGATTCTGGTACAAAAAAGATGGTTTTTATGGCAATTTGGTGTTCTTGAAAGTTTGAGATTCAACCACGGTTTTTGAGTTAGAGGCCATTTCAAGGGAAAATAATGGTATATTTGGATTCCTCTCGAAAAATCCTACAATTTTTAATCAAGAATCACCTCGTTTGGACAAGAATTGAGAGAGATATGGGCTTTTGAAGATTTCCGGCCAAACCTTGTAATTTTCGGCGCCGGCGAAAACGCAAGTGGAGAAGAAGACTGCGAGCGCGCCACGTGTCCCCCCAAAAACGACTTCATTTCGCTCACTAGGGGGACCAGAGAGACCCCTGTTTGATCCCTCCCCCCTGCATTTCCATTATTTTCCTTTTATTTCTTTTATTCAATTCATTTTTCTTTTCATTTTATTTTTCTATTAATTTTCTTGTTTGTTCTAAATATCATAAAAATAGGAAAATTAGTCTTTTTGATCCCCATTTTTTTGTGCTGAATCTTTAAGATGTCTAGGATTCAATAAAACTGGAATTATAATTTTACCATATTTTGACATTTTCGTTGGATTTTTTACATTTGGGTCGTCATAAAAAGGCCAATGCTGGTGCTATCATTTTGTTGAATTTCTTTGACCTACCAATACATCATTTAAATTCCAAATCTTTTGCAGGTTATTCATACACATATTGAGGTACCTAGATATATTTTTACTTGATTTTTATTGTACCATTTTGAAGGGTTTTTAAGGTCTTTCTTTACCATGTGATAGTTTGGCTTCTTTTTGGTACACATGACATAGTTTCAACTTGTTTGGCCATTTCTCTTTGGATATTTTTGTGGTATCTCTCACCCCTGGTTTGTGGCTTGATGTAGGGAATTGGAGATTTTTATGTGAATTTTTTAGCACATTTTTCTATTTTTCTTGTATTTTTGTATTCAGACTTGTAATTTGGACTTTCGGACGGACCTTGGTTTTCTTTCGACTCCAACGGCCTCGATTTGTTTGTGTGGTGAACGCTAGGTTTATTATTGCTTGTTATAGACATTATATAGGATATGTAGATCATTGATTGGCTGGTTTTATCATACATAATTGCCCATTAGGTTCCATATTTCCATGATAGTGCGTTATGATTCCTAATCGTAGTATACGTATGTCATTCGTAGGTTTTATTGCCTCGTATCACTTTATAATCACTTGTGGCCAAGATTGCATGTTTAGCATAGGTCACCTTCCATTCATTATGGGCTTGAGGTTGAGATGGTTCTTCCTCCCTCACTTGCATTGCATGTTTACCTTTCTACACTTTGCATTTCATATATGTTGTTACCTCATCTGTTTTCTGTTGCTTCCTTTGCCTTTCCCTTAGGATCTCCATTCTTTCTTGTTCAAGGTAGAATGTGATAGACATTAGGCTTTGCAACCATGTATGACAACATTAGGGTAGTTTTCCCCTTTGCAAACTTCAACCTTAGGACGAACTTGGCATGATAACGTTAGGATTAAACTAGTCTCCCCGTAGTAAACGGAACTACGGCTGCTCTGATCTTTCATACCAGATGAAAGTACGTAGGCACAAGATGCGATATCTTGGCGAGCAAACTTCCCCCTTTTCTTAGGTCGTAGTTAGGCGAACTACGTTGACTCTGATTTCTCGTTCCAGACGGGAATACGTAGGCATAAAGTGCGATACTTTGCCGAGTCACTTTTCTTTTCTTTTGTCCCTAAGCCTTTAGCTAGATAGTATTAATCAAAACCTTTTAGATAAACAACAAGCGTGGATCCCGTCGAGTACGACGGACGTGAGGGGTGCTAATACTTTCCCCTTGCGTAATCGACTCCCGAACCCAGGCAATGGTTGTGATGACCATTCCTTTTCCCTCTTTTCGTTAGGTTTTCTCTGAGCGTTTCCTTTCCCTCCTTTGGGATAAATAACGCACGGTGGCGACTCTTCTGTTCTACCGGCGCCGATTTTCGCAGTAGCGACAATGAGGAACTTCCTATAGTGAAGAGTTCAAACGGGATCTTCAGGAATGGACTAGAAACAAGGACAAAACATACTAGGGATACTAGTGACGACTAGATCTCCGAAACTTTACTGGGGATAAAGGTTTCGCTGGGGATAATGATGTCGCCCAGTTTTAACGAATGGTTCAAAATAGTGCTAGTAACCACTAGACATTCCGGAGGTAATGGTAACGACCAACCTGAGATAATGACAAATGAGATTTCTCAAATCCAATCGGTAACACGTAAGATTTCGACTGGGGAAATTGGTGGTGACCAAATTTCAAGCAACGCCAGTAACTACTGGACTTAAAGGAGATTGGTAACAACCAAGTCCGGGTACCAATGATGATTGCATTTTAAGTAGTGCCAGTTACGACTGGATTTTAAACGGAACATGGTGACGACCAGATCAGGGTATATCAACACTTGTGGTTATGAGAATACTGGCAAGCTACTAGGCTTCAGCTGGGGGGGTTGGTAACGACCAATCCAAAAGGTACCAATAACGATTGGATTTCAAATGACGCCAGTTACGACTGGACTTCATGGGGAAGGTTGGTAACTGTTGCACCCTAAAATTTGACCAACTCCGTATCGCTATTTGGCTCATGTTTCGATTCATTTCATTTTGCATTTGCATACCACGTACATTGCATGTTTTCCAGTCAGGTTGACTTTATCGGGATTACAGCCCTCTGATCGCGCTTCAGGCATTTCAGGCCAATACGAGGACGTATTTTGAGAATCGGTGCTCGTCCCGGTGTTTTCAGCTCTCTCTGTTGTTTTTGAGGACATCTCGGTGTCCGGGATTTTTACCGTTTATTTCGATATAGTCGCTAATCGATTTAATCGGCTTCCTCGTTTTTTAGGGTTTTTCCCTTATTTTCTAGAATTTTTATGGAGTTAATTGATTTTTCTAGGTATTAGTTAGATTTTTTTAATAGATATTAAATGTTTTTTAATAGTTTTGTTTTAATTTCTTTTCTAGGAAATTCTTTAATCATTTTTAGATAATAGGTTTTAATAGAATAATTCTTTTTTTTTTAGAGTATTAAGTAGATTTTTAAATTGATTTTTAATAGGATATTCTTTTAATAGGTTTTTAAAATAGAATTAATAGAATGTCTTCTATTTTTGTTTGTATAGAAATTAGTGGAATTAATAGGAAACTAATAGAGTTTTTATTAGTTTAGAAATTAATAGAGTTTTATAGGTTAATCCTCTTTTTTAGATTTAATTAGGATTTAATAGAGTTTAATTAGATTTTAATCATTTGTTTAGATGTTAATTAGGGTCTTATTAGATTTAATTAGGTTAGAATAGTTTTAATTTTCATTTAGGATTTAATTACTGTTTTAATTTTTCGTTTAGCATTAATGGGGATTTTAATTAGGTTTTAAGTCTTTAATCAGTATTAATTAGGTGATCATTAGGATTAATCAAGTATTAATTAGATATTAATCAGTCCGTTAGTTATTGGGCCTTTTGTCCATTTTCTGAGGCCCACAAACCCCAGGTCCAACTCGCCACGTGTCTGCCTATAAAGGGCCCCACGCGTGCCTTTCTCAGCTTCCACTTCATGTCCGCGTGTGCATTCTGAGTCTCTCTCTCCATTGCCACATCTCTCCTCTTCACGCCACGTTTCATACACAGAACTCTCCACCTCATTTTCCTTCTTCCATGTATCCCCCTCAGAAGCTGCCATTGCACCCTTCTGCATGTAGCCACGTGGCTCTCTTCCGTCCCACCGTCCCACTCGTCGCCGGCCATGCAGCCGCCGCTGGCCTCGCCACAACCGTCGCCGGAAAGCCACCGGTAACCGTTTCTCGTCGGAAACTGCGTAACTGCATCAGGAAATTCACCAATCCTTCACCAATGATCTTCAGGAGATGTTCATGCCTTCGCCGGAAAAAGCAAGAACCCACCGGAAACTTCATGTGAAATTCATCCATGGTCATCACTTTTCCAGATCGTCCACCACCTTCAAACCTTTCCAGAAGCATCGTCAAGATCCATCACGATCTTCTCCTCAAGAACGTGAATCTATGATCATCGCGTTTTTTCTTTTTCCAGATTGTGGTTCAAATCGGCATCGATAGTCATCGAGTGTTCATCGCCAATTCCTCCAACATCAACGCCTCCCCAGAAATCTTCGTCTTCATCTGAAGTTTAGCAAGTTCTTCAGTTTTTCCAGGTGTTCTTCAAAGAAGATGAAGACGTTCATCTCCACCTTCAACAAATCGCCAGAAAATCACGAGCGTCTTCATCCAAGAATCGTTAGCAAGAACATTCAAAGACTTTGAGCATCATCTCCAGAATCCTCAATGCGTCTTCAAGCATCCTTCATCGCCTCGTCAAACTCAGGATCTTCAAAGAACTTCTCCATCCACCAATCTCCAGAAAGTTCACCAGCTTCATCAGATCTTCCACACACCTTCATGCATGTTCATCAAACGTCAAGAATCGCCGCAAGAAGATCGTAACCGCTTCCGGATTTCCTCTTCAGAAACACCAACCTTTCAGGATTTGTCACCAGTTCAACAACGTTCAGCTTCATAAAACCTTCAAGCGACCCACCTTTCCCCTTAGCTGTAACCGGAACTACAGCTGCTCTGATTTTCTCTGATGAGAATATGTAGGCATAGGATGCGATGTCCTAGCGAGCACACTAACAACTAACCTTTTTTTTCTCCTCGCTGTCGTGCGATCGAGACTTTCCCGCTGACGACTGATATCATCCTTTTCTCTTGCCCGAGTGCATTTGAGACCAGACCGTAGTTCTAGTTCCCGTAGGTTCCCATACCTTTAAAACCCGATATACTACGTCCGTTCTACCGCAAACAGGTACGCCTAAGTCTCCAATGGTCGAGCAGCGTCCACCTAACTGCTAGAATGCGTACGCTAGTATCGTCAACTTAATCTCTCACCCCCGTGTGACCGAGAACACCCTTGTCTAGCTGTAGTTAACCTGAACTACGTCATGCTCTGATTTCTCTGACGAGAATACGTAGGCCCAAGACGCGACGTCTTGCCGAGCAAACTTCCCCGTAGGTCGAAATACGTTGACTCTGATTTCTCGTTCTCTGATGAGAATACGTAGGCATAGAGTGAGACGCTCTATCGAGTCAATTTCTTCCCATTTAGATTTATCAGCCGTAGATAGATTGTTTTTCACCCGTAGACAAACCCGCAAGCGTGGATCCCGTCGAGTACGACGGACGTGAGGGGTGCTAATACCTTCCCCTTGCGTAACCGACTCCCGAACCCAGACAATGGTTGTGATGACCTTGTCTTACCCTTTTCCGTCAGGTTTTTCCGAGGGATAAATAACGAAAGGTGGCGACTTTTCTGTTGTGCCGACACCTTATTTTTGCGAAAGAGACAGCTGGCGACTCTGCTGGGGACTTCGATTGTTCTCTAAGCGAGTCTTGTCTTGGATTTTCTTCCTAGCTGCCTGGGTCATCCCCAGCAGTTGGTGACTCTGCTGGGGACTTGATAGTTTCCTAGGGATCCAACGTCCCTTATGCGAGTCAATTTGGGGATCCAACGTCCCTGCGAGAGTCAATCCTAGCACTTGTATGTTTACCTGTTGGGTTTTATTTATCGCATTTTATTTCCCGCACTTTATTTTCAGTATGATATGATTATCTGTGATATTGTGGGAGGGGCATTTTGATGAGTGAGGAGCCAGACCCAGGCTTGAGTGTACCTAGCATTAGTTGTGGAAATTAGTGGGCGCGTGCTTGCTTTGCAGGCACTAGTGTCTCATGAAATCCACGCTCAGACGAGGTTCTCCCGGTTGACTTCTTTTCCGGCCCTTTGGGCCTGAGGGGTTGTTGGTTTGGAGGATTGTCGACTCTGGGGACCGATCATTTGGGATTCAGCTAAGTAAGGCCGCTTCAAGAGATGATGATGCCACACCTTCTGGGTATCGTATCATTGTTCTTGAAAGTCTGTGACGCTGATGACCGCATAGGATGCCGAACTTATGTCAGTTTAGGTCCATACCTGTGAGTTGGAGGGTTTTTGCAGGAAACTTGACTTCCAGCCTACCCGGTATTTTGGTTTTCTCTCGTCAGAGCAGACTTATCCCGTCAGCAGCGCAACAGTAATCAGAGCTTTGTGGGGGTTGTGATCCCGTGTTTGCTGCATCTTGTATTGCATTTGCATAATCATCTTTGCATCATATTGCATATCATTCTCCAGCTAGCCAGAGCTCTTATCCAACCTTTGTTTTGCTTCAGAGGGTGATTCTCCGGTGTTTGGTCTGAGCAAGGGTTGATTGTTAGAAAACGACCAAGGGGTTGAAGCAGATTGAGTAGAATCAAGCAGTGAAGTCAGTTGAAAGTTGTTGGTAGCTATGTCAGATAGCAGCTTCCAGTTTGTTGATACCTTGTCAGGTTTCACTGTGACATCCAATCCTCTGTATGGTTCTACGTATGACGAAGACTCTCCGCAAGTGAACAACCTTACTGCAGCTCAGCTTGTACAGCCTTCTGTTGAAGACCGAGATCTACGTGAGCAGTTTGTTGTCCGAGGTGAACGTTCTCCTTCTGTTGATATCTCCGACTACCAGGGTGTTGCCTTCCCTGTGCTAAAGTCCCGAAGAGAGGTCCCGATAGCAAATACTGAAGACCCACTAGCTCCCGTGTATGCTAGAAGGTTTCGCGCATTGGATGAAAGATTCAAAGCCTTGAAAGGTAAAGACGTTGTTAACCCTAGTGCTGCAAACATGTGTCTGGTTCCTGGCCTGGCGTTACCTCCGAAGTTCAGAATGCCGAGGTTTGAAAAGTACAAAGGAGATAGTTTCCCGAAGCAACATTTGGTGATGTTCTGCCGAAGAATGACTTCATTCGTGCACGACGACAAGCTGATGATTCACTGCTTTCAAGATAGTCTGACTGGGGCATCTCTGAGTTGGTATATGCAGTTAGAAAGTGATCAGATCCAATAATAGGCGGATTTAGCTAATGCTTTTCTGAAACAGTACGACTACAATCTTGATGAAGCTCCTAGTCGCATGCAGCTACAAGAATTGTCTCAAGGGAACAATGAACCTTTCAGAAAGTATGTTCAGAGATGGAGAGAATTTGCTGGTAGAGTGCAACCACCGCTTCTAGACTGAGAGTTAAAAGGCATGTTTGTAAACTCCTTGCAGAGCCCGTACTTCGAAAGAATGCTTGGAAAGGCACCAAATTTCTCTGAATTGGTAAGGGCAGGAGAACGCATCGAGTACGGTGTAAATACTGGAAGAATCCAGAATGTTTCGGGCGGTCAGGCTAGTGAAACTGAATCTCTCTATAGCTTTCAAGCTGAAGATGGAATTGTGATCAATGCAATCATGAATGATGTTGGGTATCCTCGAGATGAATCGGTGAAATCTGTTGGTTCTCCGTCTTCTCAGCGGTCAATATCCTCTGTGTCTCGTTATTCTGGATAGACAATTGTGCCTGGGGCACCCCATCGGGAACCTTATGTCACTCCTCTTGCAAATCCACGAGCCCGTGGCCGAGGTTATCAGAATCAGCGTCAGAATCAGAACCGACCTCGTAACAACTTGGAACGAAGGAGTGCTCCTTTCCATCCAGTGCCTATGCCGTATAGCCAGATTCTGGCGCAGTTGATTCAGAATTCTTTGGTGGAACCGAAAGCTCTTAAGCCCGTGCCAGAGCCTTACCCTCCTGGGTACGATCCCCACGTTCAGTGTGGTTACCATGGCGGATCTCCAGGGCATTCAACTGAAGATTGTAAAGCTTTTCAGGCAAAAGTGCAACAGTTGATCGACAAAGGGTGCATTTCCTTTCCAGAAGGAGTTTTGGTTGTGCATGACAACCTCTCAGCTATCTGAGCTTGCAGATTCAGAGGGTTATTTCCAGAGACCAGTGGTCCAGACAGGCAGACGTCCTCAGCATTGGCAGTCCTCCGACTTTTTATCATTTGCATTTGTAGTTTCTTTTCTGTTAGTTACTACTTGCTGTTAAACATTGTTTGTTTCGAATGGTAATATTAATAAAGTGAATATGCATTTTTCTGAATTAATCATGTCATTGTCACTCATTTACTGCATTGCACTGACACTTGCACTTTATTCACTCCACTTTATCACTATGATTAGTAAAGATTGGAGGGAGGATGACAAAACTGAATACTCATAACTGATGATCGTATGCTTTCAGATAAAACCTTGCCTATGATGTACAAGGAATTGTTTCAAATCCCCTAAACACTGGAGAGATAAGGAAGAGAACCCCTTGTTAACCACTTCGAGCCGAGAAGTAGGAGTTTCTTTTGGACTTTTAAACCCTCACATCTTAACTCGGGGCAGGGTAGTTGTCAGTTAGCTTGATCGAGCGTTCAAGTCTTATAGAGGAGTGTTGCCTTTCGAGGACCAATCACATCGTATTTTTTCCCAGAGGTCGTACCTCGTCAACCACAATGGTTAAACCTCACCAATCAGGAGTGAGACAGTTACAAACCTCTCGGATGAATCCAGACAGCCAGTGCCGCACGACTTGTTTCGAAAAAAATAAGAGAAAAAAGAATAAGAAAGCCCGCTAAGTAAAAAGAAAAGAATAGCTGGAAAGCAAATACTTAGGCAAAAATCAGGGCATCCCGCTGGACTTCAAAAGAAAAATCGAAAAGAACTCTGAAGAGTCAGTCCAGGCAAAAATTAGGGAATCAAAAGAATGAAAAAGAAAGGATATAAAAAGAAAAATCCTCGAACAAGGACAAAGTCGTGTAGATACAGACACCGAAACGAAAAAGGAGTAATTGTCTCTCCGAAACACCTTGTGACTTTTTTAACCAGTTGTTCCCAATATTCAACATACCTCTCGAAGAGGCGAGCGCTCGAGCCAAGTTAACTGAACTTTAGGATCAGAGATCATCACGTAGAAGGGGTGGGTACAAATCATAATTTGAGCCTAACATCCTTTGTTTCACGAACCGTGAACCCGACCACGATACAACCCTTAAAAGACCTAATTGAGGCAGGGTTTATTCTGAAAGCGCATTACGATAAGGTTGAGTAACCTGACTCCTACATGATTTGCTAATCATATCCTTGTTGTATTTTTCACTGATCGAATCAGCACTACGTTTGAACCCTTTGATTCATTCGTCACTCACTATCATGAAACGTAAATGAGTGACAGCACAGCATTTTTTCGAAATCTGCATGGACACTGCATTAAAATTACCATTTGTGAGTAAACAATTTTAATTGCAGGTCAGTAGTTGATACGAAGGAATTCCGACAGGGAATAGTCAATCAGGACTGAATCGTTACTAGTCTGGATCAGAATGGTATGCTGTGAAGCCCTGTGAATCTGGGGCATTGACTTCTAGAGAGTTTAGAATCAGTTTGTCTGAGGACAAGTCCCGAAGTATCGATTGATTATGGGACAGTTTGTTCGAGAAGCGGTTGATTAGAAGTGAATCTTCTCGAGACCCAATCAGGGGCAGTTATCCAGAACTCCTGTGATTCGAGGGCAGATCCCTCCAGTGTTCAATCAGGGCACGTTAAGTCGCTCACCGCTCGTTCAGGGGAAAGCTACTTCAGAAGTATTGAAACCAACCACGCTGAGAGTTGGTTAGTTGAGGATGAATCCTTCCGTTGTACGAATGTTGGGGCAAGCCATCTGAAGATTGTCTCGTTGCCAGCTGCTTTCTGTTCAGAATGAATTTTTCCAAGAGTCGGATTGGGGCAAGTTGAATTGCACTGGGGCAAGTTGTTTAAACGAGTTTGTTCACCCTAGCAAGAGTTGAGTGTCGGGGAATCGTGTCATTACCCTACCAAAAAACCTGAACCTTCTGAAGAAGCCTTGCTGTCATTGGATCGTTATCCTATAGCCTAACCCGTTACTTGGCTGAACCTTGTAACCAAATCGTTGTAAAGTTCAGTTCTCGTCTGGCAAACCGGAGATCAGTTCTCGTATGAAATCCAAACCAGAAACCAGCCCCGTCTGGTCACCTTTTCTTTAACCTATCGTTCAACCAGTTCTCGTCTGGCTAACATAGTTTTAAAGCCCAGTTCTCGTCTGGCAAACCAGGAATCGATTCCCGTCTGATATCCAAAACCGTAGTCAGTTCTCGTCTGACAGCCTAACATATTTTGCCACCAGTTCTCGTCTGGTAGTCTACCCTCGAATGCTAGTTCTCGTCTAGTATTTCCCTTTCAAATCCACTTTTGTTGGTAACCAGAAATAAATCCCTATCACCATAAACCAGAAAAAGCCTAAGTGTACCTGGCCTGATGGTTCCTAGTGACTCGTATGTTGTCACATTCCCCGACACAAGGCTCAAGTGATCTCAGCTCCATGATTGGTGTTCTGTATTCCCTGTGTTGATGTTATTGAATCAGGATTGTTTTCTCAGCAAAGACATACAATTTGAGATTGTTTCCCCAGAGCAGTTTGAGATTGCAGCAAGTTGAGATGGCATTTATCCCTTATTAGAGTAGGATCAAGATTATCCTCAGCAGGGCGAGATTGATATTCCCGGCAGAGTATGGCCATCCCAAGCATTGAACGGTGATTAGCCTGATGCGCTACTTTCCTAAGTGGGTTGATACTGAAGCTTTCCCTGACCGGCAGATTTGGGTTATTTCCCCCAGCAGTGGGACTGATGCAATGGTGTATCCCCACAGAGTCCGAGTTTGACTCCTTTTCCCTCCAAGTCCAGGTCATTGACTCATTCCTCAAGTAGAGGTCGACGGTGATTCCCTCACTGAGTAATCTCCAGACGGGTAGATTTTGATGTCAGGCAAAGAAGAGTTATTTCTCAGCAGTTTGCTTCGTACCCTATAAGGACTTAGGGTGTTCTAAAAGGACCGTTCAAGGTTGTTTTCCTCAATGAAGTGAGATTCAATTTCGGTGACCGATTGTTATCTTCCGCAGACACCAGAGGTGTTTCCTTGATAGGATCGGTACATCTCCAACAGAGTTGTACAATGAGTAGCTAAGGATTGATATCCCCAGCAGTGTTGATACACATGTATTCCTTATCAGACTTGATAGTCCAGCAGGTGTTACCCAGAGGGGTCAGTCTCCGTAAGGCGTACGCAAGATTACCCTCAGCAGATCAGGATTGATATCCCCGATAGAGTGTAGCAGCATCTCCCCGCAGAGTCTGAATACGGGACCAGGAGCATTGATATGTATCCCCAAGCAGAGAAGATTCTCTCCCCAACCAGATGTATCCTGAAGGAACTTCATCTCCCTAGCTGAGTCATACACTGAAGTGTGTAGCAATTGGAAGTTCCAGACTGAAGTCTCCGGCAGAATTGAGATTCCCCACAGAGTCGTATTCTCCCCTGTAAGCAGGACGATTCCTTCTTCCCCAGCCGAGTTTGCAGATCCCCAAGAGAGCCGAGTCCTTGGAAGCCGCTCAGGCCATGATTGGTTTTCCCCAGTAGAGTATTGAATAGTTGATGCTGTATTTCCCCATCGGAGTCGTTATCTCCCGGAAAGCTTTGTTGCGAAGGCTTTGCAGTTTATTTCTGCGATTGATATCGTTTCCTCGACAGTTTGCGGTTTGAATACCCAGATGAGCAGGTTCAGGTTCTCGTAGAGCTTCGTTCCCCTGCAGTAGTCGACCGAAGTTCGTTTCCCCAGGCGGAGTCCAATTGAGATTGGTGTGACTTCTTCTCCTCGGCAGGATGATTCCTTCTCTCCACCAGAGTGATCCTTTCTCCTTGACAGGAGGCTTTTCCCTTCAGCATTTATTTTGCTGATGGGGCCATAGCATGTTGCATGATTGCATAGCATTTACCCTGAAAACGCGTAGCGTTTTCACTGTGTGGAGCATTACGTCATTGTCAAAGCATATGCATACGAAACATGAGCCAGGTCGCCACCGTCCTTGCTTTGCAGATGTTCCTCCTCAGAATGGTTTGGCTCAAGATAATTCTTGAATTCCCTAGCAAGGTCGTTTACCCAAGATGATTCTTGAACTCCCCAGTGAAATTACCAGAGTTGGTTGCTCGAGTTGATGCTTAGAGTCCCCGGCAGAATGTTTGCTCAGGATGATTCCTGAAATCTCCAGCATAGTTATCGGTTCAGGATGATTCTTGAAGTCCCCGACAGAGTTATTTGTTCAAAATGATTCTTGATTTCCTCAGCAGAGTTGATTCATCCAGAATGATTTCTGGATCCCCGAAGCAGAGTTACTTGATAGTTCTCTAGAATCCCCAGCGGAGATGCGTCATCCCCAGCAGGTTTCTGAGCAGCAAAGTTGAAACTTCCCCCGAAGACTTGATGGATGAAGTCCAACCGTATTAAGGAAGCAATTCTCTCAGCTGATGCGGAGTGCCTGATGGCAAAAGATTGCATATCCTTATTTAGTTCATGATTGACCAAGAATTCTATCCTCGACCTACTGACGAAGTCCGGCTGATGCCTGAAAATTTCTTTGAATGCCCGATGGCATGATCAACATGATTGTTGACCTGATGAGTCCCGAGGAATCTTGATGCCTGATGGCATGATCGACCACGTATGACCGGTTACCGTGTGACCAATTCCCAACAAGTTGTCGTGCAACTGTTATGCTCAGTGTTGAAGATGTTCCTACCAATCAGAGTATCGTTTACCTGTGAGGCTAGCGAATCACCCGTTACCGTGTAACCAATGATCCCTCGATGATTTGAGGATGCAATGATATCAGATAAATCAGAGAATCATCCTGACGGAGGTTCAGATCAGTATTTCTCCAGCTAGTTGCTGTGCAGCTATGATTTCAGCTTCCGAAGATTTGTTCCCATCAGAGTACCGTGTACTTGTGTAGTTGGCAAATTTCCGGGTTCTTTGGTATTCAACCGTCTTCTACCTTTGAATGCTTGAAAGTTGTTCGCTCTTCAACCCTTCAGCTCCAAGTCGTTTGAATAGGGGCAGCTGTTGCACCCTAAAATTTGACCAACTACGTATCGCTATTTGGCTCATGTTTCGACTCATTTCATTTTGCATTTGCATACCACGTACATTGCATGTTTTCCAGTCAGGTTGACTTTATCGGGATTACAGCCCTCTGATCGCGTTTCAGGCATTTCAGGCCAATACGAGGACGTATTTTGAGAATCGGTGCTCGTCCCGGTGTTTTCAGCTCTCGCTGTTGTTTTTGAGGACATCTCGGTGTCCGGGATTTTTACCGTTTATTTCGATATAGTCGCTAATCGATTTAATCGGCTTCCTCGTTTTTTAGGGTTTTTCCCTTATTTTCTAGAATTTTTATGGAGTTAATTGATTTTTCTAGGTATTAGTTAGATTTTTTTAATAGATATTAAATGTTTTTTAATAGTTTTGTTTTAATTTCTTTTCTAGGAAATTCTTTAATCATTTTTAGATAATAGGTTTTAATAGAATAATTCTTTTTTTTTAGAGTATTAAGTAGATTTTTAAATTGATTTTTAATAGGATATTCTTTTAATAGGTTTTTAAAATAGAATTAATAGAATGTCTTCTATTTTTGTTTGTATAGAAATTAGTGGAATTAATAGGAAACTAATAGAGTTTTTATTAGTTTAGAAATTAATAGAGTTTTATAGGTTAATCCTCTTTTTTAGATTTAATTAGGATTTAATAGAGTTTAATTAGATTTTAATCATTTGTTTAGATGTTAATTAGGGTCTTATTAGATTTAATTAGGTTAGAATAGTTTTAATTTTTATTTAGGATTTAATTACTGTTTTAATTTTTCGTTTAGCATTAATGGGGATTTTAATTAGGTTTTAAGTCTTTAATCAGAATTAATTAGGTGATCATTAGGATTAATCAAGTATTAATTAGATATTAATCAGTCCGTTAGTTATTGGGCCTTTTGTCCATTTTCTGAGGCCCACAAACCCCAGGTCCAACTCGCCACATGTCTGCCTATAAAGGGCCCCACGCGTGCCTTTCTCAACTTCCACTTCATGTCCGCGTGTGCATTCTGAGTCTCTCTCTCCATTGCCACATCTCTCCTCTTCACGCCACGTTTCATACACAGAACTCTCCACCTCATTTTCCTTCTTCCACGTATCCCCCTCAGAAGCTGCCACTGCACCCTTCTGCATGTAGCCACCCCACGCGTCCTCATCCCACACTCTGCATGAGAGCCACATGGCTCTCTTCTGTCCCACCGTCCCACTCGCCGCCGGCTATGCAGCCACCGCTAGCCTCGCCACAACCGTCGCCGGAAAGCCACTGGTAATCGTTTCTCGCTGGAAACTGCGTAACTGCATCAGGAAATTCACCAATCCTTCACCAATGATCTTCAGGAGATGTTCATGCCTTCGCCGGAAAATGCAAGAACCCACCGGAAACTTCATGTGAAATTCATCCATGGTCATCACTTTTCCAGATCGTCCACCACCTTCAAACCTTTCAGGAAGCATCGTCAAGATCCATCACGATCTTCTCCTCAAGAACGTGCATCTATGATCATCGCGTTTTTTCTTTTTCCAGATTGTTGTTCAAATCGGCATCGATAGTCATCGAGTGTTCATCGCCAATTCCTCCAACATCAACGCCTCCCCAGAAATCTTCGTCTTCATCTGAAGTTCAGCAAGTTCTTCAATTTTTCCAGGTGTTCTTCAAAGAAGATGAAGACGTTCATCTCCACCTTCAACAAATCGCCAGAAAATCACGAGCGTCTTCATCCAAGAATCGTTAGCAAGAACATTCAAAGACTTTGATCATCATCTCCAGAATCTTCAACGCGTCTTCAAGCATCCTTCATCGCCTCGTCAAACCCAGGATCTTCAAAGAACTTCTCCATCCACCAATCTCCAGAAAGTTCACCAGCTTCATCAGATCTTCTACACACCTTCATGCATGTTCATCAAACGTCAAGAATCGCCGCAAGAAGATCGTACCGCTTCTGGATTTCCTCTTCAGAAACACCAACCTTTCAGGATTTGTCACCAGTTCAACAATGTTCAGCTTCATAAAACCTTCAAGCGACCCATCCTCAACATACAAGCGTTGATCTCCGATGCCAGCATTCATCAATAGGAATGAAGTTTTGTAGAAGAACACGTGAGATAAGTTGGTTGAATGGAAGAAAGGATGTAGGCGAAAGGCTGAGAGAAAAGTTGAGACGGAGAGGAAACGAGGAGATAGAGAGAGTTTGGAGAAGGGAGGTTGGAGCGGCGCATGCGGTGAGCAGTGCTTTTCCAAGAAGAGAAGAGTGGCTAGGGTTTTGCCTGAAGAGTTCACGTGGCCGTCAAGGGATTGGGCCGTGGCCCATTGGTTTCTTTCCAATCCGTACCCCCGTTTCACTTTCTTCAACCCCCATCCCTGGTCCTTTTTTGGCTGATGAAGTTGGTGATTGGGCTGAGGCCCAATTCTTGGTTTTCCTGGTTTACACCTATGTCCCTGCGCTGCACCCCCCGTTTTTGTGTTTTTTTATTTTCTTTCCTGAATTTATGTATTGGGCTGGGCCCCAATTCTGTATTGTTTTTTCTGGCTCACACCCCTGGCTGAACCAGTGTACCCCTTTTGTGTTTCTCTTTTTTTTTTTAATTATTTTCTTTTATATTCATTTGCTTAGATTTTTTTAAAGAAAAAGAATATGTAATGGAAAATATAGTGATATAAAAAAATGATAGTATTTTCTTCTTAGGATATATTTTCTTTTAGGAGTTTCTTTTACGCCTTTTTAGAGGTAGAATTAAAGGTCCACTTGTTAGGGGACTATTTTTCATTAGATTTTCCATGATAGATGGGTATGATTTTTTAGGAGTTTATCATTGTAACCTTCCGAATATTAATAAAATGAGATTTGTGCTGTGGTCCCCGAGGTACCCGAACTACGTCGTGCTCTGATTTCTCTGATGAGAATACGTAGGCACAATACTGATGTATTGGCGAGCAAATTTCCCCCGGAGGCACAATACTGATGTATTGGTGAGCCACCTTTCCCCTTAGCTGTAACCGGAACTACAGCTGCTCTGATTTTCTCTGATGAGAATATGTAGGAATAGGATGCGATGTCCTAGCGAGCACACTAACAACTAACCTTTTTTTTCTCCTCGCTGTCGTGCGATCGAGACTTTCCCGCTGACGACTGATATCATCCTTTTCTCTTGTCCGAGTGCATTTGAGACCAGACCGTAGTTCTAGTTCCCGTAGGTTCCCATACCTTTAAAACCCGACATACTACGTCCGTTCTACCGCAAACAGGTACGCCTAAGTCTCCAATGGTCGAGCAGCGTCCAGCTAACTACTAGAATGCGTACGCTAGTATCGTCAACTTAATCTCTCACCCCCGTGTGACCGAGAACACCCTTGTCTAGCCGTAGTTAGCCTGAGCTACGTCATGCTCTGATTTCTCTGATGAGAATACGTAGGCCCAAGACGCGACGTCTTGCCGAGCAAACTTCCCCCTAGGTCGAACTACGTTGACTCTGATTTCTCGTTCTCTGATGAGAATATGTAGGCATAGAGTGCGACGCTCTATCGAGTCAATTTCTTCCCGTTTAGATTTAGCAGCCGTAGATAGATTGTTTTTCACCCGTAGACAAACCCGCAAGCGTGGATCCTGTCGAGTACGACGGACGTGAGGGGTGCTAATACCTTCCCCTTGCGTAACTGACTCCCGAACCCAGACAATGGTTGCGATGACCTTGTCTTACCCTTTTCCGTCAGGTTTTTCCGATCGTTTCCTTTCCCGCTCCGAGGGATAAATAACGAAAGGTGGCGACTCTTCTGTTGTGCCGGCACCTTATTTTCGCGAAAGCGACAGTAACGACCAACAAGATATCAATGACAATTGGATTTCGAACATCTGCCAGTTACGACTGGACTTAAATGGAAATCAACTAGTAACGACTAGACTTCACAAGGGATTTGCTAGTGACGACTAGACTTCAAAGGGAAAAAGTTGGTAACGACCAATCCAAATGAAAATAACGAGTGAAGTTAAGACAATGCCAGTTACGACTGGACTTTAAAAGGAAAATATGGTGACGACCAAAAGAATACCAATAACGATTGGATTTCGAACACTGCCAGTTGCGACTGGACTTTAAAGGAAAAAGGTGGTGACGACCGAATCAACAGATACCAACGAGTGGAATTAAGAGAATGCCAGTTACGACTGGTCTTAACAAGAAATATGGTGATGACCAAAAGAATACCAATAACGACTGGCTTCTAAAACAAGAGAAATCTCATTTCTCTCACGCGCTTCTCGTCGATAAGATTCAACTGATCAAACCTTTCTCTTACCCATTCTGCTTCTTCAAGCTTGGTTTCCATTATGACTCTCAAAGAAGGTATTTCGACCTCAATAGGGAGTACCTCATCCATTCCATATACCAAAGAAAAAGGGGTTGCCCCTGTTGAAGTGCGGACGGACGTTCTGTACCCATGGAAGGAAAATGGTAGCATCTCATGCCAATCTTTGTAAGTTTTCACCATCTTTTGCAAAATCTTTTTGATGTTTTTATTTGCAGCTTCTACAACTCCATTCATCTTGGGACGATAAGGAGAGGAATTGTGATGTTCAATTTTGAAGTCATCGCACAACTCTTTCATGATTTTGTTGTTCAAATTGGTACCGTTGTCCGTTATGATTCGGCTCGGAATTCCGTAACGACAGATAATCTCCTTCTTGATAAAACGGGCCAACACTTGTCGAGTAATGTTGGTGTAGGATGCAGCTTCAACCCACTTTGTGAAATAATCAATAGCAACTAGAATAAATCGGTGTCCGTTAGAAGCTTTTGGCTCAATTGCCCCAATCATATCAATGCCCCACATAGAGAAAGGCCACGGTGATGACAACACATTTAGCAACGTCGGAGGTACATGCATCTTGTCCGCATAAATCTGACACTTGTGACATTTTCTGGCATATTGAATACAGTCAGTTTCCAAAGTCAACCAGTAATAACCAACCCTCAAAATCTTTTTAGACATAACATATCCATTGGCATGAGTGCCAAATACTCCTTCATGCACATCTTGCATTAACAAATCTGCTTCTCGTCTGTCGATACATCTAAGCAGGACCATGTCATGATTCCTTTTGTAAAGCACATCATTACTGAGAAAGAACTTGGATGCTAATCGTCTCAGAGTTTTCTTGTCAAGTGACGTAGCATCTGCTGGATACTCTTGTTTGGACAGATAATTCTTTATGTCGTGGTACCAGGGCTTATCATCAGCTTCTTCTTCAACCATCTGACAGTAGGCTGGCTCGGTCTTGCGTTCAATTCGAATGAGAGTGGCATCATTGACATCCCTGACTTTCCACATTGAGGCTAACATGGCTAGGGCATCGGCAATGTGATTCTCAGATCTCGGAACATGCTTGAAAGTAATTTCATCAAAATACTCAATCATCTTGATGATGTAGGATCTATAAGGGATCAAATTCTCATGCCTAGTCTCCCAGTCACCAATAACTTGATAAATAACCAAAGCTGAATCCCCACTGACTTCAAGAAGTTTGATTTTGAGGTTGATAGCTGCTTCGAGGCCGAGAATGCATGCTTCATATTCGGCGATATTATTTGTGCAGTCAAAATCCAACCTGGCTCTGAATGGAGTGTAACCCCCTTCCGAACTCATTAAAACGGCGCTTACACCATGCCCACTGTAGTTGGAGGAACCATCAAACATCATTTTCCACCAAAGACTTGTCTGCGGAATTTCATCGGAACCTGGCTCTTCACAATCCTTTACTAACATGATGTCTTCATCTTGGAAATCAAATTTGAGAGACTCATAATCTTCCACTGGTTGATCTGCAAGATATTCTGACAAAACACTACCCTTGATAGACTTATGGGCTACGTACTGGATGTCATATTCTGATAATAACATATGCCAACGGGCGAGCCTTCCAGTCTGAGCAGGCTTCTCAAAAATATACTTTATCGGATCCATTTTTGAAATCAACAAAGTGGTATGACAAATCATGTATTTCCTCAGGCGTCTAGCAGCCCATGCCAAAGCACAACAAGTTTTCTCCAGAAGTGAATATCGGCTTTCACAATCAGTAAACTTCTTACTCAAATAACCTCTCCCCAACCTGCAGGAGTACCTTCTTCCAGTGTAGACTTGATGCTCTGAGCGGATGCAAAAGATGGGCCACTCTTAGCCATTGTTTTCTCTAACATCACTGCGTTAGCTATCTCGAGTGCCTGAAAGGAAGTTTCTAAC
Source organism: Lathyrus sativus (assembly GCA_963859935.3). NCBI lineage: Eukaryota > Viridiplantae > Streptophyta > Magnoliopsida > Fabales > Fabaceae > Lathyrus > Lathyrus sativus. The sequence continues at coordinate 288,179,090 of OZ012740.1, forward strand.
ACGCCTTCATCTGCCTCAATATACTTAAATGATGACAGATTGCTCACCATTAGGTCCTCTTCACCGTGTACAATCACCAACTTGTCATTCACCACAAATTTCATTCTTTGATGTAAGGTGGAAGTCACTGCCCCAACTGCGTGAATCCACGGTCGTCCCAACAAACAACTATAAGCTGGGTTAATGTCCATGACTTGGAATGTAATATCAAACATATGAGGTCCGATCATGATTGGCAATTCTACCTCTCCCACAACCGTTCTTCTTGAACCGTCAAAAGCTTTTACAGTCAATGACGTCGGTTTCATTTTTGCCCCTGCATATGCTAACCTCGCGAGCGACCTTGTAGGCAATACATTCAATGAGGATCCAGTATCGACTAAAACTCGTGCCATTGTGTCTTCTTGGCACCTGACAGATATGTGCAACGCACGGTTGTGATTACGTCCTTCTTTTGGCAACTCTGAGTCAAATTGGCCGAGAGTTATATCTTTTGTCACATGTTCCTGCCTCAATACTTTTTACAGAGCTTCTCTGTGAGCTAGAGAGTTCATTAAGAGAGACAAGATCGATATCTTTGATGGGGTTTGGTGAAGCTGATCAATAACCCTGTAATCACTTTTCCGAATAATCCTTAAGAATTCTTCGTCGTCTCCCTCAGTACTTGGCACCTCTTTTTCTTTTGTCGCAGCAGGGGTGACCTCTTTTGGAGCGGCTACTGTTATCTTTGGCTGATAGATTCGACCAATACGGGTCATCTTGCTTGTACCTGCAATGTTTGTCACGTCCACTTGGTCGTCTTTCACTGTCTCTTTCTGACTAACCCTCCCAGATCCTCGGTCTATCACAGTCATGTCATATTTCCATGGAACGGCCTTCGTGCTTTCAAAAGGAAATGGTCTTGGTTTCTGAATAATAACCGGTCGAGGTTGATCGATAGCCGACTTGTTAAAAACAGGCTTCACACTTTTGTTGGTCATTTTGAACACCAGAACTTTCTCACCTTTCTTTGGTAAATTAAAAACAGGCTCAATTACTGAAACTTCTTCTTTCCTCACCTTACTACACACTTGCAATACTCCATCATCAATCAATCTTTGTATATCTCCTCGTACCACATCACACCCTCTAGAATCAATAGAACATTCTTCACAATCATTATGGGTATCTTCTATCAATCCTGCTTTCAACAGCTTCTCGTGAAGTAACTTTACCGGAGTCTTGATCTCTGACACACCTCGGACTATCTTTTCATCTGAAACTTCTTCTACATCATTAACCCCTCCATGGTTCGGCAATGGATTACTTTTAATGTTAAGGGGTACATCATCAAAAGACAAGATTTTCTTTTCCATCAACTCCCTGACAAGATGTTTTAAGGAAAGACAACCTTCTAAATATTGACCGGCAGCGCCTTCGTGAAAGGCACAATGATCATTTGGAGTATAGTGAGGAGATGTAGTGTCTGGATTTAGCGGTCGCGTTGTTACCAACCCTTGCTGCACCAAAGAGGGGTACAACTCTGTGTAAGTCATCGGTATCTGAGGAAGTGGAGGTTTTGTTGCTGGCCTCCAATTCTGGTAGTTCTGTCTGGGTGCCTGAGCTTTAGGCTGATGATGTTGTTGATAGGGTGGAGCGTTGGGCGCTCGTTGATGCCCTTGTTGAATTGGCTGATATACAGGTGCTGGTTGCACTGCCTGATAACCAGGAACAGGGTGATTAAAAGTTGGTGTTACAGCTGCCACATATGGTTGTTGGACATACTGCAACGGATACATTGGTCGTTGTTGTTGGGATTGCTGAACATAACTTGGTTGAGGCTGCTGAACAAAGCCTTGCTGAGGCTGTTGAACATAACTTTGCTGATACTGTTGGTAAGGCAGTCTCCAAGTGAGACTCTTTCTTCCCACGGTTACTGCATTTGTCTCCCCTTCTTTCTTTTTATGAAAATTACTGTTGAACTTCTTGACATTGTTGTTACCAGAACTGCTAGAACCGCTAGCCACCTTTCCATTCTTCAATCCTAACTCCACTCTCACCCCTACTGCTACTATATCTGAGAAACTTGCGGCTACACTACTGATCATCTTCTCATAAAACTCTGGTCTTACTGTATCGACGAACCAATCTGTCAACTCTTTTTCACTCAAAGGAGGTTCTACCTGAGAGGCAGTCTCCCTCCACCGTTGTGCATATTCTTTGAAAGATTCCGAACTCTTCTGAGACATACTCAGTAACTGCCTTCTATCAGGGGATAAATCCATGTTGTACTTGTAATGTTTTACGAAAGCATCGGCCAAGTCTTGGAAACTGTGAATACGAGACTGATCCAGACCCAAATACCATTTAGCAGGAGCTCCTTTCAAAGTATCTTGGAAATAGTGAATCATCAACTTGTCATCTTCTACATGAGTGACCATTCTTCGGTAATACATAATCAGATGCGTCTGAGGACAAGTAGCACTAGAATACTGATCAAAATTGGGAACTTTGAATTTCGGCGGAATTATCAATCCAGACACTAAGCACATATCTCTGGCATCAGTACCAAAGATGTTATTACCTTCCATTGCTCGGACTTTCCTGCCTATAGTCTCTACACTTTCTTTCAACTTATCATGTCGTCCACTCTCCTCTTCATACCCATCAAAACCTTCGTACACTTATGGAGGATTATGAAAAACAGGACGCGCTTGGGTTTGAACAGAAGGCTGAGTGTAAGTAGGAATAGCTTGAGGAACTTCTGCCCCTAGGGGAACTGGTTGTTGATTTACTGCTGGTGGAGGTACAAAGCCAGGAGGTAACCCATATGGTGGAACATTTGCAACAGTGACTGCCGTTGGGATCGACTCTACAGCTATGCCAGTGATTTCAGAAACAACAGTGGCTTGAGTGTCCAACTTTGCACGAATGACTTGTAGGGCTTCCATGATCTGCCCCATGCCTCCTCGTAGGTCTCCAAGTTCATTATCAATCCTGTCCACATCCAAATTTTGTCCTTCCATTCTTAGGCGAGCTTGGGCTCGGGTGTTGTATCGGTGTTGAGGATTCAGTGTGATTCTTTCTGGAGACAAGATAGCGAGATGAGACACAACACAAGAACATGCACATGCAATGCTTTATGAATGCAAAATGCAACAATGCAAAATTAATCATTCAAGGAATCCAAAGAAATATTTGCAAAAATTATAACAATGGGGAAATAAGCAAATTCAAAGTCTTCATAGATTAATAACTGAGAGTTTTACAACAACGATTTTGAAACTGAAATACAAATCTTCAATACGGAAAACAAAAGGATTTTAGATCTTCTGGTTGGAGGGCCCTTCGTCTTCTGGCTGACTTCTCTTTCCATCTTGATGGATCAACTCTTGAAGCCCTTCCTTCTCTTGCATAACCCTGAAATACTTATCCCTCCATGCCTCTCCTTCTTTTTTAGCTTTTGCCAAAGCAGCTTTCAATTATTCTATGAGGGTAGGTTTGGGTGAGTCAGGCTCAAAGCGAGTATAGAACATCTTCAATGCTGCTTCTTTTACACATGATAAGTAAGATTCTGAAACCGTAGTGTCGTGGTAACCTAAGGCAGTTACTCCCCTCGTGTGGACATGACGCCAAGCATACACAATCGGAGCCCTATAAGCGGGGTTCTTCCCCTTTTCAATGTAGAAGCTTCTCAAAAAGTCTGGGTCTGGTTCACTCTCCATCGGGTGCCCCAACTGCCGACGAGCTAAAATAGGATTATAGCTGATGCAACCATTAATGCTGATAAGCGGTACATTCGGGAAATCTCCACAGCTTTGGACCATGGCAATCCCCCGATACATAGGGTCATACCACTTAATATCTGAATGTTTGAGTAACAACAGTTTTTCAACCCATAAGAGCCCATTTTACTTATCCCAGAAGGCTGGAATTTTTGGTAAGTGCGAAATAAACCACTTGTGCAAGAGAACGGTGCAACACTCAATCTGACCAACTCCATAACGGTTCCTACGATGGATGGAAAAGTACACATCAGCCAACAAAGTAGGTACAGGGTTCTTGATTAAGAAAAGGTTGATTGCATTTGCGTCCACAAAATCATTAGCAGTTGGGAACAGGAACAGTCCGTCGATTAGTAAGACCAGGATGGCCTCAAATGCTTCAGAATTTTCCGAAAAGGCATAGCTTTGAGCTTTTTCATACAAGAACATAGTCGGAAACCCATACAACTCTCCCTTAGCAATCATGTGAGATCGTACTTAGTCCACCTCCAAATACGCGGCCTCTGCAACTGCTCTTTCATTAGGAGTCCTTTCTCTTCCGGAAAATGGTCTAGGAGTGACGCCTACTCCCATCAGGGCAGAATATTCTTCCAAGGTTGGCAGCAACTGATAATCTGGAAATGTGAAACAGTGATAGGTTGAATCGTAGAACTGCACGAGTGCGGTCAACATCTCTTCATATACTTGAACTTCTAGCAAAGACAACATATTCCCATACTTCTCTCTGAATGCCTCGGGGTCTTCTACTAAACTTCCCAATTTCTTCAAGTTCTCCAATTTTGGGCTTCAGAACACAATCTCTGCTTTCTCTCCAGAATCCATCCTATAATATCTGCAAAACGATCTTTAGTTCCTTGAATGATTAATTAATGAGAATGCAAATGCAAAGGTTTTATGGAACTCAGATTTTGTAAACATCATTTCATTTCATTGATTTTCAAGTTTTGAATTACAAAATAGTACATCTTACAAAAAGTCCTAAACATAGAGCTAAAGATATTCTAACAAAAGTCCTTTCTTGCTTTGATCCTCTTGAGTTCTTCTTCTATCTGCGTCTTCTCAAGAATGAGCTTGTCCACCATTAACTTCCATGGAGTTGACTGATGGCTGGAATAAAATAAATCTTCCCGCGCCTTCGTTTTCTTACAAGCAATCATTTCTTCATCCTTCAACTGAAGTTGTCTACGGAGTTCATTATTTTCTTCCACAGTCACTTGGTACTTGTATCTCCAGGCTACTTCAGTTTGTTGTGATTTTCTCAAAGCAATCTTCAACTTCTCTTCTTCAGACATAAAGATTAATGGGGGTTCCTCCTTCAAAACCATGGGTTCCTGCTGAGGATAAGGAATCTTCAGCTGAATAGCTCTCTTTCAGACCCATTGGAGATAAGGCTCGAGAGAGATGCAATTAGGTTTCCCTAAGTCTTCCTTTCCTTTCTTATGCACATGACCCCAAGCTTTTAGGATCTCTTTTCTTAATTTTGATTCTCCCTTAAAGAAAGTATTCTCTACATGAGCGTTATTGGGTTTGTCCTTCAAAGGATATCCAAGCTGTCGGCGAGCGAGAACAGGGTTGTAACTGATTCCTCCATTTGTACCAAGAAGAGGTACGTTACCAAAACTTCCACAACTGTCAATGATCTTTATCCCATCGTAATTACGGCTGTACCAATCAATATCAGAGTGAGTGAGAGCCATAACCTTCTGAGACCACCAACCTTCCTTACAAAAAGCATGAGCCTTCGGTAAGTGAGAAATAAACCATTTGTATAGACACAACAGGTAACCATTCCTCCCTTATGTAAATTCCTCAAGTGAACAGAATGATAGGCGTCAGCTAATAAAGTAGGCACAGGGTTTTTCTTCAAGAAAATCTTAATGGTGTTTAGATCCACAAAATTATCAAAACTTGGAAACAAGAAGATCCCATAAATGAGCACGGCGAGGATAGCCTCGAATGCATCCATACTCAAATGATCAGCATAGTATTGGGCTTTCCCAACCAAGAACTCTGCAGTCAAACCAAAGACTCCTCCTTTAGTAGCCATATTTTTTTGAATATCCACCAATCCCAAACATGTAGCTTTAGCAATTTCTTCCTCCTTATGTTCCTTCTCCATGATTGGAAAAGGAGAGTCTTCAAGAATAGGTAAACCAATCAAGCAAGAATACTCCTCAAGTGTAGGTACCAGCTGATAATCAGGAAAAGTGAAACAATGATAGAGTGGATCATAAAACTGGAGAAGTGTGGAGTGAAGTCCCAGATCCATCTTCTTCTTTAATTTCAACAATGACAATAAGTTCCCATACCTACTCTTGGATCCTTCTAGATCTGTTATCAAAGTGCTCAACCTCTCTATGTCATCCAAGTTAGGACTTTTGTAAGTGTACTTCATAGTTTTCTTTTTTCCACTATCCATGATGATCCTAATGTTTATAAACAAAAAGCTTGAGTTCCATTTATGACATGATGTTCATGAATGCATGAATGCACAAACATAGGTAAGCACAGATTCACATATACACATGGGTAAACAGATAAAGGTTTTAGTTTGGAGAACATGAGCATGGGGCCAAGGTCTACCCATCCCAAAAGTATGTACTAGGGCTTTTCAAAACTGTAGAAGAAGGTTCTAAAGAGGTTCCCAGAGTCCTCAACCCATCTTTCGGATATTATCAATTTCCCAAATACTTGGTGGTCGATAATATTCTCATGAGAGTCTCGTCTAGGTGTAGTATCGCGTATCAACTATTTCGGAATTACTTCCTTATAGCCATCGCACTACATCCTAATAAAGCCATAGTGGGGGAAAAGGTAATCTAAAAGTTCTCAGTATTACGGGCTCCCATGTAGAAAGTAGCATTGTTTTCACGAATACTCGATCAACAATACTAACTCTTAGAAGGGCCTCTACTGAGCGGTGGTTTTCTCAAGTCAACTTGGTCGGGAATCAACTCCATATAAGCCTTCTTGAATATACCTCCATCCTATCATAAGTACGCTCAAACACGGGTATAATGTTGTCTTACCACTCAAAGTTCCCCAGATCCAACAGGGCACATATATACATATTTACAAGTATTCACAAATATAGCAAATATTTAAACAAGATAGGCTAAACCCTAAAAGCATGAACTTCCCTAATGAAGTCGTCATTTCTGTTGCGGTGAAAATCGAATATCAAGCTATTAAATTAACTTGAATCTTAATTCTTTTACAACCGAACTTTATTTTATCCAAAGGAAAGGTCTAAAGAAAGAAAACCCCTTTTCGTGATGTAACGACAACGCTTAAGAGATTCAGGGATCGGGGGTTGGTTATACCTAGGGAAGGTGTTAGCACCCTAAGCATCTGTAGTACTCTACATGAACCTTTTGTTTGATTGCTTGCTAAGCTTGTGAAAATGTGCTATGGATTGGGAAAAGGTATAAGCTAAAACCTAAAGTTATATACACTAAGTTTGCTCGCAAAGACGTCGCGTCTTCTGCCTACGTATCCTAACTAGGATAGAATCAGAGCAATCGTAGTTCACCTCACAAGGGATGAAGAACACTTAATTAGGATCAAGGTTCAAGGGGGAACAAACATGACAATGTTTGTGTGGAGTTTGACAAAAATCCCTAATATAAAATGTAACACTCAAAAGGGGAAGTAAGAAATCATGACGATGATTCTTACATAGAGTTGACAAACTCTATCCTAGGGTTCTAGTTGAAGTACACTCCTAGTACAGGTGGGTTTCTTAGACTTAAAGCAAAGTCTAATGGCTTCTAAATTAAGGTTAAAGTGACTTAACAAAGTCAAGAGAAAGGTGAATGAGCTATTCATGACACATGGGTCAATGGAAAAACCTTTCCTTTGGAAGGAGAGAGGGGAGGTAACCTGGATGAGAGATAACAAGCTTCATCACTTGGGGAAATAAACATTAAGCAAAGTAATAACATGATGAAAATAGATGTATGGTGACAATCATTAAATGAACATGTTGAAGATAAACACAAGATATGCATTGATGACGATCAAAGCAACTGATTAAGCAAGGACTGCGACAGCAGATCAAACTCAAGTAAATTCCTCAGAGGAAGCAAGATGAACATGGTAACAACCAAAATAAAATCCTAGCATGTTGACTAACATTAGGAAAAGAGGGTAAGCAAATATCATGTCATTCACAGGTATAACAAGAGAGAAATTCATCTGCATATGTGGAAACGGTTACAAAATGCACTTTAACTTGCAAGTAGTCAAAAGGGATGAAAAATTAGGCAAACATGGAATTTAAAAATACTACATAAAAATAGACATAAAAAAAACATAATGCAAAAAGAATGGATGCAAAATGATTAAAAATGAGGGAGATATGATTTTTTGAAGTTTGGTTGAAAAATGGCAAAAATTAACAAAAGGGTTGCCCTCCTCAGGGGTCGAACCCAGGTTCAGCTGGTACAAGGCGCTTAGGTGACAAGGTGACTACCACTGGGGTGGCTATACATCCGTTTGTAAATGCCACCCCATTAAAATATATGGGAAACATTCAAAACATGCTGGGCAAAAAATATGAAACAACAAACCATTTTGCATTTTGGTCATAACTTCTTCAATTCTCAATGGTTTTACACAAAATTTTAGTCTAAATCGTGTATTTTTTCATGAGGAACAAGATGGCATTTTTAGATTTTTGAAATTCCTCCTCCATTTGAAAACCCGATGACACTTGCATTTTGAGAGCATGATGTGCATTTTGAAATGAAACTCATGTTACAGCCAGTTCTAAACCAATATGATCATACACACATACCACATAAACATTAATGAGTGAATTTAAACACAAGATATGGCTGAAATCAAGTTGTGGTGAAAAGTGCTATGTGAATTGCAAATCTTTTACGAATGAGATGCATTTTGGGATGAAGATCAAATTCCAAACAGTTTCAAACCAAACAAATCATATACACACCTTGAAAATACATTGATGAATGAATGTAGGCACAATGATAGGTTCAAAACTAGCCCTGGTGAAAAGTAGTAACCAATATGCAAAATGGTATTGATGTGTTAATGAAGATGTTCAATTTTAATTCCAAGCATATTCAAGTCAAACACATCATTCATACACACTATAATCATGCTAATAAGTGAGTTCAAACCACAATTTTGATGTAAAGAAAACTGGTGTGAAAAGTGGTGTTCAAGCTGTCAATTTGTGTTTGTGAGGTGCAGGAAGATATGCAGATCCAATTCCAGCTAGTTTTATACCATTCCAATCACATACACACACCATAAATATGCCAATGAATAATTTCCAACACAAATTCAGGTTAAAAGCATATTGTTGTGAAAAAAGGTGCCCAAGTTGCAAATTTGTTGTGAATATGAGGCATGATGATGTCCAATTCAAGTTCTAGGCATACTATGATCCAATAAGCCACACACACACATTGTAAACATGTTAATGGATGATTTTGAACATAAAGATGAAGCCTAAACAGACTGTGATGAAGAATGAGTTTTGAGTTGCAAATTGGTATCATGATGATGCAGTAGGATGTTCTAAACCAGATTCAAGCACATTTTGATCATATGAATTACATACACATCCCTCATATATGCAAACAAGTGAGTTCAAGCAAGAAAAAATGGTTCAAAACAGCTTGGCACAAAAATGACTTTCAAATTGCATGTTGGTGTTTTTGGCAAAAATAGTAGGACGTTCAAACTTAATTCTAGGCATCTTTACACCAAATAGACCACATATAAATCTTGCATACATGTTAATGAATGATTTTAAACACCAAGATTGGTTCAACATGGACTGTTATAAAAAATAGCTTTCTAGTTGCAAATTTAGGTTGTGAAATGCATGAAGATGTTCAAATTCAATTCCAAACATTTTTAGACTGCACCAACCATATACACACCACACATACATGATATTGAATGAGTTCAAACATAATTTGAAGCTAAGAGAGGACTGTCATGAAAAATGAGGGTTGAGTTGCAAGTTTTGGCATTTTGATGCAAAAATGAAAAAGTGCAGTTCAACATTCTAAGCAAAATTTGATCAAGTTAACTTCACACACATATTGAATACATGATGTTGGATGAATTTGAGCACAAATTTAAACACCTCTAGGCCTGAGATCACAACTGGTGTGTTCATGACAGAATTTTGATACAAGACATACACATGACACATTTTTAACATGATGAACTCAAAATGCCAAAACATGAAATTATGGTGTAAAGCAAAGATAGAGTGTCTACATACCTCTAGTAGACTGTGTTGAGCAGGTTTGATCAATAAGAAACCCTGAGAAAACTTCAAATGCCCCTAGCTTTGGAGATTTCTTCCTTTTGAAGCAAGAGTGCAAACTTCAAGACAGTTGGAGAAATAAACTCCACCAAATATCCTTAATACTTTAGACAGTTGAGAAATGATATATATGAGGTGCTTGAGTAATTAGAACATTAAGCAAATGCCTAGAACAAGTTTTGACTGATTTTGTTCATTGGGGTCAAAGTAGCTTGGTATGGAAGTTGACTTTTTGAATGAGGAGGTTTTTGAGTGGTTCAATGGTTGGAATATGTTCTATATCATATTTATGGGTTGTGGGGATGATGTTTGGTGAGTTTGAGTGTGGAGAAATGATTTTGGCAGCAATTGTACCAAGGCAGATTTTTGTGGTTTTTGGCAATTTTGTGATTTTGGAGAAAAGTGTGAAAGGGTGGGAGTTTGATCTTTCTCTGGTTTTTAGAAGAGCTCTTGTGTGTAGTATGAGGTGGGGAGTGCCTCTATTTATAGGCAAATGGGGGTAGTGGGCAAATTTGGAGATTTCCTTCTTAAGAAGGAAAGGTTTCCATTTTTTTGAATCCAATCTCAAAAAGAGCTTTCTTGGCTGATAGGTAAGCTTAAGTCAGGCTTCATGATGAGTTTGAATTGCCTAAAACCAGGCTAGAAGGCATAGGTTGATGGCTGGTTCAGATTCTACTTTCCACCTCATGCTTCTCATTGATTTCAAATGCAAGTTGCAAGGCCACTTGCAAGTCCACTTGCAAACTTGGCTAATTCCATTTCCTCTGCATTTTCATTGTATTTCCATGCTACAAAGTCTCTACATATCAGATAAAACATGTTTCAAAAGCTGAGATTGGCCCAATTGATCAAAGGAATGGTTTTTGAAAGTTTGTCAATCTGGGACTCAAGTGTGAAAACACCAACTTGCCAAATCCATAACTCTCAGCTCCCAAATCCTTTTGAGATGTTCTAATATTCTTTAGAAAGACCTCAAATAGCTCTAAAACATTCATGTTGACTTTTACTGGTCAAAAACTCTAATCGGGTGCCCTGAAATGAACTGTTCTTGATTCTGGGGTAACAACCTCAAATTGGGTACTCAATTGATATCATATGATACCCTTGATCTTGTTTCATGATTGAATTAGTCTAAAACTTGGATTGATCACAAACCCTAAAGCTTCTATTTGACTGTACAAAACCCTGATTCATCTGATAACTTGACAAAGACAAACTTACACCGGGTTAGGGTTAGATAATTTATGAGTATGCTCCTAAAATGATAATGAGAATCTAAGGGGTCAAAATTTGGGGTGCAACAGCCCCCAAATGGGACATATACTAAACACTCTAGATAAGCGAGAGGAGACCCCTCACTCATCATTCCCCATGTAGCTTAAGAAGAACAAAGGACGATGAAAATGCACATTTAGGATGGTGGGAGGAAGTAAAAGTGTGTGGGACCGCAGCCACCACAAGCGCGTCTCGACCTCAACAGCGATGCAAGAATGATGCAAACATGTGGAGAAAAACAAGAGATGAAAGCAAGTGAACATGCAAATGAAAACTCAATTCGAACCACATACTCAAGCATGCAAACAAACGGAAGAATGAACATACATGTCAACAAAATCATGATTAATCAACCACAAACAGTGACAATTATCCAAAACAATTCAATCCTAATGCATCAAACTGATCTATGATGATTCGAATTGAACCGGTATGCGAACATGCAAGCAAAACAGAAAATATTGCATTCTGGCACAATGTTAATCGGTTAACACATACTGTTAATCGGTTGACCTGTGTAAAACAAGTGAAAATCTGGAAATTCATAGGTGTTAATCGGTTAACACCAGGCGTTAACCGGTTAACACCCTGAAATCTTTGACAAATGTGAATATTTGAATTGGTTAATTGGTTAACCAATATGGTTAACCGATTAACACTGTACCAGAAGCCAAAAACAGCAGCAGAAAATCACTTCTAGCACCAAAACAACTTATCCAAGGTTCCAACAGATCAACTTATCAATTAAGCACGAAATTAACAACTGAAAACAGAGATCCAATATCATGGAAACAAATTATCACACTCGATTCACAAATCACATGGATTAAATCAACACAAATTCAATCAAAAATGAATATCCACGTGATTAAAGAAAAAAAGCTAAAAGCAGATTCGAATCCAACCTTCGGAGCAGATATTTGCTCCGGTTAGTGTTGATTTGCTTTGAATTGAATAGATCCAATACTAGAAGTCCGGAAAACTTCAAGATCCAAGCCAATTGTTGTTGTATGAATGAAGATCCACCAACTTTGAGTCAAAATGCTTCAAATAATCACTTCTAGATCCAACTCCAGATTCAGATCCAAGCTTGCACGAAAATTGAAGAGGAAAATTGATTCAATGGTGATGGTAAATGGAGGATTATGCTCAAGAATCTATTGATTCCAATGAAGAATCAAGAATTCCAATGAAAAAGAGCTTTGATTGAGTTTTGGTTATGGAGGGAATTTGAAGAATTGAGAGAATTTGAGATCAAATCTGAAGTGAGAGTGAAAAATGAAGGTTAAAATGTGTTGGTTTGGAGTGGATCACTTAAATATCAATTATGTTCGGGATCCAATGCAAGGATTGAAATTTGGCTTGGAAATCAAGGTTTGGAATGTGGAATGGGTTTTTGGAGGGAAATCTGAAATTTAAAGATGTTCTAGATCCTTCCCAAGTGAGAATTTGAATTCCAAGGTGATCAAAATTGGACCCCAAGTGTAATTTGCTTGCAAAATCACGTATAGGGAAAAATATGCTATGGTTAACCAATTAACCATATGCGTTAATCAGTTAAAGCCTCTGAAACTTTGAATCTGGGCAAATTTCCCTTTGGTTAATCAATTAACCATATAGGTTAACTGATTAACACCTAAATTTTTTTAATTCTGGCGCCTTTTGGAGGGAAACCTGCCCGTTTGCCCTGTTTCAACTGTTTGGAGCTCTGTTTAGCTGCTGAACCTCATTTTTGAACATTATTACTGTGGAAATGCTTGTTATGAGCCTGAGTGCTGATTCTGATATGAAATTAACCTGCAAAACAAAATAAAATCGATCGCTCGATTGATGGGAAAGATAAATGTCGGAGATACTCGCTGCTTGCTGTTCAGTCCTGCACTGAAATGAGCCATGAATCACAGGAAGACCTTGATCCCCTGCTTTGAAAGCAAATGCTATGCAATGCAAAAAATGAAAAAATGCAATGAAACAAAAGCCAGTAACAAGAAAACCGGTTGGGCAAATTTTGGGGTGCAACAGCTGCCCCTATTCAAATGACTTGGACCTGACTGGGTGAGAAGCGAACAACTTTCAAACAATCAAGGTAAAAGACGATTGAATACCAAAGAAACCAGAAAATTTGCCAACCGCAGAAATAAACTGCAACTCTGATTGGGGAAACGTCTTCGAAAACTAAATACAGACGGTTGCAACGACATCAAGCTGACTGATCATCCCATAAAGAAACCCCAGGAAGAAAATCATACTCACATCGTCCAAAGGTAGACGGAAAGACACCAATACTTACATTGTCTAGGGATAGACGGAAAGACACCAATACTCACATCGTCTAAGGATAGACGAAAAGACACAATATCCAACGTTCACATTGTCTAAGGATAGACAGAAAGAAAACCAATACTCACATCGTCTAATGATAGACAGAAAGAAATCCAATACTCACATCGTCTAATGATAGACGGAAAGAAATCCATAACCTCACTTCAAAACCAATCATCAAATTGCAGAATTCTTTCGTTTATAGGAATTGATGGAAAGAAAATATCCTCGAAGGGCCACATCGTCAATAGGAATTGACAGAAAGAAAACCATCTTCAAAGAGCCATGTCGTCAATAGGAATTGCCAACAAGGAAAACCGAACATTCTTCAAAGAGCCACAACGTCAATAGGAATTGACAACACGAAAACCCTCTTAAAACGTCATCTCCTCCACTAAACGGAAAGAAAACCATGTCCGAACCTCATGTCGTCTAAGGATAGTCGGAGAGAAAACCATATCCAAAACTCGCATCGTCTAAGGATAGACGGAGAGAGAAACCATATCCAAATCTCACATCGTCTAAGGATAGATGGTAAGGAAATCATATCTAAATCTCACGTCTTCTAAGGATAGACGGTAAGAAAACCATGCTGGTGAAACACGTCGTCAATAGAATTAATAGAAAGAAGATCTGCTTGGAGAAACACATAGTCAATAGGAATTGACGGAAAGAAAATCTGCTGGGATGTCATCATCAGAGGACTGATGGACAAAGTAGCTATGCTTAGGGAATTCCATTATCAAAGCATAGCTGACGTATAATCTGAAACCCGAGTAAACCAACAAGCTGTCTGAACAAAGCTGTTGGATAAATGCCCATGTACTGATTGAAGAGCGATTCAAGTTGCCACAGAAAGCTGACAGAAACTAGCTTATGCTTCGTATGCATATGCGTATGTTTGAATATGGCGTAATGCTCCATACGAAATGGAAATGCTACGCATTTGAGGATGAAATGCAAAGATGATAACTATATGCAACAATGCAAATGCAGGTCCAGGCTGCCGGGGAAAGCTGGATACAATAGAACCACTCCAGCAAAATAAATGCTGAAGACGAAGCCAACTCCGCTGGGAATAACCAGATGTGCCAAGTACGATTGGACTTTACTGGGGAAGACAGGGTGAAATCTTCCTGAACTTTGGGTTGAAGGGTCAAGGGATAGTAACATGACTTCTCGACATTCGTCTTGCACTTGAAGGTTGACTAAACCTGCTCGAATAGCTCTGAGGATATGGAGAGGAACGATTCCTACGCTTCCAATCTGCCCCAGCCTGTGGGATCTCTGTGGGGATGTTCCTCGAAAGGAAATCTGGAATCTCATAACCCTGATGGTTTGATATGAACTGCCTCAGCATTCTGAACCTCAGAGAGATGCTTCACATTAATTGCCTTTTGGAAAAGGATAGCTCTCGAGGTGGCCTGCCCCAGCCTGCAACGAATTTGCCCCTAATTGGTGACTTCACTGGGGATGATACATATAGCTGCGAGATATCCACCAGATCTCAACCTGATTTCCACTATTAACTGACTTTTGGCTGGCTGTGATCATTTGATATACTGCCTCGGTTCAACGGAGTATTCAGGCATTCCGCATTCTATCCTGATCAGACTTTCCACCGTGGAAACTTTCCTGCTGTCAAGTGCTTACTCGCAAGTAAAACAAATTGTTCTGCATAAAAGATATATTAATGCAATGCATATGACAGTTTTGAAATTCCAATTTGTTCACTGGAAAAATTTTGTGACATAGGATGAACGAATCACTTATCATCATGTCAACATTAATACAACCCTGTAAGGGGAATCCTTTTAGGAGTCAGTTTCGATGCGATCTTTACCAAAGTATGCTTTCGAAACAAACCTGCTTCAATTAGGACTTTTTCAGGTTGTAACGTGGTCAGGTTCACGGTTTGAAAGAAGGGATAAAGGCTCCAAATTCATTCTAACCCGCCCATTCTCCGTGATGTTCTCCGATCCTACATTCAGCTAATTCGACACTAGCGCTCACCTTTCAAAGGTTGAAGGACAAGAGTAACGGTTCGGGAAACCACAAGTGTTTGGAGTGACAGCCACTCGCTTTTCGTTTTTTGTGCCCGGAATCGCACGACTTATTTTTCATCATTCTTTTTCGATTTCCCTATTTTTTCCTGGACTAACTCTTTTGAGCTTCTTTTGATTTCAACGTCCAGCGGGATGCCCTAATTTTTGCCTATGTCGCTTGTTTTCAAGATTCAACTTAGCAGGCTCTCTCTTTTGCTTCTTTTTTTTCTTTTTTTTGAACAAATCGTGTGACACCGGCTTGTCTGACTTGTTAAACGGATTGTGACTGTTTCACTCCTGATCGGAAAGAGATAACCACTGTGGTTTTTAGGCACGACCTATACAAGTGTGATTGATCCTTGAACGGGAACACTCGTTGTGCAACTTGGACGCTCGGTCAAATTAGCTAACACCTACCCTGCCCTTGGTTAAGATTGAGGGTTTTTCATTTTCAGAAAGAAGCTCCTACTACTAGGCTCGAAGGGATTGACAAGGGATTATCATCCTTATATCTCCGGTGTTTGGGGATTTGAAATAATGCATGTACATCATCAGCAGGTTTTATATTCAAAAGCAGGCATTCGGAAGCTTAGGCGTCTTTCAATTTCGTCATCCTCCCCGGATTCCGCCTAAACAAGCGTATAACATCTGTAAAAAGCAATTAGTGAACACGAATGGATTAAATCAAAACATGCATATTCATTTCATTAATATCAATCGAAAACAACAAGTTTAACAAATGAGTTTGCACTTTTAACAGAAAAGAAAATTACGAACGTAAAGAAATAACAGGATAAAATGAAAATTACCAGCTTCTGGGAACTGGGCTTTCACACTGATTAACTGCTTAGGGAGATGCGACCCTTGAAGTCTTCAAACTCAATCAGAAGAGCGCTGTACGACCAACTTTCCTCCTAGAAAGGATATGCACCTTCGGTCCATCAACTGTTGTACCCTGGCTTGAAAAGCCTCGCAATCCTCAGTGGAATGCCCTATGGATCCTCCATGATATCCACATTGAGCACTAGGATCATACCCGAGAGGTTAAGGTTCTGGCACCGGTTTGAGAGCTTTGGGCTCCACCAAAGAATTCCGAACTAGGTGCGGTAGCAGCTGACTGTACGACATAGGCACTGGACGAAGAGGAGCATTCCTTTTTTTCAAATTGTTGCGGGGCCTACTCTGAATCTGGCGACAGTAATCTTGCTGTGAAGACTCAAAAGGTCATGGACTCTGAACAATAGAAACATCCGGCGACTGGGCTTGGACTCTTGAGGACTCTCTCTGTTCAGGCGCTTTCATCCTTAAGCTTGACCCAGGAACAAGCACCAACTGTGGGCAGGGGGATTCTGACACCAAAGATTGTAGGATATACTCTTGACCTACTGCAGCTTTAGGAATATGAGTATCCCTCTCTTTTGAATGATAGGGAATAAATTCTCCTGATACATTCATGCCGCCCGATGTGAATTCAATTGTCTTCGAATCAATCAGGTCCTGAACCAAATGCTTAAAAGCTTTACAGTTCGTGACGTTGTGCCCTTGTCCCCCAGCGTGGAAATCACAATGAGCATTGATATCATAGCCTAGTGGTGGTTGGCCAGCAAATGGAGCCAGAGTCCGAGGCTTAACCAACTGAAGTTGGAGCAAAAGTTGCACCAACTGAGCATAATCCATGGGAATCTGATCGAAGATTCTGTCTTGTGATTTAATCCTTTGACCATATCTTATAATTCTTGGATTCTCCTGAGAAACAAGACGCAGCCGATGACACAGAAATTTCGGAACCTCCGGTTGCACAGCAGATCTTTGACACACATTACGCTCTGGTATAGGTTCCACAGAAAGAAGTGGAACAAGCATCTCTGCTGCAGCTTCGGACACTTGATCACCTTCTTTTCTGAGCACATTCCTTATCACTTCCATGATTAAGCCCACCTGAGTTTTCAACTGATGGTTTTCCTCTCTGAGTGCATTCTGATCCAAGCGCAACGCTTGCATGTCCATAATGAACTGTCTCATCTGGCTCTTAACTTCTCTCAGCTCTGCTTGAACTTGCTCCATAACTTTGCGTTGATCCCTGTGATCTATCTGATTGTATAACCTGCAACAAACTAGTGGAGCACATGAAGTCAGATTAACAGTTCCGAGGTACCTGTCATGCAAAAATAATATGTAAGTGCAACAAGTATGCAACAGGGAAATTCAGGATATCACTGAGACAAAAAGGAAACACAAGATCCAAACAAGGATAACCATCACACATATATCCACCATACAGGAGTAACTAAATACAAACAGAGTGACCTCGACCAACAAGCCTGGAGATGGTCAGCATACATTAATGAACAAATGCTACACAGGGATACAACCCTCAGCTGAGTCTTCAGTCTGATACTCTTCTGAACAAATGCTCTTGGTGAATTCCTCAATAACATAAACGAACACACCCGCTTGACTGGATGAGGGAAGATCGTTAACCTGGACACCCTGAGACGTGACTGAGATCTTGTTGGAATCTAGCAGAGTCTGAACTTGGCTTCTAAGCACCTTACAATCTTCAGTTGAATGCCCCTGTGCCCTAGCATGGTACTCACAGCAGGCGTTGCATCGAAGCCTGGCGGATATGGCGGAATCTCTGGATTAATCTTATTTGGCACTATCAACCCACCTCTAATTAAATCCGGCAACAACTGACTGTACGATACCGGCAATTGAGTAAAATGCCTCTCTGGTTTCCTTGGTATTCGTCTAACATGCTGACGCGGCTGGTGACGATATGATTGTTGGCTCTGAAGGGAAACAGATTTATGATACTCAGACCCAACAAATTGCTGACTCTGAACACTCGAAGTATCTGAAAACTGAATCTGAGGTACAGGAGATTCTGGGATAACATCACTTTCTTTCTCCCATTCTTCTTGAGAACTGACAACTGATTCACCTTCATAAATTGAAGTATCTGAGATGGCTCAAATCTTTCCACTCTTGATTCCATTCTCGATACGTTCACCCATTATCACCAAGTCAGCAAAGTTCGACATTCCACCACTGATTATCTTGTCAAAGAAATGGCCTTTCAAGGTACCCAAGAATACATCAACCAACTCTCTGTCCTGAAGTGGGGGTTGAACACGAGCAGCTAATTCTCTCCATCTCTGCACATATCCTCTGAAAGATTCATTGTCTGCCTGAGATAATTCTTGCAACTGCATGCGGCTGGGAGCCATGTTGAGATTGTAATTGTACTGCTTCATAAAGGCATTGGCTAAATCTGACCATGATCGGATGCAACCACTCTTCAACTGCATATACCAATTCAACGATGCTCCACTCAGACTGTCCTGATAACAATGAATCATAAGCTGATCATTGTGGACATGTGAGGTCATTTTCCTACAGAACATTACCAGATGCTGCTTTGGATAACTATCCCCTTTGAACTTCTCAAAATCCGGCATTTTAAAATTCGGAGGCATCACAAGACCAGGCACCAAACACATGCTCGAAGCATTCAGATCGAGAGTATTATGACTCATCAGGGTATCAAGCTTTTCCTCCAACAGCTGACATTTCCTCATAAACTCAACATTTTGTGGGTCTTCAGCATTAATCTTTGAAATAACCCTCTGAGAATCTAGCACAGGGAAGATGAAATTCTGATAGTCCGTGTCATGGAGAGAAGATAAATCTCTATCTCTCACAATAGGATGCTCTTGAACTTCAACAGGAATCCGCACAGGCTGAGCTTGAGCAACATTGTTCACCGGAGTCCTCTGAATATTAGCCTCTCCTCTAGTCATAGCTGTCATGGCTTCCATGAGTCGATCTAGCTGATTCTTCATCAATTCAAACTCTTCCCTTGTAACAACAACATTATGCTCTGCTGAGTTCTTGATTATGCCAGAAGCTAATTCAAGTCCCATGTGAATGTCGGGAAATCAAGTAACAGAGCAGACAAAAGATGGGTGAGCTCCCTGTTCCAGTTGAGGATGAATATGCAACTATGAAATGCACATGAAATACAATGCAAAATGCAAAATGCTAATGCAATAGACATGGGATCAAAGTATCCAATGCTCAAACTTGCTGTTATGCCGTTGACTGAATTCAACAATAGCTCTGCTCTGATCAAAAACCGAGATAACACACTGGACGGAACATTCAGGATCGATAGTCCATACTCGACAAGAAAAACCTGGTTGGTTGAAGGCCAGGTTTCCTGCAAAACCCCTCCCTTTCACACGTGGGTTCTAGTCTTGAAAGGTACGACATCCTATGCAGGTAGTCAGCGTCCCAGACTTTCGAGAAACGATGATACGTTCACCGTTTCTAATTTGGCATCATAGTCTAACGAAGTGGCCTCACTTAGCTGACTTCCCAAGTGAACGGTCTCCAGAGTCGACAGTCTCTCTAAGTCAATATTCCCTCAACTGCACCAGACGCCACACAAGCTCTGAATGTAAATTTCACGCGAGCTATTGTGCAGCCAAACGCCACACAAGCTCCTGCTAATCTCCACTCTAATCCTATGTGTATACTCAAGCCCGAGTCCGACTTATCTCTCGGTGGAACAACCCAACCCACAGCACAACAGCAACCAGAATGCAAAATGCAATAATATATAACAGATAATGTACATAAAGCAAAAATTACAGTACAAAAATAAAAACCCAAAGATGCAAGAGACAAGCACTAGGACTGACTCGCATAGGGAACCAGAGTCCCCAGCAGAGTCGCCAGTTGTCGCAACTGTGAAAAACACACGGCGGAAAACAGAAGAGTCGCCACCTTTCATTATTTATCCCACAGAGAGCGAAAGGAAACAATCAAAAAACCTGACAAAAAAGGGAAAGACAAGGTCACCGCAACCAAGTCTTGGATTCGGGAGTCGGTTACGCAAGGGGAAGGTATTAGCACCCCTCACGTCCGTCGTACTCGACGGGATCCACGCTTGTTTTCTATCTAAGGGTGTGTTTAAACTATCTATGCTACAGGCTTGCGGGACAAAAAGAAAAGAAAAGAGACTCGGAAGAGTGTCGCTGCTCTGGGCCTACGTATTCCCCGTGCAATGGGAAAGTCAGAGTCAACGTAGTTCGACTAACTACGAGAGAGAAGGGTGAAGGTTGCTCGCCAAGACATCGCGTCTTGTGCCTACGTACTTTCATCTAGTATGAAAGATCAGAGCAAAGGTAGTTCGGGCTAAAAAGAACACCGGCTGGTTCGAAAGTTTTTTAGTCCCGAGTAAGATTAACAATCAGTTCTAGCAGTTGGTGTATGCAGCCCGAGCATAGGAGACTTAGGTGTTACCGTTTGTGATAGAACTAAGAGTTAACAACACTCTTTTTCCGAAAATATTTCTGATTGATCCCGAAGGAAAAAGATTTGAATTTTGTTTTGTGTTTTTTTAGTGAAATGAATTAATTCGGCTTGTGATTCACGTTGCACTAAAGACTATGACATGGAGGTGAATGCGTCGTATATCGCCCTCAAACGGGACGTATACTAAACACTCTAGATAAGCGAGAGGAGACCCCTCACTCATCATTCCCCATGTAGCTTAAGGCTCGTAGCATGCAATGTTTATCGCCTTTATTATATGAATTAGCATGGTTTTGATATGAGAAGAGAGACGCACGGAAGGTCTAAGGGAAACTCGGCCCTAACGTTGTCATGCAAAGTGATCCTAAAGTTCGGATGAAAAGGGGAAACATCTACCCTAATGTTAGCATACTTGGATTGAACACCAAATGTCTCTCCTACTCCCATTCTAAACGGAGGGACTAGGAATCATATGGGGATCATGGCAAAAAGCACAAGAAGAACAAAGGAAGAATCAATCACAAGTAAAGAAATGCAAACATGAAAATGCACATTTAGGATGGTGGCAGGCAGGAAGTGTGTGGGACAGCAGTCGCCACAAGCGCGTCTCGACCTCAACAGTGATGCAAGAATGATGCAAACATGTGGAGAAAAACAAGAGATGAAAGCAAGTGAACATGCAAACAAAAACTCAATTCGAACCACATACTCAAGCATGCAAACAAACGGAAGAATCAACATACATGTCAACAAAATCATGATTAATCAACCACAAACAGTGACAATTATCCAAAACAATTCAATCCTAATGCATCACACTGATCTATGATGATTCGAATTGAACTGGTATGCGAACATGCAAGCAAAACAGCAAATATGGCATTCTGGCACAGTGTTAATCGGTTAACACATACTGTTAATCGGTTAACCTGTGTAAAACAAGTGAAAATCTAGAAATTCATAGGTGTTAATCGGTTAACACCAGGCGTTAACCGGTTAACACCCTGAAATCTTTGACAAATGTGAATAGTTGAATTCGTTAATCAGTTAACCATATAGGTTAACCGATTAACACTGTACTAGAAGCCAAAAACAACAGAAAATCACTTCTAGCACCAAAACAGCTTATCCAAGGTTCCAACAGATCAACTTATCAATTAAGCACGAAATTAACAACAGAAAACAGAGATCCAATATCATGGAAACAAATTATCACAGTCGATTCACAGAACACATGGATTAAATCAACACAAATTCAATCAAAAATGAATATCCACATGATTAAAGCAAATAAGCTAAAAGCAGATTCAGATCCAACCTTCGGAGTGGAGATTTGCTCCGATTAGTGTTGATTTGCTTTGAATTGAATAGATCCAATACTAGAAGCCCGGAAAACTTCAAGATCCAAGCCAATTGTTGTTGTATGAATGAAGATCCACCAACTTTGAGTCAAAATGCTTCAAATAATCACTTCTAGATCTAACTGCAGATTCAGATCCAAGCTTGCACGAAAATTGAAGAGGAAAATTGATTCGATGGTGATGGTAAATGGAGGATTATGCTTAAGAATCCATTGATTCCAATGAAGAATCATGAATTCCAATGAAAAAGAGGTTTGATTGAGTTTTGGTTATGGAGGGAATTTGAAGAATTGAGAGAATTTGAGATCAAATCTGAAGTGAGAGTGAAAAATGAAGGTTAGAATGTGTTGGTTTAGAGTGGATCACTTAAATATCAATTATGTTCGGGATCCAATGCAAGGATTGAAATTTGGCTTGGAAATCAAGGTTTGGAATGTGGAATGGGTTTTTGAAGGGAAATCTGAAATTTAAAGATGTTCTAGATCCTTCCCAAGTGAGAATTTGAATTCCAAGGTGATCAAAATTGGACCCCAAGTGTAATTGGCTTGCAAAATCACGTATAGGGAAAAATATGCTATGGTTAACCGATTAACCATATGCGTTAATCAGTTAAAGCCTCTGAAACTTTGAATCTGGGCAAATTTCCCTTTGGTTAATCGATTAACCATATAGGTTAACTGATTAACACCTACAAATTTTGAATTCTTGCGCCTTTTGGAGGGAAACCTGCCCGTTTGCCCTGTTTCAACTGTTTGGAGCTCTGTTTAGCTGCTGAACCTCATTTTTGAACATTATTACTGTGGAAATGCTTGTTATGAGCCTGGGTGCTGATCCTGATCTAACATTAACCTACAAAACAAAATAAAATCGATCGCTCGATTGCTGGGCAAGATAAATGTCGGAGATACTCGCTGCTTGTTGTTCAGTCCTGCATTGAAATGAGCCCTGAATCACAGGAAGACCTTGATCCCTTGCCTCGAGAGTAAATGCTATGCAATACAAAAAATGGAATGAAACAAAAGCCAGTAACAAGAAAACCGGTTGGGCAAATTTTGGGGTGCAACACCTGCTGGCATAATTCATGTAAGGAATCAGGTTAGGCTGACGAGTCTCCCATTCTCCTTTAATCTGATTAATGACCAAAGCTGAATCACCATATACATTAAGGTTTTTGATTCTCAAATCAATTTCTTCTTCAATGCCCATGATACATGCTTCATATTCGGCTTCGTTATTGGTGCAAGAAAATGTTAACCTGGCGGTAAACAATATGTTGGAACCGTGGGGAGTCGTAATGATTGCCCCAATTTCGCTGCCATAAGAGTTAAGAGCACCGTCGAAAATCATTTTCCACTGGGAGACTATCTCAGGACCTTCATCGTGTAGCGGCTCATCACAATCTTTCATCTTCAGAAACATAATGTCCTCATCAGGAAATTCAAACATCATTGGTTGATATTCTTCAATCGGTTGCTCTGTGAGATACTCTGACAAAACACTTCCCTTAATGGCCTTTTGGGAAACATACTGAATATCATATTCTGTCAGGACCATCTTCCACTAGCAATTCTTCCTGAAAGCTTCTGCTTCTCGAACACGTACTTAATCAGATCCATCTTCAAAATCATCATGGTTGTGTGATTCAACATGTACTGCCTTAGGCGTTGGCTGCCCAAGCGAGTGCACAACACATCTTTTCTAACATTGAGTATCTAGACTCACAGTCTGTGAACTTCTTACTCAAGTAATAGATGGCATGCTCTTTTCTTCCCATCTCGTCGTGTTGACCGAGAACACAACCCATGTAGTTCTCAAGAACCGTCAAGTACATTATCAAAGACCTTCCGGCCACTGGAAGCATCAGTATTGGAGGTTCCTGCAAGTATTATTTTATCGTTTCGAATGCCCTTTGGCAATTTTCATTCCAAACAACCGCCTGATCTTTCTTTAACAGCTTGAACAAGGGTTCACAGGTGGCTGTAAGGTGAGATATGAACCTTGCAATGTAGTTCAATCTACCTAGAAAACCACAAACCTCATTTTCTATTTTCGGCGCTGGCATTTCTTGTATTGCTTTTATTTTTGCAGGATTGACCTCAATTCCTTTTTCACTAACTATAAACCCCAATATCTTTCCTGATCGTACACCAAAAGTACACTTGTTCGGATTCAACCTTAGTCTGAATTTTCTCAACCTTTCAAACAACTTCAAAAGATTAACTAGATGCTCTTCCTCTGTTTGTGACTTTGCGATCATGTCATCAACATAGACCTCAATCTCATGATGAATCATATCATAAAACAAAGTCACCATCGCCTGCTGATAAGTTGCCCCTACATTTTTCAATCCAAAAGGTATTACCTTATAGCAAAAAGTCCCCCACGGCGTGATAAAAGTTATTTTCTCCATTATCCTTTGGGGCCATCTTGATTTGGTTATACCCAGAGAAGCCATCCATGAAGGAAAACACAGAATGTTGAGCAGTGTTATCAACTAACACATCAATGTGGGGGAGCGGGAAATCATCTTTCGGGCTCGCTCTATTTAGATCACGGTAATCCACACACATTCTGACCTTACCATCCTTCTTAGGCATAGGCACGATGTTAGCGACCCACGGAGGATAGTTCGTAACAGCAAGAAAACCTGCATCCAATTGTTTTTGGACCTCTTCCTTAATCTTAACTGCCATATCTGGTCTAGTTCTTCTCAATTTCTGCTTTACAGGTGGACACTCCTCTCGAAGAGGTAGACGATGAACCACTATATATGTATCCAGCCCTGACATATCCTTGTATCACCAAGCGAAGACGTCTTTATACTCTCGAAGCATCTCTAGCAGTCTTCCCTTGACATCATCTTCTAGAGCAGCCCCAATTCTGACCTCTTTCTTGTCTTCCTCTGTACCCAGGTTGACGAATTCAATCTCTTCTTGATGAGGCAGAATAACCTTCTCTTCTTGTCTCAGCAGTCTGGCGAGCTCTTCAGGCAGGTCTTCGTCTTCGTCAATCTCTTCTTCAGCTTGAAAGATTGGATTGTCAAAGTCATACTGAGTCATAGACAAGTCTGAATCGGTGGCATCTTCCATGTGAAACCTACATGATGATGATTTGATGCTTAAAATGATATGCAAACAAGCACAAACAACATTGCCATTTTAATGATAAAAGCAAATGTTCAAACATAAACAAGATAAAGCCCTACAAATGAAAACCACTACGTCTTGGGTGGAACGCAGGGCCACACATAATCAAAATAGATAAATTACTCTTCAAATGAAATTTGGATAACTTCCTCGATGGTCCAATTACTCAAGCTTTGGCCATGAACACACGGCTGAATCCATGCGTCTATGTCACAATCACTATCTCCTTCCTCTTCGGAGACAGCGTTGATTCTATCGAAGATCACCCCACCACTTGTAAATTGCACTAGACCCCTATATTGAGGAGCACTCTGTGAGGAAGAAAATGACGGGCTGTACCCCAATCCGAACTTATCCTGCTTGTTGGGAAAACTAAGCACTTGACCCCATCCTTAGGAGGAACCAGACTCCACCACAACACAAGCTTCTTTAAAAGAAGACATAGAAATATCGGGAGTTCTATCCACCACAGAAGGCTTCTCTCTTACCTGAACAACTTCAAACGCTTGGCACAAGGTCTCGTGAATTTCCCCATCTACTTCAACATACTTGAATGATGATAGCTGGCTGATCATTATGTCTTCTTCACTACAGACGGTGACAATATTTCCCCCAACCATGTACTTCAACTTCTGATGTAAGGTTGATGTGACTGCGTCTGCAGAATGAATCCAGGGTCGACCTAACAGACAGTTGTATGTGGGATGAATGTCCATTATATAAAAGAGAACATTGAAAATCTTCGGACCTGCTGTCGCTACTGCAAAAATCGGCGCCGGCTTGACAGGAGAGTCGCCACCGTGCGTTATTTATCCCTCAGAGCGGGAAAGGAAACGCTCGAAGTAAACCTCGCGAAGACGGGAAAAGGTATGGTCATCGCAACCAAAACCTGGATTCGGGAGTCGGTTACGCAAGGGGAAGGTATTAGCACCCCTCACGTCCATCGTACTCGATGGGATCCACGCTTGGTGTTTATAGGTAAAAGGGTGTGTTATCTATCTACGCTACTGGCTGGTCTGAAAGGAAAATAAAAGGACAGGACTCGACAGAACATACGGTGTTCTGGGCCTACGTATTCCCTCGTGCAACGAGAAAGTCAGAGTCAACGTAGTTCGACTGCCTACGCCTAAACGGGGGAAAGGTTGCTCGCCAGGACATCGCGTCCTGTGCCTACGTACTTTCATCTGGTATGAAAGATCAGAGCAAACGTAGTTCGGCAAACTACGGGTAAACAGGGGCTCTCACACAGCAGTGAGAAAACAAACTGGTCTCTAAGGCTCGGGAACCTACAAATACGATCTGGTCTCAAATGCGCTCGGGCAGGAGAAAGGGATAACAATTAGTCGTCAGCGGGAAAGTCTCGATCGCACAGCCGCGAGAGAACAAAGGTTAGTTGTTAGTGTGCTCGCTAGGATATCGCATCCTATGCCTACATATCTTCGTCTGGAACGAAGAATCAGAGCAGCTGTAGTTCAGCTAACTACGGTTCAAGCTACTCAAAAGCTCCTACAGAAAGGAAAGGGAAACCCTAAAACTATAGCTGAGAAACAGGGGAATCTACCTACTGCTATCACACCTGGTTGACCATCCTAATGTCTATCATAACAACTCCGCAGCGGAGAAGTTAGAGCTCCTAAGGGATCATGGCAACAGGATTAAACGACAAACAAGAAACTGCAAAGTAAAGGAATACTGAAAATATGCATGAATGCAACAACTAAACAAACAAGGCGCGAAGGCCGCAAACCACAGAGGCAAGGGAGCTCAGCTCTACCAAATACCAACAAGCAAAGCCACGCAATAACAAACAAGCAGACGGAGGACCACCTCAACTTCTCATGCACACCAAGTCTACTTCTAAGATGCACCTACTCAGCACTATCTAGATGAACACCTAAGCCTAATGCAACATAACATCACACAAGTCAAACAACACAAAGAGACTAACCCTGAGCAGGGCCTCTAACAAACTTGAGACAACTCTTAATCTATCTCTAAACAGAACTCTATACAGCACCCTAAGCAAGGATCTAAGCAACAACTCTAATCAAAAACCTAAGCAGGAGGAATCAATCCCAGTCTCCAAGCTTCAGAACAAGCTTACCAGAGAAAGGAAGCTAAGCAGACAAGCTCATAGTGCCTTCCTCAGGAAAGTACCAGGAGGTTACTACTCAGGAGTCATATCCTATGCGGCTCGACAACTGTGATCAGTTTACATTCCTCCTCAGGAGAAATTAAACTCACCTGAAGGCTCCGGCATCACTGGATATTTGAGAAAACCTATATGCACTATGGGAACTAAGTGAGCAGACTCATAGGACCTTCCTCAGGAAAGTACTAGGAGGCTGACACTTAGGAATCGTATCCCATGTGGCTCAACAACAGGTGATCAGTTTACATTTCTCCTTAGGAGAAATTAAACTCACAAGTCGGCTCCAACATCACTGGATACTTAAGAAATCCTAGACAAACTACTGGAACTAAGTGAATAGACCCATAGGACCTTCCTCAGGAAAGTACTAGGGGACTTCCACTTAGGAATCGTATCCCATGTGGCTCAACAACAGGTGATCAGTTTACATTTCTCCTCAGGAGAAATTAAACTCACAAGTCGGCTCCGACATCATTGGATACTTACGAAAGAGGTGAGAAGAAAAATGAAAGTCATTCATAGTGCCTTCCTCAGGAAAGTACCATAAACTCCCTTCAAACTTCAGGATCTCGAACCTCACAAACAGACAACAAGCTCCTAGACTAAGCCTCAATCCACTGCATCCTTGCAAGCTCCATCAGGACTGCCACCAGCTCCTACCTTCAAGAAGAACCCACAGGCCAACAAACCACAAGAGACTATCTCTGAAGTTCAACCACAGTTGAACTTCACAGTCAGAAGTCATCAAGACTCCTCCTATCTTCAGGCTCAGACAAATCATATCAGAACATCCTATGAAAATCTATCAAAAATCTATGGGGGGACCTACATGGCTCTAGGATAACATACTGAAAAATCAGAACAAAATTCAACACCAGATGAAAGAACTAAAATCAGCAACACAGACATGTCCACAGACCAATTATTCAACATTAATAACAGTGAAAAAATGCAATTAAAATGAAAATGCATGATTAAGCTAATGTTTCTGCACTATAAAATTCTACACTGAATCACGAGTCTACAGAAAAAAGAACGGAATTATTTGACTAAATCTACCATTTTTTATGAATTTTCTAATGATATGCATGCATTGAAAATATTAAAAACATCAATTAAAATGGAAAATATACCAAAAATAGGAAATAAAAATAAAATGGCATTTTTATTTTTATTTAATTTTTTAGATGCTTTCATGACATAGTAGAAAAAAGAAGAATTAAAATCACAATTATTTACATTTATTTATGATTTATTTACCAACATG
Organism: Lathyrus sativus; assembly: GCA_963859935.3. Classification (NCBI taxonomy): domain Eukaryota; kingdom Viridiplantae; phylum Streptophyta; class Magnoliopsida; order Fabales; family Fabaceae; genus Lathyrus; species Lathyrus sativus. Next base: position 288,208,057 of record OZ012740.1, read on the forward strand.
AAAATATAAAAGAAAAAAACAAAAATAAAAGAAAATGAAATGGGGGGGTTCAAACAGCAATGGTTATGAGTTATTTCTCATTGGGCCCTGAAGGTGGGGGGTGCCAACAGCATTAGGGCGCAGGGCCCAAGTTCAGAAACCAAACAATCAGAAAAAAAAAAACACATGGGGGTGCAGCACTAGCAAGTTTTCAGTTCATACTATTACTGGGCTTACGCCCAGGGGGTGCTATTAGTAATTAGGGCCTAAGGCCCAAACTGATTACTCTGTCTCTCATACGCCAGGGAGGGGGTAACAAGCAATTGAGGGGGTGTGATAGTAAAACAAATTTGGGCTTAACCCAGCCCAAACCCTAACCCTAACGACCAAACAGCAAAACCATTCTTCCTCCCCAATTCTCTGATCACTGTTCACTAACCTAAACCTAACGCCGCTCCTCTCATCTTCCTCACCCCCTCTCTGAAACTCCCCCCCAGAATCCTCAAACACATTTTCCATCAAATCTCTAAAAGCAAACCCTAATCACTATCACACATGCAATTAACAGAACTCACCAAAACAAGAAACCCTAACCTAAACATCTCAAGAACTGCATCTACAACACACACATGCAAGGAAGAAGTTAGGAACCTGGAAAGACGAACGATACTTGAAGCTCGTTGAGGAAGCTAATGGTTCGCTGAAGATCCACAACCGGAGAAGATTTCCCGATGAAGATCCAAGAAGCGCGCTGAAGAATTTGACGAGATTCTGAGAATCTTGAGTGGATGAGTGTTCTTGAGGCGTTCTGAGGATTTTGCAGAAATTCTGGGGATCTTGAAGGCTATCTGAGAAATTATGCGTGACAATGCTCTCGGAGGACGAAGATCTTTGGAGAAGACGAAGACGAAGACGAACTGAGCTCTCACGATCTGGAAACGGAGGAAGATTGAAGGCGTTGCTGGAGATTGCTCGAAGGTTCTTGAAAGCTGATGAAGATTTGAATGCTTTCTGAAGAAATCTGGGCAGGACGATGAATGTTTGAATGCTGTCTGGAAAATTCTTCAACACCGATGAAGATTCCGGCGTATGTGGTTGAGTTCTCTGGTGAGGTATTGATGAAGGTGGACGGAGGAGGGAGGGGGAGAACGAAGAAGATAGGATGATTCTGGGTTTTCTGGTGGTTCAGGTGGTGGCCGGAGTTGGTTGGGGTTGCCGGCGGTGGGGGTTCACCGGATTTGCATGCCGGTCAGGGGGGTTTCCGGTGAGGAGGTGAGGGGTGCTGGGAGGTGGACGCGTGTCACAGTTGGTGGAGGGAGCTGGTGCATGCGTGCCACGTGTGGTGGCGTGGAGAGAGAGGGAGAGATAGTGGAGTCTGAGTGGAAAATGAGGTGGGGCCGTTTTTGTGCAACACGTGGCATGCCCCTATTTATGACACTGATATTCGCTGGGACTTTCTAGAAGTTTCTGGGAGATGGACGTTTTCTGGGCTTTTTCTGGACATGCTGAGTCATTTGAGAACTGGGCCTTAACAAAAAAGACACCTCTGGGCCCATACGGACATGACCAACAAAAGCTGTAAAAAAAAAAAAAAAAAAAAACTGAATTAAAAAACAATTAATCCTAACTATGCCTAATTAACACTAATTAATACCTAATTAGCTCATTACCCTAATTAACTCTAAAAAATCTAATTAACTCTATATCAACCTAATTAACTAAACTAATGATACTACAATTAATTCCAACTAAAATTAATCTATCCTAATTAAATCTAAAAAAACAATTAACCTAATTAAACTCTAAAAAAGTGATTAAGAGTCTAATTAATTTTATATTACCCTAATTAAATCTAAAAATTCTAGTTAAGATCTAATTAACTCTAAACTTCTACTAATTCTCTATTAAAATTCTAATATTATTTAATATCTATTAAAATCTATCATTAATAAAAGAAAAACTATATTATCTTCTATATTATCTAAAACAATTAAAACTCTACTAATCCTAACTTTTATCATTCTATTTAATATGCTAAGAAAAATTCACTAATATTCTAAAAAAGATAAAAGTTATTTAAACTCTATTAAAAATTCTACAAATGATTAAAATCTATTTAAAATATTCTATAAAATTCTAAAGAGAGGATTAAGCTATTAAAATATTCTATAAACCTATTTAAATTCCAGAAAAATCTATAAAGCTTGTTAAAAATTCACAAAAGCCTATTAAACCCTAAAAATGCAGATGAATGCAAATGACCGCCATAAAAGCGCACACGAGACCAGATCGAATCGAACAGAGATCCCCGGGCATCAGAATATCCCCAAAATTACTGTGCAAGCTAAAAATCACTGAGGAGCGCACAATTTCCCAAAAATAAAACCCCGATAATCTGGACTGAATCTGCCATATCTGATAGACGAAAGTCAAGCTGTAAACTCTGATATCCCCTGCTTGTGCACAAATATCACATGTCTGAGCTGCGAATATGAATTTAAACCATGAGCCAGATAGGAGAATCGGTTGGTCAAATTTTAGGGTGCAACAACTGCCCCTATTCAAGCGACTTGGACCTGAAGGGTTTGAAGAGCGCTCAGCCTTCAAACATTCAGAGGTACGAGACGGTTGAATACAAATAAAACCCGAAAATTTGCCAACCGCGAGCATATACTGTAAACTGCTTGGGGAATAAAGTCCAGAAAACCGAGTCCAGTCATTATGGCACCAAACTGATCAATCATCTGATAAAGAACTCCTGATTTGAATACCCGTTGCTTGTGATACCCCATATAACAAACCCTAGGGTTGCACCAACACACCTGATCCTTTCACATTGCCTACTGATAGGCAGGAAGAGAAATATACTCATATCGCCCAAAGATGGACGGGAAGACACCCGGATTGAATACTCACCTCGTCTAAAGATAGACAGAAAGACAACATTAATCTCCCAATTCACATCGTCTAAGGATAGACGGAAAGACACCATTAATCTCTATATTCACATCGTCTAAGGGTAGACGGCATCATCCTGATCGATGAACAAATCAATATTCTCGTCGTCTAAGGGTAGACGGGATCATCCTGATTGATAAACAAATCAACTCTCATCGTCTAAGGGTAGACGGGAAGACATAATCTCCGTAATTGCATTGTCTGAGGGTAGACGGAAAGACAACATTAATCTCTATTTTCACATCGTCTAAGGATAGACGGGAAGGAATAGTCTCCAAATTTACATCGTCTACTGATAGACGGGAAGAAATAATCTCCAAATTCACATCGTCTACTGATAGACGGGAAGAAATAGTCTCCAAATCCACATCGTCTAAGGGTAGACGGCATCATCCTGATCGATGAACAAATCAATTCACATCGTCTAAGGGTAGACGGGAACAAAGCCTGATCACATACTCACATCGTCTAAAGGTAGACGGGATCATCCTGATTGATGAAACAAATCAATATTCTCATCGTCTAAGGATAGACGGGAACAAAGCCCGATCGCATAGTCACATCGTCTAAGGATAGACGGCATCATCCTGATCGATGAACAAATCAATATTCACATCGTCTAAGGGTAGACGGCATCATCCTGATTGATGAAAAAAAATCAATATTCTCATCGTCTAAGGGTAGACGGAAAGAAATTCTTAATCTCCATACTCACATCGTCTAAAGATAGACGGGATCATCCTGATTGATGAAACAAATCAATATTCTCATCGTCTAAGGATAGACGGGAACAAAGCCTGATCGCATACTCACATCGTCTAAGGATAGACGGAAAGACAACATTAATCTCCCAATTCACATCGTCTAAGGATAGACGGGAAGACACCATAACGCGATTCAACACCAACCCTTGAATTTCAGAATTCTTCTGTTTACGGGAATTGATGGAAAGATCAATATCCTTGAAGGGGCCACATCGTCAGTATGGACTGGCGGGAAGAAAACCACCTTTCAAGGAACCATGTCGTCAATAAGAATCGACAATCACGAAAACTGAACATTCTTCGAAGAGCCTCGACATCAATAAGGATTGATGGTCAGAAAAGTCCCTCTTGAAACATCATTTCATCCGATAACCAGAAAGAAAACCACTATCCGAAATATTGTTTTGAAACCCCTCAACAACCAAAGATAGCCGGAGAAGACTTGATGGGGAAACACCTCATCGTACATATGATCTGGCAATAAGAAAACCCGCTGAACAGTAACCAAAACTTCACATCGTCTACTGATAGACGGAAAGAAAAGCCACTTGCTGGAGAAACCCTATTTTGAACCCTATTGAAAATCCATCCAAACTTCACATCGTCTACTGATAGACGGGAAGAAAAGCACATCCTGGGGAAACCCCTTCTTGAAGCCCTACTGCGACCACCCGCAACTTCACATCGTCTATGGATAGACGGAAAGAAAACCACACTCGTACTCAAGACGTCTAATGATAGACAGAGAAATCCACTCATTGGAGGAGCACATCGTCAATATGAATTGACGGGAAGAAAAGTCTGCCGATATTAGATAACTGCTTGATCAAAGCACAACTATCGTTGCATGATCTGAGATACAAATAATCTGCTGAACTGTCTGAATACTGCTGCTGGATAAATGCCTCTGAACTGACCACAGAGTAATTCACGCGCCATATGAGGCTGATAGAAAATCTGACTTATGCTTCGTATGCATATGCAAATGCTTTAATCTTTCTACAGCGTAATGCTCCATTCTGGATAGAAATGCTACGCATTTTGACAATGATATGCAAGTATGATGCAAGTATGATAATGCATGTAATATGCTAATGCAGGCTCGAGCTGCCGGAGAGAGCTGGGTACAGAAAACCACTTCAGCAAAATAAATGCTGAAGGCGAGGCCAACTCTGCTGGGGATAAACTGGATATCACTGAATCGTCCTAGCAAAATAAATGCTGGGAGAGTGAAATCAACTCCGCTGGGGATATTGGGAACTCAACCGAACGCCTCAACGAAGTAATACCCTGCTGGGGAACATAATTCCACTGCTAAATAGCAGATGTGCCGAGTATGATTAGACTCCTCTGGGAATAGCTTATCCATGCCAATGACAAATTGGACTTTGCTGGAGAAAATGGAGGGAGTCTTCCCGCGTACTGACGACGCTCAGATCTGGAAATTGATGCGCCAACACAGATGGGCTTCACAGTAATCGCAAACATGGATCTGAGCTCTTAAACTATCTTACTGGGTCAGGCACAACTGACGCTGGAAAATATTCTTTCTGAATACACAGCCTTTTAGTGAAGAGTCAAGGGATAGTGACACAACTTCCCGCATTCATCTCGCTCTCGAAAATCGACTGCATCCGCTCGAATAACTCTGAATGACCCTGTAGGTACGGAGAACAACAATCCTTTTGCTTCTGATATACCCCAGCTTACAGGACATCTGTGGGGATAGTCCCTGAAAGGAAACCTGCAAATCTGTTCCTTGATGGTTCTGATATAACATGCCTCAGTGTTCTGAACTTCCCAGAGATACTTCACCTTGAATGCTTCTCGAGTAACTTCTGCGTGCTTAAGATGGTCTGCCCTTGACTGTGATGACCTTGCCCCGATTATCTGATTCAGAGTAGCGCTCTTGACCGTATTCGCCTGAATCTCAACCTGATTGCCCTAGAATAACTGACTTCGAAAAGCTGACCTGACTGGGGATCACAATAAAAGCTTGCCCCTGCTCTCGGAACATTCGGGCGTTCTGCATTCTATCTTGACCATACTTTCCATTGTAGGAAGCTTTTCTGCTGTCAAGCGCTTACTCGCAAGTAAAACAAGTTGTTCTGCATAAAAGATGTATTAATGCAACACATATGACAACTTTGACATCCAATCTGTTCACTGGGACAAGGAAAAACAGTTTATGGCATATGATGCATAAAACATTTATCAACATCAGTACCAACATGGTAAGAGGAACCTTTTTAGGAGTCAGAATCGACGCGATCTTTACCGGAGTATGCTTTCGAAACAACCTGCTTCAATTAGGACTTTTGAAGGTTGTAATGTGGTCAGGTTCATGGTTTTGAAAGGAAAGGATAAAGGCTCGAAGTTTATTTTAACCCCCCCATTCTCCTTGTTGTTCTCCCATCCTACGTTCAGCCAATTCAACCTTAGCGCTCACCTCTCGGAGGTTGAAAGATAGGAGTGATAGTTCGAGAAACTATGAGTTTTTGGAGTGACAGCCACTCACTTTTCGTCTTTGACACTTGAGGTCACACGACTCGTATTTCCATCGAGGATTTTTCTTTGGATCCTTTTCATCTTTTTCTTTCATATCCCTAACTTTTCCCTGGACTGACTCCTTTTGAGTATCTTTTGATTTTTTAAGTCCAGCGGGATGCCCTCATTTTTTTGAAGTTTTCTTGACTTAGCGGGCTTTTGACTCTTCTTTTTCATTTTTTTCCTTTCGAATAAGTCGTGTGACACTGGTTGCCTGACTCTTTGGGAAATGATGTGGCCGTCACACTCTTGATTGAACCATTGTGGTCTTTTAGGCACGACCTCTAGGGACGTGATTGATCCTCGAACGGACACTCCTTTTGCAATTTGGACGCTTGGTCAAATTAGCTAACACCTACCCTGCCCCAGGTTAAGATTGAGGGTTTTTCGTTCACAGAAAGAAACTCCTACTACAAGGCTCAAAGGGGTTGACAAGGGATTATCTTCCTTATATCTCCGGTGTTTAGGGATTTGAAACAATGCCTGTACATCATCAACAGGTTTTATTTCAAAAGCATACAATATCGGTAGTTGCATGTCGGTCATTTTCGTCATCCTCCCCAAATTCTTCTTAACCAAGTGTTGGATATTTGCAAAAACAACTAGTGAACATGAATGGATTTAATCAAAACATGCATATTTATTTCATTATCATCAATTTGAATGAAAACAACAAGTTTTACAAACAAGATTACAAATTCAAACAGGAAAGCAACTACAAATGTAAAGAAATGACAAGCTAAAACAAAGAAAATATGCTAGCTTCTGAGAACCGGGCTTTTGCATCTGCCCTGCCGCTGAACCAACTATCTTTATTAGAGGCAATTCGACGCTGTCCTGATCTGCTTTCAATGACTCAAACAAATTATAGAGCCCTTCCTCCTTCATTCAGATGATTCTAGGACCTCTTGGCCCGAAGCTGATTGCTACACTATCAAGCAAATCCTGCACTTGGTGCTTAAAAGCATGGCAACTTTCTATATCGTGACCCGGGGCTCCAGAATGGAACTCACAGTGCTTGCTTGCATCATAACCAAACGGGGGAGTTCCCGTTATTGGTGCCAGAGTTCTTTTCTCTACCAGATTCAATCCCAACAATGTCTGCAACAACTCGGCATATGTTGAGGGAGGCTTCTCAAACACTCTTCTCGGTTTACTACCCTGGAATCTTCGTTGAGCCTGCTGTGCCCCCTGCTGAAGCTGCTGCTGCTGGTATCGGGTTGACCCTTGAACACCCTTCGTATCAAATGCAACATCAGTTTCTTGACCTTCAATGTACTGATTAATGCTCTCCTTATGCTTAACCATTTTCTTTCTTAGATCTGCCCCAGGAATAGGCAACAGTTGTGGGCCTGGAGATTCTGACACCATGGAGTCCAGGATACGCTTCTGACCCACTGCAGCTTTAGAAACGTCTGTCATCTTAGCATCGATCGAGACAGGAGCAATGTGCACTGCTACGCCGCCCGACGTGAATTCAATATCGTGCGAGTCAATCAGGTCTTGAACATTGTGCTTAAAAGCATGACAACCCTCGATGTCATGTCCGAATGCCCCAGAATGAAACTCACATTGCTTGCTGGCATCGTATCCCTGAGGAAACACTCTCGTTGGTGGTGCCAACGTTCTCTTCTCAACCAGATTAAACCTCAGTAAGGTCTGCAAGAGCTCAGCATAGGTCATAGGTGGCGCCTCAAATATTCTCCTTGGCTTCCCTTCCTGGATCCTCCGCTGAACCGGATGTATCTTCTGTTGCTGCTGCTCAAGTTCCACATGCACGGGTGGCGCGAGCTTCTTCATTGCGGCTTCAAATAGCTGATCGTCTTCTTTTCTAAGCACATTCTTGACTACCTCCATGATCAAGCTCATTTGGGTCTTTAGCTGACTGTTCTCCTCTTTGAGAATCTTCTGCTCCAGACGCATCTCTTGCATGTCTCTCATCATCTGCCCCAGCTGGCTTTGGACTTCAACCAATTCAAACTGATTCTGTTCCATATCTCTGGAGGAATTCCTGCAATAAACTGAGACGATGAGGAAATAAGGCCCACGGTTCTGATATACCTGCTAAATAATAATGCAGCGCAGAAAGCAAACACATATTCACAACGAGATAAAGAGAAATTCAAGCTATAAGCACACAGACGAATATCTCCCATACATGTACAACCAACAAAATCAGCAGGTGAGCACAAATGAGTATGAATATAACGACCCCAGCCAACAATCCTGGTGGTGGTCGACAAATACTGATGCACAAAAGCTAAACGGGTTAGGCAGAGAAACAGATGCGACACCCGGCATAGAAACCTCTAGAAACTTCCCCCATATTCAACTGAACTCTCTGATTGACAATCTTCAGAGCACACACTTCCTGTGGAGTCTTCCATGACATTAACTGACGAACCCCCACAACTGGAAGATGGAAAATCATTAATCTGAACACAACCCTGAGGCGTGATGCAAATACGGCTAGAGTCTAACAGATCCTGAATCTGACTTCTAAGCACCTTACAATCATTGGTGGAATGCCCCTGTGCCCCAACATGGTACTCACAGCGGGCGCTGGCATCAAAACCTGGAGGATATGGTGGAATCACCGGCTTAGTCTCTTTCGGCACTATCAATCCACTTCTGACCAGATCTGGCAACAACTGACTGTACGACACCGGTAGCTGAGTAAACTGCCTTTCAGGCTTCCTTGGTCTTCGTGGAGCATGCTGACGCGATCGGCGATAGGATGACCGTTGACTTAAAGTGTCTGAAAACTGATCCTGAGATGCTGGAGATTCTGAGGTGGCGTCATCTCCTTCCCACTCTTCTTGAGAACTAACAACTGACTCAATCTTATTAACTGGGACGTAAGGAACACCTCGAAACTTTCCACTCCTGAGTCCTCTCTCAACAATCTCTCCCAGCCTCATCAGGCCCACAAAGTTTGTGCAACTGAACAATTTGTCAAAATAATGGCCTTTCAGAGTACCCAGGAAGATGTCAACCAGTTCCCTTTCTGGAAGCGGTGGTTGAACACTAGCAGCCAATTCTTTCCACCTTCGCAAATACGCTCTGAATGATTCATTCTTCGCCTGAGACAATTCTTGCAGATCTACGAGACTAGGAGTCAAATCCAAGTTGTAATCGTACTGCTTCATGAAAGCTCTGGCTAAATCCACCCATGATCGAATCTGATTACTCTCCAATTGCACATACCACCTTAAGGATGCCCCAGTCAGGCTATACTGGAAGCAATGGATCATCAATTTATCATTTCGTACAAACGAAGTCATCCTTCGACAGAACATCATCAAATGCAGCTTTGGACAGCTATCTCCCGTGTATTTTTCAAATTCCGGCATTTTGAACTTGTACGGCAATACCAGGTCAGGAACCAAACACATGGTTACAGCATCCAGGTTGACGGCATCTTTCGCTTCCAAGGCTTTCATTTGCTCTTCCAACACTCGGAGTCTTCTACCATCGTCAAGAGCTCTTGGGTCTACTAACCCAGTCACTGGAATATCTCTTCGGTAATTCATCACAGGGAAAGCAACACTTTGATTGTTAACAGGAAGATAACGTTCATTTCGGGCGACGAACTGCTCTCGGTTCTGGACAGTTGGTTGTACAACTTGGTCTGCAGTAAGATTGTTCGCTTGCGGGAAGCCTTCCATAGAATCATATTGATGGTTGGGCGCCGTGGCGAACCCTGCCAAAGTGTTAGGAGCCTGGAAATTGCCTTCAGACATAGCTACCGATTACCTGTAACCGACTGTACTGCTTGATTCTGCTCAAATCTACTTCAACCCCTGGGTCGTTTTCAACACTCTACTCTTGCCTCAAACAATTCCCCGAGAATCACTTTCTGGTGAAAACAAAGGTTGGATAAGTGCTCTGACCTGCTAGAGAAATGCTATGCAGTATGATTTATGCAAACAGAAATACAAAAATGCTAACGTGCAGGTGTGCATTGGAGATATTTTCCCTCCAATTCCAGTGTCAGTGGTAGCAAGACGAGATAAACCATAGAGACAATATTTGGAAAAAAAACCCTCATATATTGATTAGCATAACAGTCTTGTCAAGAAGTTACATAACTATGCTCCATACAGCTGATATGACAAAGAGGATCCCAGCCAACATGCCTGGTGGTGATCTCAACATACAGAATACAAGAGAAAAATCAAATACGGGTACGGTTGCGGAAGTCCTCGACCATCTTCTTTGTCTCTGCATGATCTGGTTGATAAATCAAACCTTCTATCAGCCGATCCCTCTTCCTGACTGTCCCCTGGATGTCTCTGACAAAGTCTTCCCAAGCCTTATCATTAGCACCATCCCCAGGTTTGGGTCTCTTGGCATCTGCTCTATGCTGGAAATCTTCCAAATTCTTCATGGCATCTGTCAACCTGCGCTCGGCTTCGTATCGGCGACAGGCTTCTTCTTCAAGCTCTTCATTCTTCACTTTGACCTGTTCTTCTAACTGAGCAATCTGTGTCTTCAGCTCTTCTTCTCGCTCCTTGCGCTTGGTCATAGTGAGATCCCAGTGTTCTCTGAACTTGGCTAGCTTTGTGTAGGCCCTTTCCAGCTCTTGCTTCTTGGTGGCCAACACACTACTAACTGAGTCCACATCTAACTCCAGACGCTTCTTGGTTTCAGTCAACTCCAATAGCGTAGTCTTCAGATGTTTCAGAGTTTCAGCCTGTTGCTTAGAAATATATCCTGTTTCAATCTTTTCATGCCGAAGCTGGGCATTCTCCTGCTCTAAAGCCTCTTTAGCCCTTGCTAGCTCTTCTTTCTCCGCCATCAGCTGCTTGTAAACCTGAATGTCCACAGTGGTAGGCTCCTCTACCGGAGGAGGATGCAATGGCTGAACTGCTGGATACGGCATAAGGAACTTCACAGCTCGCTCACGAATCCATTCTACATATGGGCTAGGACCTCGAGTATCCCCTCTGCTACCTGAAAGCTTCCCTCTCTTGTGCAAGTTTTTCCAGGCTTTCTCAAGTTTGGTCAGCATTTCTTTCCCTATTGCCCCGGTGAGATACAGAGATTCCTGTATCTCTTCGGGCTTTGGCGCTCCTTGAGGTATATACCCAAATTGCTTGATCAACAAGGAAGGGTTATAGTTGACACAACCTTTCCTTCCTATTAACGGAACATTCGGGAATCCTTCGCCTTTGAGTATGACTTCAGCCCCAAATACTTCTTTAATGACCCATACCACGCTCTCAGCAGTCAATCCCATTAAGCGCTCGGGCCATCCTAGAGAATTGATAGAGGTGACAAAAGGGCCTGACTTAGGCATATGACTGGTGAACCACCTGCATAGGAGAGGTACACAGCAAGACACATTCCTTCCTCGTCGCTTTTCATTCTGATAATGAGTTGAATGGTGGATATCTCCCAGCAAAGTAGGCACTGGGTTCTTCGCGGCCAAAATATAGAAGGCATCAGAATCAACAAAATCAGGAATGTTCGGGAACAACACGATGCCATACACACATACAGCAAGGATGACGTCAAAAACATCCCAGCTACCCTTCTGGGCATATTCTCGAGCCTTCTCCACCAAGACATCCAACGGGAATCCCCATACATCTCCTCTTCTGATCATTTTCCCAGACAGCTCAGACTCTTTCAAGCACAGGATGGTAGAAAGCTCAGCCAGCTTGGGCTCAGCGTCCGTACGATAAAAAGGCATTTGCTCAAGGATCGGTATATCCAGAAGTGCCGAATACTCCTCCAGGGTAGGAGCCAAGACGAAGTCGGGAAATACAAAACACCTGAGCTCCGCGTCGTAGAACTGTAACAGAGTATAGATGCCGCTGGTCTCGTAAGCAGATGGCTGATAAACGTAGGTCAGAATCCTCCCATATCTCTTTCTGAAGTCACCCATTCCTCTCTTCTTAGCAATAGCAATCAACTCTAACAATAGACTGATATTCGGCGACGGAAACTTATAGGGCAATACTCTCTTCAGGTTTTCCATGTCTTGCTAGGAACAAACACCAGAACTGGAAGGGAAAATATATACCTGCAATACACACACGTTAGTTGAATGCGGATGGTAATGCAATGATGCAATATGATAAATAATGCAATCTGTGAACACAGGGGCTGTGTTGTAGCCTGAAGAGGAATATCTCTGTGATCAAGAACAGAAAACCATCACGGTCACCAGAATCTCATGCCACTAACTATCATCTGATACTCAAAATATCAATCCCCTGGTAAGAAAACCATCTGAACCTCTGTATCTGACGAGAATACCATCTGATAATAGCCTCAACCTCAGATAAGAAACCCATCTGACCCAGACAACACACACGGAGATGAATCAAGAACACCATCTGACAAAGGTACTGAATCATGGTTTCTGAAGGCCAGTTTTCCTGCAATAGCCCAGTCCCTCTCACAGGTAGGATAGACCTAATCCACGGACAAAGGTACGGCATCCTATGCGGTCATCAGCGTCACAGACTTTCATGAATGACGATACGATTCCCAGAAGGAGTGGCATCATCAAGTCATGAAGAGGCCTCACTTAGCTGACTTCCAAATGATCGGTCCCCAGAGTTGACAACCCTCACGTCTGGACTCCCCTCAGATCCTCAGGACCGGAAAGGAGCACCTCTGCAAGAATCTCGTCTGAGCGCAGATTTTCGTAGGGAACTGTGCCTGCTCAGCAGACAGGTTCGTCTACTACTTCTCCACAACTATATCTAGGTGTGTACTCAAGCCCAGGTCCGGCTTTTCACTCACAGTAACCTCCCTTGCCCACAGCAATAATCATAGTAGTATAATGCTGGAAAATAAATGCGGAAAGGTAAAGGTACAGGAAAGTAAAGTGCAGAAAAGTAAAACACAATATGCACAACACCCAACAAATAAACACCTAAGCGCTAGGATTGACTCGCGTAGGGGATGGGAAACGGTCCCAGCATAAGGGATGGGAAAAGTCCCTAGATGCTATAGATCCCCAGCAGAGTCGCCAGCTGTCGCTACTGCGAAAATCGGCGCCGGCTTGACAGGAGAGTCGCCACCGTGCGTTATTTATCCCTCAGAGCGGGAAAGGAAACGCTCGAAGTAAACCTCGCGAAGACGGGAAAAGGTATGGTCATCGCAACCAAAACCTGGATTCGGGAGTCGGTTACGCAAGGGGAAGGTATTAGCACCCCTCACGTCCATCGTACTCGATGGGATCCACGCTTGGTGTTTATAGGTAAAAGGGTGTGTTATCTATCTACGCTACTGGCTGGTCTGAAAGGAAAATAAAAGGACAGGACTCGACAGAACATACGGTGTTCTGGGCCTACGTATTCCCTCGTGCAACGGGAAAGTCAGAGTCAACGTAGTTCGACTGCCTACGCCTAAACGGGGGAAAGGTTGCTCGCCAGGACATCGCGTCCTGTGCCTACGTACTTTCATCTGGTATGAAAGATCAGAGCAAACGTAGTTCGGCAAACTACGGGTAAACAGGGGCTCTCACACAGCAGTGAGAAAACAAACTGGTCTCTAAGGCTCGGGAACCTACAAATACGATCTGGTCTCAAATGCGCTCGGGCAGGAGAAAGGGATAACAATTAGTCGTCAGCGGGAAAGTCTCGATCGCACAGCCGCGAGAGAACAAAGGTTAGTTGTTAGTGTGCTCGCTAGGATATCGCATCCTATGCCTACATATCTTCGTCTGGAACGAAGAATCAGAGCAGCTGTAGTTCAGCTAACTACGGTTCAAGCTACTCAAAAGCTCCTACAGAAAGGAAAGGGAAACCCTAAAACTATAGCTGAGAAACAGGGGAATCTACCTACTGCTATCACACCTGGTTGACCATCCTAATGTCTATCATAACAACTCCGCAGCGGAGAAGTTAGAGCTCCTAAGGGATCATGGCAACAGGATTAAACGACAAACAAGAAACTGCAAAGTAAAGGAATACTGAAAATATGCATGAATGCAACAACTAAACAAACAAGGCGCGAAGGCCGCAAACCACAGAGGCAAGGGAGCTCAGCTCTACCAAATACCAACAAGCAAAGCCACGCAATAACAAACAAGCAGACGGAGGACCACCTCAACTTCTCATGCACACCAAGTCTACTTCTAAGATGCACCTACTCAGCACTATCTAGATGAACACCTAAGCCTAATGCAACATAACATCACACAAGTCAAACAACACAAAGAGACTAACCCTGAGCAGGGCCTCTAACAAACTTGAGACAACTCTTAATCTATCTCTAAACAGAACTCTATACAGCACCCTAAGCAAGGATCTAAGCAACAACTCTAATCAAAAACCTAAGCAGGAGGAATCAATCCCAGTCTCCAAGCTTCAGAACAAGCTTACCAGAGAAAGGAAGCTAAGCAGACAAGCTCATAGTGCCTTCCTCAGGAAAGTACCAGGAGGTTACTACTCAGGAGTCATATCCTATGCGGCTCGACAACTGTGATCAGTTTACATTCCTCCTCAGGAGAAATTAAACTCACCTGAAGGCTCCGGCATCACTGGATATTTGAGAAAACCTATATGCACTATGGGAACTAACTGAGCAGACTCATAGGACCTTCCTCAGGAAAGTACTAGGAGGCTGACACTTAGGAATCGTATCCCATGTGGCTCAACAACAGGTGATCAGTTTACATTTCTCCTCAGGAGAAATTAAACTCACAAGTCGGCTCCAACATCACTGGATACTTAAGAAATCCTAGACAAACTACTGGAACTAAGTGAATAGACCCATAGGACCTTCCTCAGGAAAGTACTAGGGGACTTCCACTTAGGAATCGTATCCCATGTGGCTCAACAACAGGTGATCAGTTTACATTTCTCCTCAGGAGAAATTAAACTCACAAGTCGGCTCCGACATCATTGGATACTTACGAAAGAGGTGAGAAGAAAAATGAAAGTCATTCATAGTGCCTTCCTCAGGAAAGTACCATAAACTCCCTTCAAACTTCAGGATCTCGAACCTCACAAACAGACAACAAGCTCCTAGACTAAGCCTCAATCCACTGCATCCTTGCAAGCTCCATCAGGACTGCCACCAGCTCCTACCTTCAAGAAGAACCCACAGGCCAACAAACCACAAGAGACTATCTCTGAAGTTCAACCACAGTTGAACTTCACAGTCAGAAGTCATCAAGACTCCTCCTATCTTCAGGCTCAGACAAATCATATCAGAACATCCTATGAAAATCTATCAAAAATCTATGGGGGGACCTACATGGCTCTAGGATAACATACTGAAAAATCAGAACAAAATTCAACACCAGATGAAAGAACTAAAATCAGCAACACAGACATGTCCACAGACCAATTATTCAACATTAATAACAGTGAAAAAATGCAATTAAAATGAAAATGCATGATTAAGCTAATGTTTCTGCACTATAAAATTCTACACTGAATCACGAGTCTACAGAAAAAAGAACGGAATTATTTGACTAAATCTACCATTTTTTATGAATTTTCTAATGATATGCATGCATTGAAAATATTAAAAACATCAATTAAAATGGAAAATATACCAAAAATAGGAAATAAAAATAAAATGGCATTTTTATTTTTATTTAATTTTTTAGATGCTTTCATGACATAGTAGAAAAAAGAAGAATTAAAATCACAATTATTTACATTTATTTATGATTTATTTACCAACATGAAAATATAAAAGAAAAAAACAAAAATAAAAGAAAATGAAATGGGGGGGTTCAAACAGCAATGGTTATGAGTTATTTCTCATTGGGCCCTGAAGGTGGGGGGTGCCAACAGCATTAGGGCGCAGGGCCCAAGTTCAGAAACCAAACAATCAGAAAAAAAAAACACATGGGGGTGCAGCACTAGCAAGTTTTCAGTTCATACTATTACTGGGCTTACGCCCAGGGGGTGCTATTAGTAATTAGGGCCTAAGGCCCAAACTGATTACTCTGTCTCTCATACGCCAGGGAGGGGGTAACAAGCAATTGAGGGGGTGTGATAGTAAAACAAATTTGGGCTTAACCCAGCCCAAACCCTAACCCTAACGACCAAACAGCAAAACCATTCTTCCTCCCCAATTCTCTGATCACTGTTCACTAACCTAAACCTAACGCCGCTCCTCTCATCTTCCTCACCCCCTCTCTGAAACTCCCCCCCAGAATCCTCAAACACATTTTCCATCAAATCTCTAAAAGCAAACCCTAATCACTATCACACATGCAATTAACAGAACTCACCAAAACAAGAAACCCTAACCTAAACATCTCAAGAACTGCATCTACAACACACACATGCAAGGAAGAAGTTAGGAACCTGGAAAGACGAACGATACTTGAAGCTCGTTGAGGAAGCTAATGGTTCGCTGAAGATCCACAACCGGAGAAGATTTCCCGATGAAGATCCAAGAAGCGCGCTGAAGAATTTGACGAGATTCTGAGAATCTTGAGTGGATGAGTGTTCTTGAGGCGTTCTGAGGATTTTGCAGAAATTCTGGGGATCTTGAAGGCTATCTGAGAAATTATGCGTGACAATGCTCTCGGAGGACGAAGATCTTTGGAGAAGACGAAGACGAAGACGAACTGAGCTCTCACGATCTGGAAACGGAGGAAGATTGAAGGCGTTGCTGGAGATTGCTCGAAGGTTCTTGAAAGCTGATGAAGATTTGAATGCTTTCTGAAGAAATCTGGGCAGGACGATGAATGTTTGAATGCTGTCTGGAAAATTCTTCAACACCGATGAAGATTCCGGCGTATGTGGTTGAGTTCTCTGGTGAGGTATTGATGAAGGTGGACGGAGGAGGGAGGGGGAGAACGAAGAAGATAGGATGATTCTGGGTTTTCTGGTGGTTCAGGTGGTGGCCGGAGTTGGTTGGGGTTGCCGGCGGTGGGGGTTCACCGGATTTGCATGCCGGTCAGGGGGGTTTCCGGTGAGGAGGTGAGGGGTGCTGGGAGGTGGACGCGTGTCACAGTTGGTGGAGGGAGCTGGTGCATGCGTGCCACGTGTGGTGGCGTGGAGAGAGAGGGAGAGATAGTGGAGTCTGAGTGGAAAATGAGGTGGGGCCGTTTTTGTGCAACACGTGGCATGCCCCTATTTATGACACTGATATTCGCTGGGACTTTCTAGAAGTTTCTGGGAGATGGACGTTTTCTGGGCTTTTTCTGGACATGCTGAGTCATTTGAGAACTGGGCCTTAACAAAAAAGACACCTCTGGGCCCATACGGACATGACCAACAAAAGCTGTAAAAAAAAAAAAAAAAAAAAAAAAAAACTGAATTAAAAAACAATTAATCCTAACTATGCCTAATTAACACTAATTAATACCTAATTAGCTCATTACCCTAATTAACTCTAAAAAATCTAATTAACTCTATATCAACCTAATTAACTAAACTAATGATACTACAATTAATTCCAACTAAAATTAATCTATCCTAATTAAATCTAAAAAAACAATTAACCTAATTAAACTCTAAAAAAGTGATTAAGAGTCTAGTTAATTCTATATTACCCTAATTAAATCTAAAAATTCTAGTTAAGATCTAATTAACTCTAAACTTCTACTAATTCTCTATTAAAATTCTAATATTATTTAATATCTATTAAAATCTATCATTAATAAAAGAAAAACTATATTATCTTCTATATTATCTAAAACAATTAAAACTCTACTAATCCTAACTTTTATCATTCTATTTAATATGCTAAGAAAAATTCACTAATATTCTAAAAAAGATAAAAGCTATTTAAACTCTATTAAAAATTCTACAAATGATTAAAATCTATTTAAAATATTCTATAAAATTCTAAAGAGAGGATTAAGCTATTAAAATATTCTATAAACCTATTTAAATTCCAGAAAAATCTATAAAGCTTGTTAAAAATTCACAAAAGCCTATTAAACCCTAAAAATGCAGATGAATGCAAATGACCGCCATAAAAGCGCACACGAGACCAGATCGAATCGAACAGAGATCCCCGGGCATCAGAATATCCCCAAAATTACTGTGCAAGCTAAAAATCACTGAGGAGCGCACAATTTCCCAAAAATAAAACCCCGATAATCTGGACTGAATCTGCCATATCTGATAGACGAAAGTCAAGCTGTAAACTCTGATATCCCCTGCTTGTGCACAAATATCACATGTCTGAGCTGCGAATATGAATTTAAACCATGAGTCAGATAGGAGAATCGGTTGGTCAAATTTTAGGGTGCAACAGCTACTTGAATAGGGAGGGTAACTTCACCAAAAATCGATCTCCTCGTTCCATCGAACGCTCGCACAACAAGATCACTAGAAGTACATATCATGCCTTGGGTGTCTAACTTCATTAAGGCTTTCTTGGGAAACACGTTAAGTGAAGACCCAGTATCCACCAAGACATGCGACAAGACTGCCCCTCTGCACTTAATAGAGATGTGCAAGGCGTGATTATGTTTTCTTCCTTTAGGAGTCAAATCTAGATCTGTGAACCCTAAGCCATTACCTGCGTTCACATGGGCTACAACCCCCTCAAGCTGGTTTATAGAAATTTCCTGTGGCACATACGCTGTATTTAGAATCCTCAAAAGGGAATTCCGGTGTGCCTCTAAGCATAATAACAAAGATAGAATTGAAATTTTGGAAGGAGTCTATTGTAGATGATCGACAATTTTATAATCGCTCTTTCGAATCAGACGCATGAATTCCTTTGCATCTTTAGCCAGAGCATCCTTCTCTCCTTGTTGTGGACTTTCCTCTATAACAACCTTTCCCTTTCCCTTGTCAGGCCTCTCCACATTGGCTTCTGGCGGTGAAAATACACTACCACTTCTTATCATTCAACTAGTTCCAATCAGATTATCAACAGATGAACCATCAGACGAGGTTCCCCTTAACTCTTGCTTTTGGGCTTTACAAAAGACCTCCGCCCCATAATTCCATGGGATTGCTTTACTAATTTTGTACGACACTAGTCCTGCTTTGGTGATTATAATAGTGGCTGGACTTGGCGGCGCTGATATATTAATCATTCTGAAAGGGATCGAGAATGTAGCAATCTCATCCGGTTCCTGCTTCAACACCTCCACATCTTTTCCTTCTTTAATCCTGTCAAACTGTAAGACCCCTTCGTTCATCAAGCACATAACATGATTCTTCAAATCTTCACAACTTCTGAGATGCACTGCACACCCTTCACAATTTTCCCCACAACCCGGAAAAACCCCGCCTTTCAACAACTTGCTTTTAACAAAGCTCAATGGCGTTTTCAATTCGGCTACATCCATTACCAAATTCAGCGCTTCTTCTTCAATAATAACATTAATATCGACCGCTCCATGATTGGGCATCGGGTTTTGAACAACAATAGGCACATCATTAGTGAAGTTAATTGCCTTGCTATCAATAAGGTCTTGAACCTTATGCTTGAAAGCCTTGCAGTTATTTATATTGTGGCCTAGGGCACCTGAATGGAAGTCACATATGGAATTTTCATCATAACCCGGAGGTGGTGCGCCAGTCAAAGGCACCAATGTTCTCTTCTGAATTAATTGAAGGTGAAGTAAATGCTATAAAAGTTGTGAATAAGGAATAGGTGGATCGTCAAACTGCCTATTCATTACTCTGCCACGGTCTTGAAATCGTCGTGGTATATAGTTCTGCTGTTGTTGTTGTTGTCATTGTTGTTAAGGTGTTATAGGAATAGTGATACTTGCAACCTGTGGCTGTTGTTGATATTGTTGTTAGCGTGAAGCCCTATTCATATTCTTATTTTTGTACCCTGAAACTGCGTTTGTTTCACCTTCCCTTTTCTTACAAAAAGTTTTTCTTCCCCCACCAAATGTGGATCCTTCTCCTGCTTGAATCTTTCCCAATTTAATACCATTCTCAACTTGCTCACCAGTAATAATCAGATCTGAGAAACTTCCTGACATGCTTCAAATAAGCTTTTCATAATATATCCTTGGAAATGTTGCCACGAACATATCAATGAGTTCTCTCTCCACCATTGGTGGCTGAACCCTCGCAGCTAATTCACGCCACCTCTGTGCGTATTCTTTGAACCCCTCATTGATCCTTTGAGAAAGATTATGAAGTTGGACTCTATTTGGCGCCAAGTCACTATTGTACTGATAGTAACGGACGAATGCCTCCCTAAGGTCTCTCCATCCAACATCCCTCCTTTGCAAAGTGCTGAGCTCTACTCACCAATAATGGTAGTGGGAAGCCAGGTACTCTTTTACTCTGTACCATATTTCCATCCAACTCAGGAACATCCAAATGAAAGGAATTGACTAGCTTAGTCAAATCAGGATCCCCTTCAGAGTGACAAAAAGGCATTTCTTCCAATATAGGAACTCCTACAAACTGAGCAAACTCTTCCAAGGTTGGCAACAAAACATATCCGAGGAATGTGAAGCCCTCTCCCTTCAATGGGCTTCATCCAGCTTCCTGTTGACATATTGCCAACTAGTTTAAATGTGCTGGGCCTAGCTGGCATTTTCATCCCTACCAAGGGTCTTCTGGGATCAAAGTTTCTTGGGCCCTGGTTTATTTTCTACCCCCAGTCTCTATTGACTACCTTGACTCCCTCTAACTCGTGAGCAGCTTTTTCATCAAAAATAACGCTACATCTAGGACATGGCATTACTCTTGATCCTTTCTTCTGACAATGATGCAAGAAATCAACAATGGTTTCCTCCTGCTTGGGGTAAACCATTTTCTTACATTCTTCTTGTTTGTTCATCTCCCTTATTTCTTCAATCTTTTGATCTGTGATTTCGATCATATTCACATCGATCTTTTCTTCCAACCGCATCTTGAAAAAATGAGCTTCAAGGTTTTCAGTGTGTTCCTCTACGCACTCATCGTCTGCCTCTTGTGCTACCTTCTCCCAAGTGGCCTCTTCAGCATTAAGTCTTTCGACGTTAGGAGACATTTTGAAATATTGTTCTGCTGCTGTAACACCCCTTTTCTACCCCACAGATATTATGGCAAAATAACACGGATTTCAGAGTAAAATATTTGATTCAATAAAAATCACCTCAAAGGACGTACATTTCTCAAGTTACTCAAAATAAGTCAATGTTCTGTGTATAACAGGTTTTCTTAAAATACATCAAACTACACAAAATAACGGAATTCAAAGGCATATCCAAAGTTTTCCTTATACGGAAATATAATCAAAATAACTCAAATAAAACATAGCTCAATTCAAAGACCCCAATCCGATGTTACACTATCAGAGCAAGACCCTCTAAGTTGACCAAAGGCAAACAACCTCGAAACCTCAAAACTCCTCAACGGCATCCACGGCTAAACCTGGTATCTGCACGTTACCCACGTGGAGGTAACATTCAAATAGGCAGGGTGAGTAAAAAAATTCATATTAATCAATGTATAAAAATCAACGTATAAACGACGTCATATTCATATTCAACACATTCATATCCTTCAATAGGCCTCGAAGGCCACAACGTCATAATTTATACAAAAATGCTCATAAATGCAAATACAACATAGACTCAATGCATGTGGTACCAATCATCACATCACGATGGACATTGGGCCATCAACCCTCCATAGATCCCCATCAATAGGATCGATTCTGCTAGAGAACCGGAGCACATCAAAACACTTCACATCCACACAATGGGATTGAAGCCAAAGTAATCGAGGTCCTGAACCGAAGCCCGGATGCACATGAATGCATGATGCACACATCACAAATCATCCTCATATAACAACATAAGTGCATCATCATTCATCAAATTCATCATCATCACATGAATCATCATATCTCATGTTATCACAAAATTCATCATATCTCATGTTATCACATAATTCATCAAAATCATGGTAATACCATCATAATACATCATAGAAATCATCATATAATCATGTACAAATCACATAGAGCTCATAGTCATACTCATATTAACCCATCATGTTATCACATATTAATTCATAATATTATCTCATATTATCTCATATTAATTCATCAAATTATACTCGCGGTAATCCTCACACTATCACCTATGAATCACATAAACTTCCCAGTCCTACTCATGTTAACTCATCATAGGAATCACAGAATCAAACATCACAGCATCACTGCACACGGTCAATATTCGCGAAACTCTACTACGTTCGCTAGGCGAGTCTGGGGCGAGTTTTTTCGCTAGGCGAAGGATTCTTCACTAGACGAGTTTGGAAACAGCATGGTTCGCTAGGCGAAGCTTCCTTTGCTAGGAGAATAGTACGATGACAGCAAATTCTGCTACACACCATAACTGATTTCCACCCAAAAGGCTCTGCGAATTACTTACCCAATGCCCCCAAAACATCCCTAAATCATCCATAAGTTCCTACGGCGATAAAGGCAAAAAACCTAAGGTTCATTAGGCCAATCCCGAAACATATTCACGTCCTAAATCACAATTTCCTTACAATTACCCTGCAGGCATCTGAGTTACTCACTTTCAAATATTCCTATAGGGTTAAGCAAAGTTCAATCAGCTTTTTGGCCACAAAGGCTTAGGTTTCCGTTTCCCCCAATCAATTCACGGTTATATTTGCAATTACAGGTTTAGGCCACGAAGGCCAAAGATCATTATTTCCCATCTCTACCCTTAGAATCCCTACGGTTACAACCTCTATAATAGATCTAGGCCACGAAGGCCATAGATCACTTGTTCTCAAAATCTTCTAATCTTCTTAAACCCAAATAAATCCCCACGGTACAAAATCTCAATAATAGATTTTGGCCACGAAGGCCAAAATCCCTTTTTCCCATAATTCTCCATAAAACCCTTAAATCAACCATAATCACATCGAAATCTACACATAGGAAATTATGAAAAGCTATACTCCTCATACCTTAATTGTCGATCAAAGACTTCTCAAATGTCTCCGGGAACCCTCTGAAGCCTTTGCCTCCAATCTCCCTCTTCAGAGCTCTGGCCTCCATTCTTTTCACGGTCTAACAAAATGAATCCTAATTCCTTCATAACTTTCTTTTTGTTAAACCTATACTTGAGCCTCACAATTTGGGCTTTTCCCTTATTACCCTTACTAACTCCTCCAAATTCCCAAATTACCCTTCTTTCACTATTATTTATTTTTAATTAATAATAATATTAATAAATTAATATTATATACTATCAATTAGATAAATAACCCACAAATTGCATAATTCTCAATAATTTCACAAAACATCGAAAATCACCAGAAACACCCAAAATACGAATATTCTCAAATAAATAAATAAATTAAAATATTCCAATAAAATTTGGGGTGCTACAACTCTCCCCGACTTAAAAGAATTTTCGCCCTCGAAAATTACCTCAAGAAAATAGAGTCGGATACGACTCCTTCATCTTATCTTCACGTTCCCAAGTTCAACTTCCTCTGGTTGGTCCTCCCCACAATAGCTCCACTAAGGCAATCTCTTTACCTCGAAGTTGCTTCTTGTTCATCAATTCGAACTAGCAACGCTTCAACAATCAGATTAACCTTCACTTGTACACAATCCATCTGAATCAATGCAACGGATCTGGAATGTACTTCCCCAACTGGGATACATGAAACACATCATGCAAATTCACAAACGACAACGTTAAAACAGTCTAACATGCTACTTCTCCCACGCTTCCGCTGCGCCACTCTGATACAGACCAACAAAACACGGTGTGAGCTTCCGAGATTTCAAAGCTAGACCAACACCAGTTACTGGCGTAACTCTCAAAAACACGTGATCTCCCGATCCACCTTGATCCAACACCCAAGCTTTCAACAAATCCTCTAAAGACTGGATAGTTTTCTTTGTCTGTCCATCCGTCTGCGGATGATAGGAAGAGTTCAACTTCAACATGGTACCCAAAGCGTCTGCAAATTCTCCCAAAATCTCGATGTAAATCTCAGATTTCCATCTGACACAATATTCGACGATATCTCATACAACTTCACAACTTCCTCAATATACATCTCAGCTAGCTTCATCATAGAATGATTAATCCTCATTGGTATAAAATGAGTTGATCTAGAAATCTATCCAAAATTACCCAAATTGAATCATATCCCTCTCACAGTCTTCAGCAAACCCGACACAAAATCCATGGAAATACTATCCCATTTCCACTCTAGAATATTCGACGCTTGCATCAGACCCAACTGTCTCTGATGTTCAATCTTCGACTTTCGACAAGTCTAACCAGCATATACAAACTCAACCACTTCTTTCTTCATCCCTAGCCACCAAAACAATTTCCTCAAATCCGGGAACCTCTTCATAGCATCGGGATGGATACTCAATCTACTTAAATGTCCTTACTCAAGAATACTCTTTGTCGCTACCGCGAAAATAAGGTGCCGGCAAAACGGAAGAGTCGCCACCTTTCGTTATTTATCCCTCAGAACGGGAAAGGAAACGATCGGAAAAACCTGACGAAAAGGCATAAGACAAGGTCATCGCAACCATTGTCTGGGTTCGGGAGTCGGTTACGCAAGGGGAAGGTATTAGCACCCCTCACGTCTATCGTACTCGATGGGATCCACGCTTGTTTGTTGTCTGGACGGTTTATTAATCTATCTACCTATCAAGGATGGTCTAAAAAGAAAAGAAAATGACTCGACAAAGCGTCGCACTTTATGCCTACGTATTCTCATCAGAGAATGAGAAATCAGAGTCAATGTAGTTCGACTAACTACGGGTTACGGGGAAGGTGGCTCACCAATACATCGGTATTGTGCCTACGTACTCTCAACAGGCATGAGAGATCAGAGCTTACGTAGTTCGGGATAATACGGATTACGGGAATTCAGATTCATCTGTTTTATTGAGTAGGGTTAACAAACAGTTCCAGCAGTTTGGTGTATGCGGCTCGACCCTTGGAGACTTAGGCGTTACCGTTTGCGGTAGAACTAGGAGTTAACGACACTCTTTTCTTCAGAAAAGCTTTCCTTGAATTATGGGCCCACGGGGCAAAAAAGGTTTGAAGTTTGTTTTTTGTCTTTTATGGAAGAACTGTTTTTTATGGATGTTTGCAACCAATATCGCACTAGAGACTATGACCTGAGAGTGAATGCGTCGCATGTCACCCAAAGGGTGCCAGACTAAACATCCAGACTGTTGAAAAGAAACTCTCCGACATCCCTTTCTCAGATAGCTTAAGGCTCGTAAGGTACGACATCAGTTAACCTTTATTACTGTATTTTAATTTGTTTTGAGATGAGAAGAGAGAGGGACAACTAAGGGGAGACTATCAAGTCCTAATGTTGTCATGCCAAGGATTCATCCTATAGTTGAGATTTGAAACAGGGAACTCCTAGAAGTTATCATGCATAGGTTTCAACCTAAAGTTCTAATCATCACTTCCTTATCAAAGGAAGTGAGATTCCTAGGGGATCATGTCAATGATAAACGGAAACAGATAAAGCCTCAGCTTAAACAGTAAACAGTAAACAGTAAACGACTGTAAAATGCATGCAATGCAAGTGAGGGAGGAAATGTGTGTGGGGCAGCAGCCTCCACAAGCTCATCCCAACCTCAAGCCAGATATGAATAACTGCAATCATACAGAAAGAACATGCTATCAAGCAAACACAATAACTGCAATCAAACAGAAGAAATGAAATAAAATGCCATAAAGCAAATCACAACCCACATAGGCAAGGGAGCTGGGCTCTACCGAATACCCGCAAGCAAAGCCATACAGTAAAAATACAAGCAGAGGGAGCAACTCAACCTCTAATGCAATTATGCTCCTAGCTTAAAAGAATCTAAACATGAACTTGTTCTCCAACTTCAAGCTTCATCTTCTTCATCTGATCTCAACTGTATTCCCTTCACAAGTGTCAACTTGTTCTTCTTCTTCTTCAAGCTTCTGCTCCTTCTTCTTCACAAGTATCAACTTGCTCTTCCTGATCTTCAAGCTTCAGCTTCAATGGCAGTCTTCAAATACAAAGAAGTATCAACTTCTAGCCTTCAATCTTCTGACAAGGAACTCCACCCTCTAGCAAGGGAAAAAGATTCATCTAACAAGAGAAAAGTTTGGATGATTGGTAGCAGAGTGAAGACCAAAAGTCACCACTAAGCATCCTATCATCAGAGAAAGGGACCCTCAAAGGTTCTACCAACTTGTAAAGAGCCACACATCCTACCAAAGGAGGGATGAGGCCTTTACAAGGGGACCTTACATCATGGGGAAGAATGGAAGTGATCAACATCTTCCATGTTTATGAAGGAAGAAAATCTATCTAGAAGCTCTGCCTACAAACCCTAATCTTAACACCTAATCAACACTACACCAAAAGAAGGGAAGATCTTCACATCCAAACTTCTTCAAGCACTATAATGCGTCTTCAACTTTCCTTCATCCTCAACCAAGGGCAAAAACAACACAAGCTTACTCTAAGGGAACTTAAGGGGTTAATCTAATCAGATTAGTGCATTAGAATCATCCAAAGTTAGCACCTAAACTAAAATCAAACAAAAATAGTAAACTACATTATAAATTCCTACAAAAATTCCTAAGGGACCCTAATTCAATCATGAATCTACCATACAAAATTCAGAGGTTGAATCATCCACCAAGTTCTAGATATAAAACCTAAATCATAAGGTATTAACCATAAACCCTAAAAATGGAGCTCCTAAAGTTTCAACCTAAAACTACCACTTACATTCATCACAAAAATTTGAGAAACATCTAGGGGGAACATGCATATCTATGCTATCTACACACAAAAAATCAAGGCAAGAATCATCATCAAATGATCAAACCAAATTCAACAAAACAAGGTATCAACCATGGTTATTTTAATATTAATTAAAATTCAACAAATGCAAATAAAATCAAAACTGCATGAAATATTAATATTTTTTATCTAAAAAAAACTAGATTCAATCATGAATCAATGGAAAAAATAATGGAATCATTTGAGTTATTTTTCAATTTTTTATGGATTATTTACTAAACTATGAAAAATGAAGAAAATAAAAGAAAATAATGGAAATTGGTAAAACAAGCGTGGCAAATAGCAAGAATTTCCAGTTCATTTCAATGCTGGGCCCAAAAGGGGGGTGTGGACGTCAAGTGCGTGCTAGGCCCACTCATTAATCAGAAAACAAGATGAAAATCAAATGGAAAAAGAAAAGTGCGCGGTATGAATAGCAACCCATATTAGTGTTAATCTCAGGTGGGCCTCTAAAGGGGGTGTGAGTATCATGTTAGTACTAAGCCCAACCTATCACTTAAATGAAATGCTGCGTTGCAGCTTCTTTCAGAATCCTTCACAAAATGAAATCAATCGTGGCCCTTGGATCATCACCTGGTCAAAGTCTCACCCCAGATCTAATGGCTATGAGTTTGTCTTCTTCATTTTAAATTTCTGAAACTTCCTCCACCTGCGCGCGCGCGAAGGTCACCGCCGGTGACTTTTCCGGTCAGCCTCATCCAACCCTAACTATCTCTACAGGCCTCCATTCCACACGGTTTCTATATGAATCTTGTCCCAAATTTCACAAGGAATCCACCTATACTACTCAATCGTTCTAAAAACTCAAGAATCCAAGAATAGCAATCTCAACCGAAAATTGCATAAACCCTAAATTGTCACTAATCCATACCAATTGTTATCAAAAAGCTTCCTACACCAATCTACAATGATTCTAACCTAACAAAACCTAAAGATTCTACTTAAATTAAGCTGCACGATGAAAAGTACCTACCTGCAAATTCTTGATGAACAGAGTGGTAAAATCTTCAAATCAACGCTCAGTAATCTCCAGATTCCTTCACTAGCATCCAATAAACCTTCTGTATGCAAAGAAATGAGCTGAAACTTTGTGGATCCTTGAATTCAATTCTGAGTTGCAAGCTTCAAACTCCAATTGCCAACTCACGATTCTTCCACAGTTTTGCCTTGAATTTGATCTGGAATCGACCACCAACACAAATGGAAGCTACTGAGATCAAGAACTTGGATTGAAATGGCCTCAATTGATGTAACCGATTTTGATTTGCAATGTGCAAATTCAAAATGCAATCTCTCTCTTCTCTCTCAATTCTCACCAACCAGTGCTCTGAATCACTTCATATGCTTATATAGACCTTGACTGAACACTCTAGAAAGTTCTGGATCAATCCAATGAGAAGTTAAATATCTCATCTCTTTTGAAAATTCAATCTCATGGTACACTCATAACAGTTCTTTCAGCAGCTTGTATTCACTATGCTTTGTGTTCAAATTCTCCTTAGATGACATTTTGGATGTGTTGGAATGAGTTAGCACCTTGATCTTAATCCCATGTATAGTTTGGCATATGTAACTTAAGTCTTAAGCAAGCAAATGCAACTCTTGGATTTTGACCTCAAATGAGAAAAGTGCTATTGCCATTGTCTTTAAAATGTCATTTCTGATCAAAATGACATATTACATGTCTTATTTTGGCCTTGGAATGAAAATTACAAATTTGGTCTTCTTAATGAACTTTAATTCTTCTTTTTTAAAACTTTCTTGAACTAAGTCTCTCCTTGAGCCCTTTCGATGCCTCCTTGATGCATGGTTAAGGTTAAAACCCCATTTTGAGCAACTTTCTAGTTGAACAAAACTTCATTTGAGGCATCTAAGTTGGTGAAAATGGCCCATGATCACAAATGACCTATAATCACCAAATGTCCAAAATACCCTTGACTTGTCAAAGCCATAACTTGAGTTCTACAAATCCTATCAAGGACTTGTAGTACTCTATAGAAAGCTAAGAGGATAAGGAACAACATTCATGTTGACCAAAAGTTCATAGGAATCAACCTTCTAGGGCAAAAGTGTCATGCAAGTTGGGTAACTTTCAAGCTCCAAATTCACATTCCTCAGATGACTTGTAACTTGTCAAAGTCATAACTTGAGTTCTACAAATCCTATAAAGGACTTCTAGCACTAAAATTAAATCTAAGATCATGATCTATAACAATCATGTTGGGGGCAAGATGAGATAACAATCACATCTTGAGCTAAATTGCCTTGAAGATAGGGGTCAAACTAAGGGATTTTACACTGTCAAGCCTTAGAAACCCTAGCTTGAAACTTCTCAAACTCTTCAATCATGATGAGTTGATCTTGGAATCATCCTCATAGCATCTCAATGCATCAATCCATGATCACATGGCTCTTGAATTAGGTCTCAACTTTCTTCAAATCATCAGTTGACTTAGGGTTGACCCAGTCAAACCCTAACTGCACCATTCATGGCTGAGGCTTCTTAATCTTGCATAATGACCTGTCTAGGCCTCAAAGTGATCTTCAAAACTTCTCATGAGCTCTCTCAAGACCTCAAGTCCATCTTCATGGCCTCAGAATCATCTGATGGCTTTCCACAACTTTCAAGTTAGGAGACCTACACACTTGGCTTCAACCACTCTCTCTGAGGAGCTTTTAACTTCTCTAACAAGGATATTAACCCTTGAACACTTGAATAACCTTCTTAGCTAGCCTCACAGTCTTGATTGGTAATCATACCTCTTGATCTCCTGCATACATGTCAATGAAATGCAAATGATAATGCTAATGTGAATGAAATGAAACACAAGCTAGGTGAAGAAATGTTGGGCAAATTTTGGGGTGCAACAGCTGCCCCTATTCAAACGGCTTGGACCTGACTAGGTGAGAAGCGAACGACTCTCAAACAATCAAGGTACGAGACGGTTGAATACCAACAAACCCGGAAATTTTCCTACTGCACAATTATACGGTACTCTGATGGGGACAAATCTTCGGAAACTGAAACAATAACTACACGGAAACTAGCGGGAGAAATACTGATCTGAATCTCCGTCAGGATGATTCATGGATTTATCTGATATCATTGCATCCTCAAATCATCAAGGGATCACCGGTTACACGGTAACTGGCGATCTGCCAACCGCACAGGTAAACAATACTTGGATTGGTAGGAACATCTTCAAAACTGAGCATGACAGTTGGCGGCAACTTGCCGGGGAATTGGTCACACGGCAACCGATGAAGGGTCTAATCTCAAATCTCCGTCAGGATGATCATTTGATTTCACTGTAGATCTTCGTCCTCAAGTCATCAAGGGATCACTGGTCACTCGGTAACCGGCGATACATAGCTGATATTACCGTCAGGCATTCTGTGACACTGCGGCAGAAGGATTCCTCGGGACTCATCAGGTCATTAGGAACTTTTTAACAATCAAGTTAATTATGCCGTCGGGCATTCAAAGAAACTTTCGGGCATCAGCCGGACTTCGTCAGCAAGTCTGAAATAGAATCCTCGGTCAATCATGAACCCAATAGGGATATCTATTCTCCTGCCATCAGGCACTCTGCATCAGCTGAGAGAACTGCGTCGACTTCACAGTTGGACTTCGTCAGTAAGTCTTTAAATGGAATCCTTAATCAATTAGGAACCACTAAGGATATACAATCTTTTTCCGTCAGGCACCCTGCATCAGCTAGGCAAACTGCTTCGACGTCGCAGTTAGACTTCATCAGTAAGTCTTCAAATGGAATCCTCCATCAAGGACTAATAAGGATATACATCCTTTTTCCATCAGGAACTCCGCGTCAGCTGGGAGAACTGCTTTGACATCGCAATTAGACTTCATCAGTAAGTCTGGGGTTTTGGCACCGCTGCCGGACTTCAATCATCAAGTCTTCAAGGGAAATTTCAACTTCTCTGTTCAAACCTGCTGAGGATGACACATCTCCACTGGGGATTCTAGAGAACTATCAAGTAACTCTGCTTCGGGGATCCATAAATCATTCTGGACAGATAAACTCAGCTGAGGAAATCAAGAATCATCTTGAACAAATAACTCCGTCGGGGACATCAAGAATCATCCTGAACCAATAACTCTGCTGGAGATTTCAGGAATCATCCTGAGCAAACACTCTGCCGGGGACTCTAAGCATCAACTTGAGCAACCCTCTCTGGTGACTTCACTGGGGATTTTAAGAA
The DNA here is from genome assembly GCA_963859935.3 of Lathyrus sativus. Taxonomy (NCBI): domain Eukaryota; kingdom Viridiplantae; phylum Streptophyta; class Magnoliopsida; order Fabales; family Fabaceae; genus Lathyrus; species Lathyrus sativus. The sequence continues at coordinate 288,239,243 of OZ012740.1, forward strand.
TCATCTTAAGCAAACCACTTCGCTGGGGAGTTCAAGAATCATCTTGGGCGAACGAATTTTCTGGGGAATACCTGCAAAACAAGAACGGTAACAACCTAGCTCATGTTTCATATGCATATGATTGACAATGGTGCAATGCTCCACACAGTGGAAATGCTACGCGTTTAGGGTAAAGGCTATGCAATCATGCAAAATGCTATGACCCCATCAGCAAAATAAATGCTGAAGGGAAAATCCTCTTGTCAAGGAGAAAGAACCACTCTGGTGGAGGAAGGGCTCATCCTGCCGAGGAGAAACAGTCACACTAATCTCAATTGGATCCCGCCTGGGGAAACGAACTTCAGTCGACTGCTGTAGGGGACCACAGTTCTACGAGAACCTGAACCCGCTCCACCGGGTGTACGAACCACAAACTGCTGAGGGAAACGATGTCAATTGCAGAAATAAACTGCACGACCTTCACGGCTAAACTTTCCTGGAGATAACGACTCCGGTGGGGAAATACAGTGTCAGCTATTCAACACTCTACTGGAGAGAACCAATCATGGCCTCAACGGCTTCCAAGGACTCGACTCTCTTGGGGAACTACAGACTCGGCTGGGGACGTAGGAATCATCCTGCTTACAGGGGAGAGTACAACTTTGTGGGGAGTTTCAATTCCGCTGGAGACTTCAGTCTGTACTATCGAGTGCTGCACAGTTCAGTGTATGACTCAGCTGGGGAGATGACGTTCCTTCAGGATGCATCTGGTTGGGGAGAGAATCTTCTCTGCTTGGGGAGACATACGGCGTACTGCCTGGAATATGCTACCTGTAACAGCACAAACAAACAGACAAGATACCCTTCTTAAAGGGACCTATCAAGGTTATCATCTTGTGACAATGTTCAAGTAATTCATTGTTTCAACAATCAGCGGCTTAGGCCCGTAAGTTTATGTATGCGCATTTTATCAAAAACATCGGCGTTCTTTTTCGCAAACAAAACAGATAGATGCTAAACAAACAAACAGAATTGCTGAATAGTATACATTTTATTGATAACGAACCCCTGAATGGGTAAAAATATTTTACAACAGATGCAAGCTCCTGGAATAAGGAAGATGCGCAAATATAAAACATAAATATACATCACTATATACACAAATGTCGGCAATGAGGCGTAGACGAACACCATGAGTTGATCCCTCTATGACCCACTCGACTTCGATACTTCTCCGACGCTTCAGCTTCAGAAGAGATTGATTCAGATAGACGGCCCTCAGGTCTTCCCAAACCACTAAACAATGAAAGTCCACACGCGAAACGCAGTCATTTGCTTTTTCAAATCCCTAATGTTTTCCTGAATCTCCCTTTCGGGTTTTCGATTCACCGGGATACCCTTTTTTGCCAAAGTCGCCCTTTCAGGTTTTCGACTTTGCGGGTGTACATTCTTTTCTTTTATATCCCTAATTTTTTCCCGAACCTTTTTCCTTTTTTATGGTTCGTCGGGATGCCCCATTTTTGCCTGGATATTCTTTTTCTTTCCAGCGGGTCATTTTTTAAGCAAAGTATTTTTTAACTGCGTCCGCGTTCACCGGGGATGCAAAATCTTCGCCATCCATCATGGATAACAACAAGGCTCCTCCTGAGAATACCTTGCTGACGACGTACGGACCTTCGTAATTAGGGGTCCACTTGCCCCGGTGATCGGAGTGTGGAGGAAGAATCTTCTTCAGGACGAGATCACCCGTCTGAAAGCTTCTAGGACGCACCTTCTTATCATAAGCTTTCTTCATTCGGCTTTGGTACAGACGACCATATGCAATCGATGCCAACCTCTTCTCGTCCATCAGGATGAGTTGGTTTAGTCGGTTCTTAATCCATTATGCCTCATCGAGTTTCACGTCAACCAAAACTCGTAAAGAAGGGATCTCCACTTCCAACGGTAGGACAACTTCCATACCGTACACCAGTGAGAAAGGAGTTGCCCCGGTTGATGTACGTACCGTTGTATGATAACCGTGCAGTGCAAATGGCAACATCTCGTGCCAATCCTTATAGGTCACAACCATCTTCTGTACAATCTTCTTAATGTTCTTGTTGGCCGCTTCAACGGCGCCATTCATCTTCGGCCGGTAAGGAGATGAGTTGTGGTGTTCGATCTTGAAACTTTGGCACAGCTCCTTCATCATCTTGTTATTCAGATTCGAACCATTATCAGTAATGATCCGCTCGGGAATTCCGTAACGACAGATGATGTCCCTCTTTATGAATTTAGCCACCACCTGCTTGGTCACATTAGCATATGAGGCTGCCTCCACCCACTTGGTGAAGTAGTCTATGGCTACTAGAATGAAGCGATGACCGTTAGATGCAGTGGGCTCGATCTTTCCTATCATGTCGATGCCTCACATGGAGAACGGCCACGGGGAGGACATGACATTCAAAGGGCACGGCGGCACATGAATCTTATCAGCATAAATCTGGCATTTATGACATCTCTTCGCGAATTTAAAGCAATCTGATTCCATCGTCAGCCAGTAATATCCTGCTCTCAGGATCTTCCTTGTCATAGCATGCCCGCCGGCGTGCGTACCAAATGTGCCTTCATGGACTTCTACCATGAGCATACTCGCTTCTTTCTCATCTACACATCTGAGTAGCACGAGATCGTGGTTTCTTTTATACAAAACTCCATCAGGATTGAGATAAAAATTTCCAGACAGTCTCCTCAGAGTCTTCTTATCCTGGGTTGACGCTCCCGCAGGATATTCGTTAGTCATAAGGAAAGTCTGGATGTCATGGAACCATGGTTTGCCGTCGGAGGCTTCCTCGATCGCAAAGACGAATGCAGGTCTATCAAGACGAGAAAGGACAATTCTTGGAGCTTCATTCCAAAAATTGACTTTATACATCGAAGCCAATGTAGCTAAGGCATCAGCCATTTGATTCTCGGCCCTGGGCACATGATGTAGTTCCACTCGATCAAAGAACGGAAGCAGCCTTCTGGCATAATTCATGTACGGCACCAAATTCGATTGGCGAGTCTCCCACTCCCCTTTAATCTGGTTAATCACAAGTGCCGAGGCACCATATACATATAGGTTCTTGATTCTCAAATCAATCGCTTCTTCTAGACCTATGATGCATGCTTCGTACTCCGCTTCGTCATTGGTGACTGGAAACGTCAGTCTAGCAGTGAACGGGATATGGGATCCGTGGGGAGTCGTGATGATTGCCCCGATGCCTCTTCCGTAAGAATTAACTGCCCCGTCGAATATCAACTTCCACTGGGATTTCCTGTCTGGCCCCTCGTCGGGCAACGGTTCATTGCAATCTTTCGCTTTAAGAAACATGATATCCTCATCAGGGAATTCAAATTTCATCGGCTGGTAATCTTCGATCGGCTGTTCGGCAAGGTATTTAGACAATACACTCCCCTTGATGGCCTTCTGGGGAACGTACTGAATGTCATATTCCGTCAACACCATTTTCCATCTGGCAATCCTGCCCGAAAGCGCTTGCTTCTCGAAGACGTACTTGATCGGATCCATCTTCGAAATTAGCATGATGGTGTGATTGAGCATGTACTGCCGTAAACGTTTGGTAGCCCAGGCTAGTGCACAACACGTCTTCTCCAACATCGAGTAATGAGATTCACAGTCTGTGAACTTTTTACTCAAATAGTAAATGGCATGCTCCTTTCTGCCCGTCCCGTCGTGCTGACCGAGAACACACCCCATACTATTCTCAAGAACTGTCAAGTACATGATTAAGGGTCTTCCGGCCACTGGGGGTATTAAGATCGGAGGTTCCTGTAGATACTGTTTTATCTTATCAAATGCCTTCTTGCAATCCTCATTCCAGATAATCGCTCGATCTTTCTTTAGTAGTTTGAACATCGGTTCACACGTGGCCGTGAGCTGAGAAATAAACCTTGCAATGTGGTTTATCCTGCCCAGGAAACCACGAACTTCTTTTTCGGTTTTTGGCGCTGGCATTTCTTGTATTGCTTTTATCTTCGCAGGACCAACCTCGATGCCTCTTTCACTCACGATAAACCCCAGTAGTTTTCCAGACCGTACTCCGAAAGTACACTTGTTAGGATTCAGTCTCAACCTGAACTTCCTAAGCCTCTCAAAAAGCTTCAGCAAATTGACCAGATGTCCCTCCTCCGTTTGGGACTTCGTAATCATGTCATCAACATAGACTTCAATCTCATGATTAATCATATCATGAAACAAAGTAACCATTGCTCGTTGGTAAGTGGCCCCTGCGTTCTTCATACCGAAAGGCATTACCTTGTAGCAAAATGTTCCCCAAGGTGTAATAAACGTAGTTTTCTCCATGTCCTCCGGCGCCATCTTGATCTGATTGTAGCCGGAGAAGCCATCCATGAACGAAAATACGGAGAACTGAGCTGTATTGTCGACCAACACATCAATATGGGGGAGCGGGAAATCATCTTTGGGGCTCGCCCTATTCAAATCCCGATAATCGACGCACATTCGCACCTTACCGTCCTTCTTCGGTACTGGCACTATGTTGGCGACCCACGGAGGGTAAGTGGTGACCGCTAAGAAGCCAACATCGAGCTGCTTCTGCACTTCTTCTTTGATCTTAACGACCATATCTGGTCGTGTCCTCCTAAGCTTCTGCTTGACGGGAGGACAATCTTCTCGCAGCGGCAAGTGGTGAACCACAATGTCAGTATCGAGTCCGGGCATATCTTCGTATGACCAGGCAAAGACGTCACTATACTCTCTCAGCATCTCGACCAATCTCTGCTTGACATCACTCTGCAATGCAGCCCCTATCCTGACGTTCCTGACAAGTTCTTCATAACCCAGATTCACAATCTCAATCTCTTCTTCGTGAGGCAGAATAACTTTCTCTTCTTGTTTCAACAAGCGGGCCAACTCTTTGGGAAGGTCTTCGTCTTTGTCAATCTCTTCTTCGGCTTGATAGATCGGGCAATCGAAGTCGAAGTGAGTCGTAGAAGGTCCAGAGTCGATGTCATCTGCTATGTGGATCCTGCAATAACAAGGGTTAAGCTTAAGACAAGGATATGCAGGTTAGCACAAACCTCATTGCCATTTTATTGTTTTTCAAAACCAATATAAAACAGGAATAACAGAGATCACAACATTTGAATACGAAGAAAAACGCCTTTTGATTTATTGGTAAAATGCATGTACATAATCAAACAAGGCGCTGACAATAAAACCACTATGCCCCGGGTAGGACATAGGGTTGTACAACAGTTGGAGAAAGTAAATCATTACTCTTTGCCTGTCACTTGGATGGTATCCCTGATGGACCAGTTGTTGAGGCTCTCGCCTGGTTTGCTTGGCTAGATCCAAAAGTCTAGGTCGCAATCACTGTCCTCGCCGTCTTCAGACACCGCGTTGACACTTTCAAATATCACCCCGCCACTGGTACACTAGATCGGCCCTTTACTCCGCGACACACTGTGAGAAGAGGAGGCTTCAGCCGTAGGAGAGTATCCTAACCCAAACTTGTCCTGTTTGTTAGGTATTTCCAGAATTTGCCCCCAGCCTGGGGTAGATCCGGCTTGAACAACGGCCCGGGCTTCCTTGAAGGAAGAGAGAGTCATCTCTGGTTTCTCAGTGATTACAGGAGCTACGTTCTTGACTTTAACAGCTTCGAACGCCTGACATAGGGTTTTGTGGATTTCCCCATCCATCTCAGCATACTTGAAGGACGAAAAATGGCTCACCATTATGTCTTCCTCGCCACATACAGTCATGACGCTACCTCCAATAGCATACTTGAGCTTCTGGTGCAACGTGGAAGTCACGGCGCCAGCAGAATGGATCCATGGTCGGCCTAAGAGACAACTCTAGGCTGGCATGATGTCCATGATGTAAAAGACTGCGTCGAAAGTTTCCGGCCCAACTTGGATTGGTAACGTTACCTCTCCAAAGACATGACGCTTGGTTCCATCGAACGCTTTCACAACCAGATCATTGGGTGTGCAGATCAATCCTCGAGTATCTAACTTCATCAATGCTTTCTTTGGAAGAACGTTGAGTGACGACCCCGTGTCCACCAACACATGAGACATAATCGTTCCCCTACACTCTATCGAGATGTGCAAGGCACTATTGTGGTTTCTTCCGTTTCCAGCATTTACGTGGGCTACGACCCCTTCCAACTGGTTGACCGATATTTCTTGCGGTACATACGTGGCATTCAAAACCTTTAATAGCGCGTTGCTATGTGCCTCAGAACACAGCAACAAATTCAGGATGGAAATTTTCGAAGGCGTTTGATGGAGATGATCCACGATCTTGTAGTCACTCTTCTTAATCAACCTCATAAACTCTTCAGCGTCTTTAACAAGTAAGTCCTTCTCTACCCCACGAGGGACTTCCTCAACGACTTTACTCTTTCCCTTATCGGTTACATCAGCGTTGTCCGCTTTGTCCGCCACAATCTCAGGTGGAGCGAATACTCTTCCGCTGCGAGTGATTCCGCCAATTCCCACTAGGTTATCCACAGATTGCCCCGAGGGTTCTAGCTCCAACTTTTGTCCGTTGCAGTAAACGTCTGCCCCGTAATGCCACGGGACAGCATTGGTGCTTTCAAAAGGTATCGGCTCGGCCTTAGTGATGGTAATCGTGGGCGGTCTGGGTGCAGAAATGGTGATCGTCCGACGAGGGATGGTGATGGTAGCAACCTCATCATCTTGCTTCAGCATTACCTCTCCAGATCCGCTTTCGGCCCTTCGGCTAAACTGCAAGATTCCTTTGGTCATCATACTCTTAATACCCTCCGTCAACTGTTCACATCTATCAGGACGAATCGGACAGCCCATACACAGTTCTCCAAAGCCTGGAAAGAATCCTCTCTTTATCAGCTTGGCTTTAACGAAGTTGAGCGGTGTCTTCAGATCCTTGACATCAGTCAACAAATCTAAGCTCTCGTCTTCGATAATGGCATTCACCCCACCTCCCCGATGATTCGGCATAGGGTTCTTCGTGACATTTGGCACATTATCTGAGAAGTTGATGATCTTAGCATCCACCATATCCTGCACCTTGTGCTTGAAGGCTTTGCAATTTTCTATCGTGTGGCCTGGTGCCCCCGAGTGAAACTCACATGTTGCATTCGCATCGTAACCTGGCGGAGGTGCCCCTGTCAAGGGAGCCAGGGTTCTCTTCTAGATTAACTGTAACTGAAGCAGAGTTTGTAACAGTTGAGCATAAGACATGGGCGGTGTTTCAAGGTGACGACTTGATAGAGGTGCCCTGTTCTGATACTTTCTGTACCCTTGCTGATTCGGCTGCTGCTACTGCTGCTGCTGCTGTGGCTGTTGGACCGCGGGGATGGTTATGCTAGCCACCTACTGGTGCTGGCCTTTGCCTTTCCTTCGAGCATTGGACACTGCGCTCGTCTCTCCTTCCCGCCTTTTGCCACCATACGGTTTCTTTCCTCCTCCAGCTGAGGATAGATCACCTTGAATTTTCCCCAGTTTGATCCCATTTTCAACGTGCTCGCCGGTGATGATGAGATCCGAGAAACTTCCAGATATACCGCTGATCAATTTCTCGTAATAAACCCCTGGGAGGGTGGCTACAAACATTTCCACAAGCTCCCGTTCAATCATCGGCGGCTGAACCCTAGCTGCCAATTCACGCCACCGCTGGGCGTATTCTTTGAACCCTTCGTTGTTCCTCTGCGACAAATTCTGCAGTTGGACCCGGTTCGGCGCCAGATCACTATTATACTGATAGTGGTGCACGAATGCTTCACCAAGTTCCTTCCACGTGCGCACACTGGTAGGTTCCAGACTCATGTACCATTCCAGGGAGGGCCCGAACAAGCTATCCTGAAAGAAGTGCATCAGCAACTTCTCGTCTTCAGAGTGAGCGGACATTTTCCGGTAGTATGATCTCAAGTGGACGCGAGGGCAAGTGGTGCCCTTGTACTTCTCAAAGTCGGGTACCTTGAACTTGGGAGGCACCTTGAAATCAGCAATCAGTCCCAACTTGGACATGTCAACACCCATAGTGTTCAGGTTCTCGAAATTCCTCATCTTGTCCTCGAGTGCTTTAAACCTCAGACGTGCGTCAGCAGTCAGCTCTCCTTCAGCACCTTTCTGTGAGAACAAATCGTCTTGACGGTCTTCTAACCATGGCTGAGGCCCATACAGATTCCCAACACCTGTGTTGCCGTTGCCCAGCCCAACATTGACATTAGCTTCAAAATTTCCATTACCGACGCCAGTCGTATTACCATTGAGCCCCATGTTAGCGATCACATTGCCGTTGGCACTACCGTTCCCCCCAGTCACGGGGACGCCATTCTGAGGAGTTTCAACAAGTGGAGGGGTTGGAACAGACCCACCATGGAGTACACCATTGCTGTCAACCCTTGACATCAGAGGCTGGACCAAGGTTCTGAGTTGGTCCTGGCCGTTGGCAACCACGCACATGAGCTCCATGAAGCGGTCCATCCTCTCTCGGAGTTCTTGAACGTCAGTCTGCACTTGCTCCATTGCTCTGGCTCGATTTGCTCTGGTCGGATAGCGATGGATCGGTCTTCGATCAATCCTGGAACAACCTGAAACAACCTGTATACACAAAAGGGTTAGAAAAACGACAACGTGCCCGTTATGCAAATGCTTCATGCGAATGCAAACGTGTGTCTGTGCGTTAAGGAGATGTCCCCCCCGATCCTAGTGCCTGAGTGCCAGTGCTGATAATAAGAAGTCCGAGTCCAGTCGTGGAAATAACATCTCATATATAAAGAAAGCCCATCAAGGCGGTACACAACGTCATTGAGTACAAACAGAATCAAAAGCATGACCTCCACCAACAAGCCTGGTGATGGCCAGCATACAACAATGATCAAAACAAAAGGATTACAAATATAGTTAAGCACGGCCACGGGCGCGAAACTCTTCTAACAGATTCCTCGTTTCTGGATGATCAGGTCGGGTGAGCAACCCTTCGACGAGTAACTCCCTCTGCGTAATAGTGTATTGAATACCTTCAACTAAGTCTTCCCATGCTCCTTCGCCGAAACAATCTTCTAACTTCCGCTTCTTGGATTCAAACGTCAGTTTGCGCTCCCTCAGGTCAGCAAGAGCCTTGTTTAGCAGGCCTTCAGCGGCATATCTGCGAGCGGTTTCTTCATCAAACCTCTTCTCACTAGCCTTCACCTGGGCTTTCAGCTTGGAGATCTGCTGCTTTAGCTTATCCTCCCGTTCTTTTCCGTTGGCTAGGGTGGCCTTCCAATGCTGATTAAACTTGGATATTCTCTGGTACGCTTCATCCAAGTGTTGCTTCTTAGTGGCTAGTACGTCATTGACAACTTTGAAGTCCCGGCCCAAGCGCTCACGCTCAGCTATCTGCTTAGTCAAATCCGTCCCTAGCTGGTTCACCAGCTCTATCTTCCTCTTGAAGGAATGGACGACTTCGCTTCTCTCGGTTCTGAGTTGAGCCAATTCTTTCTCCAGTTCTTCATTTGCCTTCTTCAGCTCATCTCTCTCAGCTAACACCTGATTATGCTACTGAATAGGCATGGTGGTAGGCTCTTCAATCACTGGAGGGCTTTCTGGCTTGGCAGGAGGAAACGACATCCCTATAGCATCTGCTTTGGCTCTGATCCAAGTCACATATGGAGCGTAGGCTTGGCTATTACTTTTCCCCAGCAACGGCTTTCCCCGCTTACAGATACCATTCCAAGCGTGCTGAAGCTTAAATAACATATCCCCCTCTAGAAGACCAGTGAGGTACCGAGATTCCTGCACCTCTTCATCCTTCGGCGGAGCTCTCAAAGCATAAGCAAATTGTCGGACCAGCAGAGATGGATTATAGTTGATACAGCCCTTCCTGCCTATCAAAGGCACATTCGGAAACCCACTACAGCTGAAGATAATCTCAGTACCCAATCTATCTCTATCAAACCAGGTAATATCCTCCGCTAAAAGACTCATCAGACGCTCAGACCACTCAGTTGTGGCTGCAGACGAAGCAAAGGGACCCTTCTTGGGTAGGTGACTATCAAGCCATCTATAGAGCAGGGGTACACAGCACGAGACATTCTTGCCCGTTCTGTTCTCGTTTTTGTAGTGGACAGAATGGTATACATCTTCTATCAAGGTAGGGACTGGATTCCCTGATGCAAAGATGTGAAATGCGTCGAAGTCTACAAAGTCAGGCATATTAGGGAACATAATGATGCCGTATATGCACAGGGCGAGGATGGCATTGAACACGATCCAACATCCGTCTTTGGCGCACTGCTGGGCCTTTCCCACTAAGAACTGCAAGGAGAAACCGGGAACCCTGTTCCAACTAGACAATACCAACTCGGAGGCACCCAGATGAAGTGAAGGAGCTAGACTAGCCAGATTAGGCTCAGCATCCATATGAACAAAAGGCATCTGACTCTTGATAGGCACACCTAACAAATCAGCATACTCCTCTAGTGTGGGTGCGAGAATAAAGTCCTGGAAAGTAAAGCATCTCAAAGGAGGATCGTAGAACTGCAGCAGGGCATGCAACCCATTCAACTCAAACACAGAGGGTTTACGAACCAGGCTGATCAGTTTACCGTAAGACTTTCTGAATTCATCTCTCACAGAATCATCTACCAAAGCAATCAAACCAGTCAGCTGAACAACATCAGGAGTGGGGAGCTTGTAAGCTACAATCTTCCTCAGAGAACCCATAATAGCACAATAGAAGGCAAGAAAACCTGAATCGGGGGAAACGGTACCTGCAACACAAACACACGTTAATGAAATGCAAATGAGTATGCAAAGCAATGTAAAATGAAATCATGCAGCAGGAGATCAAGACGACTGTGCTGTTGAAGAGGTGAAGGTTCTGTATCAACAAAACCACAATACTGCTCTGTCAAAAACAACCATATCTCTGATGAGAAGAAAACCCTGATATCGGACCATAAATTCTGCTCTGTCAAGAACAAACACACATCTGATAATAAGGACCTCTGATACATGACCATAACTCTGCTCTGTCAAGAACACATATACATCTGATGATGAGAACCTCTGATACCAATAAAACTGATTCACTATCAAGAAAACCAGGTAGTTTGAAGGTTAAGGCTTCCTGCAACAAACCCGACCCTGCTCACAGGTATGGACCTAAACTGACACAAGTTCGGCATCCTATGCGGTCATCAGCGTCACAAACATTCAAGAGGGGTGATACGATACCCAGAAGGTGTGGCATCACCATCTCTTGAAGCGGCCTCACTCAGCTGAATTCCAAATGATCGGTCCCCAGAGTCGACAATCCTCCAAACCAACAACCCCTCAGGCCCAAAGGGCCGAAAAAGAAGTCAACCGGGAGAACCTCGTCTGAGCGTGGATTTCATGAGACACTAGTGCCTGCAAAGCAAGCACGCGCCCACTAATTTCCACAACTAATGCTAAGTACACTCAAGCCTGGGTCTGGCTTCTCACTCATCAGAATGCCCCTCCCACAACAGCACAGATAATCATATCATACTGAAAATAAAGATGCGGGAAATAAAATGCGATAAACAAACACAACCCAACAAGTAATCATACAAGCGCTAGGATTGACTCTCACAGGGGACGTTGGATCCCCCAAATTGACTCGCATAAGGGACGTTGGATCCCAAGAAACTATCAAGTCCCCAGCAGAGTTGCCAGCTGTCGCTACCGCGAAAATAAGGTGCCGGCAAAACGGAAGTGTCGCCACCTTTCGTTATTTATCCCTCAGAGCGAGAAAGGAAACGATCGGAAAAACCTGACGAAAAGGCATAAGACAAGGTCATCGCAACCATTGTCTGGGTTCGGGAGTCGGTTACGCAAGGGGAAGGTATTAGCACCCCTCACGTCCATCGTACTCGATGGGATCCACACTTGTTTGTTGTCTGGACGGTTTGTTAATCTATCTACCTATCAAGGCTGGTCTAAAAACAAAAGAAAATGACTCGGCAAAGCGTCACACTTTATGCCTACGTATTTTCATCAGAGAATGAGAAATCAGAGTCAACGTAGTTCGACTAACTACGGGTTACAGGGAAGGTGGCTCGCCAATACATCGGTATTGTGCCTACGTACTCTCAACAGGCATGAGAGATCAGAGCTTACGTAGTTCGGGATAATACAGATTACGGGAAGTCAGATTCATCTGTTTTATCGAGTAGGGTTAACAAACAGTTCCAGCAGTTTGGTGTACGCGACTCGACCCTTTGAGACTTAGGCGTTACCGTTTGCGGTAGAACTAGGAGTTAACGACACTCTTTTCTTCAGAAAAGCTTTCCTTGAATTATGGGCCCACGAGGCAAAAAAGGTTTGAAGTTTGTTTTCTGTCTTTTATGGAAGAACTGTTTTTTATGGATGTTTGCAACCAATATCGCACTAGAGACTATGACCTGAGAGTGAATGCGTCGCATGTCACCCAAAGGGTGCCATACTAAACATCCAGACTGTTGAAAAGAAACTCCCCGACAACCCTTTCTCAGATAGCTTAAGGCTCGTAACGTACGACATCAGTTAACCTTTATTACTGTATTTTAATTTGTTTTGAGATGAGAAGAGAGAGGGACAACTAAGGGGAGACTATCAAGTCCTAATGTTGTCATGCCAAGGATTCATCCTATAGTTGAGATTTGAAACAGGGAACTCCTAGAAGTTATCATGCATAGGTTTCAACCTAAAGTTCTAATCATCACTTCCTTATCAAAGGAAGTGAGATTCCTAGGGGATCATGTCAATGATAAATGGAAACAGATAAAGCCTCAGCTTAAACAGTAAACAGTAAACAGTAAACGACTGTAAAATGCATGCAATGCAAGTGAGGGAGGAAATGTGTGTGGGGCAGCAGCCTCCACAAGCTCATCTCAACCTCAAGCCAGATATGAATAACTGCAATCATACAGAAAGAACATGCTATCAAGCAAACACAATAACTGCAATCAAACAGAAGAAATGAAAAAAATGCCATCAAGCAAATCACAACCCACATAGGAAAGGGAGCTGGGCTCTACCGAATACCCGCAAGCAAAGCCATACAGTAAAAATACAAGCAGAGGGAACAACTCAACCTCTAATGCAATCATGCTCCTAGCTTAAAAGAATCTAAACATGAACTTATTCAAATGCATCAAGCAAATCAAACAAGTCACATCAATACAGTTGCACAGCAAGCAAACAGACAGGAAAGAAAGCAAATCAACAGCTTCCCCAGCTTCCCAGCAAAGCAATCTTCTGACAGCAGTTCAGTCCCCAGTCTGCAACTGCTCTTCAAGGTTCTCATCTTCAATTGCAAGTATCAACTTTCTTCTTTAAGCTTCCAACACATCCACATAAGTATCAACTTATCCCTCTCCTTCAACTTCAAGCTTCAGCTCTTCAGTAAACTCCACCTTCAGGCTTCAATCCCAATTGCAAGTATCAACTTGTTCTCCAACTTCATGCGTCAGCTTCTTCATCTGATCTCAACTGTATTCCCTTCACAAGTGTCAACTTGTTCTTCTTCTTCTTCAAGCTTCAGCTCCTTCTTCTTCACAAGTATCAACTTGCTCTTCCTGATCTTCAAGCTTCAGCTTCAATGGAAGTATTCAAATACAAAGAAGTATCAACTTCTAGCCTTCAATCTTCTAACAAGGAACTCCACCCTCTAGCAAGGGAAAAAGATTCATCTAACAAGAGCAAAGTTTGGATGATTGGTAGCAGAGTGAAGACCAAAGGTCACCACTAAGCATCCTATCATCAGAGAAAGGGACCCTCAAAGGTTCTACCAACTTGTAAAGAGCCACACATCCTACCAAAGGAGGTATGAGGCCTTTACAAGGGGACCTTACATCATGGGGAAGAATGGAAGTGATCAACATCTTCCATGTTTATGAAGGAAGAGAATCTATCTAGAAGCTCTGCCTACAAACCCTAATCTTAACACCTAATCAACACTACACCAAAAGAAGGGAAGATCTTCACATCCAAACTTCTTCAAGCACTCTAATGCATCTTCAACTTGCCTTCATCCTTAACCAAGGGCAAAAACAACACAAGCTTACTCTAAGGGAACTTAAGGGGTTAATCTAATCAAATTAGTGCATTAGAATCATCCAAAGTTAGCACCTAAACTAAAATCAAACAAAAATAGTAAACTACATTATAAATTCCTACAAAAATTCCTAAGGGACCCTAATTCAATCATGAATCTACCATACAAAATTCAGAAGTTGAATCATCCACCAAGTTCTAGATATAAAACCTAAATCATAAGGTATTAACCATAAACCCTAAAATAGGAGCTCCTAAAGTTTCAACCTAAAAATACCACTTACTTTCATCACAAAAATGTGAGAACAATATAGGGGGAACATGCATATCTATTCTAGCTACACACAAAAAATCAAGGCAAGAACCATCATCAAATGATCAAACCAAATTCAACAAAACAAGGTATCAACCATGGTTATTTTAATATCAATTAAAAATCAACAAATGCAAATAAAATAAAAAATGCATGAAATATTAATATTTTTTATCTAAAAAAAACTAGATTCAATCATGAATCAATGGAAAAAAGAATGGAATCATTTGAGTTATTTTTCAATTTTTTATGGATTATTTACTAAACTATGAAAAATGAAGAAAATAAAAGAAAATAATGGAAATTGATAAAACAAGCGTGGCAAATAGCTAGATTTCCAGTTCATTTCAATGTTGGGCCCAAAAGGGGGGTGTGGACGTCAAGCACGTGCTAGGCCCACTTATTAATCAGAAAACAAGATGAAAATCAAATGGAAAAAGAAAAGCGCGCGGTATGAATAGCAACCCATATTAGTGTTAATCTCAGATGGGCCTCTAAAGGGGGTGTTAGTATCATGTTAGTACTAAGCCCAACCTATCACTTAAATGAAACGTTGCGTTGCAGCTTCTTTCAGAATCCTTCACAAAATGAAATCAATTGTGGCCCTTGGATCATCACCTGGTCAAAGTCTCACCCCAGATCTAATGGCTATGAGTTTTTCTTCTTCATTTTAAATTTCTGAAACTTCCTCCACCTGCGCGTGCGAAGGTCACCGCCGTTGACTTTTCCGGTCAACCTCATCCAACCCTAACTCTCTCTACAGGCCTCCATTCCACACGGTTTCTACATGAATCTTGTCCCAAATTTCACAAGGAATCCACCTATACTACTCAATCGTTCTAAAAACTCAAGAATCCAAGAATAGCAATCTCAACCGAAAATTGCATAAACCCTAAATTGTCACTAATCCATACCAATTGTTATCAAAAAGCTTCCTACACCAATCTACAATGATTCTAACCTAACAAAACCTAAAGATTCTACTTAAATTAAGCTGCACAATGAAAAGTACCTACCTGCAAATTCTTGATGAACAGAGTGGTAAAATCTTCAAATCAACCCTCAGTAATCTCCAGATTCCTTCACTAGCATCCAATAAACCTTCTGTATGAAAATAAATGAGCTGAAACTTCGTGGATCCTTGAATTCAATTCTGAGTTGCAAGCTTCAAACTCCAATTGCCAACTCACGATTCTTCCACAGTTTTGCCTTGAATTTGATCTGGAATTGATCACCAACACAAATGGAAGCTACTAAGATCAAGAACTTGGATTGAAATGGCCTCAATTGATGTAACCGATTTTGATTTGCGATGTGCAAATTCAAAATGCAATCTCTCTCTTCTCTCTCAATTCTCACCAACCAGTGCCCTGAATCATTTCATATGCTTATATAGACCATGACTGAACACTCTAGAAAGTTCTGGATCAATCCAATGAGAAGTTCAATATCTCATCTCTTTTGAAAATTCAATCTCATGGTACACTCATAACAGTTCTTGCAGCACCTTGTATTCACTATGCTTTGTGTTCAAATTCTCCTTAGATGACATTTTGGATGTGTTGGAATGAGTTAGCACCTTGATCTTAATCCCATGTATAGTTTGGCATATGTAACTTAACTCTTAAGCAAGCAAATGCAACTCTTGGATTTTGACCTCAAATGAGAAAAGTGCTATTGCCATTGTCTTTAAAATGTCATTTCTGATCAAAATGACATATTACATGTCTTATTTTGGCCTTGGAATGAAAAATCACAAATTTGGTCTTTTTAATGAACTTTAATTCTTCTTTTTTCTAAATTTCTTGAACCTAGTCTCTCCTTGAGTCATTTCAATGCCTCCTTGATGCATGGTCAAGGTTAAAACCCCATTTTGAGCAACTTTCTAGTTGAACAAAACTTCATTTGAGGCCTCTAAGTTGGTGAAAATGGCCCATGATCACAAATGACCTATAATCACCAAATGTCCAAAATACCCTTGACTTGTCAAAGCCATAACTTGAGTTCTACAAATCCTATCAAGGACTTCTAGTACTCTCTAGAAATCTAAGAGGATATGGAACAACATTCATGTTGACCAAAAGTTCATAGGAATCATCCTTCTAGGGAAAAAGTGTCATGCAAGTTGGGTAACTTTCAAGCTCCAAATTCACATTCCTCAGATGACTTGTAACTTGTCAAAGTCATAACTTGAGTTCTATAAATCCTATCAAGGACTTATAGCACTCAAATTAAAGCTAAGATCATTCTCTACAACAATCTTGTTGGGGGCAAGATGAGATAACAATCACATCTTGAGCTAAATTGCCTTGAAGATAGGGGTCAAATTAGGGGATTTTACATTGTCAAGCCTTAGAAACCCTAGCTTGAAACTTCTCAAACTCTTAAATCATGATGAGTTGATCTTGGAATCATCCTTATAGCATCTCAATGCATCAATACATGATCACATGGCTCTTGAATTAGGTCTCAACTTTCTTCAAATCATCAGTTGACTTAGGGTTGACCCAGTCAAACCCTGACTGCACCATTCATGGCTGAGGCTTCTTAATCTTGCACAATGACCTGTCTAGGCCTCAAAGTGATCTTCAACACTTCTCATGAGCTCTCTTAAGACCTCAAGTCCATCTTCATGGCCTCAGAATCATCTGATGGCTTTCCACAACTTTCAAGTTAGGAGACCTACACACTTGGCTTCAACCACTCTCTCTGAGGAGCTTTTAACTTCTCTGACAAGGATATCAACCCTTGAACACTTGAATAACCTTCTTAGCTAGCCTCACAGTCTTGATTGGTAATCATACCTCTTGATCTCCTGCATACATGTCAATGAAATGCAAATGATAATGCTAATGTGAATGAAATGAAACACAAGCTAGGTGAAGAAATGTTGGGCAAATTTTGGGGTGCAACACTCTTATCCAACTCACACTATTTGCAACACAACTCTATCACGACACCTCACGATACCGTTTTCATTAATTCAAAAATCAGCTCTTTGATTTTGCTTCATCAAATTCCACCGGTCTACCAACTCAAATCAGATTTCTAACCTCTTCGAATCTCGTCGAAACACTACTAGTAAGTTTCAACGTACCCAACATAACTCCATAAGAAGTCTCTTCACAAACCAAACTTATATCCCGAAATTGCTCAATCAGTCCTAACTCTTTTACCATCATCATCGGTATATGCAAAGATTTCCTACTCAATGCATCAACTACAACATTAGCCTTACCAGGGTGGTAACTCAATTCAAAATCACAATCCTTTAGAAGTTCAAGTCATTCTCCTCGGCCTCATATTCAAATCTTTCTAATCAAACAAATACTTTAAGCTCTTAAGATCGCTAAACATCTTAAATCTAGAACTAAACAAATAATACCTCTAAAGCTTCGACACAAACACAACAACAACCAACTCTAAATCATGCGTCAGATAATCCCCCTTATGCACTTTAAGTTGCCTTAAAGTGTAAGCTAAAACTTGTCGATGTTGCACTAACATATCTTCCAATCCCATCAATAAAGCATTACAATATACCACAATGGTTCTGTCGGATTCGGAAAAATTAAACTTGAGCTGTTGTCAGTCTTCTCAAAAGCTCTTGCAACTTTTCTTCATACTTTGCATCCCAAAACAAAAGCTTGAACCTTCCTATTCCACTACTTCAATGGCAAAGATAACTTGGAAAAATCCTTCAATGAATTCCAATAACAAACTGCTAACCCAAGAAAACTTCTAATCTCAAATACAGGTTATTGGGGCTTCCCATTGCAATACAGCTTCAACCTTTGACATATCAACCGCAATAACTCTACTTGAGATCACATGACTAAGGAACTTACTTCCTCCAACCAACTCACACTTTGACAGTTTTGCACACAACTGCTTCCCTCTCAACACTAATAACAACAATTTTAGATGCTCAGTATGATCCTCTTCACTCTCCGAATAATACCAAAATATCATCGATTAACACAACCATCAACTCACTCAAACAAGTATAGGAAATCCTGTTCATATACCCTACAAAACCATATGGTTCCTTAGTCACCCCAAATGGCACTAGGAAATACTCATGATGTTCATACCTTAATTTAAAAGCAGTCTCCTGAATATCTTCAGCCTTCACACAAATCTGATGATACCCAGATCTCAAATCCATCATACCGAACACACTTGCAACAACCAACTGAACCATCAAATCATCAGTCCTTGGAAGTGAACACTTATCTTGATAGTCACCTTGTTCACTTGTCTATAATCCACACAAAGCCTTATAGAACCTTCTTCCTTCATAATCAACAAAACTGGTGCACCCCACAGTGACACCCAAACAAAAGAATCTCTTCTCAAAACAATTCTTCCAGTTGACTCTTCAACTCTTTCAATCCCAATGCAGACACACAACATGGAACCATCAATACCGGCCTAGTTCCAGGAACTAAGTCGATCGCAACTTCACCTCACATTCCGGCAGTAAATCACTTATCTCATCAGGAAAAACCTACGAACAATAAAAATTAATTGGCAAACCACCAACTTCCCCACTTTCATCAACACTCACAGTTTCCATCAAAAATAAACAACTCGACACCTTCCTGCACCGACTTATCAAAACTATCTGTAAGCACTTAGCTTAACCCAAAGCAATTCACTACTCACGCCATCTAAGCTTACAAGACACGTTTATCCCATCCAATATGACTCCATCCACTTTCAACAAGAGATTAAGGGTGATCAGTCCCTCAAGTTGTCAATAGACAACCGAAAATCATGATGGGGTATAAACCATCTTTACCAAACTATAAGAGCATTCATCGACACACTGAGCCACCTCTCCACACTTGCACCATCTTGGAGAAGCACAAGCTTCTACCCCACTTGATTCGTTCCCACTTCTGCAGACAAAGGTTAGAAAGTAAATGCGAACCGACAGTGTTTTTACACATATGTCGCATACAAGGGAACAAACAACATTAGACAACTTGGCCAGACGGACCAACCAGGCTCTGATACCACTAATGTAACACCCCTTTTCTACCCCACAGATATTATGGCAAAATAAACACGGATTTTAGAGTAAAATATTTGATTCAATAAAAATCACCTCAAAGGGCGTACATTTCTCAAGTTACTCAAAATAACTTAATGCTCCGTGTAAAACGGGTTTTCTCAAAATACATCAAACTACACAAAACAGCGGAACTCAAAGGCATATCCAAAGTTTTCCTTATACGGAAAGATAATCAAAATAACTCAAATAAAACATAGCTCAACTCAAAGACGCCAACCATATGTTACACTATTAGAGCAAGACCCTCTAAGTTGACCAAAGGCCAACAACCTCGAAACCTCAAAACACCTCAACGACATCCACGGCTAAACCTGGTATCTGCACGTTATCCACGTGGAGGTAACATTCAAACAGGCAGGGTGAGTAAAACAATTCATAATAATCAATGTATAAAAATCAACGTATAAACGGCGTCATATTCATATTCAACACATTCATATCCTTCAATAGGCCTCGAAGGCCACAACGTCATAATTTATGCAAAAATGATCATAAATGCAAATTCAACATAGACTCAATGCATGTAGTACCAATCATCATAGCGCGATGGACACTGGGCCATCAACCCTCCATAGATCCCCATCAATAGGATCTATTTTGCTAGAGAACCGAAGCACATCAAAACACTTCACATCCACACAATAGGATTGAAGCCAAAGTAATCGAGGTCCTGAACCAAAGTCCGGATGCACATGAATGTATGATGCACACGTCACAAATCATCCTCATATAACAACATAAGTGCATCATCATTAATCATATTCATCATCATCACATAAATCATCATATCTCATGTTATCACATAATTCATCATATCTCATGTTACCATATAATTCATCAAAATCATGGTAATATCATCATAATACATCATAGAAATCATCATATAATCATGTACAAATCACATAGAGCTCATAGTCATACTCATATTAACCCATCATGTTATCACATATTAATTCATAATATTATCTCATATTAATTCATTAAATTATACTCGCGGTAATCCTCACACTATCACCTATTAATCACATAAACTTCCCAGTCCTACTCATGTTAACTCATCACAGGAATCACAGAATTAAACATCACGGCATCGCTGCACACGATCAATATTCGCGAAACTCTACTACGTTCGCTAGCATGTTCTCTAGGCGAGTATGGGGCGAGTTTCTTCGCTAGGCGAGGCTGGAAACAACATGGTTCGCTAGGCAAATAGTACGATGACAGCAAATTCTGCTACGCACCAGAACTGATTTCCACCCAAAAGGCTCTGCGATTTACTTACCCAATGCCCCCAAAACATCCCTAAATCATCCCTAAGGTCCTACGACGATAAAGGCAAAAAATCTACGGTTCATTAGGCCAATTCCAAAACATATTCACATCCTAAACCATCATTTCCTTATAATTACCCTGCAGGCATCTGAGTTACTCACTTTCAAATATTCCTATAGGGTTAAGCAAAGTTTAATCAGCTTTTTGGCCACGAAGGCCTCGGTTTCCGTTTCCCCTAATCAATTCACGGTTATATTTGCAATTACAGGTTTAGGCCACGAAGGCCAAAGATCATTATTTCCCATCTCTACCCTTAGAATCCCTACGGTTACAACCTCCATGATAGATTTAGGCTACGAAGGCCATAGATCACTTGTTCTCATAACCTTCTAATCTTATTTAACCTAAATAAATCTCCACAGTACAAAATCTCAATAATAGATTTTGGCCACGAAGGCCAAAATCCCTTTTTCCCATAATTCTCCATAAAACCCTTAAATCAACCATAATCACATCGAAATCTACACATAGGAAATTATGAAAAGCTATACTTCTCATACCTTAATTGTCTATCAAAGCCTTCTCAAATGTCTCCGGGAACCCTCCGAAGCTTTTGCCTCCAATCTCCCTCTTCAGAGCTCTAGCCTATATTCTTTTCACGGTCTAACAATATGAATCCTAATTCCTTCATAACATTTTTTGTTAAACCTATACTTGGGCCTCACAATTTGGGCTTTTCCCTTATTACCCTTACTAACTCCTCCAAATTCTCAAATTACCCTTCTTTCACTATTATTTATTTTTAATTAATAATAATATTAATAAATTATTATTATATACTATCAATTAGATAAATAACCCACAAATTGCATAATTCTCAATAATTCCACAAAATACCGAAAATCATCGGAAACACCCAAAATACGAATATTCTCAATTAAATAAATAAATTAAAATATTCCAATAAAATTGGGGTGTTACAGCTGCCACGTGTATCCGTTCTAACACGCAGCCATCTATTTCTGTCATCCCTCTTATCAACAACACGTTGTCCTCCCGTTTTTTGGTGATTTTGACCCTGAGAATATTTTCGGCCATAGCCTCCTTGGTGTTGATGCTGTCTATATTAGCCTCAGATTCTTCACTTAATTCGACCATGTTGATGCTCTCAGCAGCATTTCCTCTCAGCCTTTTTCCTACCACGTCTAATCCTTTAGCAACTTTATCTATCTGAACAAACTCGCCAGCAGTCTTCTTGGTCACCAGCGTCAGGTTACTACCATCAGTTCTTCTTGGGCTTGTTGATGTTGCGTTACAACCTCCAGTTACTTTGGCCATTTCAGGTTGTGTGGCAAAATTCTCAGTGATTTCCACGATGTTGACTAGAAAGTTAACATTTTCAATGGCTTCGACCATCTGTACCTCTTCAGGCTCTACATAATTAGCTTCTACAGTTTGTAATGGGTCAGAGTCAATCTTCATTTGAGTCTTCCCCTTGTCCCCAAACTTTAGCCTTCCTTCTTGGATGGCGTTTTGCACCAAATCCATGAAAAGAAAACATTGAGAAGTTTTATGACCCAAGAAATTGTGGTACTTACAAAAGCCTTTTTTCTTTCTTTGTTCTAAATGAGGTACTTTAGCACCAACATGCACTATTATTTTCCCATCCTTAACTAAAAAATCAAATATTTCGTCACATTTAGTAACGTCGAAAGTATATGTTTTCTTAGGAAATTTGTCATTAGACTCAGTGGGGTTTTTTCCCATTCGAAGGAGCTAAGAGTTTACAAGCATAACGTGGACCCTGTCGCTACCGCGAAAATAAGGTGCCAGCAAAAAAGAAGAGTCACCACCTTTCGTTATTTATCCCTCAGAGCGGGAAAGGAAACAATCGGAAAAACCTGACGAAAAGGTATAAGACAAGGTCATCGCAACCGTTGTCTGGGTTCAGGAGTCGGTTACGCAAGGGGAAGGTATTAGCACCCCTCACGTCCATCGTACTCGATGGGATCCACGCTTGTTGTGTTTATCTGACGGGTTGGTTTTATCTATCTACCTATCAAGGTTGGTCTGAAAAAGAAAATAAAAATGACTCGGCAAAGCGTCGCGCTTTATGCCTAGGTATTCTCATCAGAGAATGAGAAATCAGAGTCAACGTAGTTCGGCTGACTACGGGTTACAGGGAAGGTGGTTCGCCAATACGTCAGTATTGTGCCTACGTACTCTCAACAGGTATGAGAGATCAGAGCTTACGTAGTTCGGGATAATACGGATTACGGGGATTCAGATTCATCTGTTTTATCGAGTAGGGTTAACAAACAGTTCCAGCAGTTTGGTGTACGCAGCTCGACCCTTGGAGACTTAGGCGTTACCGTTTGCGGTAGAACTGGGAGTTAACGACACTCTTTTCTTCAGAAAAGCTTCCTTTGAATTATGGGCCCACGGGGCAAAAAGTTTGAAGTTTGTTTTCTGTCTTTTATGGAAGAACTGTTTTTTAGTTGTCTGTAGTTTGTACAGCACTAGAGACTATGACCTGGGAACGAATGCGTCGCATATCGTCCAAAGGACGTATACTAAACATTCTAGACGATTGAGAGAAGGCCGCTCAATTATCATTACCCAAGTAGCTTAAGGCTCGTAATGCGCTTATACTAACTTGCCTTTATTACGTTTTTTACTGTTGTTTGAGATGAGAAGGGAGAACAGGCTCAACTAAGGGGAGACTATCAAGTCCTAATGTTGTCATGCCAAGGATTCATCCTATGGTTGAGGTTTGAAACAGGGATCTCCTAGGTGTTATCATGCATAGGTTTCAACCTAAAGTTCTAATCATCACTTCCTTATCAAAGGAGGTGAGATTCCTAGGGGATCATGTCAATGATAAACAGAAACAGATAAAGCATCAGCTTAAACAGTAAACAGATAAACAACTGTAAAATGCATGCAATGCAAGTGAGGGAGGAAATGTGTGTGGGGCATCAGCCTCCACAAGCTCATCTCAACCTCAAGCCAGATATGAATAACTGCAATCATGAAAGAAAAATAAAATGCCATCAAGCAAATCACAAACCACACAGGCAAGGGAGCAGGGCTCTACCGAATACCCACAAGCAAAGCCATACAGTAAAAATACAAGGAGAGGGAGGAACTCAACCTCTAATGCAATCATGCTCCTAGATTAAAAAAAATTAAACATGAACTTATTCTAATGCATCAAGCAAATCACACAAGTCACATCAATACATTTGCACAGAAAGCAAACAGACAGGAAAGAAAGCAGATCAACATCTTCCACAACTTCACAGCAAAGCAATCCTCTGACAGCAGCTCACTCCTCAGCCTGTAACTGTTCTTCAAGGCTTTCATCTTCAATAGCAAGTTTCAACTTGCTTCTTCAAGCTTTCAATGCATCAAGCACAAGTATCAACTTTTTCTTCTCCTTCAAGCTTCAGCTCTTTCTTCATCCTCAATTTAATCTTCTTCACACAAGTATCAACTTGTTCCTCTTGATCTTCAAGCTTCAGCTCCAATGGCAGTCTTCAAACAAAGGGAAGTGCAACCTCTAACATCTTCAATCTTCTAACAAGGAACTCCTTCCTCTAGCAAGGGAGAAGGATTCATCTAACAAGAGCAAGGTGGGGATAGGGAGAAGCAAAGTGAAGACCAAAGGTCACCTCTAAGCACTCCACCATCAAGGAAGGGAACCCTCAAAGGTTCTACCAACTTGTGAGGAGCCACACATCCTACCAAAGGAGGGATGGGGCCTTCACAATGGGACCTTACATCATAGGGAGGAATGGAAGTGATCAACACCTTCCATGTTTCATGAAGGAAGAGAATCTATTCTAAGAGATCTCCCTAAAACCCTAATCCTTAACCCTAAACAAACTACACCAAAGGGAGAGAAATCCTCAAGTCTAAGCTCCACCATGCATTCCACAGCAGCCCACACAAGTCTTCATCATCATCCAAGAGAAAGAGAAGAAAAACCCTATTCTAAGGGGACTAATGAAATCATTCTAGTTGAATTAGCAAGTTAGGATCACCTAAAACCTAGTATTAAAGTTAATTCTACCTAAAATACTAAAATCAATTATAAAATCCTACAAAAATAACTATGGGAGCCTATGTCAATCATGACTCTACCATGTTAATTTCAGAGATCAAATCCTCAAATAAGACCTAGAAATAAATTCTACACTACAAGGTATTAAGCTTAAACTCTAAAAAGGAGGTTTGAATCTCATCAGTGGCGAGGGGCAGTCTTGTCGCATGTCTTGGTGGATACTGGGTCTTCACTTAACGTGTTTCCCAAGAAAGCCTTAATGAAGTTAGACACCCAAGGCGTGATATGTACTTCTATTGATCTTGTTGTGCGAGCGTTCGATGGAACGAGGAGATCGGTTTTTGGTGAAGTTACCCTCCCTATTCAAGTAGGTCCGAAGATTTTCAATGTTGTCTTTTATATAATGGACATTCATCCCGCATACAACTGTCTGTTAGGTCGACCCTGGATTCATTCTGCAGGCGCAGTCACATCAACCTTACATCAGAAGTTGAAGTACATGGTTGGGGGAAATATTATCACCGTCTGTAGTGAAGAATTTATTTCTAGGTAGAATTTGAGGATTTGATCTCAAGAATGAGGTATATTTTGGAATGGCTATCGGGTTTGAATCTCATTAGTGGCGCTACCGTCTTCTCCGGTGAGGTCAAACACACAGTTCATCAAAAATTACAAAATGATACATCTTCTTGTCCAGTTTTTCATGCTGATCATGAATCCAGCCTTAGAATCATCTAAACCTCCATGGATTTTCAAACCCGATAGCCATTCCAAAATACACCTCATTCTTGAATCTCATCAGAACTTCAATTAAATGCACAGAAATGATCCTTATCTCATGGTGATCAATTTCCCCTATCTAATCTTGATTATCAATCCAAGAATTGCAAGAATTCAGCTTCAACAGAAAATGATCCACATCCTAACTTGTCTCTAATTCCCAAATTGATCATCTCAAAACCATCTATACATCATCCAGATCCTAACCACCTATAGATTTATATATATATCTCCTCCTAGATTATGCACAAAAACGAAATGTACCAACCTGTGTTCAGAGGTGTAACAGAAGGGGTTCTTGCTCACTTCAGCCTCCAAGATGATGCAGATACACTCCAAAACTCCTTCCAAAGCTAATGCAATCTTCAATTTCCCCTGAATTGGCCTTGAACTCAGAACTCGATTTCAACTTGCACCTCTGAAATTTCAACTTCACTCTCTGCTTCAGGCTTCAATCTTCACCAAAAAATGAACTGAATACACTTACCAACTTATATAGCACTCATTAGAATCATCTAGAACTCTCTCAAAGCTTCAGAATGAGAAATTGGATTTTCAAATTCTCTCCAAAATCTCACTTACACCAGTCACGATTCCTGCTCTGTTTTGGCTTTAGCAAGCTTGCATTCATCTTCTCATGAGATTTTGAACATGAATGGTGATGTTTCCCTCGTTTTCATCCAATGGCTTTTGTATGTCATGTTACTTCATCATGAAGAAACAAAGAAAAAGGGCATGATATTGGACTCAAATCAAAATTCTATCATTGCTAAAGTTTCTAAAATGCTTTTTCCATTCAAAAAATGATATTACTTTGCTCCATTTGCACACAAAATGATTTATTTGAGTTTTTGGTCATTTAATCCATTGTAATCCTTCCTTTTTCACCACTTCTTGAACCAAGTCTTTCCTTGAGCCATTTCAATGTCTCCTTGATACATGTCCAAGGTTAAAACCACATTTCGAGCAACTTTCAAGTTGAAAAAAATTTCATTTGAGGTGTCTAAGTTGGTGAAAATGACCTATAACCAAGAATGACCCATAATCACAACTTCCCAAAATACCCTTGGCTTGTCAAAGCCATAACTTGAGTTCTACAAATCCTATCAAGGACTTCTAGTACTATCTAGAAAGCTAAGAGAATAAGGAACAACATTCATGTTGACCAAAAGTTCATAGGAATCATCCTTATTGGGCAAAGGTGTCATGCAAGTTGGGTAACTTTCAAGCTCCAAATTCACATGCCTCAGATGACTTGTAACTTGTCTGGCTCATAACTTGAGTTATATAAACCCTATCAAGGACTTCTAGTACTCAAATTAAAGCTAAGATAATGCCCTACAACAATCATGTTGGGGTCAAGATGATATGACCATCATATCGTGAGCTAAATTGCCTTGAAGATAGGGGTCAAACTAGGGGATTTTACACTGTCAAGTCTTAGAAACCCTAGCTTGAAATTTCTCAATCTCTTCAATCATGATGAGTTAACCTTAAAATCATTCTTAGAACATCTGAAAGTATCAATCCATGATCATATGACTCTTGAATTAGGTCTCAACCTTCTTCAAATCATCAGTTGACTTAGGGTTGACCCAGTCAAACCCTAGCTGCACCACTCATGGCTGAGCCTTCTTAATCTTGCACAATGACCTGTCTAGGCCTCAAAGTGATCTTAAAAACTTCTCATGAGCTCTCTCAAGACCTCAAGTCTAACTTCATGGCTTCATAATCATATAATGGCTTTCCTCAACTCTCAAGTTAGGAGACACACCCTCTTAGCTTCAATCACTCTCCCTGGGGATCTTTTAACTTCTCTGACAAGGATGTCAACCCTTGAACACTTGAATAACCTTCTTAGATAGTTTCACAGTCTTGTATAGCTCTTAATTGGTAATCATACCTCTTGATCTCCTGCACACATGTCAATGAAATGCAAATGATAATGCTAATGTGAATGAAATGAAACATAAGCTAGGTAAAGAAATGTTGGGAAAATTTTGGGGTGCAACATACCCTGCTTTAATTCAGCAGCATCAACCTCATGTTCGTCGAAATAAGATGTTTCATCATAGAGATTCTCTACATCTTCATTACATTCGACAAAAGCTACTTTTTTACCCTTGTTGAACCTAGCTTTCTCTTTTCTTAGCCTTTCTAGCCGTCAAACTCTATCAGCTAGCTACGCCATATCTCTAAGATATTGGGTGTCCAACTTCTTCCTAATGGAATAATCAAGACCTCCAGCAGCCATTTCGACCAACTAGTGTTCTGGTACTTTTGTAAAACATCTGGCTTTAAGAATTCGAAACCTATTCAGGTAATCATCAATTGGCTCAGTAAGTTTTCGTTTGATACTAGCCATTTCTTTCAGGATGATCTTAGTTTGTCCCATGTAGAACTGTTTGTGAAACAAGCGTTCTAATTTAGCGCAATAATAAACTGAATTAGGAGGTAAAGTGGTAAACCATTTGAAAGCATTTTTTGTGAGAGAACTTGGGAAGTACTTGATCCTAAGGCTTTCATCACTTGCTATCTCCCCTGCTTCAATCATATACCTAGCAACATGTTCGACGGTTGATTCAGTAGTATCTCCTGGGAACTTGTTGAACTTTGGAATCTTCGTCCTAGGAGTTAATTCAGCTTACAGAATATAATCCACTATGGGTGAAGTATAATTTGGCCTTGTGAAACCATAGTTTGCCCCATTTCTGGTCATTATTCTTTCGACCATGGCTGTAAGATTGTTTTCCTTTGCTGCACCCTGGTGTCGAACACGTCTGAGTATTTGGTCAGCATTTTGATTCCTGTTCACCATGACTATTCCTGGTTCTTCCTCCATATAGGCCGGTACCTGGTTCCTTTGCGGTTCGACTCTGAAAGGTTCGCCCATCTCCTGGTCTTCTATGTTCGCCTCAGGTACGTTCCGTGGCTGACACCATGGAATATTTTTGCTAATTGTTGGTCTTCGATCAAATGTTGGTACTTCCATAAAATCAGCCATACGGGCTAATTGTGTTGCCATTTGTTGATTAGTTTGAGCAGTATTCTGATTCAAAGGTTGAAAAACTTCTCCCATTGTCTGAGATAGTGTGTGCACCATTTGCATATTACTTTCATCCATTTGTTGTCTCAAACAGTTTATGGATGTATTTGTAAGGCTGGGCGTTTGAACAGAATAACCAACACATATGTTTGGATTGTTTCGACCACCTGATCCAGATCTTTGCACTGGCGACGACACTACATTTTCTGAAAATATGGGTGGCGCATTCTGCAGATTTTGCATCATTGACGTAGGCATACCGTAAGATGGGTTCCTTGGTACTGGTTGTGAGAAACCTGGAGGAGGAAAAGGCTGGTGTATTTAACTTCCTGGAGGTGTTGGTGGGTTAGAACTTTGCGGTCCTATATATTCCAACACAGGTTGAGTGTATGTTCGTACACATGTTGATCCTGAACTGGCGATGGGCTGCATTTGTTCAGACACAACTACTAGTGGTGGCGTCTGTCCTCTCGTCGAAGAAACTGGACATGGAGTACTTTGAGACCCCATGCTACTTGACTGAGTATTTGAAACGCTTCCTTGAGGATCAACTTGTTGATTAACACTGGTTGCCATTCTCTTAGTATATCTTCTCTTTGGTACTTCTTCGTGTGTCGTGGCTAACTTCCCACTCCTTAATAACATACAACGAAGTATTGCACCAAAAAATGAATTTGATTAATGTAAACTTTAGAATGATTAGCACCGGGTCCCATTGGGTGTGCCAATTTGTTTACTGTGAATTTTGGTAAACAACCGTTGGTCTATCAATTTAGGGTAAAATTGAGTAACTTGCAGGATCAACCATACTAAATCCTAGGACACGTGCTAAGCATGCAAAAAGACCCTAATCTGAACTCCACGTTCGACTATGAAATCTTTGTAAAGTAAAAGTAACTTGAAGATTAAAGGCAATATGTAAAAGAAAGCACGTAATGCGTCGAAGAGTAAAAGCAATAACGTAAAAAGTGCAGTAATGTAAAAAACTTTGAAAGTAAAAACATCAATGTAAAAGACTTTGAAAGTAAATGCAGTAGTGTAAATGACTTTGAAAGTAAATGACTTGGAAAGTAAATGGCTTTAAAGGTAATTGACTTTGAAATTAAAAGCTTAAAAGAAAGTGCAGAATGTGAAATTTGCAGGTTAAGGTAAAGTGCAGAACGCTAAATAGCACAAAACATAAATGAAAGTAAAGTTGCAAAAAGCTTGAAAAGGAAGTTTAAATGTAGAAGGCGAATGTTAAAATGCAAAATAAGTAACATCATGCAAATGGTAAAGATAAGTAAATTGCATTAATGAAAAGGGGTTGGTGTTGTATCACGTACATTCTCGCTAACTCGTTTCTCTACACGCGGATACTTTGAGTGATTTGGAGTGACTAGTACCAGATGAATGAAAACCCTTATTCTAAAAAAATAACACCTATTTATAATGCTAGCAAATAACTATTGAATGACGGTTATTGCTTTCCAACGTATCCTTTTGGCGCTTTTTCAACTTCAACCGCTCCCGTGTTTGCCCACTATTAATTTGAAACTCAGATACTAAGAATTACCTCTAGCCTTAATGACAACTGCCACACGTTCCTTCCAGCATGCCCTTGGTCAAAGGCTTCTCCAACACTTAGCATTTTCTAGAAATTTTGTCTATCTTTCTTCGACTCAGACTTCCTCACAGTTGTGTCGAACCCTTCCTCTTATGAAGTTTAAAATAACATTCTGACTTGAGATAATTCTGATTTGGCTGGCGTCGAAAATGAGAGCTAACAAATTTTATTAGAATCAATAATTGATTATCCAACCTTAACCTATTTCAAGTTTGTCTTTGTCAAGATACAGATGAATTAGGGTTTCAGACAGTCAAGAAATCAGGGTTTCCAGGGATTGATCAATCAAGGTTTTGGTTTGATCCTCCATATAACAAGTATCTATTCATCAAGGACATCACATGTACTCAAGAATGAGTCCAATTTGATGTTGTCACCAAGAGAATGGAGGAAGTGTAGTGCAAGAACCCTAATTAGGGTTTCTTGTTGAAAAAGTCAAATGTAGTTTGAATTTTGGTCTAGAAGGTTTTCTAATGAGGGAATTGTGGTCCATGAGGCTCATATGACCTAATGAGGTCTACCTAAGAAGTTTCAAAGCCCCAGGTAACCCAGAACATCAACAGTCGGTCTGGAGATTTTCAACTATTTGGTTCGTCTATCAGAAAAGTCAACTCATTGACCAACAGGGTTTTTACCCCAAATTAAAGCCAAACATGTTTCCAACATCATTTCACCCCTAATTATGAAGTTTGGTGGAGATTTAGTTAATAATTGATAGATAACTTGAAAATCAAGAAATAAGGGTAAAGTGAAAAAACCCTAATTTATATCAAACTTCAAATGGTCATAACTTCCTAACCACACATCCAAATGGAATGGTTCAAAGCTTGTTGAAAAGGTCTTGAGGAGCCTTACAAAAGTGTCCTGCTGACCCATGAGCAACAAATGAATGGTTTTGGAGTTATGAACTCATCAAGTTATGAAGGATTTTAAACACTTGGAAATTTTGAGGTTTCTTGACTTGTAAGTCAAGAATTCAGCATTTTCACAAGGGTTTTGACCTAATTTCAAGTGGAATAAGTTCCTAAGTCAAACATCAATTTTGTAGCACGTAATGAGAGCTTTAAAAAAAGTACAAGTGGGTTTCATAACTCCTCATGGTTAGGGAGAACCAAAGCTCACAAGTTGGCAAAAACTCACTGCTTCAAAACCAACTCAGCATGGACATCTTGATTCCAAAGCTTCCCAAATCAACTCTAATCAAGGATTAAGCCTCATTTCCGATCTTCACATTTCTAATGGAAGTGTTTATCACCATATCCCATGAGCTTGGCACAAGAAATGAAGAATATCATTGTTAAATGCAAGTTGCAAGAATGAATAGTGAAGAAAGAGAAAAATGGTGGTTGCCCTTCTTCAAACCACCAACTATGATCTAAGCAGTCACTTCCTATCCCCTCAAGTAAGATTAAAATAACCTATAAGGAATGGATAAGGTCTTGTTAGTATGGATTGAGGTCAGAAATGCAATATTGCATTGGTTGGCACAAAGATTTCCAAAATGACAAGGCCAAAATTGGCATTTGGTTCCAATCTGCTCATGCCTCTTCTTCAAGACCTCTTGCTATAAATAGAGCTTCATTATCATATAAAAAGGACACCAGTTCATTGCTAGAAACCAGCTAGAACTCTCTTCCCCACTCAATTACCAAGTTTGTGCAAGTTGCCACCAAGTTTCAAACCACCTTCAAAATCTGCCTTGCATTTTCCCTTCCAAAACCATTTCCAACCATTATCAAAATCAAACAAAGCTCCAAACACTTCACAAATAATGTGTTAGAGCTATCCAAGACCTCACTTTATCCAAAAAACCATCCAAGCCAAAAGTCAACCTCTAAAACCTCATTTGTTGACTTTTCTGCATTTTGAAGGGCAACCTTCAAACCATTGCATTTCCTTGAGTTCCAAGACCACTCACACTTCACATTTGACATATACAAACTGTCCATAATCAACTCACACTTTTGTAACAAGAATTCAGCAAGTTGGCTTTCGAAATCCATGGATTTTTTGGTGTTTTCTTCAGTATCAAGACATTCTGCCGACTAGCTTGCTTGGAGTTTACTTGGAGCATCTTCTTATCATCCTTAGAGCATTTTTAGATGATCAAAGACCTTGAGAGATCTCTAGTTTTCTTGCTTCCCAAGTTTGCAACAGAAGGCTACAAGAGGTAAGTTTGCAACTGTATTTTTCATGCCATCTTGAGTTCTAGCCATGATTTTGTATTGAACACTATTTATACATGTTTTGTGTTTGTTATGCGTCATG
Organism: Lathyrus sativus; assembly: GCA_963859935.3. NCBI lineage: Eukaryota > Viridiplantae > Streptophyta > Magnoliopsida > Fabales > Fabaceae > Lathyrus > Lathyrus sativus. Next base: position 288,271,693 of record OZ012740.1, read on the forward strand.
TATGAACCATTTCTCGCAGCAAAATACGTAGTTTTTGAACTGTCAAAATTCAGGTCACAAACTAGGTCCAAACTTGCCCCATTTTGCATTTTGATTCCAATCTGCCAAACCACATGTGAATTTCTTGTTTCCTTTTGTGATAACCTTTATATATGATGTATATGTGATGTTTGTATGGTTGTTTCATAAAGCACGCCACTACACAATGTTGTTCACATGTTCTTGCTTTTGGTTGTCACCAAACTTGCCCTACCAATGATGCTATTGGGTTTTCTTGTGGGTTCATGGTATGAAACAAAACATTGAACCATTGAATTACTTATTCAAAAATAAAAAGTTTTCACTTTTGTTTCACCTCATTTGGTTAAGTTTTGACTGAGTTCTAATCCTTCATGTAAATGACCTTAAGTTGCCTTACCTTGCCTTGACCAAGTTTTGCCCTCTAGATGCACCAACTTGCCATGATCATAACTTGCTAATTTCTTATTCTATTGATGCCATTGTTTTTGAAAACTATTCATTAGCATGTCTATTTTCATTGATTGAAGAAATAATTCAAGGATTGTTATCCTAGTAATACTTTGGTCCACTTGAATAACATGTATTTTTTTAGGGTTTTTACCTTAGTGTTCCTGAACTTTATCAAATTATAACTTGATTTTTCTTGTGATATTTGTCTTTTATGATTCATATATGTTTGTTAACTTGTTTAAACATTGAAAGTTGTTTGATTCATTGCCTTGCTATGTTCATGCTTGCTTTTATGAATGTATACATGTGAAAATGACCTGTTGAACTTCATTTGTGACCCATAACATGATTCTTGATGTTGTAACCTCTTGAGTGTGTTTAACATGTCTAATTCTACTTGTTTATGTGTCTTGTTAGAACCATAACATATTTAGGGTTTGTTTCTTTCCTTTGTGAATGCTTGAATGTGAATGGTATACCTTGAACTTCTTTGTGATTCATGACATGATTCTTGATGTTGTAACCTCTTGAATATGTTTTTAATGTCTCTTTCTACTTATTTATGTGTCTTGTTAGAACCATGCTAGGATTTGATTTTTGACTTGGTTATTACCATACAACTTGCTTACTTTTCCCCATGAATCCATAAACAAATACTTGAACTGTCGTAACATTTCTTGTGTTTTTGTTATCAATACATGTTTAGTTGGTCTTTTATTGTTACATTTGATCTCATTTTGATCCTTGTAACATGCTTGCTTCAATTTGTAACTTGTTTGCATCAATCTTGTTTGAATGTTATAAATGAACTTGTTGTTGTTACACATGTTATGTACTTGCATTTATGGTTGTTACCCCTATGTCTTTATGTTGATCTCGACTGTTGTTCATGTTGTTACATGTTCTTGCTTATTTCTTTGTCTTCATTAAGTCTTCCCAAGTGATGTAACTTGTTAGTTCTCATCCAAGTTGCCTCATCTTTCCCCTATTCCAAAGGAAAGTTTCTCTGTTAACCCCCATGGTCATAGATAGCTCATTACCCTCCCTTTGATTTTGTTAAGTCATCTTGAACCCTAGCTTAGTTAAGTTAGAACTTACCAGCCATTAGACTTTGCTTAAGTCTAAAAGATCTACCTTTACCAGGAGTGTTCTTCAACTATAACCCTAGGTTAGAGTTTGTCAACTCTATGTAAGGATCATTGTCATGATTAGTTACTCCCCTCCTGGCTTTTGTCAAAGTCAATCTCGTTGAGTGTACAACTTAGAATAGAGAGTTTTGTTAAACTCTATACACGCATTGTTATGTTTTTTCTCCTTTGAACCTTGATCATAATCAAGTGTTCAACCACCCTTAGTGAGGTGAACTACGATTTCTTTGATTCTATCCTAGTTAGGATGCGTAGGCAAAAGATATGATATCTTTGCGAGTAAACTTAGAAACGTCAACCCTAGGTCTTTACCTAGAACTTTACCCTAACCTTGATCCCAAACCATAGCAAGTAGTATATCATACAATCATACAAAAGGTTCCTGTAGAGTACTACATATGTTTAGGATATGAAATACCTACCCTAATCTTAACCAACCCCGATGCCAAATCTCTTAGCATTGTTGTCACATCGCGCAAAAGGTCTTTCTTTCTTTAACCTTTCCTTTGGATAAATCAAAGTCCGGTTGTGAATTTAAGGAATTAAGATTCAAGTTAATCAATAGTTTGACATCTTATTCTCACCGCAACAAAAATGGTGACTTCACTGGGGAGGATAAATTAAAACTTGAGGGTTTAGCCTATTTTGTATGATTGTATGAATACTTGCTTACATGTATATTTGTGAATATATTTGTATTGTATGCTGTGAACATCGGGTATCATGAGTGGTGAGATAAGTCCTAACCCGAACTTGAGTGCACATGAGATAAGATGCGATATGATCAATAGTTGACTGTTGGGAGTAGTCCTAACAAGTTTGACATATGATGTAATCACACTTAGTTGAGACCTCCTTGAGATGATTGATGATGTATGAGTAGTCATGCATTTCATTAATTTTTTCAACCTGAGAGTCCGTGAAACTGAGGATCTTTAGTTACCCACTTACCTCACTTGGCCTTGTTAGGGCATAGTGCAGAAACTATAATGGAGTAGTCCCGAAATGGTTGTTACGCGATGCTACACTCAGACAAGTCTATCCCGAGAATATTTTTGACCTATGTGAGTAGTCAAGTTGGTTGATAATATCCGAGGGATTTACCTATGACTCTGGGCACTCTTCTTAGAACCCGATCTACAGGTACAATAACAATATATAGTACAAGTCTTGGGGATGGTTAGACCTTTTGACTTCATGCTTTGACCCTGAACCTGGGGAAACCTTGTGTGTGCATGTTGTCGCAACTGCGAAAAACACCCGGCGGAAAACAGAAGAGTCGCCACCTTTCATTATTTATCCTAAAGAGAGGGAAAGGAAACGATTGGAAAAACCTGACGAAAAGGGAAAAGATGAGGTCATCACAACCAAGTCCTGGATTCGGGAGTCGGTTGCTCTAGGGGAAGGTATTAGCACCCCTCACGTCCGTCGTACTCGACAAGACCCACGCTTGTTGTCTATCTAAGGGTGTGTTTAATCTATCTATGCTACAGGCTCAGGACAAAAAGAAAAGAAAGAGACTCGGCAGAGCATCGCCGCTCTGTGCCTACGTATTCCCTCGTGCAATGGGAAAGTCAGAGTCAATGTAGTTCGGCTAACTACGAGTGAAAGGGGGGAAGGTTGCTCGCTAAGACATCGCATCTTGTGCCTACGTACTTTCATCTGGTATGAAAGATCAGAGCAAACGTAGTTCGGGCTAACGAGAACACCAGTTGGTTCAAAATTTTTTAGGCCCGAGTAGGGTTAACAAGTAGTTCTAGCAGTTGGTGTATGCAGCTCGTCCACTGGAGACTTAGGCGTTACTGTTTGTGATAGAACTAAGAGTTAACAACACTCTTTTATCTAAAAAGATTTTCCTTGATTAAGATCCCGAAGGATGAAAACGATTTGAAGTGTTTTTGTGTTTTTTAGAGAAGTGAATTAATTTGGTTTGTGATTCACGTTGCACTAAAGACTATGACATGGTAGCAAATGCATCGTCTATCGCCCCCAAACGAGAGAGACACTAAACACTCTAGATAAGCGAGAGGAGACCCCTCACTCATCATTTCCTATGTAGCTTAAGACTCGTAGCACGCAACGTTTATCACATTTATTAGATGGATTATAATTGTTTTGAGATGAGAAAGAGAGAGACGCACAGAAGGTCTAAGGGAGACTCGGCCCTAACGTTGTCATGCCGAGTGGACCTAAAGTTAGGATAAGAAAAGGGGGAACATCTACCCTAATGTTAGCATGCTTATATTGAACACCTAATGTCTCTCCTACTCCCATCCTAAACGGAGGGACTAGGAACCCTATGGGGATCATGGAAAAAAGCACAAGAAAGCACCAAGTAAATTCAATCACAAGTAAGATGCAAACATGAAAATGCACACTTAGAATGGAGGGAGGGAGGAAAAATGTGTGGGACAGCAACTGCCACAAGTGCGTCTCGACCTCAACAGCGATGCAAGAATGATGCAAACATGGAGAGGAAAGCGAAAGATGAAAATAAACGACATGCAAAGAGTCATCACTTTGAACCACATCCATAAGTATGCATCCAAGTGGAAAATGAACACAAGTGTCAACAAAATCATGATCAACCAAACACAAACAATGGCAAACATCAAAAACATTTCACTCCTAATGCATCATATCAATTCACGAAGATTTGAACTGAAACGGTATGCAAACAATCAAACAAAATAGCAAAACAGGCCTGCCAGCACAGTGTTAATCGGTTAACCCCCAAGGTTAATCGGTTAACACACTGTTAACGTTTAAAAAGTTTGAAAATTTGAACTGGTTAATCGGTTTATCATATGCGTTAACCAATTAACACTGTGAAAACTTTGAAAAATCTGGAAATTTGTGATGGTTAATCGGTTAACCATATGCGTTAACCGATTAACAATGTGCTAACAGCAGAAAACAACAAAGCTAAATCACTTTTCAACAGCTTATCACTTCTCCAAACATACCAATGATCACATAATCAATTATGCACGAAAATACACCAGCAAACAGTGATATAATTAGCATGTCAACATGTTAAACAGCAAGATCACAATTCTCAATGGATCAAAATCAATTAAAATCAATCAAAGATAAAAATCAACATGATTATGCAAATAAGCTTGAAAATTAAATCGGATCAAAAATCCAACCTACAAAGCGGAGGATTGCTTTGGTTAATGTTGATTCGACCTTAATTGAACAGATCCAAGCAAGAAAATCCGGAAAACTTCAAGATCCAAGTTAATCATGTAAGAACACAGATTGTTTCTTAGTTATATCTCTATGTTTTGATGATAACACTTATGAATTTTGTATTCAAGAATTATATACTCTAAATTTGTTCTAGACTGTTTGCTACAGGTACTAAAGAAAATATTCTTAAAGAGCAAATTTGGATCTGAACAATGATATTATGAAAGGCTTCAAAGGTTCAAGAGCATCTTAGATGAAGATCTAAACGCTGTCTCCAGAAGAATCTGAGTGCTATCTACTGAAGATTCTGAAGCATAAGCCTCTAAAGAATAAAAGACTTTGAGAGTTCAGAAGCTTAGTCATCAGAAGACTCTGAAGATACTGCGCTGCATAAGTATTGAGAATCTGATATAGAAGACTCTGCTCTGACAGAATTACACGCTCAAGCACACAAGCTGCACATACTCTGATTCAGCATAATATGAAGAACATCCCAAGATTATGAAGATCCAGACTCTGATGTTGATAGCTGAACTTACTTAGTGAAGAAGATTTGAATATGTACGTTGGCATATCTCAACAGCTCTTTCCTCTTTCATGCTAGACACAAGAACACAGACAAAAAGGTTTTATCTGTGCATTCCATTCTAAGGAAAGTTTCTGCAAAGTAAAAGACAAAAGGCATCGGGCTTTTTCAGCACAACCTCCAATGTAAAGACAAAAGGCTCCAGGCTTTTCAGCACAGCCTTCAACGTTGAGAAGACTTCATGGATCTAAGTGCCTATATAAAGAAGTCCACTCCATCTTCTTCAGTAACGAACTACTTGAAAATTCACTGAAAGGAAATCTCTCAAAAGCTCTTTTATCCTATTTGCTGTAACATTGTTCTAAAACTTAAGAGAATTATCACAGTTGTGATAATAGATTTTTAGAAGCATTCTTACTCTTGTATTAGTTTTACATTGATTGTAAAAGGTTTCCTTAAGAGGATCCAGTTGGGATCAGTAGCTCTTGAGAAGACTAAGAACAGTTGTTCTTAGGTGTTACTATTGTAATCTGTTTGATTAAATAGTGGATTAAGTCCTTGACTGAGAAAGGCAAATCACTCTTGAGAGGGTGGACTGGAGTAGTTGAGTTCAACGAACCAGGATAAAAATAACTGTGTTTGAATCTTGGATTATTTGTCATACTTATTCAACCCCCTCCCCCCCTTCTAAGTAATTTTCTCACCTTCAGTTGGTATCAGAGCCTGGTTCTGCGTGTGCTACCACTTAACCGTGTTAGTAAAGATCCAGTGAGAAAAGTTACTTTGATAAATATCTATTTGTCATTATGGGTGATACGTCTACATCCAACTGTAACAAATATGAAGGGGATAGAATCAGCACAAAGCCTCCCATGTTTGATGGAGAGAAATTTGATTACTGGAAGGACAGGATAGAAAGTTTCTTCCTTGGGTATGATGCTGATTTGTGGGACTTGGTTATTGATGGCTATGAACATCCTACAAATGAGGATGGCAAGAAAGTTGACAGAAAATCAATGACAGAAGCCCAGAAGAAGGATTTCAAAAATCACCATAAGGCTAGGACAATATTGCTTAATGCAATCTCTCATACTGAGTATGAAAAGATTACTAACAGAGAAACAGCTCATGGAATGTTTGAGTCACTTAAAATGACTCATGAAGGAAATTCTCAAGTGAAGGAGACCAAGGCTCTGGCGCTTATACAGAAGTATGAAGCGTTCAAAATGGAAGAATCTGAAAATATAGAAACTATGTTTTCTAGATTCCAGATCCTTACAGCTGGTCTAAAGGTTCTGGACAAGGGATACTCCACATCAGATCATGTAAAGAAAATCATCAGAAGTCTACCTACCAGATGGAGACCAATGGTGACTGCCTTGAAGATGGCTAAAGATCTGAACAAGATCTCTTTAGAAGAACTCATAAGCTCACTAAGGAGCCATGAAATTGAGCTTGAGGAAGATGAACCTCAGAAGAAAGAGAAAGGTAAATCTATTGCTTTAAAATCTAATAAATCTGCTAAAGCTTTGCAGGTCCTTGAAGAAAGCTCTGAAGGATCTTCTTATGAAGAAGAAGATGAATTATCCATGCTGTCCACAAGGATCAACAGACTCTAGAAGCACAAGGGAAAGAAGTTCAACAACTTCAGAAAATCTGATCATAGAAAGGAATCTTCTGGGCACAGAAGATCTGGCAAGAAAGAAGTTGTATGCTATGAGTGCAAAGAACCTGGGCATTACAAGAATGATTACCCCAAACTTCAAAGAGGAAAACCCAAGAAGAAGGTTGACAAAAAGAAGAAGGTTCTGATGGCAACATGGGATGACTCAGATGAATCTGAATCATCTTCTGAATCAGAAGAAGAATGTGCTAATGTTGCACTAATGGCCAGCATAGAAGATCAGAAGGAAGGAACTTCAGGATCTGAATCTGATTCTGAATCTGACGATGACGCTGAAGAGGTAATGGCTAAGCTTACTAAAGAAGAACTTATTAAAGTATTATCAGAAGTTCTGAAAAGTTATAACAATATCAAACTCAAATACAAGAAGCTGAAAAGCAGTCTTGAATCTGAGATTGATCTTCTGAAGACAGAACTTGTTGAGCAAAAAGAAATCAATCTGAAAATCAAAAATGACTTTGAAATAGCTCAACAAGAATCTGAATATGAGACTAAGTCATGTGAAAACATTTTAGAAAAATATGACTCTAGCTTTCAGAGATTCCTTACTAAGAGCTTAGATAGAAGCAAGATGGCTTCTATGATCTATGGTGTTAGTGGGAATAACAGAAGAGGTATTGGATATGAATCTTCCTCTGGAAGTAATCCAAAATCTGTTGACAAACTCTTCATCAAGAAGACACCTCTGTACTCTCAATTTAAGTTTGGTCACTTAAATGACATTAAACACACAAGCTCTGAGAAGAATACTTATGTGTTTAAACCCAAGACAAGTCAGAATAAACATTATGTTGAAAAACAGAAGTTTAGACAAACCTACAAACCAACTAACCCTAAAGGACCCAAGAAGATCTGGGTACCTAAGAGCAAAATAATCCCTGTTGCAGATGTTCTTAGCAGCAAGATCAGGACGCCAGTCATGGTACCTGGATTCTGGATGCTCACGACACATGACAGGAGAAAGGTCTATGTTCCAAAGCCTAGAACTTAGATCTGGAGGTGACGTGAAGTTTGGAGGGAACCAGAAAGGCAAGATCATTGGATCTGGCACTATTGGAAATGGTAAACTTCCCTCTATAACTAATGTTTTACTTGTTGAAGGCTTAAAACATAACTTATTGTCCATAAGTCAATTAAGTGACAATGGTTATGATATTACCTTTAATCAAAAATGTTGTAAAGCTATTAATCAAAAGGATGGCTCTATCCTATTTAGTGGTAAGAGGAAAAACAACATTTATAAAATAAATCTTTCAGAACTTAAAGTTCAGAATGTTTAATGCCTCTTGTCTGTTAATGAAGAGCAATGGGTCTGGCACAGAAGATTGGGCCATATTAATATGAGACGTATATCTCAGATTAATAAACTTAATCTTGTCAGAGGACTTCCTAATCTGAAGTTCACCTCAGATGCTCTTTGTGAAGCATGCCAAAAACATCTTTTAAATCAAAAAATGTTGTTTCTACTTCCAAACCACTAGAATTACTTCATATTGATCTGTTTGGACCAGTGAAAACTGCATCCATCAGAGGCAAGAAGTATGAATTAGTCATTGTTGATGACTATAGTAGATGGACATGGGTAAAGTTCTTAAAACACAAGGATGAGTCACATTCTGTGTTCTTTGACTTCTGCAAGCAAGTCTAGATTGAAAAAGATTTCAAAATTATAAAAGTCAGAAGTGATCATGGTGGTGAATTTGAAAATAAATATTTTGAAAAATATTTTTCTGAAAATGGCATTGCTCATGATTTTTCCTGTCCTAGAACTCCACAACAAAATGGGGTTGTAGAGAGGAAAAACAGGACTCTGCAAGAAATGGCCAGAACCATGATCAATGAGACAAATCTGGCAAAACACTTTTGGGCATAAGCAATCAACACAGCCTGTTACATTCAGAACAGAGTGTCTGTAAGACCTCTTTTGAAGAAGACTCCATATGAACTGTGGAAGAACAGAAAGCCTAACATTTCATATTTTCATCCTTTTGGATGTACTTGTTATATACTTAACACTAAAGAAAATCTTAACAAGTTTGATTCCAAAGCATAGAAGTGTTTCATCCTTGGTTATTCTAAACGCTCTAAAGGCTACAGAGTATTCAATACTGAAACACAGATTGTGGAAGAATCTATTCATGTAAGATTTGATGATATGCTTGGCTCTGAAAAGCCAAAGCAGTTTGAGAATTCTGCAGATAGAGAAGTGATTCTCACAGACTCTGAAGGATCAGAGGCAGAAAAGACTAAAGAGAAGGAATCTGAAGCAACTCCAGATGTTATTCCCTTATCTTCTCAATTGGACAACTTACACATTTCTGAAAGATCAAATGTCAGAGGATCTTCTTCCAGAATCAAGGCATCTCACCCAGAAGATGTGATTATTGGAAAGAAAGATGATCCAATCAAGACAAGATCCTATCTCAGAACATCTGAATCTTCATTGTTTGGCTTAGTGTCAATAATTGAACCAACATCTGTGGATGAGGCTCTGAAAGATAATGAATGGATTATTGCCATGCAAGAAGAGCTAAATCAATTCACCAAAAATGAAGTTTGGGATCTGGTTCCTAGATCTAAAGGATTCAATGTTATTGGAACAAAATGGGTCTTCAGGAATAAGTTGAATGAAAAGGGAGAAGTTGAAAGGAATAAGGCAAGGCTGGTTGCTCAAGGATACAGTCAACAAGAAGGTATTGATTACACTGAAACTTATGCTCCAGTGGCAAGGTTAGAATCTATATGCCTTCTTATTTCATTTGCTGCACAGAATAACATCACTCTGTATCAGATGGATGTTAAAAGTGCCTTTCTTAATGGTATTATAGAAGAGGAAGTATATGTCCACCAACCTCCTGGTTTTGAAAGTGGAAACTTTCCAGATCATGTTTTTAAACTAAAGAAATCCCTTTATGGCTTAAAACAAGCTCCCAGAGCTTGGTATGAGAGGTTGAGCAATTTCCTTCTGAAGAAAAATTTTATCAGAGGAAAAGTGGATACAACTTTATTCTGTAAAACTCTTAAGAAAGATTTTTTGATTTGTCAAATTTATGTAGATGATATTATTTTTGGATCAACAAATATTATGCTTGGAAAGGAGTTTGCTAAATGTATGCAGTCAGAGTTTGAAATGAGCATGATGGGAGAATTGAGATTCTTTTTGGGAATCCAAGTCAACCAGACTCCAGAGTGCACCTACATACATCAAACCAAATATGTTAAAGAGCTTCTGAAGAAGTTCAACATGGTTGATAGTAAAATGGCAAAGACTACAATGCACCCTACAAGCACTCTAGGTAAGGAAGAGGTAAGTAAGAAGGTAGATCAGAAAATCTACAGAGGTATGATAAGATCTCTTCTATACTTGACTGCTTCTAGACCAGATATTTTGTTTAGTGTCTGCTTATGTGCAAGATTCCAATCAGATCCTAGAGAATCACACTTAACAGCTGTTAAGAGGATTCTAAGGTATCTGAAAGGTACTACTAACATGGGTCTATGTTACAGAAGATCTGATGAATTTTCATTAGTTGGATTCTGTGATGCTGATTATGCTGGAGACAGAGTTGAACGTAAAAGCACTTCTGGAAGCTGTCAGTTTCTTGGAAGTCATCTGATCTCATGGTACATCAAGAAGCAACCCACTATTGCACTATCAACTACAGAGGCAGAATACATTGCTGCTGCTGGATTTTGTACGCAGATGCTCTGGATGAAGAGTCAGTTAGAAGATTATCAGATCTATGAGAGTAATCTTTCTATCTTCTGTGATAATACTTCTGCTATATGTTTGTCAAAAAATCCAATCTTGCATTCTAAGGCCAAACATATAAAAATTAAACACCACTTCATCAGAGACTATGTTCAGAAGGGTGTAATAAATCTAGCTTTTGTTGATACAGATCATCAATGGGCTGATATTTTCACAAAACTCCTTGCTGAAGATACATTCTGAAAAATATTTGTATGGATTTTTGTCCAGAGTAATATTTATCAGAGGCAACTTCTCAGATGCAAAATGTTTAAAGATCTGAAGTATTTCATCTGACTATTTGTTCATTTATCCTTAATTAATTTATTTGTGTGAAACTCTGAACTAACAAACTCAGAAGATCTGAACGTTGGAAACGTTTCATTTCTTGAGAGACATCAGATGCACATACAAAGCAAACACATGTCACTCAGTATCTGAAAAGATGGAGTGCTCTACTGAATTGACGTTTGAGGTATTGCTTTGAAAATCTCATTTTTCTTGGATTTCCCCCCAATTGTCATAATTTTAATTTGAAATGATTACTTTCATTAAATGTTGTATAAACGTGCGTATGTGTCTTTTGATGTGCCCAATGCTTGATTTTTTAGTTGTCTATAAATACCACCTATCACACTATTTTCACATTTTTCACACTCACTACATCTATGCGTTTCTGTTCTCTCTTCAACCTCTACAAAAACCCTAAACCCAAATCAAGATCTTCTTCTTCATCAATGGCTTCTACATCAAATGCTGCTGAAATCTCCAACAAAAATATAATGTACAAGAAACCAGAACGCACCCTATTTACTCCAGTAGTAGATCTTGAGGTTCTGTGTGAGAGTTTCGTTGATCTTGAATCAATAGAAGAAAATGGGTTTGGCCTAACAACTTCCATTAAAGCTCAAAGCTGGGAGAAGTACTTTGAGAGATTGATGGGTCCTGTGTACCCAACTCTTGTAAAGGAATTCTGGATTCACGCTAGTACTGGTCCTAAGTTTATTCACTCATCTGTCCTTGGGAAGGAGATAGTGATTACTGAGAAACTGATCAGGCAACTGTTCAGTTATACAGAATCTGATGGAGTTACAAACCTAGCCTCTTCACGTATTGATATGGCTAAGGTATATGAAGAAATCACTGTAGATGGAACACCAACAAGTAAGGTTAAAGATCTGAAACCTATCTATAGGATCTGGGCAAAGATATTTATGAGTACAATCTTTCACAGAAAGTCAACCAACTCACCAGACTATGTGAGTTCAGAGCATCTGTACTTTATGTACTGCATCAGCCAGAATGTTAAGGTGGATCTGCCCTATCTGATCTTCAGTCATCTTCTGACTCATATCAAAGAAACTAGAGAAGAGGTCAGAGCTAAAGCTGGGAAATTTAGAACTTGGATACCTCTCGGAAGACTTATTTCAGACATCCTTGTAGAAAACAAGCTGGTAAAGCATCTGACAGATGCAAAGATAATAGAGGATCTGTCATACATCATTGGATCTGAGATAAATGGACTCACTCTGAAAAGGATGAAAATCATTTCAGAGCTGAATGGTAAACTAAGGAAGATAAACTCTGAGGAGGTCAATGGCAGAAGGATACCCTTAGAAGACTTTCCAATGTTCAGTGCAGATGAACCAAAAAGTATTGTCTGGACTTACATTGCAGAGTGTCTGAAGGAAGGAATTCCTATACCTGCTAACCTTGTTCAGAAACAAGGAGAAGAAATGCCCAATCTGATGAAGGAAAGGCGTAGTAAGAGAAAAGCTGAATAAGGATCGGTTCAGAAGAAAAGGAAAGTATCTGAAGTTCCAAGGAAGAAGAAGAAAGGAGCAAAGAAAGCCATAATGAATTCTAGAGATGCCACTCTGGAAGAGATTAGAGACACTATTCATTAGGTATTAACATCTGATCCTACACCTGCTGTTCATTCACCCCTTTCATCACCATAACTCTCTCCAAACCTTAGACATAGAACTTCTAAACCCAAACAATCTGCAAACCTTTCATCTGAACCACCCTCATCTGAACCAGTACACTCACAACCATCTTCTGTACCAATTCCCTCTGAACCCCAACCTCATATTACATTTGAACCCCCTCAAACAATTCAATCAAAAATTCCACAAACAGAAACAATTCAACCAGAAATTTCACAAATAGAAATTCCTCAAACAGAAATTCCACAACCAGCAATTTCACAACCAGAAAATCCCCAATTAGAAATTCCCCAACCAGATATAATCATCTCAGAACCAAACCAACCAGAGACTATTCAAACTGAACACTCTGAACAACCATTTCCATAAGAAGATCCAAATCTTTCTGACAATATTCTGGATATAGAACCCCTCAATCAATCCATTATCATTTCTTCAATATTTGTTCACTCAGAAGAATCTTCTGATTGTGAATCATCTGATTCATCTGATTTTGAACCAGAGTCTCTCAAACAAGCACGTTCTGACAATGCTATGAAGGAACATGTTAACATTTCTATGTTTCATACTCCACCCAACTCCCCACCTCAGAAAACCATGTCTCAACCATCTGAAATTCAACCATCTGAAACTCAAACATATGAAACCCAAACCATCCCTCAACCATCTGAAACCAATCTATCTGAAACACAAACCATTCCTCAACCACCTGAACTCCCTCAATCTGACATCCAAACATCTCAACCAACATCACCTCAACCACAACCTTCTGAACCTACTCCTGTTAACACTCTTAATCCTAAACCCTCTGAACAGTCTGAACAGTCAGATCTAGGATCATGTGTTAATGCTGTTTGAAATATTCAAGAAGGAGATAGATTCTGAATATGCTCGTGTTAAGGATGTGTGCATGTCAAGGTTGGATCCAACTGTTTCAAATGCTGCTTGGAAGCGTTTCATCTGGATGTTCAAAAAAGTTGCTTTAAAAGTTAGAGCTAAATGCTCTAAGCTTGCTAAAACTCAGTTTGCAGAATTAATCAAGATAACTCTGATGAACATGCCTCCTCCTCCTCCTGTGTTGCTTCTGGAAGCTGCTCCTCCAGAGGCTCCTGAATCTGAAATGGTTGAACAAGCTTCTAAAGAGAACTAGTCTGAAGAGAACACTGCTGCTACTGCATCTGCTCCTTCTTTATATGTGGTCACAGAGCTTGTGAATGATGTCAAGGAAATTAAAGATTAGATGGTCAAGCAAGAAAAGACAACTGATTAGATTAAGACCTGGATGTCTAAGCAAGAAGAGTCAACTGCCAAAATGACAGAGCTTCTGACCCTGATTGCCTCACGCCAGACTTAGTTTTGTTTGATGTTTTTGCACATGTTATTGCTTCTGTTGTTTTTCTTATTGTTGTGTTATACTTCTTGGCATCTGTCTGTTTGATTGTGAACTTTGATTTGCTTAAATGAATGTTGATGTTTTTGCTTCTATATGCTTCTTTTCTTCTGTATCTTTATGTCTTTAAAAATCTTTTTGATTATGACAAAAAGGGGGAGAAAAATAGAATCTGATTGTTCAAACTATAAGCAATTACCAAAATTGAAATTCAGACATTTTATTAACTTACCATGAATTTAAGTCTTTCAGATTACATTGATATAACTGACATAATTCATTGAAGTTACCCTGAGACTTTTCCAACCAGAACCTAATCTTCAAAGCAAATCTGAGTATTCAATCAACTCTGATAGCTTACTTTGATACCTTTACTCTGGAAGATAATTCAAGCAAAATGATAACTAGGCGCTCTGACTGAAGGAAGTCATAATTATCTGGTATCAAGATTTGATTTTGAAAGTCAAATCTCTTGCATCAGGCTCTGAATCTGAAATATACTTAATCAAAAAGGGAAGTGTTTTCTTCTATTAGAGTATTTATTTCAGGGGGAGATTGTTAATCTCAGGGGGAGTTATAATTCATATCTTTTTAATTGAACAAAATTCCTCATGTTTTGTCATCATCAAAAAGGGGGAGATTGTAAGAACACAGATTGTTTCTTAGTTATATCTCTATGTTTTGATGATAACACTTATGAATTTTGTATTCAAGAATTATATACTCTAAATTTGTTCTAGACTGTTTGCTACAGGTACTAAAGAAAATATTCTTAAAGAGCAAATTTGGATCTGAACAATGATATTATGAAAGGCTTCAAAGGTTCAAGAGCATCTTAGATGAAGATCTAAACGCTGTCTCCAGAAGAATCTGAGTGCTATCTACTGAAGATTCTGTTGCAGAAGCCTCTAAAGAATAAAAGACTCTGAGAGTTCAGAAGCTTAGTCATCAGAAGACTCTGAAGATACTGCGCTGCATAAGTATTGAGAATCTGATATAGAAGACTCTGCTCTGACAAAATTACACGCTCAAGCACACAAGCTGCACATACTCTGATTCAGCATAATCTGAAGAACATCCCAAGATTCTGAAGATCCAGACTCTGATGTTAATAGCTGAACTTACTTAGTGAAGAAGATTTGAATATGTACGTTGGCATATCTCAACAGCTCTTTCCTCTTTTATGCTAGACACAAGAACACGGACAAAAAGGTTTTATCTTTGCATTCCATTCTAAGGAAAGTTTCTGCAAAGTAAAAGACAAAAGGCATCAGGCTTTTTCAGCACAGCCTCCAATGTAAAGACAAAAGGCTCCAGGCTTTTCAGCACAACCTTCAACGTTGAGAAGACTTCATGGATCTAAGTGCCTATATAAAGAAGTTCACTCCATCTTCTTCAGTAACGAACTACTTGCAAAATTCACTGAAAGGAAATCTCTCAAAAGCTCTTTTATCCTATTTGCTGTAACATTGTTCTAAAACTTAAGAGAATTATCACAGTTGTGATAATAGCTTTTTAGAAGCATTCTTACTCTTGTATTAGTTTTACATTGATTGTAAAAGGTTTCCTTAAGAGGATCCAGTTGGGATCAGTAGCTCTTGAGAAGACTAAGAACAGTTGTTCTTAGGTGTTACTATTGTAATCTATTTGATTAAATAGTGGATTAAGTCCTTGACTGAGAAAGGCAAATCACTCTTGAGAGGGTGGACTGGAGTAGTTGAGTTCAACGAACCAGGATAAAAATAACTGTGTTTGAATCTTGGATTATTTTTCATACTTATTCAACCCCCCCCCCCCCCCCTTCTAAGTAATTTTCTCACCTTCAAATCCTTGTAGTAAAAATGGAAATCCTTCAAGATTAAACCAAATCACTTCAAATAATCACTTCTAACTTCACTTCAAATTTCAGATCTGAATTTGCACGAAAATTGAATGGAGAAATTGATCCAATGGAGATGATATATGAAGGTTTAAGCTCAAGAATTAATGGATTCCAATGAAGAATCAATTAATTCAATGGATGAAGAGCTTTGGTGAGGGTTTGGGAAATGAAGAAATTGAGAGAGAATTGAAAGAGAATTGAGAGTAATTCTGAATTTGAAATGGGAATTATGAGAGTTAAGTCAGTGTGGTTTGGAGTGGATCATTTAAATACCAATTAGGTTGGGATCCAAATGTAAGGCTTGGAATGTGGTATGTAAAATATGGTTTGGAATGAGGAATGGGCATTTGGAGGGAAAATGAAATTATGAAATGATTCTAGATCCTTCCCAAGTGTAAAATTTGAATTCAAGTGATCAAAATTGGACCCCAAATGGCTCTGCATTGAAAAATCACGTACAGAGGCAAAAATTACATTGGTTAATCGGTTAACCATATTGGTTAATCGATTAATGTTGCACCCCAAAATTTGCCCTCTTTCAAGGCTTGACTCATTTCTTCATTTCTTTCAAATTCAATGACATAAAGGAAATCCATCATGAATTCAAGATTAAAGGCAAGAATATTATAAAGAGAAGTTTTGTGACATTACAAGAATGTCATTTGTTGCAAGATTTTCAACTCTAAGTAATGTTTAGAAATTAATTTATTTCTAATACTTCATTCAAGTCTCTAGTCAAATTCATGTTGTGGTAATGCCACGCCAAGTCTACATTATGCTTACAAACATCCAAGAAACATGCAAGGATTAAATCAACATTGGAATGTTTTAGGACCAAGAGTATGCATGTTTAATCATGGCAAAACAGTCTCATGCAAGAGGTGACAAATTTCTTCATGTCACAAGATCACATGTCACAAGACCAAGGGAATAGCACATGATAATGCATCTAAATATTAGAATTTGAAATTCTGTCCAAAAAGTAGTAGCATTGACCACAAGGGTATGTCCAAGCATAAGCCAACAAAAGGTCACAAGACACAAAGTGCTGCAAAAAAAAAAAGGCCTAGCAATAGTGCAGAAAATACAACATAGCAACATACATGGAAATGGAAAGAAAGAGAGTGACATGAAGAAAGTTGCCTTGGACATTTCTAAGTAAGGATTTGAAGTCTTGAAGGAAGAGTAAACCCTAATGTGCTGAGATAAGAGAGGAGAGGGGGCTGCAAACACATTCATCTATCATTCACATACACAAGATTGAGAGAGTGAGAGAGAAGAGAAAAACAGAAAATAGTGAGAGCAACACACACTTGCAAAACCAGAAAATAGAGAGAGCAAAAACAATACCCTAAAAAACAGAAAAATAGGAAGCTTTGCAAACCAAAAAAGAGTGATATAGAACCAATAGGATCATTAAGAAACAAAAACCTTCACAACATAGAGGGAAGAGGAGTGAGGTACATTCAACCAAGATCAAGGAGGACTTGCAAGAAGAATAGAAAGCTCTTGGGTATCCATTTCCTCCAACCTTTCTCTCTTTATATTTTTGCTATTTACATTCATTTCATTCACTCTTTTATGTGTTGTTGTATTGTATGCATCATGTAAGGTTCTAAGGGACCAAGAAACCTTTTGAAAGAACCACAAAAACGAAAGAAAAACATAGAAAAGTTAGGTTTTTTTTCACTCTGGTAGCCTGACACGGGCCGTGTCACACAACACGGCCACCCGTGTCGCCCAACACGGGCCGTGTCGCACAACACGGCCACCCGTGTTGCACTTCTGTTTGAGGTTTAAACATCCAAAAACCCCAAGCTTCACAACACGGGCCGTGTCACACAACACGGCCACCCGTGTTGCACCTCTGTTTGCCCTAAAAAATCATTTTTCACCCAGACTTTACAACACGGGTCGTGTTACACAACACGACCACCCATGTTGCACCTCTGTCATGCCCTAAAAACTCACATTGCAGGTACCCTATGACACGGGCCGTGTCATACAACACGGCCACCCGTGTTACCCCACTGTTTTCCACTTATTTTTGTTATTTTTATTGCATGTCTCGATTTTTTTTAGCCGACTAATCCTATATGTTGTATGATTTTAGTAGGAATATTGCTATTGTCCTTGGTGACTTTTGATTCCAAAAAACATTTTCAAAAGCAAACTCTCGATTTTATCGAGCCATTTTTAACCCTTGTAAGTCGGCCGCCTTGTGCGTCCGCCATCGACCTTGCTCGCTTCACCTCAAACCTTTTTAAACAATTAAATCCTTGACCCAACGTCAAGCGATTTTTCTCAAACGATTGTTAAGCCAATTCACCATATTTAATAAAAGGGTAAAGTTCTCTTTGTATTGAACTAAAGAGAAGGGATTGAGTGTAGACTTCTTCCTTTCCGAGTGTCGAGATGCTCACTGTAGTGTGGGTGGTTTTGATACTTGTCTTTCAATACGAAGACGTTTTCATCCACACCTCTTTTCCTCCTAAAAACCTCGGCCCCGTACCAAGTGCATTTTCAAAACACTTACAATAAATAAATCGATTCTCTTGGTATTGAACTAAAGAGAGAGGATTGAGTGTAGACTTCTTCCTCTCCGAGTGTTGGGATATTCACTGTAGTGTGGGTGGTCTCGATACTCGTCTTTCAATACGAAGACGTGACTTTATCCGCCACCTATCTTCCCACAATTTCCTTTCGCAACCTTTCACACCTAAAACCTCGGTCCCGCACCGAGTGCATTTTCAAACTCTTTACATAACAAAAACTTGAATGGTCGTGGAGTGGTTAGGCGTAGGCCTTCTCCTATCCCGAGTGCTTGACGTTTACCGTAGGGTTCTCTGTCGCAAAGCACTTACCATTCAAAACCAAAAACACTTAATAAGAGAATGAAGTTCTCTTTGTATTGAACTAAAGAGAGAGGATTAAGTGTAGACTTCTTCCTCTCCGAGTGTCGAGATGCTCACTGTAGTGTGTGTGGTTTTGATACTCGTCTTTCAATACGAAGACGCTATGTTCGCCACACCCTTTCATAACAAAAACTTTGAGATAAAGAATTGGGTACTACCCGTAGGGGTTACTATCCGAGGACCTATCTCGCCCCTAAAAAAAACAATTCAACAAATCAAATTTGACATCTTGCCTCGCATGGCGAAAACTTATCTTTCGAAAAGGATATGATACGTCCATTCTACCGCAAACAGGTAATGTCTAAGTCTCCAACGAGCGAGCAACAATACACCTAACTGCTAGAGTGCGTACGATAGCATCATCCATAAAAACATCAACAAATCGTAGGCCGAACTACGACTGCTCTGATTCTTTACTTCTTCAAGTAAAGATACGTAGGCACAAGGGCCACAATCCTTGGCGAGCACAATCCCTTATATCCATAGTTTCCCGAACTACGTCGACTCTGACTTTCTCATGTCCGTTGAGAATACGTAGGCCTAGGACCGCGAAGTCCTACCGAGTCCGTTCTTTCTCTTCCTTCCCCTGTTATCTCTCTTTTCCCAATTTCTAACCTTTCCCTCTATCCTTTGGAACACTCTTTTATAGCATAATGTTTAAGCAAATAAATCACACACGATAAACAAATGGTTCCCATCGAGTACGATGGATGCGAGGGGTGCTAATACCTTCCCCTCGCATAACCGGCTTCCGAACCCGTTCTTGGTTGCGATACCATCTTATCCTTTCTTTTCTTAAGGTTTTCTCTATATTTCCCTTTCCCCTCATGGGATAAATAAAGTTCGGTGGCGACTCTTTTGTCCTTTTCCTTTTTGCCTCCCCCGTCGTTGCGCGTATTTTTCGAGTAGCGACAATTAACACCCTTGAATTTTTGAATCTGGGCTGATTTTCCATTGGTTAATCGATTAACCATATAGGTTAACCGATTAACACCTCAAAAATTTGAATTCTGGCGCCTTTTGGAGGGAAATCCGCCCGTTTGTTCGTTTCCAACTGCTTGGAGCTCTGTTTTGCTTCTGAAACTTGCTTTTGAGTATCAAAACCATGAAAATGCTTGCGATAACCTGAATTCTGCTTTCTGAGTTGAAATATGCCCTGCAAAACAAAGTAAAATCAACCGCTCGATCGTTGGGAAAAATAAATGCCAGACTTAGATGCTTGCAGTTTGATTGCTTGCACTGAGATGAAAACTAAGCCACAGGAAAACCTCGATCCCTTGTCTCAAGAATTAATGCTATGATATGCAAAGATACGAAAATGCAAAAAGAAACATAAGCCAAGCCAAAAAAAGGTTGGGCAAATTTTGGGGTGCAACAGCTGCCCCTATTCAAACGACTTGTACCTGACTGGGTGAAAAGCGAACGACTTTCAGACAATCAAGGTACATGACGGTTGAATACCAACAAACCCGGAAATTTTCCAACCGTAGAAATAAACTGCAAACTCTGATTAGGATAAAAATCTCCAGAGATATCCGAATAACGGTTGCAACGTCGACACACCAACGGAGGAATCATTTGACATCGTCGTCAACTAACGATATTAAGTTCGAAAGATCACTTGACATCGCCGTCAAGTATCTACACTGAGGATAAAATTTTCTGACCTCACCGCCAGACCAATACAAAGTTAACAAGCATCTAACATCGCCGTTAGATAACCACAAGGTTGATATACATCACTTGGCCTCACCGCCAAGCCTCTGTAAGGGATAACAAATTCTGACATCGCCGCCAGAAAACCAAAACCTCCGATAAACATGATAAATGTCTGGAATCGCCGCTAGGCCACCAAGCCTAACAAACATCCGACATCGCTGCCGGATAACCACAAAGTAGATAACATCACTTGGCATCGCCGCCAAGCCTCGACAAAGTAGATAAAATATCGGGCATCGCCGCCAGGTAACCACACAGTCGATAAACATCTGACATCGCCGCCAGATAACCACCGAGTAGATAAACGTCTGACATCACCGTCAGACCACCACCAAGTAGAAAAGCACCTGACATCGCCTCCAGGCAAACATCATGTTGATAAACCATCTGACATCGCTGCCAAAACAACACCATATTGGAGAATATCTGACCTTGCCTCCAGAAAAATGTTTGACATCGTCACCAAACAAACCCAATATTGAGAAAACCTATGACATCGCCGCCAGGTTACCAGAAGGTTGATTAAGATCTGACATCGCCGCTAGAAGTTGCAATCAGTTGGTAGACATCACTTGGCATCTCCGCCAAGCTTCCATAGAGTAGATACAGTTCCTGACATCGCCGCCAAGTAACCACAAAGTCGGTGAACATCTGACATCGCCTCCAAGAGATCCACAAACATCTGACATCACCGTCAGAAATCTACCCAAATCTGACATCGCCGCCAAAAATCCACACACATCTGACATCGCCGTCAGAAATCTGCAAGGAATACACCTGACATCGTCGCCAGGCATTTGCAAATGATGAAACAACCTGACCTCGCCGTCAGATTAACCCATGCAATTAAGAAACATTTGGCATCGCCGCCAAATATCAATATTCAATCAATCAAACCTCTAACTTCGCCGCTAGAAATCCACTTACACCTGACATCATCGCCAGGAACGTGCGGTGTTCATAACATCTGACATCGCCATCAGAAACACACAAAACTGATACCCATCTGACATCGCCGCCAGATAAACAAAATGTTGATGAACCTCTGACATAGCCGTCACAAAATCACAATGCAAATAAACCTCTGACATCGCCGCCAGACAACCACAAAGATGATGAACATATGGCATCGCCGCCGGATAGCATGAATTTGAATACACATCCGACATCGCCGTCAAATAACCATATAGTCGATAACCCTCTGACATCGCCGCCAGAAAAATCATAAATATGATAACCATCTGACCTCGCCGTCAAACAAACACCAAGTTGGTAAGAGATCTGGCATTGCCGCCAGCACTCTGCAGAGAACAACATCTGACTTCGCCGCCAGATATCTTGATTGATAAAATGCAACCCCAAATCTAAAGACAGAGACTTCTGACATCATCGTCAGGCCTTCGCTAAATAAAAGCGATCATCAAACCCAAAGGTAAAAAACGTCTAACATCGCCGTCAGACTTTCGCTAAATAAAAGCGAGAATCAAATCCAAATGTGACTTCTTCTTCTGACATCGCCGCCAGACACCGGTAGGGGATAAAACAACCTGACCTCGTCGTCAGGCATCCGCACAATTGAGAAACATCTAACCTTGCCGTCAAACGTCTACTGCAACCCATAAACAATGAACTCAGAATCAGATCACCGCGAAGCTAACAAACATCTGACATCGCCACCGGACAAACACAAAGATGATAAAGTCACCTGGCATCGCCGCCATACAAACACAAAATTGAGAAAGATCGGCTGATAAACCTCCACAAACAAGTAGACCATTGCTGAACAGAATAAATCCTCGAACCCGAAGACTAAGATGAACCCAAAGCTGATAAACCTCTGACATCACCGTCAGATCAACACAAAGTTGGAAACCCCCTGACCTCGCCGCCAGGCACCTTTTAAATAAAAACAGACATCTAACCTCGTCGTCAGATTAACCCCCAGTTGATAAACCTCTGACATCGCCGTCAGGCACCCGCTAAATAAAACCGAGCATCTGACCTCGCCGTCAGATCAACACAAAGTCAGCAAACTTCTGGAGAGAACTCCCAAAGGAACTCTGTTGGGGAAAAGAGAGAACTTGAATAAGTAACCTTGATGGGGAACCAAGTAACTCTGTCGATACTTCACTGGGAAGCACAAGATAACACGAACACCGCTATCCCGGATCTTTTGCCGAACACGTCAACTATCCAGAGATTACCTGAAACAAGAATATAACCATCTAGCTTATGTTTCAGATGCACATGTTTGAATATAGCGTAATGCTCCACACGAAATGGAAATGCTACGCATTTCAGAGGATGCTATGCACACATGCAGATGCAACGGACTTGAATCAGCAAAATAAATGCTGGAGATACGGAGACCACCCTGCTGGGAAAAGAAAATGACCCTGCTGGGGATAGTTAGCACATGCCAGTAAACTGGACTTAAGCTGGGGAAGCAAGCCTCGAGTAGCTTCCTGAACGAAATTCCTGAATAGCAAACGAACCTACTGGAGATAGAACAATCTACCAGACGGTAATTCTACTCTGCCAGGGATTATATCAAATCCTGCTGAGGAAAACGCCATGAATGACCTTCCAAAACACAAACCTTCTGAAGAATAGGTGACCCCACCGGGGAAAAAAGAACCACACACAGGAATCTGTCCGCCTGCTGGGGAATCAACGACTCTGCGAGGGATAACGGTCCATCTTCCGAGATTAACCAACATTCTGCTATGGACATCAGCCCTGAATAGCCTTCCAGAATATAACATTCTGGGGAACAGGCACCTCTGCTGGAGAAACGACGCAACCCGCGAAGACCTAACTCTAATATTGGGAGTACTCAGCTGGAGGAGAGACGTTTATCCTCCGACTCCATTGGGGATAACGCAATGAGGGAATCAACATCAACCTTTGCTTGGGGGGATGAGGAATGGACTCATTAACGACAACTTGACCTCGGAGGGGATACCAAATCATCTGCTCAGACTCTGTGGGGATTGCTGAATAAGCCAATCTTGCACCACCGAGGAATGAATGCACACAGATAATCTGCTGGAGCTAAAGGTGTACTGACCAACTGCTGAGGAAGATTCCACGCCTACCTGCTCACAACTCTACTAAGGATAGAGACACATCCTCCCGTCGCTGATGACGGACTCTGGTTGGGGAGAATAACCTTTCTTGAGTAACTTCCCCAGTGTAGGATGACAAGGAAAGCTTGTCATGAAGCAACCTCGAGATGGCTTGTCCTTGAATATGTAACATGAAAGGATTCGTACCCAATTTTGCCCCAGCCCATGGGATCTCTGCAACATCTTCCTCGAAAGGAAACCTGAACTTTCTGTACCCTGCCGGTTTGGTATGAATTGCCTCAGCATTTGATCCTCTAAGAGGTGCTCATATTAATTGCCCTCTGGTCGAGAATAGCTTAGGTGCTCTTAGGGTAATCTGCCCCACCCTTGCAACGACTTTTCCCTTGATTGGCGACTTCACTAGGGATGATATCTCTTGCTGCGAGAGGTTTACCGACTCTTAACCTGCTAGCCTTCAGATGAATTGTCTTTTGGATGGCTGACTCCCATGATATGATCATTTGATATAGATGGTCCCGGTTCAACGGAATATCCAGGCATTCTGCATTTTAATCCAACTTTCCACTGTGGAAACTTTCCTACTGTCAAGCGCTTACTCGCAAGTAAAACAGGCTGTTCTGCACAAAAGATATATTCATGCAACACATATGACAGTTTTTGAAATCCAAGTCTGTTCGCTGGAAAAACATTTGTGGCATAAAGCGAACGAATCACTTATCAGAATGTCAACCTTAAAACCTGCAAGTTGAGCAGAGTCCTTTTAGGAGTCAGTTTGACGCAATCTTTACGGAAGTATGCTTTCGAAACCACCATGCTTCAATTAGGACTTTTACAGGTTATAACATGGTCAGGTTCACAACTTTGAAGGAAAGGATAAAGGCTCAAAGTTTATTTTAACCCACCCATTCTCTGTGATGTTCTCCAATCCTAAGTTCAGCTAATTCGACACTAGCGCTCACCTTTCAAAGGTTGAATGTCAGGAGTGAGGTTCAGGAAATCACAAGATTTTGGGAGTGACAGTCACTCACTTTTTGTCTTTTGGTGCCTGAATCACACGACTTATTTTTCACCATTCTTTCCGATTTCCCTATTTTTGCCTGGACGGGCTCTTTTGAGCTTCTTTTGATTTCACAGTCCAGCGGGATGCCCTAATTTGTCCTAAGCCACTTACTTTCAAGTTTCAACTTAGCGGGCTTCTTCTTTTGATTCTTTTCTTTTTCCTTCTCTCTCTCTTTTTTTTTGAACAAATCGTGTGACACCGGCTTGTCTGACTTGTTAAAGGGATCGTGACTGTTTCACTCCTTGGTCGACAAGGGATAACCACTGCGTTTTTTAGGCACAACCTCTAGAGGTGTGATTGACCCTTGAATGGGAACACTCCTTTTGCAATTTGGGTGCTCGGTCAAATTAGCTGACACCTACCCTGCCCCGGGTTAAGATTGAGGGTATTTTCGTTTTCAGAAAAGAACTCCTACTACTAGGCTCAAAGGGGTTGATGAGGGATTATCATCCTTATATCTCCGGTGTTTAGGGATTTGAAACAATGCTTGTACATCATCAGCAGGTTTCATTCTAAAGCATACAATCGGAAGTTCGTCTTTCAATTTCGTCATCCTCCCTGAATTCTGCTGAAACAAGCGTTAGACATCAATTAAAAACATAAGTGAACACAAATGGATTTAATCAAAAACCTGCATATTCATTTCATTATCATTGAAAACAACAAGTTTTACAAGGGAGATTTGCGTTTAAACAGGAAAGAAACTACAAATGCAAAGAAAATGACATGATAAAAACAAAGATTGCCAGCTTTAGGGAACCGGGCTTTTGAATCTTGACTTGCTGCTGAGTCAGCCATCTTCAAACTCAATCAGATAAGAGGTCGACATGCACCCTCAATCTTCCTTTCGGAAAGGAAATGTGCCTCATGTCAATCAACTGCTGCACCCTGGCTTGAAAGGCCTGGCAATCTTCAGTCGAGTGTCCTATAGATCCTCCATGATATCCGCATTGAACACTAGGATCATACCCAGGAGGGTACGACTTTGGCACCGGCTTGAGAGTCTGAGGCTCCACCAATGAGTTCTGAATCATATCTGGTAGAAGTTGACTGTACGGCATTGGCACTAGATGAAGAGGAGCATTCCTTCTTTCCAAATTGTTACGAGGCTTGTTCTGATTTTGGCGCCGATGATTTTGCTGCCGAGGAGCATGAGGTTGTTGGCGCTGACTAGGGATATCCTCACGCTCAGACACTTTCGTCCTCAGACTTTTCCCAAGAACCGACAATTGCTGTGGGCATTTAGATTCAGAAGTCATAAATTGCAAGACATCCTCTTGGTCCAATTCAGCTTCAGGAGAAATAAGAGAAACAACCACTTCCTTTGTAGTGAATGGTCCAAGGCCACCTGGTACACTTACGCCGCCCGACGCAAATTCAACTGCTTTTGCATCAATTAAATCCTGAACTACGTGCTTAAAAGCTTTACAGTTCTCAACGTTATGCCCCAGTGCCCCACCATGGAAATCACAATGGGCACTTGCATCATAGCCTGGAGGTGGCTCACCAGTTAGCGGAGACAACTTTCGTAGTTCGACCAACCGAAGCTAAAGCAGGACTTGCAGCAATTGAGTATAAGTCATTGGGACCTAGTCAAAGATCCTGTCAAGATGCTTCGTCTTAAGATTTTCTTGGGGAGCAAGAGGTAGCTGTTAACGTGGCAAATTTGGGATCTCAGGTTGTGCAGCAGGTCTTCGAGGCACATCACGCATGGGGAGATGTTCCATGGACAAAAGTGGAACGAGCATCTCTACTGCAGCTCTAGGCATCTGATCACCCTCCTTCCTGAGCATATTCCGTATCACTTCTGTGATCAGGCTCATCCGGGTCTTCATCTGATGAACTTCTTCGCTTAGCATCTTCTGACCCCGACACAAGGCCTGCATGTCCACGGTAAATCTCCCCATCTGGCTTCGGAGCTCCCTCAATTCTACCCAAATCTAATCCATTCCTCTTCATTGATTCCCCGAGTGGAAACTGAACTCCTCAATCCTGTTACCTTCAAAAACCCAGCAGAGTTAATAACAGAAGGCCACCAAGAACACCTGCGATGCAAATGAATATGCAAGATGCAAAATGCAAACATGTCTTTGCATGCACATGGAGATCTTCCCCTTGATTCCAGTTTCAATAACAAGAACAGTAGAGATGGATAAGAACACCACGATAAATCTTCTCATATATCAAGTAAAACTGAGACAATACAATCGAATAAGAAATATCTACATACAAAGAGGTATTGATCTCATCCAACATCCCTGGTGATGATCAAGATATAAAAGCAAATGAAACTACAGAAGATAAAACTCCCTAGTAGCCATGATCTCTACTCCGGTCCTGAGACTCCTTAAGCATCTCTCTTGTGTTTGGATGGTCTGGTCTCTCAATCACCTCTCTGATGAGGACATCCCTCTCGCGTATCACATCCCAGAGATAATAACAATGATCCTCCCAAGCACCTTCGCCAAAAGCATCCTCAAGCCTGGGTCTCTTCACACCTGCGCGTGCTTTGAGCTTCTCAAGTGCTGATGATGCCTCTTGGTAATTCTGCTCAAATGTGCTCCAGCTGAATGATTCCAACAATACTGCTTTCTCCTTAGCCTTGAATTGCGCCTTTAGCTTATCAACCTGAATACGAAGTTGGTACTCCCTCTTCTTGTTGGCAGTCACGGTAGTATTCCACTGCTCGTTGAATTTGGATATCTTCAGATAGGCTCTGTCTAAATCCTCCTTCTTACTCTTCAGAACGTCACAAGTGCTTTTCAGATCAAGACCGACTTGCTTTCGTGCTTGTACTTGATCAACAAGTTCTTTCTCCAACTCGATCATGGATTCTGACTTTGTCTTGGCCAAATAAACAACTTCACCCTTATCATGTTTCAACTGACTGATTTCCTTTTTCAACTCTTCATTCTCTTTGCGCAACTCTTCCTTCTCTTCCCAAAGCTTGGTATATCTCCGGTTATCGACGGTTGTAAGCAGCTCAATGACTAAGGGGTACAATGGTGCTTCAACAGGAAACGACAATAGTGCCTCTTCAACCCTTTTCTGAATCCAATCCAAGTAGAGATCAAAGGCTCTACAATCTCCTTTGCCTAAAGAAAGCTTT
The DNA here is from genome assembly GCA_963859935.3 of Lathyrus sativus. Classification (NCBI taxonomy): domain Eukaryota; kingdom Viridiplantae; phylum Streptophyta; class Magnoliopsida; order Fabales; family Fabaceae; genus Lathyrus; species Lathyrus sativus. The sequence goes on from OZ012740.1 coordinate 288,299,581, forward strand.
CCCTTCGTGTGAATTTTACTCCAAGCGTCCACGAATCTGGCCGAGATACCATGATCAGCTACACCTGTGAAGTACAAAGATTCCTGCACTTCTTCTCCTTTCGGAGGTCCTCTCAAAGCATAACCAAACTGTCTGACATCCAGAGAAGGATTATAGTTGATGCCACCTTTCCTCCCTATCAAAGGCACATTAGGAAAGCTACCACAACTAAAGATAAGCTCGTGACCTACCAAGTCTCGATTGAACCATACGATATTCTTCTCTGTTAAACCCATGAGCCTCTTCAACCATTCAGATGAGTTTGCGTAATCCACAAAAGCTCCAGAGCGAGGAAGGTGATCAACAAACCATTTATGCAACAACGGTGCACAACAAGAAACCATCTTTCCTCTTCTTTTCTCGTTTTTGTAATGCACTAAATGATACAAGTCTCCCAAAAGAGTAGGTACGGGGTTCTTGGAAGCGAAGCTATAAAAAGCGTCAAAATCCACAAAGTCTGGTACATTGGGGAACAACACAATGCCATAGACACACAAAGCCAAGATAGCACTGAAAACCACCCAACAACCCTTTTCAGCATACTCTCGGGCTTTGTTGACCAAGAAAGGTAAAGTAAATCTGGGAACTCCGTTTCTGCTAATAACATGATCTGCCAAGTTAGAGGCGCTCAAATAAAGAGCGGCAGACAACTTCTCGAGATTAGGCTCTTCTTCGGAGCTGAAGAAAGGCATTTTGTTCAGAGTCGGAACCCCTAAGATGTAAGCGAATTCTTCCAAAGTCGGAGCCAACACATAGTCCGGAAAGGTGAAGCATCTCAGCGGAGGATCACAAAACTGCAACAGGGTATGAATAACTTCTTGCTCATAACTCGTGAGCTTACAGAAAAACTTCAAAATTCCACCATACTGTTCCCTGAAAGCTGCAAGAACACCAGGATCGGCCAGGGAAATCAGACCAAATAAAGGTCCCAACTCAGGTGCCGGAAATTTGTACACAACAATCCTCTTTCTGCTTGCTTCCATCTCTACAGAAGACCAGTACCAGAATCAAGGGAAAGACAAGAACCTGTAACACACACAAACATGCTATGTTAAATGCAGGATGATTATGCAAATGCAAACTTGGGATCAAGGTATCCAATGCTCGAATTCTGCTGCCGTGCCATTGACTGAATTTAACCAGAGCTCCGCTCTAATCAGAACACTGAGATAACACACTGGATGGAACACTCAGGATCAAAATTCCGCACTGACGAGAAAACCAGGGTTGGTTGAAGGCCAGGTTTCCTGCATAAACCCATCCCTCTCACGTGTGGGTTCTAGTCTTGAAAGGTACGACATCCTATGCGGGTTGTCAGCGTCACAGACTTTCGAGAAACGATGATACGTTCATCATTTCTGGTTTGGCATCATAGTCTAACGAAGCGGCCTCAGTTAGCTGACCCCCTAAATGAACGGTCTCCAGAGTCGAAAATCTCTCTAAGTCAATATTCCCTCAACTGCACCAGACGCGCATGATAGAATATTTCCAAAGAAAAACCTCGTCTGAATGTGAATTTCACGCGAGCCATTGTGCAGCTAAACATCACATAAACTCCCGCTAATCTCCATTCTAGTCCTATGTGTATACTCAAGCCCAGGTCCAACTTATCTCTCAATGGAACAACCCAACTCATAACACAGCAGTAACAAGAATGCAAAATGCAATAATATACAACAAATAATGTACATAAAGTAAAAACTGCACAAAAGTAAACACCCAAAGACGCAACAAACAAGCACTAGGAGTGACTCGCATAGGGAACCAGAGTCCCCAGCAGAGTCGCCAGCTGTCGCAACTGCGAAAAACACCCGGCAGAAAACAGAAGAGTCACCACATTTCATTATTTATCCCAAAGAGAGGGAAATGAAACGATTGGAAAAACCTGACGAAAAGGGAAAAGACCAGGTCATCGCAACCAAGTCCTGGATTCGGGAGTCGGTTATGCAAGAGGAAGGTATTAGCACCCCTCACGTCCGTCGTACTCGACGGGATCCACGCTTGTTGTCTATCTAAGGGTATGTTTAATCTATCTACGCTACATGCTTAGGACAAAAAGAAAATAAAGAGACTCGGCAGAGCATCGCCGCTCTGTGCCTACGTATTCCCTCGTGCAATGGGAAAGTCAGAGTCAACGTAGTTCGGCTAACTACGGGTGAAAGGGGGGAAGGTTACTCGCTAAGACATCGCGTCTTGTGCATACGTACTTTCATCTGGTATGAAAGATCAGAGCAAACATAGTTCGGGCTAACGAGAACACCGGTTGGTTCAAAAGTTTTTGGGCCCAAGTAGGGTTAACAAGTAGTTCTAGCAGTTGGTGTATGCAGCTCGACCATTGGAAACTTAGGCGTTACCGTTTGCGATAGAACTAAGAGTTAACAACACTCTTTCATCTAAAAAGATTTTGCTTGATTAAGATCCCGAAGGATGAAAAAGATTTGAAGTGTTTTTGTGTTTTTTAGAGAAGTGAATTAATTCGGTTTGTGATTCACGTTGCACTAAAGACTATGACATGGGAGTGAATGCGTCGTGTATCGCCCCCAAACGGGACGGACACTAAACACTCTAGATAAGCAAGAGGAGACCCCTCACTCATCATTTCCTATGTAGCTTAAGGCTCGTAGCGCGCAATGTTTATCGCATTTATTAGATGGATTAGAATTGTTTTGAGATGAGAAAGAGAGAGACACACGGAAGGTCTAAGGGAGACTCGCCCCTAACGTTGTCATGCAGAGTGGACCTAAAGTTAGGATAAAAAAAGGAGGAACATCTACCCTAATGTTAGCATGCTTGGATTGAACACCTAATGTCTCTTCAACTCCCATCCTAAACGGAGGGACTAGGAACCCTATGGGGATCATGGCAAAAAGCACAAGAAAGCACCAAGTAAATTCAATCACAAGTAAGATGTAAACATGAAAATGCACACTTAGAATGGAGGGAGGGAGGAGAAATATGTGGGGCAGCAGCCACCACAAGCGCGTCTCGACCTCAATAGCGATGCAAGAATGATACAAACATGGAGAGGAAAGCGAAAGATGAAAACAAACGACATGCAAAGAGTCATCACTTTGAACCACATCCATAAGTATGCATTCAAGTGGAAAATGAACACAAGTGTCAACAAAATCATGATCAACCAAACACAAATAGTGGCAAACATCAAAAACATTTCACTCCTAATGCATTATATCAATTCATGAAGATTCGAAGTGAAACGGTATGCAAACAATTAAACAAAACAGCAAAACAGGCCTGCCAGCACAATGTTAATCGGTTAACCCCCAGGGTTAATCGGTTAACACACTATTAACGTTTAAAAATTTTGAAAATTTGAACTGGTTAATCGGTTAACCAAATGCGTTAACCGATTAACACTGTGAAAACTTTGAAAAATCTGGAAATTTGTGATGGTTAATCGGTTAACCATATGCGTTAACCGATTACCACTGTTCTAACAGCAGAAAACAGCAAAGCATAATCACTTTTCAACAGCTTATCACTTCTCCAATCATACCAATGATCACATAATCAATTATGCACGAAAATACACCAACAAACAGTGATACAATTAGCATGTCAACATGTTAAACAACAAGATCACAATTCTCAATGGATCAAAATCAATTAAAATCATTCAAAGATAAAAATAAACATGATTTTGCAAATAAGCTCGAAAATTAAATCGGATCAGAAATCCAACCTAGAAAGCGGAGGATTGCTTTGGTTAATGTTGATTCAACCTTAATTGAACAGATCCAAGCAAGAAAATCTGGAAAACTTCAAGATCCAAGTTAATCCTTGTAGTAAAAATGGAGATCCTTCAAGATTAAACCAAATCACTTCAAATAATCACTTCTAAATTCACTTCAAAATTCAGATCTGAATTTGCACGAAAATTGAATGGAGAAATTGATCCAATAGAGATGACAGATGAAGGTTTAAGCTCAAGAATTAATGGATTCCAATGAAGAATCTATTAATTCAATGGATGAAGAGCTTTCGTGAGGGTTTTGGAAATGATGAAATTGAGAGAGAATTGAGAATAATTCTAAATTTGAAATGGGAATTATGAAAGTTAGGTCAGTGTGGTTTGGAGTGGATCATTTAAATACCAATTAGGTTGGGATCAAATGTAAGTCTTGGAATGTGGTATGGAAAATACGGTTTGGAATGAGGAATGGGAATTTGGAGGGAAAATGAAATTATGAAATGATTCTAGATCCTTCCCAAGTGTAAAATTTGAATTCAAGTGATCAAAATTGGACCCCAAATGGCTCTGCATTGAAAAATCACGTACAGAGGCAAAAATTACATAGGTTAATCGATTAACACCCTTGAAATTTTGAATCTGGGCTGATTTTCCATTGGTTAATCGATTAACCATATAGGTTAACCGATTAACACTTCAAAAATTTGAATTCTGGCGCCTTTTGGAGGGAAATCCGTCCGTTTGTCCGTTCCAACTGTTTGGAGCTCCATTTTGCTTCTGAAACTTGCTTTTGAGTATCAAAACCATGAAAATGCTTGCGATAACCTGAATGCTGCTTTCTGAGTTGAAAATATGCCCTGCAAAACAAAGTAAAATCGACTGCTCGATCGTTGGGCAAAATAAATGCCAGACTTGGATGCTTGTAGTTCGTTTGCTTGCACTGAGATGAAAACTGAGCCACAGGAAAACCTCGATCCCCTTGTCTCAAGAATGAATGTTATGATAAGCAAAGATGCGAAAATGCAAAAAGAAACATAAGCCAAGCCAAAAAAAGGTTGGGCAAATTTTGGGGTGCAACACATGTGTATCGTATTTGTGAATACTTGTTTATGTGATGTGTATGCATCATATCATCATAATCATCGTAGAATTTCATCTGGTTGTACTGGTTTTGTAAAACTCATTCCTTTTCTTTTTCGAAACCCTAGTGATCATGGATTTTGGGAAAAGAAACACCAAGAAATATAACTTCAAGAAATGTGACACATCGGAGTTAACAAAGCTAGGGACAATGGTATCTGAAGAATTTGGGAAGACATACAGAAAGCTTCTGAGCATTGTGAAGACTAGGATGGAAAAAAGGGTTCTCAACACCTTGGTTCAATTCTGCAATCCATTGTACCGCTGCTTTACCTTCCCTGATTATCAGGTGATGTCGACACTAGAAGAGTATTCCTACTTCATTATAATTCTCGTGAAAGATAAGAAACCTTTCAGTGGTTTGGAAAAGCTATCCTCGCCGCAGGAAATTGCTGAAGCACTCCATATAGAAGTATCTGAGGTTAAGGCGAACTATACTTCAAAAAACGGGGTCAAGGGTTTTCACTCTGCTTACTTGTTAAAGAAAACTACCTACCATGCCGAGGAAGGAAGTATGGATGCATTCAAAGCAGTTCTGGCTCTCCTAATCTATGGTTTGGTATTGTTCCCAGAGGTAGAAGAATTCGCCAATTCAGCTGCCATCACAATTTTCCTTAATGGTAACCCGGTGCCCACTTTGTTAGGTGACACCTATCATTCCATCCATCGTAGAACACTTCAAGGTAGAGGAACTATCAATTAATGTACTCCTTTGCTATACAGATGGTTTGTCAATCATCTACCAAGGACATATGCCTTTAGAGAAAACCCTAATGGTTGGAGGTGGTCTTAGTGAATCACGTCTCTAACTCAACCGGACATCCATTGGTACGACCCTGCATACTATCGAGGAGTGTACATTGATAGTTGTGATTCTTTCCCAAATGTACCACTCTTAGGGACATAAGGAGGAACCAACTATAATCTTGTTTTAGCTAGAAGCCATTTTGGATTCCCAATGAAGGACAAGGCCAACAACGTCCTATTTTTCAGTTTCTTCTACGTCAATGCTGAAGCAGAGGAAGGTTTAAGGAACAGTATAGTCGACGCTTGAAAGAATATCTAAAGAAAAACTAAGGCTGACTTGGGGAAAAGAAACTGTGTAGCTTTTGAGCCATTCACTCGGTGGGTCCAATTTAGAGCTCATGATCTCAAGATGTCTTACCTACCAGAGAAGAACATGCAGATCGTCATCGCATCATCTTCAGCCATTCCCATTGAAAATATGGAGGAGTATCAAGAGGTTCTTGAAAGAACACAGCTTGAGAGAGACACATGGGAAGACAAATATCATACTCTTTGCGCTGAGACGATAGACTTGCAAAGAGAATTGCAAGACAAAGATGAGTTGATTGGGTGGCTCGAAAGATGCCTAACTGACGGAGATGCGACAAAAGAGAATTTATTTTTATATAGTGTCAAACCTACACAGAGCACTCACAAGTATTCAAGCATCCCACCGGCTTCTGGCGCATGGAATGGAATCATGGACAATTTAGTGATTGAGAATACTATGCTAAAAAGACTGAAGAGGACGCGCGAATAAGAGTCTTGTCAGAACTCCTAACCGTAGAACCTAAGTCTTCTCTTCCGATGTAGCCTCACATTTTTTGGGTTATATTTCAAAATTTATAACTTTTCCCAACATAAATGAGACGAGGGTTTTTGCTTTAACTATCTTCTGAGTTTTTTAAAACTAGTTGCATCCTTGCATTTCATTTTGCATTTTTACTAACCATTCAAGGAATTAAATCTTGTTTTTTTTGCAGATATAGTAATGATTCAAGGAAACATGATTGCATTCCCAAGACTAAGGTTGGGTAACATAAGGATCTTAACAAACCTAGTGAGGAATCCTGCAGCTTTTATAGACAAATATGAAGATTTGTTATCTTTACTTGATACACAAGTAAATGAGGAAATGTTGAAAGCGGTCGTACAGTTCTACGACCCCATTTACCACTGCTTTACATTTTTAGACTTCCAACTACTGCCAACTTTGGAAGAATATTTCGAGTATCTGAAGATCCCGATGACCTTCACAACTAACTTTGGAATGGAGAGAAGACCAAGGAGAATAGACAATGCTAAAGTTCTTCACATAGATCCTACTAATCTTCTGGCTCAGTTGAGTGATAAAGATGGAATCATCGTAATGGAAGCCAGACCATTCATGGAGAAAGCTAAATTCCATTACAATCATAGGGAGTTGGGAATCTTCGAAGCCATATTAGCCTTCTTGATTTATGGTTTATATATGTTTCCTAGCATCCCTGATTTCATCAGTCTGGGAGCCATCAATCTGTTTATCGCTAGGAACCCAGTTCCCACTCTATTGGCTGACACTTGCTACGCCATCCATCGGTGGAAAACATACGACCTTGGACAGTTTTCTTGCTACACAGCCCTCCTGAGCAATGGTTTATTTCGCATTTGCCTAGGACGTTCCTGTTGTGGAACTTACAAGACAGTGATATATGGATTGAAAAGTTATCCTCACTCTCTCACTACAACATCAATTGGTATGACCCAACTCTCAGAGGAATTGCAATGATACATAGCTGTGGGGAGTTCCCCAATATACCTCTAATCCTCACTCGAGGGTATATCAGCTATAATCCCATCCTAGCTCGCCGCCAGCTAGGATACCCCACAGAGGGAGAACCAGATCTAGAGTTGCTAAAAGGTTTCTTTTGTGAAAGAAATGACAACCTGAACATTGAAGCACGAGCCATTTTCGCCTGGTGTAGGCCTAATCTTCAAGGAATGACAACTGTGGGGAATCCTAGTTGTTTAGTTTCAAATGCATATTTACTTTTGTCAAAGGAAATAAAATTAAGGATGTTCTATACTCAGTCGTATGACATCTCTTTGGAGCCGGATGAACTCTTGACTAGAAAGGAGCTGAGATTCGCTCTAGCCAAAGTTAGAAGAGAAAATGAAGAGCTTTGGGATCAAAGTCAGAGTAGAGCCATGTTGTAGGAAGAAGAAGGGTCATCTTTGTTAGAAGACCCTTGGCTTTAATTTCTTTGTGTTGTATCCCAAGCTTATGAGAATGTAATCTTTCTTTTTCGAAAAAAGAATTTCATTTGTTAATGAAAACTCAATGTTGTAAAACCTTTTGCTATCAATGAAATTTGTTTCAGATTTCATTTGTAAATGATAAGCAACACGTCGTTACGTGTTAATTTAACTTTGTTCGTAAACAAAACTTGTTTATTGCTCGAATGTGTGGTTTGCATTTGCATCTTCATCCTGCATATCATTTTTCATTTCATTGGTTCTCCGGCTTATTTCGTGTCCTGTTGCTATAAGAATCACACTGAACTCCCATCGGTATAACACGAGAGCCCACGCTCAAAGAAGAATGGCCGAACAAGACCATAAGTTTGATCAGATTGACAATGACGTTGAAGGACTGCACAGCAACGTCAGCCAAATAATGGAAGTCCTTCGGGCGATTAGAGCGAAGATCGAAACACAAGCCACTGTAATGTCTGAAATTAATGCAACGACAACAGCTCCTCTACCACCAGTAACTTCAGCGACGGATCATCCCTTCGGCATCACCACGGATTTCATACCTCCACTCAGCGATGCCCAACCGTTCAACCATCAGCCATATTCGAACCCACAGAGTGTTCCATTGAGGAAGGATTTTCAGAATCTGATATACACTCAAGCTGGAACTCAAGCCCAGGCTCGACCGATCTTCAACCACCATCAGCCAATATTCGACATACCCGATGGGTCCAAAGTTGAAGACGAAAAACATGAAAACTTGCGGGTCGAGATGGATATAATGGCCAGAAGAATGAGGGCCATAAAGGGGAATAATGTCTTCGGTTCTGACGCTAAATACATGTGCTTAGTTTCAGGCTTGGTATTTCCACCTAAGTTCATAATGCCTGTATTTGAGAAATACGAAGGGGCTACCTGCTCGAAAGTCCACTTAATAATGTACTGCCCCCGAATGACCCCGCACATCGAGAATGATAAATTGTTGATTCACTGCTTCCAGGATAGTCTGAAAGGCTCCTCCGCTATATGGTATTTAAGCCTGGATCAACCCAAGGTCCACTGTTTTCAGGACTTGTCTGATGCGTTCATACAACAATATAAATATAATATGGACCTGGCACCAGACCGACGTCAACTTTTGAGTATGACCTAGAAAAGCTCTGAAACCTTCAAGGAATACACCCAAAGATGGTGAGGGACCGCCGCCCATGTGGAACCTCCTTTAACTAAAAAGGAGCTTGCTGACTGGTTTGTGGACATTGTTAGACCAGAGTTCCATCAGAGAATGATCAGCAATGTCACAACAAATTTCTCTGATATTGTGGTTGTCGGTGTAAAAGTAGAAGCCAAATTAAAAAGTGGCAAGGTGACAAGTGCAACCAGTACTAGCACAATGAAGAAGTCGTCGGGTCATCTCCACAAGAAAAAGGAAGGGGAAACAAACGCCATAATGTACGATGAACAAATTCAGAACAGAAGAAGCCACCTGCAGAATCAACGGTCGTCTCGTCTGCGGCCTCAAACAAATTATCATCAACAACCGTACGTGGCTGCGGTCACATCGGTTTTTCAACCACGAACAGATCCACAGAATTCTCCGCAGCAGGTGCCCAGCGCCTATCGACCAAACAATAATCAACAGGCACGCCCACAGCAAGGGGCACTGGCTCCAAGGGTCGCTTTCCAAAATAGAAGGTTGGAAATTCGACATATCCCTATGAGCTATAAAAATTTGTACCCTCAGTTGGTGCTACAAGGGCTAATTCAAACCAGGAAGTTGGGTCCTCCTCCGACTCCACTACCGTACTACTACAATCTGAACGTACGCTGCGGGTTTCACAAAAATGTCGTCGGGCATGATCTCGAGAACTGCAAAGTGCTTCAACACATCGTACGGGAGTTATTTGGAAAGAGAATCTTCTCCTTTGAGGATAATCAGCCGAATATGGAGAACCGTCCCGTGCCAAATCACGGTGACTTCCATGTTGTGGAAGAAGATTTCGACATAAGGATAATCTCCAAGGTATCTGAAATCAAGACTCCATTGGTTGAATTACACAAAAGCTGGTGAAAGCGGGTCTAATCAAGGGTCCTCACGAAGATTGCAATGAGTGTCATCATAAGCCACAGGGTTGTAACCTTGTGCAGCGAGATATCCAGTCAATGATTGATGAGGATATACTGCAAATATATGGCAAGAGGAAGAAAGAGGATGTCTCGGTCATTGAACCAATCTTCAACCTGCCAAGGAAATCTGAGAAGAAACTGGTGTTCAATACCGTAAATAAAAATTCTGCTCCTCCCACTACGACCAGACCTGTTTTTTACAACAATCCCGCACCAATTGCAGACCAGCCTAAGCCTAGGTACGATCCAAGGAGGGGACCAAGTCCTCATCCAAGAGATGTAACTTGGAAACGCGACTACTCATGGTACGACATGAACGCCAGAAGGAAGCAAGAAGATGTAACTAACATTTCTGGCAGAAGCAAGATGACCCGTAGTGGTCGCGTGTATCAACCTAAGGCAAATTCACTGTTCCTCAGGCTGCGACAACAATTCCCAATACAACTACCACCAATCCTAAGGAAGCTGTTCCAAAGGAAACCACCTCCAAATAACCTATTGTTGAAGAAACAAAAGGGAAAGAAGTCCCAAAAGAGGAGGAGGAAGAATTTTTTAGAATCATTCGCCGAAGTGATTATCGGGTAGTGGACCAACTCCACCAAACACCGTCCAAAATCTCCATCATGTCATTGTTGTTAAACTCTCCTGTCCATCGACAAGCCCTATTGAAGATATTGACATGCGCCCATGTCACGAACGATATCACTGTGGGACAATTTGATTATGTGGTTGCCAACATTACAACCTGCAACACGCTGAGTTTTGACAACTCTGATCTAATTACTCAAGGTCGCAAGCACTACCGTGCCTTGCATGTGTCTATCAAATGTGAAGAAGACACCCTTTCCAAAGTTCTTGTTGACAATGGATCGACCCTTAACGTGATGCCTAAAAGAACGTTGGCCAAATTGGCTTGCAAAGGGGCAGAGGTGAGAGCTACGTCATTGATTGTAAAAGCTTTCGATGGATCAAGAAGAACGATGATCGGAGAAGTCGACTTACCCTTCATGGTGGGCCAACAAGTTTTTGAAATCACTTTCCAAGTGATGGATATAAACCCAGCTTACAGCTGTCTATTAGGAAGACCATGGATACACGCGGCGGGCACTGTCCCGTCTACGCTGCATCAAAAGATGAAATTCATTGCTGAAGATCAATTGGTCGTGGTGCACGGTGAGTAGGACTTAATGGTGAGTAACTTGTCCTCTTTCCGATATATCAAAGCTGATGAAGATGCGTTGGAAACAACTTTCTAGGCGTTGGAGATCACACATGTTGTGATGGTGGAAGACGTTGTTGTTACACGTGGTTCATCCTTTGTCTCCGCCTAGAGTATCAAGAATGCTATGAAAGAAGGACTTCCACAAGGATGGGGAGAAGTGATCGAAGTCAATACCTGAGAAAAGAATGATCGAAGAGGGTTAAGTTACGAACCAACTTCAGACAAAGAGCCAGAAGTCAATGGAAAGCGCCTCCAAACTCTGGAAGAAATCTTTGTGAGTGGCGGTGTTCAAGTCAACGCTATTGAAGAAAACAATGATGAAAGCTGTATAGACCACCTGGTGTTCCGAGGTGAAGCTGTTTTGAGCAATTGGGAAGCCGTCGAAATCCCGTCATGCTGCCTCTCGTCGGGTAATTTTCTTGTTTTTCCTTGTTATCATTTTTTATGTTTAAAATCCCTAGTCGTGCCCAAGGCCAGTGGATCATTTTGTACGGGCCACACTTTCTAAAATCAATTAATGAATGAGTGTTTTGTTAAACTCCATTTTTTTCGTTCATTGCATTTTTATTGTTTTCACTTTTTTGTAAAGAAGGAAAATGGAAATCTTTTCATAAAACCTAAAAAAAAAAAAAGAATCATCTACGTCCCTTTGTGTGTGTTTGCTCATTTAGACCCGTTTAACACATGCAGAAAACCTCCATCACCTCTAAAATTCGATAGTCATCCGATCCCATCTAACTTCAATTCGACGGTGTTCCAAGCTGAAGAAGACAACGATGAAGATTTCAAAGTCCTAGAAGAACTAGCCAAAATGACTGAGTACGAAGACGCCTATCTTCAGCCGTACAAAGAACAGATTGATGTCGTCAACTTGGGGTTGACAGAGGTAAAGAAAGAAGTTAAGATTGGGGTATCACTAGGGGCATACATTAAAGGTTGGTTAATAACGCTTCTTAGAGATTAGAAGATGTGTTCTCTTGGTCTTACCAAGACATGCCTGGGTTGGATACTGATATTGTGATGCACAAAATTCCACTTAAACCCGAGTGTCCTCCAGTCAAGCAAAAGCTTTGAAGGTCCCGACCTGACATGGCCCTCAAAATCAGGGAAGAGGTTAAGAAACAAATCGACGCGGGCTTCTTGATAGTCTCTAAATATCCTGAATGGGTGGCTAATATTGTACCGGTGCCCAAAAAGGATGGCAAAGTCAGAATGTGCGTAGACTACAGGGACTTGAACAAAGCCAGTCCAAAGGATGATTTCCCCTACCACATATTGACACTTTGGTGGACAACACGGCCAACTTCGTGGTGTTTTCATTCATGGACGGGTTCTCCGGTTATAACCAGATCAAAATGGATCAAGATGACATGGAAAATACAACATTCATCACCCCTGAGGCACCTATTGTTATAAGGTGATGCCTTTCGGTCTGAAGAACGCAGGAGCTACATACCAACGGGCCCTGGTAGTATTATTTCATGATATGATGAACCAAGATATTGAAGTCTATGTCGATGACATGATTGCTAAATCTCAAAGCGAGGAAGATAACCTTGAGTATTTGTTAAAATTGTTCAAGAGGCTTAGGAAGTATCAGTTGAGACTGAATCCCGCCAAGTGTACTTTTGGCGTAAGATCTGGCAAGTTACTCGGTTTCATCGTTAGTCAACGTGGAATTGAAGTAGACCCTGACAAGGTACGGGCCATCCAGAAGATGCCTGTACCACAAACCGAGAAGCAAGTTAGAGGTTTCCTTGGAAGGTTGAATTACATCTCCAGATTTATCTCCAAATTAACTCCTACCTGCACGCCATTCTTTAAGTTGTTATGAAAGGATCAAGCGGTGGTTGTCGCTTCCGCGAAAATAAGGTGCCAGCAAAACAGAAGAGTCGCCACCTTTCGTTATTTATCCCTCAGAGCGGGAAAGGAAACGATCAGAAAAACCTAACGAAAAGGGTAAGACAAGGTCATCGCAACCATTGTCTGGGTTCGGGAGTCGGTTACGCAAGGGGAAGGTATTAGCACCCCTCACGTCCGTCGTACTCGACGGGATCCACGCTTGTTGGGTTGTCTACGGGTGAAAAACAATCTATCTACGGCTGCTAAATCTAAACGAAAAGAGACTGACTCGATAGAGCGTCGCACTCTATGCCTACGTATTCTCATCAGAGAACGAGAAATCAGAGTCAACGTAGTTCGGGAAACTACGGGGAAGTTTGCTCGGCAAGACGTCGCGTCTTGGGCCTACGTATTCTCTTCAGAGAAATCAGAGCATGACGTAGTTCAGGCTAACTACGGCTAGACAAGGGTGTTCTCGGTCACACGGGGGTGAGAGATTTAGTTGACGATACTAGCGTACGCATTCTAGCAGTTAGGTGGACGCTGCTCGACCATTGGAGACTTAGGCGTACCTGTTTGCGGTAGAACGGACGTAGTATGTCGGGTTTCGAGGTATGGGAACCTACGGGAACTAGAACTACGGTCTGGTCTCAAATGCACCCGGCCGAGAGAAAAGGATAACGTCAGTCGTCAGTGGGAAAGTCTCGATCGCACAGCAGCGAGAGAACAAAGAAGTTAGTTGTTAGTGTGCTCGCTAGGACATCGCATCCTATGCCTACATATTCTCATCAGAGAAAGTCAGAGCAGTGGTAGTTCGGCTTAACTACGGGTAGAACGGGGACCACAACACAAATCTCATTTTATTAATATTCGGAAAGTTACAATGATGGAGTACAGGAAAATAAACTCCTAAAAAAATCATATCCATCTATCATGGAAAATCTAATGAAAAATAGTCCCCTAACAAGTGGGCATTTAAAACTACTTCTAAAAGAAATGTGTAAAAAGTCCCCTAACAAATGGACATTTAAAACTACTTCTAAAAGAAAAGAAACTCCTAAAAGAAACTATATCCTAAAAAGAAAATATTAAAAATACTATTATTTTTTATATCACTATATTTTCTATTACATATTTTTGTATCACATATTCTTTTCTTAAAAAAAATCTAAACTAAGAAAATAAAAGAAAATAATGAAAAAACAAGAGAAAAACAAAAAAGGGGTGCAAACTACAGCAGGATGGGTAATGCAGCAAAAACAAAACAGAACTGGGCCCAGCCCAACAAACAAATTCAGAAAAGAAAAATAAAAAACAGGGGGGTTTTGAGGCCAAAACGGAGGATGTGAACAGAAATTGCTTCAGGGCCCAGCCCAGTAGCCAAACAACAACAAAAAAACAAAAACGGAGGGTGAATTGTCCAAAACGGGGGGTATGCGGACGAAAGAAGCAATGGGCCACGACCCAATCCATTGCCACGTGGTCCCTCACCTTCAGCAAAACCTAACCCTAATCCCCTCTTGGCAAAACACTGTTCATGCGCCGTTTTTCCTCCTCCTCTCCAAACTCTCTCTCTCTCGTTCAACCTTCAACCAACATGAAACCCTACCTTCTCCCGATTCCATCTAATCTCTTCAATTAAATAAACACACTGAACACTCGTAAATCACCCGAAGCTTCACTTGAAGATTGTTGAAGGATTAAGATCTTGAAGACCTGGAGATCCAATGATGTTGATGAAGATCGTGAGGATGAGAAGATTTTGAGTTTCTGGAGGATAAATGAAGAACACATGAAGTTCTTGAAGATTTTGACGAAGGAAACTGGAGAACGTGAGGATTGTTGGGACTTCTGGAAAGTTGCATGCGAAGATAATGACGAAGCTGGAGATTCGTCGTGGCTTCTGGAAAAAACATGAACGGAGATGATGAACACTCTTCGCCGGAACAAGCCGTTGAAGGTTGGTGGATCAAATAAAACCATCAGAAGGTTGAGGATCTAGCAAGTTGTTCTTAAGAACGAAGAAGGTTGAAGCTCTCAGATTAAGATCTTGAAGAAGAACCACGCAGATCTGGAGATTCCAGATGAATGCTGATGAACATTGAAAACGGATGGATATTGGTGAACGGATGAAGGTCTCGAGCATGTGATGATGACGATGATCCAGGCCTTGAATGTGTTAGAGATTTTTGGAAATTCCAGATGAATCAATGAAGACCATTGTTGAACCTGGACGAAGATCTTGAAGATCTTCTGGAAAACGGTTGAAGATTGATGAATGTGTGAAGGTTCGTATGAATTTTCCGGCGGTGGTTGAATTTTCCGGTGAGACTGGGTGAAGGTTGGATGAATGAGATGGATGAAGAAGATGAAGGTCCATCATGGAATCTCAGGTTTCCGGCGAAGAAACGGCTTCCGGCGAGTGGTTATGGCGGTCGGAAATAGTTAAAAGATGGCCGGCGGCGGGGTCTCCGGTGAGGGATGGTGTGAAGACAGGTGGCGGTGTAGTGCAGAGGGAGCTCGCATGGGTCACACGTGGTGTGGCATGCAGAAGGAGGGAGCGTAACGTGGCAACGGAGAGAGAGAGAGGAGTGGGAAACGTGGCGAAAAATGAAGTGAAAATGTGGAGTGACCAGAGGGTGAAACGTGGATGGAGAGAGAGTCTGAGAAAGGCACACATGGGATGCTTATATGCTGGACACGTGGACTGGACAAACTGGGTCTCCAGAAAATTGACACACGGCCCATGAATTGGACTTTATTAGCACTAATGAACACAATTAAAAACTGCAATTAATACTGATTAAAAAGTAAAACGAAAACTAAGACAGTAATTAAATCCTAAATGAAAATTAAAACTAATCTAATCTTAATTAATTCTAACAAACTCTAATAAGACCCTAGTTAATATCTAAACAAATGATTAAAGTCCTAATTAATCTACTTAAATCCTAATTAAATCTAAAAAAGAGAATTAACTATTAAATCTATATTAATCTCTAAACTAATGAAAAACCTTTATTAATTTCTGTTAATTCCACTAATTCTTATACAAACAAAAATAGAAAAATTTTATTAGTTTCTATTAAAGAAAATCCTAGTAAAAGAAAGAAACTATTAAACTATTTATTATTCTAAAAAGAAATTCTATTTAATATCTAAAAAAATATGATTTATTCTAAAAACCTATTATCTAAAATGACTAAAGAATTTCCTAGAAAAAGGAAATTAAACTACTATTTAAAAACAAATAATATCTATTAAACCTATTAAAAATTCTAGAAAATAAGGGGAAAACCCTAAAAATACCGAGGAAGCCGATTAAATCGATTAGAGAACTATATCGAAATAAACGGTAAAAATCCCGGACACCGAGAGGTCCTCAAAAACAACAGCGAGAGCTGAAAACGCCGGGACGAGTACCGATTCTCAAAATACGTCCTCGTATTGGCCTGAAATGCCTGAAGCGCGATCAGAGGGCTGTAATCCCGACAAAGTCAATCTGACTGGAAAAAATGCAATGTACGCGGTATGCAGATGCAAAATGAAATGAGTCGAAACATGAGCCAAATTGCGATAAGTAGTTGGTCAAATTTTGGGGGTGCAACAACTGCCCTTATTCAAGCGGCTTGGACCTGAAGGGTTGAAGAGCGAACGACTTTCAAACATTCAAAGGTAGAAGACGGTTGAATACCAAAGAACCCGGAAATTTGCCAACTACACAAGTACACGGTACTCTGATGGGAACAAATCTTCGGAAGCTGAAATCATAGCTGCACGGAAACTAGCTGGAGAAATACTGATCTGAACCTCCTTCAGGATGATTCTCTGATTCATCTGATGTCATTGCACCCTCAAATCATCGAGGGATCACTGGTTACACGGTAACGGGCGATCTGGCAAACCTCACAGGTAAACGATACTCTGATTGGTAGGAACATCTTCAAAACTGAGCAAGATAGTTGCACGACAACTTGCTGGGGAATCGGTCACACGGTAACCGGGGAAAAGTCTGATTTCAAGTCTCCGTCAGGATGATCATCTGATTCTGCTGTAGATATTCGTCCTCGATTTATCAAGGGGTCGCTATTCACTCGGTAACCGGCAATACATGGTTGATTACACCATCAGGTGTTCTGTGTCATAACAGAAGAAGTCCTCGGGACTCATCAGGTCAACCATCAGGTTGATCATGCCATCAGGCATTCAAAGAACTGTCGGGCATCAGCCGGACTAGGTCAACCATCAGGTTGATCATGCCATCAGGCATTCAGAGAACTTGTCGGGCATCAGCCGGACTCCATCAGGTCAACCATCAGGTTGATCATGCCATCAGGCATTCAAAGAAAACTGTCGGGCATCAGCCGGACTAGGTCAAGTCGGGAATAGAATTCTTGGTCAATCATGAGCCAATTGGGAATATCCAAACCTCTGCCATCAGGCACTCCGTATCAGCTGAGAGAACTGCTTCATTAACATGTTCAGACTTCAATCATGGAGTCTTCAAGGGAGGTTTCAAATTCGCCGTTCAAAACCTGCTGGGGATAACGCCCCTCCGCTGGGGATTTTGGAGAACTATCAAGTAACTCCGCTCCGGGGGTCCAGAAATCATTCTGGATGAATCAACTCTGCTGAGGACTTCAAGAATCATCTTGGACAAATAACTCCGCCGGGGACCTTCAAGAATCATCTTGAACTGATAACCATTCTGGAGATTTCAGGAATCATCCTGAGCGAACACTCTGTTGGGGATTTCAGGAATCATCCTGGGCAACCTTTTCTGGAGACTCTAAGCATCAACTTGAGCAATCCACTCTGGTGACTGCACTAGGAATCTTAAGAATCATCTTAAGCAAGCGACCTCGCTGGGGAATTCAAGAATCATCTTGAGCAGGAAGACTTTGCTGGGGAAAATTCAAGAATCATCTTGATCATACCATTTTGAGGAGGAACATCTGCAAAACAAGAACGGTGGTGACCTGGCTCATGTTTCGTATGCATATGCTGTGACAATGACGTAATGCTTCACACGGTGGAAATGCTACGCGTTTATGATAAATGCTATGCAGTCATGTAACATGCTATGGCCTCATCAGCAAAATAAATGCTGAAGGGAAAAGCCTCCTGTCAAGGAGAAGAATTCACACCAATCTCAATTGGACTCCGCATGGGGAAGCAAACTTCAGTTGACTGCTGCAGGGGAACGAAGCTCTACGAGAACCTGAACCTGCTCATCTGAGTATTCAGACCACAAACTGTTGAGGAAAACGATGTCAATCGCATAAATAAACTGCGCGGTCTTCGCGACAAAACTTTCTGAGAGACGACGACTCCGATGGGGAAATACAGCATCAGCTGTTCAACATTCTACTGGGGAGAATCAATCATGGTCTGAGCAGCTTCCAAGGATTCGGCTCTCTTGGGGATCTGCAAACTCGGCTGGGGAAGAAGAAATCATTCTTCTTACCGAGGAGAATCCGACTTTGGTGGGGAATTTCAATTCCGCTGGAGAAGGAGGAATCGTCCGGCTTTGGGGGAGAGTACGACTCTGTGGGGAATTTCAATTCCGCCGGAGACTTCAGTCTGGCACTATCGATTGCTGCACACTTCAGTGTATGACTCAGCTGGGGAGATGGTGATCCTTCAGGATATCTCTGATTGGAGAGAGAATCTTCTCTGCTTGGGGATACATATCAATGCTCCTGATCTCGCGTTCAGACTCTGCGGGGAGAGACTACTGAACTTTATCGGGGATATCAATCCTGATATGCTGAGGGCAATCTTGCATACGCCTTACGGAGACTGACCCTTCTGGGTAACACCTGCTGGACTATCAAGTCTGATGAGGAATACCTGTGTTTCAACATTGCTGGGGATATCAATCCTTAGCTACTCATGGTACAACTCTGCTGTAGATGTACTGATCCTATTAAGGAAACACCTCTGGCGTCTACGGAAGATAACAATCGATCACTGAAATTGAATCTCACTTCGCTGAGGAACACAACCCTGAAAGGTCCCTTTTGATCGCCCTAAGTCCTTATAGGGTATGAAGCAATCTGCTGAGAAATAACTCTTCTCTGTCTGACATCAAAATCTACTCGTCTGGAGATTACTCAATGAGGGAGTCAACGTCGACCTCTGCTTGAGGAATGAGTCAATGACCTTGACTCGGAGGGAAAAGGAGTCAAACTCGGACTCTGTGGGGATACAACATTGCATCAGTCCCACTGTTGGGGAAATAAACCCCAAATCTGCCGGTCAGGGAAAGCTTTAGTCTCAACCCACTCGGGAAGAGTAGCACATCAGGCTAATCAACGTTCAACGTTTGGGGATAGCCATACTCTGCCGGGGATATCAATCTCGCCCTGCTGAGGATAATCTTGATCCCACTCTGATAAGGGATAAATGCCATCTCAATTTGCTGCAGTCTCCAACTGCTCAGGGGAAACAATCTCAAACTGTACATCTCTACTGAGAAAACAATCCTGATTCAATAACATCAACACAGGGGAAACAGAATACCAATCATGGAGCTGGGATCACTCGAGCCTTGTGTCGGGGAATGTGACAACATACGAGTCACTAGGAATCATCGGGCCGAATGCAATTAGGCTTTTTCTGGTTTAGGGATAGGTTCATGGTGATAGGGATTCATTTCTGGTTACCAACAAGAGTGGATTTGAAAGGGACATACTAGACGAGAACTAGCATTCGAGGTGGGCTATCAGACGAGAACCGATGGCACAATATGTTAGGTTGTCAGACGAGAACTGACTTACGGTTTCGGATATCAGACGGGAATTGATTTCTGGTTTGCCAGACGAGAACTGGGCTTCAAAACTGTGTCAGCCAGGCGAGAACTGGTTGAACAATAGGTTAAAGAAAAAGGTGACCAGACAGGGCTAGTTTCTGGTTTGGATTTCAGACGAGAACTGATCTCCGGTTTGCCAGGAGAGAACTGGACTTTAAAATGATTTGGTTACAAGGTTCAGCCAAGTAACTAGTTAGGTTGTAGGATAACAATCCAATGAAAGCAAAGCTTCTTTAGAAGGTTCAGGTTTTGGCAGGGTGATGACACGATTCCCCGACACTCAACTCTTGCTAGGGTGAACAAACTCATTTGAACAACCTGCCCCAGTGCAATTCAACTTGCCCCAATCCGACTCTTGGGAAAATTCATTCTGAACAGAAAACAGCTGGCAACGAGACAATCTTCAGATGGCCTGCCCCAACATCTGTACAACGGAAGGATTCATCCTCAATCAACCGACTTTCAGCATGGTTGGTTTCAGTACTTCTGAGGTAGCTTTCCCCTGAACGAGCGTTGAGCGACTGAACATACCCTGATTGAACATTGGGGGGGATCTGCCCTCAAATCACAAGAGTTCTGGGTAACTGCCCCTGATTGGGTCTCGAGAAGATTCACTTCTGATCAACTGCTTTTTGAATAATCTGTCCCATAATCAACCGATGCTCCGGGACTTGTCCTCAGACAAACTGATTCCAAACTCACTGGAAGTCAATGCCCCAGATTTACAGGGTTTCGCAGCATACCATTCTGATCCAGACTGCTAACGATTCAGTCCTGATTAGCTATTCCCTGTTGGAATTCCTTCATATCAACTACTGACCTGCAATTAAAATTGTCTATTCACGAATGGTAATTTTAATGCAGTGTTCATGCAAATTTTGAAAAAATGTATTGTCACTCATTTGCGTGTCATGCTAGTGAGTGACGAATGAACTAAAGAGTTCAAACGTAGTGCTGATTTGATCAGTGAAAAATACAACAAGGATATGATTAGCAAATCATGTAGGAGTCAGGTTACTCAACCTTATCGTAATGCGCTTTCAGAATAAACCCTGCCTCAATTAGGTCTTTTAAGGGTTGTATCGTGGTCGGGTTCACGGTTCGTGAAACAAAGGATATTTGGCTCAAATTATAATTTGTACCCACCCCTTCTACGTGATGATCTCCGATCCTAAAGTTCGGTTAACTTGGCTCGAGCTCTCGCCTCTTCGAAAGGTATGTTGAATATTGGGAACAACTGGTTAAAGAATCCACAAGGTGTTTCGAAGTGACAGTTACTCCTTTTTTGTTTCGGTGTCTGTATCTACACGACTTCGTCCTTGTTCGAGGATTTTTCTTTTTATATCCTTTCTTTTTCATTCTTTTGATTCCCTAATTTTTGCCTGGACTGACTCTTCAGAGTTCTTTTCGATTTTTCTTTTGGAGTCCAGCAGGATGCCCTGATTTTTGCCTAAGTATTTGCTTTCTAGCTTCTCTTTTCTTTTTACTTAGCGGGCTATCTTATTCCTTTTCTTCTTCTTATTTTTTCGAAACAAGTCGTGTGACACTGGCTGTCTGGATTCATCCGAGAGGCTTATAACTGTCTCACTCCTGATTGGTGAGGTTTAACCATTATGGTTGACGAGGTACGACCTCTGGGGAGAAATACGATGTGGTTGATCCTCGAAAGACAACACTCCTCTATAAGACTTGAACGCTTGATCAAGCTAACTGACAACTACCCTGCCCCGGGTTAAGATGTGAGGGTTTAAAAGTCCGAAAAAACTCCTACTTCTCGGCTCGAAGTGGTTAACAAGGGATTCTCTTCCTTATTTCTCCAGTGTTTAGGGGATTTGAAACAATGCCTTGTACGTCATCGGCAAGGTTTTATCTGAAAGCATACGATCATCGGTTATGAGTATTCAGTTTCGTCATCCTCCCTCCAATCTTTACTAATCATAGTGATAAAGTGGAGTGAATAAAATGCAAGTGTCAGTGCAATGCAGTAAATGAGTGACAACGACATGATTAATTCAGAAAAATGCATAGTCACTTTATTAATATTACCATTCGAAACAAACAATGTTTAACAGCAAGTAGTAACTAACAGAAAAGAAACTACAAATGCAAATGATAAAAAGTCCGATGACTGCCAATGTTGAGGACGTCTGCCTGTCTGGACCACTGGCTTCTTGCAAATAACCCTCTGAATCTGCGAGCTCAAACAACTGAGAGGTTGTCATACACCACCAAAACTCCTTCTGGAAAGGAAATGCACCCTTTATCGATCAACTGTTGCACTTTTGCCTGAAAAGCTTTACAATCTTCAATTGAATGCCCTGGAGATCCACCATGATATCCATACTGAACGTGGGGATTGTACCCAGGAGGGTAGGGCTCTGGCACGGGCTTGAGAGCTTTGGGTTCCACCAAATAATTCTGAACCAACTGTGGAAGAATCTGGCTATACGGCACAGGCACTGGATGAGAAAGAGCATTCCTTCGTTCCAAGTTGTTACGAGGTCGGTTCTGATTCTGACGCTGATTCTGATAACCTCGGCCACGGGCTCGTGGATTTGCAAGAGGAGCGACATAAAGTCCCCGATGTGGTGCCCTAGGCACAATTGTCTGTCCAGAATGACGAGACACAGAAGATGCTGACCGCTGAGAAGACGGAGAACCAACAAATTTCATCGATTCGACTTGAGGATACCCAGCATCATTCATGATTGCATTGACCACAACTCCTTCTTCAGTTTGAAAGCTATAGAGAGATTCAGTTTCACCAGCCTGGCTGCTTGAAACATTCTGGATTCTTCCAGTCTTTACACCATACTCGATGCGCTCTCCTGCCCTTACCAATTCAGAGAAATTTGGTGCAACTCCAAGCATCCTTTCGAAGTACGGGCTCTGCAAGGAGTCTACGAACATTCCTTTCAACTCTTGGTCTAGAAGCGGTGGTTGCACTCTAGCAGCGAATTCTCTCCATCTCTGAACATACTTTCTGAAAGGTTCATTGTTCCCTTGAGACAATTCTTGCAGCTGCATGCGACTAGGAGCTTCATCAAGATTGTAGTCATACTGTTTCAGAAAAGCATTGGCTAAATCCGCCCATGATCGGATCTGATCACCTTCTAACCGCATATACCAACTCAGAGATGCCCTAGTCAGACTATCTTGAAAGCAATGAATCATCAGCTTGTCGTCGTGCACGAATGAAGTCATTCTTCGGCAGAACATCACCAAATGTTGCTTCGGGCAACTATCTCCTTTGTACTTTTCAAACCTCGGCATTCTGAACTTCGAAGGTAATACCAGGCCAGGAACCAGACACATGCCTGCAGCACTAGGGGTAACATCGTCTTTACCTTTCAAGGCTTTGAATCTTTCATCCAATGCACGAAACCTTCTAGCATACACGGGAGCTAATGGGTCTTCAGTCTTTGCTATCGGGACCTCTCTTCGGGATTTTGGCACAGGGAAGGCAAAACCCTGGTAGTCTGAGATATCAACAGAAGGAGAATGTTCACCTCGGACAACAAACTGCTCACGCAGACCTCGGTCTTCAACAGAAGGCTGTACAAGCTGAGCTGCAGTAAGGTTGTTCACTTGCGGAAAGTCTTCGTCATGCGTAGATCCATACAGAGGATTGGACGTCACAGTGAAACCTGACAAGGTATCAGCAAACTGGAAGATGTTCTCTGACATAGCTACCCACAACTTTCAACTGACTTTACTGCTTGACTCTGATCAAATCTGCTTCAACCCCTTGGTCGTCTTCAATACTCACCTTCAGAATCAAAACAACGGCCGGATAAGAGCTCTGAATAGCTGGAGTATGGCATGCAATATGATGCAGGAATGCTCATGCAAATGCAATGCAAGATGCAACAAACACGGGATCACAGCCCCCACAAAGCTCTGATTGCTGCTGCGCTGCTGACGGGATAAGTCTGCTCTGGCGAGAGGAAACCAAGATATCGGGTAGGCTGGAAGTCAAGTTTCCTGCAAAAACCCTCCCACTCACGGGTATGGACCTAAACTGACACAAGTTCGGCATCCTATGCGTTCATCAGCGTCACAGACTTTCAAGAGGGGTGATACGATACCCAGAAGGTGTGGCATCACCAGCTCATGAAGCGGCCTCACTTAGCTAAATCACAAATGATCGGTCCCCAGAGTCGACAATCCACCAAACCAGCAACCGTCTCAACCCAAAGGGTTGAAAGAGAATCCAACCGGGAGAACCTCGTCTGAGCGTGGATTTCATGAGACACTAGTGCCTGCGAAGCAAGCACGCGCCCACTAATTTCCACTCTAATTCTATGGTGCACTCAAGCCTGGGTCTGGCTTCTCACTCATCAGAGCTCCCATCCCACAACAGCACAATAGCAACAGATAATAATATAGTGCGGGAAATGTAAATACATCAGTAAAATACAACACAGAAATAAACACCCACAGACACGCAAACAAGCGCTCGGATTGACTCTCTTAAGGGACGTTGGATCCCAAAACTGACTCGCTTTCGGGACGTTGGATCCCTAGGAAACCACCAATTCCCCAGCAGATTCGCCAGCTGTCGCTTCCGCGAAAATAAGGTGCCGGAAAAACAGAAGAGTCGCCACCTTTCGTTATTTATCCCTCAGAGCGGGAAAGGAAACGATCAGAAAAACCTAACGAAAAAGAGTAAGACAAGGTCATCGCAACCATTGTCTGGGTTCGGGAGTCGGTTATGCAAGGGGAAGGTATTAGCACCCCTCACGTTCGTCGTACTCGACGGGATCCACGCTTGTTGGGTTGTCTACGGGTGAAAAACAATCTATCTACGGCTGCTAAATCTAAACGAAAAGAGAATGACTCGATAGAGCGTCGCACTCTATGCCTACGTATTCTCATCAGAGAACGAGGAATCAGAGTCAACGTAGTTCGGGAAACTACGGGGAAGTTTGCTCGGCAAGACGTCGCGTCTTGGGCCTACGTATTCTCTTCAGAGAAATCAGAGCATTACGTAGTTCAGGCTAACTACGGCTAGACAAGGGTGTTCTCGGTCACACGGGGGTGAGAGATTTAGTTGACGATACTAGCATACGCATTCTAGCAGTTAGGTGGACGCTGCTCGACCATTGGAGACTTAGGCGTACCTGTTTGCGGTAGAACGGACGTAGTATGTCGGGTTTCAAGGTATGGGAACCTACGGGAACTAGAACTACGGTCTGGTCTCAAATGCACCCGGGCAAGAGAAAAGGATAACGTCAGTCGTCAGCGGGAAAGTCTCGATCGCACAGCAGCGAGAGAACAAAGAAGTTAGTTGTTAGTGTGCTCGCTAGGACATTGCATCCTATGCCTACATATTCTCATCAGAGAAAGTCAGAGCAGCTGTAGTTCGGCTTAACTACGGGTAGAACGGGGACCACAACACAAATCTCATTTTATTAATATTCGGAAAGTTACAATGATGGAGTACAGGAAAATAAACTCCTAAAAAAATCATATCCATCTATCATGGAAAATCTAATGAAAAATAGTCCCCTAACAAGTGGACATTTAAAACTACTTCTAAAAGAAATGTGTAAAAAGTCCCCTAACAAATGGACATTTAAAACTACTTCTAAAAGAAAAGAAACTCCTAAAAGAAACTATATCCTAAAAAGAAAATATTAAAAATACTATTATTTTTTATATCACTATATTTTCTATTACATATTTTGTATCACATATTCTTTTCTTATGTTCTTTTTTCTTAAAAAAAAAATCTAAACTAAGAAAATAAAATAAAATAATGAAAAAACAAGAGAAAAACAAAAAAGGGGTGCAAACTGCAGCAAGATGGGTAATGCAGCAAAAACAAAACAGAACTGGGCCCAGCCCAACAAACAAATTCAGAAAAGAAAAATAAAAAACAGGGGGGTTTTGAGGCCAAAACGGAGGATGTGAACAGAAATTGCTTCAGGGCCCAGCCCAGTAGCCAAACAACAACAAAAAAACAAAAACGGAGGGTGAATTGTCCAAAACGGGGGGTATGCGGACGAAAGAAGCAATGGGCCACGACCCAATCCATTGCCACGTGGTCCCTCACCTTCAGCAAAACCTAACCCTAATCCCCTCTTGGCAAAACACTATTCATGCGCCGTTTTTCCTCCTCCTCTCCAAACTCTCTCTCTCGTTCAACCTTCAACCAACATGAAACCCTACCTTCTCCCGATTCCATCTAATCTCTTCAATTAAACAAACACACTGAACACTCGTAAATCACCCGAAGCTTCACTTGAAGATTGTTGAAGGATTAAGATCTTGAAGACCTGGAGATCCAATGATGTTGATGAAGATCGTGAGGATGACAAGATCTTGAGTTTCTGGAGGATAAATAAAGAACACATGAAGTTCTTGAAGATTTTTGACGAAGGAAACTGGAGAACGTGAGGATTGTTGGGACTTCTGGAAAGTTGCATGCGAAGATAATGACGAAGCTGAAGATTCGTCGTGGCTTCTGGAAAAAACATGAACGGAGATGATGAACACTCTTCGCCGGAACAAGCCGTTGAAGGTTGGTGGATCGAAGAAAACCATCAGAAGGTTGAGGATCTAGCAAGTTGTTCTTAAGAACGAAGGAGGTTGAAGCTCTCAGATTAAGATCTTGAAGAAGAACCACGCAGATCTGGAGATTCCAGATGAATGCTGATGAACATTGAAAACGGATGGATATTGGTGAACGGATGAAGGTCTCGAGCATGTGATGATGACGATGATCCAGGCCTTGAATGTGTTAGAGATTTTTGGAAATTCCAGATGAATCAATGAAGAACATTGTTGAACCTGGACGAAGATCTTGAAGATCTTCTGGAAAACGGTTGAAGATTGATGAATGTGTGAAGGTTCGTATGAATTTTCCGGCGGTGGTTGAATTTTCCGGTGAGATTGGGTGAAGGTTGGATGAACGAGATGGATGAAGAAGATGAAGGTCCACCATGGAATCTCAGGTTTCCGGCGAAGAAACGGCTTCCGGCGAGTGGTTATGGCGGTCGGAAATAGTTAGAAGATGGCCGGCGCGACGGTTGCATGGCTGGCGGCGGGGTCTCCGGTGAGGGATGGTGTGAAGACAGGTGGCGGTGTAGTGCAGAGGGAGCTCGCATGGGTCACACGTGGTGTGGCATGCAGAAGGAGGGAGCGTAACGTGGCAACGGAGAGAGAGAGGAGTGGGAAACGTGGCGGAAAAATGAAGTGAAAACGTGGAGTGACCAGAGGGTGAAACGTGGATGGAGAGAGAGTCTGAGAAAGGCACACATGGGATGCTTATATGCTGGACACGTGGACTGGACAAACTGGGCCTCCAGAAAATTGACACACGGCCCATGAATTGGACTTATTAGCACTAATGAACACAATTAAAAACTGCAATTAATACTGATTAAAAAGTAAAACGAAAACTAAGACAGTAATTAAATCCTAAATGAAAATTAAAACTAATCTAATCTTAATTAATTCTAACAAACTCTAATAAGACCCTAATTAATATCTAAACAAATGATTAAAGCCCTAATTAATCTACTTAAATCCTAATTAAATCTAAAAAAGAGAATTAACTATTAAATCTATATTAATCTCTAAACTAATGAAAAACCTTTATTAATTTCTATTAATTCCACTAATTCTTATTCAAACAAAAATAGAAAAATTCTATTAATATCTATTAAAGAAAATCCTAGTAAAAGAAAGAAACTATTAAACTATTTATTATTCTAAAAAGAAATTCTATTTAATATCTAAAAAAATATGATTTATTCTAAAAACCTATTATCTAAAATGACTAAAGAATTTCCTAGAAAAAGGAAATTAAAATACTATTTAAAAACAAATAATATCTATTAAAAAAAGCCGATTAAATCGATTAGCGAACTATATCGAAATAAACGGTAAAAATCCCGGACACCGAGAGGTCCTCAAAAACAACAGCGAGAGCTGAAAACGCCGGGACGAGCACCGATTCTCAAAATACGTCCTCGTATTGGCCTGAAATGCCTGAAGCGCGATCAGAGGGTTGTAATCCCGACAAAGTCAATCTGACTGGAAAAAATGCAATGTACGCGGTATGCAGATGCAAAATGAAATGAGTCGAAACATGAGCCAAATTGCGATAAGTAGTTGGTCAAATTTTGGGGTGCAACAGTGGTATGGAATGAGAATTTCTAAACAGCGTTCGAAAAGATCAAGGAATATCTCTAAAAATCCTTCAATATTGATCCCTCCTGTACCTGGAAAACCTCGTTTCATGTACACGACAGTACTCGAGGAATTAATGGGTTGCATCTTAGGCCAAACAGATGAGTCAGGGGCTGAGAATACTTTGACGAGATCACTTTCAAACATGTCCCAAGGGCTGAGAATCATATTGCAGATGCTTTAGCCATGCTAGCATAGATGTGGAAGGTCTAGTTTGTTAACGAGCTTCTTTAATCCACATTGAAAGAAAGACCACGCCAGCATACGTCATGATGACAGAGGATGAATCCGATGGAAAACCTTGGTTTTATGATATCAAGAACTTTCTTCATAATCAAGAGTATCCGGCCGACGCCTCCAAAATTGATAAGCGGACTAAACGAAGATTGGCATCCAAGTTCTTCATCAGTAATGCCATTCTTTACAAAAGAAACCACGATATGGTCCTACTCTGATGTGTCGACAAGAGAGAGGCAGACCTGTTGATGACAGATGTTGACGAAGGCACCTTCGGCACCCATGCAAGCGGCCATGCCATGGCAAAGAAAATATTAAGGGCTGGTTATTACTGGTTAACTCTGGAGACTGATTGCATCCTGTTCCCCCGAAAATGCCATAAATGCCAAATATACGCAGACAAGGTGCACGTGCCACCTCATCCTCTGAGTGTGCTGACATCACCTTGGCCATTCTTAATATGGGGTATCGACATGATTGGGGGAATCGATCCTAAAGCATCCAACGGTCATTCATTCATCCTCGTCGCCATCGACTACTTCACCAAATGGGTAGAAGCTGCGTCCTACGCCAACGTGACCAAACAAGTGGTCGCCCGGTTCATCAAAAAGGAGATCATCTGTCGTTACAGAATCCCCAATCTGATCATCATGGACAACAGAACAAATCTAAACAATAAAACGATGAAAGAGCTATGTGACAGTTTCAAGATCAAACATCACAACTCATCTCCTTACCGACCCAAGATGAACGACGCCATTGAAACTGCGAATAAGAATATTAAAAAGACTATAAAAAAGATGGTAGTAACCTACAAGGACTGGCATGAAATGCTGCCTTTCGCTCTGCACAAATATCGAACTCCCGTTTGCATTTCAACAAGGGCAACCCCTTTCTCGTTGGTTTATGGGATGGACGCAGTACGACCCATTGAGGTTGAGATACCTTTGTTAAGAGTCTTGATGGAAACCAATCTCGAAGAAGCAGAGTGGGCAAAGGAAAGATTTGATACCCAGAATCTCATCGATGAGAAGAGGAAGATGACAATGTGCCATAGCCAAATATACCAATAAAGGATGAAAAGGGCCTTCAATAAAAGGGTCAAGGTCAAAGAATACAAAAAAGGTGAATTTGTACTCCAGAAGATTCTGCCAGTGCATCGAGACACACGTGGAAAGTGGATGCCGAACTACGATGGCCCATTTATTGTGAGAACGACCTTTTCTGGAGGTTCCCCGATCCTTACGACAATGAACGGAGAAAAGCTCCCACATCCTATCAACTCGGATGCAGTAAGGATATACTATGCCTAAAAAGAGCTCGTTGAGTCGAAAACCTGGAAAGGCGATTCGGGCAAGAAATGAGAATCCTGGTGGGTCACAACCTATTAAGGAGATCCAGGCAAAAATTAGGAATAAAACAAAAAGAAAAAAAGAGCTCGCTGAGTCGAAAACTTGGAAAGGAAACTCAGGAAAAAATGATCGTCCCGGTGAATCGAAAACCCAAAAAGGGAGATTCAGGCAAAAGTTAGGGGTAAAAGGCATTTCACTGCATCAGGAGTTATTGCGACTGCAGAAGATTGTCAAAAAGGCTCACTTTCCGCTACTCTCGTTAGAAGCAGCACTTCAGGGCCGACGTTTAGCTGGATAGGATCATATGATTATTAGATTTTTGTAACCCTTTCCCATATTACCATTTCTGTTCCAAATTGTAATTATTCCATGGCACTTTGCCTTTGCAAGTTATCATCTTCAATAAAATCAAATGTAGGACCAATCCTTGTTTGTGCTCATCTTTTTATGCTCTTCTTTCCTTATTATGCAAACATCACTTATTCGTTAATAATGATTTTTGAAAATAAAAGTTTTATTTTGAAACTAAAATTGTTTTACATTAACAAGCAAATCATAGTGTCGACTGTGACATGGCAGTGTGAAATTAAAAACTCATCTCATGAGAGCAGAACGGTGGCAACCTTGATATCATCATTTTGGCAACATGAGGTCTGTAAAGATTTCATTCCCCACGCTTCCGCACTATGAAATTTGAATTGATAATAGCATTGAAGTAGTAACTTCTTCCCCCAACAAATTTTCCAGATCAAAGACCGCTACACCAGCAGAATCTCCAGAGGAATGATACTATTTTCCGGCATTGGGATTCAATGTGATTTTCTTTGTTTCCCCAGTGGTAGATCGTTATCTGCCTTTCGTTTCTTTCCCCCTGCAGAATCGTTTTGGTGTTACATTTGCATCATACCTTTAGCATATGCATTTTTTCAGCATACCTCGTGTTTCAGGTCTTTTTGGCTTTTTGTCTTTGTGATCCGTTTGGGCAGTTTTTCTTTGTCAAGAATCTGTCAGGTGTTCCTTCCCCAGTAGTTACTAGACACCACCTTGAGATCCTTTGGTCGTTACCAACTCCTTTGCTTCAAACCTATTGTCACGGGCTTAACCTTTGGTTGTTACCTCAACTTTGACGAGTTATCTGGAGTAAGTATTATTGTGATAAATGCTTATATACCCAGAAAGTCTAGTTGTAACCAGCAATATCCGATGCTGCTTATTGGTGTTTACCAAGATATTAGTTGTTACTAATACCGCAGTTTGTTTTTGAGACCTGGTGTTTACCTGAGTCCAACTCCAGCCGACGTTCTGACTCTACTGAGACATGATAATTATTATGTTTTCAAAACCCAATTGTTATTTGTATAAACCGTGGTCGTTTCTAATTTTTCCTAGAAGTCCAGTAGTTACTGGCATCTTTTCAAATCCAATTATTATTGGTACAAGATATGGTAGTCACCTATCTGTTGCGGTGAGAATCGTAATGCCAAGCTATTGATTAACTTGAATCTTAATTCTTAAAATTCACAACCGGACTTTGTTTATCCAAAGGAAAGGTTAAAGAAAGAAAAACCCTTTTGCGCGATGTAAAAACAACGCTAAGAGATTGGGGATTGAGGGTTGGTTATACTTAGGGTAGGTATTTCACATCCTAAACATCTGTAGTACTCTAGAGGAACCTTTTGTATGTTTTTATCCTATACTTGCTAGATGTTTTTTATGGTTTGGGATAAGGTATAAGGTGAAGTTGTGGGTAAAGACCTAAGGGTAGTTTCTAAGTTTGCTTGCAAAGATATCGCATCCTCTGCCTACGTATCCTAACTAGGATAGAATCAGAGCTATCATAGTTCACATCACTAAGGATAAATGAACACTTGATGATGATCAAGGTTCAAAGGGAAACAAACATAACAATGCTTGTATAGGGTTTAACAAAACTCTCTATTCTAAGTTGCACACTCAAAGGGATTGACTTTGACAAAAGCCAAAAGGGGAGTAAGTTATTATCAACATGATTCTTACATAGAGTTGACAAACTCTATCCTAGGGTTCTAGTTGAAGAACACTCCTATTAAAGGTGGGTCTTTTAGACTTAAGGATAGTATAAAGGCTAGTAGGTTCTAACTAAGGGTTCAAGATGACTTAACAAAGTCAAGGGGAGATGAGCTATCTATGACCCAAGGGTCAATAGAGGGAATTTCCTTTGGAATAGGGGAAAGATGAGGCAACTGGATGAGAACTAACAAGTTCCATCACTTGGGGAAATAACTTAACAAAGCTAAAAGCATACATAAGCACTCATTCAAACATGACGAAGATATAGAGTATTGTAACAACAAAGAAAGAGATGCAAGCATGTGACAACGTCAAGAAAAGATTAAAATCAAGTCAAATGGTTACAACCAATTATACACAAAGATATCAGAAAATCTAGAAGTACACGGTGATAGAGGTTCTTACAAGACCAAGCAACATAAGGCTGTCGCTTCCGTGAAAATAAGGTGCCGGCAAAACAGAAGAGTCGCCACCTTTCGTTATTTATCCCTCGGAACAGGAAAGGAAACGATCGGAAAAACCTGACGAAAAGGTATAAGACAAGGTCATCGCAACCATTGTCTGGGTTCGGGAGTCGGTTACGCAAGGGGAAGGTATTAGCACCCCTTACTTCCATCGTACTCGATGGGGTCCACGCTTGTTATGTTTATCTGACGGGTTGGTTTTATCTATCTACCTATCAAGGCTGGCTTAAAAAGAAAAGAAAATGACTCGGCAAAGCGTCGCACTTTATGCCTACGTATTCTCATCAGAGAATGAGAAATCAAAGTCAACGTAGTTCGCCTAACTACGGGTACGGATGGGGGAAGGTGGCTCGCCAATACGTCAGTATTGTGCCTACATACTCTCAACATGCATAAGAGATCAGAGCTTACGTAGTTCGGGATAATACGGATTATGGGGATTCGGATTCATCTGTTTTTTCGAGTAGGGTTAACAAACAGTTCCAGCAGTTTGGTGTATGCGGCTCGACCCTTGGAGACTTAGGCGTTACCGTTTGCGGTAGAACTAGGAGTTAACGACACTCTTTTCTTCAGAAAAGCTTCCTTTGAATTATGGGCCCACGGGGCAAAAAGGTTTGAAGTTTGTTTTCTGTCTTTTACGAAAGAACTGTTTTTTATGGTTGTTTGCAACCAATATCGCCCTAGAGACTATGACCTGAGAGTGAATGCGTCGCATGTCACCCAAAGGGTGCCATACTAAACATCCAGAGTGTTGAAAAGAAACTCTCCAACAATCCTTTCTCAGATATCTTAAGGCTTGTAACGTACTACGTCAGTTAACCTTTATTACTATATTTTAATTTGTTTTGAGATGAGAGGAGAGAACAGGCTCAACTAAGGGGAGACTATCAAGTCCTACAGTTGTCATGCCAAGGATTCATCCTATGGTTGAGGTTTGAAACAGGGAACTCCTAGAAGTTATCATGCATAGGTTCCAACCTGAAGTTCTAATCATCACTTCCTTATCAAAGGAAATGAGAGTCCTAAGGGATCATGTCAATGATAAACAGAAACAGATAAAGCATCAGCCTAAACAGTAAACAGATATAGAGTAAACAGTAAACGACTGTAAAATGTATGCAATGCAAGTGAGGGAGGAAATGTGTGTGGGGCATCAGCCTCCACAAGCTCATCTCAACCTCAAGCCAAATATGAATAACTGTAATCATACAGAAGAAATAACATGCTATCAAGCAAAATAACATGAGCAGCTACAATCATACAGAAGAAATGAAATGCCATCAAGCAAAACACAAACCACATAGGCAAGGGAGCAGGGCTCTACCGAATACCCGCAAGCAAAGCCATACAGTAAAAATACAAGCAGAGGGAGCAACTCAACCTCTAGTGCAATCATGCTTCTAGTTCAAGTCAATCTAGATATGAACTTATTCTAATGCATCAAGCAAATCAAACAAGTCACATCAACACAGTTGCACAGAAAGAAAACAGGAAGTCAAGAAAGCAAATCAACAGCTTCCACAGCTTCACAACAAAGCAATCTTCTGACAGCAGTTCAGTCATCAGTCCTCAACCACCCTTCAAGGCTATCATCTTCAATAGCAAGTATCAACTTGCTTCTCCAAGCTTCTAACACATCAAACATAAGTATCAACTTATTCCCTCTTCTCCAAGCCTCAGCTCTTCAGTCAATTCCACCTTCAGGCTTCACTCCTAACTGCAAGTATCAACTTGTTCTTTCAGGGACTCAATGTCTCAACATAAGTATCAACTCATCCTTTATTCCTCAAGCCTCAGCTCTTCACTCAATCTCAATTTGATCTTCTTCACAAGTGTCAACTTGTTCTTCTTGGTCTTCAAGCTACAACTCTCTCCTCTTTACAAGTATCAACTTGCTCCTCTTCATCTACAAGCTTCAACTTCTCAGAGTAATCTTCAAACACAAAGAAGTATCAACTTCATCCTTCAATCTTCTTCAAGCAAGGAACTCCATCCTCTAACAAGGGAGAAATATGCATCCATCAAGAGCAAACTTTGGATGATTGGTAGTAGAGTGAAGACCAAAGGTCACCACTAAGCATCCTATCATCAGAGAAAGGGACCCTCAAAGGTTCTACCAACTTTTAAAGAGCCACACATCCTACCAAAGGAAGGATGAGGCCTTTACAAGGGGACCTTACATCATAGGGAAGAATGGAAGTGATCAACATCTTCCATGTTTATGAAGGAAGAGAATCTATCTAGAGGCTCTGCCTACAAAACCCTAATCTTAACACCTAATCAATACTACACCAAAGGAAAGGAAGATCCTCACATCCAAGCTTCTTCATTCAATCCATGGTAGCCCAAGCTTGTCTTCAACCTCATCCAAGAACAAGAGAGACAAAACCCTAATCTAAGGGAGCTAAAGAAGTCATTCTAGTTGAATTAGTGCCTCAGAATCATCTAAAACTAGCACCTAAACTAAAATCAAGAAAAAATAGTAAACTTCATTGAAAATTCCTACAAAAATTCCTAAGGGACCTTAGTTCAATCATGAATCTACCATACCAAAATCAGAGGTTGAATCATCCACCAAGTTCTAGAAATAAAATCCAAACCACAAGGTATCAACCATAAACCCTAAAAATGGAGCTCCTAAAGGTTTCAACCTAAACTACCACTTACCTTCATCACAAAAATGTGAGAAAAATCTATGGGGAGCATGCATACCTATGCTAACTACTCACAAAAAATTAAGGCCAAAATCATCATCACATGATCAAACCAAATTCAACAAACTCAAGCATCAAACATGATTATTTTAATATCAATTAAAATGTAAAAAATCCCATAAAATCAAAAAATGCATGAAATAATAATATTTTTTATCTAAAAAATACTAGATTCAATCATGAATCCATAGCAAAAAGAATGGGATCAATTGAGTTATTTTTCCATTTTTTATGAATTAATCACTAACCATGAATAAAAATGGAAAATAAAAGAAAATCCAAGGAAAATAAACAAATGCGTGGTGTAGATAGCAAGGCAATCCAGTTCATTTCCCAGACTGGGCCACAAAGGGGGTGTGGTTATCAATTATTGAATAAATCCCAAAAACAACAAATTAATGAAACGTTGCGTTTCATTTTATTTCAGAACTCCTTCACAAATTAGAACTAATCGTGGTCGTTGGATGAGGTCTCCAGTCAAAGTCCAACTATGATCCAATGGCTCTGGGATCATCTTCCCCAATTTGAACCTCTGAAACTCAGGCCACCTGCGCACCAAAGTCACCGCCGGTGACATTTTCCGATCATCATTTCACAACCCTAACTTGCTATAGAATCCACCATAGGCCACGATTCCTTGATGAATCTTGTCCCAAATCTCACAAGGAGTCCATTCATGCCCTTAATTCAATCTAAATCCTCAAGATTCGGAAGAACACCATCTCAACCGAAAATGTTAACAACCCTAATTGGTCACTAACTCTCAAATTAATGATCCATAAACCTTCCTACATCAATCCACAATGCATCTAACATCCTAATTCTTCTTAACTCTACCTAATTTAAGCTGGAGATTGAAAGTTACTAACCTGAGAATTTCGTGTGCACAGAGGTAGTAGACCTTTAAATCAAGCTCTCAAATGCTCCAGACTCCTTCAATGAATCAATTCAAAGCTTCTGTATGCAGTGAAATGGATGGAAATGCTCTGGATTCTTGGAACCAATTCTGAGTTGCAGGTGAAAAAATCTGAGAGAAAGAACACTATTCAGCCACGAATTTGCCTTGATTATGATCTGGAATTATTTACTAGCATCCATGGAAGTGATTGCAATCAAGAAAATGGATGGAAAGTGAAGAAAATGGTGTAACCGAATTCAGTTGCAAGCAAGAAATTTTCAATCTCAATCTATATTCTCTCCTTCAATTATCACCAAACTTGGCCTTGGATCACCTCATCATCATATATAGAACATGTGTGGATGATCTAGAAAGCTCTAGATCCTTCTAATGAGAAATTCAACATCTCATGTCATGGAAAGTTCAATCTCATGCCATGGTCATACCAATTCTGCTAGCAGCTTGTATTCACCCTCATTCTCTTCCAATTTCTCTCCTAATGGTATTTTTGATGTGTTTGGATTAAAAGAAGCCTTGGTCATGCCTTGAATTTTGGTTTGGCAAATGTTACTTAAGATGTAAGTAACTACTTTTCAAAGCAAGTCCACAAATTAAACCTCAAGTCAAAATTGTGGCAATGTCAATGTTCTTAAAATGTGTTTTAGAATCAAAGTGACATATTACATGCCTTGGTTTGGACATGTAGATCAAAAATACCAATTTCCATCTTTAGTTCATTTGAAAATCACCCTTATTTTAAGCCATTTTTGTGATTTTGAGAAGCAAGCTATTCCAACCTCTCATGACCTCTTGGTTAGCTTTAAAACATCATTTTGAACAAGTTTGATGTTGAACATTTTCCCATTTGAAGCTTGGAAATAGGAGTTATGGCCTTATGGTTGAAATGACCTATAATCTCCAAATGGCCAAAATGCCCTTGACTTGTCAAAGCCATAACTTGAGTTCTACAACTCCTATCAAGGACTTCTAGTACTCTCTAGAAAGCTAAGAGAATAAGGAACAACATTCATGTTGACCAAAGGTTCATAGGAATCATCCTTCTAGGGAAAAAGTTTCATACAAGTTGGACAACTTTCAAGCTCCAAATTCACATACCTCAGATGACCTGTAACTTGTCAAAGTCATAACTTGAGTTCTACAAATCCTATCAAGGACTTCTAGCACTCAAATTAAAGCTAAGGTCATGCTCTACAACATTCATGTTGGGGGGGCAAGATGAGATGACAATCCCATCTTGAGCTATACTGCCTTGAAGAGAGGGGTCAAACTAGGGGATTTTACACTGTCAAGCCTTAGAACCCTAGCTTGAAACTTCTCAAACTCTTCAATCATGATGAGTTGACCTTGTAATCATCCTTATAACATATCAATGTATAAATCCATGATCACATGGCCTTTGAATTAGGTCTCAACCTTGTTCAAATCATCAGTTGACCTAGGGTTGACCCAGTCAAACCCTAGTTGCACCACTCATGGCTGAGTCTTCTTACTCTTGCACAATGACCTATCTAGGCCTCAAAGTGATCTTAAAAAATTCTCATGAGCTCGCTCAAGACCTCAAGTCCATCTCCATGGCCTCAAAATTATCTGATGGCTTTCCACAACTCCCAAGTTAGGAGACCTACACACTTGGTTTCAACCACTCTCTCTGAGAATCTTTTAATTTCTCTGACAAGGATATCAACCCTTGAACACATGAATCACCTTCTTAGCTAGCTTCATAGTCTTGTGTAGCTCTTAATTGGTAACCATACCTCTTGATCTCATGCATACATGTCAATGAAATGCAAATGATAATGCTAATGTGAATGAAATGAAACATAAGCTGGGTAAAGGAATGTTGAGCAAATTTTGGGGTGCAACAACTACCCCTATTCAAACGGCTTGGACCTGACTAGGTGAGAAACGAACGGCTCTCACACAATCAAGGTAAAAGATGGTTGAATACCGACAAACCCGGAAATTTGCCAACTGCACAAGTACACGGTACTCTGATGAGGACAAATCTTCAGAAACTGAAACAATAGCTGCACGATAACTAGCTGGGGAATTGGTCACACGATAACCGGTTATACACGGTCGATCATGCCGTCAGGCATCAGAATTCCTCGGGACTCATCAGGCCATTGGGAACTTTCTAACAATCAAGTTCATCATGTCGTTAGGCATTTAAAGAAATTTTCGGGCGTCAGTCGGACTTCGTCAGTAAGTCTGAAAATAGAATCCTCAGTCAATCATGACCTAAATAGGGATATCCAAACTTATGCCATCAGGCACTCCGCATCAGCTGAGAGAACTGCGTCGACCTCACGGTTGGACTTCAATCATCAAGTCTTCAAGGGAAGTTTCAACTTCGCTGTTCAGAAACCTGCTGGGGATGACGCATCTCCGCTGGGGATTCTGGAGAACTATCAAGTGCTGCGCACTTCAGTATGTGACTCAGCTTCGGAGCTCCAGAAATCATTCTGGGCGAATCATCTCTGCTGAGGAATTTAAGAATCATCTTGGACAAATAACTCCGCCGGAGATTTCAAGAATCATCCTGAACTAATAACTCTGCTGGAGATTTCAGGAATCATCCTGAGCAAACACTATGTCGGGAACTCTAAGCATCAACTTGAGCGACCCTCTCTGGCGACTTCACAGGGATTTTAAGAATCATCTTAAGCACAAAACTTCGCTGGAGAATTCAAGAATTATCTTGGGCAAACGACTTTGCTGGGGAATTCAAGAATCATCTTGAGCCACTTAACTCTTCCGAGATTTCAGGAATCATCCTAAGCAAACACCATGTCTGTGAACACCTGCAAAACAAGAACGGTAACAACCTAGCTCATGTTTCATATGCATATGTTTGACAATGGAGCAATGCTCCACACGGTGGAAATGCTACACGTTTAGGGTAGATGCGATGCAATCATGCAAAATGCTATGACCCCATCAGCAAAATAAATGTTGAAGGGAGAATCCTCCTGTCAAGGAGGAAGAACCACTCTGGTGGAGGAAGGAATCATCCTGCCGAGGAGAAGAAGTCACACCAATCTCAATTGGGCTTCGCCTGGGGAAATTAACTTCAGTTGACTGCTGCAGGGGAATAAAGCTATACGAGAACCTGAACCTGCTCATCTGGGTATACGAACCACAACCTGTTGAGGAAATGATATCAATCACAGAAATAAACTGCGCGGCATTCGCAGCCAAAATTTCCTGGAGATAACGACTCCGGTGGGGAAATACAACATCAGATATTCAGCACTCTACTGGGGAAAACCAATCATGGCCCGAGCGCTCTCCAAGGACTCGACTCTCTTTGGGGTTTGCCTACTTGGCTGAGGAAGAAGAAATCATCCTGCTTACTGGAGAGAATACAACTCTGCGGGGAATTGTGATTCCGCTGGGGACCTCAGTCTTGAACTATCAATTGCTGCGCACTTCAGTATGTGACTCAGCTGGGGAGATGACATTCTTTCAGGATACATCTGGTTGGGGAGAGAATATTCCCTGCTTGGGGAGACATATTAATGCTTACGATCTCATGCTCAAACTCCCTGAGGAGGTGCTGCTGAACTTGCTGGAGTGGAAGGAATCATCCTATTTGGGGATGCATACGGCGTACTGCCTGGTATATGCTACACCTGCAACAACACAAACAAACAGACAAGATACCCTTCTCAACGGGACCTATCGAGGTTATTATCTTGTGACAATGTTCAAGTAATTCATTGTTTCAACAATCAATGGCCTAGGCCAGTAAGTTTATGTATGCGCATTTTATCAAAAACATCGGCGTTCTTTTTTGCAAACAAAACAGATAAATGCTAAACAGACAAACAAAATTGCTGAATAGTATACATTTTATTAATAGCGAACCCCTGAATGGGCAAAAATGTTTTACAACAGATGCAAGCTCCTGGAATGAGGAAGCCGCGCAAAAAATACAACATAAATATACATCAGTATATACACAAATGTCGGCAATGAGGCGTAGACGAACATCATGAGTTGATCCCTCTCTGACCCACTCGACTTCGATACTTCTCCGACGCTTCAGCTTCAGAAGAGATTGATTCAGATAAACGGCCCTCAGGTCTTCCAAACCACTAAACAATGAAAGTCCGCACGCGGAACGCAGTCATTTGCTTTTTCAAATCCCTAACTTTTGCCTGAATCGCCCTTCCGGGTTTTCGATTCACCAGGATACCCCTTTTTGCCAAAGCCGCCCTTCCGGGTTTTCGACTTTGCGGGTGTACATTCTTTTCTTTATATCCCTAATTTTTTCCCGAACCTTTTTTCTTTTTTATGGTTCGCCGGGATGCCCCATTTTTGCCTGGATATTCTTTTTTCTTTCCAGCGGGTCATTTTTTAAGCAAAGTATTTTTTAACTGCGTCCACGTTCACCGGGGATGCAAAATCTTCGTAATTAGGAGTCCACTTGCCCCGGTGATCGGAGTGTGGAGGAAGAATCTTCTTCAAGACGAGATCCCCCGTCTGAAAGCTTCTAGGACGCACCTTCTTATCATAAGCTTTCTTCATTCGGATTTGGTACAGACGACCATATGCAATCGATGCTAACCTCTTCTCGTCCATCAGGCTGAGTTGATTTAGTCGGTTCTTAATCCATTCTGCCTCGTCGAGTTTCACATCAACCAAAACTCGTAAAGAAGGAATCTCAACTTCTAACGGCAGGACAACTTCCATACCGTACACTAGTGAAAAAGGAGTTGCCCCGGTTGACGTACGTACCGTTGTACGATAACCGTGCAGTGCAAATGTCAACATCTCGTGCCAATCCTTGTAGGTCACAACCATCTTCTGCACAATCTTCTTAATATTCTTATTGGCCGCTTCAAAGGCGCCATTCATCTTCGGCCGATAAGGAGATGAGTTGTGGTGTTCAATCTTGAAACTCTGGCACAGCTCCTTCATCATCTTGTTATTCAGATTCAAACCATTATCAGTAATGATCCGCTCGGGAATTCCGTAACGACAGATGATGTCCCTCTTTATGAATTTAGCCACTACCTGCTTGGTCACATTAGCATATGAGGCTGCCTCCACCCACTTGGTGAAGTAGTCGATAGCTACTAGAATGAAGCGATGACCGTTAGATGCAGTGGGCTCGATCTTGCCTATCATGTCGATGCCCTACATGGAGAACGGCCACGGGGAGGACATGACATTCAACGGGCACAGCGGCACCTGAATCTTATCAGCATAAATCTGGCATTTATGACATCTCTTCGGGAATTTAAAGCAATCCGACTCCATCTTCAGCCAGTAGTATCCTGCTCTCAGGATCTTTCTTGTCATAGCATGTCCGCCGGCGTGCATACCAAATGTGCCTTCATGGACTTCTTCCATGAGCATACTCGCTTCTTTCTCATCTACACATCTGAGTAGCACGAGATCGTGGTTTCTCTTATACAAAACTCCATCAGGATTGAGATAAAAATTTCT
The DNA here is from genome assembly GCA_963859935.3 of Lathyrus sativus. Taxonomy (NCBI): domain Eukaryota; kingdom Viridiplantae; phylum Streptophyta; class Magnoliopsida; order Fabales; family Fabaceae; genus Lathyrus; species Lathyrus sativus. The sequence continues at coordinate 288,340,889 of OZ012740.1, forward strand.
AGACAGCCTCCTCAAAGTCTTCTTGTCCTGGGTTGACGCTCCCACGGGATACTCCTTAGTCATAAGGAAAGTCTGGATATCATGGAACCATGGTTTGCCGTCGGAGGCTTCTCGATTGCAAAGACGAATGCAAGTCTATCAAGACGAGAAAGGACAATCCTTGGAGCTTCATTCCAAAAATTGACTTTATACATCGAAGCCAACATGGCTAAGGCATCAGCCATCTGATTTTCCGCTCTGGGCACATGATGGAGTTCCACTCGATCAAAGAACGGAAGCAGCCTTCTGGCATAGTTCATGTACGACACCAAATTCGATTGACGAGTCTCCCACTCCCCTTTAATCTGGTTAATCACAAGTGCCGAGTTACCATATACATCTAGGTTCTTGATTCTCAAATCAATTGCTTCTTCCAGACCTATGATGCATGCTTCGTACTCCGCTTCGTTATTGGTGACCGGAAACGTCAGTCTCGCAGTGAACGGGATGTGGGATCCGTGGGGAGTCGTGATGATCGCCCCAATGCCACTTCCATAGGAATTAACCACCCCTTCAAATATCAATTTCCACTGGGATTTCCTGTCTTGCGCCTCGTCGGGCAACGGTTCATCGCAATCTTTTGCTTTGAGAAACATGATATCCTCATCAGGGAATTCAAATTTCATCGGCTGGTAATCCTCGATCGGCTGTTCGGCCAGGTATTCAGACAATACGCTTCCCTTGATGGCCTTCTGGGAAACGTACTGAATGTCATATTCCGTCAACACCATTTGCCATCTGGCAATCCTGCCCGAGAGCGCTTGCTTCTCGAAGACGTACTTGATCAGATCCATCTTCGAAATTAGCATGGTTGTGTGACTGGCATGCTCCTTTCTGCCCGTCTCGTCGTGCTGACCGAGAACACACCCTATACTATTCTTAAGAACTGTCAAGTACATGATTAACGATCTTCCGGCCACTGGGGGTATCAAGATTGGAGGTTCCTGTAGATACTGTTTTATCTTATCAAATGCCTTTTGGCAATCCTCGTTCCAGATAATCGCCTGGTCTTTTTTCAGCAGTTTGAACATCGGTTCACACGTGGCCGTGAGCTGAGAGATAAACCTTGCAATGTAGTTTATTCGGCCCAGGAAACCACGAACTTCTTTTTCGGTTTTTGGCGCAGGCATTTCTTGTATTGCTTTTATCTTCACAGGATCAACCTCGATGCCACTTTTGCTCACGATAAACCCCAGTAGCTTTCCGGACCGTACTCCGAAAGTACACTTGTTAGGATTCAGCCTCAACCTGAACTTCCTAAGCCTCTCAAAAATCTTCAGCAAATTGACCAGATGTCCCTCCTCCGTTTGGGACTTCGCAATCATGTCATCAACATAGACTTCAATCTCATGATGAATCATGTCATGAAACAAAGTGACCATTGCTCGTTGGTAAGTGGCCCCTGCGTTCTTCAGACCGAAAGGCATTACCTTGTAGCAAAACGTTCCCCAAGGTGTAATAAACGTAGTTTTCTCCATGTCCTCCGGCGCCATCTTGATCTGATTGTATCCGGAGAAGCCATCCATGAACGAAAATACGGAGAACTGAGCCGTATTGTCGACCAACACATCAATATGGGGCAGCGGGAAGTCATCCTTAGGGCTCGCCCTATTCAAATCCCGATAATCGACGCACATTCGTACCTTACCGTCCTTCTTCGATACAGGCACTATGTTAGTGACCCACGAAGGGTAAGTAGTGACCGCTAAGAAGCCAGCATCAAGCTGTTTCTGCACTTCTTCTTTGATCTTAACGGCCTTATCTGGTCGTGTCCTCCTAAGCTTCTGCTTGACGGGAGGACAATCTTCTCGCAGCAGCAAGTGGTGGACCACAATGTCAGTATCAAGTCCGGGCATATCTTCGTATGACCAAGCAAAGACGTCACTATACTCTCTTAGCATCTCGACCAATCTCTGCTTGACATCACTCTGTAACGCGGCCCCTATCCTGACGTTCCTGACAAGTTCTTCAGAACCCAGATTCACAATCTCGATCTCTTCTTCGTGAGGCAGAATAACTTTCTCTTCTTGTTTCAACAAGCGGGCCAACTCCTCGGGAAGGTCTTCGTCTTCATCAATCTCTTCTTCGGCTTGATAGATCGGGCCATCGAAGTCGTAGTGAGTCGTAGAAGGTCCAGAGTCGATGTCATTTGCTATGTGGATCCTGCAACAACAAGGGTTAAGCTTAAAACAAGGATATGCAGGTTAGCACAAACCCCATTGCCATTTTATTGTTTTTTAAAACAAATATAAAACAGGAATAACAGAGATCACAATATTTGAATACGAAGAAAAACGCCTTTTGATTTATTGATAAAATGCATGTACATAATCAAACGAGGCCCTGACAATAAAACCACTATGCCCCAGGTAGGACATAGGGTTGTACAACGATTGGAGAAAGTAAATCATTACTCTTTGCCTATCACTTGGATGGTATCCCTGATGGACCAGTTGGTGAGGCTCTGGCCTGGTTTGCTTGACTGGATCCAAGAGTCTAGGTCGGAATCACTGTCTTCGCCGTCTTCAGACACTGCGTTGATACTTTCAAATATTACCCCGCCACTGGTAAACTGGATCGGCCCTTTACCTCGCGACACACTGCTAGAAGAGGAGGCTTCAGCCGCAGGAGAGTACCCTAACCCAAACTTGTCTTGCTTGTTAGGTATCTCTAGGATTCGCCCCCAGCCTGGGGTAGATCCGGCTTGAACAACGGCCCGGGCTTCCTTGAAGGAAGAGAGAGTCATCTCTGGCTTCTCAGTGATTGCAGGAGATACGCTCTTGACTTTAACAGCTTCGAACGCTTGACATAGGGTTTCGTGGATTTCCCCATCCATCTCAACATACTTGAAGGACGACAAATGGCTCACCATTATGTCTTCCTCGCCACATAAAGTCACGATGCTACCTCCAACAGCATACTTGAGCTTCTGGTGCAACGTGGAGGTCACGGCGCCAGCCGAATGGATCCATGGCCGGCCTAGGAGGCAGTTGTAGGCAGGCATGATGTCCATAATGTAGAAGACTGCGTCGAATGTTTCCAGCCCAACTTGGATTGGTAGCGTCACCTCCCCGAAAACATGACGTTTGGTTCCATCGAACGCTTTCACAACCAGGTCACTGGGTGTGCAAATCAATCCGTGAGTATCTAACTTCATCAATGCCTTCTTTGGAAGAACATTGAGCGATGACCCTGTGTCCACCAACATATGAGACATAATCGTTCCCCTACACTCTATCGAGATGTGCAAGGCACTATTGTGATTCCTCCCCTTCGGCGTCAGCTCCAGGTCAGTGAACCCTAACCCATTTCTAGAATTCACGTGGGCTACGACCCCTTCCAACTGGTTGACCGATATTTCCTGCGGTACATACGAGGCATTCAACACCTTCAGCAGCGCGTTGCGATGCGCCTCAGAACACAGCAACAAATTCAGGATGGAAATTTTCGAGGGTGTTTGATGGAGATGATCCACGATCTTATACTCTTTTTAATCAACCTCATAAACTCCTCGGTGTCTTTAACAAGTAAGTGTTTCTCTACCCCACGAGGGGTTTCTTCAACGACTTTACTCTTCCCTTTATCAGTTACATCAACTTTGTTCGCTTTGTCCGCCACGATCTCAGGTGGAGCAAATACTCTTCCGCTGCGAGTGATTCCGCCAATGCCCACTAGGTTATCCACACGTGACCCTGAGGGTTCTAGTTCTAACTTCTGTCCGTTGCAGTAGACGTCTGCCCCATAATGCCATGGGACAACATTAGTGCTTTCGAAAGGTATCGGCCCAGCTTTGGTGATGGTAATCATGGGCGGTCTGAGTGCAGAAATAGTTATCGTCCGACGAGGGATGGTGATGGTGGCAACCTCATCATCTTGCTTCAGCATTACCTCTCCCGATCCGCTTTCGGCCTTTCGGCTAAACTGCAGGATTCCTTCGGTCATCAGACTTTGAATCCCTTCTATCAACTATTCACATCCATCAGGACTTGTCGCACAGCCCATACACAGTTCTCCACAGCCTGGGAAGAAACCCCTTTTCATCAGCTTAGCTTTAATGAAGCTAAGCGGTGTCTTCAGATCTCTGACGTCAGTCAACAAATCCAAATTCTCGTCTTCAATAATGGCATTCACCCCACCTCCCCTATGATTCGGCATAGGGTTCTTCGTGACGTTTGGCACATTATCTGAGAAGTTGATGATCTTAGCGTCCACCATATCCTGCACTTTATGCTTGAAGGCTTTGCAATTTTCTATCATGTGGCTTGGTGCCCCTGAGTGAAACTCACAAGTTGCATTCGCATCATAACCTGGCGGAGGTGCCACTGTCAAGGGAGCCAGGGTTCTCTTCTGGATCAACTGTAACTGAAGCAAAGTCTGTAATAGCTGAGCATAGGACATGGGCGGTGTCTCGAGGTGACGGCTCGATAGAGGTGCCCTGTTCTGATACTTTCTGTACCCTTGTTGATTCGGCTGCTGCTGCTGCTGCTGCTGGGGTTGTTGGACAGCGGGGATAGTTATACTGGCCACCTGCTGATGCTGGCCCTTGCCTTTCCTTCGAGCGTTGGATACGACACTCGTCTCTCCTTCCCTCCTTTTGCCACTATAAGGTTTCTTTCCTCCTCCAGCCGAGGACATATCACCTTGAATTTTCCCCAGTTTGATCCCATTTTCAACGTGCTCACCCGTGATAATGAGATCTGAGAAGCTTCCAGACATACTGCTGACCAATTTCTCATAATAAACCCCTGGGAGGGTGGCTACGAACATTTCCACCAGCTCCCGTTCAACCATCGGCGGCTGAACCCTGGCTGCCAATTCACGCCACCGCTGGGCGTATTCCTTGAACCCTTCGTTGTTCCTTTGTGACAGATTCTGCAGTTGGACTCGGTTCGGAGCCAAGTCACTGTTATATTGGTAGTGGTTCACGAATGCTACAGCAAGTTCCTTCCACGTGCGCACACTGGTAGGTTCCAGACTCATGTACCATTCCAGGGAGGGCTCGGACAGACTGTCCTGAAAGAAGTGCATCAGCAACTTCTCGTCCTCAGAGTGAGCGGACATCTTTCTGTAATATGATCTCAAATGGATGCGGGGGCAAGTAGTCCCCTTGTAATTTTCAAAGTCAGGTACCTTGAACTTGGGAGGCACCTTGAAATCAGCAATCAGTCCCAACTTGGACATGTCAACACCCATGGTGTTCTGGTTCTCGAAATTCCTCATCTTTTCCTCGAGTGCCTTAAACCTCAGACGTGCTTCAGCAGTCATCTCCCCTTCAGCACCTCTCTGCGAGAACACATCGTCCTGACGGTCTTCTAACCATGGTTGAGGCCCATACAGATTTCCAACACCTGCGTGGCCGTTGCCCAGTCCAACATTGAGATTAGCTTCAAAATTCCCATTACCGACGCCAGTCGTATTACCGTTGAGTCCCATGTTAGCTATCACATTGCCGTTGGCACTGCCATTCCCCCCGGTCACAGGGACGCCATTCTGAGGAGTTTCAACTGGTGGAGGGGTTGGCACCGTCCCACCATGGAGTACCCCACTGCTGTCGACCCTTGAAATCAGAGGCTGAACCAAGGTTCTGAGCTGATCCTGGCCGTTGGCAACTGCTTGCATGAGCTCCATGAAGCGGTCCATCCTTTCTCGGAGTTCTTGAACGTCAGTTTGCATTTGCTCCATAACTCTGGCTTGATTTCCTCTGGTCAGATAGCGGTGGATGGGTCTCTGATCAATCCTAGAACAACCTGAAACAACCTGCATACACAAAAGGGTTAGGAAAAACGACAAAGTGCTCGTTATGCGAATGCTTCATGCACATGCGAACGTGTGTCTGTGCGTTAGGGAGATTTCCCCCCGATCCTAGTGCCTGAGTACCAGAGCCGATAATAAGAAGTCTGAGTCCAGTCATGGAAATAACATCTCATATATATAAAGAAAGCCCATCAAGGCGGTACACAATGTCACTGAGTACAAGATGAATCAATAGCATGACCTCAACCAACAAGCCTGGTGATGGTCAGCATACAACAATGATCAAAACAAAAGGAATACAAATAGTCAAGCACGGCCACGGGCGCGAAACTCTTCTAACAACCCCTTCGTTTCTGGATGATCAGGCCGAGTGAGCAACCCTTCGACGAGTAACTCCCTCTGCATAATGGTGTATTGAAGACCTTCAATCGAATCTTCCCATGCTCCTTCGCCGAAACAATCTTCTAACTTCCGCTTCTTGGATGCAAACGTCAGCTTGCGCTCCTTCAGGTTAGCAAGAGCTTTGTTGAGCTGGCCTTCAGCGGCATATCTGCGAGCGGTTTCTTCATCAAACCTCTTCTCACTAGCTTTCACCTGGGCTTTCAACTTGGATATCTGTTGCTTCAGCTTATCCTCCTGTTCTTTGCTGTTGGCTAGGGTAGCCTTCCAATGCTGATTAAACTTGGATATCCTCCGGTACGCTTCATCCAAGTGCTGCTTCTTAGTGGCCAGTACATCGTTGACGACTTTGAAATCCCGACCCAAACGCTCACGCTCAGCTATCTGCTTAGTCAAATCCGTCCCTAACTGGTTCACCAGCTCTGTCTGCCTCTTGAAGGAATGGACGGCTTCGCTTCTCTCGCTTCTGAGTTGAGCCAATTCTTTCTCCAGTTCTTCATTTTCCTTTTTCAGCTCATCTCTCTCAGCTAACACCTGATTATGCTGCTGAATAGGCACGGTGGTAGGCTCTTCAACCACTGGAGGGCTTTCTGGCTTGGCAGGAGGAAACAGAATCCCTATAGCATCTGCTCTGGCTCTGATCCAAGCCACATATGAAGCATAGGCCTGGCTATTACTTTTCCCCAGCGACGGCTTTCCCCTCTTACTGATACCATTCCAAGCGTGCTGAAGCTTGGATAACTTATCCCCCTCTAGAAGACCAGTGAGGTATAGAGATTCCTACACCTCTTCATCCTTCGGCGGAGCTCTCAAAGCATAAGCGAACTGTCGGACCAGCAGAGATGGATTATAGTTTATACAGCCCTTCCTGCCTATCAAAGGCACGTTCGGAAACCCACTGCAGCTGAAGATGATCTCAGTACCCAATCTATCTCTATCAAACCAGGCAATATCCTCCGCTGACAGACTCATCAAACGCTCAGACCACTCAGCTGTGGCTGCAGACGAAGCAAAGGGACCCTTCTTGGGCAGGTGGCTATCAAGCCATCTATAGAGCAAGGGCATACAGCAAGAGACATTCTTACCCCTTCTGTTCTCGTTTTTGTAATGGACGGAATGGTAGACATCTCCTATCAAGGTAGGGACTGGATTCCCTGATGCAAAGATGTGGAAGGCGCCGAAGTCTACAAAGTCGGGCATATTGGGGAACAGAATGATGCCATATATGCACAGAGCAAGGATGGCATTGAACACGGTCCAACATCCGTCTTTGGCGCACTGCTGAGCTTTTCCCACTAAGAACTGCAAGGAGAAACCGGAAACCCTGTTCCAACTAGACAAGACCAGCTCGGAGGCATCCAGATGAAGTGAGGGAGCTAGACTACCCAGGTCAGGCTCAACATCCATATGGACAAAGGGCATCTGACTCTTGATAGGCACACCTAACAAATCAACATACTCCTCTAGTGTGGGAGCGAGAACAAAATCCTAGAAAGTAAAGCATCTCAACGGAGGATCGTAGAACTGCAGCAAAGCGTGCAACCCATTCAACTCAAACACAGAGGGTTTACGAACCAGACTGAGCAGTTTACCGTAAGACTTTTTGAATTCATCTCTCACAGAATCATCTGCTAAAGCAATCAAACCAGTCAGCTGAACAACATCAGAAGTGGGGAGCTTGTAAGCCACAGTCTTCCTCAGAGAACCCATAGTAACACAATAGAAGGCAAGAAAACCTGAATCGGGGGAAACGGTACCTGCAACACAGACACACGTTAATGAAATGCGAATGAGTATGCAACACAATGTGAAATGCAATCATGCAGCAGGAGATCAAGACAACTGTGTTGTTGAAGATATGAAGGTTCTGTATCAATAAAACCACAATACTGCTCTGTCAAGAACAACCACTATCTCTGATAGGAAAAAAAACCCGGTATCAGACCATAAATCTGCTCTGTCAAGAACAAACACACATCTGATAATAAGGACCTCTGATACAGGACCATAAATCTGCTCTATCAAGAACAATCATATATCTGATGATGAGAACCTCTGATACCAACAAAACTGATTCACTATCAAGAAAACCAGGTAGTCTGAAGGTTAAGGTTTCCTGCAACAAACCCGACCCTGCTCACAGGTATGGACCTAAACTGACACAAGTTCGACATCCTATACGGTCATCAGCGTCACAGAAATTCAAGAGGGGTGATACGATACCCGGAAGGTGTGGCATCACCATCTCCTGAAGCGGCCTCACTCAGCTAAATCCCAAATGATCGGTCCCCAGAGTCGACAATCCTCCAAACCAACAACCCCCTCAACCCAAAGGGTTGAAAAAGAAGTCAACCGGGAGAACCTCGTCTGAACGTGGATTTCATGAGACACTAGTGCCTGCAAAGCAAGCACGTGCCCACTAATTTCCACAACTAATGCTAGGTACACTCAAGCCTGGGTCTGGCTTCTCACTCATCAGAATGCCCCTCCCACAACAGCACAGATAATCATATCATACTGAAAATAAAGTGCGGGAAATAAAATGCGATAAATAAACACAACCCGACAAGTAATCATACAAGCGCTAGGATTGACTCTCGCAGGGGACGTTGGATCCCCATACTGACTCGCATAACGGACGTCAGATCCCAGGAAACTATCAAGTCCCCAGCAGAGTCGCCAGCTGTCGCTTCCGCGAAAATAAGGTGCCGGCAAAACAGAAGAGTCGCCACCTTTCGTTATTTATCCCTCGGAACAGGAAAGGAAACGATCGGAAAAACCTGACGAAAAGGTATAAGACAAGGTCATCTCAACCATTGTCTGGGTTCGGGAGTCGGTTACGCAAGGGGGAAGGTATTAGCACCCCTCACGTCCATCATACTCGATGGGATCCACGCTTGTTATGTTTATCTGACGGGTTAGTTTTATCTATCTACCTATCAAGGTTGGCTTAAAAAGAAAAGAAAATGACTCGGCAAAGCGTCGCACTTTATGCCTACGTATTCTCATCAGAGAATGAGAAATCAGAGTCAACGTAGTTTGCCTAACTACGGGTACGGATGGGGGAAGGTGGCTCGCCAATACGTCAGTATTGTGCCTACGTACTCTCAACATGCATGAGAGATCAGAGCTTACGTAGTTCGGGATAATACGGATTATGGGGATTCAGATTCATCTGTTTTTTCAAGTAGGGTTAACAAACAGTTCCAGCAGTTTGGTGTACGCGGCTCGACCCTTGGAGACTTAGGCGTTACCGTTTGCGGTAGAACTGGGAGTTAACGACACTCTTTTCTTCAGAAAAGCTTCCTTTGAATTATGGGCCCACGGGGCAAAAAGGTTTGAAGTTTGTTTTCTGTCTTTTACGAAAGAACTGTCTTTTATGGTTGTTTGCAACCAATATCGCACTAGAGACTATGACCTGAGAGTGAATGCGTCGCATGTCACCCAAAGGGTGCCATACTAAACATCCAGACTGTTGAAAAGAAACTCTCCAACAATCCTTTCTCAGATATCTTAAGGCTCGTAACGTACGACGTCAGTTAACCTTTATTACTGTATTTTAATTTGTTTTGAGATGAGAGGAGAGAACAGGCTCAACTAAGGGGAGACTATCAAGTCCTACAGTTGTCATGCCAAGGATTCATCCTATGGTTGAGGTTCGAAACAGGGAACTCCTAGAAGTTATCATGCATAGGTTCCAACCTGAAGTTCTAATCATCACTTCCTTATCAAAGGAAATGAGAGTCCTAAGGGATCATGTCAATGATAAACAGAAACAGATAAAGCATCAGCTTAAACAGTAAACAGATATAGAGTAAACAGTAAACGACTGTAAAATGTATGCAATGCAAGTGAGGGAGGAAATGTGTGTGGGGCATCAGCCTCCACAAGCTCATGTCAACCTCAAGCCAAATATGAATAACTGTAATCATACAGAAGAAATAACATGCTATCAAGCAAAATAACATGAGCAGCTGCAATCATACAGAAGAAATGAAATGCCATAAAGCAAAACACAAACCACATAGGCAAGGGAGCAGGGCTCTACCGAATACCCGCAAGCAAAGCCATACAGTAAAAATACAAGCAGAGGGTGCAACTCAACCTCTAGTGCAATCATGCTCCTAGTTCAAGTCAATCTAGATATGAACTTATTCTAATGCATCAAGCAAATCAAACAAGTCACATCAACACAGTTGCACAGAAAGAAAACAGGAAGTCAAGAAAGCAAATCAACAGCTTCCACAGCTTCACAGCAAAGCAATCTTCTGACAGCAGTTCAGTCATCAGTCCTCAACCACCTTCAAGGCTATCATCTTCAATAGCAAGTATCAACTTGCTTCTCCAAGCTTCTAACACATCAATCATAAGTATCAACTTATTCCCTCTTCTCCAAGCCTCAGCTCTTCAGTCAATTCCACCTTCAAGCTTCACTCCTAACTGCAAGTATCAACTTGTTCTTTCAGGGACTCAGTGTCTCAACATAAGTATCAACTCATCCTTTATTCCTCAAGCCTTAGCTCTTCACTCAATCTCAATTTGATCTTCTTCACAAGTGTCAACTTTTTCTTCTTGGTCTTCAAGCTTCAGCTCTCTCCTCTTTACAAGTACCAACTTGCTCCTCTTCATCTACAAGCTTCAGCTTCTCAGAGTAATCTTCAAACACAAAGAAGTATCAACTTCATCCTTCAATCTTCTTCAAGAAAGGAACTCCATCCTCTAACAAGGGAGAAAGATGCATCCATCAAGAGCAAAGTTTGGATGATTGGTAGCAGAGTGAAGACCAAAGGTCACCACTAAGCATCCTATCATCAGAGAAAGGGACCCTCAAAGGTTCTACCAACTTGTAAAGAGCCACACATCCTACCAAAGGAAGGATAAGGCCTTTACAAGGGGACCTTACATCATAGGGAAGAATGGAAGTGATCAACATCTTCCATGTTTATGAAGGAAGAGAATCTATCTAGAAGCTCTGCCTACAAAACCCTAATCTTAACACCTAATCAATACTACACCAAAGGAAAGGAAGATCCTCACATCCAAGCTTCTTCATTCAATCCATGGTAGCCCAAGCTTGTCTTCAACCTCATCCAAGAACAAGAGAGACAAAACCCTAATCTAAGGGAGCTAAAGAAGTCATTCTAGTTGAATTAGTGCCTCAGAAGCATCTAAAACTAGCACTTAAACTAAAATCAAGAAAAAATAGTAAACTTCATTGAAAACTCCTACAAAAATTCCTAAGGGACCTTAATTCAATCATGAATCTACCATACCAAAATCAGAGGTTGAATCATCCACCAAGTTCTAGAAATAAAATCCAAACCACAAGGTATCAACCATAAACCCTAAAAATGGAGCTCCTAAAGGTTTCAATCTAAACTACCACTTACCTTCATCACAAAAATGTGAGAAAAATCTATGGGGAGCATGCATATCTATGCTAACTACTCACAAAAAATTAAGGCCAAAATCATCATCACATGATCAAACCAAATTCAACAAACTCAAGCATCAGACATGATTATTTTAATATCAATTAAAATGTAAAAAATCCCATAAAATCAGAAAATGCATGAAATAATAATATTTTTTATCTAAAAAATACTAGATTCAATCATGAATCCATAGCAAAAAGAATGGGATCAATTGAGTTATTTTTCCATTTTTTATGAATTAATCACTAACCATGAATAAAAATGGAAAATAAAAGAAAATCCAAGGAAAATAAACAAATGCGTGGTGTAGATAGCAAGGCAATCCAGTTCATTTCCCAGACTGGGCCACAAAGGGGGTGTGGTTATCAATTATTGCATAAAGCCCAAAAACAACAAATTAATGAAACGTTACGTTTCATTTTAGTTCAGAACTCCTTCACAAATTAGAAGTAATCGTGGTCGTTGGATGAGGTCTCCAGTCAAAGTCCAACTATGATCCAATGGCTCTGGGATCATCTTCCCCAATTTGAACCTCTGAAACTCAGGCCACCTGCGCACCAAAGTCACCGCCGGTGACATTTTCCGATCATCATTTCACAACCCTAACTTGCTATAGAATCCACCATAGGCCACGATTCCTTGATGAATCTTGTCCCAAATCTCACAAGGAGTCCATTCATGTCCTTAATTCAATCTAAATCCTCAAGATTCGCAAGAACACCGTCTCAACCGAAAATGGTAACAACCCTAATTGGTCACTAACTCTCAAATTAATGATCCATAAACCTTCCTACATCAATCCACAATGCATCTAACATCCTAATTCTTCTTAATTCTACCAAATTTAAGCTGGAGATTGAAAGTTACTAACCTGAGAATTTCGTGTGCACAGGGGTAGTAGACCTTCAAATCAAGCTCTCAAATGCTCCAGACTCCTTCAATGAATCAATTCAAAGCTTCTGTATGCAGTGAAATGGATGGAAATGCTCTGGATTCTTGGAACCAATTCTGAGTTGCAGGTGAAGAAATCTGAGAGCAAAAACACTATTCAGCCACGAATTTGCCTTGATTATGATCTGGAATCATTCACTAGCATCCATGGAAGTGATTGCAATCAAGAAAATGGATGGAAAGTGAAGAAAATGGTGTAACCGAATTAGGTTGCAAGCAAGAAATTTTCAATCACAATCTCTATTCTCTCCTTCAATTATCACCAACCTTGGCCTTGGATCACCTCATCATCATATATAGAACATGTGTGGATGATCTAGAAAGCTCTAGATCCTTCTAATGAGAAATTCAACATCTCATGTCATGGAAAGTTCAATCTCATGCCATCGTCATACCAATTCTGCTAGCAGCTTGTATTCACCCTCATTCTCTTCCAATTTCTCTCCTAATGGTATTTTGAATGTGTTTGGATTGAAAGAAGCCTTGGTCATGCCTTGAATTTTGGTTTGGCAAATGTTACTTAAGATGTAAGTAACTACTTTTCAAAGCAAGTCCACAAATTAAACCTCAAGTCAAAATTGTGGCAATGTCAATGTTCTTAAAATGTGTTTTAGAATCAAAGTGACATATTACATGCCTTGGTTTGGACATGTAGATCAAAAATACCAATTTCCATCTTTGGTTCATTTGAAAATCACCCTTATTTTAAGCCATTTTTGTGATTTTGATAAGCAAGCTATTCCAACCTCTCATGACCTCTTGGTTAGCCTTAAAACATCATTTTGAACAAGTTTGATGTTGAACATTTTCCCATTTGAAGCATGGAAATAGGAGTTATGGCCTTATGGTTGAAATGACCTATAATCTCCAAATGATTAAAATGCCCTTGACTTGTCAAAGCCATAACTTGAGTTCTACAACTCCTATCAAGGACTTCTAGTACTCTCTAGAAAGCTAAGAGAATAAGGAACAACATTCATGTTGACCAAAGGTTCATAGGAATCATCCTTCTAGGGCAAACGTTTGATACAAGTTGGACAACTTTCAAGCTCCAAATTCACATACCTCAGATGACCTGTAACTTGTCAAAGTCATAACTTGAGTTCTACAAATCCTATCAAGGACTTCTAGCATTCAAATTAAAGCTAAGGTCATTATATACAACATTCATGTTGGGGGGCAAGATGAGATGACAATCCCATCTTGAGCTACACTGCCTTGAAGAGAGGGGTCAAACTAGGGGATTTTACACTGTCAAGCCTTAGAACTCTAGCTTGAAACTTCTCAAACTCTTCAATCATGATGAGTTGACCCTGGAATAATCATTATAACATCTCAATACATCAATCCATGATCACATGGCCTTTGAATTAGGTCTCTACCTTATTCAAATCATTAGTTGACCTAGGGTTGACCCAGTCAAACCCTAGTTGCACCACTCATGGCTGAGTCTTCTTAATCTTGCACAATGACCTGTCTAGGCCTCAAAGTGATCTTCAAAACTTCTCATGATCTCTCTCAAGACCTCAAGTCCATCTCCATGGCCTCAGAATTATCTGATGGCTTTCCACAACTCCCAAGTTAGGAGACCTACACACTTGGTTTCAACCACTCTCTCTGAGAATCTTTTAATTTCTCTGACAAGGATATCAACCCTTGAACACTTGAATCACCTTCTTAGCTAGCTTCATAGTCTTGTGTAGCTCTTAATTGGTAACCATACCTCTTGATCTCCTGCATACATGTCAATGAAATGCAAATGATAATGCTAATGTGAATGAATGGAATGAAATCAAACACTCAAATGAGTTAACAAAGATGTATACATAAAGTGAAAATCAAATTCACAAGATTAAATCAAGAAGAGGTTTGAAAATGACTAAAAAGAATGTAAGGTAAAAAACCCTAAAAGCGTAAGACTTTCAAATGATGTAAAGTTTTTCTAATATGAGAACATCCCTGGGTTCTTTGATCACTACATGAAAGTAGGCAAGATTAAGAACCAATTGAAAAAAGATTGAATCAAAAATGTTAAAAAGTGACATAGTTATGACATTTTGAAGTTTTGAAGGAAATACAAAAAAGAGTGGTAAAAAAGAAGGAAATGCCTCCAACAAGTGTTGAACCCACAACCTGTGGTTCATAGGCTCAAAACCTCACCATATTAGCCAATGCGCGTATGTGATAATCCATGGAAAAGAAAATTAAAATATTAAAACATGACAAAAAAATAAAACAAAAAAGCAAAAGAGTTGTCCTCCTCAGGGATCGAACTCCCGTTCGCACTTCAATTAGGGCAACCCCTTTCTCGTTGGTTTATGGGATGGACGCAGTACTACCCATTGAGGTTGAGATACCTTAGTTAAGAGTCTTGTTGGAAACCAAGTTCGAAGAAGCAGAGTGGGTGAAGGAAAGATTCGATACTCTGAATCTCATCGATGAGAAGAGGAAGACGACAATGTGCCATAGCCAACTATACCAAAAAAGGATGAAAAGAGCCTTCGATAAAAGGGTCAAGGTCAAAGAATACAAAAAGGATGAATTGGTACTCCAGAAGATTCTTCCAGTGCATCGAGACACACGTGGAAAGTGGATGCCGAACTACGATGGCCCATTCGTTGTGAAAACGGCCTTTTCTGGAGGTTCCCTGATCCTTACTACAATGAACGGAGAACATCTCCCACATCCTATCAACTCGGATGCACTAAGGATATACTATGCCTAAAAAGAGCTCGCTGAGTCGAAAACCTGGAAAGGCGATTCGGGCAAGAAATGAGCATCCTGGTGGGTCACAACCTATTAAGGAGTTCCAAGCAAAAATTAGGAATAAAACAAAAAGAAAAAAAGAGCTCGCTGAGTCAAAAACATGGAAAGGAAACTTAGGAAAAAATGAGCGTCCCAGTGAATCAAAAACACAAAAAGGGCGATTCAGGCAAAAGTTAGGAGTAAAAGGCATTTCACTGCATCAGAAGTTGCTACGACTGCAGAAGATTATCAAAAAGGCTCACTTTCCGCTACTCTCGTTAGAAGCAGCACTTCAGGGCCGACGTTTAGCTAGATAGGATCATATGATTATTAGATTTTTGTAACCCTTTCCCATATTACCATTTCTGTTCCAAATTGTAATTATTCCATGGCACTTTGCCTTTGCAAGTTGTCATCTTCAATAAAATCAAATATAGGACCAATCCTTGTTTGTGCTCATCTTTTTATGCTCTACTTTCCTTATTATGCAAACATCACTTATTCGTTAATAATGATTTTTGAAATTAAAAGTTTTATTTTGAAACTAAATTTTTTTTTAAATTAACAAGCAAATCATAGTGTCGACTGTGACATGGCAGTGTGAAATTAAAAACTCCTCTCATGAGAGCAGAACGGTTGCAACGTTGATATCATCACTTTGGCAACATGAGGTCTGTAAACATTTCATTCCCCACGCTTCCGCACTATGAAATTTCAATTCACAATAGCATTGAAGTAGTAACTTCTTCCCTCAACAAATTTTCCAGAGCAAAGACCGCTACACCAGCAGAATCGCCAGAGGAATGATACCATTTCCCGACATTGGGATTCAGTATGATTTTCTTTGTTTCCCCGGTGGTAGATTGTTATTTGTCTTTTGTTTCTTTCCCCCTGCAGAGTCGTTTCGGCGTTACATTTGCATCATACCTTTAGCATATGCATTTTTTCAGCATACCTCGTGTTTCAGGTCGTTTTGGCTTTTTGTCTTTGTCATCCGTTTGGGCAGTTTTTCTTTGTCAAGAATCCGTCAGGTATTTCTTCCCCAGTAGTTACTAGACACCACCTTGAGATCCTTTGGTCGTTATCAACTCCTTTGCTTCAAACCTGTTGTCATGGGTTTACCCTTTGGTTGTTACCTCAACTTTGACGAGTTATCTGGAGTAAGCATTATTGTGATAAATGCTTATATCCCCAGAAAGTCTAGTTGTAACCAGCAATATCTGATGCTGCTTATTGGTGTTTACCAAGATATTAGCTGTTACTAATACCGCAGTTT
Organism: Lathyrus sativus; assembly: GCA_963859935.3. Lineage (NCBI taxonomy): Eukaryota > Viridiplantae > Streptophyta > Magnoliopsida > Fabales > Fabaceae > Lathyrus > Lathyrus sativus. The sequence goes on from OZ012740.1 coordinate 288,357,488, forward strand.
GTTTTTGAGACCTGGTGTTTACCTGAGTCCAACTCCAGCCGACGTTCTGACTCTACTGAGTCATAATAGTTATTATGTTTTCAAAACCCAATTGTTATTTGTATAAACCGTGGTCGTTTCTAATTTTTCCTAGAAGTCCAGTAGTTACTGGCATCTTTTCAAATCAAATTATTATTGGTACAAGATATGGTAGTCACCTATCTGTTGCGGTGAGAATCGTAATGCCAAGCTATTGATTAACTTGAATCTTAATTCTTAAAATTCACAACCAAACTTTGATTTATCCAAAGGAAAGGTTAACGAAAGAAAAACCCTTTTGCGCTATGTAAAAACAATGCTAAGAGATTGGAGATCGGGGGTTGGTTATACTTAGGGTAGGTATTTCACATCCTAAACATCTGTAGTACTCTACAGGAACCTTTTGTATGTTTTTATCCTATACATGCTAGATGTTTTCTATGGTTTGGGATAAGGTATAAGGTGAAGTTGTGGGTAAAGGCCTAAGGGTAGTTTCTAAGTTTGCTTGCAAAGATACCGCATCCTCTGCCTACGTATCCTCACTAGGATAGAATCAGAGCTATCATAGTTCACATCACTAAGGATAAATGAACACTTGATTATGATCAAGGTTCAAAGGGAAACAAACATAACAATGCTTGTATAGGGTTTAACAAAACTCTCTATTCTAAGTTGTACACTCAAAGGGATTGACTTTGACAAAAGCAAAAAGGGGAGTAAGTAATTATCAACATGATTCTTACATAGAGTTTACAAACTCTATCCTAGGGTTCTAGTTGAAGAACACTCCTAGTAAAGGTGGGTCTTTTAGACTTAAGGATAGTATAAAGGCTAGTAGGTTCTAACTAAGGGTTCAAGATGACTTAAAAAAGTCAAGGGGAGATGAGCTATCTATGACCCTAGGGTCAATAGAGGGAATTTCCTTTGGAATAGGGGAAAGATGAGGCAACTGGATGAAAACTAACAAGTTCCATCACTTGGGGAAATAACTTAACAAAGCTAAAAGCATACATAAGCACTCATTCAAACATGACGAAGATATAGAGTATGGTAACAACCAAGGAAGAGATGCAAGCATGTGACAACATCAAGAAAAGATTAAAATCAAGTAAAACGGTTACAACCAATTATACACAAAGATATCATAAAATATAGAAGTACACGGTGATAGAGGTTCTTACAAGACCAAGCAAGAGAAGGCAATATCAACTTTAGATATCTTACCAAAGATGAAAAGAAAATAAGGTAACAACCATCAAGGCAAACAACAACATATAATTCAAACAAGTTTTAATGCAAGCAAGTTACAACTTGAGGCAAACATCTATAGGGATCCAAGGATGTCAAATGTAACAACATGAGACCAACAATCATGCATTGATGAAAATCAAGTACAAGTAAGCATACAAGATAAAAACAACTTGAAGCATCTTGACAAAGATGAATGAAAACATGGTAAGAACCATCAAGGAAGAGAACATATAACTCAATCAAGTTTTAATGCAAGCAAGTCACAACTTGAGGAAAGCATATATATAAGGATCAAGGGATTTCAAATGTAACAACATAAGACCAATAATCATGCATTGATGACAATCAAGTACATGTAAGCATACAAGAAGTGTTACAACAGTACAAGTAAGAAGTTTAAAGTTTCATGGGGAAACATACAAGTTCATGGTGACAACCAAGTCAGAGCAAGTTCTAGCATGTTATGGTTCTAGCAAGACACATAAACAAGTAGAATATACATGAAGAGGATACTCAAGAGATTACAGCATCAAAGGGTAGCATGTTCCTCAAACACAATTTACAATGACAATCACTTAGATGCATCACAAGCAAGGATTTAAATGTAACAAGATCTTGATTCAAGCAAAACTTAAACACTCAAATGAGTTAACAAAGATGTATACATCAAGTGCAAATCAAATTCACAAGATTAAATCAAGAAGAGGTTTGAAAATGACTAAAAAGAATGTAAGGTAAAAAACCCTAAAATTGTAAGACTTTTAAATGAAGTAAAGTTTTTCTAGTATGAGAACATCCTTGGACTCTTTGATCACTACATGAAAGTAGGAAAGATTAAGAACCAATTGAAGAAAGATTGAATAAAAAATGATAAAAAGTGACATAGTTATGACATTTTGAAGTTTTGAAGGAAATACAAAACAGAGTGGTAAAAAAGAAGGAAATGCCTCCAACAAGTGTTGAACCCAAAACTTGTGGTTCATAGGCTCAAAACTACACCATATTAGCCAATGCGCGTATGTGATAATCCATGGAAAAGAAAATTAATATATTAAAACATGACAAAAAAACAAAAAAAAAGCAAAAGAGTTGTCCTCCCCAGGGATCGAACTCCCGTTCGCACTTCAATAGGGGCAACCCCTTTCTCGTTGGTTTATGGGATGGACGCAGTACTACCCATTGAGGTTGAGATACCTTAGTTAAGAGTCTTGATGGAAACCAAGCTCGAAGAAGCAGAGTAGGTGAAGGAAAGATTCGATACTCTGAATCTCATCGATGAGAAGAGGAAGACGACAATGTGCCATAGCCAACTATACCAAAAAAGGATGAAAAGAGCCTTCGATAAAAGGGTCAAGGTCAAAGAATACAAAAAAGATGAATTGGTACTCCAGAAGATTCTTCCAGTGCATCGAGACACACGTGGAAAGTGGATGCCGAACTACGATGGCCCATTCGTTGTGAAAACGGCCTTTTCTGGAGGTTCCCTGATCCTTACAACAATGAACGGAGAACAGCTCCCACATCCTATCAACTCGGATGCAGTAAGGATACACTATGCCTAAAAAGAGCTCGCTGACTCGAAAAGCTGGAAAGGAGATTCGAGTAAGAAATGAGCATCCTGGTGGGTCACAACCTATTAAGGAGATCCAAGCAAAAATTAGGAATAAAACAAAAAGAAAAAAAGAGCTCGCTGAGTCGAAAACTTGGAAAGGAAACTCAGGAAAAAATGAGCGTCCCGGTGAATCGAAAACCCAAAAAGGGAGATTCAGGCAAAAGTTAGGGGTAAAAGGCATTTCACTGCATCAGAAGTTGCTACGACTGCAGAAGATTGTCAAAAAGGCTCACTTTCCGCTACTCTCGTTAGAAGCAGCACTTCAGGGCATACGTTTAGCTAGATAGGATCATATGATTATTAGATTTTTGTAACCCTTTCCCATATTACCATTTCTGTTCCAAATTGTAATTATTCCATGGCACTTTGCCTTTGCAAGTTGTCATCTTCAATAAAATCAAATATAGGACCAATCCTTGTTTGTGCTCATCTTTTTATGCTCTACTTTCCTTATTATGGAAACATCACTTATTCGTTAATAATGATTTTTGAAAATAAAAGTTTTATTTTGAAACTAAAATTGTTTTAAATTAACAAGCAAATCATAGTGTCGATTGTGACATGGCAGTGTGAAATTAAAAACTCCTCTCATGAGAGCAGAATGGTTGCAACGTTGATATCATCATTTTGGCAACATGAGGTCTGTAAAGATTTCATTTCCCACGCTTCCGCCCTATGAAATTTCAATTGACAATTGCATTGAAGTAGTAACTTTTTCCCCCAACAAATTTTCCAGAGCAAAGACCGCTACACCAGCAGAATCGCCAGAGGAATGATACCATTTTCCGACATTGGGATTCAATGTGATTTTCTTTGTTTCCCCGATGGTAGATTGTTATCTGTTTTTCGTTTCTTTCCCCCTGCAGATTCGTTTCGGCGTTACATTTGCATCATACCTTTAGCATATGCATTTTTTCAGCATACCTCGTGTTTCAGGTCATTTTGGCCTTTTGTCTTTGTGATCCGTTTGGGCAGTTTTTCTTTGTCAAGAATCCGTCAGGTGTTCCTTCCCCAGTAGTTACTAGACACCAGCTTGAGATCCTTTGGTCGTTATCAACTCCTTTGCTTCAAACCTGTTGTCATGGGCTTACGCTTTGGTTGTTACCTCAACTTTGACAAGTTATCTGGAGTAAGTATTATTGTGATAAATGCTTATATTCCCAGAAAGTCTAGTTGTAACCAGCAATATCTGATGCTGCTTATTGGTGTTTACCAAGATATTAGTTGTTACTAATACCGCAGTTTGTTTTTGAGAGCTGGTATTACCTGAGTCCAACTCCAGCCGACATTCTGACTCTACGGAGACATAATAGTTATTATGTTTTCAAAACCCAATTGTTATTTGTATAAACCGTGGTCGATTCTAATTTCTCCTAGAAGTCCAGTACTTACTTGCATCTTTTCAAATCCAATTATTATTGGTACAAGATATGGTAGTCACCTATCTATTGCGGTGAGAATCGTAATGTCAAGCTATTGATTAACTTGAATCTTAATTCTTAAAATTCACAACCGTACTTTGATTTATCCAAAGGAAAAGTTAAAGAAAGAAAAACCCTTTTGCGCGATTGTTGCACCCAAAAATTTGCCCAACATTTCTTTACCTAGCTTATGTTTCATTTCATTCACATTAGCATTATCATTTGCATTTCATTGACATGTATGCATGAGATCAAGAGGTATGATTACCAATCAAGAGCAATACAAGACTATGAAGCCAGCTGGGAGGCTTATTCTGGTGTTCAAGGGTTGATATCCTTGTCAGAGAAGTTGAAAGATCCTCAGAGATAGTGGTTGAAGCCAAGTGTGTAGGTCTCCTAACTTGAGAGTTGTGGAGAGCCATCAGATGATTCTGAGGCCATGAGGAGGGACTTGAGGTCTTGAGAGAGCTTAGGAGAAGGTTTGAAGATCACTTTGAGGCCTAGACAGGTCATTATGCAAGATTAAGAAACCTCAGCCATGATGGGTGCAATTAGGGTTTGACTGGGTCAACCCTAAGTCAACTGAGGATTTGAAGGAAGCGGAGACTTGATCCAAGAGCCATGTGATCATGGATTGATACATTGAGATGTTATAAGGATGATTCCAAGGTTAACTCATCATGATTGAAGAGTTTGAGAAGTTTCAGGCTAGGGTTTCTAAGGCTTGACAGTGTAAAATCCCCTAGTTTGACCCCTATCTTCAAGGCAATGTAGCTCAAGATGTGATTGTCATCTCATCTTGCCCCCCAACATGATTGTTGTAGAGCATGATATTAGCCTTAGTTTTAGTTCTAGAAGTCTTTGATAGGATTTGTAGAACTCAAGTTATGACTTTGGCAAGTTACAGGTCATCTGAGGTGTGTGAATTTGGAGCTAGAAAGTTGCCCAACTTGCAAGAAACTTTTGCCCAAGAGGGATGATTCCTATGAAATTTTGGTCAACATGAATGTTGTTCCTTATTCTCTTAGCTTTATAGAGAGTACTAGAAGTCCTTGATAGGATTTGTAGAACGCAACTTATGGCTTGGACAAGTCAAGGGTATTTTGGACATTTGGTGATTATAGGTCATTTGTGATCATAGGCTATTTTCACACACTTAGAGGTCTCAAATGAATTTTTGTTCAACTAGAAAGTTGCTCAAAATGGGGTTTTAACCTTGACCATGCATCAAGGAGGCATTGAAATGGCTCAAGGAGAGATTTGGTTCAAGAAATTTTGAAAAAGGAAGAATTAAAAGGATTAAATGACCAAAAATTCAAATAATTCATTTTGTGACCAAATGGAGCAAAGTTATAGGTCAAATTGATTGGAAAAATGATTTTAGAAACAATGGCAATGTTAGAATTTTGATTTGAGGTCAAATTCATGCACTTCCATTTCATTTCTTCATGATGAAGTAACATATCCAACTCACACCATTGGATTGCAAACAAGGAAACAATCACCACCATCCAATTCCTTAGCTCATGAGGAGTGCAAAGCAAGCTTGCTGAGGCCAAAAAAGAGGAGATATCGCATATGCCATGAATGATTTTTGGAGGAGAAATTGAAAATCCAAAATCTCATTTGGATGATTCCAGAAAGTTCTAGACCTTGCCATTCACTTCTATATAAGTCATTGAGTGAGTTTAGTGCATTTTTTTGGAAGAGATTGGTGCTGGAAGCAGAGAGTGAGATTGAAGTTTCACCATTGCAAGTTGAAATCAGTTTTTGAGTTCAAGGAAGAATCAAGCCAAATCAAGGTGTGCAAAGGCTTCAGGAGTGAATTTGGAGTGTGTCTGCATTGTTTTGGAGGTTGAAGTGATCAAGAACCCTTTCTGTTACGCGTCTGAAACCAGGTTGGTACACATTGAATTTGTGCTTAAACTATAGGGAGATGCTTAGAAATTGGCATGTGGTTAGGTTCCCCTATGATATAGATGGATTTAGGATGATCAATTGCGTGATTAGAGACGATTTAGGTTGGATACCATTTTCGGTTGAAGTTGATATTTCACGATTCATGCGTTTTGAGGATGAATAATTGGTATGGTTGAATTGCTGGTGAAATTTTGAGCAAGATACATTCAGGAATCGTGGCGAATGGTTGGCTGTAGACGAAGTTAGGGTTGGGTAGGGTGACCGGAAATGTCACCGGCGGTGGCCATGGCTGCGCGCGAATGTGCAGAGGTTCAAATGAAGAAGATGAAATCTTCACCTTTCATCTGTGTGGAAATTTTGACTTGGTCTAGTGATCCAAGCGCGTGTGTGGCGCCACGTACCCCCTCCCCCCTCAACACAGCGTTTCACTTATTGAAATTCAAACCTTGTGATGAGATACGTACACCCAAAGGAGTGTTGGTTCGATACCAGGCATGTGCACTTTTCTTTGAATTTTCCTAAATTGAGTTGAGCCGGTGAATTCCTGGGCGCATGGGCCTAGTACACAGACTTCTCTTCAAACACCCCTCTTGGCCCAATTCTTGAATTAAACTGATCAGAGTTGCTATTTGCCACGCTAGTTTGATTAATTTCTTTTTATGTTCGTTATTTTGTGCATTCATGTGGTTTAGAAATTAATTCACAAAAAATAGGAAATTAACTCAATTAATTCCAAACTTTTTCCCCCTGATTCATGATTGAATCTAGAATTTTATAGATTAAAAATATTATGAATTCATGCATTTGTGATTTTATTTGCATTTTTGAATATTAATTGATATTAAAATGGCCATGGTTGATACCTTGTTTTGTTGAATTTTCTTTGATCATTTGGTGATGATTCCTGACTTGATTTCTTGGGCGTAGCTAGCATAGATATGCATGTTCCCCTAGCAATTTTCTCAAATTTTTGTGATGGAATTAGGTGGTAGTTTTAAGTTGAAACTTTAGGTGCTCTTGTTTTAGGGTTTAAGCTTAGTACCTTATGATTTAGGTTTTACTTCTAGGACTTTGTGGATGATTCAACCCCTGGATTTTGTATGGTAGATTCATGATTGAATTAGATTACCATAGTTATTTTTGTAGGATTTTACAATTGGTTTTAGTATTTTAGTTAGGATTAACTTTAGTACTAAGTTTTAGGTGATCCTAACTTGCTAACTCAACTAGAATGACTTCTTTAGTTCCCTTAGATTAGGGTTTTTCCTCTCTTGCTCTTGGCTAGTGTTGAAGACAAGATCGGGCTACTATGGAATGCTTGAAGAAGCTTGTATGTGAAGATTTCCCTCCTTTTGGTTTGAGTGTTGTTTAGGTGTTAAGATTAGGGTTTGTAGGTAGAGCTTCTAGATAGATTCTCTTCTTTCATAAACATGGAAGGTGTTGATCACTTCCATTCCTCCCTGTGATATAAGGTCCCCTTGTAAAGGCCTCATCCCTCCTTTGGTAGGATGTGTGGCTCTTCACAAGTTTGTATAACCTTTGAGGGTTCCTTTCTTTGATGATGGAGTGCTTAGTGGTGACCTTTGGTCTTCACTCTGCTGTCTATTATCCAAACCTTGCTCTTGTCAGATGAATCTTTCTCCCTTGCTAAAGGATGAAGTTCCTTGCTAGAAGATTGAAGATTCTAGAAGTTTCTACTTCCATGTGTTTGAAGACTGCCATTAGAGCTGGAGCTTGAAGACCAAGAAGAACAAGTTAACACTTGTGAGAAAAATCCAGTTGAGATCAAATGAAGAGCTGAAGCTTGAAGAAGGTGAAGAACAAGTTGATACTTGTGTGTTTGATGCATTGAAATCTTGAAGAAGCAAGTTGACATTTACTATTGAAGGGAATAACTTTGAAGAGCAGTTGCAGACTGAAGACTGAGCTGTTGTTAGAGGAGCTTTGCTGTGAAGCTGTGGATCTGCTTTCTTTCCTGTCTGTTTACTTGCTGTGCAGCTGTATTGATGTGCCTTGTTTGATTTTCTTGATGCATTAGAATAAGTTCATGTTTAGATTGTGTTAAGCTAGGAGCATGATTGCACTAGAGGTTGAGTTGCTCCCTCTGCTTGTGTTTTTATTGTGTGGCTTTGCTTGCGGGTATTCGATAGAGCCCAGCTCCCTTGCCTATGTGGTTTGTATTTGCTTGATGGCATTTTATTTTACTTCTTCTGTATGATTACAGTTATTCATATCTGGCTTGAGGTCGACATGAGCTTGTGGAGGCTGATGCCCCACACACATTTCCTCCCTCACTTGCATTGCATGCATTTTACAGTCGTTTACTGTTTACTGTTTAAGTTGATGCTTTGTCTGTTTCTGTATCATTGACATGATCCCCTAGGAATCTCACTTCCTTTGATAAGGAAGTGATGATTAGAACTTTAGGTTGAAACCTATGCATGATAACTTCTAGGAGTTCCCTGTTTCAAACCTCAACCATAGGATGAATCCTTGGCATGACAACTGTTAGGACTTGATAGTCCCCCCTTAGTTGAACCTGTTCGTTCTCTTCTCATCTTAAAACAAATTAAAATACAGTAATAAAGGTTAACTGATGTCGTACGTTACGAGCCTTAAGCTATCTGAGAAAGGATTGTTGGAGGGTTTCTTTTCAACAGTCTGGATGTTTAGTATGGTACACTTTGGGTGACATGCGACGCATTCACTTTCAGGTCATAGTCTCTAGTGCGATATTGGTTGCAAACATCCATAAAAAACAGTTCTTTCGTAAAAGACAGAAAATAAACTTCAAATATTTTTGCCCCGTGGGCCCGTAATTCAAAGGAAGCTTTTCTGGAGAAAAGAGTGTCGTTAACTCCCAGGTCTACCGCAAACGGTAACGCTTGAGTCTCCAAAGGTCGAGCTGCGTACACCAAACAGCTGGAATTGTCTGTTAACCCTACTCGATAAAACAGATGAATCTGAATCCCCGTAATCCGTGTTATCCCGAACTACGTAAACTCTGATCTCTCATACCTGTTGAGAGTACGTAGGCACAATACTGATGTATTGACGAGCCACCTTCCCCCATCCTTCATCCGTAGTTAGGCGAACTACGTTGACTTTGATTTCTCATTCTCTGATGAGAATACGTAGGCATAAAGTGCGACGCTTTGCCGAGTCATTCCCTTTTCTTTTTATACCGGCCTTGATAGGTAGATAGTAAACATAAATCCGTCACATAAACACAACAAGCGTGGATTCCATCGAGTACGATGGACGTGAGGGGTGCTAATACCTTCCCCTTGCGTAACCGACTCCCGAACCCAGACAACGGTTGCGATGACCTTGTCTTATACCTTTTCGTCATGTTTTTCCGATCGTTTCCTTTCCCGTTCCGAGGGATAAATAACGATAGCTGGCGACTCTGCTGGGGACTTGATGGTTTCCTGAGATCCAACGTCCCTCATACGAGTCAGTTTGGGGATCCAACGTCCCCTGCGAGAGTCAATCCTAGCGCTTGTATGATTACTTGTTGGGTTGTGTTTATTTATCGCATTTTATTTCCCGCACTTTATTTTCAGTATGATATGATTATTTGTGCTATTGTGGGAGGGGCATTCTGATGAGTGAGAAGCCAGACCCAGGCTTGAGTGTACCTAGCATTAGTTGTGGAAATTAGTGGGTGTGTGCTTGCTTTGCAGGCACTAGTGTATCATGAAATCCACGCTCAGACGAGGTTCTCCCGGTTGACTTCTTTTCCGGCCCTTTGGGCCTGAGGGGTTGTTGGTTTGGAGGATTGTCGACTCTGGGGACTGATCATTTGGGATTCAGCTAAGTGTGGCCGCTTCAAGAGATGATGATGCCACACCTTCTGGGTATCGTATCGTCTCTCTTGAATGTCTGTGACGCTGATGACCGCATAGGATGCCAGACTTGTGTCAGTTTAGGTCCATACCTGTGAGCAGGGCCGAGTTTGTTGCAGGAAAACTTAACCTTCAGACTACCTGGTTTTCTTGATAGCGAGTCAGTTTTGTTGGTATCAGAGGTTCTCATCATCAGATGTGTGTTTGTTCTTGACAGAGCAGATTTATGGGCCTGTATCAGAGGTCCTTATCATCAGATATGTGTTTGTTCTCGACAGAGCAGATTTATGGTCCTGTATCAGAGGTCCTTATCATCAGATATGTGTTTGTTCTTGATAGAGCAGATTTATGGTCCGATATCAGGGTTTCCCCTCATCAGAGATAGGGTTGTTCTTGACAGAGCAGTATTGTGGTTTTGTTGATACATAACCTTCATCTCTTAATCAGCACAGTCGTCGTGATCTCCTGTTGCATGATTGCGTTTTGCATTGCTTTGCATACTCATTTGCATATCATTAACGTGTGTCTGTCTTGCAGGTACCGTTTCCCCCGGTTCAAGTTTTCTTGCCTTCTATTGCGCTATCATGGGTTCTCTGAGGAAGACTGTGGCCTACAAGCTCCTCACTCCTGATGTTGTTCAGCTGACTAGTTTGATTGCTTTGGCAGATGATTATGTGAGAGGTGAATTCAGAAAGGCTTATGGGAAACTGCTCAGCTTGGTTCGTAAACCTTCTGTGTTTGAGTTGAATGGGTTGCACGCCTTGCTGCAGTTCTACGATCCTCCTTTGAGATGCTTTACTTTCCCGGACTTTATTCTCGCACCTATACTAGAGGAGTATGCTGATTTGTTAGGTGTGCCTATCAAGAGTCAGATGCCCTTTGTTCATATGGATGTTGTGCCTAATCTGGCTAGTCTAGCCCCTTCACTTCATCTGGATGCCTCCGAGTTGGCCTTGTCTAGTTGGAACAGGGTTCCCAGTTTCTCCTTGCAGTTCTTAGTGGGAAAGGCCCAGCAATTCGCCAAAGACGGATGTTGGATCGTGTTCAACGCCATCCTTGCTCTGTGCATATATGACATCATTCTGTTCCCCAATATGCCCGACTTTGTAGACTTGGACGCCTTCCACATCTTTGCATCAGGGAATCCAGTCCCTACCTTGATAGGAGATGTCTACCATTCCGTCCACTACAAAAACGAGAACAGAAGGGGTAAGAATGTCTCTTGCTGTGTGCCCCTGCTCTATAGATGGCTTGATAGCCACCTGCCCAAGAAGGGTCCCTTTGCTTCGTCTGCAGCCACAGCTGAGTGGTCTGAGCGTTTGATGAGTCTGTCAGTGGAGGATATTGCCTGGTTTAATAGAGATAGATTGGGTACTGAGATCATCTTCAGCTGCAGTGGGTTTCCGAACGTGCCTTTGATAGGCAGGAAGGGTTGTATAAACTATAATCCATCTCTGCTGGTACGACAGTTCGCTTATGCTTTGAGAGCTCCGCCGAAGGATGAAGAGGTGCAGGAATCTCTGTACCTCACTGGTCTTCTAGAGGGGGATATGTTATCTAAACTTCAGCACGCTTGGAATGGTATCTGTAAGCGGGGAAAGCCATTGCTGGGGAAAAGTAATAGCCAAGCCTACGCTCCGTATGTGACCTGGATCAGAGACAGAGCAGATATTATAGGGATGCCGTTCCCACCTGCCCAGCCAGAAAGCCCTCCAGTGATTGAAGAGCCTACCACCGTGCCTATTCAGCAGCATAATCAGGTGTTAGCTGAGAGAGATGAGCTGAAGAAGGCAAATGAAGAACTGGAGAAAGAATTGGCTCAACTCAGAAGCGAGAGAAGCGAAGCTGTCCATTCCTTCAAGAGGCAAACAGAGCTGGTGAACCAGTTAGGGACGGATTTGACTAAGCAGATGGATGAGCGTGAGCGCTTGGGTCGGGACTTCAAAGCTGTCAATGACGTACTGGCCACTAAGAAGCAGCACTTGGATGAAGCGTACCGAAGAATATCCAAGTTTAATCAGCATTGGGAGGCCACCCTAGCGAACGGCAAGGGACGAGAGGATAAGCTGAAGCATCAGATCACCAAGCTGGAAGCCCAGGTGAAGGCTAGTGAGAAGAGGTTTGATGAAGAAACCGCTCGCAGATATGCCGCCGAAGGCCTGCTCAACAAGGCTCTTGCTAACCTGAAGGAGCGCAAACTGACGTTTGAATCCAAGAAGCGGAAGTTAGAAGATTGTTTCGGCGAAGGAGCTTGGGAAGACTCAGTTGAAGGTCTTCAATACACTATTAGGCAAAGGGAGTTACTCGTCGAAGGGTTGCTCACTCGGCCTGATCATCCGGGAACGAAGGGTTTGTTAGAAGAGTTTCGCGCCCATGGCCATACTTGACTATATTTGTAACCCTGTTGTTTTGATCATTGTTGTATGCTGACCATCACCAGGCTTGTTGGTCGAGGTCATGCTATTGATTCTGCTTGTACTCAGTGACATTGTGTACTGCCTCAATGGGCTTTCTTTATATATATGAGATGTTATTTCCATGACTGGACTCGAACTTCTTATTATCAGCACTGGCACTCAGGCACTAGGATCGGGGGAGAAATCTCCCTAACGCACAGACACACGTTTGCATTTGCATGAAGCATTTGCATAACGAGAACTTTGTCGTTTTTTCTAACCCTTTGTGTATACAGGTTGTTCCAGGATTGATCGAAGACCAATCCACCGTTATCCGACCAGAGCGAATCAGGCTAGAGCAATGGAACAAGTGCAGACTGACGTCCAGGAACTCCGAGAGAGGATGGACCGCTTCATGGAACTCATGCAGGTGGTTGCCAACGGCCAAGACTAGCTCAGAACCTTGGTCCAGCCACTGATCACCAGGGTTGACAGCAACGGTGTACTTCATGGTGGGAGCGTTCCAACCTCTCCACCTGTTGAAACTCCTCAGAATGGCATCCCCGTGACCGGGGGGAATGGAAGTGGTAACGACAATGTGATCACTAACATCGGGCTCAATGGTAATACGACTGGCATCGGCAATGGAAAGTTTGAGGCTAACGGCAATACTGGACTGGGCAACGGCAACGCAGGTGTTGGAAATCTGTATGGGCCTAATGCTACTGGATTTGCTGATGGTAATGGCACTCAGCCATGGCTAGAAGATCGCCAAGAAGATTTGTTCTCACAGAGGAGCGCTGAAGGAGAACTGACTGCTGTAGCACGTTTGAGGTTTAAGGCACTCGAGGACAAAATGAGGAATTTCGAGAACCTGAACACCATGGGTGTCGACATGACTAAACTGGGATTGGTTTCTGATTTCAAGGTGCCTCCAAAATTCAAGGTACCCGAATTTGAGAAGTACAAGGGCACCACTTACCCTCGCGTCCACTTAAGGTCATACTACCGAAAGATGTCCGCTCACTCTGAAGACGAGAAGCTGCTGATGCACTTCTTTCAGGACAGTTTGTCCGGCCCATCCTTGGAATGGTACATGAGTTTGGAACCCACCAGCGTGCGCACGTGGAAGGAGCTCGTTGAGGCCTTTGTGCACCATTATCAGTATAACAGTGACTTGGCTCCGAACCGGGTTCAACTGTAGAACTTGTCACAGAGGAACAACGAAGGGTTCAAAGAATACGCCCAGAGGTGGCGTGAATTAGCAGCCAGAGTTCAACCGCCGATGGTTGAACGAGAGCTTGTTGAGATGTTTGTAGCCACTCTCCCGGGGGTCTATTACGAGAAACTAGTCAGCGGCATGTCTGGAAGTTTCTATGATCTCATCATTACTGGCGAGCACGTTGAAAATGGATCAAATTGGGGAAAATTCAAGGTGTTGATCTGTCCTCAGCTGGAGGAGGAAAGAAACCCTATGGTAACAAAAGGCGTGAAGGAGAGGCGAGCGCCGTGTCTAACGCTCGAAGGAAAGGCAAGGGCCAGCGCCAGCAGGTGGCTAGCATAACCATCCCTGCTGTCCAACAACCCCAGCCACATCAGCAGCCAAATCAGCAAGGGTACAGAAAGTATCAAAGCAGGGCACCTCTATCAAGTCGTCACCTTGAGACACCGCCCATGTCTTATGCTCAGCTGTTACAAACGCTGCTTCAGTTACAGCTAGTCCAGAAGAGAACCTTGGCTCCCTTGACAGGGGCACCTCCGCCAGGTTATGATGCGAATGCAACTTGTGAGTTTCACTCGGGGGCACCCGGCCACACGATAGAAAACTGCAAAGCCTTCAAGCATAAGGTGCAAGATATGGTGGATGCTAAGATCATCAATTTCTCAGATAATGTGCCGAATGTCACGAAGAACCCTATGCCGAATCATAGGGGAGGTGGGGTGAATGCCATTATTGAAGACGAGAACTTAGATGTGTTGACTGATGTCAAGGATCTGAAGACACCGCTTAGCTTCATTAAAGCCAAGCTGATGAAGAGAGACTTCTTTCCGGGCTATGGAGAATTGTGTATGGGTTGTGCGACTCGTCCCGATGGATGTGAACAGTTGATAGTGGGGATTCAGAGTCTGATGACCGAAGGAATCTTGCAGTTTAGCCGAAGGGCCGAATGTGGATTTGGAGAGGTAATGCTGAGGCAGGATGATGAGGTTGCCACCATCACCATCCCTCGCCAGACGATCACCATTTCTGCACCCAGACCGCCCACGATTACCATCACAAAGGCTGGACCGATACCTTTCGAAAGCACCAATGTTATCCCGTGGCACTATGGGGCAGACGTCTACTGTAATGGACAGAGGTTGGAACTGGAACCATCTGGGCAGTCTGTGGACAACCTGGTAGGAACGGGGGGAATCACGCGCAGCGGAAGGGTATTTGCTCCACCTGAGATTGTGATTGACAAAGTAGACAAAGCTGAGAAAACCGATAAGGGAAAGAGTAAAGTTGTTGAGGAAATCCCTCATGGGGTAGAGAAGGACTTACTTGTGAAGGACGCTGAAGAGTTCATGAGGTTGATCAAGAAGAGTGATTAAAAGATCATTGACCATCTTCATCAAACACCCTCAAAAATTTCCATCCTGAATTTGTTGCTGTGTTCGGAGTCACATCGCAACGCGCTGTTAAAGGTCTTGAATGCCACGTATGTACCGTAGGAAATATTGGTCAACCAGTTAGAAGGGGTCGTAGCCCACGTGAATGTTGGAAACGGGTTAGGGTTCACTGACCTGGAGCTGACGCCGAAGGGAAGAAACCACAACAGCGCCCTGCACATCTCGATAGAGTGTAGGGGAATGATTATGTCTCATGTGTTGGTGGACACGGGGTTGTCACTCAATGTTCTTCCGAAGAAAGCATTGATGAAGTTAGATACTCGAGGATTGATTTGCACACCCAGTGATCTGGTTGTGAAGGCTTTCGATGGAACCAAGCGTCATGTCTTTGGAGAAGTAACTCTGCCAATCCAAGTTGGGCCGGAAACTTTCGACGCAGTCTTCTACATTATGGACATCATGCCTGCCTACAGTTGTCTCTTAGGCCGGTCATGGATCCATTCTGCTGGCGCCGTGACCTCCACGTTGCACCAGAAGCTCAAGTATGCTGTCGGAGGCAGCATCGTAACTGTTTGTGGCGAGGAAGACATAATGGTGAGCCATTTTTCGTCCTTCAAGTATGTTGAGATGGATGGAGAAATCCACGAAACCCTATGTCAGGCGTTCGAAGCTGTTAAGGTCAAGGAAGTGGCTCCAGTAATGACTGAAAAACCAGAGATGACTCTCTCTTCCTTCAAGGAGGCCCGGGTCGTTGTTCAAGCCGGATCTACCCCAGGCTGGGGGTAGGTTCTAGAAATACCTAACAAGCAGGACAAGTTTGGGTTAGGATACTCTCCTACGGCTGAAGCCTCCTCTTCTTACAGTGCGTCGCGAGGTAAAGGGCCGATCCAGTTTACCAGTGGCGGGGTGATATTTGAAAGTGTCAACGCAGTGTCTGAAGACGGCGAAGACAGCGACTGCGACCTGGACTCTTGGATCCAGCCAAGCAAACCAGGCCAGAGCCTAGACAACTGGTCCATCAGGGATATCGTCCAAGTGACAGGCAAAGAGTAATGATTTACTTTCTCCAATTATTGTACAACCCTATGTCCTACCCGGGGCATAGTGGTTTTACTGTCAGGGCCTTGTTTGATTATGTACATGCATTTTACCAATAAATGAAAAGGCGTTTTTTTCACATTCAAATGTTGTGATCTCTGTTATTCCTGTTTTATATTCATTTTGAAAAACAATAAAATGGCAATAGGGTTTGTGCTAACCTACATATCCTTGTTTTAAGCTTAACCCTTGTTATTGCAGGATCCACATAGCAGATGACATCGACTCTGGACCTTCTACGACTCACTTCGACTTCGATTGCCCGATCTATCAAGCCGAAGAAGAGATTGATGAAGACGAAGACCTTCCTGAAGAGTTGGCCCGCTTGTTGAAACAAGAAGAGAAAGTTATTCTGCCTCACGAAGAAGAGATTGAGATTGTGAATCTAGGTTCTGAAGAGCTGGTCAGGAACGTCAGGATAGGGGCTGCATTGCAGGGTGATGTCAAGCAGAGATTGGTCGAGATGCTGAGAGAGTACAGTGACATCTTTGCTTGGTCATACGAAGATATACCCGGACTTTATACTGACATCGTGGTCCATCACTTGCCGCTGCGAGAAGATTGTCCTCCCGTTAAGCAGAAGCTTAGGAGGACGCGACCAGATATGGCCGTTAAGATCAAAGAAGAAGTGCAGAAACAGCTTGATGCTGGCTTCTTAGTAGTCACTACTTACCCTCCGTGGGTCGCCAACATAGTGCATGTACCGAAGAAGGACGGTAAGGTGCGAATGTGCGTCGATTATCGGGATTTGAATAGGGCGAGCCCTAAAGATGATTTCCCGCTCCCTCATATTGATGTGTTGGTCGACAATACAACTCAGTTCTCCGTATTTTCATTCATGGATGGCTTCTTCGGCTACAATCAGATCAAGATGGCGCCGGAGGACATGGAGAAAACTACGTTTATTACACCTTGAGGAACATTTTGCTACAAGGTAATGCCTTTCGGTCTGAAGAACGCAGGGGCTACTTACCAACGAGCAATGGTTACTTTGTTTCATGATATGATTCATCATGAGATTGAAGTCTATGTTGATGACATGATTGCGAAGTCCCAAACGGAGGAGGGACATCTGGTCAATTTGCTAAAGCTTTTTGAGAGGCTTAGGAAATTCAGGTTGAGGCTGAATCCTAACAAGTGTACTTTCGGAGTACGGTCTGGAAAACTACTGGGGTTTATCGTGAGTGAAAGAGGCATCGAGGTTGATCCTGCAAAGATAAAAGCAATACAAGAGATGCCAGCGCCAAAAACCGAAAAAGAAGTTCGTGGTTTCCTGGGCAGAATAAACTACATTGCAAGGTTTATTTCTCTGCTCACCGCCACGTGTGAACCGATGTTCAAACTACTAAAGAAAGATCAGGAGATTATCTGGAACGAGGATTGCCAGAAGGCATTTGATAAGATAAAACAGTATCTGCAGGAACCTCCAATCTTGATACCCCCAGTGGCCGGAAGACCCTTAATCATGTACTTGACAGTTCTTGAGAATAGTATGGGGTGTGTTCTCGGTCAGCACGACGAGACGGGCAGAAAGGAGCATGCCATTTATTATTTGAGTAAAAAGTTCATAGATTGTGAATCTCGTTACTCGATGCTAGAGAAAACGTGTTGTGCACTAGCCTGGGCTGCCAAACGTTTACGACAGTACATGCTCAGTCACACAACCATGCTAATTTTGAAGATGGATCCGATCAAGTACGTCTTCGAGAAGCAAGCGCTTTCGGGCAGGATTGCCAGATGGCAAATGGTGTTGACGGAATATGACATTCAGTACGTTTCCCAGAAGGCCATCAAGGGAAGCGTATTGTCTGAATACCTTGCCGAACAGCCGATCGAGGATTATCAGCCGACGAAATTTGAATTCCCTGATGAGGATATCATGTTTCTCAAGGTGAAAGATTGCGATGAACCGTTTCCCAACGAGGGTCCAGACAGGAAATCCCAGTGGAAATTGATATTTGACGGGGCGGTTAATTCTTACGGAAGTGGCATTGGGGCGATCATCACGACTCCCCATGGATCCCACATCCCGTTCACTGCTAGACTGACGTTTCTGGTCACCAATAACGAAGCGGAGTACGAAGCATGCATCATGGGTCTAGAAGAGGCAATTGATTTGAGAATCAAGAACCTAGATGTATATGGTGACTCGGCGCTTGTGATCAACCAGATTAAAGGGGAGTGGGAGACTCGTCAATCGAATTCGGTGCCGTACATGAACTATGCCAAAAGGCTGCTTCCGTTCTTTGATCGAGTGGAACTCCATCATGTGCTCAGAGTTGAAAATCAGATGGCTGATGCCTTAGCCACGTTGGCTTCGATGTATCAAGTCAATTTTTGGAATGAAGCTCCAAGGATTGTCCTTTCTCGTCTTGATAGACCTACATTCGTCTTTACAATCGAGGAAGCCTCCGACGGCAAACCATGGTTCCATGATATCCAGACTTTCCTTATGACTAAGGAGTATCCCGTGGGAGCGTCAACCCAGGACAAGAAGACTCTGAGGAGGCTGTCTGGAAATTTCTATCTCAATCCTGATGGAGTTCTGTATAAGAGAAACCACGATCTCGTGCTACTCAGATGTGTAGATGAGAAAGAAGCGAGTATGCTCATGGAAGAAGTCCATGAAGGCACGTTTGATACGCATGCCGGCGGGCATGCTATGACGAGAATGATCCTGAGAGCAAGATACTACTGCCTGACGATGGAGTCAGATTGCTTTAAATTCGCGAAGAGATGCCATAAATGCCAGATTTATGCTGATAAGATTCACGTGCCGCCGTGCCCTTTGAATGTCATGTCCTCCCCGTGGTCGTTCTCCATGTGGGGCATCGGCATGATAGGCAAGATCGAGCCCACTGCATCTAACGGTCATCGCTTCATTCTAGTAGCTATCGACTACTTCACCAAGTGGGTGGAGGCAGCCTCATATGCTAATGTGACCAAGCAGGTGGTGGCTAAATTCATAAAAAGGGACATCATCTGTCATTACGGGATTCCCGAGCGGATCATTACTGATAATGGTTCGAATCTGAATAACAAGATGATGAAGGAGTTGTGCCAAAGTTTCAAGATTGAACACCACACCTCATCTCCTTACAGGCCGAAGATGAATGGCGCCGTTGAAGCGGCCAATAAAAACATTAAGAAGATTGTGTAGAAGATGGTTGTAACCTATAAGGACTAGCACGAGATGCTGCCATTTGCATTGCACGGTTATCGTACAACGGTACGTACATCAACCAGGGCAACTCCTTTCTCACTAGTGTACGGTATGGAGGCTGTCCTACCGCTAGAAGTTGAGATTCCTTCTCTACGAGTTTTGGTTGATGTGAAACTCGATGAGGCAGAATGGATTAAGAACCGACTAAACCAACTCAGCCTAATGGACGAGAAGAGGTTAGCATCGATAGCATATGGTCGTCTGTACCAAAGCCGAATGAAGAAAGCTTATGATAAGAAGGTGCGTCCTAGAAGCTTTCAGACAGGTGATCTCGTCCTGAAGAAGATCCTTCCTCCACACTCCGATCACCGGGGCAAGTGGACTCCCAATTACGAAGGTCCGTACGTCGTCAGCAAGGTCTTCTCTGGAGGAGCCTTATTGTTATCCATGATGGATGGAGAAGATTTTGCATCCTCGGTGAACGCGGACGCAGTTAAAAAATACTTCGCTTAAAAAATGACCCGCTGGAAAGAAAAAGAATGTCCAGGCAAAAATGGGGCGTCCCGGCGAACCATAAAAAAGGAAAAAGGTTCGGGTAAAAATTAGGGATATAAAAGAAAAGAATGTACACCCGCAAAGTCGAAAACCTGGAAGGGCGGCTTTGGCAAAAAAGGGTATCCCGGTGAATCGAAAACCCGAAAGGGCGATTCAGGCAAAAGTTAGGGATTTGAAAAAGCAAATGACTGCGTTCCGCGTGTGAACTGTATTTGTTTAGTGGTTTGGAAGACCTAAGGGCCGTTTATTTGAATCAATCTCTTCTGAAGCTGAAGCGTCGGAGAAGTATCGAAGTCGAGTGGGTCATAGAGGGATCAACTCATGGTGTTCGTCTACGCCATATTGCCGACATTTATGTATATACTGATATATATTTATGTTTTTTATGTTTGCGCAGCTTCCTCATTCTAGGAGCTTGCATCTGTTGTAAAACATTTTCACCCATTCAGGGGTTCGGCATCAATGAAATATATACTATTCAGCAATTTTGTTCGCTTGGTTAAGCATTTATCTGTTTTGTTTGCGAAAAAGAACGCCAATGTTTTTGATAAAATGCGCATACGTAAACTTACTGGCCTAGGCCACTGATTGTTGAAATAATGAATTACTTGAATATTGTCACAAGATGATAACCTTGATAGGTCCCTTTGAGAAGGGTATCTTGTCTGTTTGTTTGTGTTGTTGCAGGTATGGCACGTTCTAGGCAGTACGCCGTACGCGTCCCCAAGCAGGATGATTCCTTCTTCTCCAGCAAGTGCAGCAGCCTCTCCCCGCAGAGTATGAATACGGGACCAGAAGCATTGGTATGTCTCCTCAAGCAGAAAAGATTCCCCCCCAATCAGATGTATCCTGAAGGATCGTTGTCTCCCCAGCTGAGTCATATACTGAAGTGTGCAGCGTCCGGTAGTGCAGACTGAAATCTCCGGCGGAATTGAGATTCCCCACAGAGTTGTACTCTCCCCGGTAGGTAGGAGTGGTTCCATCGTCTGGTTGCCCTCCTCAGCCGAGTTTGCAGTTCCCCAAGAGAGCCGAGTCCTTGGAAGCCGTGTGGGCCATGATTGGTTTTCCCCAATAGAGCGTTGAATAGCTGATTTTGTTTCTCTCCACCGGAGTCGTTACCTCCAAGAAAGTTTTGATGCGAATGCCGTGCAGTTTATTTCTATGATTGACATCGTTTCCCCTCAACAGTTTGTGGTTTGAATACCTAGTCGAGCAAGTACAGGTTTTCGAAGAACTCTGTTCCCCTGCAGTAGTCGCCTGGAGTTCGTTTCCCCAGGCGGAACCCAATTGAGATTGGTGTGACTTCTTCTCCTCGGCAGGATGATTCCTCCTCTCCACCAGAGTGGTCCTTTCTCCCCGACAGGAGGATTCTCCCTTCAGCATTTATTTTGATGATG
The DNA here is from genome assembly GCA_963859935.3 of Lathyrus sativus. Lineage (NCBI taxonomy): Eukaryota > Viridiplantae > Streptophyta > Magnoliopsida > Fabales > Fabaceae > Lathyrus > Lathyrus sativus. Next base: position 288,378,780 of record OZ012740.1, read on the forward strand.
GGGTCTTAGCATTTTGCATGATTGCATAGCATTTACCCTAAACGCATAGCATTTCCACCGTGTGGAGCATTGCGCCATTGTCAAACACATGCATGTGAAACATGAGCTAGGTCATTACCGTTCTTGTTTTGCAAGTGTTCCCCGACAGGGTGTTTGCTCAGGATGATTCTTGAAATCTCAGAAGAGTTGGTTGGTCTGAGATGATTCTCGAATTCTCCAGCGAAGTTGTTTGCTTAAGATGATTCTTAAAATCCTCGGTGAAGTTTCCAGATTTGGTTGCTCAAGTTGATGCTTAGAGTCCTCGGCAGAGTGTTTGCTCAGGATGATTCCTGAAATCTCCAGCAGAGTTATTGGTTCAGGATGATTCTTGAAGTCCCCGACGGAATTATTTGTCCAAGATGATTCTTGAAGTCCTCAGCAAGGTTGATTCACCCGGAATGATTTCTGGATCCCCGAAGCAGAGTTACTTGACAGTACTCTAGAATCCCCAACGGAGATGTGTCATCCCCAGCAGGTTTTAAACAGAAAAGTTGAAATTTCCTTGAAGACTTGATGATTGAAGTCCGACAGCGGTGCCGAAACCCTAGACTTACTGATGAAGTCCAACTGTATTGACGAAGCAGTTCTCTCAGTTGATGCGGAGTGCCTGACGGTAAAAGATTGTATATCCTTATTTGGTTCATGATTGACCAAGAATTCTATTCCCGACTTACTGACGAAGTCCGACGGACGCCCGAAATTTCTTTGAATGCCCGATGGCATAATTAACTTGATTGTTAAAAAGTCTCTAGTGACCTGATGAGTCCCGAGGAATTCTTCTGCTATCCATTACCAGTTACCGTGTAACTGGTGATCCCTTGATGACTCGAGGAAGAATATCTACAGCAAAATCAGATGATCATCCTGACGGAGATTTGAGATTAGACCCTTCACCAATCACCGTGTGACCAATTCTCCAGCTAGTTGCCGCGCAGCTATTATTTCAGTTTCCGAAGATTTGTTCCCATCAGTGTACCGTGTACTTGTGCAGTTGGCAAATTTCCGGGTTTGTTGGTATTCAACTGTCTTTTACCTTGATTTTATGAGAGCCGGTCGCTTATCACTTAGTCAGGTCCAAGCCGTTTGAATAGGGGCAGCTGTTCCACCCCAAAATTTGCCCAACATTTCTTTACCTAGCTTATGTTTCATTTCATTCACATTAGCATTATCATTTGCATTTCATTAACATGTATGCATGAGATCAAGAGATATGATTACCAATCAAGAGTAATACAAGACTATGAAGCCAGCTGGGAGGCTTATTCAGGTGTTCAAGGGTTGATATCCTTGTCAGAGAAGTTGAAAGATCCTCAGAGATAGTGGTTGAAGCCAAGTGTGTAGGTCTCTTAACTTGAGAGTTGTGGAGAGCCATCGGATGATTCTGAGGCCATGAGGAGGGACTTGAGGTCTTGAGAGAACTTAGGAGAAGGTTTAAAGATCACTTTGAGGCCTAAACAGGTCATTGTGCAAGATTAAGAAACCTCAGCCATGATGGGTGCAATTAGGGTTTGACTGGGTCAACCCTAAGTCAACTGAGGATTTGAAAGAAGTGGAGACTTGATCCAAGAGCCATGTGATCATGGGTTGATACATTAAGATGTTATAAGGATGATTCCAAGGTTAACTCATCATGATTGAAGAGTTTGAGAAGTTTTAGGCTAGGGTTTCTAAGGCTTGACAGTGTAAAATCCCCTAGTTTGACCCCTATCTTCAAGGCAATGTAGCTCAAGATGTGATTGTCATCTCATCTTGCCCCCCAACATAATTGTTGTAGAGCATGTTATTAGCCTTAGTTTGAGTGCTAGAAGTCTTTTATAGGATTTGTAGAACTCAAGTTATGACTTTGGCAAGTTACAGGTCATCTGAGGTGTGTGAATTTGGAGCTAGAAAGTTGCCCAACTTGCAAGAAACTTTTGCCCAAGAGGGATGATTCCTATGAAATTTTGGTCAACATGAATGTTGTTCCTTATTCTCTTAGCTTTATAGAGAGTACTAGAAGTCCTTGATAGGATTTTTAGAACTCAACTTATGGCTTGGACAAGTCAAGGGTATTTTGGACATTTGGTGATTATAGGTCATTTGTGATCATAGGCTATTTTTACCAACTTAGAGGTCTCAAATGAAATTTTGTTCAACTAGAAAGTTGCTCAAAATGGGGTTTTAACCTTGACCATGCATCAAGGAGGCATTGAAATGGCTCAAGGAGAGATTTGGTTCAAAAAAGTTTGAAAAAGGAAGAATTAAAAGGATTAAATGACCAAAAATTCAAATAATTCATTTTGTGACCAAATGGAGCAAAGTTATAGGTCAAATTGATTGGAAAAATGATTTTAGAAACAATGGCAATGTTAGAATTTTGATTTGAGGTCAAATTCATGCACTTCCATTTCATTTCTTCATGATGAAGTAACATATCCAGCTCACACCATTGGATTGCAAACAAGGAAACAATCACCACCATCCAATTCCTTAGCTCATGAGGAGTGCAAAGCAAGCTTGCTGAGGTCAAAACAGAGGAGATATCGCATATGCCATGAATGATTTTTGGAGGAGAAATTGAAAATCCAAAATCTCATTTGGATGATTCCAGAAAGTTCTAGACCTTGCCATTCACTTCTATATAAGTTATTGAGTGAGTTCAGTGCATTTTTTTGGAAGAGATTGGTGCTGGAAGCAGAGAGTGAGATTGAAGTTTCACCATTGCAAGTTGAAATCGGTTTTTGAGTTCAAGGAAGAATCAAGCCAAATCAAGGTGTGCAAAGGCTTCAGGAGTGAATTTGGAGTGTGTCTGCATTGTTTTGGAGGTTGAAGTGATCAAGAACACTTTCTGTTACGCGTCTGAAACCAGGTTGGTACACATTGAATTTGTGCTTAAACTATAGGGAGATGCTTAGAAATTGGCATGTGGTTAGGTTCCCCTATTGATATAGATGGATTTAGGATGATCAATTGCGTGATTAGAGACGATTTAGGTTGGATACCATTATCGGTTGAAGTTGATATTTCACGATTCATGCGTTTTGAGGATGAATAATTGGTATGGTTGAATTGCTGGTGAAATTTTGAGCAAGATACATTCAGGAATCGTGGCGAATGGTTGGCTGTAGACAAAGTTAGGGTTGGGTAGGGTGACCAGAAATGTCACCGGCGGTGGCCATGGCTGCGCGCGAATGTGCAGAGGTTCAAATGAAGAAGATGAAATGTTCACCTTTCATCTGTGTAGAAATTTTGACTTGGTCTAGTGATCCAAGCGCGTGTGTGGCGCCACGTACCCCCGCATGGGCCTAGTACACTGACTGCTCTTCACACACCCCTCTTGGCTGAATTCTTGAATTAAACTGATCAGAGTTGCTATTTGCCACGCCAGTTTGATTAATTTCTTTTTATGTTCTTTATTTTGTGCATTTCATGTGGTTTAGAAATTACTTCACAAAAAATAGGAAATTAACTCAATTAATTCCAAACTTTTTTCCCCTGATTCATGATTGAATCTAGAATTTTATAGATTAAAAATATTAGGAATTCATGCATTTGTGATTTTATTTGCATTTTTGAATATTAATTGATATTAAAATGGCCATGGTTGATACCTTGTTTTGTTGAATTTTGTTTGATCATTTGGTGATGATTCTTGACTTGATTTTTTGGGCGTAGCTAGCATAGATATGCATGTTCCCCTAGAAATTTTCTTACATTTTTGTGATGGAATTAGGTGGTAGTTTTAAGTTGAAACTTTAGGTGCTCTAGTTTTAGGGTTTAAGCTTAGTACCTTATGATTTAGGTTTTACTTCTAGGACTTTGTGGATGATTCAACCCCTGGATTTTGTATGGTAGATTCATGATTGAATTAGGTTCCCATAGTTATTTTTGTAGGATTTTACAATTGGTTTTAGTATTTTAGTTAGGATTAACTTTAGTACTAAGTTTTAGGTGATCCTAACTTGCTAACTCAACTAGAATGACTTCTTTAGTTCCCTTAGATTAGGGTTTTGCCTCTCTTGCTCTTGGCTAGTGTTGAAGACAAGCTCGGGCTACTATGGAATGCTTGAAGAAGCTTGTATGTGAAGATTTCCCTCCTTTTGGTTTGAGTGTTGTTTAGGTGTTAAGATTAGGGTTTGTAGGTAGAGCTTCTAGATAGATTCTCTTCTTTCATAAACATGGAAGGTGTTGATCACTTCTATTCCTCCCTGTGATATAAGGTCCCCTTGTAAAGGCCTCATCCCTCCTTTGGTAGGATGTGTGGCTCTTCACAAGTTGGTAGAACCTTTGAGGGTTCCTTTCTTTGATGATGGAGTGCTTAGTGGTGACCTTTGGTCTTCACTCTGCTGTCTATTATCCAAACCTTGCTCTTGTCATATGAATCTTTCTCCCTTGCTAAAGGATGAAGTTCCTTGCTAGAAGATTGAAGATTCTAGAAGTTGCTACTTCCATGTGTTTGAAGACTGCCATTGGAGCTGAAGCTTGAAGACCAAGAAGAACAATTTAACACTTGTGAGAAAAATCCAGTTGAGATCAAATGTGAAGGTGAGAAAATACTTAGAAGGGGGGGTTGAATAAGTATGACAGAAAATAATCAAAGATAAAAACTCAAGTATTTTTATCCTGGTTCGTTGAACTCAACTACTCCAGTCCACCCTTTTCAAGAGTGATTTGCCTTTCTCAACAAGGACTTAATCCACTATTCAAATCAACTGATTACAAATAGCAACACCTAAGAACAACTGTTCTTAGTCTTCTCAAGAGCTACTGATCTAACCTAGATCCTCTTAAGGAAAACTTCCTTTACAAATTAATGTAATACAATGTAAGAGTAACAAATTGCTTCTAATAAAGCTATAAACACAACTGTGTTATTTCTCTAAGTTTAGAACAATGTATGAACAGCAAAGAATATGAGAGCTTGAGAGTTTTTTCGCGTGAGAGTGTTCTTGCAATGATTTCGTTTTTTTTTCTGTCCCGTGAAGAATGAGCTATGATTTCCTTTATATAGCCACTTGAATATTGGAGAGAATATTTTACCTTTGGAGAAGATATTTCCAATATCAAATAGTACTGTCCTTTGTACTATTGCAGCAGAGAGACGGCGCACAAAATGTGGGTGTAGCAATTGTCTGCTGAGCTGTGAATTTACCATATCTGGAATGTATCAGAGGAATAATCTTCTTGCAGAGAATTATGTCTATCCCAATTAAGGAAAGATTTGCTGGCATATTCCAACAGATATATTAAAATAATCTTCTTCAAATAATTCTTCAGATAGTTCAGATCAACAATCAATATCAGAGTCTTCAGTCTTCAGAATCTTCTGGAAACTTCAGAGCCTAAGATGTTCTTCAGATGTTGATGAATCAGAGTCTGGTGCAGCTGTGTGCTTGAAGCGTAACATGCTCTTAGATCAGAGTCTTCACTCAGATCAGAGTCTTCTCTCATTCAGAGTCTCTTCACTCAGAGTCTTCTTTCATTCAGATTCTTGATAATATATGCAGCGTGTTGTATCTTCAGAATCTTGATGACTAAGCTCTTATACTTCAGATTCTTCTAAGCTCTTATACTTCAGATTCTTCTAATCTTCAGATGCTCTTGAGCCATTCAGAATTTATTGTTCACATCAAATTTGCTCTTTAAGATTAAAATCTTTTGTGCCTGTAGAAAACAGTTTAGAACAAATTTAGAGAGTATAATTCTTGTATACAAATTATCATTAATGTTATCATCAAAACATAGAGATATTACTAAGACACAATCTGTGCTCTTACAATCTCCCCCTTTTTGATGATGACAAAACATGAGAAATTTGTTCAATAAAAATATGAATTAAAATTACTCCCCCTGAGATTTACAATCTCCCCCTGAAATGAATACTCTAATGGAATTAGATACTTCCCTTTCGGGTTGAGTACATTTCAGATTCAGAGCCTGATTGAAGCCTGGTTAACATCCTGATTGAAGCCTGGTTGACATATGTTTGACTTCTAGAGTCAAAGCTTGATGCCATATTAAAGCTTGATGCCAGATGAACAACTTCAGAACACCTGGTTGTTTATCTTGCCATTTCCTGTCTTGAGTTATCTTTTAGATCATAGTACTCAAGGTTAGATATCAGAGTCTGGTCTACTCAGATTTAGCTATTTTTGATCAGGTTCTGAAAAGATAGATCTCAGGAAAAACTTCAATGAAATTTGTCAGATTTTTTAATGATATCTGGGACACTTAAATTCAAAGAATGTTAGTAACATGTCTGACTTAGTTCAGATAATTGCTTATAGATTTGAACAATCAGATTCTATTTTGTTTCTCCCCCTTTTTGTCATAATCAAAAAGATTTTTAAAAGACAGTAAAGATGCAGAAGAAACACATATCCAGATAAGCAAAAAGATCATTGTCATTAAGTCAAGAGAACATCCAGATTCAGATAAAAGCACACAAAACATATCAGAAGAAAATCAAAACAAAGCAAAACATGAAAAACTTGTGCAAAACATCAAGTAGGTTTAGCAGATGAGGCTTGTTGAGAAGCAATGAGTTGCAGCAGTGCTGTAATTCTTTCTGAATTTTCATCTTGCTTAGCCATCCAAGTTTTCATTTCTTCATTTGTTTTCTTTTGATCAACCATAAAATCCTTAAGTTCTTTGACATCCTTCTGAAGATCTGTAGATTCTGAAACAGTAGATTCTGGAACAGTAGATTCTGAAACAGTCTGAGTAACATCAGGTGCAGGAATTTCTGGAGGTGGAGGAGCTTCTAGAAGAAGAATAGGAGGAGTGTTTCTCTTAATCCGTTTTTGATAAGCAGCAAACCTTACTTTTGACAATCTAAGACATTGAGTCCTGATTTTCAAAGCCTCCCTATTCAGTCTGTAAAGATATTTCTTCCAAACAGCGTTAGCAGCCTCTTTGTCCATAGTAGTCATGCAAACATCCATAATGTCAGCAAAGTCTGAGACATTATCCTTATCAAAATCTCTTAACAGAGTATAAACACTTGATCCCAATTCTGCTTCATCAGGGATTCTGGGTTGTCTTGGTTGGGTTAGTGGTGTTTGTTCAGAAGGTTGAGGTTGTGAAGATGGATGTTCAGATGTTTGTGGTTCAGAAGGTTGAGGTTGTGAAGATGGATGTTCAGATGTTGGTTGATTGGTTGGTGGTTCAGAAGTTTGTTGGTCAGAATGTTGTGGTTGAGGTATTGAGGGAATTGGTTGGGTTTCTGTTGGTTGTGGAGTGTTTTGGATTCCAAGAGGTTGTGGAGTGAGAGTTTGAGTTGGGGAATTTTGTGGAGAAGGTGGATGTTCAGAAGTTGGAGATTTAAACAGCTGTTTCCAAACACTCTCAGAACGAGGTTGTTTGAGATCATTCAAGAATTCATTAATGTAACCAGATGATTCATCATCAGATGATGTATCAGAGTGGTTAGATTTTTCAGAAGTTGAAGATAAAATGACAGACTGGTTTAAAGGTGTGACATCTAATATCTCATTAGGATCAATGAGATATTCAGGTTGGTCAGAGTGTTCAGGGTGAACGTCCTCTGGAATGGTATATTCTGGGATAGTGTTTTGTGGTTGTGGTGTTGTTTGTTGAGTTTGTTGTGGAATTTCTGTTTGTATGTTTGTTGGTTGTGGTGTATGAGTCTCAGATGGTCTAGATCTTTTAAATATAAGGGGTGAGTCAGATGGTGTGGGGGTAGCAGAATGATGAACAGGATTAGAATCAGTGTTAAATACCTGTTTCAGAGTATCTCTAATTTCTTCAAAAGTTGCTGCAGGAGGATTTGGTTGAACCTTCTTCAGCTTCTTCCTTTTCTTCTTCTCTTCAGCATCTGAATGCTTCCTTTTCTTCTGATGACCTTCACTATCAGCTTTTCTCTTACGTCTTCTTTCCCTTGTCAAATCAGGAAGAACTTGGCCTTCCTTCTGCACAAGATTGGCAGGAATCTCAACACCATCTCTTATGCAGCGAGCAACATACTCAGCAATAATTTCTCTAGGTTCATCTGAGGTGAATAAAGGAAAATCCTTAACAGGAATCCTTCTTCCCCTAACTTCTTCAGAGTTAGTTTTCCTTGGTTTCTCAGATAAATCATCAACCAGTTTCATCCTTCTCAAAGTTAAACCGTTTATTTCAGAGCCAATGATATAAGTCAGATCTTCTGTCAACCCAGCCTCTTGCAGATGCGCCACAAGTTGGTTTTCTATCAGAATATCTGAAATCAGCCTTCCCATAGGGATCCATGTTCTGACTTTTCCAGATTTATCTCTGGCTGTTTCCCTTGTTTCCTTGACGTGAGACACCAGATGATTAAACAACAAATATGGAAGATCAATCTGAATGTTTTGGTGTAAACAATACATGAAGTAAAGTTGTTCAGCATTAACATAATCAGAAGAGTTTGAAGAGGGTCTGTGAAAAATGGTGTTCATGAAAATCTTAGCCCATATCTTGTAAGTGGGTTTCAAGAACTTAACCTTCTTACAAGGTTCACCAGTAGTACAGATTTCTTGACATACATCTTTCAGGTCTTCACGCGCAGAAGACAGAGAGGTTACTCCATCAGTTGCCTTAAAACCTATGAGTTTCCTTATCAGGTTTTCAGTGATAACTATCTTTTTTCCCAGCACAGAGGAGTGAATGAACTTTGGAGTAGCAAATGCATGGATCCAGAATTCCTTCACTAACTTTGGATACACAGGACCCATAAGCCTGTCAAAGTAACCGTCCCAGCCTTGTGCTTTGATTGAAGAAATCAGATCAAACCCATTTTCAGCAAGATCTTCTAAGTCCACGAAACTTTCACATAGAACTTCTAGTGAATCAACAGCAGTTAGGAGAGTGCGTACTGGTTCTATGACAGTGGTAGCACTTTTGGTAGTAACAGCTTTTGAAGTAGATGCCATTGTTGACGATGATGAAGAAGATGAAGGTTTCTGAGATCTTTTAGGGTTTGCAAAGAGAGAGAACAACAAACAAAAACGCATATGTGTTTGAGAATGTGAAAAGTGTGAATGTGTTATGAGAGTGGTTTATATAGACAAATAAAGCAAGCATGGGAAACACAACAGACACACATAGGACACATACGCACGTTTGCATTAAATGAAAAGTAATCATTTTTAATTATGATATGACATTTGGGGGAAAATCAAGACAGATTGAGATTTTCAAAGCAATACCTTAAACGTCATAATCAGTAGGTGTACTCCATCTTTTCAGATTCTGAGTGACACGTGTTTGCTTGCATGTGATTCTATAACTCTTAAGAAATGAAACGTTTTCAACTTTCAGATCCTCTGAGATGGTCAGTTCAGAGTTTCACACAAAAAAAATAATTCACATATAAATTAAACAAGCAAGACAGATGAAATACTTCAGAGTGTTAAACACTTAGCATCTGAGAAGTTGACTCTGAGAAATATTACTCTGGACAAAAATCCATACAAATATTTTTCAGAATAAACTTAAACCTATCTTCAGCAAGGGGTTTTGTGAAAATATCTGCCCATTGATGATCTGTATCAACAAAGGCTAAATTTATTACACCCTTCTGAACATAGTCTCTGATGAAATGATGTTTAATCTCTATATGTTTGGCCTTAGAGTGTAAAATTGGATTTTTGGATAAACATATAGCAGACGTATTATCACAGAAGATAGAAAGATTACTCTCATAGATTTGATAATCTTCTAGTTGACTCTTCATCCAGAGCATCTGAGTGGAACATCCAGCAGCAGCAATGTATTCTGCCTCTGTGGTTGATAGTGCAATTGTTGGTTGCTTCTTGCTGTACCACGAGATCAGATGACTTCCAAGAAACTGACAGCTTCCAGAAGTACTTTTGCGCTCAACTCTATCTCCAGCATAGTCAGCATCACAGAATCCAACTAGTGAATATTTGTCAGATCTTCTGTAACACAAACCAACATTAGCAGTACCTTTCAGATACCTTAGAATCCTCTTAACAACAGTTAAGTGTGATTCTCTAGGATCTGATTGGAATCTAGCACATAAACAAACACTAAACAGAATGTCTGGTCTAGAAGCAGTCAAATAAAGAAGAGATCCTATCATACCTCTGTAGAGTTTCTGATCTACCTTCTTACTTACCTCTTCCTTACCTAGAGTGCTTGTAGGATGCATTGGAGTCTTTGCCATTTTGCTATCCAGCATGTTAAACTTCTTCAGAAGCTCTTTAACATACTTGGTCTGATGTATGTAGGTGCACTCTGGAGTCTGATTTACTTGGATTCCCAGAAAGAATCTCAGTTCTCCCATCATGCTCATCTCAAATTCTGCCTGCATACATTTAGCAAACTCCTTTCCAAGCATAATATTTGTTGATCCAAAAATAATATCATCTACATAAATTTGACAAATCAACAAATCTTTCTTAATGGTTTTACAAAATAGTGTGGTATCCACTTTTCCTCTGATGAAAATTTTCTTCAGAAGAAAATTACTCAACCTCTCATACCAAGCTCTGGGAGCTTGTTTTAGTCCATAAAGAGATTTTTTCAGTTTGTAAACATGATCTGGAAAATTTTCATTTTCAAAACCAGGAGGTTGGTGGACATACACTTCCTCTTCTATAATTCCATTAAGAAAAGCACTTTTAACATCCATCTGATAAAGAGTGATGTTATGTTGTGCAGCAAATGAAATAAGCAAGCGTATAGACTCTAACCTTGCAACAGGAGCATATGTTTCTGTGTAGTCTATGCCTTCTTGTTGACTGTAGCCTTGAGCAACCAGTCTTGCTTTGTTCCTTTCAACTTCTCCTTTTTCATTAAGTTTATTTCTGAAAACCCATTTTGTTCCAATGACATTGAAACCTTTAGGTCTTGGAACCAGATCCCAGACTTCATTCCTTGTGAATTGATTCAGCTCCTCTTGCATAGCTAAAATCCATTCATTATCTTCCAGAGCCTCATCAACAGATGTTGGTTCTATAATTGACACTAAGCCACAGAAGGAAGATTCAGAAGTTCTGAGAAATGCTCTTGTCCTTATTGGATCATCTTTCTTTCCAATTATCACATCCTCTGGATGAGAAGCTTTCATTCTGGAAGAAGATCCTCTGACTGTTGGTCTTTCAGAAATATGCAGATTGTCAAGTTGGGAAGTTAGAGGCGTAGCATCTGGGTTTGCTTCAGAGTCTTTGTCTTTAGTCTTGTCTGCCTCTGAGCCTTCAGAGTCTGTGAGAATAACTTCTCTATCTGCAGAACTTTCAACTTGCTTTGGCTTTTCAGAGCCAAGCTTATCATCAAATCTAACATGAATAGATTCTTCCACAATCTGTGTTTCTGTATTGAATACTCTGTAGCCTTTAGAGCGTTCAGAATAACCAAGCATGAAACACTTCTGTGCTTTGGAATCAAACTTGTTCAGATGATCTTTAGTGTTAAGCATATAACAAATACATCCAAATGGATGAAAATAAGCAATGTTGGGCTTTCTGTTTCTCCACAATTCATAGGGAGTCTTTTCCAGAAGAGGTCTTACAGACACTCTGTTCTGAATATAACATGCTGTATTTATTGCTTCTGCCCAAAAGTATTTTGCCAGATTTGTCTCGTTGATCATGGTTCTGGCCATTTCTTGCAATGTTCTATTTTTCCTCTCTACAACTCCATTTTGTTGTGGAGTTCTAGGACAGGAGAAATCATGTGCAATTCCTTTTTCAGAAAAATATTTTTCAAAATATTTGTTTTCAAATTCACCACCATGATCACTTCTGACTTTAATAATTTTGCATTCTTTTTCAGTCTGGACTTGATTGCAGAAGTCAATGAACACAGAATGAGACTCATCCTTGTGTTTTAGAAACTTTACCCATGTCCATCTGCTGTAGTCATCTATAATGACTAACCCATACTTCTTGCCTCTGATGGATGCAGTTTTCACTGGTCCAAACAGATCAATATGAAGTAATTCCAATGGTCTAGAGGTGGAAACAACATTTTTTGGTTTAAAATGAGATTTTGAAAATTTACCCTTTTGACATGCGCCACACAGAGCATCTGAATTGAACTTCAGATTAGGGAGTCCTCTGACCAGATTGAGTTTATTAATCTGAGATATACGTCTCATATTAATATGTCCCAATCTTCTATGCCAGACCCATTGCTCATCATTCACAGATAAAAGGCATTTTACATTTTGAACTTTAAGTTCTGAAAGGTTAATTTTGTAAATGTTGTTTTTCCTCTTTCCACTGAATAGGATTGAACCATTCTTTTGACATACAGCTTTGCAACATTTTTGATTAAAGATGATATCATAACCATTGTCACTTAATTGACTTATGGACAATAGATTATGTTTCAATCCTTCAACTAACAGAACATTAGAAATAGAGGGTAGGTTACCATTACCTATTGTACCAGAGCCAATGATCTTGCCCTTCTGGTTCCCTCCAAATTTCACGTCCCCTCCAGATCTAAGTTCCAGGCTTTGGAACATAGACCTTTCGCCCGTCATATGTCGTGAGCATCCAGAGTCCAGGTACCATGATTGGTGTCTGGATTTTGCTGCTAAGAACATCTGCAACAGGTATTATTTTACTTTTAGGTACCCAGATCATCTTGGGTCCTTTGGGGTTAGATGTTCTGTGGTTTTGCCTAAACTTCTGTTTTTCAACATAGTGTTTATTCTGGCTAGCCCTTGGCTTAAACACATAAGTACTCTTTTCAGAGCTTGTATGTTTAATATCATTCAGATGACCAAACTTAAAATGAGAATACAGAGGAGTCTTCTTGATGAAGAGTTTATCCACAGATTTTGGATTGCTTCCAGAGGAAGATTCACATCCAATGCCTCTTCTGTTGTTCCCACTAACACCATAGATCATAGAAGCCATTTTGCTTCTGTCTATGCTTTTAGTGAGGAATCTTTTAAAACTGGAGTCATATTTTTCTAAAATATTTTCACTTGACTCTGTTTCAGTATCAGATTCTTGTTGAGTTGTTTCTAAATCATTTTTGAGTTTTAAATTTATTTCTTTCTGCTCAACAAGTTCTGTTCTCAGAAGATCAATCTCAGATTCAAGATTGCTTTTCAGCTTCTTGTATTTGAGTTTAATCTTGCTGTAGCTTTCCAACATGTCAGATAAACTTTCAACAAGTTCAGCTCTGGAGAGTTCAGAAAATACCTCTTCAGAGTCAGAGTCTGATTCTGACTCAGATTCAGATGATGACGTTCCTTCATCTTGATCATTTGTGTTGGCCATCAGCGCAACATTTGCACATTCTTCCTCAGATTCAGAAGATGATTCAGATTCATCTGAGTCATCCCATGTAGCCATCAGAACCTTTTTCTTTTTATCAAACTTCCTTTTGGGTTTTTCCTTTTGAAGTTTGGGACATTCACTCTTGTAGTGTCCAGGTTCTTTACATTCAAAGCAAGTGACCTCTTTCTTGCCAGATCTTCTGTGTCCAGAAGATTCTCTCTTTTGATCAGATCTTCTGAAGTTGTTGAACTTCTTCCCTTTGTGCTTCCAGAGTTTGTTGATCCTTCTGGACAGCATGGATAGTTCATCTTCTTCTTCAGAAGAAGATTCCTCAGAGCTTTCTTCATTTACCTGCAAAGCTTTAACAGATTTGTTAGATTTAAAAGCTAAGGATTTACCTTTATCTTTCTTCTGGGGTTCATCTTCCTCCAGCTCAATCTCATGACTTCTCAAAGAACTGATGAGTTCTTCTAATGAGATTTTGTTCAGATCCTTGGCCAGCTTCAATGCAGTCACCATAGGTCTCCATCTGGTAGGAAGACTTCTGATGATCTTCTTGACATGATCAGATGTTGAGTAGCCCTTGTCCAGAACTTTCAACCCAGCTGTTAGAATCTGAAATCTGGAAAACATAGTCTCAATGTTCTCAGATTCTTCCATCTTGAACGCTTCATACTTCTGTATCAGCGCCAGAGCCTTTGTTTCTTTCACCTGAGAGTTTCCCTCATGAGTCATTTTGAGAGACTCAAACATATCATGAGCAGTGTCTCTGTTGGTAATCTTTTCATACTCTGTATGAGAGATTGCATTAAGAAGTATGGTTCTGGCTTTGTGATGATTCTTGAATTCTTTCTTCTGCTCCTCAGTCATTGATTTTCTATCAATCTTTTTGCCATCCTTAGTAGGATGTTCATATCCATCAATGACTAAATCCCAGAGATCAGCATCATACCCCAAGAAAAAACTTTCAAGTCTATCTTTCCAATAATCAAATTTTTCTCCATCAAACATTGGAGGTTTGGTGCTGATTCTGTCTCCTTCATATTTGTTGCTTGATGTGGGAATATCACCCATATTAGCAACCAAATAAATAACAGAGTATTCTTCTCACTGGATCTTTATCTGTCACGGTTAAGTGAATGCACACTCAGAACCGGAGCTCTGATGCCAACTGAAGGTGAGAAAATACTTAGAAGGGGGGGTTGAATAAGTATGACAGAAAATAATCAAAGATAAAAACTCAAGTATTTTTATCCTGGTTCGTTGAACTCAACTACTCCAGTCCACCCTTTTCAAGAGTGATTTGCCTTTCTCAACAAGGACTTAATCCACTATTCAAATCAACTGATTACAAATAGCAACACCTAAGAACAACTGTTCTTAGTCTTCTCAAGAGCTACTGATCTAACCTAGATCCTCTTAAGGAAAACTTCCTTTACAAATTAATGTAATACAATGTAAGAGTAACAAATTGCTTCTAATAAAGCTATAAACACAACTGTGTTATTTCTCTAAGTTTAGAACAATGTATGAACAGCAAAGAATATGAGAGCTTGAGAGTTTTTTCGCGTGAGAGTGTTCTTGCAATGATTTCGTGTTTTTTTCTGTCCCGTGAAGAATGAGCTATGATTTCCTTTATATAGCCACTTGAATATTGGAGAGAATATTTTACCGTTGGAGAAGATATTTCCAATATCAAATAGTACTGTCCTTTGTACTATTGCAGCAGAGAGACGGCGCACAAAATGTGGGTGTAGCAATTGTCTGCTGAGCTGTGAATTTACCATATCTGGAATGTATCAGAGGAATAATCTTCTTGCAGAGAATTATGTCTATCCCAATTAAGGAAAGATTTGCTGGCATATTCCAACGGATATATTAAAATAATCTTCTTCAAATAATTCTTCAGATAGTTCAGATCAACAATCAATATCAGAGTCTTCAGTCTTCAGAATCTTCTGGAAACTTCAGAGCCTAAGATGTTCTTCAGATGTTGATGAATCAGAGTCTGGTGCAACTGTGTGCTTGAAGCGTAACATGCTCTTAGATCAGAGTCTTCACTCAGATCAGAGTCTTCTCTCATTCAGAGTCTCTTCACTCAGAGTCTTCTTTCATTCAGATTCTTGATAATATATGCAGCGTGTTGTATCTTCAGAATCTTGATGACTAAGCTCTTATACTTCAGATTCTTCTAAGCTCTTATACTTCAGATTCTTCTAATCTTCAGATGCTCTTGAGCCATTCAGAATTTATTGTTCACATCAAATTTTCTCTTTAAGATTAAAATCTTTTGTGCCTGTAGAAAACAGTTTAGAACAAATTTAGAGAGTATAATTCTTGTATACAAATTATCATTAATGTTATCATCAAAACATAGAGATATTACTAAGACACAATCTGTGCTCTTACAAAATGAAGAGCTGAAGCTTGAAGAAGGTGAAGAACAAGTTGATACTTGTGTGTTTGATGCATTGAAAGCTTGAAGAAGCAAGTTGACATTTACTATTGAAGGGAATAACTTTGAAGAGCAGTTGCAGACTGAAGACTGAGCTGTTGTCAGAGGAGCTTTGCTGTGAAGCTGTGGATCTGCTTTCTTTCCTGTCTGTTTGCTTGCTGTGCAGCTGTATTGATGTGCCTTGTTTAATTTTCTTGATGCATTAGAATAAGTTCATGTTTAGATTGTGTTAAGCTAGGAGCATGATTACACTAGAGGTTGAGTTGCTCCCTCTGCTTGTGTTTTTACTGTGTGGCTTTGCTTGCGGGTATTCGATAGAGCCCAGCTCCCTTGCCTATGTGGTTTGTATTTGCTTGATGGCATTTTATTTTACTTCTTCTGTATGATTACAGTTATTCATATCTGGCTTGAGGTCGACATGAGCTTGTGGAGGCTGATGCCCCACACACATTTCCTCCCTCACTTGCATTGCATGCATTTTACAATCGTTTACTGTTTACTGTTTAAGCTGATGCTTTGTCTGTTTCTGTATCATTGACATGATCCCCTAGGAATCTCACTTCCTTTGATAAGGAAGTGATGATTAGAACTTTAGGTTGAAACCTATGCATGATAACTTCTAGGAGTTCCCTATTTCAAACCTCAACCATAGGATGAATCCTTGGCATGACAACTGTTAGGACTTGATAGTCCCCCCTTAGTTGAACCTGTTCGTTCTCTTCTCATCTTAAAAAAAATTAAAATACAGTAATAAAGGTTAACTGACGTCGTACGTTACGAGTCTTAAGCTATCTGAGAAAGGATTGTTGGAGTGTTTCTTTTCAACAGTCTGGATGTTTAGTATGGTACCCTTTGGGTGACATGCGACGCATTCACTCTCAGGTCATAGTCTCTAGTGCGATATTGGTTGCAAACATCCATAAAAAACAGTTCTTCCGTAAAAGACAGAAAATAAACTTCAAACATTTTTGCCCCGTGGGCCCGTAATTCAAAGAAAGCTTTTCTGGAGAAAAGAGTGTCGTTAACTCCCAGTTCTACCGCAAACGGTAACGCTTGAGTCTCCAAAGGTCAAGCTGCGTACACCAAACTGCTGGAATTGTCTGTTAACCCTACTCGATAAAACAGATGAATCTGAATCCCCGTAATCCGTGTTATCCCGAACTACGTAAACTCTGATCTCTCATACCTGTTGAGAGTACGTAGGCACAATACTGATGTATTGGCGAGCCACCTTCCCTCATCCTTAATCCGTAGTTAGGCGAACTACGTTGACTATGATTTCTCATTCTCTGATGAGAATACGTAGGCATAAAGTGCGACGCTTTGCCGAGTCATTCCTTTTTCTTTTTATACCGGCCTTGATAGGTATATAGTAAACATAAACCCGTCATATAAACATAACAAGCGTGGATCCCATCGAGTACGATGGACGTGAGGGGTGCTAATACCTTCCCCTTGCGTAACCGACTCCCGAACCCAGACAACGGTTGCGATGACCTTGTCTTATACCTTTTCGTCAGGTTTTTCCGATCGTTTCCTTTCCCGTTCCGAGGGATAAATAACGAAAGGTGGCGACTCTTCTGATTTGCCGGCACCTTATTTTCGCGGTAGCGACAGCGATGTAACAACAATGCTAAGAGATTGGGGATCGGGGGTTGGTTATACTTAGGGTAGGTATTTCACATCCTAAACATCTGTAGTACTCTACAGGAACCTTTTATATGTTTTTATCCTATACTTGCTAGATGTTTTCTATGGTTTGGGATAAGTTATAAGGTGAAGTTGTGGGTAAAGACCTAAGGGTAGTTTCTATGTTTACAAGCAAAGATATCGCATCCTCTGCCTACGTATCCTAACTAGGATAGAATCAGAGCTATCGTAGTTCACATCACTAAGAATAAATTAACACTTGATTATGATCAAGGTTCAAAGGGAAACAAACATAACAATGCTTGTATAGAGTTTAACAAAACTCTCTATTTTAAGTTGTACACTCAACGGGATTGACTTTGACAAAAGCCAAAATGGGAGTAAGTAATTATCAACATGATTCTTACATAGAGTTGACAAACTCTATCCTAGGGTTTTAGTTAAAGGACACTCTTAGTAAAGGTGGGTCTTTCAGACTTAAAAAAAGTCTAAAGGCTAGTAGGTTCTAACTAAGGGTTCAAGATGACTTAAAAAAGTCAAGGGGAGATGATTTATCTATGACCCAAGGGTCAATAGAGGGACTTTCCTTTGGAATAGGGGAAAGATGAGGCAACTAGACGAGAACTAACAAGTTCCATCGCTTGGGGAAATAACTTAACAAAGCTAAAAGCATACATAATCACTCATTCAAACATGACGAAGATATAGAGTATGGTAACAACCTAGGAAGAGATGCAAGCATGTGACAACATCAAGAAAAGATTAAAATCAAGTCAAATGGTTACAACCAATTATACACAAAGATATCATAAAATCTAGAAGTACATGGTGATAGAGGTTCTTACAAGACCAAGCAACATAAGGCAATATCAACTTTAGATATCTTAACAAAGATGAAAAGTAAATGAGGTAAAAACCATCAAGGCAAACAACAACGTGTAATTCAAAGAAGTTTTAATGCAAGCAAGTTACAACTTGAGGCAAACATGTATACGGATCCAAGGATGTCAAATGTAACAACATGAGACCAACAATCATGCATTGATGAAAATCAAGTACAAGTAAGCATACAAAATAAAAACAACTTGAAGCATCTTGACAAAGATGAACGAAAACATGGTAACAACCATCACGGAAGAGAACATATAACTCAATCAAGTTTAAATGCAAGCAAGTCACTGTTGCACCCCAAAATTTGACCAACATTTCTTTACCTAGCTTGTGTTTCATCTCATTCACATTAGCATTATCACTTGTATTTCATTGACATGTATGCAGGAGATCAAGAGGTATGAGTACCAATTAAGACTTTGAAGCTAGCCAAGAAGGTTATTCAAGTGTTCAAGGGTTGATATCTTTGTCAGAGAAGTTAAGAGATCCTCAGAGAGATTGGTTGAAACCAAGGTTGTGTGCCTCCTAACTTGAGAGTTGTGGGAGCTCCTCAGATGATTTTGAAGCTATGAGGATGGACTTGAAGCTTTTAGAGAGCTTATGAGATGTCTTGAAAGCCATAATTAAGCCTAGAGAGGTCATTGTGCAAGTTTAAAGAAGACTCAGTCATGAGTGGTATAATTAGGGTTTGACTGGGTCAACCCTAGGTCAACTGATGATTTGGAGAGGGTTGAGACCTAATCCAAGAGCCATGTGATCATGGATTGATGCATTGAGATGCTATAAGGATGATTCCAAGGTCAACTCATCATGATTGAGGAGTTTGAGAAGTTTCAAGCTAGGGTTTCTAAGGTTTGACAGTGTAAAATCCCCTAGTTTGACCCCTATCTTCAAGGCAGTTTAGCTCAAGATGTGATTGTCATCTCATCTTACCCCCAAAATGAATGTTGTAGATCTTGTTCTTAGCTTTAATTTTAGTACTAGAAGTCCTTGATAGGATTTGTAGAGCTCAAGTTATGACTTTGACAAGTTACAGGTCATTTGAGGTATGTGAATCTGGGGCCTTGAAAGTCACCCAACTTGCATCCAACTTTTGCCCAAGAGGGATGATTCCTATGAACTTTTGGTCAACATTAATGTTGTTCCTTATCTTCTTATCTTTCTATAGAGTACTAGAAGTCCTTGATAGGATTTGTATAACTCAAGTTATGGCTTTGATAAGTCAAGGGCATTTTGGTCATTTGGAGATTATAGGCCATTTCAAGCATAAGGCCATAACTCCTATTTCCAAGCTTCAAATGGAAAAATCTTCAACATAAAACTTGCTTAAAATGATGTTTTAAGGCTAGTAAGGAGGTCATTAGATGTTGAAAAGGCTTGTAGCTCAAAATGGTAAAAATGACCTAAAATGGAGGCATAAGTTAAATAAGTCAAAGTTGGAAATTGAAACTTTCAAGCTCAAACTATGGCATGTAATAGGTCATTTTGACTCTAGAAAGCATTTTAAAAACAATGGTTAAGCCACATTTTTGATTTGAGGTTTAGATCATGGACTTGCTTTAGAAAATGATTGCTTGCACATTAAGGTACATATGCAAAACACAAGGAAACTCAATGTACAAGCTAGCTAAGTATCTTAACACATCATGTATCTCATCTAAGGAGATTTTTAAAGGAGATACAAGTGCTGCAAGAGGTATAGCCCAAGATGGCATGTGAGATGAGTTGAAATCAAAAACTCATGACATGAGAATCTCAAATTCTCATTGGATGATTCCAGAAAGTTCTGGATAGGTCTGAACCATCCTATATAGTGATTAGAACTTGCTCAGATGCAAGGTTGGTGAGAGATTAGAGAGGAGAGTGAGATAGCCATTTCAATTTCTTCCATTGCAAGTTGAAATTAATTTCTACATTCCACACCATTTCCATTGCTTCTTTCAATCCCAACACCTTCCATTGATCATACTGAATGTGTGCATACCAAATTGAGAGCAAGATCATGAAGAATTGAAGAGTTGGCATTTGGATTTTGGGAGCTGCAAGTCACCATCGAGTTTGGAGATTCAGGCTTCTTTGATCAAATCTTTTGCAAACAGAAGCATTAACATCAATCAAGGAGTGATTCTAAAGAGTTTGAGAGGTTGAAGTGAAGCTTTGACCTATCTGATAATCAAGATTTGACAGGTTTGCATCTTTTCTTCTACACTTTAATTTAAGCATAATTAGTTAGATTTGTTAGGTTAGAATGGTTAGAGACAAGTAAGGGATGAATTCTGGGAAGTTTGAAGGCATTTGGTGAAGTTCAAGATAGTGACACCATTTCTGTTTACCACCATAACTTGCTGAATCTTGAGAGATAATCTTGGTATGATAGCAAGAATTGACCAGTGTAGCATGAGGAAGAGATTGATCACTTTAATTTCAAGAATGGTTAGTGTTGAGATTTGAGCATAGTTTTGATCTTGGATCGGGTTTAGAGATTGAGGGCATTTCAATTGATTTCAAGGCCATGGTTGTGATCAGGGTTTAATTTAGAATGGATTGGGGTTTTGAACCATGGATTTTGGTTGAGTTTGGATGGAATCCGAGTTAGGGATTTGAGCTCTGCAACTATGGAGCTTTCCCTCCATTTTCAGGGCTGGAGGAAGAAGATGATGTGCTGGCCGTTGGATGGAGAAAGACTCATTGAATGGGACTTAGATCTAAGGGCTGTGATTTAATTTCACATTTGAAGAGAAGTCTGAAGACACACCAAAACGCAGCGTATCATTTAATTTCTCGTTTGGGCTTAAGTTGATACTTGCTATGCCCACCCCCTTTCATGGCCCAGTGTTTGTTTGAACTAATTTTCCTTGCTTTCTGCACCGTGTTCTTTTCTTTTTTCTTTGTATTTTTGAATTGATTTTCTGATTAAATAATTGGGCCTAACGTGTTTGCTGATCACACCCCCCATTTAGAGCCCATATGGATAATGAACTGCATACCATTGCTATCTGCACCAATGTTTTCACATTTTATTTTCTTTTTCTCCATTTTTCTTTAAACTTTGAAAAATCATATTAAATAGAAAAATGATGATTTTTGCATGGGGATTTTTTCTCCTATTTCATGTCAATGTCTAGAAAACTATAAAATAAAAATACTTGCATTTCATGCACTTTTAATATTTTTTGTGTATTTTATCTTTTAATAGCTTTTTAATTCATTTTATGTTGATGCATAGATTTGTAGAATTTTGTTTAGCTAGTTCCCTTTGAATTTTTAGGCCATTCTTTTTAGGATAGTTAGATTAGGACTTTAGCTCCCCTCTGGATTTATTCCATAATTTTGTGATTAAGTTTTGATTGGTTTTGATTAGATGACTTTAGGTTGTATAGAATTAGGTCAATCCTCAACATAGGTCCACAATAACACTAGAATTTTGGGTGTCTAGGTAAAGTTAGATGTTGGGACATATAGGGTATTAAGGGTAGGTATATAGGATCCCCTAGAAATTATATTAGATTTTAATATAATAGTATACTATTTTTAATTGATTTTTATAGTTGATTGTTGTTTGTGTTGCCCTTGTGGGCTTGTATTTTGTTTTTCCTTGCTTTGTGGGTTTTTGCTTGGCTTGGTGGGCTTGGTCTTGCTTTGTGGAGCATGGAGGAGCATAGTGGAAGACTTGAGGATTGAAGAAGGAGCTTGAGAGCTTGAAGACTTGTTTGTTTTGTTGTTGTTTTAGGGTTAGGAATTAAGTAGAGCTTAGACCTAGCTAATTTCTTTCTTAAACATGGATGGTATCTTTCACCTCCATTCTTCCCCATGATTCAAAGTCCTTCCATGGTATTAACCTCCCTCCTTTGGAGGGATAAGTGATGGTACCTAGGAAGTAGAACTTTTGAGGGAACCATTCCTTTGATGTTAAACCCTTATAGGTCACCTTTGGTGGTCAATAAGCAGTTTAATATCCTAGCTTATCCAGTTAAGTGATTTCTTTAGGTTTGAGTATCTTGAGAGATGTTGGGCTTGGGCTTGAAGATGAAAACTTCATTGAAGAGTATAGAAGAGGATGATTCCTTGAGCATTGCCATTGCAGCTAAAGCTTGGAGAGCAAGAAGAGCAAGTTGATACTTGAAGACCCAATGAAGATCCAGTAAAGACTGAATGAAGAGCTGAGGCTTGAGAAGAAAATTGAAGGATGAAGTTGACACTTCTAAGTGATTAAAGATTACTCTGAGAAGCTGAAGCTTGTAGGAAGAGAAGACCAAGTTGAGACTGGTAAAGCAAAGAGAGCTTGAGAGCTTGAAGACTGAGTTGATACTTATGAAGAGGATTCAATTGAGATTGAGTGTAGAGCTGAAGCTGAGGAATAAAGGATAAGTTGACACTTACTTTGAAGCTTGGAGATCCTGAAGGAATCAAGTTGATACTTGTGGTTAAGAGTGAAGCCTGAAGGTGGAGCTGATTAAGGAGCTGAAGCTTAGAGAATAGAGAATAAGTTGAAACTTATGTTGAAGGGTTGAAACCTGGAGAAGCAAATTGATATTTGTCAAGAGTGATTGAGGTCTGAAGACTGAGTTGTTGTTAGAAGAGCTGAAGCTTGGAGTTGAGAGAGGAGTTGATCTGCTTTCTTGTCTGTTTCTTCTCTGTATTGCCTTGTTTGACTTGCTTGATGCATTAGAATAAGTCCATATCTAGACTAGATTTAATCTAGGAGCATGATTGCACTAGAGGTTGAGTTGCTCCCTCTGCTTGTATTGTTACTCTATGGCTTTGCTTGCGGGTATTCGGTAGAGCCCAGCTCCCTTGCCCATGTGGTTTATTTTGCTTGATGGCATTTTATTTCTTCTGTATGATTGCAGTTTACTATCCTGCTTGATAACATGTTTTTATTTCAGTATGATTACTGTTATTCATTCTGGCTTGAGGTTGAGATGAGCTTGTGGAGGCTGCTGCCCCACACACATTTCCTCCCTCACTTGCATTGCATGCATTTTACAGTCGTTTACTGTTTACTGTTTAAGCTGATGCTTTATCTGTTTCTGTGTATCATTGATATGATCCCCTAGGACCCTCATTTCCTTTGATAAGGAAGTGATGATTAGAACTTTAGGTTGAAACCTATGCATGATAATTTCTAGGAGTTCCCTGTTTCAAACTTCAACCATAGGATGAATCCTTGGCATGACAACAGTAGGACTTGATAGTCTCCCCGTAGTTGAGCCTGTTCTCTTCTCATCTCAAAACAGCTTAAAATACAGTAATCATGAATGATTTCTTTCGTACGTCACGAGCCTTAAGCTATCTGAGAAAAGATTGTGGGAGAGTTTCTTTTCCACAGTATGGATGTTTAGTATGGCACCCTTTGGGTGACATGCGACGCATTCACTCTCAGGTTATAGTCTCTAGTGCGATTGAAATTGCAAACACAATAAAAAACACTTCTTCCGTAAAAGACAGAAAACAAACTTCAAACCTTTTTGCCCCGTGGGCCCATAATTCAAAGGAAAGCTTTTCTGAAGAAAAGAGTGTCGTTAAACTTCAGCGCCAACGCAATCAGGCTTTGTCCCTAACTGCTGGAACTGTTGTTTAACCCTACTCGATAAAACAGACGAATCTGATTCCCATAATGCGTAGTATCCCGAACTACGTAAGCTCTGATCTCTCAAGCCTGTTGAGAGTACGTAGGCACAATACTGATGTATTGGCGAGCCACCTTCCCCGTAACCCGTAGTAGGTCGAACTACGTTGACTCTGATTTCTCATTCTCTGATGAGAATACGTAGGCATAAAGCGCGACGCTTTGCCGAGTCATTTTTCTTTTCTTTTTAAGCCAGCCTTGATAGGTAGATAGATAAACCAACTCGTCCAGTAAACACAACAAGCGTGGATCCCGTCGAGTACGACGGACGTGAGGGGTGCTAATACCTTCCCCTTGCGTAACCGACTCCCGAACCCAGACAACGGTTGCGATGACCTTGTCTTACCCTTTTTCGTCAGGTTTTTCTGATCATTTCCTTTCCCGTTCCGAGGGATAAATAACGAAAGGTGGCGACTCTTCTGTTCTGCCGGCATCTTATTTTCGCGGAAGCGACAGCTGGCGACTCTGCTGGGGACTTTATAGTTTCCTGGGATCCAACGTCCCGTATGCGAGTCAGTTTGGGGATCCGACGTCCCCTGCGAGAGTCAATCCTAGCGCTTGTATGATTACTTGTTGGGTTGTGTTTATTTATCGCATTTTATTTGCCGCACTTTATTTTTCAGTATGATATGATTATCTGTGCTGTTGTGGGAGGGGCATTCTGATGAGTGAGAAGCCAGACCCAGGCTTGAGTAAACATAGTATTAGTTGTGGAAATTAGTGGGCGCGTGCTTGCTTTGCAGGCACTAGTGTCTCATGAAATCCACGCTCAGACGAGGTTCTCCCGGTTGGCTTCTTTTTCACCCCTTTGGGTTGAGGGGGTTGTTGGTTTGGAGGATTGTCGACTCTGGGGACCGATCATTTGTGATTCAGCCGAGTGAGGCCGCTTCATGAGCTGGTGATGCCACACCTTCTGGGTATCGTATCACCCCTCTTGAATGTCTGTGACGCTGATGAACGCATAAGATGCCGAACTTGAGTCAGTTTAGGTCCATACCTGTGAGCAGGGTTGGGTTTGTTGCAGGAAACTTTGACCTTCAGACCACCTGGTTTTCTTGATAGTGGATCAGTTTTGTTGTGATCTGAGGATCTCATCTGCAGATACATGTTTGTTCTTGACAGAGCAGATTTTTGATTGGGATCAGAGGATCTTATCATCAGATGTGTATTTGTTCTTGACAGAGCAGAGTTAGGGTCCTATATCAGAGGTCCTTATTATCAGATGTGTGTTCTTGACAGAGCATATTTCTTGGTCCTGTATCAGAGGTACTTATTATCAGATGGTTGTTCTTGACAGAGCAGATTTATGGTCCTATATGCGTGTGTTCTTGACAGAGCAGATTTGTGGTCCGATACCAGGGTTTTCTTCTTATCAGATACAGTGGTTGTTCTTGATAGAGCAGGATTATGGTTTTGTTGATACAGAATCTCCACAGCACAGTTGCCTTGATCTCCTGCTGCATGATTGCATTTTACATTGCTTTGCATACTCATTTGCATTTCATTAACGTGTGTCTGTGTTGCAGGTACCGTTTTCCCCGATCCAGGATTTCTTGCCTCCTATTGTATTGTTATGGGTTCTCTGAGGAAGACCGTGGCTTACAAGTTCCCTGCCCCTGATGTGGTTCGGCTGACCGGTTTGATTGCTTTAGCAGATGATTCTGTGAGGGATGAGTTCAGAAAGTCCTACGGCAAATTGCTCAGTTTGGTTCGTAAGCCTTCTATGTTCGAGTTGAATGGGTTGCACGCTTTGCTGCAGTTCTACGACCCTCCGTTGAGATGCTTCACTTTCCAGGATTTTGTTCTTGCACCCACGCTGGAGGAATATGCTGATTTGTTAGGTGTGCCTATCAAGATGCAGATGCCTTTTGTTCATATGGATGCTGAGCCTGACCTGGCTGGTCTAGCTCCTTCACTTCATCTGGATGCCTCCGAGTTGGTATTGTCTAGCTGGAACAAGGTTCTCGGTTTCTCCTTGCAGTTCTTAGTGGGAAAAGCTCAGCAGTGCGCCAAAGATGGATGTTGGGTCGTGTTCAACGCCATTCTCGCTCTGTGCATATATGGCATCATTCTGTTCCCCAATATGCCCGACTTTGTAGACTTCGACGCATTTCATATCTTTGCATCAGGGAATCCAGTCCCTACCTTGATAGGAGATGTCTACCATTCCGTCCACTACAAAAACGAGAACAGAAGGGGCAAGAATGTCTCGTGTTGTGTGCCCCTGCTTTATAAATGGCTTGATAGTCATCTGCCCAATAGGGGTCCCTTTGTTTCGTCTGCAGCCACAGCTGAGTTGTCCGAGCGTCTGATGAGTTTATCTGCAGAGGATATTGACTGGTTTGACAGAGATAGGCTGGGTACCGAGATTATCTTCAGCTGCAGCGGGTTTCCAAACGTACCTTTGATAGGCAGGAAGGGCTGTATAAACTATAATCCGTCTTTGCTGGTCCGACAGTTTGCTTACGCTTTGAGAGCTCCGCCGAGGGAGGAAGAGGTGCAGGAATCTCTGTACCTCACTGGTCTTTTAGAGGGGGATCTGTTATCCAAGCATCAGCGCGCCTGGAATGGCATCAGTAAGAGGGGAAAACCATTGCTGGGGAGAAGCAACAATCAAGCCTACCATCCGTATGTGACTTGGATCAGAGCCAGAGCAGATGCTATAGGGATGCCGTTTCCTCATGCCAAGCCTGAAAGCCCTCCAATGATTGAAGAGCCTACCACCGTGCCCATTTAGCAGCATAATCAGGTGTTGGCTGAGAGAGATGAGTTGAAGAGGGCAAATGAGGAACTGGAGAAAGAATTGGCTCAGCTCCGAAGCGAGAGGAACAAAGTCGTTCATTCTTTCAAGAGGCAGACAGAGCTGGTGAACCGGCTGGGGACGGACCTGACTAAGCAGATAGCCGAGCGTGAACGCATGGGTCAGGACTTCAAAGTTGTCAACGACGTACTGGCTACGAAGAAGCAGCACTTGGACAAAGCGTATCGGAGGATATCCAAGTTCAACCAGCACTGGAAGGCTTCCCTGGCCACCAGGAAAGAGCGGGAGGATAAGCTGATGCTACAGATCTCCAAGCTGGAAGCCCAGGTGAAGGATAGTGAGAAGAGGTTTGATGAAGAAACCGCTCGCAGATACGCCGCCGAAGGCCAGCTCAATAGGGCTCTCGCTAACCTGAAGGAGTGCAAATTGACGTTTGAGTCCAAGAAGCGGAAGTTAGAAGATTGTTTCAGCGATGGAGCATGGGAAGGTTCGGTCGAAGGTCTTCAGTACACTATTGTGCAAAGGGAATTACTCGTCGAGGGGTTGCTCACTCTGCCTGATCATCCAGAAACAAAGGAGTTGTTAGAAGAGTATCGCGCCCGTGGCCGTACTTGACTATTTGTATTCCTTTTGTTTTGATCATTGTTGTAGGCTGACCATCACCAGGCTTGTTGGCTGAGGTCACGCTATTGATTCCTCTTGTACTCGCTGACGTTGTGTACTGCCTTGATGGGCTTTCTTTATATATGAGATTGTTATTTCCATGATTGGACTTGGACTTCTTCTTATTATCAGCACTGGCACTCAGGTACTAGGATCGGGGGGGATCTCCCTAACGCACAGACACACGTTTGCATTTGCATGAAGCATTTGCATAACGAGCACTTTGTCATTTTTTCCTAACCCTTTTGTGTTTACAGGTTGTTTCAGGTGGTTCCAGGATTGATCAGAGACCTATTCACCGCTATCCAACTAGAGCTAATCAAACCAGAATCATGGAGCAAGTACAAACTGATGTTCAAGAACTTCACGAAAGAGTGGATCGCTTCATGGAGCTCATGCAAGCGGTCACGAATGGCCAGGATCAGCTCAGAACCTTGGTTCAACCTCTGATTTTGAGGGTTGATAGCAATGGCGTACTCCATGGTGGGACTGTGCCTACTCCTCCACCAGTTGAAACTCCATAGAATGGTGTTCCCGTGACCGGGGGAAACGGCAGTGCCAACGGCAATGTGATGGCCAACATCAGACTCAATACGACGGGCGTCGGTAATGGAAGTCTGGGAGCTAATGTCAATGTCGGGCTAGGCAACGGCAATGCAGGTGTCGGGAATCTGTTTTGGCCTCAGCCATGGCTAGAGGATCGTCAGGACGATGTGTTCTCTCAGAGAGGTGCTGAAGGGGAGCTGAATGCTGAAGCATGGCTTAGATTCAAGGCACTTGAAGATAAGATGAGAGATATCGAGAACCAGAATACTTTGGGCGTTGATATGTCCAAGTTGGGACTAATTGCTGATTTCAAGGTGCCTCCTAAGTTCAAGGTGCCTGACTTTGAAAAGTACAAGGGCACCACTTGCCCTCGCGTCCACCTGAGATCGTACGACAGAAAAATGTCTACTCATTCTGAGGACGAGAAGTTGCTGATGCACTTCTTTCAAGACAGTCTTTCCGGGCCATCCCTCGAATGGTACATGGGTCTGGAGCCTACTAATGTGCGCACGTGGAAGGATCTTGCTGAAGCATTTATGCACCACTACCAATACAATAGCAACTTGGCCCCGAACCGAGTCCAGCTGCAGAATCTGTCGCAGAGGAACAATGAAGGGTTTAAGGAATACACCCAGCGGTGGCGTGAGTTGGCAGCTAGGGTGAAGCCACCGATGTTTGAACGTGAGCTCGTGCAGATGTTTGTAGCCACCCTCCCAGGGGTTTACTCTGAGAAGTTGGTCAGCGATATGTCTGGGATGTTCTCGGATCTCATTATCACGGGTGAGCACGTCGAAAATGGGATCAAGATCGGGAAAATTCAAGGTGAGTCATCCTCATCTAGGGGAGGCGGAAAGAAACCTTGTAGTGGCAAAAGACGAGAAGGAGAAGTGAGCGCTGTGACCAACGCTCGAAGGAAGGGTAAAGGTCCTCACCAGCAGGTGGCCAGTATAACTATCCCGGCAGTTCAACAGCAGCAGGAGCAACCAAATCAACAGGGACACAAGAAGTATCAGAATCGGGCACCTTTGGCGAACTGTCACCTCGAGACACCGCCCATGTCGTACGTGCAACTCTTGCAGACTTTGCTTTAGCTACAATTGATCCAAAAGAGGACGCTGGCTCCCTTGACAGGGGCACCTCCGCCAGGGTACGACGCGAATGCAACTTGTGAGTTTCACTCAGGGGCACCAGGCCACACAATAGAGAACTGCAAAGCCTTCAAGCATAAGGTGCAGGACATGGTGGATGCCAAGATCGTCAACTTCTCCGATAATGTGCCAAATGTCACGAAGAATCCTATACCGAATCATAGGGGAGGCGGAGTGAACGCCATTATCGAAGACGAGAGTGCGGACTTGCTGACTGATGTCAGAGATCTGAAGACGCCACTTAGCTTCGTTAAAGCTAAGTTGATGAAAAGAGGGTTCTTTCCAGGTTGCGGAGAGCTATGTATGGATTGCGCCACACGTTCTGATGGATGTGAACAGTTGGTAGAGGGAATTCAAAGTCTGATGACTGAAGGGATTTTACAGTTTAGCCGGAGGGCCGAAAGTGGGTCAGGAGAGGTAGTGCTGAAGCAAGCTAATGAGGTCGCCACCATCACCATCCCTCGTCGGACGATAACTATTTCTGCGCCCAGACCGCCCACAATTACTATCACCAAAGCTGGGCCGATACCCTTCGAGAGCACTAACACCGTCCCGTGGCATTATGGGGCTGAAGTCTACTGCAACGGACAGAGGTTGGAGCTGGAACCGTTTGGGTCGACTGTGGAGAACCTTGCGGGAATCAGTGGTATTACTCGCAGCGGAAGAGTGTTTGCACCACCAGAGGTCGTGGCGGATAAAGCGGTCAGAGCTGATGCGGCTGATAAAGGTAAAGGTAAAGTCGTTGAAGAGATCCCACGTGGGGCAGAAACAGACTTGCTTGTTAAAGATGCCGAGGAGTTTATGCGGTTGATTAAAAAGAGTGACTACAAGATTGTGGATCATCTCCATCATACGCCCTCGAAGATTTCCATCCTGAACTTGTTGCTGTGTTCCGAAGCGCACCGCAACGCGCTGCTGAAGGTATTGAACGCCGCATATGTACCGTAGGAAATATCGGTGAATCAGCTAGAAAAGGTTGTAGCCCATGTAAATGCTGGAAATGGGCTAGGTTTCATTGACCTGGAGCTAACGCCAAAAGGGAGGAATCACAATAGCGCCCTGCAAATCTCGATAGAGTGTAGGGGCATGATTATGTCGCACGTATTGGTGGACACGGGTTCGTTGCTCAATGTTCTTCCGAAGAAGGCCTTAATGAAGTTGGATACTCGTGGAGTGATTTGCACACCCAGTGATGTGGTTGTGAAGGCGTTCGATGGAACCAAACGACATGTTTTCGGGGAGGTGACCCTGCCAATCCAAGTCGGGCCGGAAACGTTCGACGCGGTCTTTTATATTATGGACATCATGCCTTCCTACAGTTGTCTCTTGGGTCGGCCGTGGATCCATGCTGCTGGTGCCGTGACCTCCAAGTTGCACCAGAAGCTCAAATATGTTGTCGGAGGTAGGATCGTGACCGTTTGTGGCGAGGAAGACATAATGGTGAGCCATTTGTCGTCCTTCAAGTATGTGGAGATGGATGGCGAAATCCATGAGACTCTATGCTAAGCGTTCGAGGCTGTCAAAGTGAAGGACGTAGCTCCTGTAGTCACGGAAAAGCCAGAGATGACTCTCTCCTCGTTCAAGGAAGATCAGGCCGTTGTCCAAGCCGGATCTACCCCAGGCTGGGGGAGAATTCTGGAGATACCAAACAAGCAAGATAAGTTTGGGTTGGGATATTCTCCTGGAGCTGAAGCTTCTTATTCTAGCAGTGCGTCTCGAGGTAAAGGGCCGATCCGGTTTACCAGTGGCGGGGTGATATTTGAAAGCATCAACGCGGTGTCTGAAGACAGCGGGGATAATGACTGTCACCTCGACTCTTGGTTCCAGCCAAGCAAGCCAGGCGAGGGCCTCAACAATTGGTCCGTCAAGGATATCATCCAGATGACAAGCAAATAGTAATGATTTACTTTTTCCAATCATTGTACAACCCTATGTCTTACCCGGGGCATAGTGGTTTTATTGTCAGGGCCTTGTTGGATTATGTACATGCATTTTGTTAATAAATCAAAGGCGTTTTCTTCGTATTCAAATATTGTGATTGAAGGTGAGATAATACTTAGAAAGGGGGGGATTGAATAAGTATGGAAAATTAATACTTGAAAATAATCACACAATTATTTTTATCCTGGTTCGTTAAACAACTACTCCAGTCCACCCTTCCAGAGTGATTTGCCTTTCTCAACAAGGACTTAATCCACTATTAAATCAAACTGATTACAATAGTATCACCTAAGAACAACAGTTCTTAGTCTTCTCAAGAGCTACTGATTCTCACTGAATCCTCTTAAGGAATATCCTTTACAAACAATGTAAATTAAATACAAGAGTTTTTAATGCTTCTATAAAGCTTTAATCACAACAGTGATTTTTCTCTTAAGTTTAAGTACAATGAAATTCTATGAAGAATAAGAATGAAAGCTTTTAGAATATTATGATTTCTTTTCAGCAAGAGTGTAGCACTGAAGAATGAAGTGAAGATCTCCTTTTATAGGCAGCTGAATCATGCAAGCTGAACATTGAAAAGAGAGTCCAAAAGGTCTGAGCCTTTTTGTCTTCACATCAACTGACCTTTCCTTGAAATAGATGGCACAGAAAAATCCTTTTTGTCTGTGTAAGTGTGTCTAGCACAAATAAGGAAAGAGACGCTGAATAGTTCCAACGGATATAATCTTGAAATTACTTCTTCAGTTTCAGCAAGTTCTTCAGAGTCTGAATGGATCAGAGTCTTCTAATGAGATTCAGAACTATGATGTATCAGAGTCTTCTGCAGCGTGTGTGCTTCTAGCGTGTTGATCATCAGAGCATTTTGACACAGAACTTCAGTACAAAGCAGCGTAGGTACTTTCAGAAACTTCTGTAGGTCAATGCTTTGAGGAACTCTTCAATCAATATTCTTCTATACTTCTGATGCTTCAGCTTCAGATGCTTCTGACTATCTTCAGATGCTTCTGATTCAGAATGTTCTGGAGCTTCTTTCTTCAGATCCTTCTGGAGACTACGCTCAGGATCTTCTGTAAGGAGCAAGCAGATTCTTCTGTGAGGTGCATCTGGCGCTTCAGAGTCAGAATAACTTCTTGTATTCAAGGCAGATTTGCTTCTAGAGAGTTAATATAATTTCAATCTGCAATAAAACTCTCAAACAAATTTTAGAGTATATAATTCTTAAATATAAATTTCCTAACAGTTATCATCAAAACAAAGAGTAATTATTAAGAACCAATCTGTGTTCTAACAATCTCCCCCTTTTTGATGATGACAAAAATATCAGAAATTTTATTTAATTGAACATAAAGAATTATAACTCCCCCTGAGATGATGAATCTCCCCCTGAGTTGAATATGAAAAAGGAATAGAAACTTCCCTTTTTATCTTGAGTAATCTTCAGAGTCAGATCTTGTTTGTCTTTGAAATTAATTAATGATCAGAATATCTTGCAGATATGAGATTCAGAGTTTGATAAAAGATAAATGATCTGAGAAACTCAGAGATTCTTTTATAGAGAGTTCTTATCAAATGTTCTGAAATAGTCAATTTAGATATTAGAAAAAGTAGATATGTCTGAAGATTCGTTCTAGTGAAATTATATTAAATAGTTCAGATCTTTATTTTCTCCCCCTTTTTTGTCATAAGCAAAAAGTAAAAACTTTTAATAAAGACAAATAAAAGGAACAATAGCAGATAATTCAATGGAGAATATCAATCTGATTCAATTAATCATAACAGAGCAAAAGTACATTGGAACAAATCAGAAGATATAACAAGAACATTCAGATGCAAAACAACAGATGCATAAATATGAGAAAAAAAATATCTAAGAGTGTTTTGACAAAAGCATCTTCAATAGGTCTGTGATCTCAGATTGTGATTGCTCTTGCTTTGACATCCACTTAGTCATTGTCTCAGTCTTCTCATCTTGTTTAGACATCCACTCTGACATGTCCTCAGATTTCTTGTCTTGCTTCACCATCCAGGATCTTATTTCAGATTGACCAGCTTCCAGAGCAGCAATCTTGTTTCCAAAATCTGGATTTTCTGTCTTTATCTCTGATGATGGAGGTTCTGTATTCTGAACAGAGTCAATTGCCATAGGGTCTGGAGATCCTGAAGAGGGTTCTACCAGAGTCATAGTCAATGCATTGGCCGTTGGTTCTGGTGGAGGAGGAGGAGGAGCATCCAAACAAAGCAGAGGTTCAGTCTTGTTTACAATCCAGAATTGAGTTCTTTCAGCTCTGAGCTTTGCATCATCATAACAGATGTTCTTCAGATTAGAAGCTACAGTGTTGAATCTATTAACAAAACCTTTCCAGATGATGTCAGTTTCATTTGCATCCATAGTTTTAGAGCATCTCTTCTGAACAGTACCTAAAGACATCTGTATTTCTTGCAAAAATGTTTGAAATAAATGATCAATATTAAGTCTGGGTGGTGGTTTAGGCAAGGTTTCCAGAGTCATCTGTTTAGGTTTGGGAGTTGGTGGTATCAGTGATTTTGAGATGGAAATCAGAGGTGGGGGAACATATGGAATGAATGGAATTTCTGGTTTTTGAGGTAAGGATCTGTTTAAAGCATTAAGCAGAGTTGGTTGAGGTCTTGTGCGTGGGTAAACAACATCAAAATATGCATTGGAGTATGGTACGAATGCAGAGTTTGATGGCTTATCAGATGCAACTGTGTTATCAGATGCAGGATGCAGAGCTGAAACAACAGCTTTACCAGATGTAGCAGATATGGTGGCTAATGATCCTTCATTGTTCATAGATTGAATATATGAAAGGATTACAGATGGAAGGGCCTGAATGAGCTTTGGTTTCAGAGGTTCCAAAGGTTCAGAAGGCTCAACTCTATCATAAAAATCTTTTAGTTTGAAACCATAAGATAAATTATGATAAAAAGAAGACACTTGGGCACAAGATATTCCAGATGATGATGGATTGGTAGAGGGAACAATCATCTCAGATGAAGTTGCTGGTGGAGGCATAGGGTCTGGAATGGTAGATTTAGCAGGTAAGGTTGATTCAGGTTCAGGTTCAGGTTCATGTACAGGATATTTTTCAGATGGATTAATCAGGAAATCAGGATGAATTTCTGATTCAGATGAATTTGAGGATGTTTCAGGTGTACAAGAGGTAGAAGAAACTTGAAACACTGTTTTTAATGGAGTGATGTCAAGAACTTCTGTCTCAGGGATATGAGATGGTTCTGAAGAAATATCAGGTTGTTGTGATGGTGGTTCAGAGGAAACAGGAGCAGAAGTTACTTTAGTGGGTTCAGAAGTAACAGGTGCTACAGGTTCAGAAGATGGAGTATTTGATGGTGGTATGACAGAGTCTTTTTGTGGTTGATCTTCTGTGGTTTGTTTTTTTGGATGATCAGAAGGTTTTGGTTGATTTTCTGTTTGTGGTTGAGCAGAGTTTTGTTTATCAGAATTTTGTGATAGTTCTGATGATTGTGGTTCTGTTTGTTGTGGTTCTGTTGGTTGTGTTTCTGTTGGTTGTGGAACAGTTGGTGATGGATGTGGAGTGAAGTGTTTGATGTGTATTTTGGGTTGAGGTGGTTTTGATACAGAGGCAGTTGGTTGTTTCTGAGGTGAGACAGAACTAGGGGCAGCAACAGATGTTGTTTGAGTAACAGGTGGTTTGGGAACAGACTTAATAGAAGAATCATTAATAACAACATTTTTAGAAATAACAGAAGCTTTAATACCTTTGAGTTTAATCCTCTTAGCAGATGCAGAGGCAGCTTCTCCAGAGTCCTTTCTCTTTAGCAGATCCTTTGGTTTCTCAGCAATCTTAGCCTTCTTCTGGACAGGTTCAGATTCTGCTACAGGCTGAGATCTTTTCCTCTGAAGTGGAACTTCCTCTTCTTCTCCTGCAACTGGCAGTGGTTGCTTGACAAGTTGAAACACATTGGCTGGAACAGGCACTCCTTCCCTTTTGCATTCCTCTATATACATCAGAACAATGTGTCTTGGTTCTTCAGCAAAGAATAGAGGAAAGTCAGATACTGGAATCCTCTTATTCAGATCAGACATATTTAACCTCTTTGGAGCAGTAGTAAGTTCATCTACAATCTTGAGTCTCAGAAGGCTTTTAGCGTTCAGAGGCTTTCCCATAATGAACTCTAGTTCTTCTGTAACACCAGCATCATACAAAGTAGCCACTAAACCATTTTCAGTGAGAAGATCTAATAGCAACCTTCCAAAAGGTATCCAAGTCCTGATCTTCTGGCCCTTTTCTTTGACAGATTCTCTAGATGCATTGATGTGATTCCACAGATGCATGAACAAAATGTAAGGCAGATCTACCTTGTTGCTCTGACTAAGGCAGTACATAAAATAGATCTGTTCATTGTTGACATAATCTGGGGAATTTGTTGACTTTCTGTGATGTATGCATCCCATGAAGATCTTGGCCCAGATCTTGTAATCAGGCTTCAGATCTTTGAATCTGTTAGAGGCTTGTCCAGCAGACATAACCTCCTCATAAACTTCATCCATATCAACACGCCCAGCTGGCAGATGTGAAACACCATCTGTTTCTTCATAACCAATCAGTCTTCTAATCAGATCCTCTGTGATGATGATCTCCTTTCCCAGCACAGATGATAGAATAAACTTTGGATAGACAGATGCATGAATCCAGAATTCTTTAACAAGCAGAGGGTAAACTGGTCCAAACAGTCTATCAAAGTATTTTACCCAACCTTGAGCTCTAACAATGGAGCGAAAATCAAACCCATTGTCAGCCAGAGAATCAAATTCAACCATGGATTCACACAATACTTCTAGTTTATCAACTGGTGTGAGGAGAGTTCTCTTTGGAGGAGTATATGGAACAGCACCTAGGTTGTCTGAAGTCACAGCAGCCATTGTGGATTGAAACTGTGCAGTTGTTGATGAAGAAGACGCCATTGAAGATTGCTTTTTAGAACACTTAGGTTTTGAGTTTTTATGCAGAGAGAACAATAGATGAAAATGCATAAAAATTCTGAGAGTGAAAAGTGTGAAAGTGAATACACATCAAGTATTTATACTAAATACATAGGCACACCAAGAGACAGAAAGAACGCACGTTTGAGCAGCATTAAATGAAGAGAATAAAATCATTTCAAATAATAAATGCTTCTGACAGATTTGGGGGGAAAACCAAGATATTTACTATTCAAATTTCACCTCAAACATCTTTTCAGTTCTCCACACGCCACCTCATCAGATTTTGTGGGACACGTGTTTGCTTGCATGCTGTTCTGAATTCTCTCAAGAAATGAAACGTTAGCCAACGTTCAGATCTTCTAAAGATGATTAGTTTAGATTTATACATCAAAAATATTAATCAGAATAGAATAAAAGAACAGAAGAAAATACTTCAGATGAATTAAGCATTTTTGCATCTGGAACAATTTGCTTCTGATTAATATCATTCTGGACAAAAATCCATACCAATATTTTTTAGAATAAAATTGAATCTATCTTCAACAAGGGGTTTTGTAAAAATATCTGCCCATTGATGATCTGTATCAACAAAGGCTAAATTTATGATTCCCTTCTGAACATAGTCTCTGATGAAATGATGCTTAATTTCTATATGTTTTGCCTTAGAATGTAAGATGGGATTCTTGGACAAACATATAGCAGAAGTATTATCACAAAAGATAGAAATGTTACTCTCAAAAATTTGATAATCTTCTAGTTGACTTTTCATCCAGAGCATCTGCGTACTACATCCAGCAGCAGCAATATATTCAGCCTCTGTGGTTGAAAGTGCAATTGTGGGTTGCTTCTTGCTGTACCAGGAGATTAGATTTCTTCCTAGAAATTGACAACTTCCAGAAGTACTTTTTCTTTCCACTCTGTCTCCAGCATAGTCAGCATCACAGAATCCAACTAATTTAAAATCATCAGATTTTCTGTAACACAAACCCACATTAGAAGTACCTTTCAGATACCTTAGAATCCTCTTGACAGCTGTCAAGTGTGATTCTCTAGGATCTGATTGGAATCTAGCACACAGACAAACACTGAATAAAATATCAGGTCTAGAAGCAGTAAGATAAAGAAGATAGCCAATCATACCTCTGTAGAGCTTCTGGTCTACTTTCTTACTTACCTCTTCTTTCCCAAGTGAGCTAGTAGGATGCATTGGAGTCTTTGCCACCTTGCTGTCAGACATGTTGAATTTCTTCAGAAGTTCTTTAACATACTTTGTCTGATGTATGTAGGTGCATTCTGGAGTTTGATTAACTTGGATTCCTAAAAAGAATCTGAGTTCTCCCATCATGCTCATTTCAAATTCTGCCTGCATACATGTAGCAAAATCCTTTCCAAGCATAATATTTGTTGATCCAAAAATAATATCATCTACATAAATTTGGCAAATTAGAAGATCTTTCTTTATAGTTTTACAGAATAGAGTTGTATCCACTTTGCCTCTGATAAAATTCTTCTCCAGAAGAAAATTACTCAATCTCTCATACCAAGCTCTGGGAGCTTGTTTTAATCCATATAGAGATTTCTTTAATTTGAAAACATGATTTGGAAATTTTTCATTTTCAAAACCAGGAGGTTGGTGGACATAAACTTCTTCTTCTATAATACCATTAAGAAAGGCACTTTTAACATCCATCTGATACAGAGTGATGTTATTCTGTGCAGCAAAAGAAATAAGAAGGCGTATAGATTCTAACCTTGCCACTGGAGCATATGTCTCAGTGTAATCAATACCTTCTTGCTGACTGTATCCTTGAGAAACCAGCCTTGCCTTATTCCTCTCAACTTCTCCTTTCTCATTTAGTTTATTTCTGAAGACCCATTTTGTACCAATAATATTAAATCCTTGAGGTCTTTGAACTAGATCCCATACATCATTTCTGCTGAATTGGTTAAGCTCTTCTTGCATGGCAATAATCCAATCATTGTCTTGCAGAGCTTCTTCTACAGAAGATGGTTCAATTTCTGACACTAGTCCAAATAGAGACGCCTCAGATGATCTTAGAAAGGATCTTGTTCTGATGGGATCATCTTTCTTTCCAATAATGACATCCTCTGGATGAGAAGCTTTAATTCTGAATGATGATCCTCTGATAGTTGACTCTTCAGAAATATTTAAATTATTCATCTGAGAAGTTAAGGGATTAGCATCTGGAGTTGCTTATGGTTCCTTCACTTGAAGTTTGTCTGCTTCTGGAACTTCAGAGTCAATAAAGACTACTTCCCTATCTGCAGAGTTATCAACCTGCTTTGGCTTTTCAGAGCCAAGCTTATCATCAAATCTGACATGAATGGATTCTTCCACAATCTGTGTCTCAGTGTTGTATACTCTGTAGCCTTTAGAGCGTTCAGAATATCCAAGCATGAAACACTTCTGTGCTTTGGAATCAAACTTGCCCAGATTTTCCTTAGTGTTTAACATATAACAGATACATCCAAAAGGATGAAAATAAGAAATGTTGGGCTTTTTGTTCTTCCACAATTCATAAGGAGTCTTCTTCAGAAGAGGTCTAACAGAAACTCTGTTCTGAATGTAGCATGCTGTATTGATTGCTTCTGCCCAAAAATGTTTTGCTAGATTTGTCTCATTGATCATGGTTCTGGCCATTTCTTGCAAAGTTCTGTTTTTCCTCTCTACAACCCCATTCTGTTGTGGAGTTCTAGGACAGGAAAAATCATGAGCAATGCCATTTTCAGAAAAATATTTTTCAAAATATTTATTTTCAAATTCACCACCATGATCACTTCTGACTTTTATAATTTTGAAATTCTTTTCATTCTGGACTTGCTTGCAGAAGTCAAAGAACACAGAATGTGACTCATCCTTGTGTTTTAAGAACTTTACCCATGTCCATCTGCTAAAGTCATCAACAATGACCATTCCATACTTCTTGCCTCTGATGGATGCAGTTTTCACTGGTCCAAACAGATCAATATGAAGTAGTTCTAATGGTTTAGAGGTAGAAACAACATTTTTAGATTTGAAAGATGTTTTTGAAAACTTTCCTTTCTGACATGCTTCACAAAGTGCATCTGAAGTGAACTTCAGATCAGGGAGTCCTCTGACAAGATTAAGTTTATTAATCTGAGATATACGTCTCATATTAATATGGCTCAATCTTCTTGCCAGACCCATTGCTCTTCATTCACAGACAAGAGGCATTTAACATTTTGAACTTTAAGTTCTGAAAGATTTATTTTATAAATGTTGTTTTTCCTCTTACCACTAAATAGGATAGAGCCATCCTTCTGACTAATAGCTTTACAACATTTTTGATTAAAAGTTATATCATAACCATTGTCACTTAATTGACTTATGGACAATAAGTTATGCTTTAACCCTTCAACAAGTAAAACATTAGTAATGGAGGGAAGTTTACCATTTCCAATTGTGCCAGATCCAATGATCTTGCCCTTCTGGTTCCCTCCAAACTTCACGTCCCCTCCAGATCTAAGTTCCAGGCTTTAGAACATAGACTTTTCTCCTGTCATGTGTCGTGAGCATCCAGAGTCCAGGTACCATGATTGGTTTCCTGACCTTGCTGCTAAGAACATCTGCAACAGGAATTATTTTGTTTTTAGGTACCCAGATCTTCTTGGGTCCTTTGGGGTTAGTTGGTTTATAGGTTTGTCTAAACTTCTGTTTTGCAACATAATGTTTATTCTGACTTGCCTTAGTTTTAAACACATAAGTACTCTTCTCAGAGCTTGTGTGTTTAATGTCATTCAAGTGATCAAATTTGAATTGAGAATACAGAGGTGTCTTCCTGATGAAAAGTTTGTCAACAGGTTTTGGATTGCTTCCAGATGAAGACTCATATCCAATGCCTCTTCTGTTGTTTCCACTAACACCATAGATCATGGAAGCCATCTTGCTTCTGTCTATGCTCTTAGTGAGAAATCTCTGAAAACTAGAGTCATATTTTTCTAAAATATTTTCACTAGACTTAGTCTCAGAATCAGATTCTTGTTGAGTTCTATCAAGGTCATTTTTTATTTTTAAATTTATTTCTTTCTGCTCAACAAGTTCTGTTTTCAGAAGATCAATCTCAGATTCAAGATTGCTTTTCAGCTTCTTGTATTTGAGTTTGATGTTGTTATAACTTTTAAGAACTTCTGTTACAACTTTAATGAGTTCTTCTTTGGTAAGTTTAGCCATTACCTCTTCTGCATCATCATCAGATTCAGATTCTGATTCATATCCAGAGGTACCTTCCTCTTGATCTTCTGTCCTGGCCATCAGTGCAACGTTTGCACATTCTTCTTCTGATTCAGAAGATGATTCACACTCATCTGAGTCATCCCATGTTGCCATCAGAACCTTCTTCTTTTTGTTGAACTTCTTCTTAGGTTTTTCTTTCAGAAGTTTGGGGCAGTCATTTTTGTAGTGCCCAGGTTCTTTGCACTCATAGCACACCACTTCTTTCTTGGCAGATCTTCTGTGACTAGAAGATTCCTTTCTGTTGTCAGATCTTCTGAAGTTGTTGAACTTCTTTCCCTTGTGCTTCCAGAGTTTGTTAATCCTTCTGGACAACATGGATAACTCATCTTCTTCTTCAGAAGAGGACTCTTCAGAGCTTTCTTGAATGACCTGCAAAGCTTTAGCAGTTTTGTTAGATTTTAATGCTACAGATTTACCTTTATCTTTCTTCTGAGGTTCATCTTCCTCAAGCTCAATCTCATGGCTCCTCAGTGAGCTGATGAGTTCTTCTAGAGAGATCTTGTTCAGATCTTTGGCCATCTTCAGGGCAGTCACCATTGGTCTCCATCTGATGGGCAGACTTCTGATGATTTTCTTTACATGATCTGACGTGGAATATCCCTTGTCCAGAACTTTCAGCCCAGCAGTGAGTATCTGGAATCTGGAGAACATGGCTTCAACAGATTCAGAGTCTTCCATTTTGAAAGCCTCATACTTCTGGATCAGAGCCAGAGCTTTTGTCTCCTTAACTTGAGAATTTCCCTCATGGTTCATTTTAAGGGATTCAAACATATCAAAAGTTGTCTCCCTGTTTGTGATTTTCTCATATTCTGTATGTGAAATAGCATTCAGTAATATGGTTCTGGCTTTATGGTGATTTCTGAAGTCTTTTTTCTGAGAATCTGTCATAGATTTTCTGTCAATCTTTTTGCCATCTCCATCTGTGGGATGTACATATCCATCTATGACAAGATCCCATAGATCAGCATCATATCCCAGGAAAAAAATCTCAATTTTGTCTTTCCAGTAATCAAATTTTTCTCCATCAAACATTGGAGGTTTGGTGCTGATCCTATCCCTCTCTTCATATTTATTGTTAATATTTGACATAGAATTATCAGCCATGATAACAAGTAAATATATTTATCAAAGTATATCTCTCTGGATCTTTACTGACACTGTTAAGTGATAGCACACTCAGAACCGGAGCTCTGATACCAACTGAAGGTGAGATAATACTTAGAAAGGGGGGGATTGAATAAGTATGGAAAATTAATACTTGAAAATAATCACACAATTATTTTTATCCTGGTTCGTTAAACAACTACTCCAGTCCACCCT
Organism: Lathyrus sativus; assembly: GCA_963859935.3. Taxonomy (NCBI): domain Eukaryota; kingdom Viridiplantae; phylum Streptophyta; class Magnoliopsida; order Fabales; family Fabaceae; genus Lathyrus; species Lathyrus sativus. The sequence continues at coordinate 288,420,309 of OZ012740.1, forward strand.
TCCAGAGTGATTTGCCTTTCTCAACAAGGACTTAATCCACTATTAAATCAAACTGATTACAATAGTATCACCTAAGAACAACAGTTCTTAGTCTTCTCAAGAGCTACTGATTCTCACTGAATCCTCTTAAGGAATATCCTTTACAAACAATGTAAATTAAATACAAGAGTTTTTAATGCTTCTATAAAGCTTTAATCACAACAGTGATTTTTCTCTTAAGTTTAAGTACAATGAAATTCTATGAAGAATAAGAATGAAAGCTTTTAGAATATTATGATTTCTTTTCAGCAAGAGTGTAGCACTGAAGAATGAAGTGAAGATCTCCTTTTATAGGCAGCTGAATCATGCAAGCTGAATATTGAAAAGAGAGTCCAAAAGGTCTGAGCCTTTTTGTCTTCACATCAACTGACCTTTCCTTGAAATAGATGGCACAGAAAAATCCTTTTTGTCTGTGTAAGTGTGTCTAGCATAAATAAGGAAAGAGACGTTGAATAGTTCCAACGGATATAATCTTGAAATTACTTCTTCAGTTTCAGCAAGTTCTTCAGAGTCTGAATGGATCAGAGTCTTCTAATGAGATTCAGAACTATGCTGTATCAGAGTCTTCTGCAGCGTGTGTGCTTCTAGTGTGTTGATCATCAGAGCATTTTGACACAGAACTTCAGTACAAAGCAGCGTAGGTACTTTCAGAAACTTCTGTAGGTCAATGCTTTGAGAAACTCTTCAATCAATATTCTTCTATACTTCTGATGCTTCAGCTTCAGATGCTTCTGACTATCTTCAGATGCTTCTGATTCAGAATGTTCTAGAGCTTCTTTCTTCAGATCCTTCTGGAGACTACGCTCAGGATCTTCTGTAAGGAGCAAGCAGATTCTTCTGTGAGGTGCATCTGGCGCTTCAGAGTCAGAATAACTTCTTGTATTCAAGGCAGATTTGCTTCTAGAGAGTTAATATAATTTCAATCTGCAATAAAACTCTCAAACAAATTTTAGAGTATATAATTCTTAAATATAAATTTCCTAACAGTTATCATCAAAACAAAGAGTAATTATTAAGAACCAATCTGTGTTCTAACAGTGATCTCTGTTATTCCTGTTTTATATTTGTTTTGAAAAACAATAAAATGGCAATGGGGTTTGTGCTAACCTGCACATCCTTGTTTTAAACTTAACCCTTGTTATTGCAGGATCCACATAGCAGATGACATCGACTCTGGACCTTCTACGGCTCACTTCGACTTCGATTGCCCGATATATCAAGCCGAAGAAGAGATTGATGAAGACGAAGACCTTCCTGAAGAGTTGGCCCGCTTGTTGAAACAAGAGGAGAAAGTTATTCTGCCTCATGAAGATGAGATCGAGATCGTGAATTTGGGTTCTGAAGAACTCGTCAGAAACGTCAGGATAGGGGCTGCATTGCAGAGTGATGTCAAGCGAAGATTGGTCGAGATGCTAAGAGAGTATAGTGACGTCTTTGCTTGGTCATACGAAGATATGCCCAGACTTGATACTGACATCGTGGTCCACCACTTGCCGCTGCGAGAAGATTGTCCTCCCGTTAAGCAGAAGCTTAGGAGGACGCGACCAGATATGGCCGTTAAGATCAAAGAAGAAGTGCAGAAACAACTTGATGCTGGCTTCTTAGCGGTCACTACTTACCCTCCGTGGGTCGCCAACATAGTGCCTGTACCGAAGAAGGACGGTAAGGTACGCATGTGCGTCGATTATCGGGATTTGAATAGGGCGAGCCCTAAAGATGATTTCCCGCTGCCTCATATCGATGTGTTGGTCGACAACACAGCCCAGTTCTCCGAGTTTTCGTTCATGGATGGCTTCTCCGGTTACAATCAGATCAAGATGGCGCCGGAGGACATGGAGAAAATGACGTTTATCACTCCCTGGGGAACATTTTGCTATAAGGTAATGCCTTTTGGTCTGAAGAACGCAGGGGCCACTTACCAACGAGCTATGGTTACTTTGTTTCATGACATGATTCATCGTGAGATTGAAGTCTATGTTGATGACATGATTGCGAAGTCCCAAACGGAGGAGGGACATCTGGTCAATTTGCTGAAGCTTTTTGAGAGGCTTAGGAAGTTCAGGTTGAGGCTGAATCCTTGCAAATGTACTTTCGGAGTACGGTCCGGAAAGTTACTGGGGTTTATCGTGAGCGAAAGAGGCATCAAGGTTGATCCTGCGAAAATAAAAGCCATACAAGAAATGCCAGTGCCGAAAACAGAAAAAGAAGTTCGTGGTTTCTTGGGCAGAATAAACTACATTGCAAGGTTTATCTCTCAGCTCAGGGCCACGTGTGAACCGATGTTCAAGCTTTTAAAGAAAGATCAGGCGATTACCTGGAATGAGGACTGCCAGAAGGCATTCGACAAGATAAAGCAGTATCTTCAGGAACCTCCAATCTTGATACCCCCAGTGGCTGGACGGCCATTAATCATGTACTTGATAGTTCTTGAGAAAAGTATGGGGTGTGTTCTCGGTCAGCACGACGAGACGGGCAGAAAGGAGCATGCCATTTACTACTTGAGTAAAAAGTTCACAGACTGTGAATCTCGTTACTCGATGCTGGAGAAGACGTGTTGTGCGCTAGCCTGGGCTGCCAAACGTTTACGACAGTACATGCTCAATCACACCACCATGCTAATTTCGAAGATGGATCCGATCAAGTACGTCTTCGAGAAGCAAGCGCTTTCGGGCAGGATTTCCAGATGGCAAATGGTGTTGACGGAATATGACATTCAGTACGTGTCCCAGAAGGCCATTAAGGGCAGCGTACTGTCTGAATACCTGGCCGAACAGCCGATCGAGGATTACCAGCCGATGAAATTTGAACTCCCTGATGAGGATATCATGTTTCTCAAAGCAAAGGATTGCGATGAGCCGTTGCCCGACGAGGGGCCAGATAGGAAATCCCAATGGAAATTGATATTTGACGGGGCGGTTAAATCTTATGGAAGTGGCATTGGGGCGATCATCACGACTCCCCACGGATCCCATATCCCGTTCACTGCGAGACTGACGTTTCCGGTCACCAATAACGAAGCGGAGTACGAAGCATGCATCATGGGTCTAGAAGAGGCAATTGATTTGAGAATCAAGAACCTAGATGTATATGGTGACTCGGCGCTTGTGATCAACCAAATTAAAGGGGAGTGGGAGACTCGCCAATCGAATTTGGTGCCGTACATGAACTATGCCAGGAGGCTACTTCCGTTCTTTGATCGAGTGGAGCTCCATCATGTGCCCAGAGCAGAGAATCAGATGGCTGATGCCTTAGCCACGTTGGCTTCGATGTATAAAGTCAATTTTTGGAATGAGGCTCCAAGAATTGTCCTTTCTCGTCTTGATAGACCTACATTCGTCTTTGCAATCGAGGAAGCCGTCGACGGCAAGCCATGGTTCCATGACATCCAGACTTTCCTTATGACTAAGGAGTATCCTGCGGGCGCGTCAACCCAAGATAAGAAGACTCTGAGGAGGCTGTCTGGAAATTTTTATCTTAATCCTGATGGAGTTCTGTATAAGAGAAACCACGATCTCGTGCTACTCAGATGTGTAGATGAGAAAGAGGCGAGTATGCTCATGGAAGAAGTCCATGAAGGCACATTTGGTACGCACGCCGGCGGGCATGCTATGACAAGAAAGATCCTAAGAGCAGGATATTATTGGCTGACGATGGAATCAGATTGCTTTAAATTCGCGAAGAAATGTCATAAATGCCAGATTTATGTTGATAAAGTTCATGTGCCGCCGTGCCCGTTAAATGTCATGTCCTCCCCGTGGCCGTTCTCCATGTGGGGCATCGACATGATAGGCAAGATCGAGTCCACTGTATCTAACGGTCATCGCTTCATTCTAGTAGCTATCGACTACTTCACCAAGTGGGTGGAGGCAGCCTCATATGCTAATGTGACCAAGCAAGTGATGACTAAATTCATAAAGAGGGATATCATCTGTCGTTACGGAATTCCCGAGCGGATCATTACTGATAATGGTTCGAATCTGAATAACAAGATGATGAAGGAGCTGTGCCAGAGTTTCAAGATTGAACACCACAACTCATCTCCTTACCGGTCGAAGATGAATGGCGCTGTTGAAGCGGCCAATAAGAACATAAAGAAGATTGTTCAGAAGATGGTTGTGACCTACAAAGATTGGCACGAGATGTTGCCATTTGCACTGCACGGTTATCGTACGACGGCGCGTACGTCAACCGGGGCAACTCCTTTCTCCTTGGTGTACGGTATGGAAGCTGTCCTACGGTTAGAAGTGGAGATCCCTTCTTTGCAAGTTTTGGTTGATGTGAAACTCGACGAGGCAGAATGGATTACGAACCGACTGAACCAACTCAGCTTGATGGACGAGAAGAGGTTAGCATCGATTGCGTATGGTCGTCAGTACCAAAGCCGAATGAAGAAAGCTTATGATAAGAAGGTGCGTCCTAGAAGCTTTCAGACGGGTGATCTCGTCCTGAAGAAGATTCTTCCTCCATACTCCGATCACCGGGGCAAGTGGACTCCCAATTACGAAGGTCCGTACGTCGTCAGCAAGGTCTTCTCGGGAGGAGCTTTGTTGTTATCCACGATGGATGGCGAAGATTTTGCATCCCCGGTGAACGCGGACGCAGTTAAAAAATACTTTGCTTAAAGAATGACCCGCTGGAAAGAAAAAGAACATCTAGGCAAAAATGGGGCATCCCGGCGAACCAAAAAAAAGGAAAAAGGTTCGGGCAAAAATTAGGGATATAAATTGAAAAATGTACACCTGCAAAGTCGAAAACCCAAATGGGCTACTTTGGCAAAAAAGGGTATCCCGGTGAACTGAAAACCCGCAAAGGGCGGTTCACGCAAAAGTTAGGGTTTGAAAAAGCAAATGACTACGTTCCGCGTATGGACTTTCTTTGTTTAGTGGTTTGGAGGACCTGAGGGCCGTTTATCTGAATCAATCTCTTCTGAAGCTGAAGCGTCGGAGAAGTATCGAAGTCGAGTGGGTCATAGAGGGATCAACTCATGGTGTTCGTCTACGCCTCGTTGTCGACATTTGTATATACTGATGTATATTTATGTTTTATTTTTGCGCGGCTTCCTCATTCCAGGAGCTTGCATCTGTTGTAAAACATTTTTACCCATTCAGGGGTTCGTTATCAATAAAATGTATACTACTCAGCAATTCTTTTTGCCTGTTTAGAATTTACCTGTTTTGTTTGCGAAAAAGAACGCCGATGTTTTTGATAAAATGCGCATACATAAACTTACTGGCCTAGGCCACTGATTGTTGAAACAATGAATTACTTGAACATTGTCACAAGATGATAACCTTGATAGGTCCCTTTGAGAAGGGTATCTTGTCTGTTTGTTTGTGTTGCTGCAGGTGTAGCATATTCCAGACAGTGCGCCGTGCGCATCCCCAAGCAGGATGATTCCTCCTTCTCCAGCAAAGTTCAACAGCCTCTCCCTGCAGAGTCTGAACGCGAGATCGTGAGCATTGATATGTCCCCCCAGGCAGAGAAGATTCTCTCCCCGATCAGATGCATCCTAAAGGAATGTCATCTCCTCAGCTGAGTCATTCACCGAAGTGTGCAGCAACTGATGGTTCAAGACTGAAGTCTCCAGCGGAATCGAGATTCCCTGCAGAGTCGTAATCTCCCCAGCAAGCAGAATGATTTCTTCTTCCCTAGCCGAGTTTGCAGATCCCCAAGAGAGTCGAGTCCTTGGAAGCCGCTCGGGACCATGATTGGTTTTCCCCAGTGGAGTGTTGAATAGCTGATGCTGTATTTCCCCACCAGAGTCGTTATCTCCAGGGAAGTAGCCGTGAAGGCCGTGCAGTTTATTCCCACGATTGACATCGCTTTCCCTCAGCAGGTCCAGGTTCTCGTAGAGCTTCGTCCCCCTGCAGCAGTCAACTGAAGTTCACTTCCCCACAGCGCCCGATTGAGATTGGCGTGACTTTGTTCTCCTCAGCAGGATGATTCCTTCCCCCTATCTGAGTGGTCCTTTCTCCTTGACAGGAGGATTCTCCCTTCAGCATTTATTTTGCTGACAGGATCGCATCATTTTGCATGACTGCATAGCATTTATCATAAACGCGTAACATTTCCACCGTGTGGAGCATTGTGCCATTGCCGGAGCATATGCATAGTAAGCATGATCTAGGTTGTTACCGTTCTTGTTTTGCAAGTGTTCCGCCGCAGAATTGATTGCTCAAGATGATTCTTGAATTCTCCCTAACGAGTCGCTTGCTCAAGATGATTCTTGAATTCCCCAGCAAGGTCGTTTGCTTAAGATGATTCTTAAAATCCCCAGTGCGGTCGCCAGAGTTGGTTGCTCAAGTTGATGTTTGAAATCCCCGACAGAGTGTTTGCCCAGGATGATTCCTGAAATCTCCAGCATAGTTACCGGTTCAGGATGATTCTTGAAGTCCCCGGCGGAGTTACTTGTCCAAGATGATTGTTGAAGTCCTCAGCAGAGTTGATTCATCCAGAATGATTCCTGGATCCCCGAAGCAGAGTTACTTGATAGTTCTCCAGAATCCCCAGCGGAGATGCGTCATCCCCAACAGGTTTCTGAACAGCGAAGTTGAAACTTCCCCTGAAGACTTGATGATTGAAGTCCGACCGTGTTAACGAAGCAGTTCTCTCAGCTGATGCGGAGTCCCTGATGGTAGAAGTTTGGGTATCCCCAATTGGTTCATGATTGACCGAGAATTCTATTCCCGACTTACTGATGGAGTCCGGCTGATGCCCGAAAGTTCCTTGAATGCCCGATGGCATGATTTAACTTGATTGTTGACCTGATGAGTCCCGAGGAATCTTGATGCCTGACGGCATGATCGATCATGTATTACCGGTTACCGTGTGACTAATTCCCCAGCTAGTTGCCGTGCAGCTAATATTTCAGTTTTCGAAGATTTGTTCCCGCCAGAGTACCGTGTACTTGTGCAGTTGGCAAATTTCTGGGTTCGTTGGTATTCAACCGTCTCGCACCTTGATTGGCTGAGAGTCGTTCGCTCCTCACCCAGTCAGGTTCAAGCCGTTTGAATAGGGGCAGCTGTTGCACCCCAAAATTTGACCAACATTTCTTTACCTAGCTTGTGGTTCATCTCATTCACATTAGCATTATCACTTGCATTTCATTGACATGTATGCAGGAGATCAAGAGGTATGAGTACCAATTAAGACTTTGAAGCTAGCCAAGAAGGTTATTCAAGTGTTCAAGGGTTGATATCTTTGTCAGAGAAGTTAAGAGATCCTCAGAGAGATTGGTAGAAACCAAGGTTGTGTGCCTCCTAACTTGAGAGTTGTGGGAGCTCCTCAGATGATTCTGAAGCTATGAGGATGGACTTGAAGCTTTGAGAGAGCTTATGAGATGTCTTGAAAGCCATCATGAAGCCTAGAGAGGTCATTGTGCAACCCTAGGTCAACTGATGATTTGGAGAGGGTTGAGACCTAATCTCATGGATTGATGCATTGAGATGCTATAAGGATGATTCCAAGGTCAACTCATCATGATTGAGGAGTTTGAGAAGTTTCAAGCTAGGGTTTCTAAGGCTTGACAGTGTAAAATCCCCTAGTTTGACCCCTATCTTCAAGGCAGTTTAGCTCAAGATGTGATTGTCATCTCATCTTACCCCCAACATGAATGTTGTAAATCTTGTTCTTAGCTTTAATTTGAGTACTAGAAGTCCTTGATAGGATTTGTAGAGCTCAAGTTATGACTTTGACAAGTTACAGGTCATCTGAGGTATGTGAATCTGGGGCCTTGAAAGTCACCCAACTTGCATCCAACTTTTGCCCAAGAGGGATGATTCCTATGAACTTTTGGTCAACATGAATGTTGTTGCTTATCTTCTTATATTTCTATAGAGTACTAGAAGTCCTTGATAGGATTTGTAGAACTCAAGTTATGGCTTTGATAAGTCAAGGGCATTTTGGTCATTTGGAGATTATAGGCCATTTCAAGCATAAGGCCATAACTCCTATTTCCAAGCTTCAAATGGAAAAATATTCAATATCAAACTTGCTTAAAATGATGTTTTAAGGCTATTAAGGAGGTCATGAGATGTTGAAAAGGCTTGTAGCTCAAAATGGTAAAAATGACCTAAAATGGAGGCATAAGTTAAATAAGTCAAAGTTGGAAATTGAAACTTTCAAGCTACACATTCAAACCATGGCATGTAATAGGTCATTTTGACTCTAGAAAGCATTTTAAAAACAATGGTTCAGCCACATTTTTGATTTGAGGTTTAGATCATGGACTTGCTTTAGAAAATGATTGCTTGCATATTAAGGTACATATGCAAAACACAAGGAAACTCAATGTACAAGCTAGCTAAGTATCTTAACACATCATGTATCTCATCTAAGGAGGTTTTCAAAGGAGATACAAGTTCTGCAAGAGGTATAGCCCAAGATGGCATGTGAGATGAGTTGAAATCAAAAACTCATGACATGAGAATCTCAAATTCTCATTGGATGATTCCAGAAAGTTCTGGATGGGTCTGAACCATCCTATATAGTGATTAGAACTTGCTCAGATGCAAGGTTGGTGAGAGATTAGAGAGGAGAGTGAGATAGCCATTTCAATTTCTTCCATTGCAAGTTGAAATCAATTTCTACATTCCACACCATTTTCATTGCTTCTTTCAATCCCAACACCTTCCATTGATCATACTGAATGTGTGCATACCAAATTGAGAGCAAGATCATGAAGAATTGAAGAGTTGGCATTTGGATTTTGGGAGCTGCAAGTCACCATCGAGTTTGGAGATTCAGGCTTCTTTGATCAAATCTTTTGCAAACAGAAGCATTAACATCAATCAAGGAGTGATTCTGAAGAGTTTGAGAGGTTGAAGTGAAGCTTTGACCTATCTGATAATCAAGATTTGACAGGTTTGCATCTTTTCTTCTACACCTTAATTTAAGCATAATTAGTTAGATTTGTTAGGTTAGAATGGTTAGAGACAAGTAGGAGATGAATTCTGGGAAGTTTGAAGGCATTTGGTGAAGTTCAAGATAGTGACACCATTTCTGTTTACCACCATAACTTGCTGAATCTTGAGAGATAATCTTGGTATGATAGCAAGAATTGACCAGTGTAGCATGAGGAAGAGATTGATCACTTTAATTTCAAGAATGGTTAGAGTTGAGATTTGAGCATAGTTTTGATCTTGGATCGGGTTTAGAGATTGAGGGCATTTCAATTGATTTTAAGGCCATGGTTGTGATCAGGGTTGAATTTAGAATGGATTAGGGTTTTGAACCATGGATTTTGGTTGAGTTTGGATGGAATCCGAGTTAGGGATTTGAGCTCTGCAACTATGGAGCTTTCCCTCCATTTTCAGGGCTGGAGGAAGAAGATGATGTGCTGGCCGTTGGATGGAGAAAGACTCATTGACTGGGACTTAGATCTAAGGGATGTGATTTAATTTCGCATTTGAAGAGAAGTATGAAGACACACCAAAATGCAGCGTATCATTTAATTTCTCGTTTGGGCTTAAGTTGATACTTGCTATGCCCACCCCCTTTCATGGCCCAGTGTTGGTTTGAACTAATTTTCCTTGCTTTCTGCACCGTGTTCTTTTCTTTTTTCTTTGTATTTTTGAATTGATTTTATGATTAAATAATTGGGCCTAACGTGTTTGCTGATCACACCCCCCATTTAGAGCCCATCTGGATAATGAACTGCATACCATTGCTATCTGCACCAATGTTTTCACATTTTATTTTCTTTTTCTCCATTTTTCTTTAAACTTTGAAAAATCCTATTAAATAGAAAAATGATGATTTTTGCATGGGGATTTTTTCTCCTATTTCATGTTAATGTCTAGAAAACTATAAAATAAAAATACTTGCATTTCATGCATTTTTAATATTTTTTGTGTATTTTCTCTTTTAATAGCTTTTTAATTCATTTTATGTTGATGCATAGATTTGTAGAATTTTGTTTAGCTAGTTCCCTTTGAATTTTTAGGCCATTCTTTTTAGGATAGTTAGATTAGGACTTTAGCTCCCCTCTGGATTTATTCCATAATTTTGTGATTAAGTTTTGATTGGTTTTGATTAGATGACTTTAGGTTGTATAGAATTAGGTCAATCCTCAACATAGGTCCACAATAACACTAGAATTTTGGGTTTCTAGGTCAAGTTAGATGTTGGGACATATAGGGTATTAAGGGTAGGTATATAGGATCCCCTAGAAATTATATTAGATTTTAATATAATAGTATACTATTTTTAATTGATTTTTATAGTTGATTGTTGTTTGTGTTGCCCTTGTGGGCTTGTATTTTGTTTTGCCTTGCTTTGTGGGTTTTTGCTTGGCTTGGTGGGCTTGGTCTTGCTTTGTGGAGCATGGAGGAGCATAGTGGAAGACTTGAGGATTGAAGAAGGAGCTTGAGAGCTTGAAGACTTGTTTGTTTTGTTGTTGTTTTAGGGTTAGGAATTAAGTAGAGCTTAGACCTAGCTAATTTCTTTCTTAAACATGGATGGTATCTTTCACCTCCATTCTTCCCCATGATTCAAAGTCCTTCCATGGTATTCACCTCCCTCCTTTGGAGGGATAAGTGATGGTACCTAGGAAGTAGAACTTTTGAGGGAACCATTCCTTTGATGTTAAACCCTTATAGGTCACCTTTGGTGGTCAATAAGCAGTTTAATATCCTAGCTTATCCAGTTAAGTGATTTCTTCAGGTTTGAGTATCTTGAGAGATGTTGGGCTTGGGCTTGAAGATGAAAACTTCATTGAAGAGTATAGAAGAGGATGATTCCTTGAGCATTGCCATTGCAGCTGAAGCTTGGAGAGCAAGAAGAGCAAGTTGATACTTGAAGACCCAATGAAGATCCAGTAAAGACTGAATGAAGAGCTGAGGCTTGTGAAGAAAATTGAAGGATGAAGTTGACACTTCTAAGTGATTAAAGATTACTCTGAGAAGCTGAAGCTTGTAGGAAGAGAAGACCAAGTTGAGACTGGTAAAGCAAAGAGAGCTTGAGATCTTGAAGACTGAGTTGATACTTATGAAGAGGATTCAATTGAGATTGAGTGTAGAGCTGAAGCTGAGGAATAAAGGATAAGTTGAAACTTACTTTGAAGCTTGGAGATCCTGAAGGAATCAAGTTGATACTTGTGGTTAAGAGTGAAGCCTGAAGGTGGAGCTGATTAAGGAGCTGAAGCTTAGAGAATAGAGAATAAGTTGAAACTTATGTTGAAGGGTTGAAACCTGGAGAAGCAAATTGATAATTGTCAAGAGTGATTGAGGTCTGAAGACTGAGTTGCTGTTAGAAGAGCTGAAGCTTGGAGTTGAGAGAGGAGTTGATCTGCTTCCTTGTCTGTTTCTTCTCTGTATTGCCTTGTTTGACTTGCTTGATGCATTAGAATAAGTCCATATCTAGACTAGATTTAATCTAGGATCACGATTGCACTAGAGGTTGAGTTGCTCCCTCTACTTGTATTGTTACTGTATGGCTTTGCTTGCGGGTATTCGGTAGAGCCCAGCTCCCTTGCCCATGTGGTTTATTTTGCTTGATGGAATTTTATTTCTTCTGTATGATTGCAGTTTACTATCCTGCTTGATAGCATGTTTTTATTTCAGTATGATTACTGTTATTCATTCTGGCTTGAGGTTGAGATGAGCTTGTGGAGGCTGCTGCCCCACACACATTTCCTCCCTCACATGCATTGCATGCATTTTACAGTCGTTTACTGTTTACTGTTTAAGCTGATGCTTTATCTGTTTCTGTGTATCATTGATATGATCCCCTAGGACCCTCATTTCCTTTGATAAGGAAGTGATGATTAGAACTTTAGGTTGAAACCTATGCATGATAATTTCTAGGAGTTCCCTGTTTCAAACTTCAACCATAGGATGAATCCTTGGCATGACAACAGTAGGACTTGATAGTCTCCCCATAGTTGAGCCTGTTCTCTTCTCATCTCAAAACAGCTTAAAATACAGTAATCATGAATGATTTCTTTCGTACGTCACGAGCCTTAAGCTATCTGAGAAAAGATTGTGGGAGAGTTTCTTTTCCACAGTCTGGATGTTTAGTATGGCACCCTTTGGGTGACATGCGACGCATTCACTCTCAGGTCATAGTCTCTAGTGCGATTGAAATTGCAAACACAATAAAAAACACTTCTTCCGTAAAAGAAAGAAAACAAACTTCAAACCTTTTTGCCCCGTGGGCCCATAATTCAAAGGAAAGCTTTTCTAAAGAGAAGAGTGTCGTTAAACTTCAGCGCCAACGCAAACACGCTTTGTCCCTAACTGCTGGAACTGCTGTTTAACCCTACTCGATAAAACAGATGAATCTGATTGCCATAATGCATAGTATCCCGAACTACGTAAGCTCTGATCTCTCAAGCCTGTTGAGAGTACGTAGGCACAATACTGATGTATGGGCGAGCCACCTTCCCCGTAACCCGTAGTAGGTCGAACTACGTTGACTCTGATTTCTCATTCTCTGATGAGAATACGTAGGCATAAAGCGCGACGCTTTGCCGAGTCATTTTTCTTTTCTTTTTAAGCCAGCCTTGATAAGAAGATATATAAACCAACTCGTCCAGTAAACACAACAAGCGTGGATCCCGTCGAGTACGACGGACGTGAGGGGTGCTAATACCTTCCCCTTGCGTAACCGACTCCCGAACCCAGACAACGGTTGCGATGACCTTGTCTTACCCTTTTTCGTCAGGTTTTTCCAATCGTTTCCTTTCCCGTTCCGAGGGATAAATAACGAAAGGTGGCGACTCTTCTGTTCTGCCAGCACCTTATTTTCGCGGAAGCGACAGTCACAACTTGAGGCAAGCATATATATAAGGATCAAGGGATTTCAAATGTAACAACATAAGACCAATAATCATGCATTGATGACAATCAAGTACAGGTAAGCATACAAGAAGTGTTACAACAGTACAAGTAAGAAGTTTAAAGTTTCATGGGGAAACATACAAGTTCATGGTGACAACCAAGTCAAAGTAAGCTCTAGCATGTTATGGTTCTAGCAAGACACATAAACAAGTAGAATATACATGAAGAGGATACTCAAGAGATTACAGCATCAAAGGGTAGCATGTTCCTCAAACACAATTTACAATGACAATCACTTAGATGCATCACAAGCAAGGATTTGAATGTAACAAGATCTTGATTCAAGCAAAACTCAAACACTCAAATGAGTTGACAAAGATGTATACATCAAGTGCAAATCAAATTCACAAGATTAAATCAAGAAGAGGTTTGAAAATGACTAAAAAGAATGTAAGGTAAAAAACCCTAAAAGTGTAAGACTTTTAAATGATGTAAAGTTTTTCTAGTATGAGAACATCCTTGGACTCGTTGATCACTACATGAAAGTAGGCAAGATTAAGAACCAATTGAAAAAGATTGAATCAAAAATGTTAAAAGTGACATAGTTATGATATTTTGAAGTTTTGAAGGAAATACAAAAAAGAGTGGTAAAAAAGAAGGAAATGCCTCCAACAAGTGTTGAACCCACAACTTGTGGTTCATAGGCTCAAAACCACACCATATTAGCCAATGCGCGTATGTGATAATCCATGGAAAAGAAAATTAAAATATTAAAACATGACAAAAAAACAAAAGAAAAGCAAAAGAGTTGTCCTTCCCAGGGATCGAACTCCCGTTCGCACTTCAATAGTGGCAACCCCTTTCTCGTTGGTTTATGGGATGGACGCAGTACTACCCATTGAGGTTGAGATACCTTAGTTAAGAGTCTTGATGGAAACCAAGCTCGAAGAAGCAGAGTGGGTGAAGGAAAGATTCGATACTCTGAATCTCATCGATGAGAAGAGGAAGACGACAATGTGCCATAGACAACTATACCAAAAAAGGATGAAAAGAGTCTTCGATTAAAGGGTCAAGGTCAAAGAATACAAAAAAGCTGAATTGGTACTCTAGAAGATTCTGCCAGTGCATCGAGACACACGTGGAAAGTGGATGCCGAACTACGATGGCCCATTCGTTGTGAAAACGGCCTTTTTGGGAGGTTCCCTGATCCTTACAACAATGAACGGAGAACAGCTCCCACATCCTATCAACTCGGATGCAGTAAGGATAGACTATGCCTAAAAAGAGCTCGCCGAGTCGAAAACCTGGAAAGGAGATTCGGGCAAGAAATGAGCATCCTGGTGTGTCACAACCTATTAAGGAGATCCAAACAAAAATTAGGAATAAAACAAAAAGAAAAAAAGAGCTCGCTGAGTCGAAAATTTGGAAAGGAAACTCAGGAAAAAATGAGCGTCCCGGTGAATCAAAAACCCAAAAAGGGAGATTCAGGCAAAAGTTAGGGGTAAAAGGCATTTCACTGCATCAGAAGTTGCTACGACTGCAGAAGATTGTCAAAAAGGCTCACTTTCCGCTACTCTCGTTAGAAGCAGCACTTCATGGCCGACATTTAGCTAGATAGGATCATATGATTATTATATTTTTGTAACCCTTTCCCATATTACCATTTCTGTTCCAAATTGTAATTATTCCATGGCACTTTGCCTTTGCAAGTTGTCATCTTTAATAATATCAAATTTAGGACCAATCCTTGTTTGTGCTCATCTTTTTATGCTCTACTTTCCTTATTATGCAAACATCACTTATTCGTTAATAATGATTTTTGAAAATAAAAGTTTTATTTTGAAACTAAAATTGTTTTAAATTAACAAGCAAATCATAGTGTCGACTGTGACATGGCAGTGTGAAATTAAAAACTCCTCTCATGAGAGCAGAACGGTTGCAACCTTGATATCATCATTTTGGCAACATGAGGTCTGTAAAGATTTCATTCCCCACGCTTCCGCACTATGAAATTTCAATTGACAATTGCATTGAAGTAGTAACTTTTTCCCCCAACAAATTTTCCAGAGCAAAGACCGCTACACCAGCAGAATCGCCAGAGGAATGATACCATTTTCCGGCATTGGGATTCAGTGTGATTTTCTTTGTTTCCCCGATGGTAGATTGTTATCTGTCTTTCGTTTCTTTCCCCTTGTAGAGTCGTTTCGGCGTTACATTTGCATCATACCTTTAGCATATGCATTTTTTCAGCATACCTCGTGTTTTAGGTCGTTTTGGCTTTTTGTCTTTGTGATCCGTTTGGGCAGTTTTTCTTTGTCAAGAATCCGTCAGGTGTTCCTTCCCCAATAGTTACTAGACACCACCTTGAGATCCTTTGGTCGTTATCAACTCCTTTGTTTCAAACCTGTTGTCACGGGCTTACGCTTTGGTTGTTACCTCAACTTTGACAAGTTATCTGGAGTAAGTATTATTGTGATAAATGCTTATATCCCCAGAAAGTCTAGTTGTAACCAGCAATATCTGATGCTGCTTATTGGTGTTTACCAAGATATTAGTTGTTACTAATACCGCAGTTTGTTTTTGAGACCTGGTGTTTACCTGAGTCCAACTCCATCCGGCATTCTTACTCGACTGAGACATAATAGTTATTATATTTTCAAAACCCAACTGTTATTTGTATAAACCGTGGTCGTTTCTAATTTTTCCTAGAAGTCCTGTAGTTACTGGCATCTTTTCAAATCCAATTATTATTGGTACAAGATATGGTAGTCACTTATTTGTTGCGGTGAGAATCGTAATGTCAAGCTATTGATTAACTTGAATCTTAATTCTTAAAATTCACAACCGGACTTTGATTTATCCAAAGGAAAAGTTAAAGAAAGAAAAACCCTTTTGCGCGATGTAACAACAACGCTAAGAGATTGGGGATCGGGGGTTGGTTATACTTAGGATAGGTATTTCATATCCTAAACATCTGTAGTACTCTACAGGAACCTTTTGTATGTTTTTATCCTATACTTGCTAGATGTTTTCTATGGTTTGGGATAAGGTATAAGGTGAAGTTGTGGGTAAAGACCTAAGGGTAGTTTCTAAGTTTGCAAGCAAAGATATCGCATCCTTTGCCTACGTATCCTAACTAGGATAGAATCAGAGCTATCAAAGTTCACATCACTAAGAATAAATGAGAACTTGATTATGATCAAGGTTCAAAGGGAAACAAACATAACAATGCTTGTATAAAGTTTAACAAAACTCTCTATTCTAAGTTGTACACTCAACGGGATTGACTTTGACAAAAGCCAAAATGGGAGTAAGTAATTATCAACATGATTCTTACATAGAGTTGACAAACTCTATCCTAGGGTTTTAGTTGAAGGACACTCTTAGTAAAGGTGGGTCTTTTAGACTTAAAGAAAGTCTAAAGGCTAGTAGGTTCTAACTAAGGGTTCAGGATGACTTAAAAAAGTCAAGGGGAGATGAGCTATCTATGACCCAAGGGTCAATAGAGGGACTTTCCTTTGGAATAGGGGAAAGATGAGGCAACTGGACAAGAACTAACAAGTTCCATCACTTGGGGAAATAACTTAACAAATCTAAAAGCATACATAATCACTCATTCAAACATGACGAAGATATAGAGTATGGTAACAACCAAGGAAGAGATGCAAGCATGTGACAAAATCAAGAAAAGATTAAAATCAAGTCAAATGGTTACAACCAATTATACACAAAGATATCATAAAATCTAGAAGTACACGGTGATAGAGGTTCTTACAAGACCAAGCAACATAAGGCAATATCAACTTTAGATATCTTAACAAAGACGAAAAGCAAATAAGGTAACAACCATCAAGGCAAACAACAACGTGTAATTCAAAGACGTTTTAATGCAAGAAAGTTACAACTTGAGGCAAACATGTATAGGGATCCAAGGATGTCAAATGTAACAACATGAGACCAACAATCATGCATTGATGACAATCAAGTACAAGTAAGCATACAAGATAAAAACAACTTCAAGCATCTTGACAAAGATGAAAGAAAACATGGTAACAACCATCAAGGAAGAGAACATATAACTCAATCAAGTTTAAATGCAAGCAAGTCACAACTTGAGGCAAGCATATATATAGGATCAAGGGATTTCAAATGTAACAACATAAGATCAATAATCATGCATTGATGACAATCAAGTACAGGAAAGCATACAAGAAGTGTTATAACAGTACAAGTAAGAAGTTTAAAGTTTCATGGGGAAACATACAAGTTCATGGTGACAACCAAGACAGAGCAAGCTCTAGCATGTTATGGTTCTAGCAAGACACATAAACAAGTAGAATATACATGAAGAGGATACTCAAGAGATTACAGCATCAAAGGGTAGCATGGTCCTCAAACACAGTTTACAAAGACAATCACTTAGATGCATCACAAGCAAGGATTTGAATGTAACAAGATCTTGATTCAAGCAAAACTCAAACACTCAAATGAGTTGACAAAGATGTATACATCAAGTGCAAATCAAATTCACAAGATTAAATTAAGAAGAGGTTTGAAAATGACTAAAAAGAATGTAGGGTAAAAAACCCTAAAAGTGTAAGACTTTCAAATAATGTAAAGTTTTTCTAGTATGAGAACATCCTTGGATTCTTTGATCACTACATGAAGGTAGGCAAGATTAAGAACCAATTGAAAAAATATTGAATCAAAAATGATAAAAAGTGACATAGTTATAACATTTTGAAGTTTTGAAGGAAATACAAAAAAGAGTGGTAAAAAAGAAGGAAATGCCTCCAACAAGTGTTGAACCCACAACTTGTGGTTCATAGGCTCAAAACCACACCATATTAGCCAATGCGCGTATGTGATAATCCATGGAAAAGAAAATTAAAATATTAAAACATGACAAAAAAAAAAGCAAAAGAGTTGTCCTCCTCAGGGATTAAACTTCCGTTCGCACTTCAACAGGGGCAACCCCTTTCTCGTTGGTTTATGGGATGGACGCAGTACTACCTATTGAGGTTGAGATACCTTCTTTAAGAGTCTTGATGGAAACCAAGCTCGAAGAAGCTGAATGTGTGAAGGAAAGATTCGATACTCTGAATCTCATCGATGAGAAGAGGAAGACGACAATGTGCCATAGCCAACTATACCAAAAAAGGATGAAAAAGACCTTCGATAAAAGGGTCAAGGTCAAAGAATACAAGAAAGGTGAATTGGTACTCCAGAAGATTCTGGCAGTACATCGAGACACACGTGGAAAGTGGATGCCGAACTACGATGGCCCGTTCGTTGTGAAAATGTCCTTTTCTAGAGGTTCCCTGATCCTTACAACAATGAACGAAGAACATCTCCCACATCCTATCAACTCGGATGCAGTAAGGATATACTATGCCTAAAAAGTGCTCGCTGAGTCAAAAACCTGGAAAGGCGATTCGGGCAAGAAATGAGCATCCTGGTGGGTCACAACCTATCAAGGAGATCCAGGCAAAAATTAGGAATAAAACAAAAAAAAAATGAGCTCGCTGAGTCGAAAACATGGAAAGGAAACTCAGGAAAAAATGAGCGTCCCGGTGAATCGAAAACCCAAATAGGGCGATTTAGGCAAAAGTTAGGGGTAAAAGGCATTTCACTGCATCAGGAGTTGCTACGACTGCAAAAGATTGTCAAAAAGGCTCACTTTTCGCTACTCTCGTTAGAAGCAGCACTTCAGGGCCGACGTTTAGCTAGATAGGATCATATGATAATTAGATTTTTATAACCCTTTCCCATATTACCATTTCTATTCCAAATTGTAATTACTCCATGGCACTTTGCCTTTGCAAGTTGTCATCTTCAATAAAATCAAATTTAGGACCAATCCTTGTTTGTGCTCATCTTTTTATGCTCTACTTTCCTTATTATGCAAACATCACTTATTCGTTAATAATGATTTTGGAAAATAAAATTTTTATTTTGAAACTAAAATTGTTTTAAATTAACAAGCAAATCATAGTGTCGACTGTGACATGGCAGTGTGAAATTAAAAACTCCTCTCATGAGAGCAGAACGGTTGCAACGTTGATATCATCATTTTGGCAACATGAGGTCTGTAAAGATTTCATTCCCCATGCTTCCGCACTATGAAATTTCAATTGACAATAGCATTGAAGTAGTAACTTCTTCCCCCAACAAATTTTCCAGAGCAAAGACCGCTACACCAGCAGAATTGCCAGAGGAATGATACCATTTTCCAGCATTGGGATTCAGTGTGATTTTCTTTGTTTCCCCGGTGGTAGATCATTCTCTGTCTTTCGTTTCTTTCCCCCTGCCGAGTCATTTTGGCATTACATTTGCATCATACCTTTAACATATGCATTTTTTCAGAATACCTCGTGTTTCAGGTCGTTTTGGCTTTTTGTCTTTGTGATCCGTTTCGGCAGTTTTTCTTTGTCAAGAATCCGTCAGGTGTTCCTTCCCCAGTAGTTACTAGACACCACCTTGAGATCCTTTGGTCGTTTCCAACTCCTTTGCTTCAAACCTGTTGTCACGGGCTTACCCTTTGGTTGTTACCTCAACTTTGACGAGTTATCTGGAGTAAGTATTATTGTGATAAATGCTTATATCCCCAGAAAGTCTAGTTGTAACCAGCAATATCTGATGCTACTTATTGGTGTTTAACAAGATATTAGTTGTTACTAATACCGCAGTTTGTTTTTGAGACCTGGTGTTTACCTGAGTCCAACTCCAGCCGACGTTCTGACTCTACTGAGACATAATAGTTATTATGTTTTCAAAACCCAATTGTTATTGGTATAAACCATGGTCGTTTCTAATTTTTCCTAGAAGTCCAGTAGTTACTAGCATCTTTTCAAATCCAATTATTATTGGTACAAGATATGGTAGTCACGTATCTGTTGTGGTGAGAATCGTAATGTCAATCTATTGATTAACTTGAATCTTAATTCTTAAAATTCACAACCGAACTTTGATTTATCCAAAGGAAAAGTTAAAGAAAGAAAAACCCTTTTGTGCGATGTAACAACAACGCTAAGAGATTGGGGATCGCGGGTTGGTTATACTTAGGGTAGGTATTTCACATCCTAAACATCTGTAGTACTCTACAAGAACCTTTTGTATGTTTTTATGCTATACTTGCTAGATGTTTGCTATGGTTTGGGATAAGGTATAAGGTGAATTTGTGGGTAAAGACCTAAGGGTAGAATAACAACTAGGATTAAAATCAAGTCAAATGGTTACAACCAATTATACACAAATATATCATAAAATCTAGAAGTACACGGTGATAGAGGTTCTTACAAAACCAAGCAACATAAGGAAATATCAACTTTAGATATCTTAACCAAGATGAAAAGAAAATGAGGTAACAACCATCAAGGCAAACAAAAACGTGTAATTCAAACAAGTTTTAATGCAAGCAAGTTACAACTTGAGGCAAACATGTATTGGGATCCAAGGATGTCAAATGTAACAACATGATACCAACAATCATGCATTGATGACAATCAAGTACAAGTAAGCATACAAGATAAAAACAACTTTAAGCATCTTGACAAAGGTGAAGTAAAATATGGTAACAACCATCAAGGAAGAGAACATATAACTCAATCACGTTTAAAAACAACTTCATGCATTTTTAATATTTTTGTGTATTTTCTCTTTTAATAGCATTTTATTTAATTTTATGTTGATGCATAGATTTGTAGAATTTTTTTTAGCTAGTTCCCCTTGAATTTTTAGGCCATTCTTTTTAGGATAGTTAGATTAGGACCTTAGCTCTCCCCTGGATTTATTCCATAATTTTGTGATTAATTTTTGATTAGTTTTGCTTAGATGATTTTAGGTTGTGTAGATTTTGGTTAATTCTTAACATAGGTCCACAATAACACTAGAATTTTGGGTTTCTAGGTCAAGTTAGACATTGGGACATATAGGGTACTAAGGGTAGGTATATAGGATTCCCTAGAAATTATATTAGATTTTAATACAATAGTATACTATTTTTAAATGATTTTTGTAGTTGATTGTTGTTTGTGTTGCCCTTGTGGGCTTGTATTTTGTTTTACTTTGCTTTGTGGGCTTGGTGGGCTTGGTCTTGCTTTGAGGAGCATGGAGGAGCATAGTAGAAGACTTGGAGATTGATTGAGGAGCTTGAGAGCTTGAGAATCTTGTTTGTTTTGTTGTTGTCTTAGGGTTAGGGAATAAGAAGAGCTTAGACCTAGTTAACTTCTTTCTTAAACATGGATGGTATCTTTCACCTCCATTCTTCCCCATGATTCAAGGTCCTTCCATGGTATTCACCTCCCTCCTTAGGAGGGATAAGTGATGGTACCTAGGAAGTAGAACTTTTGAAGGAACCATTCTCCTGATGTTGAACCCTTATAGGTCACCTTGGGTGATCAATAAGCAGTTTAACACCCCAGCTTATCCAGTCAAGTGATTTCCTCTGGTTTGAGTATCTTGAGAGATGATGAGCTTGAGTTTGAAGTTGAAGACTTCATTGAAGAGTGTCGAAGAGGATGATTCCTTGAGCATTACCATTCCAGCTGAAGCTTGAAGAGCATGAAGAGCAAGTTGATACTTGAAGATCCCAATGAAGATCCAGTAAAGACTGAATGAGGAGCTGAGGCTTAAAGATTGAAGGATGAAGTTGACACTTCTAAATGATTAAAGAAGAAAGCAAGTTGAGACTGATAAAGCAAAGAGAGCTTGAGAGCTTGAAGACTGAGTTGACACTTATGAAGAGGATTCAATTGAGATTGACCGAAGAGCTGAGGCTTGAGGGACAAAGGATAAGTTGATACTTATTTTGAAGCTTGGAGATCCTGAAGGAATCAAGTTGTTACTTGTGGTTAAGAGTGAAGCCTGAAGGTGGAACTGACTGAGGAGCTGAAGCTTGCAGAAGAGAGAATAAGTTGAAACTTATGTTGAAGGGTTGAAACCCGGAGAAGCAAATTGATATTTGCCAAGAGTAATGGAAGTCTGAAGACTGAGTTGATGTTAGAAGAGCTGAAGCTTGGAGTTGAGAGAGTTGTTGATCTGCTTTCTTGTCTGTTTTTCTGTATTGATGTGTCTTGTTTGACTTGCTTGATGCATTAGAATAAGTCCATATCTAGACTAGCTTTAATCTAGGAGCATGATTGCACTAGAGGTTGAGTTGCTCCCTCTGCTTGTATTGTTACTGTATGGCTTTGCTTGCGGGTATTCGGTAGAGCCCAGCTCCCTTGCCCATGTGGTTTGTTTTGCTTGATAGCATGGCTTTATTTCTTCTGTATGATTGCAGTTTACTGTATTTTGCTTGATAGCATGTTTTATCTTTCAGTATGATTACTGTTATTCATTCTGGCTTGAGGTTTAGATGAGCTTGTGGAGGCTGATGCCCCACACACATTTCCTCCCTCACTTGCATTGCTTGCATTTTACAGTCGTTTACTGTTTGTTGCTTAGGCTGATGCTTTAACTGTTTCTGTGTATTATTGATATGATCCCTTAGGACTCTCATTTCCTTTGATAAGGAATTGATGATAGAACTTTAGGTTGAAACCTATGCATGACAACTTCTCGGAGTTCCCTGTTTCAAACTTCAACCATAGGATGAATCCTTGGCATGACAACAGTAGGACTTGATAGTCTCCCCGTAGTTGAGCCTGTTCTCTTCTCATCTCAAAACAGCATAAGATACAGTAATCATGAATGGTTTCTTTCGTACGTTACGAGCCTTAAGCTATTTGAGAAAGGATTGTTGGAGAGCTTCTTTTCAACAGTCTGAATGTTTAGTATGGTACCCTTTGGGTGACATGCGACGCATTCACTCTCAGGTCATAGTCTTTAGTGCGATTGAAATTGCAAACACAATAAAAAACACTTCTTCCATAAAAGACAAAAAACAAACCGTAGTTTCCCGAACTACGTAAGCTCTGATCTCTCATATCTGTTGAGAGTACGCAGGCACAATACTGATGTATTGGCGAGCTACCTTCCCCGTAACCCGTCGTAGGTCGAACTACGTTGACTCTGATTTCTCATTCTCTGATGAGAATACGTAGGCATAAAGCGCGACGCTTTGCCGAGTCATTTTCTTTTCTGTTTTAAGCCAGCCTTGATAGGTAGATAGATAACCAACTCGTCTAGTAAACACAACAAGCATGGATCCCGTCGAGTACGACGGACGTGAGGGGTGCTAATACCTTCCCCTTGCATAACCGACTCCCGAACCCAGAAAATGGTTGCGACGACCTTGTCTTACCCTTTTTCGTCAGGTTTCTCCGATCGTTTCCTTTCCCGTTCTGAGGGATAAATAACGAAAGGTGGCGACTCTTCTGTTTTGCCGGCACCTTATTTTTGCGAAAGCGACATCTAGATATAAAATCAGATGTTAAACCATGGTTGAAAATCAATTGGATAGTTGGGAAATTGGTTTATGCTAAGTTTTGACACGATGTATTTTAAGTGTTTGGACCCAACTTGCCTCATTCAAAACTCCTAGATCACAAATGCAATGGAGGAGTTCTTGTATTTTTTGGAAAGCCCTCATCATGCTATACAACTTTCATGTTTTGCGAATTTTCAAATTCCATGTGGAACTAGGTCAAAAACATCCTTTAAGTTGGCTAAAAACATGACTTGTAAAGTGCTAAAAATGTGAAATTTCACTAAGTGTTTTCTTCTCTTGTATTGATTCTGACCATAACTCCAAATCTATTCACTTTTTGGACATGGACCACTGTTTCACTTTTGTAGGATTTGTCAAAACCTTTCCAAGAAGCTTTGAACCACTCCATTTTGATGTGTGGTTAAAAAGTTATGGTCTTGCCCCTTTCAAAACCCTAATTTCCCGACTTTTTGATTACTTCTCAATCCTTGACCTAATGATCATAAAAATTCATGAATAGATATAATATAACATTAGGAACATGATTGATTTCAATTTTGGGGTCAAAACCCTTTGGGTCAATGAGTTGACTTTTCAGTCAGACGAACCGATCGATCGAACTGCTCCGAATCGACTATTGATATTATGGGTTCCCTGAGGCCTTGAAACTTCTTGAGGGGACTTCAATAAGTCAAATAAGCTTCATGAGCCATGATTCCATCATTGGATTATCATTTAAATCAAAAGTCAAACCACAGTTGACTTTTCTTGATCAAAAATCCTAATCGGGGGTTCTAGACTGCACTGCTCTTGATCTTTGGGTGACAACCTCAAATTGAATTCATACTTGATCCAATGTAATGTTCTTGATGATGTAAGGACTTGTTACATGGAGAATCAATCCAAGACATTGACTGATCAAACCATCGAAGCCCAAATTACTGACTGTATGGAACCCTAATTCACCTGTATCTTGACAAAGACAAACTTGAAATAGGTTATGGTTAGATAAACAAATGATGATGCTCCTAGAATGATGATGAAATCTAGGGGTCAAAATTTGGGGTATAGCACTATCTCCCCAATTAAGTCCAGTAGTTAGTGGCATTTCTTGATAAATCCAATTGTTATTGGTATGTTAACATTGGTCGTCACCGATTTCCCCAGTAAAAGTCCAGTAGTTACTGGGATTGTTTGAAAAAATCCTACTTGGTTGTCACCAATCTTCTTTCTAAAGTATAGTCGTTACTAACATCATTTAAATCCTATTGGTTATTGGAAATGTTGACCTATCTCTAATTTTAGGATGGTGAGGTATTACTAATATCCCCGATGAAGCTTAGGATGGTTGGTTGTAACCAATATCCATGGATATCCCCAGTAGAGTCCCTGGTAGTTACTAGCATCCACGGTGAGTCTGATTTTATTCCCAGTTGTTTCCTGAAGATCCCATTAGAACTCTTCACTACAAGGAAACCCTCTATTTTTGATTTAATCCCAGGGAAGATCTTACTCCTCTCTGGATTCCCTAGGAGGCTAGTTATTACCAGCTCCCTATTAGTTCTACTTGACTGGTTGTCACCAGATTCCCCTGTGAAGTCTAGTTGTAACTAGTAATTGCCGCAACTGCAAAACACCCGACGAAAAAATAGAAGAGTCGCCACCGAACGTTATTTATCCCAAAGAGAGGGAAAGGAAATGATCGAAGAAAACCTGAAGAACAGGAAAAGACAAGGTCATCACAACCAAATCTTGGGTTCAGGAGTCTGTTACACAAGGGGAAGGTATTATCACCCCTCACGTCCGTTGTACTCAACATAATCCATGCTTGTTGTCTAATCAAAGGGTGTGTTTATCTATAAGCTACTGCTAAATGGAAACGAGAAAAAGAGAAAAAGAAAGAGACTCGATAAGACATCGTCGCCCTATGCCTACGTATTTCCTCATGTAATTGGAAAGTCAGAGTCAACGTAGTTCGGAAAACTACGGGTGATGGGGGGAAGGTTGCTCGCCAAGACATCACCGTCTTGTACCTACGTATCCTCATCTGGTATGAGAAATCAGAACAAACACAGTCCAGGTAACGAAACCACAGGTTGGTTAAGTGTTTTTTTATGAGTGACGCTAAGTTCCCATTCCATCAGTTAGGGGCGGTGCCTGTTTGCGCTAGAACGGAAAAGTAACATACTTTTTTTTTGAAAATTAAGTTTGAAACAAAGATCCCGAAGGATAAAAAGATTTGAGTTTTGTTTGTGAGTTTCAGTGAAGTGAATTAGTATGTTTGAGATGCACGTTGCACTAAAGACTATGACATAGGAGCGAATGCGTCACATATCGCCCAAAGGGCATACGCTAAACACTCTAGACAAGTGAGGAAAAACTCCTCACTCACCACTTCCCATGTACTTAAGGCTCGTAGCATACAATGTTCATCGTATTTATTAGATGAGTTAGAATGTGTTTTGAGATGACAAGAGAGACGCACGAAAGGTCTAAGGGAAACTCGGCCCTAACAATGTCATGCAAAGTGGTCCTAAGGTCGGGATGCGAAAGGAGATTCTATCCTAATGTTAGCATGCGAAAGAAAGACCTAAGGTTGAGGTTAAAAGGGACTAGCCTACTTGTTATCATGCATGGATGAAACTCCTAATGTCTATCTTACTCCAAATTTAATTAGAAATTAAATTGGAATAAAAGTCCTATGGGAACATGCAAAGGAAAAGAAAAAAACAAGAAAGCAAGGCAAAAACAGCAG
Organism: Lathyrus sativus; assembly: GCA_963859935.3. Taxonomy (NCBI): domain Eukaryota; kingdom Viridiplantae; phylum Streptophyta; class Magnoliopsida; order Fabales; family Fabaceae; genus Lathyrus; species Lathyrus sativus. Next base: position 288,446,254 of record OZ012740.1, read on the forward strand.
CTACAACAGCGCCTCCTGCACAAAACATCAATAATATCCAGCATACAAGCAAGACATCATATAACAACATATGTTTCAACATAAAAACATGTATGAAAAGCCAGACAGTAAGCAAGCAAGGCAAAGACAACATGCAAGTTCAAAGCAAGAATAGCCGTGGAAAACAGGGCAGCAAGCATGTTTGAATGCAATTAATCAAATACAAATAACAATCATGGGTAGATATCACACAAGTACGAACATGCTTTGACAGAAAATCATAAATGATCAACAACATTGTATCAACATGAAGTGACAAGATCAAGTATGCATTTCCAAAAATGGACGATCAAACGATCAAATGAACACGCATCAAAATGGAATCGGAAACAAATGCAATCATGCATCATAATATTCAGCAACACAACCATCAATGATCATCAATTAATCATGCCACAAGCAAGCAAAGCAAACGATCATTCACCAATCAAACAACATCAACATGTTATGTGTCATACCCCAAATTTTACCCTTAGATTCATTGATCATTCGCATATCATCATCCATGCGCAGCTAACCGTTTCACCCAGTGTGTGTTTGTTTTGTAGGCTCACGGAAGAGAAGTTGAAAGGCATGAGGCTTGTGTGTACGTCCTTAAAGATTCCATGCGCCACAAATTGTGTTGAGCCCTTAAAGAAATGTACCATCACCCCTATGTTTTCAGCCATCACAAGAATGGGGAGTACAACCTGACAACGAAGGTTTGTGTTTGTTATACAGCCTAAAAACTTCATCAAATTTAGATCGATTTGGTTCCGAGGATTCACGTTGGGTTTAGAAATCAAGTTCAACCCTACTCCTATTGAGGAATCTAAATTATTTGCGATATCTTGATCTTACAAGAAAGAACTGGAAATCTCTGTTGGATATCACAAAGTTGTGAGAGGATATTGAATCAAGTTTGCTATACGTTCTCAAATACTAAAACTCAAGGATTAATTCTAAATTTTAAACCATGTGATCAAGATGTCAAATTGTATCAATTCAAGGCATGTATTTTGTTCACATAAAGTATGTGAGGATTACTTGAAATTCGAAGGCATACCTCATGTTCTACCATTTTTCAAGAACATAAGCTCATTCAAAACTACAAATGTAAATTGGATTCGTAAGTTTTGTTCCAAGATTCATTATAATTCAAATCTCAAATTTATCTCACCATTCAAGTTCTTAAGGTGCAAATTCAAGAGGACTTGTTTGATATAACGTTTTCTTATGTGACTAAGTTCTCCAAGATAAAGATGAAAAGTTCAAGATTCACATGTTTTTCACAAATGGATTAGCATTATCACGAAAAGTCAAGAATGTCAAAGGATGACAGTATGATTTCTTAAGATTTGAGTCTTAAACTTCATGGGTCATGCATTACGTCTAAAAAAAATCCATCCTAAAGAAGTCAAAAGGATCAAGTGTCCAAAATTTACAAATTAGCATCTCAAAATCCAAGAGTAGTGGTGCTCCAAATATAAATCCAAGATTTTGATTATGATAGAATCAAGTTCACATAAGCATTCATTGTCTCAAGTATGATGTAGAAGATTTGTTCATAATAAGATACAAGTACCCAATTCAAGAATTTAATTTATTTGCAAAGATTACACAGTCATAACAAGTTCCAAAATACAAGACAAATTTAATAAGGGTTTGATACAATGTTCTGGGATTTCTTTTACAAAAAAGGGCTTATTCAAGTAGCTAAACCATTGCCTCACTCCATCTTGATGTTCCAAATAGCATGTAATTGTGTCTGTATGAAGGCCCCGCTAGCGCACCCTCCACCTTTATTCACCTAAGCCTTCATCTGAAGTTTAAGACGTATCAGCTCTGTACCAAAACCAAAACACGTGAAGTAATATACATGAATTGCTTGAAAAGTTGCTCTAGAGATGTATCATGCAAAGAGTTCAGACAAGGTCTGGTATTTCATGTGGGGCTGAAAAGTTGTCGTTGGAAACCGCAACTACTACCTGAAACCTGAGCTCCATTCAATGGCCAAGCAGTTCTAGGAGTACCCCATCATAATGAAAGCATATCTGCCACGAGATACAGTCCTGAAGAAAACAGAAGTCGACAATCAGTGTATGATCCTCCAGCCAGCCACACCTACATTGAACAAACACGAGAATCAAGGCACAAATCAAATAGAAATAATGTTTTCTTTTCTCTCTAACACCGATTGTACAGGATTATCACCATTAAATCTTAAAACCAAAAGCAATCATGGCAGCAGTTATTGTGTCCAAGATAAACTTTTATTTTCCAAAAAAACAAGCTCAAAACAATCAGACATATTGAATGGATCATTGAAAGAGATCCGCAACGTATTGTGAACATATCAAAGCTCAAACAGAAATAATATATGTGTCATAAAATCATGTTTCTAGGAGAGATGTTACTCCAAAACAACTTCCAACAAAACAAATCGAAAAAGGAAGCACAAATCCAACATAATCTTATATTTCCAAAAGGGGGAAGGATATGTCTTGAATCAAATTCATTACACGCAAACATATTTATTTTCCTTTCCAAAACAAGATTGACGGTGTCTTTAAACGCATTCAACACATTAAGTGGTCGTCACTTATAAAAGCAAAACGAGCAAACCGTTTGAGAAAAACGAACTCGAACACCCACTAACCCAAGTATTCACAGAAACATCAACACGCAACAAAAATCACAACCTTACAAACACACATTCACGAAAAGAAAAAGAAGAAGAGGGGATTGGAAGAAAAATTTATCTGTGAGATCATCAAACAACCGTTTTGTGTCAAAGCCAGCAGATTCGTCGGAGACGCTCCATTTCGACACCGTACGATGCCGGAGCCGCAAAACTCACGCCAACCTCTTTGCCGTAGAAACCTCCATCCTTCGCAAGCTCGCGAACCACCGTCAAGGCCAAACCACCATCACCTCCGTCGCCATAGACCACCATTTGGGTAATTTTTTTTTGTTTTGGATCTATTGATTTTGTCTTCTTTGTTTGTTTACAGGCTCATCGATGAGGGAGAATACAAGAAGTTGAAGGAGTGAGAATCGCGCGAAGAAGAGAAAGAAGAGAGAGCAGAGCGGAAGAAGGAAAAGAATGGAGAAAGAGAGAATAAATCGCGCGAGAGAGAGAAGAACCTGAAGGAGAAAGGCGCCGCGGTTAGGGGAAAAATTAGGGTTCAGTGGAAACCCTTTCCCCTCTTCCTTTGTTTGTGTTCCCAACCTAGGTTGGGTCTGGTGGGTTCATCACCACGGGCCCAACCCAATTTTTGTTTAGTTATTTTCATTTTTTTATAGTTATTTTATTTTATTTTGTAATATTAATATATAATAATAAAATAACTAACCCCTAACACTAACTAACTACTAAAAATCTGAAAAATATTTTTCTAACTAATTAAAACGTTTTTAATTTTAAAACATTAAAAAATAATAATAATAACAAAAAAATATGTAGTTTTAAGTTAAGTTAATTTGATTTCAACATATAACAAAAAATGTTCAATTTAATAATTTAATTCAAAATTTATTTCTCTTTTTCATAATAGACAAAATCCATAAAAATATTTAAAAGTCTAAAAATCTTTTTCTAATTAATTCAACCTCTTTTAAAATAATCTAGAACTTTGTAAGAATTAATTAATTTTGTGCTAATTAAACTTTTTTTAAGAAAATTAAATAACTTTTTTATTAAATTTTTATTTACCATCAACTTAATCATTTCTAATCTTATAACTTAGATTTAGCTTAATTAAATAATAAATAAAAAAACTAACTGTCTCTCATTTAACTTAGACTTAATTCATCATATTCACAAAAAATCATGAAGATAAATAAACTCTTTTCAATTTTTAATTAATTAATTCATCTTTGCAAATTAATTTAATTTATATGCTTATGTTTAACTTGGCCATAAAAATTCTCAAAAATATTCAACTTTGATAACGCGAAATCATATCGTTTATTTGGCTTGATTTACATGCATTTATTTGTGACTATTATTAATTTATCTTGATTTATGTTCTATTATATGATTAATTTACTTCGTTTTGCAGATTGGGGAGAATTTGGATTAAAGAAAGAAAAGAAGAAGAAATGGAAGGAAAAGAGAGAAGAAAAATAGAAAAAATGGATTTTGCTGATATGACGGTCGTCACAGGTCCATTACGACCGTCATGCGTATGACGACAGTCACGTTCCATTACGAGCGTCACGCAGACGAAATATCATTTAACGTTCAAATCAGTTTTTGCCACGATCACTCTCTCTAAGATTTCTTCCTACACTTTCTCCACTCACTGCCCACTACTGGAAGTTACTCCCATTCCCTCCATAACTCACCCATGATCTCTGGAAGTTGAAGAAGGAATTATCTCCTATAAATAGGCCTTAGATTCACAGTTTAGGGGGGGCCTTCGACGTATCAGAGTGCTGCCGAAATTACCAATTGAAGCTGAATTTACGTTCTTTCATTATTTTCCCGTTTCCTTTTCCTTTTATTCCCATTTGTATGGTTTTATTCGTTCCTGTACCTTTTACTTCTTGCCAAAGTAGAATCCTGCTGATATTGTGGTGGACTACCCAAGGATTTGATCAGTACAATTTACAGGTTTTTATTAATTGAATTACTACTTTATTTCTGTCATAATGCATGTTTTATTATTCAGTTGTTTATGCCTATTTCCGTTTGCATTAATTATCATGTCTAGCTAAATTAGTTTTATCGGTATGTAACCGAATTAGTAGGACAGGATTCGATAGTAACCGGTACCTTCCCTTTTTACAAATAACCTTTCTGGCCGTAGTTTTTAATCTTAATTTCTAAGTAAACCTTCGTCGCGACAGCGAGAAATTGTTTACAGTAGTTTCGCCACGACAGTGGGAAATTCGTAAAGGTACGAACCAACAAGCGACAGCTGAGGCTAGGACCAGATAGTAAAAACTAGGCATTCGTTTTAAAAACAGCGACATCGCTTTAAAAGGGATTAGAACTTAATGGTTTTCAAAAAGTAATTTTAACCCCGAACGGGATAGCGACAACATACGTTCCGCCTTAGAGTTGCGATTAGCGTCAACAACCATCGTGAGACAAAGGTCTTTAAACCGTTATTTTCTTCTTAAAAGTGTTTGCAAAGAATAGAAAGCACCGGTGACCTGTCGAATCCCCGATAACTAAGTTATTGCATACCGATATCCCTTTAACGCTTTTTCTTTAAACCAATTATCTTTATTTCCTTTGCATTTAATTTCATTCGCATTCAACTTTCCTAATTCCATTAGCCTTAGCTTTACACCATAGCAATAGATAACAGTAGATTGACATTGGTCTCTGTGGGTTCGACAATCTTTTATATTACTTCGATATTTTCGTGCACTTGCGGACGCATCAAACTTCTAACTTCTAAGTCAACTAAATCAAAATAATTCATCTATAGCTCACTCCATATCAATTATTCCTCTGCTTTACATTTCCATTATTACCGCTTTATTTTGTCGCTTATTTCCCCTTCGAAGGAAAGATTACACTATTTGACAGCCGAGTCAATACCTCACCTCCACCCCATCCTAGCCTTATAATTCGAGTCGCCGTACTCATACTTAGGCGTCCCGCCGAGGACATACCCTTAACATCTCCCTTAAACCTTAAGACTTTGAGTCACCATACTCATACTTACGCGTCCCGCCATGGACATCCATCCCTTTATCCTAGCGTTAGGATCAAGAGTCGCCGCACTCCATGTAGGTTCCCACTGCAGAATACCTACTTACACTTTTAATTCAACTCTACAACATAGAAATCAGAGTCTCCGCACTCCAAAGTAAGCGCTTCCCTATGAACGCTTACTTCCCCCTGGAACCTTGACCACAGTCAAGAAGTTCCTCTTCCTTCCTCTGTGAGGGGAACTACGATTACTCTGATTCCATCCCCTACCTCGGATACGTAGGCACAAGATGCGAGTCTTGGCGAGTAAACTTAGGACTAACCCCTTTAGGTCCTTTTCTTAACCTTTAACCCTTAGCATTAACCTTTAAGCAGATAACTATAGCAATAACACATTTAAAACAAGAGGTTCCTGTAGAGTACTACAGAAGTTTAGGATGCTAATACCTTCCCTAAGCTTAACCAACCCCCGAACCTTAGATCTCTCCCCGCATTGTGTTTATGATGAAAAACATGTTTTCCCTTTTCTTTAACCTTTCCTTCGGATAAATCAAATACCGGTTGTAAATGAATTAAGATTCAAGTTAATCAATATCTTGACATCCAAATTTCATCGCAACAGAAAATGGCGACTTCACTGGGGAAATAACCATGTCTTTTGAGGGTTATCCCTATCTTATTTTTTATGCTTGCTTTTGCTTATTTATCTGCTTATATATAATTGTTGTACCTTGCTTGGGGTTATACATTGTTGTGAGATAAGTCCTACACCCAGACTTTGGTGCAATCATAGGAAGGTAATATATTCGACGAGGCTTATAGGGCGTGAGTCCCGACCAAGCTGACTTGAGAATCACCGCTCAGTTGAGGTCCTCTTAAAAAGTAGTATTGTTGAAAGAGTAGTCGTGAAAACATTCACTATTTTCGATTGGAGCCTGTGATACTGGGGACCGTAGTTACCTAAACACAACTTTGGCCTTATCTAGGACATAGTGCAAGGACTATGAGGGAGTAGTCCCAAAATAGTTACTACGCGATACTACACTCAAAAGAGGTTCTCTTAAGAATATTATTAACCACCGTGTCAGTCGGGAAATTGATAATATCCGAAAGATGGACTAATGACTTTGGGAACCTTTTTAGAACCCTTGTTCTGCAGGTACAATTAACCCTTAGTACATACCTTTCGGGATGGGTAGAGCTTGGCTCCGCTCATGTTCCTCTAACCTAGGACCTTTGTTTGCTTTGTGTGATTGTACATTGCATCCAACATCATATTATTCCAGTTTCAAGGAATTCAACTATCCTCTGCAAATTCAAAATCAAATCCTACAAAAACTAAAACTTTTTCAAGCTTTCCTCGAAAATATTTATAATCGACCGTTGAAATCCTTGAAACCTTGCATTGCATTTGCATCATGTTTTTGCATTTGCATTTTCCTTCCGGTTTCTTATCATCGGTTTTCTTACTTCCAGTTCTGTCACCCTGAGTCCTCTGCACCAGTACAACACCATGGCCCGAGCTCGAAAAAAGATGGTGAAGCAGAATCAAGAGCTTGATTGTGTCACTAATGAACTAGAAGACCTTCGGGGAAGTGTTGGTCAGATTATGGAGATGCTTCAAGTCATTAATGCGAGGATGGATACTCATCCCACTGTTGTGTCCGAGATTACTAATACTGTTGTGGATCCTCAACCTCCTGTTACTACTACGAGTGTACCTCCCTGTGGTCTTCCATTTGGTTTTGTGCCTCCTCTTGCTGTGGTTTTTATTGCTCAACTGGTTCCTCAAGTTGTTCCTCTAGATTCTGAAGCTTCTCAAGTGATTCCGACCTTTGCACCAGCTGCTGTTCACACTCGGGTGCAACCTTACTTTAATGAGCCGGTTTATGATATTCCTGACGTGAAGGATGACGAAGATGAGCGACATTAGAGGCTGCATGAGAATGTTGAAACTATTGATAAAAGGCTGAGAATGATGGAAGGTGACCAAATCTTTGGTGCTGCTGCCAGAGACGTTTGTTCGGTATCTAGATTAATTATTCCCCCAAAGTTCAAAACTACGAGCTTTGACCAATATGAAGGTGCTACTTGTCTGAAAATTCATTTGATAATGTATTACCGTAAAATGGCAGCTCATGTTGAGAACGATAAGCTAATGATACACTGTTTCCAGGACAGTCTGAAGGGTGCTTCCTTAAAATGGTACCTAACTTTGGATCAGTCCCGTATCAAATGTTTTTAAGATTTATCTGATGCCTTCATCAAAAACTACAAGTATAACATGGATCTGGCTCCAGATCGAAGACAACTGCTTAGTATGTCCCAGAAGAGCTCAGAATCATTCAAATAGTATGCTCAGAGGTGGAGAGAGATTGATTCGCAAGTGGAACCCCCTCTGACCGAGAAGGAATTAGCCGATTGGTTTGTTGACACGGTGCGTCCAGAATTCTACGACAGAATGGTTGGTAGTGTGACTGCTAATTTTTCTGACATTGTTGTTGTTGGTGTAAAAGTGGAATTGGGTTTGAAAAGTGGCAAAATGTCAAGTGCTGCTGGTAGTTCAAGCTCTAAAGGTCATGCCAAGAAACCTTCGTTTAGTGCTCAAAAGAAGAAAGAGTGTGAAACTAATGTTGTATCTGCAGGCAGATGAAGAAATCATCCTTATCAACATCAGCCAAATTATGTTCAACAACAAGGTTATCCTATGCAGTATGCTCAACAACCTTATGTGGCTATTGTTACTCCCGCATTCAATCAGCAAATTCCTACATATCAGCCCGTGCAACCGGCTCCTGTCTATCAGCCTCCGGTCTATCAACAACCTCCTAGTTATCAACCTGCACGAGCACCTGCCATCTGCCAACGAGCGCCCAACGCTCCTACTTATCAACAACCAAAGAATCAGGCTCCTCGCCAAAATGGTCTCAACAGGAGACCGTACAAGCCGATCCCTCCTATTCCGATGACTTACACCTAGTTGTACCTTTCATTAGTACAACAAGGTCTGATAACGACCAGAGCTTTGGGTCCGCCTCCCAATCCACTACCAGCTAACTACAACACCGCCGCTCATTGTTTATTTCATGAGGGTGTGCCTGGTCACAATCTAGAAGGCTGTTATGCTCTCAAGCATCTTATGAGAGAGTTAATGGAAAAGAAGATCATGTCTTTTGATGATCCTCAGTCGAACGTCAAGAGCAATCCTTTGCCTAATCATGGGGCTGTTAATGTAATTGATGACCTGTCACACCTTAATTTTTAACCTTAAGATCCCACCTCCTTGTTTGTTTTCTTGCGTATTTTCTTTATACTTTTACGCGTGTTTATTACTGCTAACCGTTTGATGCAGGTATAATTTGCGGTAAATGGATAGTACTTATTCTCTCAGTCAAGCATTGCAAGATAACCTGTGGATCCTAACCAGAGATTGTACTAAGTTTTTCACTCAAATGAGGATTTCACTTCTAGACTTCTGTCTTTTTTTCCTTGGGTCATTCATGGAGAAATATCTTGAAAAGACCGCAGATGAACCTTTGCCTACATCTCTTTAAAGTCAAGGGAGGATTTTGGTATATCAAAAGTACTTCAAGAATAGGATACCATGACGTTTGATTATGGAGGGTATTCGGAAGTAAGTTATGACACAAATATGGAGTCGTGACCGAGATTACCAAGAATTTGAGAGTTATAAGTTTGAATTTGTAATGGAAGGAGGGTGTGGATTCCTAATGTTTCTTTCATTCTTTTTGTGTTACTTATAGTTATGAATGTTTGGAATACTCAAAAATTATAAGTTTCTTCAAATTGAATACGAATTGAAGAAGCATACAAATAATGCCATTAATTTCATTTGAAGTAATAACAAGGTCTTAATCATCCGAAGACTAAGGATGAGTTAGAGGTGCAAGCTAGTTAACTACGTCATCATCTCGCAGGAACAAGAGTGTTTTCTCTGGCAAAGCCATGACTTCATTTCTAAATGCGCACAAGGAGCACGTTTTCCACGCAAAGCAAGTGTTCTCTTTACATCGCGTATGGCTTAAGAAACCTGAATAATTTACTGATGTTCACAGCCATCCCAGCAAATTTAGAGCTCCAGATCCAAGAGGATACAAGATCCTTCATGTTCTTACAAGGGATATTTTATTCCATTGAACTATGTTTTGAAATTCAAAAAAACACCATTAACAAGACAATTATAAGGATCCTAATCTTGATACATAACGTATTTAGTTCTCCCTTTCAAAGGCACCATCACCGATGAATGGTCTCCTTCTTTCCTTGCTTCAATGATGGTAGCTTGAGGTGTCTTACGGCAAACGGATACCGTGGAGTGAAGTCATGAAATTTCAGAATATCAGTCATATTTCCGCCACAGCTAACAAGCTTTTGAAGCTGTCTTATTTACAAGTGTATCAAGTCGGTGCTCAAAGGTATTCTACAAAAGAAGAAACAAGTGAAATGATTAGATTATAAGCACAAGTGGTTCGAAAGCAATCAAACAAATACGGAAAGAAAGATCGCAATAGGCCCCAACCGTGACATAGAAGTTCTAATCCATTTGGTATCTCTTAACCACAAGGCATTTCATGAGAAGTCTCGACAATTTCCCTTCGAAGTCAAAACGGAGTCTCCCATTATCATCCTACAACGAGCACAATACGACATGTTTAGTACAAATTCGAACATGCTAAACTCAGAATTTAAAATCAACATTACCTGGATGCATCAAACCACAAAACAATATCCCAAGAAAGCTGCAGCATGTGTCAATACCCTTTTTTAGAGCTTCTGGCAACCAAAAAAAGATTTCTTTCGCTCATATTCATATCTCGTCGCTTCGGCTTCAACAATGTTGTGTTGTGGGGTTGCTTCTCGAATATATGTTCATACACCTGCCAAAGTCATTCATCATTTGGTTAGAACATAAAACCAGAATTCCAAACTCAAGGTTTACGGTTTAAGTCAACGACATTACAAAGATAAGGTGGCGCTTTACCATCTTTAGATTCGAGTGCTTTTCCTTCCCTCAAGTGTCTTGAAGCAGGCGAGCACAAAACCATATCATCACCGTCGTACGGTTTAAACTAAATCCAAACTTAATCCATGAGTCGTTCGCGAAACACAACGAGACCGGTTCTGCATCAATGAAAAGAGGCGTCAAGACAACAATGAAATCATCACCAGTTTTGAATTCGAGAAAGCCACGACCGTGACATCAAACAACTTACAACGGAAGTCAGCTTCTCCTGGCATCTAAGGCTTCAAACATGAATAATCGCCTCACATTCTCTTTTTCTTAAAGCTTTGCCAAAACCCTTAAATCACCTGCACAATGTCCATGTTAGGAATCTATTACAGAAAGTACTTGGTCACTGTCACAGCAGTTCTGCAGAATTTAATAGGCCTACCATTATACCAAGCTTTTGCATTTTTATGGAGTTGTCATTTGGAATTCATTAAGGCTTCGACAGCAACTACGCCCTCAACGTTCCTACACAGCCAAGATCGAGACCAATAAGTTCCAAATTAATTTCAGCAGGAATCAAGCATTCATGAAAATCAAACTAACTTGGAAAAATATCAACATAATCAGTCAACCTTTCGGAAATGGAAAATACTTTCACAACGTCAATACAATTCCAAAACAGGATTGAGACAATAATCAATTAGTTCCCAAAAACGGATTTTAAACTTATTGAAAATATGAGTGCATTCAAACCTATTTAAGCTACAATTGGAAGGTCTTAAAGCTCTTATTTAATTCATTTTTGAAATCAGATTATAAGAAGGTGAGGAAGAGAACTAAGAAGGGAGAGAAAAAAAACAGATTCAAAACACACACGTAAACCCAAAGTATCGTGAAAGAAACTTATCTCCTTTAAAGCTTCGCCGGAAATCACCACCCACTTTTGTCGAACTCCTTGTTGCCGGAATTCCCCATTTCTGTCTATGAATCAACCACCGCCGTTGAACGGCCACAACTTCAACAAAAAAACCTCAATCCGCTCCCAAGCACACAAAACTCAGAAGGCGAAAAACTTAAAGAGGAAAGGATCTGGAAAACTTATCTGGCTCTCCGACATCGCCAACACCAACCATTCAATCACCGTGAGACGCATCCCTTCGCATCAACGCCATAGCTACGTCCACCGTCAATTCTCGGACGCCTCAATCGGAAACCCCACAAGGAGCCTTGTTATGGTGAGCGTTCTCGTCGATGTTGTTTATTGTGATTTTGATTTTGTATTGTTTGCTTTGTAGGGAAAACGGAAAGAAGATGGAGAGGATTGAAAGAGAGAACGAGACAAGAAGGAAGAATAGGAGGAATCTAAGGAAAGGAAAACGAGAGAGAGAGGCGATGGAATCGACGAAAGAGAGAAAGGGTGGGGTAATCGACGGAAGGAAGAAAGAATTCGGGGCTAGGGTTTACTATTTTTTATGTATCATGTAATCCTATACACACACACCCACGTGGTTACTAGTCACCCTCACACACAAACCGTGGATCTCCAACGGATCCTATCCCACGTCCACACCTCGCTCACCCACGGTAAGCCATACGCGCCTGCACCACACGTGATTAATCGCCCCATTAACCCCTCACTTAATCTCTAATTAACCTCATTAAACTATTAATCTGTCATTTAATCAACTAATCATTCAATTAGTTAACCAATCTAATTAATCTTTTTTTATCAGCTTTTATTAAATAACTTAATAAACCCTTTTTTCAAATTAATTTCCTTTTCTAATTTAACTAGCCTATTTATTTAAATATTAATCTTCTTTTTTAATTCACTAATTTCTTTTACTAATATAATTTATTTATTCACTTTAGTCATAATTCTATTTCACCACTTATAACTTTTTTATGAAAAGAAAACATATATAATAATTGCTCATTTTCTTAATAATAAAACTCCTTTTGACATTTAAAATAACTTTTATATAATAGTAACAAAACTTTTATAAAGGGAACTTTTCCTTATATTTATAATTTATTTCTAAACTAAATTCAACTAATCTATAACTTAGTAATTTATATTACTTTTTAAATAATAAAACTATTTAGCCATTTCAATAAAAATCCATTTTATAATTAATAACTTTTTATAATAAATCGTTATCATTTTAAACTAATCTCCCATAAAATCAATCTCACTAAAATTAATTCAATGTTTTCTCTTAAAATCAATCTCACCAAAATATTACTTTTCTCGTAAAATCAATTCATAAAATTCAACTCCCCATAAATTAAAGTCAATCATCCATCGCTTGTGTCTCCATTCCGACTTCACTCACATATTCACAATTCACACACTTGTACACTTAGCGCTTTCATGCGTTTGTGTATGTTTTACTTTATTTGCCTTTATTTTCTTCACAATTTATCATTTCCGCAATTTATTTTACCGCATTGCATAATGTCCAAAGGAATAACTTGCGCGTAACGTAAAACAATTGTGCGTATGCATCTCATTTGCATCATACTCCCTATCGATCCTTGATCCCATTCAAGTTGATCTTTTAGGATAGATCCTACCCTATAGGAAGGACCTTTTATTTTATTTTTACAACATAGGAAAAACAAACAAATCAACTCAATTCAAACTATTCAAACACATTAGAGAATAAGATGTTAATCATCTTAAGCGAGATAAAACTTCTACCCCATAACGATACAATCAATTTTCCTACAAAGTTGTGGTGGTTAAATCAAGTAATCTCCCTTAAAATGACAACTCGTCTTTTCTCCCAAAAATCAATCAATCAACTACCTTTATCCTGTAGGAACTTTGACCACAATCAAAGAACTCCTCAAACCCTTTAGGGGAACTACAGATACTCTGATTCCACTCCTGTAAGGATATGTAGGCATGAGATGCGATATCTTATCGAATATACTTAGAATTAAACCACTAGGTCTTCTATCCTTAAGCAGATAACACATAGCAATAAACAGACATAAAATAAGAGGTTCATGTAGAGTACTACAGAAACTTAGGATGCTAGCACCTTCCCTAAGTTTAACCAACCCCCGAACCTAAAACTCTCTAACCTTTGCATTTGCATTGCATTATAGGTATTTCGATCTTTTTCCCTTCTTTTGGACAAATCAAAGTTCGGTTGCAAATGAATTAAGATTCAAGTTAATCAATAGCTTGACATCCAAATTTCACCGCGACATGACCTATCGGGCGAAAGCCTTATTTTTAATGTTGCTCAGATCAAGACTCCTCTTCAGGTTTTCCATTCTAAGCTGTTTGAAGTCGGTTTAGTGTCTACTTCTCATGTTGTTTGTACAAGTTGTGATGTTAGTATCAAGGGCTGTTTGTTGGTTCAAAATGATATTCAGAAGTTGATCAATGACGGTTTCTTACAAGTGGTTAATAAAGTGAAGAAGGATGAAGTTGCTGTGGTTGAGCCCGTCTTCAACTTGCCAGAGCCAAATGCCAAAGTGCCTATCTTCAATCTGCCAAGGCCAAGTTCTACGAAGCCTGTATTCAACATATCCAAGCCGGTTACTTCTACAGTGAATCAGCCAAAGCCGTTAATCATTCAGAAGCCTAGTCTGTTTCATTTCAGTGATCCTAAAGTTGTACCCTAGAAATACGATATGACCATGATTGACAGAGAATCTAGGAAAGTTATTCTGAGGGAAGAATTGAAGACTGATAATGAAACTGTGACCAACATTGCTGGGGCAAGCAGGATGACACGCAGTGGCCGTATTTATACTCCCTGTTTCAATGAGGCTCCGCCAAAAGAAATTGCTAATGCCACTAGGATAAAGAAGCAGTTACTAATGATGAAGATGTTGAGTTTCTGAGGTTCATCAAAAAGAGTGACTACAAAGTTATTCATCAGCTTCATCAGACTCCTTCCAAGATCTCAATCTTATCTCTGCTGATGAATTCAACTGCCCACAGAACTGCTTTGCAGAAGATATTGACTCAAGCTCATGTCACTCAGGACATTACTACCGGACAATTTGATAGTGTGATTGCCAACATTACTGCCTGCAACACTCTTAGCTTCAGCAATGAGGAGTTACCAAAAGAGGGTCAGAATCACAATCGTGCTTTGCATATATCAATGAAGTGTCTAGAGGATAACTTATCAAGGGTACTTGTGGATGCCGGTTCATCTCTGAATGTCCTACCCAAGAGAGTTCTTACTAAATTGGCTTATAAAAAGACTGTGATGAAGCCTACTTCCTTGATTGTCAAAGCCTTTGATGGTTCTCGCAGAGCCGTGATTGGAGAAGTGGAGCTACCGATCTTAATTGTACCACATGTTTTCAACATCACTTTCCAGGTAATGGACATCAATCCCAATTACAGTTGTCTACTTGGAAAACCTTGGATCCATGCCGCCGGGGAAGTAACTTCAACTTTACATCAGAAGATGAAGTTTGTGGTCGATGAAAAGGTGGTTATCATACATGATGAAGAGGATTTAATGGTCAGTAACCTATCTTCTTTTCGTTACATTGAGGCTGATGAAGACACTTTGGAAACTTCTTTCCAAGCACTGGAGATCACCAATGTTGTCCTATTGGAAGTCGAGGAAACACTGGGCCAGAGTAATCTATCTTTTGTATCTTTCAAGAGCACCAGATCAACGATCGACAGGGGCATACCTGAAGGTTGGGGAGAAGTGATCGACATCAAGACCAAGACTAATCGCCATGGGTTGGGTTACAAACCAACTCATGATAAAGCTTCTATAACTGTCAAAGGGCGTCCGAAGACTGTCCAAGAGGTGTTTATCAGTGGAGGTTTCCAATTCAATGATATCAACAATGACGATGATGATGAAGACCTGAGCAACCTGGTATTCAAGAGTGATGCAACTTTGAGCAACTGGGAAGCTATAGAGATCCCCGTGATTTTTCCCATTTCAAAGTAATTTAATGTTTTCATTTGTTGTTTTCAAAATTCCATAGCTATGCCCAAAGCTACTGGATAATTGGTATGGCCACCTTTTCACTTTTTAAATGATATTAATAAATGCATTTTGTTAAATTCTATTTGTTTCACTTGCGTTTTTTGCTTTCACCTTTTAAAATGAAATTGGCAAACCTTTTCAAAAACTACAAAATATAAATAAATAAAAAAGCATTTTCTTCCTCGTGCATTTTCCTTGTGCATTTAATAAATAAGCCCAAACATTGCAGTAATATCCAAAACCTTGTTGAATCCAATGACTCTGCTTTCACTCCAGACTGGGATTCGCCCATTTATCAAGCTGAAGATGAGGGTGATGAAGATTTTGAAGTACCCGCTGAACTGGAAAAATTGGTTGAGTATGAGTACACCGAGCTTCAACCGCACAAAGAGCAGGTAGATTTGATTAATCTTAGCACTGATGAAGACAAGAAAGAAGTCAAGATTGGTACAACACTTGGGGCTAAGGTCAAGCAGAGATTGGTCAAGCTTCTAGAAGAATATTCTGATGTGTTTGCATGGTCGTATCAAGATATGCCTGGTTTAGACACTGATATTGTAGTTCACAAGCTGCCACTTAAGCTAGAGTGTCCACCTATCAAACAGAAGCTTCGAAGAACAAGACCTGACATGGCTCTAAAGATTCGAGATGAGGTTAAGAAACAGCTTGATGCAGGTTTCCTTACAGTTGCGAAGTATCCTGATTGGGTGGCCAACATTGTTCCAATGCTAAAAAAGGACGGTAGAGTCAGAGTGTGTGTAGACTACAAGGATTTGAACAAGGCGAGTCCAAAAGATGGTTTCCCTCTGCTGCATGTTGACACACTTGTTGATAATACAACCAGTTTCGCAGTTTTCTCTTTTACGGATGGCTTCTCTCGTTACAATCAGATCAAGATGGATCCTGCCGACAGAGAAAAGACCACTTTCATTACTCCTTGGGGAACCTACTGCTACAAAGTTATGCCTTTCGGTTTGAAGAACGCAGGGGAAACATATCAAAGAGCTATGGTCGCTCTCTTTCATGACATTATGCATAAAGAGATCGAAGTTTATGTTGATGATATGATTGCCAAATATCAAAATAAAGACGACCATTTGGATCATTTGCCAAAGCTATTTGAACGACTCAGGAAATACCAGTTGAAATTGAATCCTGCTAAGTGTACCTTTGGTGTTACATATGGAAAACTACTTGGTTTTATCGTCAGCCAACGAGGAATTGAAGTAGACCCTGATAAAGCCCAAGCCATTCAGGACATGCCAGCTCCGCAAACTGAAACACAAGTTAGATTTGTTCTTAGACGACTAAACTATATCTCCAGATTCATTTCCAATATGACTGCTACCTGTGAGCCAATCTTCAAATTACTCTGCAAGGGTCAGACTGTTGATTGGAATTATGATTGCCAGCAAGCATTTGAAAAGATCAAGGGTTATCTGTAAGAACCTCCTATCCTGATTCCTCCGGTTCCCGGAAGACCACTGTTCATGTACCTTACTGTTCTTGAGAAGTCTATGGGTTGCGTATTGGGTCAACACGATGAGACTGGACAAAAAGAACATGCCATCTACGACTTGAGCAAGAAGTTTACTGATTGTGAGAGCAAATATTCACTTTTGGAGAAGACTTGTTGTGCATTAACATGGGCTGCTAGGCGTCTCAGGCAATACATGATTTGTCACACTACTTTGTTGATCTCGAAAATGGATCCAACAAAGTACATTTTTGAAAATCCTGCTCAGACTAGAAGACTTTCCCGTTGGCACATGTTGTTATCAGAATACGACATCCAGTATTTGACTCAGAAAGCTATCAAAGGTAGTATCTTGTCAGATTATCTTGCAGATCAACCAGTTGAAGACTATGAGCCTCTCAAGTTTGACTTTCTTGACGAAGACATTATGTTAGTACAGAATTATGAAGAGCCAGGTCATGATGAGGGTCCCGAGCCGGGTCTCTGTTGGAAGGTGATGTTAGATGGTTCCTCTAATTACAGTGGGCATGGCATAGGCGCCGTTCTGATGAATCCAGAAGGTGGTTATACCCCATTTACAACAAGGTTAGAATTTGAATGTACCAACAATATCGCCGAATATGAAGCATGCATTCTTGGCCTTGAAGCAGCAATTGACCTCAGAATCAAAATTCTTGAAGTGAGTGGAGATTCAGCTTTGGTTATTTATCAAGTTACAGGTGAATGGGAAACCAGACATGAGAAGTTAATCCCATACAGAGCCTACATTGTTGAAATGATCGAATACTTTAATGAGATCACTTTCAAGCATGTTCCGAGATTTGAAAGCCATATCGCCAATGCTCTAGCCATGTTAGCCTCAATGTGGAAAGTCAGATATTTCAATGATGCCACTCTTATTCAAATTGAACGCAATACTGAGCCTGCCTACTGCCAGATGGTTGAAGAGGAAACTAATGACAAGCCTTGGTTTCATGACATTAAGAACTACCTGCTCAAGCAAGAGTATCCAGCCGATGCTACTAATCTCAACGAGAAGACTCTGAGAAGATTGGCATCCAAGTTCTTCATCAGCAATGATGTGCTATACAAGAGAAACTACGACATGGTCCTGCTTAGATGTGTTGACAAACGTGAAGCAGACATGTTACTTCAAGAGATTCATGAATGAACCTTTGGAACTCATGCCAACGGTTATGCTATGTCTAAGAAGATTCTGAGAGGTGGATATTACTGGTTAACCATGGAATCTGATTGCACCCAATATGCCAAGAAATGCCATAAGTGCCAAATCCATGCTGACAAGGTCCACGTACCTCCAACACCGTTGAATATTTTATCTTCACCGTGGCCTTTCTCAATGTGGGGCATTGACATGATTGGGGCAATTGAGCTGAAAGCTTCCAACGGTCACCGTTTCATTCTAGTCGCTATCGACTACTTCACCAAATGGATAGAAGCTGCTTCCTACGCCAACGTGACCAAGCAAGTGGTCGCCCGCTTAATCAAAAAAGAGATTATCTGCCGTTATGGAATTCCAAGTCGGATCATAACAGACAATGGTACCAATTTGAACAACAAGACCATGAAGGAGTTGTGCGAAAGTTTTAAGATTGCACATCACAATTCTTCTCCTTACCGTCCTAAGATGAATGAAGTTGTTGAAGCTACGAACAAGAACATCAAGAAAATCTTGCAAAAGATGGTCAAGACTTACAAAGATTGGCATGAAATATTACCCTTTGCTTTGCACGGATACAGAACTTCAGTGCGAACTTCAACAGGGGCAACCCCTTTCTCTTTGGTGTATGGAATGGACGCCATCCTCCCCATCAAAGTTGAGTTACCTTCCTTACAGGTATTGAGGGAAACCAAGCTTGATGAAGCCGAATGGGTTCGAGACAGATTTGACCAGTTGAATCTCATCAATGAGAAGCACACGACAGCTATGTGCCATGGTCAGTTATACCAAAAATGGATGAAAAGAGCCTTTGACAAAAAAGTCTGAATCCGTGAGTTCCATCAGCGAGAGCTCGTACTCAAAAAAATCTTGCCAGTTCACAAAGACATGCGTGGGAAATGGATGCCCAACTATGAAGGCCCATTTGTTATGAAGTTAGTCTTCTCTGGAGGATCACTAATTCTTACAACAATGGATGGTGAATAGCTTGCACATCCCGTGAACTCTGATGCAGTCAGAAAATACTATGCCTAAAAAAGAACCCGCTAAGTTGAAAACCTGGAAAGGCGACTTAGGAAACAATGGGTATCCTGGTGGATCACAACCTATGAAGGAGATCCAGGAAAAAATTAGGGATGAAAATAAAAAGAGTACATAGCTCGCTAAGCTGAAAACCTGGAAAGGCGACTTAGGCAAAAATGAGCATCCCGGTGGATTGGAAACCCGAAAGGGCGATCCAGGAAAAAGTTAGGGACAAAGGCATTTCACTGCATTAGATGACGCCGATCATCAAAGAATATTTTACAGAAGATCAATTCCAATCCAATCACTCTTGTTAGAAGCAGGATTTTGGGTAGTCTTAGTCATTAGGGTCAGTAGAGGTCGTTGGGTTCAATGTAACCTTTCCCTATTTACCAATTTCAATTGTAATTTTCCATGGAGCTTTGCTCTTAGCAAGATACCATTCTTCAATCAAATTAAACCTTTTACAATTCAATTTTTGTCATTTATACTATCTCTATTTTCATTTTTGTTATGCAAATTGCTATTTGTTGATAATAATTTTGAAAGTGAAAAGTTTTCTAAAACTATTTTTGAAGACGCTTTTGAAACATATAAAGTTGCTTTGACTTGTGGAAATCTCTGAAGGACATCTTCCTTTCCCCAGTAAGTCTCATTGTTGCATAAGCACTCTTAAGCCATTGCCTCAACGCAAGTCCCCAGCAAGACCGTAAGCCGACAACATTTTTGGATTGAGCCGGTAATCTCTAGTGACTTTCAAGACTGCAGATATCTCCCCAGCATCTTCCAAGTGATACATATTATTTGAGGACCCAATCCCGATGGAACCATCATTTCCTCACTAAAGTTACCGTACCGTCTCATGAATTTTTCCCCAGGAGATTGCCACGTTCTCCCCAAGAAGTCAAGATACTTTCCCAGGGAAGCTGATGTACATTCCCCAGGAAGTTGATGTACTTTTCCAGGAAGTTGCTACTTTCTCCATGAAGCTGCCTAGCTCCACACTTCCCCAGTACATCAGATATTTATTTATCCCCGGAAGTCTCTACTCCTAAGATGACTCTCCCAATGAACATGTCTTCTTTGATCAGAGTTCAGATTCATGACAGCAATCCTTCCAATGTAGTCATACTATTATTTCCCCAAGTGGAATTTTGTTCTCCCCAAAGAATTCGGAACTTTGAAGTAAGATTTGTCTCCGCCATCAATTTTCCTATCCCTTGTGTCGCGGTATACTGCGAAAATAAGGTGCCGGAAAAACAGAAGAGTCGCCACCTTTCATTATTTATCCCACAGAAAGGGAAAGGAAACAATTGGAAAAACCTGATGAAAAGGTATAAGACAAGGTCATCGCAACCATTGTCTGGATTCGGGAGTCGGTTATGCAAGGGGAAGGTATTAGCACCCCTCACATCCATCGTACTCGATGGGATCCACGCTTATTGTGTTTATCTGACGGGTTGATTTAACTATCTGTGCTAAAGGTCTGGTCTGAAAAGAAAAGAAAATGACCCGGCAAAGCATCGCACTTTATGCCTACGTATTCCCGTCTGGAACGAGAAATCAGAGTCAACGTAGTTCGCCTAACTACGGGTTACGGGGAAAGGTTGCTCGCCGAGATATCGCATCTCGTGCCTATGTACTTTCACACACCGCGAAAGATCAGAGCAAACATAGTTCGGGACAACGAGAGACACAGGTTTGTCTTTTTTATCCGAGTAGGGTTAATAGACGGTTCCAGCAGTTGGTATATGCAGCTCGCTCGACGGAGACTTAGGCGTTTACCGTTTGCGGTAGAACCGGGAGTTAACAAAACTCTCCTTCTGAAAAGGGTTTCCAAGGGATTAAAGTTCCAAGAGGACAAAAAGAATTTGATCTTTGTTTTATGTTTTTTAGAAGAAGTATCTTTTATGGATGTTTGCAACTGATATCACACTAGAGACTATGACCTGAGAGTGAATGTGTCGCATGTCACCCAAAGGGTGCCATACTAAACATCCAGACTGTTGGAAAGAAACTCTCCAACAACCCTTTCTCAAGTAGCTTAAGGCTCGTACCGTGCGACATTAATTAGACTTTATTACTGTATTTTGATTTGTTTGAAGATGAGAAGAGAAAAGACGCACTAAAGGGGAACTGATCCAATCCTAAAGTTTTCATGCAAAGTTGATCCTATGGTTGAGGTTAGGAGGGAACTACCTAATGTTATCATGCATGGTTAGAACCTTAATGTCTGTCATAACTTCTCTTGAACAAGAGAAGTCAGAGTTCCTAGGGGAACATGGCAAAGGAAAGCAACAGTAAAAGAAATAACTGTAAAGAAACAACTGTAAATAAAATGCATGCAATGCAACAAACAAGCAGAAGGAGCCAAGCTCAACTTCTAGAGCAAGCAAGCCCAAAGGCAACACACAAAACACAGGCAAGAGAGACAGACTCAACCTTAATCCAGCAAGCAAAGCCAGATAATAATAACCAAGCAGAGGGAGCCAGACTCAACCTCTAAATGCAGACAAGCAAGGGGAGGAAAGCTATCCATTAAGGATGCTCTTAGGCCTAGATCACTATATGAGGGCCTATTCTAATGCAACACACCAAAAAATCACACAAGCAACAGTCAAGCAATCAGAAAAACAAAACAGCAGACAAAACAACAGACAAGCAGCTCAACAGCAAAGTAGATAAACAGCAAAAACAAACAAATAGTCTGCAAACAACTTCAAGTCCAAGCCATCCTCAAGAGAAGTCTTCATATTCATGCTTCAACAAGCCCCAACAAAAGGGAAGATAATTAACATCAAGATTATTGATTGATGATGGGAAGCAGGATGGAAACCAAAGGAATCCAACCTGGCACTCAACCATGCATCTGAGAAAGGCATCCTCCAAGGTTCTACCTCTTGTGAAATGCCACACGTCCTTCCAAAGAAAAGATGAGGCTTCCAAATAGGGACCTTGAATCATAGGATGGGAATGGAAAGCAATCAAAGAAATCCATGTTTATTTGAAGAAAGAGAAATCAAACTAAGCTCTTCCTAAACCCTAATTGAACAAGCTACTAAAAGAAGGTCTAAACACCAAAACCAAACACCACAATCAAGAAAACAGAAGCCTATACATGTCTAAAGCACCATCAAAGAAGATTAGCAAACCTATTATGAACTAAAGGCCACCATTGAGGTCATTCTAAAGCAAGTGCTATGTTGAAAGCATCTTAAAACTAGCCTAAGTATTAAATCTATGAAAAATACCAAAACTACTTCTAAAATCCAATAAGATTTTCTAGGGGAACCTAAGAAGGATAAAGACCTATAGTAGAAAGGTCATGGATCAAATCATATGGGAATGTCACCTAAAAAAAAATCCTAGATCACAAGGTATCAAATGAAAACCCTAAAATGGAAGGTCTAATGATCCTAATCCAAAACAGCACCTAATGTTGTCTAAAAAAATCTGAATTAAATCCTAAGGGATCATGCATCTCTAATATACCAGCTAGCCAAAAATCTCAACAAGAATCTATACCAAACAGCCATACAAAAATCAACAAAAACATGAAGAAATAAACCAAATTAAAGAAATTAATAAAAATGCAACAAATCAAATTAAATTGAAAACTGCATGAAAATGAAATGTAAAAGCATCATAAAAACAGAAATAAATTCAGGAACATGCTCATATTTTTATGGTATTTTTCTGATCAATATTGGATTTAAAATTTATTTTAAAAGATTAAAGCAATTAAAATAAAATAAAATGAATTAAACAAAAATAAAATGCAAGATTAAATCAGAATGGTTGGATCAATGGACTAAGTCTCCTAATCTAAGGGACCACACGCTGGCAGAGCATTAATGATGCGTAGCGTTTTGGAGTCAAAGTTCAACATCTAAGCTTAAAACGTGAGCGCACGATTGGGAGACTTAGTCTTCTTTCCAGGCAGATCCAAGGGTGGGGAACTCATCTTCCTTGTTTGAACTGGCAATGGAGGGAAAGTTGCAGCGGTGGTCGGAGAAAGACGCCAGTCGTCTTCTCCGGCGAGACATCATGCGCAGGTCATGGAACTTCAACAAACCTTACATCATCTCACTCCAAATTTCATGTTGAATCCAAATATCATGTTCATTTCTCCTGATTCCTCACAGATTTTAAGATTCGCAAGCCAATAGAAAATAGGTCAAGTTCCTGATCATCACCAAACCTTAATCCAAAACCACAGATCTACTCCTCATGCTCCCTAGATCATTATGAACTATCTAGATCGTGCTAAAACCTCATAATCAGACTAAATCGAATCCAAACAGAAATCACATAGCATCTTAGTTTGTCTCTAATCCTTCAATTTTTGACCCAGAATCCATCTAAACATCTTCCTAAAGCCTAACCACATGTCAATTCTACTTAGATCATGCTAAAATTAGTGCAATCGTGAATTGTTCAAACGTGGTTTGTAGCTTCAAATTGAGGCAGTTATGGTGCTCCTCTTGCTCCAATCTTGTGCAGATCCACTCAAAGAAGTATGCTGAAGATGCTTGAAGCTTTGAATTGCCTTGAATTCCTCTTAATCAGAAATCATGATTTCCACTTTTGCTCTTGAAACTCAATCTTCAATCTCTGGCTATGGCACCAAATGAACACCAAAATTGATCTGAATCTATCATGGAACTTATATAGAAGATGTTTGTGGGCTTTGGAGGTCCATTGAAGGCCCAAATCAGAATATTCATATTTCAATTTTCCTTGAAAATTCCAAACATGGTGAACACGGATTTGCACTCAAAACTTCTCCAAGAAGCTTCAATTCCCTTGCTTGTTAACTGTGGAGAGTGTAGAGATTAATTGGAGAGCTTAAACTTATCATATGACTAAGTTTCGATGTGTTACTTATTTGTGAAGTAAAAAATCAAACCACCATGAAATAGGCCCTAAATGAAAAATCTAATAATGCCAAAGTTCTTAGAATAATTTTTCTGATTAAAATGAGTACTCACTTGGCCTTGTTTGAACACAAATGAACTGATCTTGAATTTTTCACTTAAATGCCTTTAAATTCTCCTTTTGTCAATTTCTTCCAAACCAAGTCTCATCCTAAGCTAAATCAATTCATCATGAGTACATGGTTGACCTAAAAACATCATTTTGAACAAGTTTTGTGTTGAACAAAACTTCATTTGAGCTTGCAAGATAGTGAGAATGACCTATAATGCCAAATGACCTATAATCTTACTTTCCCAAAATACCCCTAACTTGTAAACCTCATAACTTGAGTTCTACAAATCAGATGGAAGACTTCTAGTACAATTTGGAAATCTAAGATCAAGACCTACAACATTCATGTTAGCCAAAAGTTTATGAGAACCACCCTTCTAGGTCAAACGTTCCTTGGAAGTTGGTTGACTTTTGCAGACAAATTTCACATTCATCTGATGACTTGTAACTTGTCTGGATCATAACTTGAGTTCTATAAATCCAATGGAGGACTTATAGTACTCAAATTAAATCTAAAAACATGCTCTACAAGTTTCATGTTGGCCAAAAGTGGAGATGAAACTTGCATCTTGAGATAAGTGGTCTTGAAGTTAGGCACTAAATAGGGGATTTTACCCTGAGAACCCTAGTTTAACAACTCCTCACACTTTGAATTCTTCTTGAATTGTTCTTGGAATATCACCTCATGTATCTCAACATAACTATCCATGATTAAAAAGACTTAGAATTGAGCTCTGATCCTCTTCAATTGCACAGTTGACTTAGGGTTACTCAGATGAAAACCCTAATTGCAACACCCTTAACTGTGGCTCTTCACA
This sequence comes from Lathyrus sativus, assembly GCA_963859935.3. Classification (NCBI taxonomy): domain Eukaryota; kingdom Viridiplantae; phylum Streptophyta; class Magnoliopsida; order Fabales; family Fabaceae; genus Lathyrus; species Lathyrus sativus. Next base: position 288,471,387 of record OZ012740.1, read on the forward strand.
CTTGGCTCAATGACTTGACTGTGCTCCACTATGACCCTCAAGGCACTCTATGAGATCTATCCACACACTCTCTCCTTGATCAAGGCTCCACAACCCACTGATGGTATTCAATTGGTCCTCAGATTAGGAGATTAACCACATACAAACAACCAAACTTCTCAAGAACCCAACCCTCTTCCAGATGACTTTGGTGACTTCTCAAGCTTGAACAAGACCTATAGATAGGCTCCTCTTGATATAAACCACACTTGATCCCCTACACAAATGAACAATGCTATGCTATGCAAATGCTAGAACAATGCAATGCTAATGCAATGAAACATAAACCAAGTAAGAAAAGGTTAGGCAAATTTTGGGGTACAACAGCTGCCCCTATTCAAGCGGCTTGAACCTGACTGAATGAAAAGCGAACAACTTTCAGGAAATCAAGGTAAAAGACGGTTGAATACCAAAGAACCCAGAAATTTCCTAACCAAAGAAACAAACTGCACAAACTGCTTGGGGAACCAAAAAATCCAGATAATTGAATCTGATTGTCACAGCAACAACCGATTACTCGTATGATACAGGGACCACGTCATAAGACCATATCAAAATATCATCCTTGACTTTTTGTTTACGAGGAAATGAGCAACGCACTACGTAAAGTGCGTCATCCATGTACTATCCTGGATCTTCCATTTCCGAAGAAACGAGCATCGCACTAAATAAAAGCGCGGTATGTCAATATACTATCCTTGACTGTTCATTTCCGAAGAAACGGGCATACACTACATAAAGTGCGTCATCCCTGTACTATCCGGGATCTTCCATTTCCGAAGAAACGAGCATTGCACTAAATAAAAGCGCAGTATGTCAATATACTATCCTTGACCTTCCACTTCCGAAGAAACAGGCATACACTATGTAAAGTGTGTCATCCCTGTACTATCCGGGATCTTCAATTTCTGAAGAAACGAGCATCGCACTAAATAAAAGTGCGATACGGGCCTCCGAATACTTGAACAAGCAACTCTACGGGGAAATTCTGGAAACAACTCCAAAGTCTAATTATGAAGCTTTTTAATGCTGACGTAACAGCCACCTATGGAGAACTCTGCCGGGAAAATTCTGACGTCAACTGCCAGACATTAACCTTGACGACGAGTAATGACCTCAACCGTCTAATCCCTGAAATCTTTCTTTTAAAATGCTGACGTGACAGCAACCCGAGGACAACTCCGCTGGGGAAGAAGAGAAACTTAACCAAGCAACTCTGATGAGGGGACACATGATAGGACGGACGTTATCATCACATATCTCATGCCAAAAATTTGAATCCGAAAACCATCCTGAAAACAAAGAGGTAACCAATCTGGCTTATGTTTCAAAATGCATATGTTTGAAAATGGCGTAATGCTCCATACGGCATGGAAATGCTATGTGTTTGGGTAGATGCAAATATGATGCAGATATGATGATATATGCAAGATGCAAACGCAGGCTCTGGCTACCGGAGAAAGGCTGGATACAGAACCGCTTAAGCAAAATAAATGTTGAATACAAAGCCAACTCCACTGGGGATAACCGTGTATCACATAATTATTCCAGCAAAATAAATGCTGGAAAGGTGAACCGACTCTGCTAGGGGAAGAAACAATCCTGCTGGGGGACAGCTTAACAAACCGGTAGTTATGAACTCTGTTGAGGATGATCAACCTATTGGAGGAAAGACAACCTGCTGGAGAAACAAAAAGAACAATCATGCAAGGGGATGCCCTTTTCAAAACCACTGGCAACCTGGTTGTACCCTGTGAGGTCTTCACTAGGGATTACATGTACACACTGCTGGGAGTGCACATCACTGCCTGACCGCTTACTAACTCGCATACGAATTCCTTCTGCTGCGGAGGAATAGAATCACCTAGAGCCTGCTCCTACGTTAAGGGACTCTGGCTGGGGAAACACGATCCCTTATCTGTTTGCTGCGAAGGTAACAACCCTGCAAAATATGAGCAACAACAAGATATCCTATACGAAAGGAAATATCAAGGTCGGTATCCGTGACAATTTCTCAGTCAATTCAAAGTTTTAACAATTATTGGTCGAGCCTGCAAGTTTATGCATGTGCAAGTTTATCAAAAATATCGGCGTTTTCCACAAACAAAACAGTAAAAGTTAAAACAAGAAACAAACATCAAGTACTGAATAGTATGCGTTTATTGATAACGGGCTTGTAAATAGGCAGAGTTTTTTTTACAATGGATGCAACTCCTGAAAAGAGGAAGCTACAAAATAAATACAAATATGTACAGAGGTACAAAGAAATTTGTATACATGTCGGTAATGTGGTACAGATAAACACCATGAGTTGATCCTCCTATGACTCGCCTGACTTTGCCGCTTTCCCGATACTCCGTCTTCGGAAGAGACTGACTTGGATAATCGACTCTCAGGTACTCCCAAACCACTAAGCAATGCAGTATCAAACTCGGACCGCAATCATTTGCTTTTTCAATCCCTAACTTTTTCCTGAACCGCCCTTTGCGGGTTTTCGATTCACCGGGATACCCTTTTTTTCCGAAGTCGCCTTTTCAGGTTTTCGACTTCACGGGTGTACATCTTTTCAGTTTTTATCCCTAATTTTTTCCCGAACCTTTTCTTTTTCTTTTTTGGTTCGCCGGGATGCCCCATTTTTGCCTGGACTTTCTTTTTCCTGTCCAGCGGGTCTCTTTAAGCAAAGTTTTTTTTAACTGCGTCCGAGTTTATAGGGGATGAAAAATCCTCCCCATCCATGGTGGACAACACTAAGGCCCTCTGGAGAAGACCTTTCGAACGATATATGGACCTTCATAGTTGGGAGTCCATTTTCCCCTGTGATCTGATTGTGGTGGGAGAATCTTCTTCAGCACAAGATCGCCTGTCTAAAAGCTTCGAGGGTGCACCTTCTTGTCGTAAGCTTTCTTCATCCGGCTTTGGTATAACCGACCATATACGATAGATGCAAGTCTCTTCTCATCCATAAAACTGAGCTGATTCAGCCTATTCCTTACCCACTCTGCCTCATCAAGTTGGACATCAAGCAAAACCCTCAAGGAAGGAATCTCAACTTTTAGTGGTAGGACAGCCTCCATACCATACACCAGTGAGAAAGGTGTTGCCCCGGTTGATGTGCGTATCATCGTACGATAATTGTGCAATGCGAAGGGCAACATCCCGTGCCAGTCTTTGTATGTCACAACCATCTTCTGAACTATCTTCTTGATGTTCTTATTGGCCGCTTCGACAGCGCCATTCATCTTGGGCCGATAAGGAGATGAGTTGTGATGCTCAATCTTGAAATTCTGGCATAATTCCTTCATCATCTTGCTATTCATGTTCGAACCATTGTCAGTAATGATTCTTTCGGGGATGCCGTAACGAAAGATGATGTCCTTTTTGATAAACCGGGCTACTACTTGCTTGGTAACATTGGCATAAGAGGCGGCTTCAACCTATTTAGTGAAGTAATCGATAGCTACCAAGATGAACCGGTGTCCGTTGGATGCGGTGGGCTCAATTTTCCCAATCATATCAATGCCCCACATGGAGAAAGGCCACGGGGACGCCATAACATTCAAAGGGCTTGGCGGCACCTGAATCTTGTCTGCATAAATTTGGCATTTATGGCACTTCTTTGCAAATTTGAAACAGTCCCTTTCCATTTTCAGCCAATAATACCCTGCCCGTAATAACTTTCGAGACATAGCATGTCCACCGGCGTGCGTGCCAAAGGTACCCTCGTGAACCTCCTCCATAAGCAAATTATCTTCTTTCTCATTCACACATCGCAATAGCACCAAATCATGGTTTCTCCTGTACAGAACACCATCTGGATTCAAGTAGAAGTTGCCAGCCAATCTCTTAAGAGTCTTCTTATCGTGGCTGGATGCCCCAGTCGGATACTCTTGGTTCTTTAGGAAATTCTGGATATCAAAATACCACGGCTTGCCATCGGAAGCTTCCTCAATGGAGAATATGAAAGCGGGCCTATCAAGACGAGAGATAACTATTCTGGGAGCATCATTCCAGAAGTTAACTTTGTACATGGAAGACAATGTCGCAAGAGCGCCAACCATCTGATTTTCTACCCGTGGTACATGGTGAAACTCTACTCTATCAAAGAAAGGCAACAACCTCCTTGCATAATTCATATACGGTATCAGATTAGGCTGACAAGTCTCCCATTCTCCCTTGATCTGGTTCACGACTAACACGGAGTCTCCATACACATCAAGATTTTTAATCCTCAAATCAATAGCCTCCTCGAGACCCATGATACACGCCTCATATTCAACCTCATTGTTGGTAACTGGAAATGTCAAGCGGGCAGTGAACGGGATGTGCGTCCCATGGGGTGTTGTGATGATTGCCCCAATTCCACTTCCATATGAATTAACAGCACCGTCAAATATCAATTGCCATTGGGAACTCCGCTCAGGACCTTCACCATGCAACGACTCTTCGCAGTCTTTCATCTTTAGGTACATGATATCCTCGTCAGGAAAATCAAACTTCATCGGCTGGTAATCATCGATTGACTGCTCAGCCAGGTACTCTGACAGTACGCTACCTTTGATAGCCTTTTATGAAACATACTGTATATCATTCTTTGTCAGTACCATTTTCCATCAGGCAATCCTTTCAGAAAGTTCCTATTTTTCAAAGACGTATTTGATCGGATCCATCTTCGAAATTAGCATGGTTGTATGATTTAGCATGTATTGTCTCAGACGTTTGGCAGCCCAAGCAAGTGCACAACACGTCTTTTCGAGCATTGAGTAACGGGATTCACAATCTGTGAACTTTTTACTCAAGTAATAGATCGCATGCTCTTTTCGTCCAGTCTCGTCATGTTGACCGAGAACACAACCCATACTGTTCCCAAGAACCGTCAAGTACATGATCAGTGGTCTCCTGGCTACTAGGGGTATCAAAATTGGAGGTTCCTGTAAGTATTCTTTTATTCTTTCAAATGCCTTTTGACAATTTTCATCCCAGACAATCGCCTGATCTTTTTTCAACAGTTTAAACATTGGCTCACACGTGGCTGTAAGGTGAGATATGAACCGGGCAATGTAGTTCAACCTCCCCAAAAAGCCACGAACCTCTTTCTCTGTTTTAGGCGCTGGCATTTCTTGTATTGCTTTTATTTTTCCAGGATCAACCTCAATTCCTTTTTCGCTAACAATGAACCCCAGTAGCTTTCCAGATCTCACCTCGAAGGTGCACTTATTAGGATTCAGCCTCAGCCTGAACTTCCTAAGCCTCTCAAACAATTTCAGAAGATTCACCAGATGCTCGTCCTCCGTCTGGGATTTGGCAATCATATCGTCAACATAGACCTCAATCTCTTTATGCATCATGTCATGAAAGAGTGTCGTCATAGCACGTTGATATGTTGTCCCAGCATTCTTCAAACCAAAGGGCATCACTTTGTAGCAGAACGTTCCCCACGGGGTAATAAAAGTTATTTTCTCCATATCCTCCAGCGCCATCTTAATCTGATTATAGCCCGAAAAGCCGTCCATGAAGGAAAACACAGAGAATTGAGCAGTGTTGTCGACCAACACGTCAATATGAGGAAGCGGGAAGTCATCCTTAGGGCTCGCCTTGTTCAGATCCCGATAGTCAACGCACATTCTCACCTTACCATCTTTATTTGGTACAGGTACTATATTGGCGACCCAAGGAGGGTAAGTTGTAACAGTTAGAAAACCAGCGTCCCACTGTTTCTGTACTTCCTCTTTAATCTTTACGGCCATATCCGGTTTCGTTTTCTGAGCTTTTGCTTGACCGGCGGACAGTCTTCACGCAATGGCAAGCGGTGGATCACAATATCAGTGTCTAACCCAGGCATATCTTCATAAGACCAAGCAAAGATGTCACTATACTCTCGAAGCATCTCGACAAGTCTTTGCTTGATATCACTTTGCAGCGCAGCCCTATCCGGACATTCCTGACAACTTCTTCCGAACCCAAATTAATGATCTCAATATCCTCCTGATTAGGCAGAATGATTCTCTCTTCTTGTTTCAAAAGTCGAGTAGGCTCTTCTGGTAAGTCGTCGTCCTCAACAATCTCTTCCTCGGCTTGAAATATCAGGTGCTCAAAGTCGAAGCAAGTCATAGGGAGTTCTTGATCGGTGTCATCTGAAATATGGATCCTGGAAGAGAAAGGGTTAAATGCTTCAAATGATATGCAAATGAAGCGTACAACCACATTGCCATTTTATTGTAAAATAAAAATAGAAAAACAAAGATCACAAAATTTGCATGAGGAAAACGCCTTTATTTGATGATTAAAACAAAGCATACACATAAGCAAGTAGGCCCTAAAATAAAATCACTATGCCCCAGGTAGGACATAGGATCGTACAATAATCGAAAAACAAGGAATTACTGTTTCGTCATCACTTGAATAAAGTCCTGGATAGACCAGTTGCATAGGCTCTGTCTTGGCTCGCTGGGCTTGATCCATGAATCCATGTCACAGTCGCTATCTCCATCTTCATTGTCAGACCCAACATTAATCGTTTCAAAACTGATTCCTCCTAGAGTAAACACAATCGGCCGTTTGAACCTTGGCGCGCTCTGTGATGCAGATGACGATGACGGGCGGTACCCTAAGCCAAACTTGTCCTGCTTAACAGGAATCTCTAGAACTTGACCCCAACCTTTGGTCTCCCCGGCCTGAACTACCGCTTGGGCTTCTCTGTACGACGACATAGCCACCTCTAGCCCCCTGCTTATGACAGAAGATTTGTCTCTGATCTGTACTCCTTCAAAAGCCTAGCACAATGTCTCATGGATATCCCTATCCACTTCGACATATTTGAACGACGACAGGTGACTTACCAGGATATCTTCTTCCCCACATATGGTGACAATGCTACCACCGACCATATACTTAAGCTTTTGGTGCAACGTAGACGTTACAGCCCCTGCAGAGTGAATCCAAGGTCGTCCCAGCAAGCAGCTATAAGCTGGCTGAATGTCCATGATGTAAAATACAGTGTCAAACACCTCTAGACCAACCTGAATTGGCAAAGTCAGTTCTCCAAACACGGACCTTCTAGTCCCATCAAAAGCTCTCACTACCAAGTCACTGGGCGTGCAGATTATACCTTGGGTATCTAGCTTCAACAACGCCTTCTTGGGAAAAACATTCAAGGATGAACCAATGTTAACAAGGACATGAGACATAACAGTGCCCCTACATTCAACTGAAATATGCAACGCATTGTTGTGGTTGCGGCCCCTGGGTGTCAAATCAAAATCTGTAAAGCCAAGGCCATGCCCCGCATTCACATGCGCAATAACTCCTTCGAGTTGATTAACGGATATCTCCTGGGGTACATAAGCAGCGTCAAGGGCTTTCAGCAATGTGTTCCGGTGAGCTTTGGAACAAAGCAACAGAGACAAAATCGAGATTTTGGAAGGCGTTTGCTGCAGATGATCGACGATTTTATAATCACTCTTCCGGATTAATCTCATGAATTCTTCCACGTCTTTGGTCAAAGCCCCTTTTTCCTTCTCTTGAGAGGGTCCCTCTTCATTGACTTTACCTTTCCCCTTGGCAATTCTCTCAGCTTCTACTTCTGGTGACGCAAAAATTCTTCCACTGCGGGTTATGCCCCATGCCCCCACAAGGTTATCAACTGACCCTACCGGAGGGCTTGCAAGGTTAATCTTCTCCCCATTGCAGTAAACTTCCGCCCCATAGTTCCAAGGGATGGCTTTAGTGCTTTCATATGGAATGGGTCCAGCTTTGGTTATTGTAATAGTCGGCCTCTTGGGAGGCGCCGATATCGTGACAGTTTTAAACGGGATTGTGACCGTTGCAACTTCGCCTTGCTTTTCAGCTATTGCCTCAACAGGCTTCTCTTCAACAGTATGGTCGAATTGCAGCGTTCCTTCGTTAATCTGCCCTTGAATACCTCTTCTCAAGTTATCACAACCCTCAGGTCGGGCCAAACAATCAACACAATCTGCATCACAACCAGGGAAAACTCCCCCTCTTAGCAATCTGTTCTTGACATAACCCAAAGGCGTCTTTAGTTCATCCACATTCAGAACCAAATTCAGACAGGTATCTTCCAAGACTGCACCCACCTGTGCAGATCCGTGAGATGGCATCGGATTTTTCTCAATATTGGGCACCTCATTACCAAAGTTTATAGCCTTGCTATCTATCAAATCTTGCACCTCATGCTTGAAAGCATGACAGTTCTCGATGCTGTGACCGGGTGCCCCGGAGTGGAAGTCGCAATGTGCATTGGCGTCATATCCGAAAGGAGGTGTGCCCTTTAATGGAGCCAACGCCCTTTTCTCAACAAGTTGTAGTTGTAACAAAGTTGGAAGAAGCTGAGCATACGGGAATGGAGGCACATCAAATACTCTTTTTACAGCTCTATCCCGACCTTGGTACCTTTGCGGAGTAGAATTCTATCGTCCCTGTTGTTGCTGTGGCTGTTGTTGTTGCTGTTGAGGTTTAGGAATTGTCACACTAGCAATCTGCTACTGACGATATTGGTTGCGACCTCTATCTCTTCCTCGAGAACTGTATACTGAATTAGTATCCCCCTGTCTCTTATTCCCAAAAACCTTTTTACCACCTCCAGCTGAGGTTGACTCTCCCGCTTGAATCTTACCAATCTTGATACCATTCTCGATACGCTGTCCTAAGAGTATCAACTCAGAAAAGTTAGTCGTCGTATAATTAATAAGCCTGTCATAATATAGCCCAGAGAAAGTGCCCACAAACATATCCACCAACTCACGCTCTACCATGGGTGGGTGCACCCTAGCTGCAAGCTCACGCCACCTCTGGGCGTACTCTTTGAAACTCTCGCCATTCTTCTGAGAAAGATTTTGGAGTTGGACCCTGTTTGGTGTAAGGTCGCTGTTATATTGGTAATGCTTGACAAAAGCTTCCGCCAACTCTTTCCAACTACCAATCTGAGTAGGCTCTAACCCTATGTACCACTCCAATGACGGTCCAGATAAGCTATCCTGGAAAAAAATGCATCAGCATCTTTTCGTCATCAAAATAGGCGGACATTCTCCGATAGTAAGACCGCACGTGAACTATTGGGCAAGTATCCCCCTTATACTTGTCAAAAGTGGGCGCTTTGAACTTGAGTGGCACCCTCAAGCCAGGAACCAATCCCATGTTAGCCACGTCCAACCCCGTGGAATTCTGATTAGCAAGATTTCTCATTTGTTCCTCCAACATTTTGAACCTTCTATCATTGTCAGTGGGCATCTCAAGATCCATGCCTGGCGGAGGGAAAGCATTTTCTTGACGATCCTCGCCCCAATGAGAATCCCCGTTGTCATACCCAGCATAAGCAGTATTAGGACCGAAGCCAGTCTGATTGAACCTGGGACCATACCCCATATTACCAAAACCCTGATTTCCAACACCTGGCCCAAAACCAGCGTTGTGAGCACCCATTCCAATACCATCGTTGCTTGCGTTGCCAAAACCTGCGTTACCGAAGCCCTGATTGCCATAACCCTGATTTCCATAATCCTGATTGCCATAGCCTTGATTACCACCAAAACCAGCATTGCCAACACCAATACCCATACCAGCATTCCCAGCACCAAGACCAGCATTCCCAGTTCCAACATTGAAACCAGCATTCCCAGCACCAATATTCCCATTGGTTTCCACATGCCCGTTACCGTTACCAGTCACATTTTTGTTCCCAGCTCTGTTACCGTTCCAGTCGTATTGAGGACAACCACTAGTACAACATCACTAGCTTGGAGAGTCTCGCCATGAGGAGGATCAATAGCAACCCTGCATGTAGCACACCCTGACTGTCAACCCTGGCAATCAGAGGCTGCACCAGAGTCTGCAGCTGCTCCTGGCCCTTGGCCACAGTTTCCATCACTTGCATGAACTGCGTCATCCTGTCGCGCATCTCCTGCATCTCATTTTGCATCTGATCCATAGCTTTCTTGCAGTTACTTCTCGTAGAGTAGCGATGAATTCGCTGATCGGCAATCCTGGAACCTGGTTCAACAGAGGGTTAGGAGACAGCTAAAGATACCTGCTATGCAAATGATTTATGCAAATGCAAACGTATGTCTGTGTGTTAGGGAGATTCCTCCCCCGATTCGAGTGCCAGAGTGCCATTGCTGATAACAAGAAGTCTGGATCTAGCTACTGAAATAACATCTCATACATATATAAGGCCCAACGGCAGTAGTACAATGTCAATGAATACATGGGGAATCAAGGGCATGACCTCGACCAACAAGCCTGATGATGGTCAGCCTACAGCAAAGATCAGAAAAATACAAAGGGTTACAAAGATAGTCAAGTGCGACATCAGGCGCGAAAATCCTCTAGCAACTCCTTTGTTTTGGGATGATCTGGCCGAATGAGTAACCCTTCAACAAGCAATTCTCTCTGCATAATAGTGCACTGGAGACCTTCAACAGAATCTTCCCACGCGCCCTGGCCAAAACAGTCTTCTAACCTTCGCTTCTTAGACTCGAACATCTGCTTGCGATCCTTCAGGTTAGCGATAGCTTTGTTCAGCATGTCTTCAGTGGCATATCTGCGAGCAGTTTCCTCGTCAAACATCTTCTCACTGGCCTTCACCTGAGCTTTCAATATGGAGATCTACTGTTTCAGTTTATCCTTCCTCTCTTTGTTGCTGGCTATAGTGGCATTCCACTGCTAATTGAACTTGGAAATTCTCCGGTATGCTTCATCTAGATTCTGCTTCTTGGTGGCCAGTACATCGTTGACAGATTTGAAGTCCATACCCAAACGTTCACGATCAGCTATCTGCTTAGTCAAATCCGTGCCTAACCTGTTCACCAACTCTATTTGCTTCTTGAAGGAGTGGACGACTTTGTTTCTCTCACTTCTAACCTGTGCCAGCTCTTTCTCCAACTCTTTGTTGGCCTTTTTCAGCTCTTCCTTCTCAGATAACACCTGATTATATTGCTGAATAGACACGGTAGTAGGCTCTTCGACCACTGGAGGGCACTCCTGCTTAGCAGGTGGAAATGGCATCCCTATAGTCTCTGCTCTGGTCTTGACCCAGGTCACATATGGAGCATAAGCTTGGCTATTGCTTTTACCCAACAACGATTTCCCTCGTCTACTGATATCATTCCAGGCCTGCTGAAGCTTAGCTAACATATCCCCCTCTAGAAGACCGGTGAGGTACAAAGATTCATGCACCTCTTCATCTTTTGGCGGAACTCTCAAAGCATAGGCAAACTGTCTGACAAGTAGAGATGGATTATAGTTGATACAACCCTTTCATCCAATCAAAGGCACATTTGGAAACCCACTGCCGCTGAATATGACTTTAGTACCCAACATATCTCTATCAAACCAAACAACGCTCTCTGCTGATAAACCCATCAAGCGTTCAGACCACTCAGCCATGGCTGCAAATGAAGCAAAGAGACCCTTCTTGGGCAGGTGACTATCAAACCATCTGTAGAGTAAGGGCACACAACATGATACATTCTTACCCCTTCTATTTTCGTTCTTGTAATGGACGGAATGATAGACATTGCCAATCAAGTTAGGGACTGGATTCCCTGATGCAAAGATGTGGAAGGCATCCAAGTCTACAAAATCAGGCATGTTGGGATACAAAATGATGCCATAAATGCAAAGGGCGAGAATAGCGTTGAATGCGATCCGACAACCATCTTTGGCACACTGTTGGGCTTTCCCAACTAGAAACTGCAGAGAAAATTCAGGAACCCCATTCCAACTGGACAGAAGCAACTCAGAGGCATCCAGATGAAGAGAAAGAGCTAGATTAGCCAGATTAGGCTTAGCATCCATATGAACAAATGGCATCTGACTCTTAATAGGTACACCCAACAACTCAGTGTACTCCTCTAATGTAGGTGCAAGAATGAGGTTCGGGAAAGTGAAACATCTCAATGGAGGATCATAGAACTGCAGTAAGGCGTACAACCCATTCAACTCATACACAGAAGGTTTACGAACCAGACTAAGCAGCTTGCCATAAGATTTTCTGAATTCCCCTCTCACTGTCTCATCTGCCAAGGCAATCAAACTGGATAACAAAGCAAAATCTGGGGTAGGGAGCTTGTAGGCCACATTCTTCTTCAGAGATCCCATGATAGCACAACAAAAGGCAAGAAAACCGGAATCGGGGGATAATATATGCACCTGCAACACAGACACACATTAATGATATGCAAATGATTATGCAAAATGCAAAATGCAAACATGCAACAAGGGATCAAGATTGTGCTGCTGAGGAGACCGAGGCTCTGTTCCAACACGAACCCAACTGATCTGATAATACAACCCTGAAGAGGACCAATAAATATGCACTATCGAGAACAACCACATCTCTGACGATAAGAACCCTCTGAACCCAACAACACTGATTCACTGTCAAGAAAACCAAGTATTCTGAAGGTTAAGGTTTCCTGCAATAACCCGACCCCGCTCACAGGTATGGACCTAATCACAGACAAGGTATGGCATCCTATGCGTTTCCCAACGTGACAGACTTTCAAGAACGATGATACGATACCCAGAAGGTGTGGCATCATCATCTCTTGAAGTAGCCTCAATCAGCTGAGTCACAAATGATCGATCCCCAGAGTCGACAATCCTCCAAACCAACAACCCTTCAGGCCCAAAGGGCCGGAAAAGAAGTCAACCGGGAGAACCTCGTCTGAGCTTGGATTTCATGAGACACTAGTGCCTGCAAAGCAAGCACGCACCCACTAATTTCCACAACTAATGCTAAGTACACTCAAGTCTGGGTCTGGCTTCTCACTCATCAGAGCCCCTTCCCACAACAGCATAATAATAATATCATACTGAAAATAAAATGCGGAAAGTAAAGTGCGATAAATAAAACCCAACAAGCAAACACACAAGCGCTAGGATTGACTCGCATAGGGAACCAGAGTCCCCAGCAAAGTCGCCAGCTGTCGCTACCGCGAAAATAAGGTTCCGGCAAAACAGAAGAGTAGCCACCTTTCGTTATTTATCCCACAGGAAGGGAAAGGAAACGATCGGAAAAACCTGACGAAAAGGTATAAGACAAGGTCATCGCAACCATTGTCTGGATTCGGGAGTCGGTTACGCAAGGGGAAGGTATTAGCACCCCTTACGTCCATCGTACTCGATGGGATCCACGCTTGTTATGTTTATCTAACGGGTTGATTTAACTATCTATGCTAAAGGTCTGGTCTGAAAAGAAAAGAAAATGACTCGGCAAGGCGTCGCACTTTATGCCTACATATTCCCGTCTGGAACGAGAAATCAGAGTCAACGTAGTTCGCCTAACTACGGGTTACGGGGAAAGGTTGCTCGCCGAGATATCGCATCTCGTTCCTACGTACTTTCACACAGCGCGAAAGGTCAGAGCAAACGTAGTTCGGGACAACGGGAGACATAGGTTTGTCTTTTTTATCCGAGTAGGGTTAACAGACGGTTCCAGCAGTTGGTGTATGCAGCTCTCTCGATGGAGACTTAGGCGTTTACCGTTTGCGGTAGAACTGGGAGTTAACAAAACTCTCCTTCTGAAAAGGGTTTCCAAGGGATTAAAGGTCCAAGAGGACAAAAAAAATTTGATCTTTGTTTTCTGTTTTTTAAAAGAAGTATATTTTATGGATGTTTGCAACTAATATCGCACTAGAGACTATGACCTGAGAGTGAATGTGTCGCATGTCACCCAAAGGGTGCCATACTAAACATCCAGACTGTTGGAAAGAAAATCTTCAACAACCCTTTCTCAAGTAGCTTAAGGCTCGTAGCGTACGACATCAATTAACCTTTATTACTGTATTTTGATTTGTTTGAAGATGAGAAGAGAAAAAACGCACTAAAGGGGAACTGATCCAATCCTAAAGTTGTCATGCAAAGTTGATCCTATGGTTTAGGTTAGGAGGGAACTACCTAATGTTATCATGCATGGTTAGAACCTTAATGTCTGTCATAACTTCTCTTGAACAAGAGAATTCAGAGTTCCTAGGGGAACATGGCAAAGGAAAGCAACAGTAAAAGAAATAACTGTAAAGAAACAACTGTAAATAAAATGCATGCAATGCAACAAACAAGCAGAAGGAGCCAAGCTCAACTTCTAGAGCAAGCAAGCCCAAAGGCAACACACAAAACACAGGCAAGGGAGACAGACTCAACCTTAAGCCAGCAAGCAAAGCCAGATAATAACAACCAAGCAGAGGGAGCCAGACTCAACCTTTAAATGCAGACAAGCAAGGGGAGGAAAGCTCACCCTTAAGGATGCTCTTAGGCCTAGATCACTATATGAGGGCCTTGTCTAATGCAACACACCAAACAGTCACACAAGCAACAGTCAAGCAATCAGAAAAACAAAACAATAGACAAAACAACAGACAAGCAGCTCAACAGCAAAGCAGATAAACAACAAAAACAAACAAACAGTCTGCAAACAACTTCAAGTCCAAGCCATCCTCAAGAGAAGTCTTCATCTTCATGCTTCAACAAGCCCCAACAAAAGGGAAGAGAATTAACATCAATATTATTGATTGATGATGGGAAGCAGGATGGAAACCAAAGGAATCCAACCTGGCACTCAACCATGCATCTGAGAAAGGCATCTTCCAAGGTTCTACCTCTTGTGAAATGCCACACATCCTTCCAAAGGAAAGATGAGGCTTCCACATAGGGACCTTGAATCATAGGATGGGAATGGAAAGAAATTAAAGCAATCCATGTTTATTTGAAGAAAGAGAAATCAAACTAAGCTCTTCCTAAACCCTAATTGAACAAGCTACACGAAAGCTACTAAAAGAAGGTCTAAACACCAAAACCAAACACCACAATCAAGCAAACAGAAGCCTATACATGTCCAAAGCACCATCAAAGAATATTAGCAAACCTATTATGTACTAAAGGCTACCATTGAGGTCATTCTAAAGCAAGTGCTATGTTGAAAGCATCTTAAAACTAGCCTAAGTATTAAATCTATGAAAAATACCAAAACTACTTCTAAAATCCTATAAGATTTTCTAGGGGAACCTAAGAAGGTTAAGGACCTATAGTAGAAAGGTCAGGGATCAAATCAAATGGGAAGGTCACCTAAAAAAAATCCTAGATCACAAGGTATCAAATGAAAACCCTAAAATGGAAGGTCTAATGATCCTAATCCAAAACAGCACCTAATGTTGTCTAAAAAAATCTGAATTAAATCCTAAGGGATCATGCATCTCTAATCTACCAGCTAGCCAAAAATCTCAACAAGAATCCATACCAAACAGCCATACAAAAATCAACAAAAACATGAAGAAATAAGCCAAATTAAAGAAATTAATAAAAATGCAACAAGTCAAATTAAATTGAAAACTGCATGAAAATGAAATGTAAAAGCATCATAAAATCATAAATAAAATCAGGAACATGCTCATACTTTTATGGTATTTTTCTGATCAATATTGGAATTAAAACGAATTTTAAAAGATTAAAGCAATTAAAATAAAATAAAATGAATTAAACAAAAATAAAATGCAAGATTAGATCAGAGTGGTTGGATCAATGGACCAAGTCTCCTAATCTAAGGGATCACACGCTGCCAGTGCATTAATGATGCGTAGCGTTTTGGAGTCAAAGTTCAACTTCTGAGCTTAAAACGTGAGTGCACGATTGGGAGACTTAGTCTTGTTTCCAGGCAGATCCAAGGGTGGGGAACTCATCTTCCTCGTTTGAACTGGAAATGGAGGGAAAGTTGCAGCGGTGGCTGGAGAAAGACGTCGGTCGTCTTCTCGGCGAGACATCATGCGCAGATCATGGAACTTCAACAAACCTTACATCATCTCACTCCAAATTTTATGCTGAATCCAAATATCATGTTCATTTCTCCTGATTCCTCACAGATTTTAAGATTCGCAAGCCAACATAAAATAGGTCAAGTTCCTGATCATCACCAAACCTTAATCCAAAACCACATATCTACTCCTCATGCTCCCTAAATCATTATGAACTATCTAGATCGTGCTAAAACCTCATGATCAGACCAAATCGAATCCAAGCAGAAATCACATAGCATCTTAGTTTGTCTCTAATCCTTCAATTTTTGATCCAGAATCCATCTAAACATCTTCCTAAAGCCTAACCACATGTCAATTCTACTTAGATCATGCTAAAATTAGTGCAATCGTGAATTGTTCAAACCTGGTTTGTAGCTTCAAATTGAGGCATTCATGGTGCTCCTCTTGCTCCAATCTTGTGCAGATTCACTCAATGAAGTATGATGAAGATGCTTGAAGCTTTGAATTGCCTTGAATTCCTCTGAATCAAAAATCACGATTTCCACTTTTGCTCTTGAAACTCAATCTTCAATCTCTGGCTATGGCACCAAATGAACACCAAAATTGATCTGAATCCATCATGGAACTTATATAGAAGATGTTTGTGGGCTTTGGAGGTCCATTGCAGGCCCAAATCAGAATATCCACATTTCAATTTTCCTTGAAAATTCCAAACATGGTGAACACGGATTTGCACTCAAAACTTCTCCAAGAAGCTTCAATTCCCTTGCTTGTTAACTGTGGAGAGTGTAGAGATTAATTGGAGAGCTTAAACTTATCATATGACCAAGTTTTGATGTGTTACTTATTTGTGAAGTAACAAATCAAACCACCATGAAATAGGCCCCAAATGAAAAATCTAATAATGCCAAAGTGCTTAGAATAATTTTTCTGATTAAAATGAGTACTCACTTGGCCTTGTTTGAACACAAATGAATTGATCTTGAATTTTTCACTTAAATGCCTTTAAATTCTCCTTTTGTCAATTTCTTCCAAACCAAGTCTCACCCTAAGCCAAATCAATTCATCATGAGTACATGGTTGACCTAAAAAAATCATTTTGAACAAGTTTTGTGTTGAACAAAACTTCATTTGAAGCTTGCAAGATAGTGAAAATGACCTATAATGCCAAATGACCTATAATCTTACTTTCCCAAAATACCCCTAACTTGTAAACCTCATAACTTGAGTTCTACAAATCAGATGGAAGACTTCTAGTACAATTTGGAAAGAAAAGATCAAGAACTATAACTTTCATGTTGGCCAAAAGTTTAGGAGAACCACCCATCTAGGTCAAAAGTTCCTTGGAAGTTGGTTGACTTTTGCTGACAAATTTCACATTCATCTGATGACCTATAACTTGTCTGGATCATAACTTGCGTTCTATAAATCCAATGGAGGACTTCTAGTACTCAAATTAAAGCTAAAAACATGCTCTACAAGTTTCATGTTGGCCAAAAGTGGAGATGAAACTTGCATCTTGAGATAAGTGGTCTTGAAGTTAGGCACTAAATAGGGGATTTTACCCTGAGAACCCTAGTTTAGCAACACCTCGCACTTTGAATTCTTCTTGAATTGATCTTGGAATATCACCTCATGTATCTCAACACAACTATCCATGATTACAAAGACTTAGAATTGAGCTCTGATCCTCTACAATTGCACAGTTGACTTAGGGTTACTCAGATGAAAACCCTAATTGCAACACCCTGAACTGTGGCTCTTCACACTTGGCTTAATGATTTGACTGAGCTCCACTATGACCCTCAAGGCACTCTATGGGCTCTATCCATACACTCTCTCCTTGATCAAGGCTCCACAACCCACTGATGGTCTTCAATTGGTCCTCAAGTTAGGAGATTAACCGCATACAAACAACCAAACTTCTCAAGAACCCAACCCTCTTCCAGATGACTTTGGTGACTTCTCAAGCTTGAACAAGACCTCTAGATAGGCTCCTCTTGATATAAACCACACTTGATCCCCTGCACAAATGAACAATGTTATGTTATGCATATGCTAGAACAATGCAATGCTAATGCAATGAAACATAAACCAAGTAAGAAAAGGTTAGGCGAATTTTGGGGTGCAACACCTTGATAGATGTACTTTTGCAGAGGTCGTCGGGTATCCCCGTTGAGATGTTTATTTCATCTCCTGTTTCCTCCTTCGCTCATCCATTTTATCAGCATGTGCATGAGCATAAGCACAAGCATTGCATACTCATTGCATTTGCATTTACATATGCATTGACATGCGCATTAGCATCTGCAGGTTTGCTATCCTCGTTGTCTTTTGTCGTTACTTTGGTTGTGGCTACCGCCAAGTAACTGGGTTTGTCTGTTCTCTCCAAGTAGATCGTCAGCCTTTAAGCATAAAATACTTACCATTTTCAGTCTCCCCACAGAGTTTAATCATCGTGGATAATGGTTATTTCAGTTATCTTTTTCGCGTCAAGAATAGATAATTCCCATTTGAGTTCATTCCCGGAATGGAGTCTTGTTTGACAATTTCTTTCTAGCTCGATTCTAGATTGAACTTCAGTCCCTGTCAGTCACCGAACCTATCCGGACGTGCATTTATTTTGCACTATCTTTCAAGAAGAGCCCTACTACAAAAGACAGATTTGCGACATTTCTCGCCTGAGAAGCTTACCCTATCTTCATTATGACTAGCAACAAGTGACTGCAACCTTAAGATGTTGAGTCATTGTACTCATTCTTAGGCGTCCCGCCGTGGATATATCTCCTTAAACCTTAAGACGTTGAGTCGCCGTACTCATTCTTGGGCGTCCCTCCGTAGACATATCATTACCTTAAACCTTAAGACGTTGAGTCGCCGTACTCATTCTTGGGAGTCTCATCGTGGACATATCCTTTCCTAAACCTTAAGACGTTGAGTCGCCGTACTCATTCTTGGGCGTCCTGCCGTGGACATATCCTTTCCTAAACCTTAAGAAGTTGAGTCGCCATACTCATTCTTGGGCATCCCGCCGTGTACATATCCTTTCCTAAACCTTAAGACGTTGAGTCACCGTACTCATTCTTGGGCGTCCCGTCGTGGACATATCCTTTCCTAAACCTTAAGACGCTGAGTCGCTGTACTCATTCTTGGGCGTCCCACCATGGACATATTTCCTAAACTTTAAGAAGTTGAGTCTTCGTACTCATAGTTTGGCGTCCCGCCGCGGACAATTTTTACCCTTTTCAAGTAAAAGAAGAAACTGAATCATTTCAGGGGAGCACGACCTTGAAGTATGAAGAAGTTTATTTTATCCTCTAGTAAAAGAAGAAACTGAATCATATTCAGGGAGCAACAGACCTCGAACATGAAGTAGTTTATTTACCCTTTCTAAATGAATCATTTAGTTAAAGAAGAAGCTAAATCATATTTTAATCATGGAAGCTTACCCTTTATCTTAGAGTATCAGCCGGTCATGCCTGAACCTGTTGAGCCGTACTCTCAACTATTCCCCAGTGGAGGCCTTCTCGCCGGTGCCTTCTTCATTGAGGATCTAGTTTCTAAGGTGTCAACTGGTCATGCTTGAACCTGTTGGTCCATCATCCTGGAGTATCAGACAGTCATGCCTGAACCTGTTGAGCCATACTTTCAGATATTCCCCAGTGGAGGTCGTCTCGCCGATGCCTTCTTCATTGAGGATCTAGTTTCTAAGGTGTTAACTAGTCATGCCTGAACCTGTTGGTCCATCATCCTGGAGTATCAGCTGGTCATGCCTGAACCTGTTGAGCCGTGCTCTCAGATATCCCCCAGTGGAGGCTGTCTCGTCGGTGCCTTCTTCGTTGAGGATCTAGTTTCTAAAGTGTCAACTGGTCATGCCTGAACCTGTTGGTCTGTCACTTTAGAGTGTCAGCCGGTCATGTCTGAACCTGTTGAGCCTTTATCTTATTGCTTATTTCCCCAGTAGAGGTCGTCTCGCCGGTGCCTTCTTGATTGAGGACCTCATGGAAGTTTATTTTTATCAGATGAGCAACAGTCCCTCCAGAGGAGCTCGTCATTTCATCTGTACCCTCAGATAAGCGATAATTTCTTTATTTGAGAGCTTATCCATCTTGGCATGTAAGTCCCTTCCAACGATAATTGGCCGTTCTCTCCCGAGAAACTTATCAGGGCATTTCCCCTTAAAGTCCATTTATTTTGGCATATAGTAGGTTCTTACCCTGTATATTTTCTAATGAGTCTTGAAGATCCTATTTCTAGAAGCTTGGATGTTATTCTTGCTCAATGCTTCAGGATTCTGTCTACTTGATCCTACCCTAGAGTGTCAATCGGTCATGCCTAGACCTGTTGAGCAGCTACTCTTGGTTGTTTTTCCTAGTGGAGGCCGTCTTGCCGGTGCCATCTCCATCAAAGATCCCGTTTGATCTCTTTGCTCAAGAGTTTTCAGAAGCTTGGATGTTATTCTCGCTCAATGCTCCAGCATTCAGTTTACTTGATCCTACCGCCATGTGGATCCTGCATTACCTTTTCATCCTAGAGTGTCAACCGGTCATGCCTGAACCTGTTGAGCAACTACTCTTGGATATGTCCCCAAGGGAGGCCATCTCGCCGATAGCATCGTCAGCATTATCGTTTTTGTCCATAGCATTGCATATCTTTGCACCTAAGGGCAAAATTTTCGGTTATCTATATTTAAATCCCTTTCACCATGATTTCTCGAGCTTTCGTCGCTCAAATCATATGGTGAAGTCATTTAAATAGGGGCATCTGTCATACCCCAAATTTTACCCTTAGATTCATTGATCATTCGCATATCATCATCCATGCGTAGCTAACCGTTTCACCCAGTGTGTGTTTGTTTTGTAGGCTCACGGAAGAGAAGTTGAAAGGCATGAGGCCTATGTGTATGTCCTTCAAGATTCCATGCCCCATAAATTGTGTTAAGCCCTTAAAGAAATGTACCATCACCCCTATGTTTTCAGCCATCACAAGAATGGGGAGTACAACCTGACAATGAAGGTCTGTGTTTCTTATTTTCAAGAAAATGTCAAAGAACATGTGTTTGTTGTACAACCTAAAAATTTCATCAGATTTATATCGGTTTGGTTCCGAGGATTCACGTTGGGTTTAGAAATTAAGTTCAACCCTGCTCCTGTTGAGGAATCTAAATTATTTGCGATATCTTGATCTTATAAGAAAGAATTGGAAATCTCTGTTGGATATCACAAAGTTGCGAGAGGATCTTGAATCAAGTTTTCTATACGTTCTCAAATACTAAAACTTAAGGATTAATTCTAAAATTTAAACCATGTGATCAAGATGTCAAATTGTATCAATTCAAGGCATGTATTTTGTTCACAGAAAGTATGTGAGAATTACTTGAAATTCGAAGGCATACCTCATGTTCTACCATTTTTCAAGAACATAAGCTCATTTCAAACTACAAGATGTAAATTGGATTCGTATGTTTTTTTTCCAAGATTCATTATAATTCAAATCTCAAATTTATCTCACCATTCAAGTTCTTAAGGTGCAAATTTAAGAGGACTTGTTTGATATAATGTTTTCTTATGTTACTAAGTTCTCCAAGATAAAGATGAAAAGTTTAAGATTCACATGTTTTTCACAAATGGATTAGCATTATCACCAAAAGTCAAGAATGTCAAAGGATGACGGTATTATTTCTTAAGATTTTAGTCTTAAACTTCATGGGTCATGAAGTACGTCTAAAAAAAATCCATCCTAAAGAAGTCAAAAGGATCAAGTGTCCAAAATTTACAAATTAACATCTCAAAATCCAAGAGTAGTGGTGCTCCAAATATAAATCCAAGATTTTGATCATGATATAATCAAGAAAAGTTCACATAAGCATCCATTGTTTCAAGTATGATGTAGAAGATTTGTTCATAATAAGATACAAGTACCCAATTCAAGAATTGAATTTGTTTGCAAAGATTACACAGTCATACCAAGTTCCAAAATACAAGACAAATTTAATAAGGGTTTGATACAATGTTCTGGGATTTTTTTACAAAAAAGGGCCTATTCAAGTAGCTAATCCATTGCCCCACTCCATCTTGATGTTTCAAACAACATGTAATTGTGTCTGCATGAAGGCCCCGCTAGCGCACCCCCCACCTTTATTCACCTAAGCCTTCATCTAAAGTTTAAGACGTATCAGCTCTGTACCAAAACCAAAACACGTGAAGTTATATACATAAATTGATTGAAACGTTGCTCTAGAGATGTATTATGCAAAGAGTTCAGACGAGGTCTGGTATTTCACGTGGGGCTGAAAAGTTGTCGTTGGAAACCGCAACTACTACCTGAAACCTGAGCTCCACTCAATGGCCCAGCAGTTCTAGAAGTACCCCATCATAATGAAAGCATATCTGCCACGAGATACAGTACTGAAGAAAACAGAAGTCGACAATCAGCGTATGATCCTCCAGCCAGCCACACCTACATTGAACAAACACGAGAATCAGGGCACAAATCAAATAGAAATAACGTTTGCTTTTCTCTCTAAAACTGGTTGTACAGGATTATCACCATTAAATCTTAAAACCAAAAGCAATCATGGCAGCAGTTATTGTCTCCAAGACAAACTTCTATTTTCCAAAAAAACAAGTTCAAAACAATCAGACATATCGAATGGATCATTGAAAGAGATCCGCAACATATTGTGAACATATAAAAGCTCAAACAGAAATAATATAGATGTCATAAAATCATGTTCCTAGGAGAGATGTTATTCCAAAACAACTTCCAACAAAACAAATCGAAAAAGGAAGCACAAATCCAACATAATCTTATATTTCCAGAAGGGGGAATGACATGTCTTGAATCAAATTCATTACATGCACACATATTTATTTTCCTTTCCAAAACAAGATCGACGGTGTCTTTAAACGCATTCAACACATTAAGTGGTTGTCGCTTATAAAAGCAAAACGAGCAAACCGTTTGAGAAAAAAGAACTCGAACACCCACTAACCCAAGAATTCACAGAAACATCAACACGCAACACAAATCACAACCTCACAAACACACATTCACGGAAAGAAAAAGAAGAAGAGGGGATTGGAAGAAAAACTTATCTGTGAGATCATCAAACAACCGTTTTGCGTCAAAGCCAACAGATTCATCGGAGACGCTCCATTTCGACACCGTACGATGCCGGAGCTGCAAAAATCACGCCAACCTGTTCGTCGTGGAAACCTCCATCTTTCGCAAGCTCGCGAACCACCGTCAAGGCCAAACCACCATCACCTCCGTCGCCATAGACCACCATTTGGCTAATTTTTTGTTGTTTTGGATCTGTTAATTTTGTCTTGTTTTTTTTTGTTTACAGGCTCATTCGTGAGGGAGAATACAAGAAGTTGAAGGAGTGAGAATCACGCAAAAAAGAGAAAGAAGAGAGAGCGGAGCGGAAGAAGGAAAATAATGGAGGAAGAGAGAATAAATCGCGAGAGAGGGAGAAGAACCTGAAGGAGAAAGGCGCCGCGGTTAGGGGAAAAATTAGGGTTCAGTGGAAACCCTTTCCCTTCTTCCTTTGTTTGTGTTCCCAGCCCGGGTTGGGTCCGGTGGGTTCATCCCCACCGGCCCAACCCAATTTTCTTTTTTAGTTATTTTCATTTTTTTATAGTTATTTTATGTTATTTTGTAATATTAATATATAATAATAAAATAACCAACCCCTAACACTAACTAACTACTAAAAATTTGAAAAATATTTTTCTAACTAATTAATACGTTTTAAATTTTAAAACATTAAAAAAAATAATAACAAAAAAATATGTAGTTTTAAGTTAAGTTAATTTAATTTCAACATATAACAAAAAATGTTCAATTTAATAATTTAATTCAAAATTTATTTCTCTTTTTCATAATAGACAAAATCCATAAAAATATTTAAAAGTCTAACAATCTTTTTCTAATTAATTCAACCTCTTTTAAAATAATCTAGTACTTTGTAAGAATTAATTAATTTTGTGCTAATTAACCTTTTTTTTTTAAATTAAATAACTTTTTTATTAAAATTTTATTTACCCTCAACTTAATCATTTCTAATATTATAACTTAGATTTAGCTTAGTTAAATAATAAAAAAAAACTAACTATCTCTCATTTAACTTAGACTTAATTCATCATATTCACAAAAAATCATAAAGATAAATAAACTCTTTTCAATTTTTAATTAATTAATTCATCTTTGCAAATTAATTTAATTTCTATGCATATGTTCAACTTGGCCAAAAAAATTCTCATAAATATTCAACTTCTAACTTCTAAGTCAACTAAATCAAAACAATTCATCCATAGCTCACTCCATCAGTTATTCCTCTACTTTACATTTCCATTATTACCGCTTTATTTTATCACTTATTTCCCCTCCGAAAGAAAAGGTTACACTACTTGACCGCCGAGTCAATACCTCACCTCCATCCCATCCTAGCCTTATAATTCGAGTCATCGTACTCGTGCTTAGGCATCCCACCGAGGATACACCCTTAACATCTCCCTTAAACCTTAAGACTTTGAGTCGCCGTACTCATGCTTAGGCGTCCCATCGTGGACATCCATCCCTTTATCCTAGCCTTAGGATCAGGAGTCTCCGCACTCCATGTAGGTCCCCGCCGTGGAATACCTACTTACACTTTTAATTCAACTCTACAATGTAGAAATCGGAGTTGCCGCACTCCAAAGTAAGCGCTTCCCTATGAACGCTCACTTCCCCCTGGAACCTTGACCACAGTCAAGAAGTTCCTCTTCCTCCCTCTGTGAGGGGAACTATGATTACTCTGATTCCATCCCCTACCTCGGATACGTAGGCACAAGATGCGAGTTTTGGCGAGTAAACTTAGGACTAACCCCTTTAGGTCCTTTTCTTAACCTTTAACCCTTAGCATTAACCTTTAAGCAGATAACTATAGCAATAGCACATTTAAAACAAGAGGTTCCTGTAGAGTACTACAGAAGTTTAGGATGCTAATACCTTCCCTAAGTTTAACCAACCCCCGAACCTTAGATCTCTCCCCGCATTGTGTTTACGATGCAAAACCGGTTTTCCCCTTTCTTTAACCTTTCCTTCGGATAAATCAAAGACCGATTGTAAATGAATTAAGATTCAAGTTAATCAATAGCTTGACATCCAAATTTCATCGCAACATTATGCGTTCAAATGGAAACCAAAACTTGCGCGTCGAATAATCGATATGAAACATTCAAGAATGGTGAAGCATGTAAAAAATAATCCACATAAGTGCATCATATCAATCCATGAAGTTTACATGTGGAAAGGATACCAAACAAGCAATAAAATGCAAGAAAATCACATTCTGCCTCAGTAGTAACCGATTACTCAATATAGGGTAACCAGTTATTCTATTGAAAAAAAGCTGAATAACATGAAATTTACACTGAGTAATCGGTTACTCTATTTAAGGTAACCGTTAGCCACTGAACCTGAACCAGAAAAACAACTTTTAAAATCAGTTTTCAGCATCAAGCAACTTCTCCAATATGAACATGATATCAATCAAGCACGAAATTATCATCAATAAATAGTGATCAAACATCATGTAAACACAATCAAACACTGACATCACAAATTACCAAGATCCAAATCATCAAAATGGATCAAAAAGTAACAAAAGCCATGGATCTACATTGTGATTATTCAAATAAGCTCAAAATTGGATTAGATCTAGAATTCACCAACCTTCAAAGCTGAGATTTGCTTTGGTGAGTGCTGATTCACTTGAAATTAGCAGATCCAAGCAAGAAACCTAGAGATTCTTCAAGATCCAAGAGTTTCCTTGTGGTAGAAATGAAGAACAAGCAAGATCAAACAAAATTATCCATAAAAAGTACTTCCAATCTAGCCTCCAAATTTAGATCCAAAACCAAACGAAAATTGAGTGATGAATTGAAGACAATGGAGATGAATGATGGAGGTTTAGCTCTAGAATTCTATGATTCCAATGAAGAATCAAAGAACTCAAGTGAAAATGTTTTAATGGAGGTTTTGGGAGTGAAAAAGTGGAGAGAAAATTGAGAGCAAATTCCCAAGAGTGAGAGTAAAATCTGAAAATGAAGGGTTATTTTGTGAGGTTTGGAGCAAATTCATTTAAATAAGCTCTAGGTTTGGAATCAAAATGTGGTTTGGAATAAGGATTAACATTTGGAATTAGGAGTGGAACTAGGAATGGAGTGTTTGAAATTTGGAGGGAAATGGTGAAAATTGAGCAATTTTAGATCCTTCCAAATATGATCAAGTGAAGTCAATGGTTGAATGATTGGAAAATTGCACCTACTGAAAATTCAAATATTTTGGAAAAATGCGCTTGAAGTAACCGGTTACCCTATATCAGGTAACCGGTTACCCTGTTCAAAAAATGCCACTTTTGACGCCAAATGGAGGGAATCCTGTACAATTGCCCGTTGCCACTTGTTCTGAACCCTATTATGCCTCTGAAACCTGCTATTGAATATGGTAACTGTGAGAACGCCTGACATAACCTATGTATTGTCTTCTGAGTTGAAAATTAACCTGCTGAATGAAATGAAATCGACCGCTCGATCGCTGGGCAAAATAAATGTCGGAGCCTCTGATGCTCGTTGTTTAGACTCTTACAATAAAAGGGAACCCTGAGCCACAGAAATACCTTGATCCATGTCTCGAAAACCAATGCTATGATATGCAGAAATGCAAAATGCAGAGAAACATAAGCCAATTACAGTTAAAACAAAAGGGCAAATTTTTGGGTGCTACAGCTGCTCCTATTCAATCGACCTGTCCCTGAAGGGATGATAGCAACGACTTTCAAACATTCAAGGTTCATGGAGATTGAGTACCAAAAGAACCAAGAAATTTGCAACCTACGGGGATGCAATACAGCGAATACCAACCAAAAGTTGGGATGTGACACGCTGAGGATAACAATCCAAAACAAAACATCAACCAAAAGATACCAACCAAGAGTTGGGATAACAATCAAAGGATACCAGCCAAAAGTTGGAATAAACAACCAGAGGATATCAACTAAGAGTTGGGATAACAAACAACGGATACCAACCAAGATTTGGGATAAAAAACCGAAGGGTACCAACCAAAAGTTGGGATAAAAAAGAATGTTGACCAAAGATAACCTCCTTAGGACCAACTCAAATCAAGAACCTGTAGGACATACAATCAACAGACTTACGAACTGAGGAAAAGACAAACTCCGCTGGGAAAATAAAACAGAAACTTAATCAGTCAACTTTGTGGGGAACAAGTGTCTACCAGAAGATAATAATCAAAGGATACCATCCAAAAGATGGGATGACCAACAAATGAGTACCAACCAAGAGTTGAGATAAAGGTCAAAGAATACCCACCAAACCGTGCATGAAGTAAACTCAACGATTTTACGACCCAAAGATGACTCCAATGGGGAATATACTAACCAAAAGTCAGAATGCAACAAAAGGTGATAAACACAAGCTACCAACCAAAAGTTAGAATCACCGCAATACCGAACAAAGTTGAACCCAAGTTATCAACTAAAAGTTGAAATCACCAGATGAGACAAAACCGAACACAAGCTACCAACCAAAAGTTGGAATTACTTCCAATCCACAAGGGATAACCTCCAACCCAAAAGCTGAAGAACAAGCTTACTAACCAAAAGTTAGAATCACCAGAACGCCGACCGAAGGCGAACTCTGCGGGAGAATAATACCAACCCCAATAGTTGAACCAGTAAAAGGAGATTACCAATAAAAAATTGGAATCATCAACCCAAAACAAAGACTACCAACCAAAAGTTGGAATCGTCAACCAGGAAATGAAGGTTACCAACCAAAATTTGGAATAATGACTAAGCTGGGGAATACCAACCAAAAGTTAGAATCAAGCAAAGACTACCAACCAAAACAAAAACTACCAACCAAAAGTTGGAATGATAATTTTGTCGGGGAAAAAGACCTCACTGATGGATTACCAACCAAAAGTTGGGATCAAGGCAAAGGTTACCAACCAAAAGTTGAGATAACTCCCACAAAATGAAGACTATCAACCAAGAGTTGAAATAACATCAACAAAACCTCACCAACCAAAAGTTGGAATGACGTCCAACAAGTCACAGATTACCAAACAAAAGTTGGGATAACGACTCCGCCGGAGAATAGAGGAGGACTACCAACCAAAAGTTGGGATAAACAACCCACCATCAAAGGCTTACCAACCAAGAGTTGGAATGACATCCAGAATAGGAAGACTACCAACCAAAAGTCGGAATAACGTCAACAAAGCTTGGGATCCAGCTGGGGATTACCAACCAAAAGTTGGGATAGCATCTAACAAGCGACGAATTACCAACCGAAAGTTGGGATAACGACTTTGCAGGGGATAAAATCCAACCAAAAGTTGGGAAACAAGGTTACAAACCAAAAGTTAGGACCGTCGGGGCACCAAACGAAGCTGACTCCACCAAAGAAGACTACCAACCAAAAGTTGGGATGATCATCTAGAAATACCAACCAAAAGTTGGAATACAAGGCTACTAAACAGAAGTTAGGATCGCCGAAAACGTTGAATGAAGGAGAACCGACTACAACGAAGACCACCAACCAAAAGTTGGAATAACCGACTCCGTCGAGGAAAACAAGGATTACCAACCAAAAGTTGGAATAACATCCAACCGCCAATGGGTCACCAACCAAAAGTTGGAATAGAGCAAAGACTATCAACCAAGAGTTGGGATAACGACTCTGCAGGGGGAACCAAAGGCTACCAACCATGAGTTGGGATAACACACCCAAGGATTACCAACCAAAAGTTGGAATACCAAACACAATACTTTGGACTACGCTGGGTAATACAAACCAAAAGTTGGGATGACACACCCATAATAGGCAGGCAAAAAAATCAACCGA
Organism: Lathyrus sativus; assembly: GCA_963859935.3. Taxonomy (NCBI): domain Eukaryota; kingdom Viridiplantae; phylum Streptophyta; class Magnoliopsida; order Fabales; family Fabaceae; genus Lathyrus; species Lathyrus sativus. The sequence goes on from OZ012740.1 coordinate 288,500,110, forward strand.
CTCAAAACATGCAAAGAATGCTCCGATAGGAAAAGAGAGGTTTAAACAAACGACTCGGCCAAGAAAAAGACGTTTAAACAAACGACTCAGCTGAGGAAAGAGAAGTCAAACAAATAACTCTGTTGGGGAAAATACGTTAAACAAACGACTCAACCAGGGAAGAAAATTTTATACAAGCGACTCACCTAGGAATGATGAAGACATTTATACAAACAACTCCTGCGAGGACAAAGAAGTTGAACAAACAACTTTGTTAGGGAGAATCCAACAAAATGAACCACCCAAAAGATCCATTCTGATGGGAATAACACGAAAATCTCCTGAATAAAACATCCTTTACCGAAGAGACAACTGGCACCAAAGGTATCAAACCTGACTTATGCTCCAGATGCATATGTTTGAAAATGACGTAATGCTTCATACAAAATGGAAATGCTATGCATCTAGGGGGATGCTATGCAAAATGCAAATGTAAAGGAACCCAACCCGGAGGAGTGCTAAAAAGACCCGCAACCATCTCTGCTGAGGAATACGCCCTTGATGGCTCTTCTTGAAAAACTTCACCCTGCTGGGGGAAAACACAAAAACTCCACTCAGTGGGGAATTAAGAATAGCGCTGAAAGATCCACTCTTCTTGGAAAGGAAGTTTGCTCTGCTGGGGACATACAAGTAACAACACGCCCTACTGGGGATGTACAAATAAAAATCCGCCCTGTTGGGGATATTAGAGACTTCTACTAAGAACTCCACTCTTCTGGGGAATAAATCACGCTCTGCTTAAACATCTTTCCTGAGGTCAATGAGAATACCATCTATTGGGAGCTCGTCCAGATAACTGATCCTAAAAGATGTTAATGATCATTGGACTTAGGTGGAGATATCAATCTTCTGTTGATGTACCTGTCAAGGGAATCAACACTAACCTCTGCTCGGGGAAGAAAATTTTGAATACTGATATTGTTGGGGAGACACCAGAACGTCGACTCCATTGGGGAAGGACGTCAAAGACGTTGCCTCTGCCGAAGAGTAACACTGAATTGAAATTCACCATGCTACTGAGGGAATATCCTTTATCCTTACTCTGCTGAATATGTTAAGCATAAATCCACCCTATTGGGGATTAGCCTTTGCAGGGATATAGAAACTCTGCTCTGCTGGAGATACGCTACACCTCCGCTGGTGACATCACTTCTGATTTGATAACAGGATTCTGTGGGGAAGACAAAACCTCTACTGTGGGGGAACAAAAATGTCAGACTACATTCTATCTGAAATAGTCAACACTTGAACACTCGCTGGGGAGTACGAGTCAACTTCGATTGGGAAATACGACTCTGAGCTCCTGCTAAGGGAGGAATAATTCACCATGCATTACTGTTAGCACTTCATTGCTGAAGAGAAAAGCTCTACTGGAGAGAGGACCCGATCATCCTACAACAAAAAAGAAACAATAAGATGCCCCATGTCCGAAATGGCTATATTATTGATGAAAGGCCTATAAATAGGCGAATTACAATTCGGATGCAATTCCTGAAAAGAGGTAATTGCGCAAAAAAGTAAAAATAATATATACAAATGTCGACAATGTGGAAACAGACAACTTTGCAGGTTCATTCTTTTTTTCTTTTATCCCTAATTTTTTCCCGAACCTATTCTTTTTATGGTTCTCTGGAATGCCCCATTTTTGCCTGGACTTTTCTTTTTCTGTCTAGCAGGTCTCTTTTAAGCAAAGTATTTTTTGACTATGTCTGCGTTCACATGGGACGAAAAATCTTCACCATCCATGGTTGATAGTAATAAGGCTCCGCCAGAGAAAACCTTTCTTACCACATATGAACCTTCATAGTTGGGAGTCCATTTTCCCCTGTAATCTGTCTGAGGAGGAAGAATCCTTTTCAACACCAAATCATCTGTCTGGAAGCACCGAGGACACACTTTCTGATCAAAGGCTTTCTTCATCCTGCTTTGGTACAACTGACCATGAGCAATGGCTGTCAATCTCTTCTCGTCAATCAAGCTCAGCTGATTCAACCTGGTCTGCACCCACTCAGCTTCGTCAAGCTTCACATTAGACAATACCCTCAAATAAGGAATCTCAAATTTTAATGGTAGGATTACTCTCGTACCATACACTAGTGAGAAAAGAGTTGCCCCGATTGACGTATGCACCGAAGTACGATAACCATGAAGAGCAAAGGGCAACATCTCGTGCTAATCCTTATAGGTTACAACCATCTTCTGCACAATCTTCTTGATATTCTTGTTATCTACCTCAACAATGCCATTCATCTTCGGACGATATGGAGAAGAGTTGTGATGCTCAATCTTAAAACTCTGGCACAGTTCCTTCATCATCTTGTTATTCAAATTTGAACCATTATCAGTAATGATTCTCTACGGAATTCCATAACGACAAATGATGTCCTTCTTTATGAATTGGGCAACCACTTATTTCGTGACATTGGCAAAGGAAGTTGCATCTACCATTTCATAAAGTAATCAATCGCCACCAGAGTGAAGTGATGCCCATTAGAAGCAGTCGGCTCAATCTTTTCGATCATATCGATTCCCCACATAGCAAATGGCCAAGGAGATGTTAACACATTCAGAGGGGTTGGAGATACATGCATCTTATTAGCATAAATCTGACATTTATGGCATTTTCTGGCGTATTTGAAGCAATCAGATTCCATAGTCATCCAATAAAACCCAACTCTCAACAACTTTCTGGCCATTGCATGTCCACCGACATGACTACCGAAAGAACCCTCGTGGACTTCCTCCATCAATAGGTTTGCTTCATGTTCGTCAACACAGCACAACAAGACCATGTCAAAGTTTCTTCTGTATAGCATATCATCCTTGTTCAGATAGAAGTTACCGGATAACCTTCTCAGAGTCTTTATATCTTTGCTGGATGCCTCAGATGGGTACTCTTGAGTCTTGAGAAAATGCTTGATATCAAAATACCAAGGCTTTCCATCTGATACCTTCAACACAAAAGCGGGTCTATCAAGACGCATGATGGTGAAAGCTGGAGCTTCATTCCAGTAATTCAATTTGTACATCGATGATAACATGGCCAAGTCATCTGCCATCTGATTTTCATCTCTTGGAACATGATGGAACTCAACTCTATCAAAGAAAGGCAACAATCTCTTTGCACAATTCTTGTAAGGCACTAGGTTGGCTAGACAAGTTTCCCACTCTTCTTTGATTTGATTGACGACTAGCGTTGAATCGCCGTATACATCTAGATTCTTGATCCTCAGATCAATTGCTTCTTCTTAACCCATAATGCATGCTTCGTACTAGACTTTATTATTGGTGCAGTCGAATGTCAATCGGGCAGTGAACGGTATGTGAGACCCGTGAGGAGTTGTAATGATTGCACTAATTCCATTACCATATGAATTAACGGCTCCGTCAAAAACCAATTTCCACTGAGATCCAATCTCAGGACCCTTGTCAGGTAAAGGCTCATCACAGTCTTTCATCTTCAAAAACATGACGTCTTCATCTGGAAAATCAAACTTCATTGACTGATAATCCTCAATCGGCTGCTCAGCCAGATATTCCAATAGAACACTTCCCTTAATGGCTTTATGGGAAACATACTGAATATCATACTCTATTAAAACCATTTGCCATCGGGAAATCCTTCTGGAGAGTGCTCGTTTTTCAAAGACATACTTGATAGGATCCATCTTCGAAATCAACAGGGTTATATGGTTTAACATGTACTGTCTCAAACGCTTAGCGGCCCAAGCGAGTGCACAACATGTTTTTTTTCCAGCATTGAGTATCTCGACTCACAATCAGTGAACTTTTTACTCAAGTAGTAGATGGCGTGCTCTTTTCTCCCTAACTCGTCTTGTTTATCAAGCACACATCTCATTGAATTCTCAAGAACCGTGAGATACAAGATCAGGGGTCTCCCTGAAAGTGGAGGAATGAGTATTGGAGGTTCCTGCAGATACTCTTTTATCCTTTCCAATGCCTTATGGCAATTTTCATTCCACCTAACCATTTGATCTTTTCTTAACAATTTGAATATTGGTTCACAAGTGGCTGTAAGATTGTCACACCCTAATTTTTGACCTTAAGACTCCACCCCTTTGTGAATTCTATTTCTTGTTTCTTCTTTAACTTTCGTATTCGTTCTTATTGCCACTAACCAACTTATGTGAGTGCAGTACTCTCCAGTAAATTCCTAGCCATCAAGCATTTCAAAGCGCAACCTTTCTAATTCAAGGTGTTCCTTGAAGATATGTCACAAGGTGAGCTTAATAGCATGACTATGATGACCATCGTCCAAATGCCTCAACCCTAAGACATGGTTCATCATCACAAGAGTTTTTATCGAAGCTAAGGCAAATCCCACTTAAGAATTCTAATCAAAGTCACCATTAGAGTTCATCATCAATTTGTTTACAATGGTGTAATGCGGACTAATTACTATCACTACCTTTTATAATACAAGAACTTCTACGTCACTGGGCTTAGAGAATTTCAAATTTGAATTAGTCCGCATAAGGTTCAAGGTTTATTTAAGCTGTGTTTTCGACAAATCTCATCATCACAAATACATGACTTTGGTAAGAGATAATTCATGTGAAGGATTCATTGTTTTAAAGAATTTTTTTCATGTGGTTTACATCCAAATCATAATACCAAAACTCAGTACCAAAATTTAGCGCTACAACAATCATCATGATGAAATCAGTTAATGAAATGGATAAAGAGTCAGCTTTACATTGCAAGTTTATCATCGAAATACAAGCAGGAACTCAAAACTTAAATGGCCAATCCAAAGCCCAAAGTACACTCACGCTACTGCCAGAAATGCGGTTACCAGCTTTTCCTCACAGTCAATTACGTCTGTACAAGCTTCAGATAATGGTAACATGTCATTAGAGTAATGAACTAAATCCTACCATTTGACTCAAAGTGACATTGGATCCTAAAGTTATAATATTACAAGTCAATTACAATCATTTCCTAATAAAAATCTTCAAAGCTCCTGCCGGCATCGTCGTGACCATGTTTGTGAGAAAATCTCATTGTTTCTAGCAGTAAGGTCTCAGGGGATTATATTTGGCCAATGGCTCTCTGCGTCAAGCACCTGCAGAGCACATAGCAATGTGAAGATGTTCATAATAGCAGTTCGTTGCTCTATTCCAGGAAACTGAAGGTTCATCAATCATCAAATTAATCACGACAACACGGCGAAACTCTGTCAAGAAATAACAGCAATGTTCAGAGTAAGTTAATTTGCAACGAAATCCATTTGGAATGTGATAGAAATTTTCGTAATTTACCGCATTACGTAGCAATGTTTCCCACCGTTAGGAATTGTACATTTTCATGTCGCCGTGGTTGGAAGAGTAGGGTGCCTGAATCTGGGAAACCGTTGTTTGATTTTAAAAATGTGAATGTTGTTGGCTGCAAACAGAGGAAGCTTTATTTAATAAGATACAAAGAACTTATGTCGCCCTGTTAACAAAACCAAGAAAACAAGTTAACCATCGAGAAACCGCCACTTTTGCCTACAAAAGAAAACACAAAGAAATATTTTCAAGAGACACTAAGCATTTAAGATGATAGCTCAAAGAAGGCTTTAGATTTAACCTTAATGTCACAACTCGATGAAAACATGTGTGCTGATCCGGTTAGATTCCTTCACCATCTTCAGCAGTTTTGTGGCTTTCCGAGTGTAAGAACCAACCGCAACTGTCTTTCCAAATCCAAAGGCACCCCATTAACAGCAGCTTCCAAAGGTGCCTATTCAGCAGGTTCTTCCTCAACAATCACAAGTGAGATTCGCGAGCTTTAGTGTCAAGATGAAATTACAAACAACTAGAAGTCAGGGTAAAAGCGCTTATTCCATCTGCACATAAAGAGAAGACGGTTAGGAGTATACAATTCATGAGTTTTTAGAAAATGGCTTTTGGAAAGACCTTATGTTAAGCTCAAATTATATTTTCCATTCGATGAATTGTTGATGTCGAAGGCTAACCGACATAGCTTGAAAAGTCAATTGGTAGCGAACCGACATCCAAACGCGCTTCCAACAAGCGGTATTCTTTTCCAATTAGGCTCAACACGAAACCTGGGGATAAGGATACAAACACACGCTTTGGTTAGAAAGAATCGTACTGGATCAAAATTTACTACCTTCCAATACAATCAACAGGATTAAATCAAATAGGATCCCATTCTTTCCTAACATACAAGAACATGTCCCAACACGTTCATGTCAAACTTAGAAATATCATTTACAACAATCCAAGTATTCATGACTTGCCTAAACAATATCCAGACATGCTCATTGCAAATTTGGAAGGAATTTATAAGGAGTTAATCAGAAGAGAAATCGTACAACTATAAAAGGAGAAGGATTCTAGATTCAAAGGGACGGTATTTTAAAAATGGCAGAAAATTCCATAACATCCAAAGAAAAGAAAACATAACCAACAAAAGGAAATATAGCCAGAAATCAATGAGGGGGAACTCCTCTGAAATATCGTAAACACCGCTGCACCGAAGATACTCTGAGTTTCACCGCTACCATTTAAACGCTGACGAAAGCCGCAACTACCGTCAACCGCAAGCAGTCCAACCTTCGTACCTCCATCGCTAGAAATCCTCCCATCCTCATCGCCTTCGGATCTGTGGAAAAATAACCTCAAACCGTGAGGACTCTCTTCTAACATTTTAACATTTTTGTTTGTTTTTTTGTGTGTAGAAAAGCAGAGAAGAGGAAAGAGAAGAAAAATTGAAGAAGCTGAGGAGATAGAGGAGATGATGAAGGAAGAAATGGCAGAAGAAGAGGAGAAATGTTGAAGTGATGGAAGAAGACAGAGAAAGCGAATTGGGATTAGGGATTTAGGTTTTTTTCAATTTTGTTTTGTATATCATGTAATCTTGTACACTCACATACACGACAACTATCGTACACCTCACGCACGTGGCCCTTAGTTCTCCAACGGATCTAATCCACCGATCCACACTCGCTCGACCACCGTAAGCCACGCGGACCACACACACACAATCGATCCACCTCCCTTAATCCTCCCATTAATTAATCATTAAACCTTAGTCAACCCTCTTTTAAAAGTTAACTAATGCTTTTTTAATTATTAGATCTTTTAATCACCCTTTTTTATTTTAAACATAATAACCCTTTTTAACGATATACTTATTTATTTTATTCTCTAAAAATCCATTTCATATTTAAACTAAGTTTCACAATAAATAAAAATAAACAACCTTTTTTATTCAAATTAACCTTTACCTTTTTTAATAATAACTAAAAATCCATCCTATTTAATAAAACGTTTTTTTCTCAAATTTATATTAACTAAAATCTTTTCTATAAAAAAAATTTAATTATCATCTTAAATCTAAAAATAAATAAATATTTTACTAAAACAAATCTAATATAGCTTTCCCCTTAAAATCAATCTAAATTAATTCAACACTTTTCTTAAAATCAATCTCACCAAAATAATTAACTTTTCCCAAATAAAATCAATCTCGCCTAAAATTAATCAATCCTCCTAAAATAAATCAACATCGTAAATCAATCAAAATCCACCGTGCACACTTGCGTCTCTGCTCCGATCCATTCACATACTCACAACTCACACACTTGTATGTCTTAGCGCTTTCATGCGTTTGTGCTTTTATTTCCGCAATTTATCTTTACCGTCGCTTTATCTTACCGTACTATTTCAAACAATTAGAGAATAAGATGTTAGTCATCTTGCCAGTCGAGAAATAAATCTCCTACCCCATAACAATACAATAAATATGTAGGGACTTTTCCGTTTAAGAGAGATAGTGGCGTACTTGTCGATTAAATTCCGAGTGCTTGAGCCCTTCTCTTAAGACGATGCAAAGACTATTTTCCTACAAGTTGTGGTGGCTACATCAACTAATCTCCCTCAAGATGACAACTCGTCTTTTCTCCTAGACCCAATCAATCAACAAACCCTTTACCCGTAGGAACTTTGACCACAATCAAAGAACTCCTCAAACCCTTTAGGGGAACTACAAATACTCTAATTCCATTCACGTCAGGATATGTAGGCACAAGATGCGACGTCTTGGCGAGTATACTTAAAAATAAACCATTAGGTCTTTCATCCTTAAGTAGATAATCCTTAGCCATAAACAACATTAAAACAAGAGGTTCCTGTAGAGTACTACAGAAACTTAGGATGCTAGCACCTTCCCTAAGTTTAACCAACCCTGAATCTATAATTCTCTAACTTTTGCATTTGCATTGCATTGTGGGTAATTCGATCTTTTTCCCTTCCTTTGGACAAATAAAAGACCGGTTGTAATGAATTAAGATTTAAGCTAATCAATAGCTTGGTATCCAAATTTCACTGCGACAGAAATGGCGACTTCACTGGGGAGCCATACTTGTGGGTTTCCCTAACTTGTTTTATTATGCTTGTTTATTATTATATGTGATTATTTGTTTATTTGTATAATTACTCTTGTTTGTATTCTTTTGGGTTGATATCTTTGAGTGGTGAGACAAAGTCCTACACTCGGACTTGAGTGAACTTAAGATAGGATGGTGATATATTCGACGAGGCTTATAGGGAGTTGAATCCCGACCAAGTTGACTTAAGAATCACGCTCCATTGAGGCCCTCTCGAAAGCAGTACTGTTGAACGAGTTAATCGTGAAAACATTCACTATTTTCGACCTTGGAGCCTGTGATATTGGGGACCTTAGTTACCTTTAACCCCACTTTGGCCTTTATTAGGACGTAGTGCGAGAACTATGAAGGAGTACTCCCGAAATAGTTGCTACGCAATGCTACACTCAAAAGAGGTTCTCTTGAGAATATTATTAACCACCAAGTAATTGGGAAATTGATAATATCCGAGAGATGGACCTATGATTTTGGGCACCTCTTTAGAACCTCATTCTGCAGGTACAACCAACCTTTAGTCCACACCCTTTGGGGATGGGTATACCCTTGGCTCCATGCTCGTTGCAAACCTAGGATTCCCGTTTGTTTATCCTTGTTTCTCTATGCTTGCCTGTGTTTGTTGCATTCATAAATCGTCATGTTGCATTGGTTTCATGGGATTCCTAGTTTATTTATAAACATTACAAAATATGGATTACAAAAGAAAATATTTTGAAATATTCTTTTAAGAGTCCTAACTTGGATGACCTAAGGAAATTAAGGGCACTGGTTAAGGAATTAAGAAAACTCAAAAGACAAATACAAGGGGCTCCCTTATCATTGAAGATCAATAGGAGTTCAAAAGACTTTCATCAATATTAAAGATCCAAGTAAACAAGGGCTTTATTCCTCACCTTCCTGCAAGAAAAGAAAAGAGATGGAGGATTTATTTTCCTCTATCAGACGACTTTTTAGAAGTTGATCATGGACAACTTATCTTCAAGAAGATCCAAGTAGAACAACAAATCAAGAAGCAATACAAGACTTCCTTAAAACTTTTACTAGCTTTTATTTAGATATTATGTCAGGACTCTTATAAGAATATTTATTTGTAATCGATATCAAAAAATAATAGTAATAAACGAGTTTTCTTTGGTATTTTGTAACGTTTATAAATACTTGAGTTCCATGAAACCACTTTTCTGCATTCTGCATTCAGCATTCACATGTGCATGTGTCTCTTCTCTGCTGTGTCCTCATCCGGCTTTCCGTCTTTATCTTATCAGCTGACATTTCGACCATCCGACCAAGCTTGAAGTATTACTGAAGGATAGTAAAGAAAACAAGGATATGGATCCCACAACTGATTTCAGAGTGAGGACTAATCCGATATTTGATCAGCAAGTGGATGTTCCTACACAATCTTAGCCTGTACAAGATAACCTGGTTGCTCAAGCTGATAGAAGAGATTCCCAGTTTCCACAGCATATGCCAAATCTTCAGAACATTCGTACTAAGATGAAGGTGAACGATCCTAGATTTATAGCAATTGAGAAAGGATTTCGTGATCTTGAAGAACAGTTGAAGATGATGAAAGAAACTAATGCATCTGGTCTTGATGCTCATGACCTATGTCTAGTTCTAGGTGTAATCATTCCTCCGAAGCTCAAGATGCCTGTCTTTGAAGTATACAAGGGTGTTAGTTGTCCAAGATACCATTTGACGATGTTTTGTCGGAAAATGACTACTTATATTGACAACGACAAACTGATGATTCACTACTTTCAAGAAAGTTTATATGGGGCATCCTTGATGTGGTATATGAAGCTACGAAGTAACTGTATTCAGTCTTGGAGAAACTTAGCTGATGCTTTCGTAAAGCAATACAATTATAATTTGGACATCGCTCCAGATAGCGATCAACTAGTGAGAATGAGTAAGAATGACAATGAATCTTTCAAGGAATACGTATAACGATGGAAAGAGTTGGCAGCCCAAATTCATCCACCATTTCAAGAGAAAGAATTAAGCAAGATGTTTCTAAGAACGCTGTCAGGCTCTTATTATGATAGGATGGTGGACGTTGTGCCATTAGATTTCTCAAAAATTGTAGAAGTTGGAGTAAACATCGAGAATGCACTCAAAAGTGGAAGAATTTAGGATAACTTGAATGGCCAAGCTAATGAAGAAATTTCAGTTGATGATTCCCTAGAGGAAGGAAGTGTCGATGTTAATGCAATTTGGGATTCCTCTCAAATCCTGTCAGATCCAGTTCCAGTGCCTCATCCTCAACATCAGTATGAAGCGACTGCTCAGGGCAAGCAGTGACTACCTCATAAGTGAAGGGTGACATCTCCAGATCAGCATCAGAATCGACAGGTTCGAAGACGGTTTCAGAATCAAAATATACCTCTGAGTATTCCGAAAGAAGAAACTTGTTGGTTTGATCTTATCCCAATGACTTACCATTAGCTATGGTTTTATTTTGCTAGAAACTCGGTGATGACACACAGAAAGACTAGAATCATGAAGTCTCACCCACTGTGGTTCAACCCGAACGCCAGCTGTGAATTTCATGATGGAGTGTTGGGGCATTCGATTGAAGAGTGCAAAGTTTTTCAAGAGAAAGTCCAAGAAATGATAGATGATGAAGTGCTAACCTTCATGGGAAAAATCCCAATCGTGAATGGAACACCGTTATGCTGATCACCTATTTGTTGTGTTTGCTTATGTGTACTTTTTTTTTTCTTTGATTAAAAGCATAATTGGCATGTAAGAACTTGTTACTTTGAATAAGTAATGCAATAAATGTTTGTCTTGAAGAAAACCATTTGTGGTCACTCATAAAAAAAAATTTTATACAATTTATAAAGCTATTTTACCCAATTTCTTCTCACTGTGATGAAGAGTTGGACGGAGGATGACGAAGTAAAACGCATGATCTCTCGTTGTATGCTTTTGAATAAAAACCCTACTGATGATGTAAGGCATTATTTCAACCTCCTAAACACCAGAAATATTTAAACTCCTTTAAACTTGGATGAAGAATTCGTCTTTCCCAAATCAAAACCTCGCTTTTAACCTGGGGCAGGGTATCAAAAAATGAGCATCTTTGAAAAATGGGGCGGGCACAAATATACTTTGACCTTTATTCCTTTGTTTTACACATCGGAAACTAAACCCAGATACAACCCACAAAGTCTTAATTGAAGTAAGGTTTAGTTCAAAAGCATACTCGATGAGATATCATTTCCTTACTCCTATGAGCTATGCTCAAATTTAGTATCAGCCTTATAAATAAATTTAATTCATATCCTAAATAGTGATTTCGGTCACTAGTTATTGAGATACCTTTATCAAAAAAAAAACTTCAAGACAAACATATATGCTGTATTAACAGTTTCAGAAGTAACATTTCTGGCCTGCTAATGTTACTTGATATCTTAGAAGGTTTACATATAAACATTGATGATGAAATTTGAAGACTTTGCTAACCTGGGGCAAGTTATTTTCCAAGAGGTTTGATCCGTACAAGTTTGGATTCACCTAGAACACAAGTTTGAAGACTCAGTTATACCGTCAATCAGGGGCAGTTATGTCGAGATTCGACGAATCTCTAAAAGAGATTGAAGACATCGAAGCATTTCGGACGCCATGTTTTCTATAAAATCCTCTTGAGAACGACTTTTTCTTATGAACCAGGGGACTTGGGGCATTTGAGAAATGATATTGTTGTAAAATACTTTTTGTTCAGAATGACGACTACCATTACACAACTCATCAATACAGAATTTCACCATAACTCTCCGACGGATCTTTTCAACAAAAAAATTCCCAGTGAACCTTCGTAAACTTCACATTTCCAATGAAACGAATGCTATTCGACCCCTTAATAGATCTTTTTACTACGACGATCTTCCCTAGAAGAGAGGATGTTTATTTCATCTGCATTTCATTTTCGACTTTGATGTATTCAACAGCCCTATCTAACCCAGGTTTCCCCCATTGAAGTGGATATCCCTTGCAAAACTTCAACTTAGGTATCTCTCCGGCAACTCCCATAAGAATCTCTTCAATAAAACATATATTTATTTTATCCGTGAAGGCCCTCCAGTTATGAGATGGATTCATTTCCAATAGATCCTTATTCTCATCTTCATCAGGATAATTGAATTTCGTCTTAACGATCCTTCAAGTAAGATTAAGGTGTTCTATCTCCAAGTGGAATGTTCTCTATTCCCCAAGAGAAGTTTTGAATCCCTGAAGCAGGAGTGTGATCCCGTATCTAGTTCTCCACCTATCCCCAGTGGTACTTCTATCTTTGAAGATAGGTCGGATGTTCGTTCCAAGATGTTTATTTCATCTCCGGTTGCCTCTGTTCGTTTGTTTTGTTAGCATGATCATACGCATAACATCTAGATAGATAGCATAGCATGTGTGTTGCACCCCAAATTTTGACCAACATTTCTTTACCTAGCTTGTGGTTCATCTCATTCACATTAGCATTATCATTTGCATCTCATTGACATGTATGCAGGAGATCAAGAGGTATGAGTACCAATCAGGAGGTATGAGTACCAATCAAGACTTTGAAGATAGCCAAGAAGGTTATTCAAGTGTTCAAAGGTTGATATCTTTGTCAGAGAAGTTAAGAGATCCTCAGAGAGATTGGTTGAAACCAAGGTTGTGTGCCTCCTAACTTGAGAGTTGTGGGGGCTCCTCAGATGATTCTGAAGCTATGAGGATGGACTTGAAGCTTTGAGAGAGCTTATGAGATGTCTTGAAATCCATAATGAAGCCTAGAGAGGTCATTGTACAAGAATAAGAAGCCTCAACCATGAATGGTATAATTAGGGTTTTGACTGGGTCAACCCTAGGTCAACTGATGATTTGGAGAGGGTTGAGACCTAATCCAAGAGCCATGTGATCATGGATTGATGCATTGAGATGCTATAAGGATGATTCCAAGATCAACTCATCATGATTGAAGAGTTTGAGAAGTTTCAAGCTAGGGTTTCTAAGGCTTGACAATGTAAAATCCCCTAGTTTGACCCCTATCTTCAAGGCAGTTTAGCTCAAGATGTGATTGTTATCTCATCTTACCCCCAACATGAATGTTGTAGAGATTGTTCTAAGATTTAATTTTAGTACTAGAAGTCCTTGATAGGATTTGTAAAGCTCAAGTTATGGCTTTGACAAGTTACAGGTCATCTGAGGTATGTGAATCTGGGGCCTTGAAAGTCACCCAACTTGCTCCCAACTTTTGCCCAAGAAGGATGATTCCTATGAACTTTTGGTAAACATGAATGTTGTTCCTCATCTTCTTAGCTTTCTATATAGTACTAGAAGTCCTTGATAGGATTTGTAGAACTCAAGTTATGGCTTTGACAAGTCAAGGGCATTTTGGTCATTTGGAGATTATAGGTCATTTCAAGCATAAGGCCATAACTCCTATTTCCAACCTTCAAATGGAAAAATCTTCAACATAAAACTTGCTTAAAATGATGTTTTAAGGCTATTAAGGAGGTCATGAGATGTTGAAAAGGCTTGTAGCTCAAAGTGATAAAAATGACCTAAAATGGAGGCATAAGTTAAATAAGTCAAAGTTGGAAATTGAAATTTCCAAGCTACAAATCCAAACCATGGCATATAATAGGTCATTTTGACTCTAGAAAGCATTTTAGAAACAATGGTTCAGCCACATTTTTGAATTGAGGCTTAGATCTTGGACTTGCTTTGGAAAATGGTTGCTTGCATATTAAGGTACAAATGCAAAACACAAGGAAACTCAATGTACAAGCTAGCTAAGTATCTTAACACCTCATATATCTCATCTAAGGAGATTTTCAAGTCAGAACAAGTTGCTACAAGGGGCATAGCATGAGATGGCATGTGAGATGAGATGAAATCATAAACTCATGGCATGAGAATCCCAAATTCTCATTGGATGATTCCAGAAGGTTCTAGAGGGGTCTGAACCATCCTATATATGGATTAGAACTTGCTCAGATGCAAGGTTGGTGAGAGATTAGAGAGGAGAGTGAGATAGCTATTTCAATTTCTTCCATTGCAAGTTGAAATTAAATTCCACTTTCCACATCATTTCCATTGCTTCTTTCAGTCCTAACACCTTCCATTGATCACACTGAATGTGTGCATACCAAATTGAGGGCAAGATCATGAAGAATTGAGGAGATAGCTTTTGGATTTTGGAGGTTGCAAGTCACAATCGGGTTTGGAGATTCAGGCTTTCTTGATCAAATCTTTTGCAAACAGAAGCTTTATCATCAATCAAGGAAGGTTTCTGAAGAGTTTGAGAGGTTGAAGTGGAGCTTTGACCTATCTGATAATCAATATTTGACAGGTTTGTAACTTTTCTTCTACACCATAATTTAAGCATAATTAGTTAGAATTGTTAGGTTAGAATGGTTAGAGACAAGTAGGAGATGGATTCTGGGAAGTTTGAGATCAATTGGTGAAGTTTGAGTTAGTGACACCATTTTTGTTTTGATCAAGAACACGATGTATATTGAGATATAGCATGAGTTTGATATCAAGATTTAACCAGTGTGAGGTTATGATCATTCTGAGGTAATCAATTTCAAGAATAGTCAGAATTGAAGTTTGAGTATATTTTTGATCTTGGATCGGGTTCAGAGAGTTAGGGAATTTCAATTGATTTTAAGGCCATCGTTGTGATTAACATGGAATTTAAAGTATATTAGGGTTTTCAATCATGGATTTTGGTTGAGTTTGGATAGAGTTCGAATTAGGGATTTGAGCTCTGCAACTATGGAGCTTTCCCTCCATTTCCATGGCTGAAGGAAGAAGATGATGTGCTGGCCGTTTGATCATGCGTGGACTCATTGACTGAGTGGAGATCCAAGGGCCAGGATTTGATTTCGCGCTTGAAGGGAAGTCTGAAGATGCCCCAAAACGAAGCGTTTCATTAAATGGGATATTGGGCTTAATTGATATCAACCCCCCCCCCCCCCCCCTCCATGGCCCATTGATGTTTTGAATTGAATTTCTTTACTCTTTGCACCGTGGTCTTTTCTTTTTCTTTATATTTTCTGAATTGATTTTCTGATTAATAAGTGGGCCTAGCGCGCATTACTAATAACACCCCCATTTTGAGCCCATCTGGATAATGAACTGCACTGAATTGCTATCTGCACCAATGTTTTCTCATTTTAATTTCTTTTTCTCCATTTTATTTTAATCTTTGAAAAATCATATTAAATAGAAAAATGATGATTTTTACATGGGGATTTTTTCTCCCTTTTCATGTTAATGTCTAGAAAATTATAAAATCAAAATATTTGCATTTCATGCATTTTTAATATTTTTTGTGTATTTTCTATTTTAATAGCTTTTTAATTCCTTTTATGTTGAATCATAGATTTGTAGAATTTTGTTTAGCTAGTTCCCTTTGAATTTTAGGGCCATTCTTTTTAGGATAGTTAGATTAGAACTTTAGATCCCCTCTGGATTTATTCCATAATTTTGTGATTAATGTTTGATTAGTTTTGATTAGATGACTTTAGGGTGTATAGAATTAGGTTAATCCTTAACATAGGTCCACAATAACACTAGAATTTTGGGTTTCTAGGTCAAGTTAGATATTGGGACATATAGGGTATTAAGGGTAGGTATGTAGGATCCCCTAGAAATTATATTATATTTTAATATAGTAGTATACTATTTTTAATTGATTTTTGTAGTTGACTGTTGTTTGTGTTGCCTTTGGGGGCTTGTATTTTGTTTTGCCTTGCTTTGTGGGTTTTTGCTTGGCTTGGTGAGCTTGGTCTTGCTTTGAGGAGCATGGAGGAGCATAGTAGAAGACTTAGAGATTGAAGAAGTAGCTTGAGAGCTTGAAGTCTTGTTTGTTTTGTTGTTGTTTTAGGGTTAGGAATTAAGTAGAGCTTAGACCTAGTCAATTTCTTTCTTAAACATGGATGGTATCTTTCACCTCCATTCCTCCCCATGATTCAAGGTCCTTCCATGGTATTCACCTCCCTCCTTTGGAGGGATAAGTGATGGTACCTAAGAAGTAGAACCTTTGAGGGAACCATTCTTTTGATGTTGAACCCTTATAGGTCACCTTTGGTGGTCAATAAGCAGTTTAATATCCTAGCTTATCCAGTTAAGTGATTTCTTATGGTTGGAGTATCTAGAGAGATGTTGGGCTTGAGTTTGAAGATGAGGACTTCATTGAAGAGTATGGAAGAGGATGATTCCTTGAGCATTGCCATTGCAGCTGAAGTTTGAAGAGCAAGAAGAGCAAGTTGATACTTGAAGACCCAATGAAGATCCAGTAAAGACTGAATGAAGAGCTGAGGCTTAAAGATTGAAGGATGAAGTTGACACTTCTAAGTGATTAAAGGCTACTCTGAGAAGCTGAAGCTTGTAGGGGAAAGCTAGTTGAGACTGGTGAAGCAAAGAGAGCTGAAGCTTGAAGACTAAGTTGATACTTATGAAGAGGATTTAATTGAGATTGATTGTAGAGCTGAGACTTGAAGAACAGAGGATAAGTTGATACTTACTTTGAAGCTTGGAGATCCTGAAGGAATCAAGTTGATACTTGTGGTTAAGAGTGAAGCCTGAAGGTGGAACTGATTAAGGAGCTGAAGCTTAGAGAAGAGAGAATAAGTTGAAACTTATGTTGAAAGGTTGAAACATGGAGAAGCAAATTGATATTTGTCAAGAGTGTTTGAGGTCTGAAGACTGAGTTGTTGTCAGAAGAGCTGAAGCTTGAGAATTGAGAGAGGAGTTGATCTGCTTTCTTGTCTGTTTCTCCTCTGTATTGCTGATGTGCCTTGTTTGACTTGCTTGATGCATTAGAATAAATTCATATCTAGACTGATGTAAGCTAGGAGCATGATTGCACTAGAGGTTGAGTTGCTCCCTCTGCTTGTATTGTTACTGTATGGCTTTGCTTGCGGGTATTCGGTAGAGCCCAGCTCCCTTGCCCATGTGGTTTGTTTTGCTTGATAGCATGATTTTATTTTCTTCTGTATGATTACAGTTTACTGTATTTTGCTGGATAACATGTTTTATTTCAGTATGATTGCTGTCATTCATTCTGGCTTGAGGTTGAGATGAGCTTGTGGAGGCTGCTGCCCCACACACATTTCCTCCCTCACTTGCATTGCATGCATTTTATTGTATTACTGTTTACTGTTTAAGCTGATGCTTTGTCTATTTCTGTGTATCATTGACATGATCCCTTAGGACTCTCATTTCCTTTGATAAGGAAATGATGATAGAACTTTAGGTCGAAACCTATGCATGATAACTTCTAGGAGTTCCCTGTTTCAAACCTAAACCATAGGATGAATCCTTGGCATGACAACAGTAGGACTTGATAGTCTCCCCGTAGTTGAGCCTGCTCTCTTCTCATCTCAAAACAGCTTAAGATACAGTAATCATGAATGATTTCTTTCGTACGTTACGAGCCTTAAGCTATATGAGAAAGGATTGTGGGAGAGTCTCTTTTCCACAGTCTGGATGTTTAGTATGGCACCCTTTGGATGAAATGCGACGCATTCACTCTCAGGTCATAGTCTCTAGTGCGATTGAAATTGCAAACGCGATAAAAAACACTTCTTTCGTAAAAGACAGAAAACAGACTTCAAACCTTTTTGCCCCGTGGGCCCATAATTCAAAGGAAGCTTTTCTGAAGAAAAGAGTGTCGTTAAACTTCAGCGCCAACGCAAACAGGCTTTGTCCCTAACTGCTGGAACTGTTGTTTAACCCTACTTGATAAAACAGATGAATCTGAATCCCCGTAATCCGTAGTTTCCCGAACTACGTAAGCTCTGATCTCTCATACCTGTTGAGAGTACGTAGGCACAATACTGACGTATTGGCGAGCCACCTTCCCCGTAACTCGTAGTAGGTCGAACTATGTTGACTCTGATTTCTCATTCTCTGATGAGAATATGTAGGCATAAAGCGCGACGCTTTGCCGAGTTATTTTTCTTTTCTGTTTAAGCCAGCCTTGATAGGTAGATAGATAAACCAACTCGTCCAGTAAACACAACAAGCGTGGATCCCGTCGATTACGACGGACGTGAGGGGTGCTAATACCTTCCCCTTACGTAACTGACTCCCAAACCCAGACAACGGTTGCGATGACCTTGTCTTACCCTTTTTCGTCAGGTTTTTCCGATCGTTTCCTTTCCCGCTCCGAGGGATAAATAACGAAAGGTGGTGACTCTTTTGTTCTGCCGGCACCTTATTTTCGCGGAAGCGACAGCTGGCGACTCTGCTGGGGACTTGATAGTTTCCTAGGGATCCAACGTCCCGTATGCGAGTCAGTTTGGGGATCCGACGTCCCCTGCGAGAGTCAATCCTAGCGCTTGTATGATTACTTGTTGGGTTGTGTTTATTTATCGCATTTTATTTCCCGCACTTTATTTTCAGTATGATATGATTATCTGTGCTGTTGTGGGAGGGGCATTCTGATGAGTGAGAAGCCAGACCCAGGCTTGAGTGAACATAGCATTAGTTGTGGAAATTAGTGGGCGCATGCTTGCTTTGCAGGCACTAGTGTCTCATGAAATCCACGCTCAGACGAGGTTCACCCGGTTGGCTTCTCTTTCAACCCTTTGGGTTGAGACGGTTGCTGGTTTGGAGGATTGTCGACTCTGGGGACCGATCATTTGTGATTCAGCCTAGTGAGGCCGCTTCATGAGCTGGTGATGCCACACCTTCTGAGTATCGTATCACCCCTCTTGAATGTCTGTGACGCTGATGAACGCATAGGATGCCGAACTTGAGTCAGTTTAGGTCCATACCTGTGAGCAGGGTTGGGTTTATTGCAGGAAACTTTGACCTTCAGACCACCTGGTTTTCTTGACAGTGAATCAGTTTTGATTGGGATCAGAGGATCCCATTACCAGATGGTTGTTCTTGATATTGGGATCAGAGGATCTCATCAGCAGATGTATGATTGTTCTTGACAGAGCAGGTTCATGATTGGGGTCTGAAGATCTCATTATCAGATGTTTGTTCTTGATAGAGCAGAGTTCTGGTTATCAGTTGATTGTTCTTGACAGAGCAGGTTTTTGATTGGGATCAGAGGATCTTATCATCAGATGTTTATTTGTTCTTGATAAAGCAGGCTTTGATCAGAGGATCTTATCATCAAATGTGTATTTGTTCTTGATAGAGCAGGCTTTGATAAGAGGATCTTATCATCAGATGTTTGTTCTTGATAGAGCAGAGTTTTATTATCAGATGTTTGTTCTTGATAGAGCAGAGTTTTATTATCAGATGTTTGTTCTTGATAGAGCAGAGTTTTATTATCATATGTTTGTTCTTGATAGAGCAGAGTTCTGGTTATCAGATGTTTGTTCTTGATAGAGCAGAGTTTTGGTCCCGTATCAAAGGTCCTTATTATCAGACGGTTGTTCTTGACAGAGCAGAATTATGGTCTTATGCATATGGCCCTATCAAATGGTTGTTCTTGACAGAGCAGATTTGTGGTCCGATACTAGGGTTTTCTTATTATCAGATATAGTGGTTGTTCTTGACAGAGCAACGTCACGGTTTTGTTGATACAAAATCTCCATAGCACAGTTGCCTTGATCTCCTGCTGCATGAGTGCATTTTACATTGTTTTGCATACGCATTTGCATTTCATTAACGTGTGTCTGTGTTGCAGGTACCGTTTTCCCCGATCCAGGATTTCTTGCCTCCTATCGTATTGTTATGGGTTCTCTGAGGAAGACCGTGGCTTACAAGTTCCCTTCCCCTGATGTGGTTCGGCTGACCGGTTTGATAGCTTTAACAGATGATTCTGTGAGAGATGAGTTCAGAAAATCTTACGGCATGTTGCTCAGTTTGGTTCGTAAACCTTCTGCGTTCGAGTTGAATGGGTTGCACACTCTGCTGCAGTTCTACGACCCTCCGTTGAGATGTTTCACTTTCCAGGATTTTATTCTCGCACCCACGCTAGAGGAATATGCTGATTTGCTAGGTGTGCCTATCAAGAGGCAGACGCCTTTTGTTCATATGGACGCTGAGCCTGATCTGGCTGGCTTAGCTCCTTCACTTCATCTGGATGCCTCCGAGTTGGTATTGTCTAGTTGGAACAAGGTTCCTGGTTTCTCCTTGCAGTTTTTAGTGGGAAAGGCTCAGCAGTGCGCCAAAGACGGATGTTGGGTCGCATTCAACGCTATCCTCGCCCTGTGCATATATGGCATCATTCTGTTCCCCAATATGCCCGATTTTGTAGACTTTGATGCATTTCATATCTTTGCTTTAGGGAATCCAGTCCCTACCTTGATAGGAGATGTCTACCATTCCATCCACTACAAAAACGAGAACAGGAGGGGCAAGAATGTCTCATGCTGTGTACCCTTGCTTTATAAATGGCTTGATAGTCATTTGCCCAAGAGGGGTCCCTTTGTTTCGTCTGCAGCCACAGCTGAGTGGTCCGAGCGTCTGATGAGTTTATCTGCAGAGGATATCGACTGGTTTGACAGAGATAGGTTGGGTACCGAGATTATCTTCAGCTGCAGCGGGTTTCCAAATGTACCTTTGATAGGCAGGAAAGGCTGTATAAGCTACAATCCGTCTTTGCTGGTCCGACAGTTCGCGTATGCTTTGAGAGCTCCGCCGAAGGATGAAGAGGTACAGGAATCTCTGTACCTCCTTGGTCTTCTAGAGGGGGATATGTTGTCCAAGCTTCAGCGTGCTTGGAATGGTATCAGTAAAAGGGGAAAACCATTGCTGGGGAGAAGCAACAATCAAGCCTACCCTCCGTATGTGACTTAGATCAGAGCCAGAGCAGATGCTATAGGGATGCCGTTTCCTCGTGCCAAGCCTGAAAGCCCTTCAATGATTGAAGAGCCTACTACTGTGCCCATTCAGCAGCATAATCAGGTGTTAGCTGAGCGAGATGAATTGAAGAGGGCAAATGAGGAACTGGAGAAAGAATTGGCTCAGCTCTGAAGCGAGAGGAACGAAGTCGTTCATTCCTTCAAAAGGCAGACAGAGCTGGTGAACCGGCTAGGGACGGACCTGACTAAGCAGATAGCCGAGTGTGAACGCATGGGTCAGGACTTCAAAGCTGTCAACGACGTACTGGCTACGAAGAAGTAGCACTTGGACCAAGCGTATCGGAGGATATCCAAGTTTAACCAGCACTGGAAGGCTTCCCTGGCCACCAGGAAAGAGCGGAAGGATAAGCTGATGCTACAGATCTCCAAGCTGGAAGCCCAGGTGAGGGATAGTGAGAAGAGGTTTGATGAAGAAACCGCTCGCAGATACGCCGTTGAAGGCCAGCTCAACAGGGCTCTCGCTAACCTGAAGGAGCACAAACTGACGTTTGAGTCCAAGAAACGGAAGCTAGAAGATTGTTTCGGCGAAGGAGCATGGGAAGGTTCGGTCGAAGGTCTTTAGTATACCATTGTGCAAAGGGAATTACTCGTCGAAGGGTTGCTCACTCTGCCTGATCATCCATAAACGAAGGAGTTGTTAGAAGAGTATCGCGCCCGTGGCCGTACCTGACTATTTGTATTCCTTTTGTTTTGATCATTGTTGTATGTTGACCATCACCAGGCTTGTTGGCTGAGGTCACGCTGTTGATTCATCTTGTACTCGCCGATGTTGTGTACTGCCTTGATGGGCTTTCTTTATATATGAGATTGATATTTCCATGATTGGACTCGGACTTCTTCTTATTATCAGCACTGGCACTCAGGCACAGACAC
Source organism: Lathyrus sativus (assembly GCA_963859935.3). Taxonomy (NCBI): domain Eukaryota; kingdom Viridiplantae; phylum Streptophyta; class Magnoliopsida; order Fabales; family Fabaceae; genus Lathyrus; species Lathyrus sativus. The sequence continues at coordinate 288,522,268 of OZ012740.1, forward strand.
ACGTTTTCATTTGCATGAAGCGTCTGCATAACGAGCACTTTGTCGTTTTTCCTAACCCTTTTCTGTTTCACAGGTTATTTCAGGTTGCTTTAGGTTGTTTCAGGTGGTTCCAGGATTGATCAGAGACCTATTCACCGCTATCCGACTATAGCTAATCAGACCAGGATCATGGAGCAAGTGCAAACTGATGTTTAGGAACTCCGCGAAAGAATGGATCGCTTCATGAAGCTCATGCAAGCGGTCGCCAATGGCCAGGATCAGCTCAGAACCTTGGTTCAACCTCTGATTTTAAGGGTTTATAGCAATGGCATACTTCATGGTGGGACTATGCCTACTCCTCCACCAGTTGAAACTCCGCAGAATGGTGTTCCCGTGACCGGGGGAAACGGCAGTGCCAACGGCAATGTGATGGCCAACATCGGACTCAATACGACGGGCGTCGGCAATGGGAGTCGGGGAGCAAATGTCAATGTCGGGATGGGCAACGGCAATGCAGGTGTCGAGAATCTGTTTAGGCCTCAGCCATGGCTAGAGGATAGTCAGGACGATGTGTTCTCTCAGAGAGGTGCTGAAGGGGAGCTGAATGCTGAAGCATGGCTTAGATTCTAGGCACTTGAAGACAAGATGAGAGATATCGAGAATTAGAATACTTTGGGCGTTGATATGTCCAAGTTGGGACTAATTGTTGATTTCAAGGTGCCTCCTAAGTTCAAGGTACCTGACTTTGAAAAGTATAAGGGCACCACTTGCCCTCGTGTCCACCTGAGATCGTATTACAGGAAAATGTCTGCTCATTCTGAGGACGAGAAGTTGCTGATGCACTTCTTTTAAGACAACCTTTCCGGGCCATCCCTTGAGTGGTACATGAGTCTAGAGCCTACTAGTGTGCGCACGTGGAAGGATCTTGCTGAAGCATTTGTGCACCACTACCAATACAATAACGACTTGGCCCCGAACCGAGTCCAGCTGCAGAATCTGTCGCAGAGGAACAATGAAGGGTTTAAGGAATACGCCCAGCGGTGGCGTGAGTTGGCAGCCAGGGTTCAGCCGCCGATGGTTGAACGTGAGCTCGTGCAGATGTTCGTAGCCACCCTCCCAGGGGTTTACTATGAGAAGTTGGTCAGCGGTATGTCTGGGACGTTCTCAGATCTCATTATCACGGGTGAGCACGTCGAAAATGGGATCAAGATCGGGAAAATTCAAGGTGAGTCATCCTCAGCTGGAGGAGGCGGAAAGAAACCTTATAGTGGCAAAAGACGGGAAGGAGAAGCGAGTGCTGTGACCAACGCTCGAAGGAAGGGTAAAGGTCCTCACCAGCAGGTGGCCAGTATAACTATCCCGGCAGTTCCACAACAGCCGCAGCAGCAGCAGCAGCAACCGCGTCAACAGGGATACAGGAAGTATCAGAATCGGGCACCTTTGGCGAACCGTCACCTCGAGACACTGCCCATGTCGTACGCGCAACTATTGCAGACTTTGCTTCAGCTACAGTTGATCCATAAGAGGACGCTGGCTCCCTTGACAGGGGCACCTCTGCCAGGGTACGACGCGAATGCCACTTGTGAATTTCACTCAGGGGCACTAGGCCACACAATAGAGAACTGCAAAGCCTTCAAGCATAAGGTACAGGACATGGTGGATGCCAAGATCATCAACTTCTCCGATAATGTGCCAAATGTCACGAAGAATCCTATGCCGAATTATAGGGGAGGCGGAGTGAACGCCATCATCGAAGACGAGAGTGCGGATTTGTTGACTGACGTCAGAGATCTGAAGACGCCGCTTAGCTTCGTTAAAGCTAAGTTGATGAAAAGAGGGTTCTTTCCAGGTTGCGGAGAACTATGTATGGACTGTGCCACACGTTCTGATGGATGTGAACAGTTGGTCGAAGGAATCCAAAGTCTAATGACTGAAGGGATTCTGCAGTTTAGCCGGAGGGCTGAAAGTGGGTCAGGAGAGGTAGTGATGAAGCAAGCCGATGAGGTTGCCACCATCACCATCCCTCGCCGGACGATAACTATTTCTGCGCCCAGACCGCCCACAATTACCATCACCCGAGCTGGGCCGATACCCTTCGAATGCACTAACGCCATCCCATGGCATTATGGGGCTGAAGTCTATTGCAACGGACAGAAGTTGGAGCTGGAACTGTTTGGGTCGACAGTGGAGAACCTTGCGGGAATCAGTGGTATTACTCGCAGCGGAAGAGTGTTTGCACCACCAGAGGTCGTGGCGGATAAGGCGGTCAGAGCTGATGCGGCCGATAAAGGTAAAAGTAAAGTCGTTGAAGAGATCCCGTGTGGGGTAGAAAAAGACTTGCTTGTTAAAGATGCTGAGGATTTTATGCGGTTGATTAAAAAGAGTGACTACAAGATTGTAGACCATCTCCATCAGACGCCCTCGAAGATTTCCATCCTGAACTTATTTCTGTGTTCTGAAGCACACCGCAACGCGCTGCTGAAGGTGTTGAACGCCGCATATGTACCACAGGAAATATCGGTAAATCAGCTACAAGAGGTTGTAGCCCATGTGAATGCTGGAAATGGGTTAGGTTTCACAGACCTGGAGCTGACGCCGAAGGGGAGGAATCACAATAGCGCCTTGCACATCTCGATAGAGTGTAGGGGCACGATTATGGCGCACGTGTTGGTGGACACGGGTTCGTCACTTAATGTTCTTACGAAGAAGGCATTAATGAAGTTAGATACTCGTGGAGTGATTTGCACACCCAGTGATCTGGTTGTGAAGGCGTTCGATGGGACCAAACGCCATGTTTTCGGGGAGGTGACCCTGCCAATCAAAGTCGGGCCGGAAACGTTCGACGCGGTCTTTTATATTATGGACATCATGCCTGCCTACAGTTGTCTCTTGGGAGTGATTTGCACACCCAGTGATCTGGTTGGGAAGGCGTTCGATGGGACCAAACGCCACGTTTTCGGGGAGGTGACCCTGCCAATCCAAGTCGGGCCGGAAATGTTCGACGCGGTCTTTTATATTATGGACATCATGCCTGTCTACCGTTGTCTCTTGGGCCGATCGTGGATCCATGCTGCTGGTGCCGTGACCTCCACGTTGCACCAGAAACTCAAATATGCTGTCGGAGGTAGCATCGTAACCGTGTGTGGCAAGGAAGACATAATGGTGAGCCATTTGTCGTCCTTCAAGTATGTGGAGGTGGATGGCGAAATTCATGAGACTCTATGCCAAGCGTTCGAAGCTGTCAAAGTGAAGGACGTAGCTCCTGCAGTCACTGAAAAGCCGGAGATGACTCTCTCCTCGTTCAAGGAAGCTCGGGCCGTTGTCCAAGCCGGATCTACCCCAGGCTAGGGGCGAATTTTGGAGAAACCAAACAAGCAAGATAAGTTTGGGTTGGGATATTCTCCTGGAGCTGAAGCTTCTTCTTCTTCTTCTAGCAGTGCGTCTTGAGGTAAAGGGCCGATCCAGTTTACCAGTGGCGGAATGATTTTCGAAAGCATCAACGCAGTGTCTGAAGACAGCGGAGATAGCGACTGTGACCTCGACTCTTGGATCCAGCCATGCAAGCCAGGCGAGTTCCTCAACAATTGGTCCGTCAAGGATATCATCCAGATGACAAGCGAAGAGTAATGATTTACTTTTTCCAATCATTGTACAACCCTATGTCCTACCCGGGGCATAGTGGTTTTATTGTCAAGGCCTTGTTGGATTATGTACATGCATTTTGTTAATAAATCAAAGGCGTTTTCTTCGTATTCAAATGTTGTGATCTCTGTTATTCCTGTTTTGTATTTGTTTTGAAAAACAATAAAATGGCAATGGGGTTTGTGCTAACCTGCACATCCTTGTTTTAAACTTAACCCTTGTTATTGCAGGATCCACATAACAGATGACATCGACTCTGGACCTTCTACGACTCACTTCGACTTCGATTGCCCGATCTATCAAGCCGAAGAAGAGATTGATGAAGACGAAGACCTTCCTGAAGAGTTGGCCCGCTTGTTGAAGCAAGAGGAGAAAGTTATTCTGCCTCATGAGGAGGAGATCGAGATTGTGAATCTGGGTTCTGAAGAACTCGTCAGAAACGTCAGGATAGGGGCTGCGCTGCAGAGTGATGTCAAGCAGAGATTAATCGAGATGCTGAGAGAGTACAGTGACGTCTTTGCTTGGTCATACGAAGATATGCCCGGACTTGACACGGATATCGTGGTCCACCACATACCGCTGCGAGAAGATTGCCCTCCCGTTAAGCAGAAGCTTAGAAGGACAAGACCAGATATGGCCGTTAAGATCAAAGAAGAAGTGCAGAAACAGCTTGATGCTGGCTTCTTAGCGGTCACCACTTACCCTCCGTGGGTCGCCAACATAGTGCCTGTACCGAAGAAGGATGGTAAGGTACGCATGTGCGTCGATTATCGGGATTTGAATAGGGCGAGCCCTAAAGATGATTTCCCGCTGCCTCATATCGATGTGTTGGTCGACAACACAACCCAGTTCTCCGTGTTTTCGTTCATGGATGGCTTCTCCGGTTACAACCAGATCAAGATGGCGCCGGAGGACATGGAGAAAACGACGTTTATCACTCCCTGGGGAACATTTTGCTATAAGGTAATGCCTTTCGGTCTGAAGAACGCAGGGGCCACTTACCAACGAGCTATGGTAACTTTGTTTCATGACATGATTCATCATGAGATTGAAGTCTATGTTGATGACATGATTGCGAAGTCCCAAACGGAGGAGGGACATCTGGTCAATTTGCTGAAGCTTTTTGAGAGGCTTAGGAAGTTCAGGTTGAGGCTGAATCCTAACAAATGTACTTTCGGAGTACGGTCCGGAAAGTTACTGGGGTTTATCGTGAGCGAAAGAGGCATCGAGGTTGATCCTACGAAGATAAAAGCCATACAAGAAATGCCAGTGCCAAAAACAGAAAAAGAAGTTCGTGGTTTCTTGGGCCGAATAAACTACATTGCGAGGTTTATCTCTCAGCTCACGGCCACGTGTGAACCGATGTTCAAGCTTTTAAAGAAAGATCAGGCGATTACTTGGAATGAGGATTGCCAGAAGGCATTCGACAAGATAAAGCAGTATCTTCAGGAACCTCCAATCTTGATACCCCCAGTGGCTGGACGGCCATTAATCATGTACTTGACAGTTCTTGAGAATAGTATGGGGTGTGTTCTCGGTCAGCACGACGAGACGGGCAGAAAGGAGCATGCCATTTATTACTTGAGTAAGAAGTTCACTGACTGTGAATCTCGCTACTCGATGCTGGAGAAGACGTGTTGTGCACTAGCCTGGGCTGCCAAACGTTTACGACAGTACATGCTCAATCACACCACCATGCTAATTTCGAAGATGGATCCGATCAAGTACGTCTTTGAGAAGCAGGCTCTTTCGGGCAGGATTGCCAGATGGCAAATGGTGTTGACAGAATATGACATTCAGTACGTTTCCCAGAAGGCCATCAAGGGAAGCGTATTGTCTGATTACCTTGCCGAACAGCTGATCGAGGATTACCAGCCGATGAAATTTGAATTCCCTGATGAGGATATCATGTTTCTCAAAGCGAAGGATTGCGATGAACCGTTGCCCGACGAGGGGCCAGATAGGAAATCCCAGTGGATATTGATATTTGACGGGGCGGTTAATTCCTATGGAAGTGGCATTGGGGCGATCATCACGACTCCCCACGGATCCCACATCCCGTTCACTGCGAGACTGACGTTTCCAGTCACCAATAATGAAGCGGAGTACGAAGCATGCATCATGGGTCTAGAAGAGGCAATTGATTTGAGAATCAAGAACCTAGACGTATATGGTGACTCGGCGCTTGTGATCAACCAAATTAAAGGGGAGTGGGAGACTCGTCAATCAAATTTGGTGCCGTACATGAATTATGCCAGAAGGCTGCTTCCGTTCTTTGATCGAGTGGAACTCCATCATGTGCCCAGAGTAGAAAATCAGATGGTTGATGCCTTAGCCACGTTGGCTTCGATGTATAAAGTCAATTTTTGGAATGAAGCTCCAAGAATTGTCCTTTCTCGTCTTGATAGACCTGCATGCGTCTTTGCAATCGAGGAAGCCGCCGACGGCAAGCGATGGTTCCATGACATCCAGACTTTCCTTATGACTAAGGAGTATCCTGCGGGCGCGTCAACCCAGGATAAGAAGACTCTGAGGAGGCTATCTGGAAATTTTTATCTCAATCCTGATGGAGTTTTGTATAAAAGAAACCATGATCTCGTGCTACTCAGATGTGTAGATGAGAAAGAGGCGAGTATGCTCATGGAAGAAGTCCATGAAGGCACATTTGGTACGCACGCCGGCGGGCATGCTATGACGAGAAAAATCCTGAGAGCAGGATACTACTGGCAGACGATGGAATCAGATTGCTTTAAATTCGCGAAGAGGTGTCATAAATGCCAGATTTATGCTGATAAAGTTCAGGTGCCGCCATGCCCGTTAAATGTCATGTCCGCCCCGTGGCCGTTCTCCATGTGGGGCATCGACATGATAGGCAAGATCGAGCCCACTGCATCTAACGTTCATCGCTTCATTCTAGTAGCTATCGACTACTTCACCAAGTGGGTGGAGGCAGCCTCATACTCTAATGTGACCAAGCAGGTGGTGGCTAAATTCATAAAGAGGGACATCATCTGCCGTTACGGAATTCCCGAGCGGATAATTACTGATAATGGTTTGAATCTGAATAGCAAGATGATGAAGGAGCTGTGCCAGAGTTTCAAGATTGAACACCACAACTCATCTCCTTACCGGCCGAAGATGAATAGCGCCGTTGAAGCGGCCAATAAGAATATAAAGAAGATTGTTCAGAAGATGGTTGTGACCTACAAAGATTGGCACGAGATGCTGCCATTTGCACTGCACGGTTATCGTACGACGGTACGTACGTCAACCAGGGCAACTCCTTTCTCCTTAGTGTACGGTATGGAAGCAGTCCTACCGTTAGAAGTGGAGATCCCTTCTTTGCGAGTTTTGGTTGATGCGAAACTCGACGAGGCAGAATGGATTACGAACCGACTGAACCAACTCAGCCTGATGGACGAGAAGAGGTTAGCATCGATTGCATATGGTCGTTTATACCAAAGCCGCATGAAGAAAGCTTATGATAAGAAGGTGCGTCCTAGAAGCTTTCAGACGGGTGATCTCGTCCTGAAGAAGATTCTTCCTCCACACTCCGATCACCGGGGCAAGTGGACTCCCAATTACGAAGGTCCGTACGTCGTCAGCAAGGTCTTCTCGGGAGGAGCTTTGTTGTTATCCACGATGGATGGTGAAGATTTTGCATCCCCGGTGAACGCGGACGCAGTTAAAAAATACTTTGCTTGAAAGCGACCCGCTGGACAGTAAAAAGAGAGTCCAGGAAAAAATGGGGCATCCTGGCGAACCATAAAAAATGGATAAAGGTTCGGGCAAAAATTAGGGATATAAATTGAAAAAATGTACACCCGCAAAGTCGAAAACCCAGATGGGAGACTTTGGCAAAAAAGGGTATCCCGGTGGACTAAAAACCCGCAAAGGGCGGTTCACGCAAAAGTTAAGGATTTGAAAATGCAAATGACTGCGTTCCGCGTGTGGACTTTCTTTGTTTGGTGGTTTGGAAGACCTGAGGGCCGTTTATCTGAATCAATCTCTTCTGAAGCTGAAGCGTCGGAGAAGTATCAAAGTCGAGTGGGTCATAGAGGGATCAACTCATGGTGTTCGTCTACGCCTTGTTGCCGACATTTGTATATACTGATGTATATTCATGTTTTATTTTTCGCGGCTTCCTCATTCCAGGGGCTTGCATCTGTTGTAAAACATTTTTACCCATTCAGGGGTTCGTTATCAATAAAATGTATACTATTCAGCAATTCTGTTTGTCTGTTTAGCATTTATCTGTTTTGTTTGCGAAAAAGAACGTCGATGTTTTTGATAAAATGCGCATACATAAACTTACTGGCCTAGGCCACTGATTGCTGAAACAATGAATTACTCGAACATTGTCACGAGATGATAACCTTGATAGGTCCCTTTGAGAAGGGTATCTTGTCTGTTTGTTTGTGTTGTTACAGGTGTAGCCTATTCCAGACAGTGCGCCGTGCGCATCCCCAAGCAGGATGATTCCTCCCCTCTCCAGCAAAGTTCAGCAGTCTCTCCCCGTAGAGTCTGAACGTGAGATCGTGAGTATTGATATGTCTCCCCAGGCAGAGAAGATTCTCTCCCCAACCAGAGGTATCCTGAAAGATCACCATCTCCCCAGCTGAGTCATTCACTGAAGTGTGCAGCAATTGACAGTTCCAGACTGAAGTGTCCAGCGGAATTGAGTTTCCCCACAGAGTCGTACTCTCCCCAGCAAGCAGAATGATTTCTTCTTCCTCAGCCGAGTTTGCAGATCCCCAAGAGAGTCGAGTCCTTGGAAGCCGCTCAGGCCATGATTGGTTTTCCCTAGTGGAGTGTTGAATAGCTGATGCCATATTTCCCCACCAGAGTCGTTATCTCCGGGGAAGTAGCCGTGAAGGCCGTGCAGTTTATTTCTCGCGACTGACATCGCTTTCCCTCAGCAGGTCCAGGTTCTCGTAGAACTTCGTCCCCCTGTAGCAGTCAACTGAAGTTCACTTCCCCACAGCGCCCGATTGAGATTGGTGTGACTTTGTTCTCCTCAGCAGGATGATTCCTCCCCCTATCTGAGTGGTTCTTTCTCCTTGACAGGAGGCTCCTCCCTTCAGCATTTATTTTGCTGGCGGGATCGCATCATTTTGCATGATTGCATAGCATTTATCATAAACGCATAGCATTTCCACCGTGTGGAGCATTGCGTCATTGCCGAAGCATATGCATAATAAGCACGATCTAGGTTGTTACCGTTCTTGTTTTACAGGTGTTCCTCCGCAGGTCGGTTGCTTGAGATGATTCTTGAATTCTCCCCAACGGAGTCGCTTGCTCAAGATGATTCTTGAATTCCCCAGCAAGGTCGTTTGCTTAAGATGATTCTTAAAATCCCCAGTGCAATCTCCAGAGTTGGTTGCTCAAGTTGATGCTTAGAGTCCCCAGCAGAGTGTTTGCTCAGGATGATTCCTGAAATCTCCAGCATAGTTATCGGTTCAGGATGATTCTTGAAGTCCCCAACGGATTTATTTGTCCAAGATGATTCTTGAAGTCCTCAGCAGAGTTGATTCATCTAGAATGATTCCTGGATCCCCGAAGCAGAGTTACTTGATAGTTCTCCAGAATCCCCAGCGGAGATGTGTCATCCCCAACAGGTTTCTGAACAGCGAAGTTGAAACTTCCCCTGAAGACTTGATAATTGAAGTCCGACCGTGTTAACGAAGCAGTTCTCTCAGCTGATGCGGAGTTCCTGATGGCAGAAGTTTGGATATCCCCAATTGGTTCATGATTGACCAAGAATTCTATTCCCGACTTACTGATGGAGTCCGGCTGATGCCCGAAAGTTTTCTTTGAATGCCCGACGACATGATTTAACTTGATTGTTGACCTGATGAGTCCTGAGGAATCTTGATGCCTGACGGCATGATCAATCACGTATTACCGGTTACCGTGTGACCAATTCCCCAGCTAGTGCCGTGCAGCCGGAGTGTCAGTTTCTGAAGATTTGTTCCCATCAGAGTACCATGTACTTGCGCAGTTGGCAAATTTTTGGGTTTTTTGGTATTCAACCGTCTTTTACCTTGATTGGCTGAGAGCCGTTCGCTCCTCACGAAGTCAGGTCCAAGCCGTTTGAACAGGGGCAGCTGTTGCACCCCAAAATTTGACCAACATTTCCTTACCTAGCTTGTGGTTCATCTCATTCACATTAGCATTATCATTTGCATCTCATTGACATGTATGCAGGAGATCAAGAGGTATGAGTACCAATCAAGACTTTGAAGATAGCCAAGAAGGTTATTCAAGTGTTCAAAGGTTGATATCTTTGTCAGAGAAGTTAAGAGATCCTCAGAGAGATTGGTTGAAACCAAGGTTGTATGCCTCCTAACTTGAGTGTTGTGGGAGCTCCTCAGATGATTCTGAAGCTATGAGGATGGACTTGAAGCTTTGAGAGAGCTTATGAGATGTCTTGAAAATCCCCTAGTTTGACCCCTATCTTCAAGGCAGTTTAGCTTAAGATATGATTGTCATCTCATCTTACCCCCAACATGAATGTTGTAGAGCTTGTTCTTAACTTTAATTTGAGTACTAGAAGTCCTTTATTGGATTTGTAGAGCTCAAGTTATGGCTTTGACAAGTTACAGGTCATCTGAGGTATGTGAATCTAGGGCCTTGAAAGTCACCCAACTTGCTCCCAACTTTCTCCCAAGAAGGATGATTCCTATGAACTTTTGGTCAACATGAATGTTGTTCCTCATCTTCTTAGCTTTCTAGAGAGTACTAGAAGTCCTTGATAGGATTTGTAGAACTCAAGTTATGGCTTTGACAAGTCAAGGGCATTTTGGTCATTTGGAGATTATAGGTCATTTCAAGCATAAGGCCATAACTCCTATTTCCAAGCTTCAAATGGAAAAATATTCAACATCAAACTTGCTTAAAATGATGTTTTAAGGCTAGTAAGGAGGTCATGAGATGTTGAAAAGGCTTGTAGCTCAAAGTGATAAAAATGACCTAAAATGGAGGCACAAGTTAAATAAGTCAAAGTTGGAAATTGAAATTTCCAAGCTACACATCCAAACCATGGCATATAATAGGTCATTTTGACTCTAGAAAGCATTTTAGAAACAATGGTTCAGCCACATTTTTGAATTGAGGCTTAGATCTTGGACTTTCTTTGGAAAAAGGTTGCTTGCATATTAAGGTACAAATGCAAAACACAAGGAAACTCAATGTACAAGCTAGCTAAGTATCTTAACACCTCATATATCTCATCTAAGGAGATTTTCAAGTCAGAACAAGTTGCTACAAGGGGCATAGCATGAGATGGCATGTGAGATGAGATGAAATCATAAACTCATGGCATGAGAATCCCAAATTCTCATTGGATGATTCCAGAAGGTTCTAGAGGGGTCTGAACCATCCTATATATGGATTAGAACTTGCTCAGATGCAAGGTTGGTGAGAGATTAGAGAGGAGAATGAGATAGCCATTTCAATTTCTTCCATTGCAAGTTGAAATCAAATTCCACTTTCCACATCATTTCCATTGCTTCTTTCAGTCCTAACACCTTCCATTGATCACACTAAATGTGTGCATACCAAATTGAGGGCAAGATCATGAAGAACTGAGGAGATAGCTTTTGGATTTTGGAGGTTGCAAGTTACAATCGGGTTTGGAGATTCAGGCTTTCTTGATCAAATCTTTTGTAAACAGAAGTTTTATCATCAATCAAGGAAGGTTTCTGAAGAGTTTGAGAGGTTGAAGTGGAGCTTTGACCTATCTGATAATCAAGATTTGACAGGTTTGTAACTTTTCTTCTACACCATAATTTAAGCATAATTAGTTAGAATTGTTAGGTTAGAATGGTTAGAGACAAGTAGGAGATGGATTCTGGGAAGTTTGAGATCAATTGGTGAAGTTTGAGTTAGTGACACCATTTTTGTTTTGATCAAGAACACGATGTATATTGAGATATAGCATGAGTTTGATATCAAGATTTAACTAGTGTGAGGTGATGATCATTCTGAGGTAATCAATTTCAAGAATAGTCAGAATTGAAGTTTGAGTATATTTTTTATCTTGGATCGGGTTCAGAGAGTTAGGGCATTTCAATTGATTTTAAGGCCATGGTTGTGATCAGCATGGAATTTAGAGTAGATTAGGGTTTTGAATCATGGCTTTTGGTTGAGTTTGGATAGAGTTCGAATTAGGGATTTGAGCTCTGCAACTATGGAGCTTTCCCTCCATTTCCATGGCTAAAGGAAGAAGATGATGTGCTGGCCGTTTGATCATGCGTGGACTCATTGATTGAGTGGAGATCCAAGGGCCAGGATTTGATTTCGCGCTTGAAGGGAAGTCTGAAGATGCCCCAAAACGAAGCGTTTCATTAAATGGGATATAGGGCTTAATTGATATCCACCCCCCCCCCCCCCCCTCCATGGCCCATTGATGTTTTGAACTGAATTTCTTTACTCTTTGCACCGTGGTCTTTTCTTTTTCTTTATATTTTCTGAATTGATTTTCTGATTAATAAGTGGGCCTAGCGCGCATTACTAATAACACCCCCATTTTGAGCCCATCTGGATAATGAACTGCACTGAATTGTTATCTGCACCAATGTTTTCTCATTTTAATTTCTTTTTCTCCATTTTATTTTAATCTTTGAAAAATCATATTAAATAGAAAAATGATGATTTTTACATGGGGATTTTTTCTACCATTTCATGTTAATGTCTAGAAAATTATAAAATCAAAATATTTGCATTTCATGCATTTTTAATATTTTTTTGTGTAATTTCTCTTTTAATAGCTTTTTAATTCCTTTTATGTTGATGCATAGATTTGTAGAATTTTGTTTAGCTAGTTCCCTTTGAATTTTAGGTCCATTATTTTTATGATAGTTAGATTAGGACTTTAGCTCCCCTCTGGATTTATTCCATAATTTTGTGATTAATTTTTGATTAGTTTTGATCAAATGACTTTAGGGTGCATAGAATTAGGTTAATCCTTAACATAGGTCCACAATAACACTAGAATTTTGGGTTTCTAGGTCAAGTTAGATATTGGGACATATAGGGTATTAAGGGTAGTTATGTAGGATCCCCTAGAAATTATATTATATTTTAATATAGTAGTATACTATTTTTAATTGATTTTTGTAGTTGACTGTTGTTTGTGTTGCCTTTGGGGGCATGTATTTTGTTTTGCCTTGCTTTGTGGGTTTTTGCTTGGCTTGGTGAGCTTGGTCTTGCTTTGAGGAGCATGGAGGAGCATAGTAGAAGACTTGGAGATTGAAGAAGTAGCTTGAGAGCTTGAAGTCTTGTTTGTTTTGTTGTTGTTTTAGGGTTAGGAATTAAGTAGAGCTTAGACCTAGTCAATTTCTTTCTTAAACATGGATGGTATCTTTCACCTCCATTCCTCCCCATGATTCAAGGTCCTTCCATGGTTTTCACCTCCCTCCTTTGGAGGGATAAGTGATGGTACCTAAGAAGTAGAACCTTTGAGGGAACCATTCTTTTGATGTTGAACCCTTATAGGTCACCTTTGGTGGTCAATAAGCAGTTTAATATCCTAGCTTATCCAGTTAAGTGATTTCTTCTGGTTGGAGTATCTTGAGAGATGTTGGGCTTGAGTTTGAAGATGAGGACTTCATTGAAAAGTATGGAAGAGGATGATTCCTTGAGCATTGCCATTGCAACTGAAGTTTGAAGAGCAAGTTGATACTTGAAGACCCAATGAAGATCCAGTAAAGACTGAATGAATAGCTGAGGCTTAAAGATTGAAGGATGAAGTTGACACTTCTAAGTGATTAAAGGCTACTCTGAGAAGCTGAAGCTTGCAGGGGAAAGCTAGTTGAGGCTGGTGAAGCAAAGAGAGCTGAAGCTTGAAGACTAAGTTGATACTTATGAAGAGGATTTAATTGAGATTGACTGTAGAGCTGAGGCTTGAAGAACAGAGGATAAGTTTATACTTACTTTGAAGCTTGGAGATCCTGAAGGAGTCAAGTTGATACTTGTGGTTAAGAGTGAAGCCTGTAGGTGGAACTGATTAAGGAGCTGAAGCTTAGAGAAGAGAGAATAAGTTGAAACTTATGTTGAAAGGTTGAAACCTGGAGAAGAAAATTGATATTTGTCAAGAGTGTTTGAGGTCTGAAGACTGAGTTGCTGTCAGAAGAGCTGAAGCTTGAGAATTGAGAGAGGAGTTGATCTGCTTTCTTGTCTGTTTCTCCTCTGTATTGCTGATGTGCCTTGTTTGACTTGCTTGATGCATTAGAATAAGTTCATATCTAGACTGATGTAAGCTAGGAGCATGATTGCACTAGAGGTTGAGTTGCTCCCTCTGCTTGTATTGTTACTGTATGGCTTTGCTTGCGGGTATTCGGTAGAGCCCAGCTCCCTTGCCCATGTGGTTTGTTTTGCTTGATAGCATGCTTTTATTTTCTTCTGTATGATTACAGTTTACTGTATTTTGCTGGATAGCATGTTTTATTTCAGTATGATTGCTGTCATTCATTCTGGCTTGAGGTTGAGATGAGCTTGTGGAGGCTGCTGCCCCACACACATTTCCTCCCTCACTTGCATTGCATGCATTTTACTGTATTACTATTTACTGTTTAAGCTGATGCTTTGTCTGTTTCTGTGTATCATTGACATGATCCCTTAGGACTCTCATTTCCTTTGATAAGGAAATGATGATAGAACTTTAGGTTGAAACCTATGCATGATAACTTCTAGGAGTTCGCTGTTTCAAACCTCAACCATAGGATGAATCCTTGGCATGACAACAGTAGAACTTGATAGTCTCCCCGTAGTTGAGCCTGCTCTCTTCTCATCTCAAAACAGCTTAAGATACAGTAATCATGAATGATTTCTTTCGTACGTTACGAGCCTTAAGCTATCTAAGAAAGGATTGTGGGAGAGTGTCTTTTCCACAGTCTGGATGTTTAGTATGGCACCCTTTGGATGACATGCGACACATTCACTCTCAGGTCATAGTCTCTAGTGCGATTGAAATTGCAAACGCGATAAAAAACACTTCTTTCGTAAAAGACAGAAAACAAACTTCAAACCTTTTTGCCCCGTGGGCCCATAATTCAAAGGAAGCTTTTCTGAAGAAAAGAGTGTCGTTAAACTTCAGCGCCAACGCAAACAGGCTTTGTCCCTAACTGCTGGAACTGTTGTTTAACCCTACTCGATAAAACAGATGAATCTGAATCCCCGTAATCCGTAGTTTCCCGAACTACGTAAGCTCTGATCTCTCATACCTGTTGAGAGTACGTAGGCACAATACAGACGTATTGGCGAGCCACCTTCCCCGTAACCCGTAGTAGGTCGAACTACGTTGACTCTGATTTCTCATTCTCTGATGAGAATACGTAGGCATAAAGCGCGACGCTTTGCCGAGTTATTTTTATTTTCTGTTTAAGCCAGCCTTGATAGGTAGATAGATAAACCAACTCGTCCAGTAAACACAACAAGCGTGGATCCCGTCGAGTATGACGGACGTGAGGGGTGCTAATACCTTCCCCTTACGTAACCGACTCCCAAACCCAGACAACGGTTGCGATGACCTTGTCTTACCCTTTTTCGTCAGGTTTTTCCGATCGTTTCCTTTCCCGCTCCGAGGGATAAAAAACGAAAGGTGGTGACTCTTTTGTTCTACCGGCACCTTATTTTCGCGGAAGCGACAGCTGGCGACTCTGCTGGGGACTTGATAGTTTCCTAGGGATCCAACGTCCCGTATGTGAGTCAGTTTGGGGATCCGACGTCCCCTGCGAGAGTCAATCCTAGCGCTTGTATGATTACTTCTTGGGTTGTGTTTATTTATCGCATTTTATTTCCCGCACTTTATTTTCAGTATGATATGATTATCTGTGCTATTGTGGGAGGGGCATTCTGATGAGTGAGAAGCCAGACCCAGGCTTGAGTGAACATAGCATTAGTTGTGGAAATTAGTGGGCGCGTGCTTGCTTTGCAGGCACTAGTGTCTCATGAAATCCACGTTCAGATGAGGTTCTCCCGGTTGGCTTCTCTTTCAACCCTTTGGGTTGAGACGGTTGCTGGTTTGGAGGATTGTCGACTCTGGGGACCGATCATTTGTGATTCAGCCGAGTGAGGCCGCTTCATGAGCTGGTGATGCCACACCTTCTGAGTATCGTATCACCCCTCTTGAATGTCTGTGACACTGATGAACGCATAGGATGCCGAACTTGAGTCAGTTTAGGTCCATATCTGTGAGCAGGGTTGGGTTTATTGCAGGAAACTTTGACCTTCAGACCACCTGGTTTTCTTGACAGTGAATCAGTTTTGATTGGGATCAGAGGATCCCATTACCAGATGGTTGTTCTTGATATTGGGATCAGAGGATCTCATCAGCAGATATATGATTGTTCTTGACAGAGCAGGTTCATGACTGGGGTCTGAAGATCTCATTATCAGATGTTTGTTCTTGATAGAGCAGAGTTCTGGTTATCAGTTGATTGTTCTTGACAGAGCAGGTTTTTGATTGGGATCAGAGGATCTTATCATCAGATGTGTATTTGTTCTTGATAAAGCAGGCTTTGATCAGAGGATCTTATCATCAGATGTGTATTTGTTCTTGATAGAGCAGGCTTTGATCAGAGGATCTTATCATCAGATGTTTGTTCTTGATAGAGCAGAGTTTTATTATCAGATGTTTGTTCTTGATAGAGCAGAGTTTTATTATCAGATGTTTGTTCTTGATAGAGCAGAGTTCTGGTTATCAGATGTTTGTTCTTGATAGAGCAGAGTTTTGGTCCCGTATCAGAGGTCCTTATTATCAGACGGTTGTTCTTGACAGAGCAGAATTATGGTCTTATGCATATGGCCCTATCAGATGGTTGTTCTTGACAGAGCAGATTTGTGGTCCGATACCAGGGTTTTCTTATTATCAGATATAGTGGTTGTTCTTGACAGAGCAGCTTCACGGTTTTGATGATACAAAATCTCCACAGCACAGTTGCCTTGATCTCCTCCTGCATGAGTGCATTTTACATTGTTTTGCATACGCATTTGCATTTCATTAACATGTGTCTGTGTTGCAGGTACCGTTTTCCCCGATCCAGGATTTCTTGCCTCCTATCGTATTGTTATGGGTTCTCTGAGGAAGACCGTGGCTTACAAGTTCCCTGCCCCTGATGTGGTTCGGCTGACCGGTTTGATAGCTTTAGCAGATGATTCTATGAGGGATGAGTTCAGAAAATCTTACGGCATGTTGCTCAGTTTGGTTCGTAAACCTTCTGCGTTCGAGTTGAATGGGTTGCACACTCTGCTGCAGTTCTACGACCCTCCGTTGAGATGTTTCACTTTCCAGGATTTTGTTCTCGCACCCACGCTAGAGGAATATGCTGATTTGCTAGGTGTGCCTATCAAGAGGCAGACGCCTTTTGTTCATATGGACGCTGAGCCTGATCTGGCTGGCTTAGCTCCTTCACTTCATCTGGATGCCTCCGAGTTGGTATTGTCTAGTTGGAACAAGGTTCCTGCTTTCTCCTTGCAGTTTTTAGTGGGAAAGGCTCAGTAGTGCGCCAAAGACGGATGTTGGGTCGCATTCAACGCTATCCTCGCCCTGTGCATATATGGCATCATTCTGTTCCCCAATATGCCCGATTTTGTAGACTTTGATGCATTTCATATCTTTGCTTCAGGGAATCCAGTCCCTACCTTGATAGGAGATGTCTACCATTCCATCCACTACAAAAACGAGAACAGGAGGGGCAAGAATGTCTCATGCTGTGTACCCTTGCTTTATAAATGGCTTGATAGTCATTTGCCCAAGAGGGGTCCCTTTGTTTCGTCTGCAGCCACAGCTGAGTGGTCTGAGCGTCTGATGAGTTTATCTGCAGAGGATATCGACTGGTTTGACAGAGATAGGCTGGGTACCGAGATTATCTTCAGCTGCAGCGGGTTTCCAAATGTACCTTTGATAGGCAGGAAAGGTTGTATAAGCTACAATCCGTCTTTGCTGGTCCGACAGTTCGCGTATGCTTTGAGAGCTCCGCCGAAGGATGAAGAGGTACAGGAATCTCTGTACCTCACTGGTCTTCTAGAGGGGGATATGTTGTCCAAGCTTCAGCGCGCTTGGAATGGTATCAGTAAAAGGGGAAAACCATTGCTAGGGAGAAGCAACAATCAAGCCTACCCTCCGTATGTGACTTAGATCAGAGCCAAAGCAGATGCTATAGGGATGTCGTTTCCTCGTGCTAAGCCTGAAAGCCCTCCAATGATTGAAGAGCCTACTACTGTGCCCATTCAGCAGCATAATCAGGTGTTAGCTGAGCAAGATGAATTGAAGAGGGTAAATGAGGAACTGGAGAAAGAATTGGCTCAACTCCGAAGCGAGAGGAACGAAGCCATTCATTCCTTCAAAAGGCAGACAGAGCTGGTGAACCGGCTAGGGACGGACCTGACTAAGAAGATAGCCGAGCGTGAACGCATGGGTCAGGACTTCAAAGCTGTCAACGACGTACTGGCTACGAAGAAGCAGCACTTGGACGAAGCGTATCGGAGGATATCCAAGTTCAACCAGCACTGGAAGGCTTCCCTGGCCACCAGGAAAGAGCGGGATGATAAACTGATGCCACAGATCTCCAAGCTGGAAGCCCTGGTGAGGGATAGTGAGAAGAGGTTTGATGAAGAAACCGCTCGCAGATACGCCGTCGAAGGCCAGCTCAACAGGGCTCTCGCTAACCTGAAGGAGCACAAACTGACGTTTGAGTCCAAGAAACGGAAGCTAGAAGATTGTTTCGGCGAAGGAGCATGGGAAGGTTTGGTCGAAGGTCTTCAGTATACCATTGTGCAAAGGGAATTACTCGTCGAAGGGTTGCTCACTCTGCCTGATCATCCAGAAACGAAGGAGTTGTTAGAAGAGTATCGCGCCCGTGGCCGTACCTGACTATTTGTATTCCTTTTGTTTTGATCATTGTTGTATGCTGACCATCACCAGGCTTGTTGGCTGAGGTCACGCTGTTGATTCATCTTGTACTCGCCGATGTTGTGTACTGCCTTGATGGGCTTTCTTTATATATGAGATTGATATTTCCATGATTGGACTCGGACTTCTTCTTATTATCAGCACCGACACTTAGGCACTAGGATCGGGGGAGATCTCCCTAATGCACAGACACACGTTTGCATTTGCATGAAGCATCTGCATAACGAGCACTTTGTCGTTTTTCCTAACCCTTTTGTGTTTCACAGGTTATTTCAGGTTGCTTCAGGTTGTTTCAGGTGGTTCCAGGATTGATCAGAGACCTATTCACCGTTATCCGACTAGAGCTAATCAGACCAGGATCATGGAGCAAGTGCAAACTGATGTTCAGGAACTCCGCGAAAGAATGGATCGCTTCATGAAGCTCATGCAAGCGGTCGCCAATGGCCAGGATCAGCTCAGAACCTTGGTTCAACCTCTGATTTCAAGGGTTGATAGCAATGGCATACTTCATGGTGGGACTATGCCTACTCCTCCACCAGTTGAAACTCCGCAGAATGGTGTTCCCGTGACCGGGGGAAACGGCAGTGCCAACGGCAATGTGATGGCCAACATCGGACTCAATACGACGGGCGTCGGCAATGGGAGTCTGGGAGCAAATGTCAATGTCGGGCTGGGCAACGGCAATGCAGGTGTCGGGAATCTGTTTGGGCCTCAGCCATGGCTAGAGGATCGTCAGGACGATGTGTTCTCTCAGAGAGGTGCTGAAGGGGAGCTGAATGCTGAAGCACGGCTTAGATTCAAGGCACTTGAAGACAAGATGAGAGATATCGAGAATTAGAATACTTTGGGTGTTGATATGTCCAAGTTGGGACTAATTGCTGATTTCAAGGTGCCTCCTAAGTTCAAGGTACCTGACTTTGAAACGTATAAGGGCACCACTTGCCCTCGTGTCCACTTGAGATCGTATTACAGGAAAATGTCTGCTCATTCTGAGGACGAGAAGTTGCTGATGCACTTCTTTCAAGACAGCCTTTCCGGGCCATCCCTTGAGTGGTACATGAGTCTGGAGCCTACTAGTGTGCGCACGTGGAAGGATCTTGCTGAAGCATTTGTGCACCACTACCAATACAATAGCGACTTGGCCCCGAACCGAGTCCAGCTGCAGAATCTGTCGCAGAGGAACAATGAAGGGTTTAAGGAATACGCCCAGCGGTGGCGTGAGTTGGCAGCCAGGGTTCAGCCGCCGATGGTTGAACGTGAGCTCGTGCAGATGTTCGTAGCCACCCTCCCAGGGGTTTACTATGAGAAGTTGGTCAGCGGTATGTCTGGGACGTTCTCAGATCTCATTATCACGGGTGAGCACGTCGAAAATGGGATCAAGATCGGGAAAATTCAAGGTGAGTCATCCTCAGCTGGAGGAGGCAGAAAGAAACTTTATAGTGGCAAAAGACGGGAATGAGAAGCGAGTGTTGTGACCAACGCTTGAAGGAAGGGTAAAGGTCCTCACCAGCAGGTGGCCAGTATAACTATCTCGGCAGTTCCACAAAAGCCGCAGCAGCAGCAGCAGCAACCGAGTCAACAGAGATACAGGAAGTATCAGAATCGGGCACCTTTGGCGAACCGTCACCTCGAGACACCGCCCATGTCGTACGCGCAACTATTGCAGACTTTGCTTCAGCTACAGTTGATCCAGAAGAGGACGCTGGCTCCCTTGACAGGGGCACCTCCGCCAGGGTACGACGCAAATGCCACTTGTGAATTTCAGTCAGGGGCACCAGGCCACACAATAGAGAACTACAAAGCCTTCAAGCATAAGGTGCAGGACATGGTGGATGCCAAGATCATCAACTTCTCCGATAATGTGCCAAATGTCACGAAGAATCCTATGCCGAATCATAGGGGAGGCAGAGTGAACGCCATCATCTAAGACGAGAGTGCGGATTTGTTGACTGACGTCAGAGATCTGAAGACGCCACTTAGCTTCGTTAAAGCTAAGTTGATGAAAAGAGGGTTCTTTCCAGGTTACGGAGAACTATGTATGGATTGTGCCACACGTTCTGATGGATGTGAACAGTTGGTCGAAGGAATCCAAAGTCTGATGACTGAAGGGATTCTGCAGTTTAGCCGGAGGGCTGAAAGTGGGTCAGGAGAGGTAGTGCTGAAGCAAGCCGATGAGGTCGCCACCATCACCATCCCTCGCCGGACGATAACTATTTCTGCGCCCAGACCGCCCATAATTACCATCACCCGAGCTGGGCCGATACCCTTCGAAAGCACTAACGCCGTCCCATGGCATTATGCGGCTGAAGTCTATTGCAACGGACAGAAGTTGGAGCTGGAACCGTTTGGATCGACAGTGGAGAACCTTGCGGGAATCAGTGGTATTACTCGCAGCGGAAGAGTGTTTGCACCACCAGAGGTCGTGGCGGATAAGGCAGTCAGAGCTGTTGCGGCCGATAAAGGTAAAAGTAAAGTCGTTGAAGAGATCCCGTGTGGGGTAGAAAAAGACTTGCTTGTTAAAGATGCCGAGGAGTTTATGCGGTTGATTAAAAAGAGTGACTACAAGATTGTAGACCATCTCCATCAGACGCCCTCGAAGATTTCCATCCTGAACTTGTTGCTGTGTTCTGAAGCACACCGCAACGCGCTGCTGAAGGTGTTGAATGCCGCATATGTACCACAGGAAATATCGGTAAATCAACTAGAAGAGGTTGTAGCCCATGTGAATGCTGGAAATGGGTTAGGTTTCACAGACCTGGAGCTGACGCCGAAGGGGAGGAATCACAATAGCGCCTTGCACATCTCGATAGAGTGTAGGGGCACGATTATAGCGCACGTGTTGGTGGACACGGGTTCGTCACTTAATGTTCTTCCGAAGAAGGCATTAATGAAGTTAGATACTCGTGGAGTGATTTGCACACCCAGTGATCTGGTTGTGAAGGCGTTCGATGGGACCAAACGCCACGTTTTCGGGGAGGTGACCCTGCCAATCCAAGTCGGGCCGGAAACGTTCGACGCGGTCTTTTATATTATGGACATCATGCCTGCCTACAGTTGTCTCTTGGGCCGGCCGTGGATCCATGCTGCTGGTGCCGTGACCTCCATGTTGCACCAGAAACTCAAATATGCTGTCGGAGGTAGCATCGTAACCGTGTGTGGCGAGGAAGACATAATGGTTAGCCATTTGTCGTCCTTCAAGTATGTGGAGGTGGATGGCGAAATTCATGAGACTCTATGCCAAGCGTTCGAAGCTGTCAAAGTGAAGGACGTAGCTCCTGCAGTCACTGAAAAGCCGGAGATGACTCTCTCCTCGTTCAAGGAAGCTCGGGCCGTTGTCCAAGCCGGATCTACCCCAGGCTGGGGGCGAATTTTGGAGATACCAAACAAGCAAGATAAGTTTGGGTTGGGATATTCTCCTGGAGCTGAAGCTTCTTCTTCTTCTTCTAGCAGTGCGTCTCGAGGTAAAGGGCCGATCCAGTTTACCAGTGGCGGAAAGATTTTCGAAAGCATCAACGCAGTGTCTGAAGACAGCGGAGATATCAACTGTGACCTCGACTCTTGGATCCAGCCATGCAAGCCAGGCGAGTGCCTCAACAATTGGTCCGTCAAGGATATCATCCAGATGACAAGCGAAGAGTAATGATTTACTTTTTCCAATCATTGTACAACCCTATGTCCTACCCGGGGCATAGTGGTTTTATTGTCAGGGCCTTGTTGGATTATGTACATGCATTTTGTTAATAAATCAAAGGCGTTTTCTTCGTATTCAAATGTTGTGATCTCTGTTATTCCTGTTTTGTATTTGTTTTGAAAAACAATAAAACGGCAATGGGGTTTGTGCTAACCTGCACATCCTTGTTTTAAACTTAACCCTTGTTATTGCAGGATCCACATAACAGATGACATCGACTCTGGACCTTCTACGGCTCACTTCAACTTCGATTGCCCGATCTATCAAGCCGAAGAAGAGATTGATGAAGACGAAGACCTTCCTGAAGAGTTGGTCGGCTTGTTGAAACAAGAGGAGAAAGTTATTCTGCCTCATGAGGAGGAGATCGAGATTGTGAATCTGGGTTCTGAAGAACTCGTCAGAAACGTCAGGATAGGGGCTGCGCTGCAGAGTGATGTCAAGCAGAGATTAGTCGAGATGCTGAGAGAGTATAGTGACGTCTTTGCTTGGTCATACAAAGATATGCCCGGACTTGACACGGACATCGTGGTCCACCACTTGCCGCTGCGAGAAGATTGCCCTCCCGTCAAGCAGAAGCTTAGAAGGACAAGACCAGATATGGCCGTTAAGATCAAAGAAGAAGTGCAGAAACATCTTGATGCTGGCTTCTTAGCAGTCACCACTTACCCTCCGTGGGTCGCCAACATAGTGCCTGTACCGAAGAAGGACGGTAAGGTACGCATGTGCGTCGATTATCGGGATTTGAATAGGGCGAGCCCTAAAGATGATTTCCCGCTGCCTCATATCGATGTGTTGGTCGACAACACAGCCCAGTTCTCCTTGTTTTCGTTCATGGATGGCTTCTCTGGTTAAAACCAGATCAAGATGGCGCCGGAGGACATGGAGAAAACGACGTTTATCACTCCCTGGGGAACATTTTGCTATAAGGTAATGCCTTTCGGTCTAAAGAACGCAGGGGCCACTTACCAACGAGCTATGGTAACTTTGTTTCATGACATGATTCATCATGAGATTGAAGTCTATGTTGATGACATGATTGCGAAGTCCCAAACGGAGGAGGGACATCTGGTCAATTTGCTGAAGCTTTTTGAGAGGCTTAGGAAGTTCAGGTTGAGGCTGAATCCTAACAAATGTACTTTCGGAGTACGGTCCGGAAAGTTACTGGGGTTTACCGTGAGCGAAAGAGGCATCGAGGTTGATCTTGCGAAGATAAAAGCCATACAAGAAATGCCAGTGCCAAAAACAGAAAAAGAAGTTTGTGGTTTCTTGGGCCGAATAAACTACATTGCGAGGTTTATCTCTCAGCTCACGGCCACGTGTGAACCGATGTTCAAGCTTTTAAAGAAAGATCAGGAGATTACTTGGAATGAGGATTGCCAGAAGGCATTCGACAAGATAAAGCAGTATCTTTAGGAACCTCCAATCTTGATACCCCCAGTGGCTGGACGGCCATTAATCATGTACTTGACAATTCTTGAGAATAGTATGGGGTGTGTTCTCGGTCAGCACGACGAGACGGGCATAAAGGAGCATGCCATTTATTACTTGAGTAAGAAGTTCACTGACTGTGAATCTCGCTACTCGATGCTGGAGAAGACGTGTTGTGCACTAGCCTGGGTTGCCAAACATTTACGACAGTACATGCTCAATCACACCACCATGCTAATTTCGAAGATGGATCTGATCAAGTACGTCTTCGAGAAGCAGGCTCTTTCGGGCAGGATTGCCAGATGGCAAATGGTGTTGACAGAATATGACATTCAGTACGTTTCCCAGAAGGCCATCAAGGGAAGCGTATTGTCTGATTACCTTGCCGAACAGCCGATCGAGGATTACCAGCCGATGAAATTTGAATTCCCTGATGAGGATATCATGTTTCTCAAAGCGAAGGATTGCGATGAACCGTTGCCCGACGAGGGGCCAGATAGGAAATCCCAGTGGAAATTGATATTTGACGGGGCGGTTAATTCCTATGGAAGTGGCATTGGGGCGATCATCACGACTCCCCACGGATCCCACATCCCGTTCACTACGAGACTGACGTTTCCAGTCACCAATAATGAAGCGGAGTATGAAGCATGCATCATGGGTCTAGAAGAGGCAATTGATTTGATAATCAAGAACCTAGACGTATATGGAAACTCGGCGCTTGTGATCAACCAAATTAAAGGGGAGTGGGAGACTCGTCAATCGAATTTGGTGTCGTACATGAATTATGCCAGAAGGCTACTTCCGTTCTTTGATCGAGTGGAACTCCATCATGTGCCCAGAGCAAAAAATCAGATGGCTGATGCCTTAGCAACGTTGGCTTCAATGTATAAAGTCAATTTTTGGAATGAAGCTCCAAGAATTGTCCTTTCTCGTCTTGATAGACCTGCATGCGTCTTTGCAATCGATGAAGCCGCCGACGGCAAGCCATGGTTCCATGACATCCAGACTTTCCTTATGACTAAGGAGTATCCTGCGGGCGCGTCAACCCAAGATAAGAAGACTCTAAGGAGGCTATCTGGAAATTTTTATCTCAATCCTAATGGAGTTTTGTATAAAAGAAACCACGATCTCATGCTACTCAGATGTGTAGATGAGAAAGAGGCGAGTATGCTCATGGAAGAAGTCCATGAAGGCACATTTGGTACGCACACCGGCGGACATGCTATGACGAGAAAAATCCTGAGAGCAGGATACTACTGGCTGACGATGGAATCGAATTGCTTTAAATTCGCGAAGAGGTGTCATAAATGCCAGATTTATGCTGATAAAGTTCAGGTGCCGCCATGCCCGTTAAATGTCATGTCCGCCCCGTGGCCGTTCTCCATGTGGGGCATCGACATGATAGGCAAGATCGAGCCCACTGCATCTAACGGTCATCGCTTCATTCTAGTAGCTATCGACTACTTCACCAAGTGGGTGGAGGCAGCCTCATACGCTAATGTGACCAAGCAGGTGGTGGCTAAATTCATAAAGAGGGACATCATCTGTCGTTACGGAATTCCCGAGCGGATCATTACCGATAATGGTTCGAATCTGAATAACAAGATGATGAAGGAGCTGTGCTAGAGTTTCAAGATTGAACACCACAACTCATCTCCTTACCGGCCGAAGATGAATGGCGCCGTTGAAGCGCCCAATAAGAACGTAAAGAAGATTGTTCAGAAGATGGTTGTGACCTACAAAGATTGGCACGAGATGCTACCATTTGCAATGCACGGTTATCGTACGACGGTACGTACGTCAACCGGGGCAACTCCTTTCTCCTTAGTGTACGGTATGGAAGCAGTCCTACCGTTAGAAGTGGAGATCACTTCTTTGCGAGTTTTGGTTGATGCGAAACTCGACGAGGCAGAATGGATTACGAACCGACTGAACCAACTCAGCCTGATGGACGAGAAGAGGTTAGCATCGATTACATATGGTCATTTATACCAAAGCCGCATGAAGAAAGCTTATGATAAGAAGGTGCGTCCTAGAAGCTTTCAGACGGGTGATCTCGTCCTGAAGAAGATTCTTCCTCCATACTCTGATCACCAGGGCAAGTGGACTCCCAATTACGAAGGTCCGTACGTCGTCAGCAAGGTCTTCTTGGGAGGAGCTTTGTTGTTATCCACGATGGATGGTGAAGATTTTGCATCCCCGGTGAACGCGGACGCAGTTAAAAAATACTTTGCTTTAAAGCGACCCGCTGGACAGTAAAAAGAGAGTCCAGGCAAAAATGGGGCATCCCGGCGAACCATAAAAAAGGGAAAAAGGTTCGGGCAAAAATTAGGGATATAAATTGAAAAAATGTACACCCGCAAAGTCAAAAACCCGGATGGGCGACTTTGGCAAAAAAGGGTATCCCGGTGGACTGAAAACCCGCAAAGGGCGGTTCACGCAAAAGTTAGGGATTTGAAAAAGCAAATGACTGTGTTCCGCGTGTGGACTTTCTTTGTTTGGTGGTTTGGAAGACCTGAGGGCCGTTTATCTGAATCAATCTCTTCTGAAATTGAAGCGTCGGAGAAGTATCGAAGTCGAGTGGGTCATAGAGGGATCAACTCATGGTGTTCGTCTACGCCTCGTTGCCGACATTTGTATATACTGATGTATATTCATGTTTTATTTTTGCGCGGCTTCCTCATTCCAGGGGCTTGCATCTGTTGTAAAACATTTTTACCCATTCAGGGGTTCGTTATCAATAAAATGTATACTATTCAGCAATTCTGTTTGTCTGTTTAGCATTTATCTGTTTTGTTTGCGAAAAAGAACGTCGATGTTTTTGATAAAATGCGCATACATAAACTTACTGGCCTAGGCCACTGATTGCTGAAACAATGAATTACTCGAACATTGTCACGAGATGATAACCTTGATAGGTCCCTTTGAGAAGGGTATCTTGTCTGTTTGTTTGTGTTGTTACAGGTGTAGCCTATTCCAAACAGTGCGTCGTGCGCATCCCCAAGCAGGATGATTCCTCCCCTCTCCAGCAAAGTTCAGCAGTCTCTCCCCGTAGAGTCTGAACGTGAGATCGTGAGCATTGATATGTCTCCCCAGGAAGAGAAGATTCTCTCCCCAACCAGAGGTATCCTGAAAGATCACCATCTCCCCAGCTGAGTCATTCACTGAAGTGTGCAGCAATTGACAGTTCCAGACTGAAGTCTCCAGCGAAATTGAGTTTCCCCACAGAGTCGTACTCTCCCCAGCAAACAGAATGATTTCTTCTTCCTCAGCCGAGTTTGCAGATCCCCAAGAGAGCCGAGTCCTTGGAAGCCGCTCAGGCCATGATTGGTTTTCCCCAGTGGAGTGTTGAATAGCTGATGCCATATTTCCCCACCAGAGTCGTTATCTCCGGGGAAGTAGCCGTGAAGGCCGTGCAGTTTATTTCTCGCGATTGACATCGCTTTCCCTCAGCAGGTCCAGGTTCTCGTAGAACTTCGTCCCCCTGCAGCAGTCAACTGAAGTTCACTTCCCCACAGCGCCCGATTGAGATTGGTGTGACTTTGTTCTCCTCAGCAGGATGATTCCTCCCCCTATCTGAGTGGTTCTTTCTCCTTGACAGGAGGCTCCTCCCTTCAGCATTTATTTTGCTGGCGGGATCGCATCATTTTGCATGATTGCATAGCATTTATCATAAACGCATAGCATTTCCACCGTGTGGAGCATTGCGCCATTGCCGAAGCATATGCATAATAAGCACGATCTAGGTTGTTACCATTCTTGTTTTGCAGGTGTTCCTCCACAGGTTGGTTGCTCGAGATGATTCTTGAATTCTCCCCAACGGAGTCGCTTGCTCAAGATGATTCTTGAATTCCCCAGCAAGGTCATTTACTTAAGATGATTCTTAAAATCCCCAGTGCAATCTCCAGAGTTGGTTGCTCAAGTTGACGCTTAGAGTCCCCAGCAGAGTGTTTGCTCAGGATGATTCCTGAAATTTCTAGCATAGTTATCGGTTCAGGATGATTCTTGAAGTCCCCGGCGGAGTTATTTGTCCAAGATGATTCTTGAAGTCCTCAGCAGAGTTGATTCATCCAGAATGATTCCTGGATCCCCGAAGCAGAGTTACTTGATAGTTCTCCAGAATCCCCAGCGGAGATGTGTCATCCCCAGCAGGTTTCTGAACAGCGAAGTTGAAACTTCCCCTGAAGACTTGATGATTGAAGTTCGACCGTGTTAACGAAGCAGTTCTCTCAGCTGATGCGGAGTGCCTGATGGCAGAAGTTTGGATATCCCCAATTGGTTCATGATTGACCAAGAATTCTATTCCCGACTTACTGATGGAGTCCGGCAGATGCCCGAAAGTTTTCTTTGAATGCCCGACGGCATGATTTAACTTGATTGTTGACCTGATGAGACCCGAGGAATCTTGATGCCTGACGGCATGATCGATCACGTATTACCGGTTACCGTGTGACCAATTCCCCAACTAGTGTCGTGCAGCCGGCGTGTCAGTTTTTGAAGATTTGTTCCCATCAGAGTACCGTGTACTTGCGCAGTTGGCAAATTTTCGGGTTTGTTGGTATTCAACCGTCTTTTACCTTGATTGGCTGAGAGTCGTTCGCTCCTCACCTAGTCAGGTCCAAGCCGTTTGAACAGGGGCAGCTGTTGCACCCCAAAATTTGACCAACATTACTTTACCTAGCTTGTGGTTCATCTCATTCACATTAGCATTATCATTTGCATCTCATTGACATGTATGCAGGAGATCAAGAGGTATAAGTACCAATCAGGAGGTATGAGTACCAATCAAGACTTTGAAGATAGCCAAGAAGGTTATTCAAGTGATCAAAGGTTGATATCTTTGTCAGAGAAGTTAAGAGATCCTCAGAGAGATTGGTTGAAACCAAGGTTGTGTGCCTCCTAACTTGAGAGTTGTGGGAGCTCCTCAGATGATTCTGAAGCTATGAGGATGGACTTGAAGCTTTGAGAGAGCTTATGAGATGTCTTGAAAGCGATCATGAAGACTAGAGAGGTCATTGTACAAGAATAAGAGGCCTCAGCCATGAGTGGTATAATTAGGGTTTTGACTGGGTCAACCCTAGGTCAACTGATGATTTGGAGAGGGTTGAGACCTAATCCAAGAGCCATGTGATCATGGATTGATGCATTGAGATGCTATAAGGATGATTCCAAGATCAACTCATCATGATTGAAGAGTTTGAGAAGTTTCAAGCTAGGGTTTCTAAGGCTTGATAGTGTAAAATCCCCTAGTTTGACCCCTATCTTCAAGGCAGTTTAGCTCAAGATGTGATTGTCATCTCATCTTACCCCCAACATGAATGTTGTAGAGCTTGTTCTTAAATTTAATTTGAGTACTATAAGTCCTTGATAGGATTTGTAGAGCTCAAGTTATGGCTTTGACAAGTTACAGGTCATCTGAGGTATGTGAATTTAGGGCCTTGAAAGTCACCCAACTTGCTCCCAACGTTTTCCCAAGAAGGATGATTCCTATGAACTTTTGGTCAACATGAATGTTGTTCCTCATCTTCTTAGATTTCTAGAGAGTACTAGAAGTCCTTGATAGGATTTGTAGAACTCAAGTTATGGCTTTGGCAAGTCAAGGGCATTTTGGTTATTTGGAGATTATAGGTCATTTCAAGCATAAGGCCATAACTCCTATTTCCAAGCTTCAAATGGAAAAATATTCAACATAAAACTTTCTTAAAATGATGTTTTAAGGCTAGTAAGGAGGTCATGAGATGTTAAAAAGGCTTGTAGCTCAAAGTGATAAAAATGACCTAAAATGGAGGCATAAGTTAAATAAGTCAAAGTTGGAAATTGAAATTTCCAAGCTACACATCTAAACCATGGCATATAATAGGTCATTTTGACTCTAGAAAGCATTTTAGAAACAATGGTTCAGCCATATTTTTGAATTGAGGCTTAGATCTTGGACTTGCTTTGGAAAATGGTTGCTTGCATATTAAGGTACAAATGCAAAACACAAGGAAACTCAATGTACAAGCTAGCTAAGTATCTTAACACCTCATATATCTCATCTAAGGAGATTTTCAAGTCAGAACAAGTTGCTACAAGGGGCATAGCATGAGATGGCATGTGAGATGAGATGAAATCATAAACTCATGGCATGAGAATCCCAAATTCTCATTGGATGATTCCAGAAGGTTCTAGAGGGGTCTGAACCATCCTATATATGGATTAGAACTTTCTCAGATGCAAGGTTGGGTAGAGATTAGAGAGGAGAGTGAGATAGCCATTTCAATTTCTTCCATTGCAAGTTGAAATCAAATTCCACTTTCCACATCATTTCCATTGCTTCTTTCAGTCCTAACACCTTCCATTGATCACACTGAATGTGTGCATACCAAATTGAGAGCAAGATCATGAAGAACTGAGGAGATAGCTTTTGGATTTTGGAGGTTGCAACTCACAATCGGGTTTGGAGATTCAGGCTTTCTTGATCAAATCTTTTGCAAACAAAAGCTTTATCATCCATCAAGGAAGGTTTCTGAAGAGTTTGAGAGGTTGAAGTGGAGCTTTGACCTATCTGATAATC
Organism: Lathyrus sativus; assembly: GCA_963859935.3. Taxonomy (NCBI): domain Eukaryota; kingdom Viridiplantae; phylum Streptophyta; class Magnoliopsida; order Fabales; family Fabaceae; genus Lathyrus; species Lathyrus sativus. Next base: position 288,552,481 of record OZ012740.1, read on the forward strand.
AAGATTTGACAGGTTTGTAACTTTTCTTCTACACCATAATTTAAGCATAATTAGTTAGAATTGTTAGGTTAGAATGGTTAGAGACAAGTAGGAGATGGATTCTGGGAAGTTTGAGATCAATTGGTGAAGTTTGAGTTAGTGACACCATTTTTGTTTTGATCAAGAACACGATGTATATTGAGATATAGCATGAGTTTGATATCAAGATTTAACCAGTGTGAGGTGATGATCATTCTGAGGTAATCAATTTCAAGAATAGTCAGAATTGAAGTTTGAGTATATTTTTGATCTTGGATCGGGTTCAGAGAGTTAGGGCATTTCAATTGATTTTAAGGCCATGGTTGTGATCAGCATGGAATTTAGAGTAGATTAGTGTTTTGAATCATTGCTTTTGGTTGAGTTTGGATAGAGTTCGAATTAGGGATTTGAGCTCTGCAACTCTGGAGCTTTCCCTCCATTTCCATGGCTGAAGGAAGAAGATGATGTGCTGGCCGTTTGATCATGCGTGGACTCATTGACTGAGTGGAGATCCAAGGGCCAGGATTTGATTTCGCGCTTGAAGGGAAGTCTGAAGATGCCCCAAAACGAAGCGTTTCATTAAATGGGATATTGGGCTTAATAGATATCCACCCCTCCCCCCCCCCCCCCCCCCCCTCCATGGCCCATTGATGTTTTGAACTGAATTTCTTTACTCTTTGCACCGTGGTCTTTTCTTTTTCTTTATATTTTCTGAATTGATTTTCTGATTAATAAGTGGGCCTAGCGCGCATTACTAATAACACCCCCATTTTGAGCCCATATGGATAATGAACTGCACTGAATTGCTATCTGCACCAATGTTTTCTCATTTTAATTTCTTTTTCTCCATTTTATTTTAATATTTGAAAAATCATATTAAATAGAAAAATGATGATTTTTACATGGGGATTTTTTCTCCCATTTCATGTTAATGTCTAGAAAATTATAAAATCAAAATATTTGCATTTCATGCATTTTTAATATTTTTTGTGTAATTTCTCTTTTAATAGCTTTTTAATTCCTTTTATGTTGATGCATAGATTTGTAGAATTTTGTTTAGCTAGTTCCCTTTGAATTTTAGGGCCATTCTTTTTATGATATTTAGATTAGGACTTTAGCTCCCCTCTGGATTTATTCCATAATTTTGTGATTAATTTTTGATTAGTTTTGATTAGATGACTTTAGGGTGTATAGAATTAGGTTAATCCTTAACATAGGTCCACAATAACACTAGAATTTTGGGTTTCTAGGTCAAGTTAGATATTGGGACATATAGGGTATTAAGGGTAGGTATGTAGGATCCCCTAGAAATTATATTATATTTTAATATAGTAGTATACTATTTTTAATTGATTTTTGTAGTTGGTTGTTGTTTGTGTTGCCTTTGGGGGCTTGTATTTTGTTTTGCCTTGCTTTGTGGGTTTTTGCTTGGCTTGGTGAGCTTGGTCTTGCTTTGAGGAGCATGGAGGATCATAGTAGAAGACTTGGAGATTGAAGAAGTAGCTTGAGAGCTTGAAGTCTTGTTTGTTTTGTTATTGTTTTAGGGTTAGGAATTAAGTAGAGCTTAGACCTAGTCAATTTCTTTCTTAAACATGGATGGTATCTTTCACCTCCATTCCTCCCCATGATTCAAGGTCCTTCCATGGTATTCACCTCCCTCCTTTGGAGGGATAAGTGATGGTACCTAAGAACTAGAACCTTTGAGGGAACCATTCTTTTGATGTTGAACCCTTATAGGTCACCTTTGGTGGTCAATAAGCAGTTTAATATCCTAGCTTATCTAGTTAAGTGAATTCTTCTGGTTGGAGTATCTTGAGAGATGTTGGGCTTGAGTTTGAATATGAGGACTTCATTGAAGAGTATGGAAGAGGATGATTCCTTGAGCATTGCCATTGCAGCTGAAGTTTGAAGAGCAAGAAGAGCAAGTTGATACTTGAAGACCCAATGAAGATCCAGTAAAGACTGAATGAAGAGCTGAGGCTTAAAGATTGAAGGATGAAGTTGACACTTCTAAGTGATTAAAGGCTACTCTGAGAAGATGAAGCTTGTAGGGGAAAGCTAGTTGAGACTGGTGAAGCAAAGAGAGTTGAAGCTTGAAGACTAAGTTGATACTTATGAAGAGGATTTAATTGAGATTGACTGTAGAGCTGAGGCTTGAAGAACAGAGGATAAGTTGATACTTACTTTGAAGCTTGGAGATCCTGAAGGAATCAAGTTGATACTTGTGGTTAAGAGTGAAGCCTGAAGGTGAAACTGATTAAGGAGCTGAAGCTTAGAGAGGAGAGAATAAGTTGAAAATTATGTTGAAAGGTTGAAACCTGGAGAAGCAAATTGATATTTGTCAAGAGTGTTTGAGGTCTGAAGACTGAGTTGCAGTCAGAAGAGCTGAAGCTTGAGAATTGAGAGAGGAGTTGATCTGCTTTCTTGTCTGTTTCTCCTCTGTATTGCTGATGTGCCTTGTTTGACTTGCTTGATGCATTAGAATAAGTTCATATCTAGACTGATGTAAGCTAGGAGCATGATTGCACTAGAGGTTGAGTTACTCCCTCTGCTTGTATTGTTACTGTATGGCTTTGCTTGCGGGTATTCGGTAGAGCCCAACTCTCTTACCCATGTGGTTTGTTTTGCTTGATAGCATGATTTTATTTTCTTCTGTATGATTACAGTTTACTGTATTTTGCTGGATAGCATGTTTTATTTCAGTATGATTGCTGTCATTCATTCTGGCTTGAGGTTGAGATGAGCTTGTGGAGGCTGCTGCCCCACACACATTTCCTCCATCACTTGCATTGCATGCATTTTATTGTATTACTGTTTACTGTTTAAGCTGATGCTTTGTCTGTTTCTGTGTATCATTGACATGATCCCTTAGGACTCTCATTTCCTTTGATAAGGAAATGATGATATAACTTTAGGTTGAAACCTATGCATGATAACTTCTAGGAGTTCCCTGTTTCAAACCTCAACCACAGGATGAATCCTTGGCATGACAACAGTAGGACTTGATAGTCTCCCCGTAGTTGAGCCTGCTCCCTTCTCATCTCAAAACAGCTTAAGATACAGTAATCATGAATGATTTCTTTCATACGTTACGAGCCTTAAGCTATCTGAGAAAGGATTGTGGGAGAGTCTCTTTTCCACAGTCTGAATGTTTAGTATGGCACCCTTTGGATGACATGCGACGCATTCACTCTCAGGTCATGGTCTCTAGTGCGATTGAAATTGCAAACGCGATAAAAAACACTTCTTTCGTAAAAGACAGAAAACAAACTTCAAACCTTTTTGCCCCGTGGGCCCATAATTCAAAGGAAGCTTTTCTGACGAAAAGAGTGTCGTTAAACTTCAGCGCCAACGTAAACAGGCTTTGTCCCTAACTGCTGGAACTGTTGTTTAACCCTACTCGATAAAACAGATGAATCTGAATCCCCGTAATCCGTAGTTTCCCGAACTACGTAAGCTCTGATCTCACATACCTGTTGAGAGTACGTAGGCACAATACTGACGTATTGGCGAGCCACCTTCCCCGTAACCCGTAGTAGGTCGAACTACGTTGACTCTGATTTCTCATTCTCTGATGAGAATACGTAGGCATAAAGCGCGACGCTTTGCCGAGTCATTTTTCTTTTCTGTTTAAGCCAGCCTTGATAGGTAGATAGATAAACCAACTCGTCCAGTAAACACAATAAGCGTGGATCCCGTCGAGTAGGACGGACGTGAGGGGTGCTAATACCTTCCCCTTGCGTAACCGACTCCCGAACCCAGACAACGGATGCGATGACCTTGTCTTACCCTTTTTCGTCAAGTTTTTCCGATCGTTTCCTTTCCCGCTCCGAGGGATAAATAACGAAAGGTGGCGACTCTTCTGTTCTGCCGGCACCTTATTTTTGCGGAAGCGACAATGTGCATTTTGCATCTTTGTGTTTGTTTGTTCTGTCACTTTGGTTGTTGTTTTCCCCAAGTGATTGGGTGTGTCTTATCCCTCCAAGTAGAGTTGTCAGCCCTAAGCAGAAAGAGTGCAATATTTCTACTTCCCCGCGAAGTTTGATCCTCGTGGAAGATGATTGTTTTAGTACATCCCATCTGAGTTCATACCTCAATGGTCGGGTCTTGCTTGATAGTTTCTCTTCAGTTATTTCCTGAATTGAACCATGGTCCCCGGCAATCACATTTCGGATATCTCCAACTTTTGAATATGGATTAAGTATGCATTTATTTTGCACTCAAGAGAATTTTAGGAAGATAACTATTGCAGATAGATATTTCTCCAACAATATTACAAGATTCTCTCAACAATTTATGTCCAAACTACAAGCGATCTCTTTATTTGAGCAACTCGTTTTGATCAAGATCTTATTCAAAACGACAATTGGCAGTCTCCATAAGGCAGTTTGTCTATCCTCGGAGGATTTATCAAGATTATCAACTTATCAAACAGGATCTCTCCGGAAATCCGTCAAAGAAGTGCGCCGAAGACATTACAAATATTTCTCTTTATTTGAGAATTTACACTACAAGGATATATACTTCCATAATTACAACAAGAGACACTCATCAGGAATGTATTCCCCAGAATTATACAAGTTTATTTTTGTCAAACGACATATCTCCCAAGATATCCGGTGAACTTTATTAAATTTGATCTCTTTACTTGAGAAGACACATTTGCGAATCAACCGGCTCACATCTCTTCTGAAGATCCTCGGCGAAGCTTTATGATCTCCAGTACATTATAGATTACTGCTAAAGTTCCACAATCTACAATGATATTTTAATCCCCTGTGAAGATGCTCTCACGAGTTTTCATCATTTCAGGTAGAAACTGAGACCAGCTCATGGCATCCAGACCATGACGCTCGGGGGCGTTTATTTCAAGAAACTGAGGCCAGCTCATGGCATCCAGACCATGACGCTCGGGGAGGTTTATTTCAAGAAACTGAGACCAGCTCATCGCATCCAGACCATGACGCTCGGAGAGGTTTATTTCAAGAAACTGAGACCAGCTCATGGCATCCAGACCATGACGCTCGGGGAGGTTTGTTTTGGTTATTACCTTTGCTTAGGCTATAATACGTTTGATAGTAGGTAATATACCGTATCATTTTGGACAAATACCTTTTCTTAGGCTACCAGGATTGGTAGTAGGTCATCTTTCCTTGTGAACATTATAAGACATCTCTTTTCCTGGTTAATCTCGACAGTAGATTTTCAGAAAACCTCGGCAGTAGGTATTTATTTCATTTCCTAGCAAGTCTTAGCAGAAGATTTCCAGAAGACTTCGATAGAAGTAGATTTCTAGAAAACCTCGGCAGTAGGTATTGCTATTTCATTTCCTGGCAAGTCTCGGCAGTAGATTTCCAGAAGACTTCGATGGAAGTATATCTCCAGCAGACTTCAACATAGAATCTCGGCAGCAGATTCCCCAGAAGTATTAACAGTGGAAACTTTGGCAAAATATTCTCAAATTGTGTCATAAGTCTCGGCAGTAGACTCCTCCAACTGATATCTTGGAATCAATTACGTTTGACCTATCCAGTAGGTTCTTCAAGTGGTTTTCTCACAAAATTCTCCATGATACGCCTGGAGATACCTTGTGATTGTCAATCTTTCCTCGTTGAGTCTTGTTTTGTTGAGCCTTTTTTCTTCTCGGGTGTCGTGTCTGGTTTCCCCCTGTGACGTCATTTCCTCACAGGACCCTATGTCTTGCATTTCATATCATCTCATATCATATGCATTCGGTGGCTTCTAAGGGCCAAAAATTCGTGCAATGTTTGTATTTAAGCCTCTCCTATCTCGTCGAGATGAAGATTTCAATCTTCATATCTCCGGATAGAAGAAACTTAAATAGGGGCATCTGTCACACCCTAATTTTTGACCTTAAGACTCCACCCCTTTGTGAATTCTATTTCTTGTTTCTTCTTTTACTTTTGTATTCATTCTTATTGCCACTAACCAGCTTACGTGAGTGCAGTACTCTCCAGTAAATTCTTAGCCATCAAGCATTTCAAAGCTCAACCTTTCTAATTCAAGGTGTTCCTTGAAGATATGTCAAAAGGTGGGCTTAACAGCATGACCATGATGACCGTCGTCTAAACGCCTCAACCCTAAGACATGGTTCATCATCACAATAGTTTTTATCGAAGCTAAGGCAAATCCTACTTAAGAATTATAATCAAAGTCACCGTTGGAGTTCATCGCCAATTTGTTTACAATGGTGTAATGCGGACTAATTACTATCACTACCTTTTATAATACGAGAACTTCTACGTCACTGGGCTTAGAGAATTTCAAATTTGAATTAGTCCTCATAAGGTTCAAGGTTTATTTAAGCTGTGTTTTCGACAAATCTCATCATCGCAAACACATGACTTTGGCAAGAGATATTTCATGTGAAGGATTCATTGTTTTAAAGACTTTTTCATGTGGTTTACATCCAAATCATAATACCAAAACTCAGTACCAAAATTCAGTGCTACAACAATCATCATGATGAAATCAGTTAATGATATGGATAAAGAGTCAGCTTTACATTGCAAGTTTATCATCAAAATACAAGCAGGAATTCAAAACTTAAATGGCCAAACCAAAGCCCAAGGTACACTCATGCTACTTCCAGAAATGCGGTTACCAGCTTTTCCTCACAGTCAATTACGTCTGTACAAGCTTCAAATAATGGTAACATGTCATTAGAGTAATGAACTAAATCCTACCATTTGATTCAAAGTGACATTGGATCCTAAAGTTATAATATTACAAGTCAGTTACATTCATTTCCTAATAAAAATCTTCAAAGCTCTTGCCGGCATCATCACGACCATGTTTGTGAGAAAATCTCATTGTTTCTAGCAGTAAGGTCTCAAGGGATTATATTTGGCCAATGGCTCTCCGCGTCAAGCACCTGCAGAGCACATAGCAATGTGAAGATGTTCATAACAGCAGTTCGTTGCTTTATTCCAGGAAATTGAAGGTTCATCGATCATCAAATTAATCATGGCAACACGACGAAACTCTGTCAAGAAATAAAAGCAATGTTCAGAGGAAGTTAATTTGCAAAGAAATCCATTTGGAAAGTGATAGAGATTTTCGTAATATATCGCATTACGTAGCAATGTTGCCCATCGTTAGGAATTGTACATTTTCATGTCACCGTGGTTGGAAGAGTAGGGCGCCTGAATTTGGGAAACTGTCGTTTGATTCAAAAAATGTGAATGTTGTTGGCTGCAAACAGAGGAAGCTTTATTTAATAAGATACAAAGAACTTATGTCGCCCTGTTAACAAAACTAAGAAAACAAGTTAACCATCAAGAAACCGCCATTCTTGCCTACAAAAGAAAACATGAATAAATATTTTCAAGAGACACTAAGCATTTAAGATGATAGCTCAAAGAAGGCTTCAGATTTAACCTTAACGTCACAACTCGATGAAAACATGTGTGCTGATCCGGTTAGATTCCTTCACCATCTTCAGCAGTTTTGTGGCTTTCCGAGTGTAAGAACTAATCGAAGGCGCCTATTCAGCAGTTTTTTGGCACCCCATTGACAGTAGCTTCCAAAGGCGCCTATTCAGCAGGTTCGTCCTCAACAATCACAAGTGAGATTCGCGAGCTTTTAGTGTCAAGATGAAATTACCAACAACTAGAAGTCAAGGTAAAAACGCTTATTCCATCTGCACATAAAGAGAAGAAGGTAAGGAGTATACAATTCATGAGTTTTTAGAAAGTGGATTTTGGAAAGACCTTATGTTAAGCTCAAGTCATATTTTCCATTCGATGAATTGTTGATGTCGAAGGCTAACTGTAGCTTGAAAAGTCATTTGGCAGCGAATCGACATCCAAATGCACTTCCAACAAGCGGTATTCTTTCCCGATTAGGCTCAACACGAAACCTAAGGATAAGGATATAAACACACGCTTTGGTTAGAAAGAATCATATTGGATCAACATTTACTACAAAAACATAGGATGCTAGCACCTTCCCTAAGTTTAACCAACCCCCGAACCTATAACTCTCTAGCTTTTGCATTTGCATTGCATTATAGGTAATTCGATCTTTTTCCCTTCCTTTGGACAAATAAAAGATCAGTTATAATAAATTAAGATTCAACCTAATCAATAGCTTCGTATCCAAATTTTACCACGACAAAGATGAGATATGAGCCTTGCAATGTAGTTCAATCTCCATAGGAAACTACGAAACTCTATTTCCGTTCTCAGCTTAGGCATTTGGCCGGATCTACCTCAATACCCCTTTCACTGACAATGAACCCCAGTAGCTTTGCAGATCTCACCCTGAAGGTGCACTTGTTAAGATTCAGCCTCAGCTTGAACCTCCTTAACCTTTCAAACAATTTTAGAAGATTGACCAGATGTCCTTCCTCCATCTGTGACTTAGCAATCATGTCATCAACATATACCTCGATCTCATGATGAATCATATCATGAAAGATAATCACCATTACCCGCTGATAGGTTGCCCCGACATTCTTCAATCCAAAAGGCAACACCTTATAGCAAAAAGTCCCCCATGGTGTAATGAAAGTAGTTTTCTCCATGTCATCTGGGGCCATCTTGATTTGGTTATACCCAGAGAAGCCATCCATGAAGGAAAACACGGAATATTGAGTGGTGTTATCAACCAACACATCAATGTGGGGGAGCGGGAAATCGTCTTTCGGGCTCGCTTTATTCAGATCCCTGTAGTCGACACACATCCTGACCTTTCCATCTTTCTTAGGAACAAGAACAATATTAGCAACCCACGGAGGGTAACTCATCCATCTCAACTTCTGCTTGACTGGCGGAAATTCTTCTCTGAGAGGCAACTGGTGTACCACAATATATGTATCTAGCCCAGGCATGTCTTGGTAAGACCAAGCGAAGATATCCTTATACTCACGGAGAATTTCAACCAATCTTCTCTTGATACCATCTTCTAATGCAGGCCCAACTCTAACTTCTTTCTTGTCGTCTTCCGTACCCAGATTGATAACTTCAATATCCTCCTGATGAGGCACAATGACACTTTCCTCCTGCTTGAGAAGTATGGCTAACTCTTTGGGTATTTCACAATCTTCATCGATCTCTTCTTCAGCCTGATAAATGGGACTACCAAAGTCATACGAAGCCATAGCTGAATTTGAACCGATGGTATCTGACAGAAAAGACCTGCATGATGATGTTTATGTTTATTATGCGATGCAACAAACAAAACACGTTGCAATTTTTCTATTTAATATAATGCAAAACAAGAACACGAAAAATTGGGATCACAATATTTGAATGCGAAAAACGTCCTTTATTTATGATAAAGTGCAAATAACAAAAAGGCCCCACAGATTGGGTCACTACGCCTTGGGAAGAATGTAAGACTGAATATAATCAAAATAATGAACATTACTCTGCAGTAGTAACATGAATGACTTCTTCAGTAGTCCAGTTGCACAGCTTTTGGCCGGGAGTACATGGACGAAACCAAACATCCATATCGCAATCACTATCACCTTGGTCATCTTCAATGGCATTAATCCTGTCAAATATCACACCACCGCTGGTGAATTGAACAGGTCCCCTGTATCTCGGAACGTCTTGAGATGAACTGAAGGGTTTGTATCCCAGGCTGAACTTGTCCTGCTTGATGGGTACATTAAGAACTTGGCCCCACTTTGTGATGAACCGAATTCTATGATAGCACGGGCTTCCTTGAACTATGACATGGAAACCTCTGGGCTCTTGGCTTCTAAAGGAGACTTCTCCTGAATCTAAACTGTTTTAAACGCCTGGCAGAGTGTTTCGTGGATCTCCCTATACACCTCCACATACTTGAAGGATGACAAATGGCTAACCATGATATCCTCTTCACCGCATACTATAACTACTTTGCCTTCCATCATATATTTCAGCTTCTAATGCAATGTTGAAGTGACTGCCCCTGCAACGTGTCTCGAAGGTTGGCCAAGCAAACAACTGTATGCTGGCTGGATGTCCATAATGTAAAAAGTTGCATCAAAGAGCTCCGATCCTACCTGAATAGGCATGGTGATCTCCCCAAACACCGATCTCTTAGACTCATCGAATGCCCTCACAACCAAATTACTTGGCATGCATATCAAACCTTGAGTATCTAATTTCATCAATGCCTTTTTCGACAACACATTGAGGGATGATCCTGTATCAACCAGGATATGCGACAATAGGGACCCTCTACATTCCATTGATATATGTAAATCATGGATATGGTTTCTCCGGGCAGGATTTAAATCCAAATCAGTAAAACCCAAACCATTACCAGCGTTTACATGAGCTGTTACCCACTCCAAATGATTAAAAAAATCTTCTGGGGTACATATGCTGAACTTAAGATTTCCAATAAAGCGTTGCGATGTGCCTCCGAACACAACAATAATGACAAAATGGAAATCTTCGAAGGAGTCTGATTTAATTGATCCACAATCTTGTAGTCACTTTTTCGAATGAGTCTCATAAATTCCTCCGCGTATTTCGAAAAAACATCAGTATCAATCTGTTGTTGGACATTCTCCTCAATCACTGCCTTACCCTTCCCTTTGTCATTCCTATCAGTATTAACCTCCGGTGGGGAAAAGATCCTGCCACTTCTAGTGATACCTCCGACACCAAATATATTCTCAACTGAAGAACTTCCGCATGAAGATCCTGTCAATTCTTGTCTCTGTCCATTACAGAACACCTCTGCCCCATAGTTCCATGGAATGGATTTAGTGCTATCGTACGATACAGGTCTATGTACAGTAATGATAACCGGTGTTGGCTTAGCAGGCGCTGAAATATTGATTGTCTGGTATGGAATAAAGATCGTATCAACTTCGCTTCCATCATTACTCACCTTATCCTTAACATCTTCTCTTACAACCTTGTCAAATTGTAAATAAATGTCATCAATCATTCTCTGAATACCCCTCTTCAAAATATCACAACCCTCAGGTTGTGCTTCACATTCTAAGAAGTCAGTAGAACACCCCGGAAACACTCCTTTCTTTACCAAACTAGCCTTCACAAAACTCAAAGGAGTCTTCAAGTCCTCAATATCAGTTATAAGATTCAACTTTTCTCCCTCAATAACAGCATTGGCTCTCGCCACCCCATGATTCGGCATCGGGCTTTGATTAACATTAGGCCCCTCGTTGGTGAAGTTTATAGCCTTTGAGTCAAGCAAGTCCTGAACTTTGTGCTTGAAGGTTGTGCAGTTGTCAATATTATAGGCCGGGGCACCTGAATGAAAATCGCATCTAGCATTCACATCGTAACCAGGAGGCGGCGTACCAGTGAGAGGAGCCAAAGTCCTCTTCTGAATCAATTGCAACTGCAACATATCGATGTTGTAACAACTGAGAATACGACATCGGAGGAGTCTCAAACTGCCTATCATTCATTATGTGTCTAGCAGTGTAAGGTTGTGGAGCGTTAACTCGTTACAGAGGTGCAGCCGGAATAGCTACAGTAGCAACTTGTTGATGATAACAAGACTGTGCTCTACCTTTACCCTTGTGAGAAATAGAATTTGCATCCCCTTCCCTCCTCTCAGGGTTTGCTATACATTTTCTTGCACTCCAGCATCATGAATCATCATTCTTAGAATTCATTGCATTTCAGCATTTGTCCTTTTGCATACCATCGTATCTAAGGGACAAAATTTTTGGTTTGCTATATTAAAATACCTTTCACTATGATTCTATGGTGATTGTCATCTCACATCTCCATCTGGTAAAGATATTTAAATAGGGGTAACTGTCATACCCCAGATTTTGACCCCTAGATCTCATTATCATTCTAGGAGCATCAAGCATTGATTATCTAACCTTAACCTATTTCAAGTTTGTCTTTGTCAAGATACTGATGAATTAGGGTTTCATACAATCAAGAAATTAAGGTTTTTAGGGATTGATCAGTCAAGGTTTTGGACTGATCTTCCATATAAAAAGTCTCTATATCATCAAGGACATCACATGTGATCAAGACTGAGTCCAATTTGAGGTTGTCACCAAGAGAATGGAAGCAGTGTAGTGCAAGAACCCTAATCAGGATTTCTTGTTGAAAAAGTCAACTATAGTTTGAATTTTGGTCTAGAAGGTTTTCCAATGAGGGAACTGTGGCCCATGAGGCTCATATGACCTAATGAGGTCTACCCAAGAAGTTTCAAAGCCTCAGGGAACCCATAATATCAACAGTTAATTGGAGATTTTTAATTGTTCGGTTCGTTTATCAGAAAACTCAACTCATTGACCAACAGGGTTTTACCCCAAATTGAAGCCAAACTTGTTTCCAACATCATTTCACACCTAATTATAAAATTTGGTGGAGATTTAATCAAGAATTGATAGATAACTTGCAAATCAAGAAACAAGGGTAAAGTGAAAAAACCCTAATATTGATCAAACTTCAAATGGTCATAACTTCCTAACCACACATCCAAATGGAGTGGTTCAAAGCTTGTTGGAAAGGTATTGATGAGCCTTACAAAAGTGTCCTACTGAACCATGAGCAAAAAATGAATGGGTTTGGAGTTATGAACTCATCAAATTATGAAGGATTTTAAACACTTGGAAATTTTGAGGTTTCTTGACTTGTAAGTCAAGAATTCAGCATTTTCACAAGGGTTTTTGACCTAGTTTCAAGTGTGATGAGTTCCTAAATCAAACATCAATATTGTAGCACATAATGAGGGCTTTATAAAAATTACAAGTGGGTTCCATAACTCTTCATGGTTAGGTAGAACCAAAGCTCACAAGTTGGCAAAAACTCACTGCTACAAAACTAACTCAGCATGGACATCTTGATTCCAAAGCTTCCTAAATCAACTCTAATCAAGGATTAAGCCTCATTTATGATCTTCACATTTCTAATGGAAGTGTTTAACACCATATCCCATGAGCTTGCTGTTGCATCGCTGCAAAGAGGGGCCGACAAGGACAGAAGAGTCGCCACCATTCGTTATTTATCCCAAAAGAGGGAAAGGAAACGATCAGAGAAAACCTACGAAAAAGGGAAAAGACAGGTCATCGCAACCAAATCTCGGGTTTGGGAGTCGGTTACGCAAGGGAAGGTATGAGCACCCCTCACGTCTGTTATACTCAATGGGATCCACGCTTGTTATCTATCTAAAAGGTTGTTAATCTATAAGGCTGGCTCACAAGGACAAAAGAAAACAAAAGAGACTCGATGGAGCATTGCCGCTCTATGCCTACGTATTCCCTCGTGCAATGGGAAAGTCAGAGTCAACGTAGTTCGGAAAATAACGGGTGAAGGTGGGCAAGGTTGCTCGCCAAGACATTATCGTCTTGTGCCTACGTATCCTTGTCTAGTACGAGAAATCAGAGCAAACGTAAATCGAGCTAACACGACCACATATTGGTTCAAGTGTTTTAATTGAGTAGGGTTAAACCTTCGTTCTAGCAGTTAGGTGTATTGCTTCTTGACCATTGGAGACTTAGGCGTTACCTATTTGCGGTAGAACCAAGAGTTAACACACTCTTTTTGAAAATGATTTTCAATTAATCCCAAAGGATAAAAAGATTTGATGTTTTCTTTTGTGTATTTTATGAAGAAGTGAATTGAATTAGATTTGTAATTCGTGTTGCACTAAAGACTATGACTTGAGAGCAAATGTGTCGTATATCGCCCAAAGGGCATATGCTAAACACTCTAGACAGTTGAGAGGAAGCCCCTCAACTATCATTCCCCAAGTACTTAAGGCTCGTAGTGTGCAACACTTATTATCCTTTATTAGATGTCTTGAAGAAGTTTTGAGATGAGAAGAGAAGACACAAACTCTAAGGGGAAACTAATCAACCCTAATGTTATCATGCAATGTGCTCCTAAGATTGAGATTAAGAGGGGAGAAACTAACTTAATGTTATCATGCTTGGATTGAACACTTAATGTCTCTCATATTCCCATCCAAAACGGAGGGACGAGGAATCCTAAGGGATCATGGCAAAACACCAAGAAAACCCAAGATAAATCAATCACAAATGAAATGCAAGAAAGAGATGAAATGGACTTGAACAAGTCAAAAGCAAGGGGAACATGATATGCAAGATGAAACACAAACAAAATATGAAGCAAAATGACTTAAACAAGTCAAAGAACAAGTGAGACGAAATGGGAGAAGTCACAACTCCTACAACCATTCATACATCAATCACTTACACCAAAAGGTAAACAACAATGCACAAACAAAGATCATAATCAAAGTGTAGATGGGAGAAATTAGCTTGGGAAGAAAGCACATGAAATGTATATTAACCAAACTCAACACATTGATCGTGCAAAAGAGAGGAGCAAACAAGTGCTCAAAGATGATCCATCATTCAAGACAAACTCAAAGTATGCACATGGACACCAAATTGTCTTGAATGATGAACCAAACTCAAGGGACAGAAGTGAAACCACAAGAGAAAGATGCCAAAACCAAATAGAAACCAAGGCATAAACAAGCTACAAGTTAGGGTAAGAGAAGAACCAAAGTTCAAACCATATTCAACACCTAAGAACAAGTGGAATGCCTTAACTTTAAAGTGACTTGCAACATAAACTACACAAGTGTATGACCTAAGAAATCAAAAATAGAACCTTAATCATGTCATGGGTGAGTATCAAGACTCATAGGGTGCATATGGGATCCATCAAAGTCACTTCCCAAAGGAACTAGGTCAACTAGTTTGTGTGAACTTCATCTAGGGTGACTTGACATGCAAGGTTCACCAAAAATAGAAGAAATGTTCAATAAATTCCCGAATAAAATGCACAAAGCAACTAAGTCCATTGGCAAATAGAAGCCAAAGTTTCAAAACCAAATTCAACTCAAGGCATCACCAAATGATTTGATCAACTAGGGTGTTCCACCTTATTGAGTTATAATCGAGGGTCAAACAAAATCAAAGCAAAGTAAAACAAAAAATGATCAAACATTGACCAAAATCAGCCTCAAAGGTACCTCAATCCATCCTCTAGATTGAGAGGAAACCTCATTCATCGGTGACATCAAATGGTAGCTCTTGCATGGATGATCAAATAAAGGCAACATTAAAAACCTCTCCAATTGCAAAATTCAAATAAAATTGAAAAATAAAATAAAATCATAATTAAAAATTATGGAAAATTAATTAAGGTTTTAAAATAATGGAAAATATTTTTTATGGAATTTTTGGAAAATTGGAGCTATTTTTAATAATTGCAAATTAAAACAGAAAATAAAATAAAATAAAATAAACATGGAAATGAAAGGGAGATGCAAAAGCAATTCCCAGATGCAAAGCAAATAGAACAAAACGCGTTGGGCTCAGAAAGCTGGGGGGTGTGGATATTATTCCAAGCCCAATTGACCCAGACTCAACTTACTACATGGAACGCACCGTTTCATTAAACGGGCGTGGAGTCAAAGTGCCAAGTGGACCAGGTCAAGCCAACCACAATCAAACACGCGCGCAGGTTAACATTTCAAACCAAGCCACATCAGATCTTCCTGGAAATGAACCAGACGCAGGAGCTAGGGCTCCGGTTGTCTTCTCCGGTGAGCTCATCGGAGCTTAGGTGAAAAACCACCACCAATAGGCACAAAAATGGTACCAAATGAAAGGTCTTGCTACAAGGATTCCAAATCCATAGATCAATCATCACAAAATCTCAAGATCAAGGAGAGTCGAAAACTTAAAGTTTGAGTGCACCAACTGAAAACCTCATCAAACATGAACAAAAATGGGTCAAACATGGCCTACTCAACGTAGGGCTTCAAATGCAACCAGTATGAGCCTAAATCATGGTCTAGAATGAGAGAATTAAGAGATGGAAACTTACTGAATGGAGCAACTCCGTTGGTTCTTCAGATGCGTGTAAGCTTCACTCTCTTGCTTCAGTTTCACTCCAAATGCTCCCAGGAAGAAGAATCAGGCTTCAATTTCAATTGATTTGCAGAGAAAATGGAATTCGAAGTTGGAAAATCCTTGAGAAGTTTGAATTTGATTCTGCTCTCTCTAGCTCCAATTGCGCATTCTGAGCTTCTAGGGCAAGCTCTTGGCTTATATATGATGGATTTGAATGTGTCATGCAGGCCCACGAAACCTCAATTGTGAGATTTGAAAATTTGCCCAAATAAGAAACCTCACTTAAGCACACGCGTTTTACTTCATTCATACATGATAAGTGCACTAATCTGCAGCATGTGAGGTGTATTTCCCAATTGAATTGAATTGGGCTTTTGATTTGGTCCACATTGTGAGTTTGAAGTGGAAACTTTCTCATGAAGAAACTTGAAAATGTCATGCTTCCACGCATTTGGTACCAAGACAAATTGTGCAATCTTCTCATGATCTCATTTTGGTGTGAATTGATTCAAAATGAGTGACAAAAGTGACCTATAATGAATCCATTTCATGTCATACTTAAAAGTCCATATTTCATTTGAAAATTCTTCCACATGGCCATATAAATTCATAATTCAAATTATTCTTGAGCTCTAAGATGTAAATGAGGTCTTTATGAACAACCTTCATGTTGGTTGGAAGTGCATTTGAGGTGCATAAGTTCATGGAAATGACCATTGTACCAAATGACCTAAAATGAAATCTTCCCAAATACCCTTGCCTTTCCAAGACCATAACTTGAGGTGTACAAATGATATCAAGGACTTCTAGGACTTTTTGCAAAGCTAAGACCATGAGGAACAACTTTCATGTTCACTTGAAGTTGAGGAGAAACTCGATTCTAGGTCAAAAGTGCTTTGGAAGTGAGTTGACTTTTAGTTGACAAAAAATAAGTGCATCTGAGACCTCTAACTTGTTAGCATCATAACTTGAGTTGTACGAACTCAATTAATGAGTTCTTATACTCAAAAGAAAGCTAAGAAAATGCCCTACAATTCTCATGTTTGCATGAAAATGAGATTGAACTTATATCATACGGTAAATTGTCCTTGAAGTTAGGCTCTAAAGAAGGGGATTTTACACTGAGATCCTCTGAAACCCTAATTTAGTAGCTCCTTTAACTCTTGATTATTCTTGATTTGAACTGTACATGAAATCCTAAATGTCTCAAGATAACTTCCCATGGACTCAATAACTTAAAACCAACTCTTAGACTCTCCCAAGTCCACAGTTGACCTTGAGTTGACCAGATGAAACCCTAGATTCAACATCCTTTGACTGTGACCTTTTGCAGATGAAATGAATGCCTAGATAAGCTCCAAAAGGACTTCCAAAGCACTCAATGGGCTTCTCAAACACCTCTTATCCAAAACAAAGATCTTATGAACCCCTGATGATCCTCTGTTGGCCCCCAAGATAGGAGACAAACAACACACATCAATCCTTCATTTCAAGGAGCTTTGACAACCTCAAGGTGATGGCATACACTTGATGATCTGAATAAACACTCTTGCTTGAGCTTGAAATCCCTGAGACTCTTCTCTTGAATGGCACACCTCTCTTGATCCCCTATTAAGAACAATGATATGCAAATGCAAATGCTAAAATGAAATGAAACATAAGCCAAGAAAAGGTTGGTCGAACTTTGGGGTACAACAGCTGCCCCTATTCAAATGACTTGGACCTGAATGGGTGAAAAGCGAACGGCTTTCAAACAATCAAGGTAAAAGACGGTTGAATACCAAAGAACCTGGAAATTTGCCAACCGCAAAAATAGAACTGCAAACTTGTTTTTGGGACAAAATCTCCAGAAATAACTATATATGATAGTTGCAACGACAGTAAGCTAACTGATTACCAATTAGAAAATAACGACATGCAGTCGGAAGAACATCTGCTATCACGCAGGCAACGACATTAAGTCGAAAAGATCATCTGATTTCACCACCAGGCATCTGTTAAACAAAACAGGCATCGAACCCGAAGGCCGGCTCAACACGAAGTTGAGAGCATCTGCTAACCAGCAGGAATTCGCTAAATAAAAGCGAGCATAGAACCCGAAGGCCGACTCAACACGAAGTTGAGAACATCTGATAACCAGCAAGCATTCGCTAAATAAAAGCAAGCATCGAACTCGAAGGCCGGCTCAACACGAAGTTAAGAACATCTTCTAACCAGCAGGCATTCGCTAAATAAAAGCGAGCATCGAATTCGAAGGTCGGCTCAACACGAAGTTGAGAACATCTGCTAACCAGCAGGCATTCACTAAATAAAAGCGAGCATCGAGCCTGAAGGCCGGCTCAACACGAAGTTGAGAAGAGAATTCGCTGATTCACAAACTGAAAGAAGAAATCTGCTGGAGAAATAGTAAACTCAACCATGTATACTCCGTTGGGGAGAAATGGTGAGATAAACACATCTGTCAATGATCTTGCTGAAGGTTTGGATACCACACAGGCTCAAGAAAAACACCAATACTTGTCGGGGTCTGGATACCATAAAGGCTAAATAAACCATCATTGTCTGCTGGAGACACACCTGAAAACAAGAAGTAACAACCTGGCCTATGTTTCAAATGTATATGTTTGAATATGGCGTAATGCTCCATACGAAATGGAAATGCTATGTGTCGCTACCGCGAAAATAAGGTGCCGGCAAGACAGAAGAGTCGCCACCTTTTGTTATTTATCCCTCAGAAAGTGAAAGGAAACGATCGGAAAAACCTGACGAAAGGTATAAGACAAGGTCATCGCAACCATTGTCTGGATTCGGGAGTCGGTTACGCAAGGGGAAGGTATTAGCACCCCTCACGTCCATCGTACTCGATGGGATCCACGCTTGTTGTGTTTATCTGACGGGTTTGTTTAACTATCTACACTAAAGGTCTGATTTAAAAAGAAAAGAAAATGACTCGGCAAAGTATCGCACTTTATGCCTACGTATTCCCGTCTAGAACGAGAAATTAGAGTCAACGTAGTTCGCCTAACTATGGGAAAAGGGGGGAAGGTTGCTCGCCGAGATATCGCATCTCGTGCCTACGTACTTTCACACAGCGCGAAAGATCAGAGCTTGCGTAGTTCGGGCTAACTAAGGCTAGACAGGGTGTTCTCGATCACACGGGGGTGAGAGAAAGGATTGACGATACTAGCGTACGCATTCTAGCAGTTAGGTGTATGATGCTCGCTCGACGGAGACTTAGGCGTTACTTGTTTTCGGTAGAACAAATGTAGTATGTCGGAATTGGAGGTACAGGGACCTACGGTTTCTAGAACTACGGTCTGGTTGCGCTAGGGCAAGAGAAAGGGAACATCAGTCGTTAGCGGGAAAGTCTCGATCGCATGACAGCGAGAGAACAGAAAAGTTAGTCGTTAGTGTGCTCGCTAGGATATCGCATCCTATTCCTATTGTCGCTTCCGCGAAAATAAGGTGCCGGCAAAACAGAAGAGTTGCCACCTTTCGTTATTTATCCCTCAAAACGGGAAAGGAAACGATCGGAAAAACCTGACGAAAAGGTATAAGACAAGGTCATCGCAACCATTGTCTGGGTTCGGGAGTCGGTTACGCAAGGGGAAGGTATTAGCACCCCTCTCGTCCATCGTACTCGATGGGATCCACGCTTGTTGTGTTTATCTGACGGGTTTGTTTACTATCTACCTATCAAGGCTGGTCTGAAAAGAAAAGAAAATGACTCGGCAAAGCGTCGCACTTTATGCCTACGTATTCTCATCAGAGAATGAGAAATCAGAGTCAACGTAGTTCGGCTAACTACGGGGTACGGGGAAGGTGGCTCGCCAATATGTCAGTATTGTGCCTACGTACTCTCAACAGGTATGAGAGATTAGAGCTTACGTAGTTCGGGATAATACGAATTAAGGGAATTCAGATTCATCTGTTTTATCGAGTAGGGTTAACAAACAGTTCCAGCAGTTTGGTGTACGCAACTCGACCCTTGGAGACTTAGGCGTTACCGTTTGCGGTAGAACTGGGAGTTAACGACACTCTTTTCTTTAGAAAAGCTTCCTTTGAATTATGGGCCCACGGGGCAAAAAGGTTTGAAGTTTGTTTTCTGTCTTTTACGGAAGAACTGTTTTTTATGGTTGTTTGTAGTTCGTACAGCACTAGAGACTATGACCTGGGAACGAATGCGTCGCATATCGTCCAAAGGACGTATACTAAACATTCTAGACGATTGAGAGGAGGCCGCTCAATCATCATTTCCCAAGTATCTTAAGGCTCGTATCGCGCTTATACTAACTTGCCTTTATTACGTTTTTTACTGTTGTTTTGAGATGAGAAGAGAGAGGCTCAACTAAGGGGAGACTATCAAGTCCTACTATTGTCATGCGAAGGATTCATCCTATAGTTGAAGTTTGAAACAGGGAACTCCTAGAAGTTATCATGCATGGGTTTCAACCTAAAGTTCTATCATCACTTCCTTATCAAAGGAAGTGAGATTCCTAGGGGATCATGTCAATGATAAACAGAAACAAATAAAGCATCAGCTAGACAGTAAACAATAAACGACTGTAAAATGCATGTAATGCAAGTGAGGGAGGAAATGTGTGTGGGGCATCAGCCTCCACAATCTCATCTCAACCTCAAGCCAGATGTGAATAACTGCAATCATACAGAAGAAATAAAATGCCATCAAGCAAATCACAAACCACATAGGCAAGGGAGTTGGGCTCTACCGAATACCCGCAAGCAAAGCCATACAATAAAAATACAAGCAGAGGGAGCAACTCAACCTCTAGTGCAATCATGCTCCTAGCTTAACACAATCTAAACATGAACTTATTCTAATGCATCAAGCAAATCAAACAAGTCACATCAATACAGTTGCACAGAAAGTAAACAGACATGAAAGAAAGCAGATCAACAGCTTCCACAACATCACAGCAAAGCAATCCTCTGACAGCAACTCATTCCTCAGTCTGTAACTGTTCCTCAAGGCTCTCATCTTTAATAGCAAGTGTCAACTTGCTTCTTCAAGCTTTCAATGCATCAATCACAAGTATCAACTTGTTCTTCATCTTCTTCAAGCTTCAACTCTTTCTTCAATCTCAATTTGATCTTCTTCACAAGTGTCAACTTGTTCTTCTTGATCTTCAAGCTTCAGCTCCAAGGGTGTTGCACCCCAAAATTTGCCCAACATTTCTTCACTTAGCTTGTGTTTCATTTCATTCACCTTAGCATTATCATTTGCATTTCATTGACATGTGTGCAGGAGATCAAGAGGTATGATTACCAATTAAGAGCTACACAAGACTATGAAGCTAAGCTAAGAAGGTTATTCATGTGTTCAAGGGTTGATATCCTTACCAGAGAAGTTAAAAGATCCTCAGAGAGTGATTGAAGCCAAGTGTGTAGGTCTCCTAACTTGAGAGTTGTGGAAAGTCATCATATGATTCTGAAGCCATGAAGTTAAACTTGAGGTCTTGAGAGAGCTCATGAGAAGATTTAAAGATCACTTTGAGGCCTAGACATGTCACTGTGCAAGAATAAGAAGCCTCAACCATGATTGGTGCAGCTAGGGTTTGACTGGGTCAACCCTAAGTCAACTGATGATTTGAAGAAGGTTGAGACCTAATTCAAGAGCCATATGATCATGTATTGATACATTAAGATGTTCTAAGGATTATTCCAAGGTTAACTCATCATGATTGAAGAGTTTGAGAAGTTTTAGGCTAGGGTTTCTAAGACTTGACAGTGTAAAATCCCCTAGTTTGACCCCTGTCTTCAAGGCCATTTAACTCAAGATATGATTGTCATCTTATCTTGACCCTAACATGATTGTTGTAGAGCATGGTCTTAGCTTTAATTTGAGTGATAGAAGTCCTTTATAGGATTTGTAGAACTCAAGTTATGGCTTTGACAAGTTACAAGTCATCTGAGTTATGTGAATTTGGGGCTTGAAAGTTACCCAACTTACATGACACTTTTGCCCTAGAATGATGATTCCTATGAACTTTTGGTCAACGTGAATGTTGTTCCGTATCCTCTTAGCTTTCCATATAGTACTAGAAGTCCTTGATAGGATTTGTAGAACTCAAGTTATGGCCTTGACAAGTCAAGGGTATTTTGGGAATTTGGGATTATAGGTCATTTATGATCATAGGTCATTTTCACCAACTTAGACACCTCAAATGAAATTTTGTTCAACTTGAAAGTTGCTCAAAATGAGGTTTTAACCTTGACCATGAATCAAAGAGACATTGAAATGGATCAAGGAAGGATGTGGTTCAAGGAATTTTGAAAAAAGAAGAATTAAAGGCATTTAATGACCAAAAATTGAAATAATTCATTTTGTGTCCAAACAAGGGAAAATTACAGGTCATTTTGAATGGAAAAATCATTTTAGAAACTTTGGCAATGCTAGAATTTTGGTTTGAGGTCAAATTCATGCCATTTCATTTCATTTCTTCATGATGAAGCAACATAACCAACATGAGCCATTGGATTGCAAACAAGGAAGAGAACATAACAAACTCATTCAATATCTCATGAGATGAATTTTCCAAGCATTTTCATGCCCAAAGAGAGCCAGAATCGTGACTGGTATGGATGACATTTTGAAGAGAAATTGAAATTGCAAAATCTCATTTGGGTGGTTACAGAACTTTCTAGATGATTCTAATGAGTTCTATATAAGATTTGGAGTGTGTTCAACCATTTTTTTGGAAGCATTTGAAGCTGGTAGCAGAGATAGCAAGTGAAAACTCAGAGCTGCAGCTCAAGATCGTGTTTGGAGATTGAAGTGGAATCAAGCCAAATTGAGGTGTGCATTGGCTTCAGAGGAAGATTTGGAGTGAATATGGATCATTGTGGAGGAGGAATTGAGCAAGAGTTGCACCTGTTCTTCATCTGAAACCAAGTTTGTACAAATCGAAATTGTGCTTAATCTATAGGGAGATAGCTATAAATCTTTATGTGGTTAGATTCTTATCATGACATAGATGGATTTTGGTACAAGAATTTGATGGATAGAGACACTCTAGGGTATGGACCATTTTCTGTTGAGCCTGATTTCTCAAGATTCTTGATGATACATTCATGATTGGAAGTGGAAATTGATCAGTGAAGAGTGTAGATTACATTAGGATCAGTATCTTTGAGAATTGTGATGATCAAGATTTGGTGGATTTCTGAAAATTCTATCGTGTTTAGAGTTAGAGAAGGAATTAGTGAATTTGGATGATGGATTCGTGATCAGGATGAAAAATTGAGTAGGATTGGGTATTGGTTTGACATTTTTGATGACCTGAGACGAGCACCTCACCGGAGAAGACGGTGGCGCTGCAGCTCAGGCCACCGTCTGGTTATTTCCCTCCATCTGATTCAAATTGGGGACGAAGCACACTGGCCACTGGATGAAGGGTGGACCTTTGACTCAGGCAAGGGATACACGGCCACGATTTGATTTCAAATTCTGAAGAGAGACTCTGAATGAAACGCACTGTTTCATTAATTGGTTTGGTTTGGGCTTAGTGCACAGATTGATATCCACACCTCCGTTTGGCCCAAATTCCTGAAATGAACTGATGTGAATTGCTATTTGATACGCCAGTTTTATTATTTTCTTCTTATTTTATTATTTTTCATCATTTTATGTAGTTTAGAAAATAATTCATAATAAATAGGAAAATAAATCAAATTGATCCAAGTTTTTTTCCCTGACTCATGAATGAGTCTAGAATTTTAGGAAATTAAAAGATTAGGAATTCATGCATTTTTTATTTTAATTGCATTTTTTGTATTTTAATTGACATTAATTTCATTATGGTTGATACCTTGTCTTGTGAAATTTTGTATGATCATTTAATGATGATTCTTGAGCTGATTTTTTGTGTGCATTTAGTTTAGACACGTATACTCCTCTAGTAATTTTCTCACATTTTTGTGAGGAAGTTTAGGGCTGTTTTCAAGTTGAAACTTTAGGTGCTCTAGTTTTAGGGTTTAACCTTAGTACCTTATAGTTTAGATTTTATTTCTTGGACTTTTTGGATGATTTAACCTCTGGATTTTGCATGGTAGAGTCATGATTGACTTAGGTTCCCATAGTTATTTTTGTAGGATTTTACAATTGGTTTTAGTATTTTAGTTAAGATTAACTTTAGTACTAGGTTTTAGGTGATCCTAACTTGCTAATTCAACTAGAATGATTTCTTTAGTTCCCTTAGATTAGGGTTTTGCCTCTCTTGCTCTTGGCTGATGTTGAAGACTTGTGTGGGCTGCTGTGGAATGCATGATGGAGCTTGGACTTGAAGTTTGCTCTTCCTTTGGAGTAGTTTTGTTTAGGTGTTAAGATTAGGGTTTGTAAGTAGAGCTTCTAGATAGATTCTCTTCTTTCATAAACATGGAAGGTGTTGATCACTTCCATTCTTCCCTATGATGTAAGGTCCCCTTGTGAAGGCCTCATCCCTCCTTTGGTAGGATGTGTGGCTCTTCCCAAGTTGGTAGAACCTTTGAGGGTTCCTTTCTTTGATGGTGAGGTGTTTAGTGGTGACCTTTGGTCTTCACTTTGCTTTCCACTATCCAAATCTTGCTCTTGTTAGATGAATCTTTCTCCCTTGCTAGAGGATGGAGCTCCTTGTTAGAAGATTGAAGATCCTAGAAGTTGCTACTTCTCTATATTTGAAGACTGCCATTAGAGCTGAAGCTTGAAGACCAAGAAGAACAAGTTGACACTTGTGAAGAAAATCCAGCTGAGATCAAATGAAGAGCTGAAGCTTGAAGTTGGAGAACAAGATGATACTTGTGTTTGATGCATTGAAAGCTTGAAGAAACAAGTTGACACTTGCTATTGAAGATGATAGCCTTGAAGAGCAGTTGAAGATTGAGGACTGAACTGCTGTCAGAGGAGAGCTTTGATGTGAAGTTGTGGGGGTTGTTGATCTGCTTTCTTTCCTGTCTGTTTGCTTTCTGTGCAACTGTATTGATGTGACTTGTTTGATTTGCTTGATGCATTAGAATAAGTTCATGTTTATATTATTTTATGCTAGGAGCATGATTGCATTAGAGGTTGAGTTGCTCCCTCTGCTTGTATTTTTACTGTGTGGCTTTGCTTGCTGGTATTCGGTAGAGCTCTGCTCCCTTGCCTGTGTGGTTTGTGATTTGCTTGATGGCATTTTATTTTCCTTTATGATTGCAGTTATTCATATCTAGCTTGAGGCCGAGACGAGCTTGTGGAGGATGATGCCCCACACACATTTCCTCCCTCACTTGCATTGCATGCATTTTACTGTATATCTGTTTACTGTTTAAGCTGATGCTTTATCTGTTTCTGTTTATCATTGACATGATCCCCTAGGAATCTCACTTCCTTTGATAAGGAAGTGATGATTAGAACTTCAGGTTGAAACCTATGCATGATAACTTCTAGGAGTTCCCTGTTTCAAACCTCAACCATAGGATGAATCCTTGGCATGACAACATTAGGACTTGATAGTCTCCCCTTAGTTGAACCTGTTCGTTCTCTCTTCTCATCTCAAAACAAATTAAACTACAGTAATAAACGTTAACTGATGTCCTACGTTACGAGCCTTAAGCCATCTGAGAAAGGGTTGTCGGAGAGTTTCTTTTCGACAGCTTGGATGTTTAGTATGGCACCCTTTGGGTGACATGCGATGCATTCACTCTCAGGTCATAGTCTCTAGTGCGATATTGGTTGCAAATATCCATAAAAAACAGTTCTTCCGTAAAAGACAAAAAACAAACTTCAAACTTTTTTGCCCCGTGGGCCCATAATTCAAAGGAAGCTTTTCTGAAGAAAAGAGTGTCGTTAACTCCCAGTTCTACCGCAAACGGTAACGCCTAAGTCTCCAAAGGTCGAGCTGCGTACACCAGACTGCTGGAACTGTTTGTTAACCCTACTCGAAAAACAGATGAATCTGAATTCCCGTAACCCATATTATCCCGAACTACGTAAGCTCTGATTTCTCATACCTGTTGAGAGTACGTAGGCACAATACTGATGTATTGGCGAGCCACCTTTCCCGTAACCCGTAGTTAGCTGAACTACGTTGACTCTGATTTCTCATTCTTTAATGAGAATACGTAGGCATAAAGTGCGACGCTTTGCCGAGTCATTTTGTTTTCTTTTTTAAGCCAGCCTTGATAGGTAGATAGATAAAACAAACCCGTTAGATAGACACAACAAACGTGGATCCCATCGAGTACGATGGACGTGAGGGGTGCTAATACCTTCCCCTTACGTAACCGACTCCCGAACCCAGACAATGGTTGCGATGCCCTTGTCTTATACCTTTTCGTCAGGATTTTCCGATCGTTTCCTTTCCCGTTTTGAGGGATAAATAACGAAAGGTGTCGACTCTTCTGTTTTGCCGGCACCTTATTTTCGCGGTAGCGACAGCTGGTGACTCTGCTGGGGACTCTGATAGTTTCTTGGGATCCAACGTCCCTTATGCGAGTCAGTTTGGGGATCCAACATCCGCTGCGAGAGTCAATCCTAGCGCTTGTATGTTTACTTGTTGGGTTGTGTTTACTTATCGCATTTTATTTCCCGCACTTTATTTTCAGTATGATATGATTATCTGTGCTGTTGTGGGAGGGGCATTCCGATGAGTGAGGTGCCAGACCCAGGCTTGAGTGTACCTAGCATTAGTTGTGGAAATTAGTGGACGCGTGCTTGCTTTGCAGGCACTAGTGTCTCATGAAATCCACGCTCAGACGAGGTTCTCCCGGTTGACTTCTTTTCCGGCCCTTTGGGGCTGAGGGGTTGTTGGTTTGGAGGATTGTCGAATCTGGGGACCGATCATTTGGGATTAAGCTAAGTGAGGCCGCTTCAGGAGATGGTGATGCCACACCTTCTGGGTATCGTATCATCTCTCTTGAATGTTTGTGACGCTGATGACCGCATAGGATGCCAAACTTGTGTCAGTTTAGGTCCATACCTGTGAGCAGGGTCGGGTTTGTTGCAGGAAACCTTAACCTTCAAACTACCCGGTTTTCTTGATAGTGAATCAGTTTTGTTGGTATCAGAGGTTCTCATCATCAGATATATGTTTGTTCTTGACAGAGCAGATTTATGGTCTGGTATCAGGGGTTCTTATCGTCTGAGATATGTTCGTTCTTGATAGAGCAGATTGCGGCCCTTCTCCGCAACAGCACAGTCGTCTTGATCTCCTGCTGCATGATTGCATTTTGCATACTCATTTGCATATCATTAACGTGTGTCTGTGTTGCAGGTACCGTTTCCCCCGGTTCAGGTTTTCTTGCCTTCTATTGTGCTATCATGGGTTCTCTGAGGAAGACCATGGCCTACAAGCTCCCTGCTCCTGATGTTATTCAGCTGTCTAGTTTGATTGCTTTGGCAAATGATTCTGTGAGGGGTGAATTCAGAAAGTCTTATGGGAAATTGCTCAGCTTGGTTCATAAACCTTCTGTGTTTGAGTTGAATAGGTTGTACGCCTTGCTGCAGTTCTACGATCCTCCTTTGAGATGCTTTACTTTCCCGGACTTTATTCTCGCACCTACACTAGAGGAGTATGCTGATTTGTTAGGTGTGCCTATCAAGAGTCAGATGCCCTTTGTTCATATGGATGCTGAGCCTAATCTGGCTAGTCTAGCTCTTTCGCTTCATCTGGATGCCTCTGAGTTGGTCTTGTCTAGTTGGAACGGGGTTCCCGGTTTCTCCTTTTAGTTCTTCGTGGGAAAGGCCCAGCAGTGTGCCAAAAACGGTTGTTGGATCGTGTTCAACGCTATTCTTGCTCTTTGCATATACGACATCATTCTGTTCCCTAATATGCCTGACTTTGTAGACTTGGACACCTTTCACATCTTTGCAGCAGGGAATCCAGTCCCTACCTTGATTGGAGATGTCTATCATTTCGTCCATTACAAAAACGAGAATAGAAGGGGCAAGAATGTCTCGTGCTATGTGCCTCTATTCTATAGATGGCTTGATAGTCACCTACCCAAGAAGGGTCCCTTTGCTTCATCTACAGCCACAGCTGAGTGGCCTGAGCGTTTGATGAGTCTATCAACGGAGGATGTTGCCTGGTTTGATAGAGATAGGTTGGGTACTGAGATTATCTTCAGCTGCAGCGGGTTTCCGAATGTGCCTTTGATAGGCAGGAAGGGTTGTATCAACTATAATCCATCCCTGTTGGTCCGACAGTTTGCTTATGCTTTGAGAGCTCCGCCGAAGGAGGAAGAGGTGCAGGAATCTCTGTACCTCACTGGTCTTCTAGAGGGGGATATATTATCTAAGCTTCAGCATGCTTGGAATGGTATCAGTAGGCGGGGAAAACCGTTGCTGGGAAAAAGTAATAGCCAAGCCTACGCTCCATATATGACCTGGATCAGAGCCAGAGCAGATATCATAGGGATGCCGTTTCCTCCTGCCAAGCTAGAAAGCCCTCCAGTGATTGAAGAGCCTGCCACCGTGCCTATTCAGCAGTACAATCAGGTGTTAGCTGAGCGAGAGGAGCTGAAGAAGGCAAATGAAGAACTGGAGAAAGAATTGGCTCAGCTCAGAAGCGAGAGAAGTGAAGCCGTCTATTCCTTCAAGAGGCAAACAGAGCTGGTAAACAAGTTAGGTATGGATTTGACTAAGCAGTTGGCTGAGCGTGAGCGTTTGGGTCGGGACTTCAAATCTGTCAACGGCGTATTGGCCACTAAGAAGCAGCACTTGGATGAAGCGTACCGGAGAATATCCAAGTTTAATCAGCATTGGAAGGCCACCCTAGCCAACGGCAAGGAACAGGAGGATAAACTGAAGCAGCAGATCTCCAAATTGAAAGCCCAGGTGAAGGCTAGTGAGAAGAGGTTTGATGAAGAAACCACTCGCAAATATGCCACTGAAGGCCTGCTAAACAAGGCACTTGCTAACCTGAAGGAGCGCAAACAGACGTTTGAATCCAAGAAGCGGAAGCTAGAAGATTGTTTCGGCGAAGGAGCATGGGAAGACTCAGTTGAAGGTCTTCAATACACTATTACGCAGATGGAGTTACTCGTCGAAGGGTTGCTCACTCGGCCTGATCATCCAGAAACGAGGGATCTGTTAGAAGAGTTCCGCGCCCGTGGCCGTGCTTGACTATATTTGTAATCCTTTTGTTTTGATCATTGTTGTATGCTGACCATCACCAGGCTTGTTGGTCGAGGTCATGCTATTGATTCTGCTTGTACTCAGTGACGTTGTGTACCACCGTGATGGGCTTTCTTTATATATATGAGATGTTATTTCCATGACTGGACTCAGACTTCTTATTATCAGCACTGGCACTTAGGCACTAGGATCGGGGGGGATCTCCCCAAGGCACAAACACACATTTGCATTTGCATGAAGCATTTGCATAACGAGCACTTTGTCGTTTTTTCT
The DNA here is from genome assembly GCA_963859935.3 of Lathyrus sativus. NCBI lineage: Eukaryota > Viridiplantae > Streptophyta > Magnoliopsida > Fabales > Fabaceae > Lathyrus > Lathyrus sativus. Next base: position 288,581,733 of record OZ012740.1, read on the forward strand.
AACCCTTTGTGTATACAAGTTGTTCCAGGATTGATCGAAGGCCAATCCACCACTATCCGACCAGAGCAAATCAAGCTAGAGGAATGGAACAAGTGCAGAGTGACGTTCAGGAACTCCGAGAGAGGATGGACCGCATCATGGAGCTCATGCAAGTGGTTGCCAACGGCCAAGACCAGCTCAGAACATTGGTCCAGCCTCTGATCTTAAGGGTTGACAGCAATGGTGTACTCCATGGTGGGAATGTTCCAACCCCTCCACCTGTTGAAACTCCTCAGGGTGGCATCCCCGTGACCGGGGTGAATGGCAGTGGTAACGGCAATGTGATCACTAACATAGGGCTCAATGGTAATACGACTGGCGTCGGCAATGGAAATTTTGAAGCTAATGGCAATGCTGGACTGGGCAACAGCAACGCAGGTGCTGGAAATCTGTATGGGCCTCAGCCATGGCTAGAGATCGACAAGAAGATTTGTTCTCACAGAGGAGTGCTGAAGGAGAGCTGACTGTTGAAGCGCGTCTGAGGTTTAAGGCACTCGAGGACAAAATGAGGAATTTCGAGAACCTGAACACTATGAGTGTCGACATGTCTAAATTGGGATTAATTTCTGATTTCAAGGTGCCTCCTAAATTTAAGGTACCCAACTTTGAGAAATACAAGGGCACCACTTGCCCCCGTGTCCACTTAAGGTCATACTACCGCTCACTCTAAAGACGAGAAGTTGCTGATGCACTTCTTTCAGGATAGCTTGTCCGGGCCATCCTTGGAATGGTACATGAGTTTGGAACCTACCAGTGTGCGCACGTGGAAAGAACTTGCTGAGGCATTCGTGCACCATTATCAGTATAACAGTGACTTGGCTCCGAACTGAGTTCAACTACAGAACTTGTCGCAGAGGAACAACGAGGGTTCAAAGAATACGCCCAGCGGTGGCGTGAATTAGCAGCTAGAGTTCAACCGCCAATGGTTGAACGAGAGCTTGTTGAGATGTTTGTAGCCACCCTCCCAGGGGTTTATTACGAGAAACTAGCCAGCGGTATGTCAGGAAGTTTCTCAGATCTCATCATTACTGGCGAGCACGTTGAAAATGGGATCAAACTGGGGAAAATTCAAGGTGTTGATCTATCCTCAGCTGGAGGAGGAAAGAAACCATATGGTAGCAAAAGGCGTGAAGGGGAGACGAGCGCCGTGTCCAACGCTCGCAGGAAAGGTAAAGGCTCGCGCCAGCAGGTGGCTAGCATAACCATCCCTGCTATCCAACAACCCCAGCCACAGCAGCAGCCAAACCAGCAAGGGTACAGAAAGTATCAGAACAAGGCACCTCTGTCAAGCCGTCACCTTGAGACACCGCCCATGTCTTATGCTCAGCTATTACAAACTCTGCTTCAGTTACAGCTAGTCCAGAAGAGAACCCTGGCTCCCTTGACAGAGGCACCTCCGCAGGGTTATGATGCGAATGCAACATGTGATTTTCACTCAGGGGCACCCGGTCACATGATAGAAAACTGCAAAGCCTTCAAGCACAAGGTGCAAGATATGGTGGATGCTAAGATCATCAATTACTCAGATAATGTGCCGAATGTCACGAAGAACCCTATGCTGAATCATAGGGGAGGTGGGGTGAATGCCATTATTGAAGACGAGAACTTGGATTTATTGACTGACGTCAAGGATCTGAAGACACCGCTTAGCTTTGTTAAAGCCAAGCTGATGAAGAGAGGCTTCTTTCCGGGCTGTGGAGAACTATGTATGGGTTGTGCGACTCGTCCTGATAGATGCGAACAGTTGACGGAGGGGATTCAGAGTCTGATGACCGAAGGAATCTTGCATTTTATCCGAAGGACCCAATGTGGATCTGGAAAGGTAATGTTGAAGCAAGATGATGAGGTTGCCACCATCACCATCCCTCGCCAGACGATAACCATTTCTGCACTCAGGCCACCCACCATTACAATCACAAAGGCTGGGCCGATACCTTTTGAAAGCACCAATGGTGTCCCATGGCATTATGGGGCAGACGTCTACTGTAACGGGCAGAAACTGGAATTGGAACCATCTGGGCAGTCTGTGGGTAACCTAGTGGGAATTGGCGGAATCACGCGCAGCGGAAGAGTATTTGCTCCACCTGAGGTTGTGGCGGACAAAGCAGATAAAGCTGAAGAAACCGATAAGGGAAAGAGTAAAGTCGTTGAGGAAACCCCTCGTGGGGTAGAGAAGGACTTACTTGTAAAGGACGCTGAAGAGTTCATGAGGTTGATCAAAAAGAGTGATTATAAGATCGTGGATCACCTCCATCAAACACCCTCGAAGATCTCCATCCTGAATTTGTTGATGTGTTCGGAGTCACATCGCAACGCGCTGTTAAAGGTTTTGAATGCCACGTATGTACCGCATGAGATCTCGGTCAACCAGTTGGAAGGGGTAGTAGCCCACGTGAACGCTGGAAACGGGTTAGGGTTCACTGACCTGGAGCTGACGCCGAAGGGAAGAGACCACAACAGCGCCCTGCACATCTCGATAGAGTGTAGGGGAACGATTATGGCTCACGTGTTGGTGGACACTGGGTCTTCACTCAATGTTCTCCCAAAGAAGGCATTGATGAAGTTAGATACTCGAGGATTGATTTGCACACCCAGTGATCTGGTTGTGAAGGCTTTCGATGGAACCAAGCATCATGTCTTTGGAGAGGTAACGTTGCCAATCCATTTCGGGCCGGAAACTTTCGACGCAGTCTTCTACATTATGGACATCATGCCAGCCTACAGCTGTCTCTTAGGCCGGCCATGGATCCATTCTGCTGGTGCCGTGACCTCCACGTTGCACCAGAAACTCAAGTACGCTGTCGGAGGCAGCATCGTGACTGTATGTGGCAAGGAAGACATAATGGTGAGCCATTTGTCGTCCTTCAAATATGTTGAGATGGATGCGGATATCCACGAAGCCCTATGTCAAGCGTTCGAAGCTGTTAAAGTCAAGGACGTGGCTCCTGTAATGACCGAAAAGCCAGAGATGACTCTCTCTTCCTTCAGGGAAGCCCGGGCCGTTGTTCAAGCCGGATCTACCCCAGGCTGGGGGCAGGTTCTAGAAATACCTAACAAACAGGACAAGTTTGGGTTAGGATACTCTCCTGCGGCTGAAGCCTCCTCTTCTCACAGTGCGTCGCGAGGTAAAGGGCCGATCCAGTTTACCAGAGGCGGGGTGATATTTGAAAGTGTCAACGCAGTGTCTGAAGACGGCGAAGACATCGACTCCGACCTAGACTCTTGGATCCAGCCAAGCAAACTAGGCCAGAGCCTCACCAACTGGTCCATCAGGGATACCATCCAAGTGACAGGCAAAGAGTAATGATTTACTTTCTCCAATCGTTGTACAACCCCATGTCCTACCCGGGGCATAGTGGTTTTATTGTCAGGGCCTTGTTTGATTATGTACATGCATTTTACCAATAAATCAAAAGGCGTTCTTTCGCATTCAAATGTTGTGATCTCTGTTATTCCTGTTTTATATTTATTTTGAAAAACAATAAAATGGCAATGGGGTTTGTGCTAACCTGCATATCCTTGTTTTAAGCTTAACCCTTGTTATTGCAGGATCCACATGGCAGATGACATCGACTCTGGACCTTCTACGACTCACTTCGACTTCGATTACCCGATCTATCAAGCCGAAGAAGAGATTGATGAAGACGAAGACCTTCCCGAAGAGTTGGCCCGCTTGTTGAAACAAGAGGAGAGAATTATTCTGCCTCACGAGGAAGAGATTGACATTGTGAATTTGGGTTCTGAAGAACTTGTCAGGAACGTCAGGATAGGGGCCGCATTACAGAGTGATGTCAAGCAGAGATTGGTCGAGATGCTTTGAGAGTATAGTGACATATTTGCTTGGTCATACGAAGATATGCCAGGACTTGACACTGACATCATGGTCCATCACTTGCCGCTGCGAGAAGATTGTCCTCCCGTTAAGCAGAAGCTTAGGAGGACGCGACCAGATATGGCCGTTAAGATCAAAGAAGAAGTGCAAAAGTAGCTTGATGCTGGCTTCTTAGCAGTCACTACTTACCCTCTGTGGGTCGCCAACATAGTACCTGTACCGAAGAAGGACGGTAAGGTGCGAATGTGCGTCGATTATCGGGATTTGAATAGGGCGAGCCCTAAGGATGATTTCCCGCTCCCTCATATTGATGTATTGGTCGACAATACAACCCAGTTCTCCGTGTTTTCATTCATGGATGGCTTCTCCGGTTACAATCAGATCAAGATGGCGCCGGAGGACATGGAGAAAACTACGTTTATCACTCCTTGGGGAACATTTTGCTACAAGGTAATGCCTTTCGGTCTGAAGAACGCAGGGGCCACTTACCAACGAGCAATGGTTACTTTGTTTCATGATATGATTCATCATGAGATTGAAGTCTATGTTGATGACATGATTGCGAAGTCCCAAACGGAGGAGGGACATCTGGCCAATTTGCTGAAGCTTTTTGAGAGGCTTAGGAAGTTCAGGTTGAGGCTGAATCCTAACAAGTGTACTTTCGGAGTACGGTCTGGAAAACTACTGGGGTTTATCGTGAGTGAAAGAGGCATTAAGGTTGATCCTGGGAAGATAAAAGCAATACAAGAAATGCCAGCGCCAAAAACAGAAAAAGAAGTTCGTGGTTTCCTGGGCAGAATAAACTACATTGCAAGGTTTATTTCTCAGCTCACGGCCACGTTTGAACCGATGTTCAAATTGTTAAAGAAAGATCAGACAATTATCTGGAACGAGGATTTCCAGAAGGCATTTGATAAGATAAAACAGTATCTACAAGAACCTCCGATCTTGATACCCCCAGTGGCCGGAAGACCCTTAATCATGTACTTGACAGTTCTTGATAATAGTATGGGGTGTGTTCTCGGTCAGCATGACGAGACGGGCAGAAAGGAGCATGCCATTTACTATTTGAGTAAAAAGTTCACAGACTGTGAATCTCGTTACTCGATGCTGGAGAATACGTGTTGCGCACTAGCCTGGGCTGCCAAACGTTTACGACAGTATATGCTCAATCACACGACCATGCTAATTTCGAAGATGGATCTGATCAAGTACGTCTTCGAGAAGCAAGCGCTTTCGGGCAGGATTGCCAGATGCCAAATGATGTTGACGGAATATGACATTCAGTACGTTTCCCAGAAGGCCATCAAGGGCAGCGTATTGTCTGAATACCTTGCCGAACAGCCGGTCGAAGATTATCAGCCGATGAAATTTGAATTCCCTGACGAGGACATCATGTTTCTCAAAGCAAAGGATTGCGATGAACCGTTTCCCGACGAGGGTCCAGATAGGAAATCCCAATGGAAATTGATATTTGACGGGGCGGTTAATTCTTACGGAAGTGGCATTAGGGCAATCATCACAACTCCCCATGGATCCCACATCCCGTTTACCGCTAGACTGGCGTTTCCGGTCACCAATAACGAAGCGGAGTACGAAGCATGCATCATGGGTCTAGAAGAAGCAATTGATTTGAGAATCAAGAGCCTAGATGTGTACGGTGATTTGGCACTTGTGATCAACCAGATTAAAGGGGAGTGGGAGACTCGTCAATCAAATTTGGTGTCGTACATGAACTATGCCAGAAGGCTGCTTCCGTTCTTTGATCGAGTGGAACTCCATCATGTGCCCAGGGCTGAGAATCAAATGGCTGATGCCTTAGCCACGTTGGCTTCGACGTATAAAGTCAATTTTCGGAATGAAGCTCCAAGAATTGTCCTTTCTCGTCTTGATAGACCTGCATTCGTCTTTGCGATCGAGGAAGCCTCCGACGGCAAGCCATGGTTCCATGATATCCAGACTTTCCTTATGACTAAAGAATATCCTGTGGGAGCGTCAACCCAGGATAAGAAGACTCTGAGGAGGCTGTCTGGAAATTTTTATCTCAATCCTGATGGAGTTTTGTATAAAAGAAACCACGATCTCGTGCTACTCAGATGTGCAGATGAGAAAGAAGCGAGTATGCTCATGGAAGAAGTCCATGAAGGCACATTTGGTACGCATGCCGGCGGGCATGCTATGACGAGAAAGATCCTGAGAGCAGGATACTACTGGCTGACGATGGAATCGGATTGCTTTAAATTTGCGAAGAGATGTCATAAATGCCAGATTTATGCTGATAAGATTCATGTGCCACCGTGCCCGTTGAATTTCATGTCCTCCCCGTGGCCGTTCTCCATGTGGGGCATCGACATGATAGGCAAGATCGAGCCCACTGCAACTAACGGTCATCGCTTCATTTTAGTAGCCATCGACTACTTCACCAAGTGGGTGGAGGCAGCCTCATATGCTAATGTGACCAAGCAGGTGGTGGCTAGACTCATAAAGAGGGACATCATCTGTCGTTACGGAATTCCCGAGCGGATCATCACTGATAATGGTTCGAATCTGAATAACAAGATGATGAAGGAGCTATGCCAGAGTTTCAAGATTGAACATCACAACTCATCTCCTTACTGGTCGAAGATGAATGGCGCCGTTGAAGTGGCTAATTAGAACATTAAGAAGATTGTACAGAAGATGGTTGTGACCTACAAGGATTGGCACGAGATGTTGCCATTTGCACTGCACGGTTATCGTACAACGGTGCGTACATCAACCAGGGCAACTCCTTTCTCACTGGTGTACGGTATGTAAGTTGTCCTACCGTTAGAAGTGGAGATCCCTTCTTTACGAGTTCTGGTTGACATGAAACTCGATGAGGCAGAATGGATTAAGAACCGACTAAACCAACTCAGCCTGATGGACGAGAAAAGATTAGCATCGATTGCATATGGTCGTCTGTACCAAAGCCGAATGAAGAAAGCTTATGATAAGAAGGTGCGTCCTAGAAGCTTTCAGATGGGTGATCTCGTCCTGAAGAAGATTCTTCCTCCATACTCCGATCACCGGGGCAAGTGGACTCCCAATTACGAAGGTCCGTACATCGTCAGCAGGGTCTTCTCGGGAGGAGCCTTGTTGTTATCCACGATGGATGGTGAAGATTTTGCATCCCCGGTGAACGCGGACGCAGTTAAAAAACACTTTGCTTAAAAAACGACCCGCTAGAAAGAAAAAGAATATCCAGGCAAAAATGGGGCACCCGGCAAACCATAAAAAAGGGAAAAAAGGTTCGGGCAAAAATTAGGGATATAAAAGAAAAGAATGTACACCCGCAAAGTCGAAAACCTGGGAGGGCGACTTTGGAAAAAAAGGGTATCCCGGTGAATCGAAAACCCGAAAGGGCGATTCAGGCAAAAGTTAGGGATTTGAAAAAAGAAAATGACTGCGTTCCGCGTGTGGACTGTATTTGTTTAGTGGTTTGGAAGACCTGAAGGCCGTTTATCTGAATCAATCTCTTCTGAAGCTGAAGCGTCGGAGAGGTATCGAGGTCGAGTGGGTTATAGAGGGATCAACTCATGGTGTTCGTCTACGTCGCATTGCCGACACTTGTGTATATACTGATGTATATTTATGTTTTTATATTTGCGCAGTTTCCTCATTCCAGGAGCTTGCATCTGTTGTAAAACACTTTCCCCCATTCAGGGGTTCATCATCAATAAAATATATACTATTCAGCAATTTTGTTTGCTTGTTTAGCATTTATCTGTTTTGTTTGCGAAAAAGAACGCCGATGTTTTTGATAAAATGCGCATACATAAACTTACTGGCCTAGGCCACTGATTGTTGAAACAATGAATTAGTTGAACATTGTCACAAGATGATAACCTTGATAGGTCCCATTGAGAAAGGTATCTTGTCTGTTTGTTTGTGTTGTTGCAGGTATAGCATATTCTAGGCAGTACGCCGTATGTTTCCCCAAGCGGGATGATTCCTTCTTCTCCAGCAAGTGTAACAGCATCTCCCCATGGAGTTTGAACAAAAGACCAAGAGCATTGATATGTATCCCCCAAACAGAGAAGATTCTCTCCCCAATCAGATGTATCCTGAAGGATCGTTGTCTCCCCAGCTTAGTCATGTGCTGAAGTGTACGTTCGTTCCCCAGCACTAGATCAAAGTGAAGTATTCACCAGTGTTCAGCCTTCGATAGTTCAAGACTGAAGCCTCCAGGAGAATTGAAATTCCCCACAGAGTTGTACTCTCCCCGACATGCAGGATGATTCCTTCTTCCCCAGCCGAATTTGCAGTTTCCCAAGAGAGCCGAGTCCTTGGAAAGCGTTCAGGCCATGATTGGTGCTCCCCAGTAGCGTGTTGAATAGCTGATGTTGTATTTCCCCATCGGAGTCGTTATCTCCAGGAAAGTTTTGCCGCAAAGGTCGTGTAGTTTATTTCTGCAATTGACATCGTTTTTCTCAGCAGTTGTGGTTCGTACACTGTTGCACCCTAAAATTTGCCCAACCTTATTCACTTGGATTTATGTTTCAATGTCATTAGCATTTGCATATAGAGTCATGTACATAGACCAACCATCTGCATAGCATAAGCATAGCAAGTCATTCAACAGGGGATCAATCATTATTCTCATCTCTAGAGGCCTAGCAAGAGGTTATTATCCTAATTCCATCCTACTCAAGTCATCAGGAAAGAATTTGAAAGCAAAGAGTTCAGCAGATCAAGCCTTGAGTCCATCTCCTAGCTGAGGGTGTCTGAGGATCAACAAGAGGGTTATGAGCTATGAAATGAAGACATGGAGAGCATCTAGACATTTTGAGAGACTTAAAAAGTCATTTGGAGAAGGAAACAAGTCATTGATGAGAGCACAAGAGCTATAGTTGAAGACAGTCAACTAGGGTTCCATCTGGGTCAACCCTAGGTCAACCCTAGGTCAATTGACTGACTTAAGAGGGCATTCAAGTATATTGGAGAGATGTGGGGATCAACATTTGACATATGAAGAAGGATATGGAGATATGACAAGAAGAATTCAAGAGAAATCAAGGAGAAGAGGAGTTACTAAATTAGGGTTTCTCTGTAAAATCCCCTAGTTTAGGTCAAATTTCCAAGCAAGATAAGTCAAAATGCTAGCTTCAAATGGCTTCTTGGCCAACATGAAACTTGTAGAGGATCTCAAGACCTTTAATTTGAGTGGTGGAAGACCTCAAGGAGATTTATAGAACTCAAGTTATGGTCCTTACAAGTTACAGGTCATCTGGGGTGTCTGAATTTTTGTTTGTGAAAGTGACTTGACTTCCAAGCTAGTTTTGCCCCTCAAGGGGATTTCAAATGAATTCTTGGTCAACATAAGAATTGTTCCTCATTGTCTTAGCTTTCTAGAATGGTATGGCATGCCTTCATATGATGTGGAGAACTCAACTTATGGGCTTGGCAAGCAAAGGGTATTTTGGGCATTTGTGAATTACAGGTCATTTTAACCTATACCCAAAACTCATACAAGGAGGCCTCAAATGGGAAATTGTTCAACACGAAACTTGTTCAAAATGATGTTTTGAGTGCAACCAAGTGGTCATGAGCGTTTGGATTGGCTTGTATCACAAAGTTGCTAAAAATGGCTTGAAAAAGGACATTTTTCAAATGGTTCAAAGTAGGGAAATTGGCATTTTCAAGTTATAGGTCCAAATTGCACAATCCAAATACTCATTTTAATTGGAAAACATGTTTTAGAGAGGTTGGCGTTATTACATTTCTTGTTTGAGGTCAGAATCATGGAGTTCCTTTGTAAACCTATTGCTTGAATTACAAGTCACTCATCCAAAATCCAACACAAGCCAATTCAGGCTAATTCATTGGTTCCAACATGTTCACCAAGGGCCATATGAATGAAAGGGATGAGTTTAAGCTAACTGAAACATGGAAACACGGCTGATGAGTATGGAATTTTAAGAGGAAAATCAGTTTTGTGAATCAAGCTGTTTGGGCTTTAAAAGTGGATCAAAAGCCCATGATTGAGTCATATATAAGTATTAGAATGAGTGCAGATAGAAAAGGTTGGAGAATTCGAGTTGAGGAGAGAGTTGGTAACTGAATTTTCAAGGTTCATAACAGAATTCGGTTTTGGAGATCAAGGCTTGATCAAGCACAATTGAGGTGTGGAAAAGCTTCTCATAGCTTCACTGAAGGTGTTTGAATCATCGTGGAGCTTGTTTTGTGCCTCCAAGTACCTCTGTTAGCAAGATTTTTTCAGGTATGTAACTTCCATTTTCTACACCATTCTAGGCTGAATTAGGTAGAATTCTTCATGTGGTTAGAATCTAGTATGAACAAGGAACGTTTCTGGATAGGTTTGATAGCAATTGTTGATGTTTGATCATGGAGTGTGAATTCTGTTAAGAGTTAGTTAGTCATGATCTTGATGATTTAGGACAAGTGTGATAGTGGAAATTGATCAGTGAAACATGTAGATTAGATCAATACCTTTTGTTTTAAGAATTGAGTTGATCAAGAACTTGGTGCATTCTGAAGATTCCATCGTCTTTTGATTTGGAGTGAGATTCAAGGAATTCTGAGGTTAGAATCATGATCTACGTGAAAAATCGAGCAAGATGATGTAGGGTTTTGTTATGTTTGATGACCTGAAAGTGGAGGCTCACCGGAGAAGACGGTGGTTTCCACCGTGAACCACCGTCTGGTAATTTTGAGGTGGCCTGAGTTATTTGGAGAAGATGATGCCATGATCGTTGGATTCACATTTGACCTTTGACTGGAACCAAGAACGGATGGCCACGATTGGATTTGGAAGAGAGACTGAGTTTGTGAAGCAAAACGCTTCGTTTCATTTAAGTTTCGTTTGGGCCTTGGACTCAGCTTGCTTTCCACACCCTACCTTGAGGCCCACGTTGGATTTGAACTAGGAATCATTGCTATTCAGCACACACTTTTTCCATTTTCCTGGGATTTTCTTATTTTCGTTCTGGGCTTAGTTCCTGGATGCTAAGCGCGCCCCCCTATTGTTGGCCCATTGTGATTCTGAACTGGGGCGAGTTCCTTTTCATACCCCCTCTCTCTTATTTTAATTCATTTTATTTTTTAATTCCATTTTTATTTTACCAATTTTCATAAAATCATAATAAATTCATAAAAAATGCTTTTTAATCCATTCTTTTTACCATATTCTCATCAACATGTCTAGAACATTATAGGAAAATAAAATTTCATTTTTAGTTTTATTTCATATTTTTTCATATTTTCTAACTAAATAGCATATTAAATAGATCCATTTCATGCATTATTTTTATGATTTTTGTTCTCTCACATGCTTTAATATTTTTTGATCATTCTTTTCATATTGTTTAGATGAGATGTTAAGCTTGTAGGAATATTTTAGTTCCCATTTTTAGAGGCTAATTTTAGGTGATTAATAAATGCTTGAATATCATGAACAAAACTAGGGTTTTTTAGGTGACAACTTAGGAAGTTCAATTTTCTCCCTTAGGACTTAGGGTTTGAATAGATTAGTTATGGGACTATATGGGCTATGGGTAGCTATTAGATCCCTTAGAAAAAGTCAGGATTCCCCTACTGATATTATTACTGTTTGTATATCTGTTGTTTGGTGTGGTGTGCCCTCTGGGGTTTATTGATTGTTTGTATGGGTATTGGGTTTGTCTGGGGCCCTGGGGAAGCTGAAGATTTGTGGAGATGAAGCTATTGGAGATTCAAATGCTGAAGATCAACTGTCAGAGTTGAGGAGGGGTTCTTGCTATCAGTTGCTGAGGAGACTAGGGTTTAGGAGCTAGGCAGAGCTCTAGATTAGAATGATTGTTTCTCAAACATGGATTGCCTTGTCTGCATCCATTCTTCTCTGTGATTCAGAGTCTCTCTAAGACTCTCACCCCCTTCCTTTGGAAGGCTTGGTGATAGTGTCTATGAGATAGAACTCTTGAGAGAAACTGTCTCTTGTGTTAGAAGCAGTCTGTTCACCACCTTTGGTAGTCAGCTGATTGCTTAACACCCAATTCACTCTTGTAACTGATCCCTCATCCTGGAGGTTTGAGCTTGAAGAAAAGCCATTGCAGATGGAAGAATGATGATCAAAGCCCTTATCTGAAGGCCATGAAGATGGAGAATGATGCTTGTTGAAGCCTGCAGCTGATTGGAAATTGCTTGAAGCCAGTTGTTGATTCAGAGCTGCTGATGCTGTTTCTTTTGCTGTTGTATTTCATTTGCTGATGTATTGATTGGTTTTCTGAACTGTATTGTTTGCTGTTTACCCTGCTGGGTTGAAAGTGAAGCCTGTTCACTTTTGCCTATTGTTTTCTAGGTTCGAGGTTGAGTGGGACTCCCTTGCCTCGCTTGTACTGTTGCATCCATGCATTTTACTGTTTTACTGTATATATCTGATATTGTTTCTGTTTCTGCCTATCCCTTAGGATCTCTGTTTCTCTCTGTGCAAGAGAGGAGCATGATAGACACTAGGTCTTAACCCATGCATGATAACATTAGGATAGTTTGTTTCCCTTCGCAACCGTAGGTTAGAGTTCTGTCTCTTTCTTTCTCAAAACAAACAGAAAAACACATAAAGATTTCAAACACAATAAAAGACACTTCTTTCGTAAAAGAATGTGAACCCATCAAGACGTCATTTTTGTCCTCTTGGACTGTTAATCAGAAAAAACCTTTTTTCAGAAGGAATAAAATCAACCAAGACAAGCTTGTGTCGTACGTGGCCCGAACTACGTTTGCTCTGATCTTTCATGCTGTATGAAAGTACGTAGGCATAGGATGCGATATCCTAGCGAGCAACCTTCCCCTCCTTTCCCGTAGGTAGGCGAACTACGTTGACTCTGATTTCTCGTTCCAGACGGGAATACGTAGGCATAAAGTGCGATACTTTGCCGAGTCATTTTTATTTTCATTTTATTTTCTTTTTCACCCTTGACCTATAGAGTAGATAGAATAACAATCCATACCCGAAAACAAGCGTGGATCCCGTCGAGTACGACGGACGTGAGGGGTGCTAATACCTTCCCCTTGCGTAACCGACTCCCGAACCCAGGTTTTGGTTGCGATGACCATACCTTTCCTCGTTTTTTGCGAGGTTTACTTCGAGCGTTTCCTTTCCCTCCCGTGGGATAAATAACGCACGGTGGCGACTCTTCTGTTCAGCCGGCGCCGATTTTCGCAGTAGCGACAGCTGGCGACTCTGCTGGGGAACCAACGTCCCCTGGCTGCTAAGGACTGCGATGGTTCTTACGCATTTGGGATCCAACGTCCCTTGAGAGAGTCAATCCTAGCGCTTGTTTTCCGTCGAGGATTTTGTATGGAGTTATTGTATATGTCTAACCTTGTATTTTCAGCTTTATATATTGTTTATTATTGCTGTATCTGGGGTGTGACGGGTGTTCTGATATTGAGTGAGAAGCCGGACCTGGGCTTGAGTGCACCTAGAATTAGAGTAGAAATTAGTGGGCGCCCGCTTGCTTTGCTTGCTTTGGTGTCCCATGAAATCTACACTCAGACGAGGTTCCTCTGGTTGGCCTCCTGCCCCTTCCTTTGGTTGGCGTGGGTTGCTGGTTAGTTGGATTGTCGACTCTGGGGACCGATCATTTGGAAGTTGGCTGAGTGAGGCCTCTTCAGGATTTGATGATGCCACTCCTTCTGGGAATCGTATCATCAACCCTGAAAGTCTGTGACGCCGACGACCGCATAGGATGCCGTACCTTGTGCCAGTTATAGGGCCACCCACCTGTGAGGGGATTCAGGGTTATGCAGGTAACTAGACCTCCAGACTACCGGTTATTTCTTGATCAGAGATCCGGGTTATTTATGGAGAGTTATGAGGTCTGTCAGAGACCATTTGGAGATGTATTCTGAGGTCTGTCAGAGACCATGTGGAGATTTATTCTGAGGTCTGTCAGAGACCATTTGGAGATGTATTCTGAGGTCTGTCAGAGACCATTTGAGAGGTGTTTTGAGGTCTGTCAGAGACCAATTATGGATGTGATCTGAGGTCTATCAGAGACCAGTTGGAGTTGTGGTTTGAGGTCTGTCAGAGACCAGTGTTGAAGTTTTATTTTAGGTCTATCTGAGACCAGGGTTGATGACTTCTGGACGGTCTATCTGAGACCTTTCTTGATTGGGTTTAGGCTATTCAGCTGCAGCTTTGGTCCCTGTTGAATGTTACTTGCATTGCATCCCTGCATATCCATTATCATTTGCATTTCACTAACGTGTGTCTGTGCTGCAGGTGCATTTGCATTTCCCTAGTTCTAGTGCCCAGACTTCTGAGTGTTTGATCATGACTAACCTACGGAGAACGGTTGCTTACAAATTGCCTACGCCTGATATTGTTCCTTTACTGGGGTTGATCTCTCTTGCTGATGAGGGTGTTCGTAGGAGTTTCCGGATGAGCTATGGTAGATTATTGAGATTGGTGTGCAAACCTACAGAGGTAGAGTTAGATGGGCTGTATGCTTTGATGCAATTCTATGACCCTGCTTTGAGGTGTTTCACGTTCTCTGACTTTATTATGGGACCAACTCTGGAGGAATACGCTGAGTATGTTGAGCTGCCTGTGCAGAACCAGGTTCCATTCATTCATTATGATGCCAAACCCAAGCCGGAGGAATTGGCAAAAGCCTTGCATGTTGATGCTTCTGAACTTGTGACTACTGTTTCCCGTGGAGTTCCAGGATTCTCATTTCAGTTCTTAGTTGGTAAAGCCCAAGAGTACGCCAAGAGCGGGTGCTGGGTTGCTTTCAATGCTGTGTTGGCTTTGTGCATTTATGGCATAGTTTTGTTTCCCAGCATACCGGATTTTGTGGACTTTGATGCTTTCTACTTGTTTGCCGCTGGTAATCCTGTACCTACCTTACTCGGAGATCTCTACCATTCACTGCATTACAAGAATGAGAAGGGAAGAGGGAAGAATGGTCATCTGTGTGTGCCCTTGTTGAGTATGTGGTTTGAGAGTCACCTTCCTAAGAGAGGATCTGCTGCAGAGACTACAGTTCCAGTTGGTTGGACGGAGCGTTTGATGAGGTTATCGTCGGAAGATATGGAGTGGTTTGATAGAGACCTGTTGGGATCGGAGCTCATCTTCAGCTGTGCTGGTTACCCTAATGTGCCATTGATTGGAAGAAAAGGGTGTATCAATTACAACCCTTCTCTATTCATTCGCCAGTTTGGATATGCGCTGAAGAATCCACCTCAAGAGGAAGAAGTACAGGAATCTCTGTACTTCACCGGTGACGTGAAGGGGGAGTTATTAGCCAAGTTGCGACATGCTTGGACGCGTATTAATCGCAAAGGGAAGCCGTTGTTAGGAAAGAATGACTGTCAGGCCTATGCACCTTATAGAGTTTGGATTCAAGAGAGGGCTAGTCAGTTGAAGATGCCATTTCCAGATGCACCAATTCTTGATCCTATTCCGGTAGAAGAGCCGACCACTGTTTCTAGGGAAGTCTATGAACAGGTTGTGAAGGAGAAAGAAGCCTTGATGAAGATTAACGAAGGGTTAGAGCAAGAGCTAGCCCAGGCACGCAGTGAGAAAAACAAGGCCGTATATGCTTTCCAACAACAGATTGAGCTGGTAAACAGGTTAGGGGCTGAGTTGACCGAGGAAAAGAAGAAGCGCGAACGTCTGGGGCAAGAGTTCAGAAGTTCCCATGACATGCTGGAAGCCAAAAAGAAGGCGCTCGACGCGGCACACCGAGAGATATCTTCTTGCAATAAGACTTGGAATGCTACTCTCACCAACAACAAGCAGAGGGAAGATAAGCTAAAGCAGCAAATTTCCGATCTCGAGGAGAAGTTGAAGTCTAGCATCAAGAAGTGTGAGGAGGAAGTGATGAACCGGTATAGTGTCCAGCATGCACTAAACAAGGCAATCAAATCCAGAGATGAAGCAGTGTCCCAGAAGCGAAAGTTAGAAGATTGCTTCGGAGAGGCAGCGTGGGAAGAAACTGCTGAAGACGTACGCCGTGTCCTTAAGAAGAGAAACCAGCTTGTTGAAGGGCTGCTTGATCGACCAAGCCATCCGGAGACCAAGAAGTTGATAGAGGAGTACCAGACTTTTGGGAGGATCTGATCATTCCATTATTTGTATGCTTTATTTGCATAGTGCTGACCATCACCAGGATTGTTGGTTGAGGTCATGCCATCTTTGTACTCTCAGTGATATTGTACCCTGGGCTTATTGACTCTCTCTGATATATATGAGGCTTTCTATGATTCAGCTCCGGTATTCTTATTGTCAGCACCGTCACTGCACCGGCACCTTCGCACTAGAATTGGGGGAATGAACTTCCCTAATGCACAGACACATTGCATTGCATTCATATTCATCTTGCATAACAGGTAATCTTTGAATGGTGTCTTATCTCCTGCTTTGATTCAGGTACTTAACAGGATTCCAGATCAACATCCGCACCGCTATTCTACACGATCCAACTGTCGGAAAGTCATGGACCAGATTCAGAATGAGATGCAGGATGTACGCGAGAAGCTCGCCCTCTTCATGCAGACCATGGAGGCTATAGCAAAAGGGCAAGAGAATTTGCAGGCCATGGTCCAGCCTCTGTTGGCTCGCAACGCTGGTCATGGTAACGAAGATCATCAGTCTGTCCGGGTTGATACTGCTCATGGAGATGGCACTCCAACGCCGGTGGCCCCGCCTGTCGTCAATGTGAATGCTGCTAATGTCAACAACGCTACCACTGCTGTGAATGGTAACGTCGGAGTTGGAAATGAAACTGCTGTCCACAACGCTGGGCTGGGTGATGTCAATTTGGGAGATAATCTCGGAGGCAATGGCTTTGTCAACGCTGGGTTCGGATTCAACGATCAGGGATTCGACAACACTGGCAAGTATGGCTTTAATGCTCAAGGCTTTGGGCAAGATGGTTATGGTATGGTCAATCAGGGCTACGGAGGTTTTGGAAACGGAAACGGTGCTGGTTTTATGGCTGGTGGTCCTGCTGGAGGTGTTCAAGGGTACGGCAACAGAGGCCGAGTTCCGGGAATGAATCAGGTCAGAGCTGGACGTAATAATGCGTATGATGGATACGGGGCTGGAAACGGTATGTGGCAAGAGGATCAGCAGGAAGACGCCTTCTCTGGAGGGGGCTTTGAAGGGCCGATGGATGATTCTCAAAAGATTAGAATGCTGGAAGAGCAAATGAAAGGAGTCCTAAACCAGAGTGCTGTGGGTCTGGACATGGCAACAATGGGCTTGGTACCTGGGCTGAGGGTGCCAATTAAGTTCAAAGCGCCTGCGTTCGATAAGTACAAAGGAGATACATGTCCGAAGGTTCATGTACGAGCTTATTACAGAAAGATGTCTGCATACTCCACTGACGAAAGAATGCTCATGCATTTCTTTCAGGATAGCCTATCGGGTCCTTCCTTAGAGTGGTACATGGGGTTGGAGCCCACTGATATCAAGACTTGGAAGCAATTAGCGGAGGCGTTCGTAGCCCATTACAAATATAACAGCGACCTGGCACCCAATCGGGTCCAGTTGGCCGGGCTTTCGCAGAAGAAGGGGGAGAGTTTTAAAGAATACGCGCAAAGGTGGCGCGATATGGCTGCCAGGGTCCGTCCTCCTGTGGAAGATAAAGAAATGAACGATATGTTTGTTGGCACATTCACCGGGCTGTTTCATGATATGTTGTTTCATACGTCTTTGGCTAGTTTTTCAGACCTGATCTTGATGGGGGAAAAGATCGAGCGGAACATTAAGCAAGGAAAGTTCCAAGTTGACGAGTCAGCTGCATCTGGCAGTAATAGGAAAGCTTATGGTGGGCGCCGTCAGGGCGAAGCTAGTGCGGTATTTGGAGGCCGAGGCCGAGGCCGAGGCAGGGGAAGAAATCAATATCGTCAGCAGCAGCAAGTGTCGAGTGTCACTATTCCTTATCAACAGCAGCCAATCCAGCAGCAACAGCAGGTTCAGCAGCAACCAATGCCACAGCAGCAGCAGCCTCAGCAGGGGGCACAGCAAGCTCAGAGAAGATTTCAGGGTAATAAGCCGAGAAGGGTGTTCGAGAAGCCTCCCTCTAACTATGCTGATTTATTGCAGACCTTGTTGGGATTGAATCTGGTGGAGAAGAGAACCTTGGCACCGATAACGGGAACTCCCCCGTTCGGCTATGATGCAAATAGGCGCTGCGAGTTTCATTCTGGGGCCCCGGGCCATGATATAGAAGGTTGTCATGCTTTTAAGCATGTTGTGCAGGATCTCTTGGACAACAAGTCTATCAACTTCGGAACGACCGGTGCGAATATAGTCCAGAAACCCATGCCTAATCATGGGGCGAATGCCGTGCTGACTGAGGAAGGTCTGAATCTGATTATGAATGTTGAGGATTTGAAGACGCCGCTGAGCGAAATAAAAAGCCGACTGTTGCAAGGAGGTGTTTACCCGGGTTGTAATGAGTACTGCTTAGATTGTTGGGCCCTGTCTGGGGGGTGTGAGGATCTGAAGAAAGGCATTCAGGCCTTGATTGATGAAGGTGTATTGCAGTTTGATAGAACAGCAACTGATGAGCCGGCAGGGGCAGTAGTGGATAATCGGAGTGATGTTGCCACAGTGACAATTCCTAGGAAGACGATCACCATTTCAGCACCAGCTCAGCGACCACCGATTACTATAACTAAAGCCGGGCCAATCCCGTATGAGAGCACGAAAGCGGTCCCATGGTCATATGGGCTAGAGGTGTATTGTGACGGGATTAAAATCGATGTTAACAAGCCGTCAGCGGAGGTTGTGGATAATGTTGTTGGCTCAGGAGGCATGACAAGAAGCGGCAGGATTTTTATATCTCCTGAAGTAGAAGCCGAAAGGATAGCGAAGGGAAAAGGGAAAGCGGTGGAGAATGTTCCGGTTCAAGTAAATGAAAAAGAAGCAGCATCTAAGGATGTCGAAGAATTCATGCGCTTAATTCGGAAAAGCGATTATAAAATTGTGGAGCATCTGCAGCAAACACCGTCCAAAATATCTATTCTGTCATTGTTGTTGTGTTCGGAGGCCCACAGGAACGCTTTGCTGAAAGTCCTGGACACTTCTTTTGTACCACAGGATGTCTCCGTGAACCAGCTAGAAGGAGTATTGGCACACGTAAATGCAGGCCACAGTCTGGGCTTTACGGATTTCGACTTGACTCCGAAAGGAAGGGATCATAATATGGCATTGCATGTATCTGTTGAGTGCAGAGGGTCGACAATGTCGCACGTATTGGTTGACACCGGGTCGTCTTTGAATGTGCTGCCTAAGAAGGCTATGATGAAGCTGGATGTTCGAGGAATTTTGTGCACACCAAGTGATTTGGTAGTCAGAGCGTTTGACGGCACGCGGAGAACAGTCTTCGGATCAATTACATTGCCTCTGCAAGTGGGGCCGGAAGTGTTTGCAACGGAGTTTTATATCATGGATATACAGCCTGCGTACAGCTGCTTGCTGGGAAGACCTTGGATTCACGGGGCAGGGGCAGTCACGTCTACCCTGCATCAGAAGCTAAAGTATATGGTCGGAGACAGTGTAGTCACCGTGTGCGGAGAAGAAGACATCCTGGTCAGCCATCTTTCTTCGTTTAAATATGTGGAAGTCGACGGGGAGATCCACGAGACGCCATGCCAAGCATTCGAAGGTTTGCGCATTAAGGACAAGAGTCCCGGGCCAAGCAAAGGGCCAGAGATAGCTGTTTCTTCGTATAAAGAAGCCCAAGCGCTAGTGAAGGCAGGAGAAACCACGGGCTGGGGCAAAGTATTGGACATTCCAGTAAAAATGGACCGGTTCGGACTGGGGTACCGACCGTCGTCATCAACTCCTTCTGTGGGGGCCCCTCATTTCAGAAAGTCAATCACCATCTCTGCCAGTGGAGTATGCCATGAATCTGTCAATGCTGCTTCAGAGTCCGATGAAGGGGACAGCGACTGTGATATGGATGCCTGGATTCAGCCAAGCACGCCAGGACAAGGACTGTGCAACTGGTCCATTCAGGAGCTTGTTCCTGTGACCTTTAAACAGTAATGCTTTGCTTTATTAATTGTTGAATAATCTGATGTCTTGCCCGGGGCATCGGGATTTGCTTAGGGCTGTGTTGTTATAAACATTGCTTCGTTAATCATTAAATAAATGGCGTTTTTCATGTGCAAATACTGTAATCCCTGTCTTTCTTGTTTTGTATTTTTCAATAAAATGGCAACGTGGTTATCCGCTTTATACGCATTTTGAAGCACTTAACCCTTTCTTTTGCAGGATAACATTTTCAGATGACATCCTTGAACCACCTATGACTCGTCCCGACTTCGAGCACCCGGTATTCCAGACCGAAGAAGAGGTTGTCGAAGATAGCGACGTTCCTGAAGAACTGTCTTGGTTGGTGAAGCAAGAGGAAAGAGCCATTCTGCCTCACGACGAGGTTATCGAGATTATCAATTTGGGGTCGGAAGGGGTTGAGAAGAACATTCGTATCGGAGCCGCACTGCAGAGTGATATCAAGCGAAAACTGGTTGAAATGCTCCGAGAGTATAATGATGTATTCGCTTGGTCGTATCAAGATATGCCAGGGCTCGATACTGATATGGTTGTGCATCGCCTGCCACTAAAAGAAGACTGCCCGCCTGTCAAACAAAAACTTCGCAGAACTCGACCAGATATGGCAATGAAGATCAAAGAGGAGGTTCAGAAACAGTGGGACGCTGGTTTCCTGGCTGTGACGAAGTATCCTTCATGGGTTGCTAACATCGTACCAGTGCCAAAGAAAGATGGCAAGGTTCGAATGTGCGTGGATTATAGAGATTTGAATAAAGCAAGCCCAAAAGACGATTTTCCACTTCCTCATATTGACGTATTAGTTGATAATACCGCTCAATACTCTGTATTCTCCTTCATGGATGGCTTTTCAGGCTATAATCAAATTAAAATGGCGCCAGAGGATATGGAGAAGACTACTTTCATAACGCCTTGGGGAACATTTTGCTATAAAGTGATGCCCTTCGGTTTGAAAAATGCTGGGGCAACATATCAGCGTGCGATGACAACTCTCTTTCATGACATGATGCATAAAGAGATTGAAGTTTATGTTGACGATATGATTGCCAAATCCCAGACAGAGGAAGAGCATCTGGTGAATCTGTTGAAGTTGTTTAAAAGGCTTAGGAAGTTCAGGCTGAGGCTGAACCCTAACAAATGCACCTTCGGGGTGAGATCGGGTAAGCTCCTGGGGTTCATAGTAAGCGAAAGAGGAATAGAGGTCGATCCTGCTAAAATAAAAGCGATTCAAGAAATGCCGACGCCTAAAACAGAGAAAGAGGTGCGCGGGTTTTTAGGGAGATTGAACTACATTGCTCGGTTCATATCTCATCTAACGGCCACGTGTGAACCATTATTCAAGCTGTTGAAGAAAGATCAAGCTGTAACATGGAACGATAATTGTCAAAAGGCGTTCGAAAAAATAAAGAAGTACTTGCAGGAGCCTCCTATTTTGATACCCCCAGTGGCAGGGAGACCCTTGATAATGTATTTAACGGTTCTTGAGGGAAGCATGGGTTGCGTTCTCGGTCAACACGACGAGACGGGGAGAAAAGAGCATGCAATCTATTATTTGAGTAAGAAATTTACAGACTGTGAATCTCGATACTCAATGCTGGAGAAAACTTGTTGCGCGCTAGCCTGGGCCGCCAAGCGTTTGAGGCAGTACATGCTGAATCATACAACCATGCTCATCTCGAAGATGGATCCAATCAAATATATATTCGAAAAGCAGGCGTTGTCAGGTAGAATTGCCAGGTGGCAGATGATCTTGACTGAGTATGACATTCAATACGTCTCGCAAAAGGCTATAAAAGGGAGTGTGTTGTCTGAGTATCTGGCGGAACAGCCTATTGAAGAGTATCAATCGATGAGATTTGACTTTCCTGACGAGGATATCATGTATCTCAAGATGAAGGATTGCGAAGAGCCGTTGCCAGACGAAGGACCAGAGCCGGGGTCCAAATGGCAGATGATATTTGACGGAGCTGTGAATGCTTACGGTAGCGGAATAGGGGCAATTATCACTACGCCGCACGGGTCGCACATCCCGTTTACTGCCCGATTGACCTTTGCTGTTACCAACAATGAGGCCGAATACGAAGCTTGTATAATGGGGCTTGAAGAAGCCATTGATTTGCGAATCAAACATTTAGACGTATACGGAGACTCAGCTCTGGTGGTGAATCAGATCAAAGGGGAATGGGAGACACGGCAGCCCAATTTGATACATTATATGAATTATGCAAGGAGATTGTTGCCTTTCTTCGACAAAGTTGAATTGCATCACGTGCCACGGGCAGAAAATCAAATGGCTGACGCCCTTGCCACCTTGTCTTCCATGTACAAGGTCAATTTCTGGAACGAAGCTCCCCAAATTACTATCTCTCGGTTGGACAGGCCAGCTTATGTATTTGCTATTGATAAAGCGTCTGATGGCAAACCGTGGTATTTTGATATCCTTAATTTCCTGAAGAATAAAGAGTATCCGGCTGGGGCGTCCAGTCAAGATCAGAAGACTCTCAGGAGATTAGCGGGTAATTTCTATTTGAACCCGGATGGCGTCTTATACAGAAGAAACCACGATTTGGTGTTGTTGCGTTGTGTAGACGAGAAAGAGGCCAAGCTTCTCATGGAGGAAATTCACGAAGGTGCATTTGGCACGCATGCTGGTGGGCATGCTATGACGAGAAAACTGCTGCGGGCAGGTTATTTTTGGCTGACGATGGAAACTGATTGTTTCAAATTTGCAAGAAAGTGCCACAAGTGCCAAATTTATGCTGACAAAATACATGTGCCTCCGAGTCCTCTGAATGTGATGTCATCTCCATGGCCATTCTCAATGTGGGGAATTGATATGATCGGAAAGATTGAGCCGACGGCTTCTAACGGGCATCGGTTCATACTAGTAGCAATCGATTATTTCACCAAGTGGGTGGAAGCGGCGTCTTACGCAAATGTCACGAAGCAAGTGGTGGCTAGATTCATCAAAAGAGATATCATTTGCCGATACGGAATTCCTGAGCGGATAATCACGGATAATGGTTCTAATCTGAACAACAAAATGATGAAGGAGCTCTGTCAGAATTTCAAGATCGAACATCACAACTCCTCCCCTTACCGACCCAAGATGAATGGCGCTGTCGAAGCGGCCAATAAGAATATCAAGAAAATCGTCCAGAAAATGGTGGTGACTTATAAAGATTGGCATGACATGCTACCTTTCGCTTTGCACGGTTATCGTACGACGGTACGCACATCAACCGGGGCAACTCCGTTTTCGTTGGTATACGGAATGGAGGCGGTATTACCATTAGAAGTTGAGATCCCTTCTCTAAGGGTATTGCGAGACGTTCAGCTGGACGAGGCAGAATGGGTAACGAATAGATTGAACCAACTGAGTTTGATGGATGAGAAGAGGCTAGCTTCTCTGGCATACGGTCGTTTGTATCAAAGACGAATGAAGAAAGCGTACGACAAGAAGATACTTCCGCGAAGCTTTCAGACGGGCGACCTTGTGCTGAAAAGGATTCTCCCGCCGCAAGCAGATCACAGGGGCAAGTGGACCCCCAACTACGAAGGGCCATACGTTGTCAGTAAGGTCTTTTCAGGAGGAGCGTTGTTGTTGTCCACCATGGATGGGGAAGACTTTGCATCACCTGTGAATTCGGACGCAGTTAAAAAATACTTTGCTTAAAATAGACCCGCTGGACAGAAAAAAAGGAGAGTCCGGGCAAAAATGGGGCATCCTGGCGAACCAAAAACAGAATGAAAGGTTCGGGCAAAAGTTAGGGATAAAATTGAAAAAAATGTACACCCGCGAAGTTGAAAACCTACACTGGGCGGCTTCGGCAAAAAGGGGTATCCCGGTGAGCTGAAAACCCGTAAAGGGCGGTTCACGCAAAAGTTAGGGATGAGAAAAGCAAATGACTGCGGTCCGAATTTGATTATTCAATGAGCATTAGTGCGGGAGAATATGTTCGAGAAGTCAGTTATCGGATACAACCTCTTCAGAAGACGGATACCGGGAAAGCATTAGAGTCGGACGAGTCATGGGAGGATCAGTTCGTGGTGTTCATCTCCATCCAGTTGCCGACATGTGTACAAAATTTAATTTGTCAATATTTATGCTTCTTGTGAATACTTGCATACTTGTATATTTGCTTTGCGTAGCTTCCTCTTTTCAGGAGTTACATCCCGTGTACAAAAACTCCGCCCATTCAGGGGCCCAATCAATGAAAATGTGTTATTCAGTACTTGATGCCTGTTCTTTACTGTTTTTGCGCATGATAAAACGCCTAAGTTTATTGAAGCTAGCATGAGTATAACATCACTGGCCCTTGCCAACAGTTGTTAAAGCTTTGAATTAACTGAGTGTAACGTCACTAACCTGAATTGATTTGGATTGCATAGGCTTGTCGTGTCTTGTTTGTGTTGTTGCAGGTTTCATAACTGTACGAGGAAGGTGATCAAAAGATTGCAATAGCGAAAGGCTTGATCCCCACGCAGGTCATGCATGTTCTTCCTGAAGAAGGATAGGATTCTCCAGCTAGCCGTAGCTTATCCAAAGGACGTGCTCCAGAGAAGTTACTCGTCCTCAGCAGAGTTTAGTGATTCTGAGATCGTAAGGCTGTATTCAGACAGGTTCATTTCCCCCCGCAGGGTCATGCACTCTCCCCCAGTGGAGTCAGTTAATTTTTCCCGAGAGAATCCAGTCATCCCCAGCGGAGTTCTCTTTTCAGCAAGTGTTCTTTCCTTCCGGTGGAATTCGAAAATCAAGACTCTTCCCAGCAGAGTTGATGGTGGGTCCTGTCATTTATTTGTCAGAGATACCGGTGATATTAGTTCACTCTCTAGCAGAGGCTCAATCATATCAGGCGCATCTGCTATTCCCCAGCAGAGTTATATTCCCCAGCAGGGGGTTACCTCCGCAAGGTATTTGGTTTGAATTATATTCCCCAGCAGGGGGTTACTTCAATAAGACGTGTGGTTTGAGTTCCCAAATTCCCAGCAGGGTCGACTTCATCCTACCAGCACTTATTTTGGCTGGAATAATTTTGTAGCATCAGGCTATCCCCGGCGAGTCGGCGTTATCCTTCCAGCATTTATTTTGCTGAAGCAGTTTCTGTACTCTAGTAGTTCAGGTGGAGAGAGCTCTTGCTCAAATAAATTACCAAACAGTCAAGATCTCGGCAGGAGATATTCAATGACAATGTCAGTTTCGGCGGTATTCCCCACAGAGTTATCGTGATAAAACTCTCTTTGTCTCCAGCAGAGTCATTTATGCAAATGTATCTGATTTTCCCCAGCCAGAGTGGCCAGGATAAGAATCTCCTTATTCCCAAGCAAAGCTCGTTTGTCATCAACGAGTCGCATGAATCAGAATTTCGAAGCAGGTGTCCGATAGTAGGTTTCCAGACATCCCCAGTAGAGTCCGCCTCAAAGTCGCTGTCACGTCAGTGCTAAGAAGTTTGTGGGTGAGAATCATTGAAGAATTAAGTCCTGACGTGGACCATTTACTCCTAGAATGACGGGATTTCTTCAGAAGTGGGCGTCCTAACGTGGACAGGTTTGTGTTACCAGATTGGTAAGGTGTGTTAATCCTGACGCGGATAGATTCGGTCTTTTGAAATTTGGAGAAAGGGAGGTTATGACGTTGACAAAAGATTGGTTACTCTTCGTGTTGGTGTCCTGACGTGGATCATTTGTTTCCAGAAGATATCTTTATTCGTAATGGTGAAATGTGCGTCCTGACGTGGACAAGTTTGTAGTTCTTTGTGATGACAAGATACAAGAATCCTGACGTGGACAAATTTATCCTTCTTCGTGTTGTTGGCAAGGTGTAAGTCCTAACGCGGATATTTCCCCAGCAAGTCGAAGACGTGTGAGTCCTTACGTGGACAAGTCGTATTTCCTCAGTGAATCGAAGATGCCTGAGTCCTTACGTGGATAAATCAAGACGAGATCAGTGTCCTGACGCGGGCAGATCAAAGAGATTATTGATTCCTTACGTGGAAAGATGTAGTCCTTACGCGGACCTATCAATAGAAGTGATTCCTAACGTGGAAATGACAGTATTCCTAACGTGGAAAGAGAAAGTCCTTACGTGGACAGATTAAGATGGTTTCCTTACGTGGAAAGACGAGTTTATTCCTTACGGGGAAAGGTTGAGTCCTCACGCGGACATATCAAGATTTATTCCTTACGTGGAAAGAAGTTTGTATTCCTTACGGGGAAAGGTTGAGTCCTCACGCGGACATATCAAGATTTATTCCTTACGTGGAAAGAAGTTTGTATTCCTTGCGTGGAAAGATTGAGTCCTCACGCGGACGTATCGAGATTGATTCCTGACGTGGAAAGAAGTGGACTATTCCTGACGTGGAAGAGTTTAGTCCTGACGCGGACAGATCGAAGAAGATATTCCTAACGTGGAAGAAGAAGGAAATTAGTCCTAACGTGGACAGGTGCAAGAAAAGTTGAGTCCTTACGTGGACAAGTTCAGAAATAGTTGTATTCCTTGCGTGGAAAGATCGGAGTCCTGACGCGGACATATCAAGGGGTATTGGAGTCCTTACGTGGACAGATTGATATAGTTTCCTAACGCGGAAAGAAGATTGTTTCCTGACGTGGAAAGGTGAAAGGGTTAGTCCTGACGTGGACAGACGCAGAAAAAATGATTCCTAATGTGGACAGGTGTTACTCCTAACGTGGAAGAGTTTTATTCCTAACGTGGACGATGCGGTTTATGGAAATGCAGACGAATTATCCCCAGCGGAGTTGCCGAGATTTTTCCTGGGATAACAGCAAGTGGAGTCCTAACGTGGACAGGTTTTAGTTGAGATTTCTTCGTATCGACGACAGACAGAGTCCTAACGTGGACAAGCAAGCAATCTGTTATGACAGAATCCTCTTCAGAACGATGAAGACAATCCCCAGCACGGTCGCGCAAGATCAGTGGGTTATTGTAACAGTCAGATTCAGCTGACGAATGTTATTCCTCAAGCAGGAGCGCAGTTTATTTCTGCAATTGGCAAATTTCTGGTTTCACTAGTATTCAACCGTCTCGTACCGCGAATGTCTGAAGGCTCCGGGCTCTTCATCCAATCGGGTCCAAGTCGCTTGAATAGGGGCAGCTGTTGCACCCTAAAATTTGCCCAACCTTATTCACTTGGATTTATGTTTCAATGTCATTAGCATTTGCATATAGAGTCATGTACATAGACCAACCATCTGCATAGCATAAGCATAGCAAGTCATTCAACAGGGGATCAATCATTATTCTCATCTCTAGAGGCCTAGCAAGAGGTTATTATCCTAATTCCATCCTACTCAAGTCATCAGGAAAGAATTTGAAAGCAAAGAGTTCAGCAGATCAAGCCTTGAGTCCATCTCCTAGCTGAGGGTGTCTGAGGATCAACAAGAGGGTTATGAGCTATGAAATGAAGACATGGAGAGCATCTAGACATTTTGAGAGACTTAAAAAGTCATTTGGAGAAGGAAACAAGTCATTGATGAGAGCACAAGAGCTATAGTTGAAGACAGTCAACTAGGGTTCCATCTGGGTCAACCCTAGGTCAACCCTAGGTCAATTGACTGACTTAAGAGGGCATTCAAGTATATTGGAGAGATGTGGGGATCAACATTTGACATATGAAGAAGGATATGGAGATATGACAAGAAGAATTCAAGAGAAATCAAGGAGAAGAGGAGTTACTAAATTAGGGTTTCTCTGTAAAATCCCCTAGTTTAGGTCAAATTTCCAAGCAAGATAAGTCAAAATGCTAGCTTCAAATGGCTTCTTGGCCAACATGAAACTTGTAGAGGATCTCAAGACCTTTAATTTGAGTGGTGGAAGACCTCAAGGAGATTTATAGAACTCAAGTTATGGTCCTTACAAGTTACAGGTCATCTGGGGTGTCTGAATTTTTGTCTGTGAAAGTGACTTGACTTCCAAGCTAGTTTTGCCCCTCAAGGGGATTTCAAATGAATTCTTGGTCAACATAAGAATTGTTCCTCATTGTCTTAGCTTTCTAGAATGGTATGGCATGCCTTCATATGATGTGGAGAACTCAACTTATGGGCTTGGCAAGCAAAGGGTATTTTGGGCATTTGTGAATTACAGGTCATTTTAACCTATACCCAAAACTCATACAAGGAGGCCTCAAATGGGAAATTGTTCAACACGAAACTTGTTCAAAATGATGTTTTGAGTGCAACCAAGTGGTCATGAGCGTTTGGATTGGCTTGTATCACAAAGTTGCTAAAAATGGCTTGAAAAAGGACATTTTTCAAATGGTTCAAAGTAGGGAAATTGGCATTTTCAAGTTATAGGTCCAAATTGCACAATCCAAATACTCATTTTAATTGGAAAACATGTTTTAGAGAGGTTGGCGTTATTACATTTCTTGTTTGAGGTCAGAATCATGGAGTTCCTTTGTAAACCTATTGCTTGAATTACAAGTCACTCATCCAAAATCCAACACAAGCCAATTCAGGCTAATTCATTGGTTCCAACATGTTCACCAAGGGCCATATGAATGAAAGGGATGAGTTTAAGCTAACTGAAACATGGAAACACGGCTGATGAGTATGGAATTTTAAGAGGAAAATCAGTTTTGTGAATCAAGCTGTTTGGGCTTTAAAAGTGGATCAAAAGCCCATGATTGAGTCATATATAAGTATTAGAATGAGTGCAGATAGAAAAGGTTGGAGAATTCGAGTTGAGGAGAGAGTTGGTAACTGAATTTTCAAGGTTCATAACAGAATTCGGTTTTGGAGATCAAGGCTTGATCAAGCACAATTGAGGTGTGGAAAAGCTTCTCATAGCTTCACTGAAGGTGTTTGAATCATCGTGGAGCTTGTTTTGTGCCTCCAAGTACCTCTGTTAGCAAGATTTTTTCAGGTATGTAACTTCCATTTTCTACACCATTCTAGGCTGAATTAGGTAGAATTCTTCATGTGGTTAGAATCTAGTATGAACAAGGAACGTTTCTGGATAGGTTTGATAGCAATTGTTGATGTTTGATCATGGAGTGTGAATTCTGTTAAGAGTTAGTTAGTCATGATCTTGATGATTTAGGACAAGTGTGATAGTGGAAATTGATCAGTGAAACATGTAGATTAGATCAATACCTTTTGTTTTAAGAATTGAGTTGATCAAGAACTTGGTGCATTCTGAAGATTCCATCGTCTTTTGATTTGGAGTGAGATTCAAGGAATTCTGAGGTTAGAATCATGATCTACGTGAAAAATCGAGCAAGATGATGTAGGGTTTTGTTATGTTTGATGACCTGAAAGTGGAGGCTCACCGGAGAAGACGGTGGTTTCCACCGTGAACCACCGTCTGGTAATTTTGAGGTGGCCTGAGTTATTTGGAGAAGATGATGCCATGATCGTTGGATTCACATTTGACCTTTGACTGGAACCAAGAACGGATGGCCACGATTGGATTTGGAAGAGAGACTGAGTTTGTGAAGCAAAACGCTTCGTTTCATTTAAGTTTCGTTTGGGCCTTGGACTCAGCTTGCTTTCCACACCCTACCTTGAGGCCCACGTTGGATTTGAACTAGGAATCATTGCTATTCAGCACACACTTTTTCCATTTTCCTGGGATTTTCTTATTTTCGTTCTGGGCTTAGTTCCTGGATGCTAAGCGCGCCCCCCTATTGTTGGCCCATTGTGATTCTGAACTGGGGCGAGTTCCTTTTCATACCCCCTCTCTCTTATTTTAATTCATTTTATTTTTTAATTCCATTTTTATTTTACCAATTTTCATAAAATCATAATAAATTCATAAAAAATGCTTTTTAATCCATTCTTTTTACCATATTCTCATCAACATGTCTAGAACATTATAGGAAAATAAAATTTCATTTTTAGTTTTATTTCATATTTTTTCATATTTTCTAACTAAATAGCATATTAAATAGATCCATTTCATGCATTATTTTTATGATTTTTGTTCTCTCACATGCTTTAATATTTTTTGATCATTCTTTTCATATTGTTTAGATGAGATGTTAAGCTTGTAGGAATATTTTAGTTCCCATTTTTAGAGGCTAATTTTAGGTGATTAATAAATGCTTGAATATCATGAACAAAACTAGGGTTTTTTAGGTGACAACTTAGGAAGTTCAATTTTCTCCCTTAGGACTTAGGGTTTGAATAGATTAGTTATGGGACTATATGGGCTATGGGTAGCTATTAGATCCCTTAGAAAAAGTCAGGATTCCCCTACTGATATTATTACTGTTTGTATATCTGTTGTTTGGTGTGGTGTGCCCTCTGGGGTTTATTGATTGTTTGTATGGGTATTGGGTTTGTCTGGGGCCCTGGGGAAGCTGAAGATTTGTGGAGATGAAGCTATTGGAGATTCAAATGCTGAAGATCAACTGTCAGAGTTGAGGAGGGGTTCTTGCTATCAGTTGCTGAGGAGACTAGGGTTTAGGAGCTAGGCAGAGCTCTAGATTAGAATGATTGTTTCTCAAACATGGATTGCCTTGTCTGCATCCATTCTTCTCTGTGATTCAGAGTCTCTCTAAGACTCTCACCCCCTTCCTTTGGAAGGCTTGGTGATAGTGTCTATGAGATAGAACTCTTGAGAGAAACTGTCTCTTGTGTTAGAAGCAGTCTGTTCACCACCTTTGGTAGTCAGCTGATTGCTTAACACCCAATTCACTCTTGTAACTGATCCCTCATCCTGGAGGTTTGAGCTTGAAGAAAAGCCATTGCAGATGGAAGAATGATGATCAAAGCCCTTATCTGAAGGCCATGAAGATGGAGATTGATGCTTGTTGAAGCCTGCAGCTGATTGGAAATTGCTTGAAGCCAGTTGTTGATTCAGAGCTGCTGATGCTGTTTCTTTTGCTGTTGTATTTCATTTGCTGATGTATTGATTGGTTTTCTGAACTGTATTGTTTGCTGTTTACCCTGCTGGGTTGAAAGTGAAGCCTGTTCACTTTTGCCTATTGTTTTCTAGGTTCGAGGTTGAGTGGGACTCCCTTGCCTCGCTTGTACTGTTGCATCCATGCATTTTACTGTTTTACTGTATATATCTGATATTGTTTCTGTTTCTGCCTATCCCTTAGGATCTCTGTTTCTCTCTGTGCAAGAGAGGAGCATGATAGACACTAGGTCTTAACCCATGCATGATAACATTAGGATAGTTTGTTTCCCTTCGCAACCGTAGGTTAGAGTTCTGTCTCTTTCTTTCTCAAAACAAACAGAAAAACACATAAAGATTTCAAACACAATAAAAGACACTTCTTTCGTAAAAGAATGTGAACCCATCAAGACGTCATTTTTGTCCTCTTGGACTGTTAATCAGAAAAAACCTTTTTTCAGAAGGAATAAAATCAACCAAGACAAGCTTGTGTCGTACGTGGCCCGAACTACGTTTGCTCTGATCTTTCATGCTGTATGAAAGTACGTAGGCATAGGATGCGATATCCTAGCGAGCAACCTTCCCCTCCTTTCCCGTAGGTAGGCGAACTACGTTGACTCTGATTTCTCGTTCCAGACGGGAATACGTAGGCATAAAGTGCGATACTTTGCCGAGTCATTTTTATTTTCATTTTATTTTCTTTTTCACCCTTGACCTATAGAGTAGATAGAATAACAATCCATACCCGAAAACAAGCGTGGATCCCGTCGAGTACGACGGACGTGAGGGGTGCTAATACCTTCCCCTTGCGTAACCGACTCCCGAACCCAGGTTTTGGTTGCGATGACCATACCTTTCCTCGTTTTTTGCGAGGTTTACTTCGAGCGTTTCCTTTCCCTCCCGTGGGATAAATAACGCACGGTGGCGACTCTTCTGTTCAGCCGGCGCCGATTTTCGCAGCAGCGACAGCTGGCGACTCTGCTGGGGAACCAACGTCCCCTGGCTGCTAAGGACTGCGATGGTTCTTACGCATTTGGGATCCAACGTCCCTTGAGAGAGTCAATCCTAGCGATTGTTTTCCGTCGAGGATTTTGTATGGAGTTATTGTATATGTCTAACCTTGTATTTTCAGCTTTATATATTGTTTATTATTGCTGTATCTGGGGTGTGACGGGTGTTCTGATATTGAGTGAGAAGCCGGACCTGGGCTTGAGTGCACCTAGAATTAGAGTAGAAATTAGTGGGCGCCCGCTTGCTTTGCTTGCTTTGGTGTCCCATGAAATCTACACTCAGACGAGGTTCCTCTGGTTGGCCTCCTGCCCCTTCCTTTGGTTGGCGTGGGTTGCTGGTTAGTTGGATTGTCGACTCTGGGGACCGATCATTTGGAAGTTGGCTGAGTGAGGCCTCTTCAGGATTTGATGATGCCACTCCTTCTGGGAATCGTATCATCAACCCTGAAAGTCTGTGACGCCGACGACCGCATAGGATGCCGTACCTTGTGCCAGGAGACTGAAGCCTCCAGGAGAATTGAAATTCCCCACAGAGTTGTACTCTCCCCGACATGCAGGATGATTCCTTCTTCCCCAGCCGAATTTGCAGTTTCCCAAGAGAGCCGAGTCCTTGGAAAGCGTTCAGGCCATGATTGGTGCTCCCCAGTAGCGTGTTGAATAGCTGATGTTGTATTTCCCCATCGGAGTCGTTATCTCCAGGAAAGTTTTGCCGCAAAGGTCGTGTAGTTTATTTCTGCAATTGACATCGTTTTTCTCAGCAGTTGTGGTTCGTACACCTAGATGAGCAGGTCCAGGTTCTTGTAGAACTTTGTTCCCCTACAGCAGTCGGATGAAGATCATTTCCCCAGGTGTAGTCCAATTGAGATTGGTGTGACATCTTCTCCTCGGCAGGACGATTCCTTCCTCCACCAGAGTGGTCCTTTCTCCTTGACAGGAGGTTTCTCCCTTCAGCATTTATTTGGCTGACGGGGGCATAACATTTTGCATGATTGCATAGCATTTACCCTAAATGCATAACATTTCCACCGTGTGGAGCATTGCGCCATTGTCAAACATATGCATACGAAACATGAGCTAGGTCGTTACCGTTCTTGTTTTGCAGGTGTTCCTCCGCAGAATGGTTCTCTCAAGATGATTCTTGAATTCCCCAATGAAGTTGTGTGCTGAAGATGATTCTTGAATTCCCCAGTAAAGTCTCCAGAGTTGGTTGCTCAAATTGATGCTTAGAATTCCCGGCATAGTGTTTGCTCAGGATGATTCCTGAAATCTCCAGCAGAGGTACTGGTTCAGGATGATTCTTGAAGTCCCCGGCAGAATTATTTGTCCAAGATGATTCTTGAAGTCCTCAGCAGAGTTGATTCATCCAGAATGATCTCTGGATCCCTGAAGCAGAGTTACTTGATAGTTCTCCAGAATCCCCAACGGAGATGTGTCATCCCCAGCAGGTTTTTGAACAGAAAAGTTGAAATTTCCTTGAAGACTTGATGATTGAAGTCTGGCAGTAGTGCCAAAACCCCTGACTTACTGATGAAGTCTAACTGCAATGTCGAAGCAGTTCTCCCAGCTGACGCGGAGTGCCTGACGGTAAAAGAATGTATATCCTTATCGGTTCGTGGTTTATTAAGGATTCCATTTGAGGACTTACTGACGAAGTCCAACGATGATGTTGAAGCGGTTCTCTCAGCTGATGCGGAGTTCCTGATGGCAGAAGTTTGGATACCCCTGTTTGGTTCATGATTGACCGAGGATTCTAGTTCAGATTCGCTGATGAAGTCCGGCTGACGCCCGAATTTGTATTTGAATGCCCGATGGCATAATTAACTGGATTGTTAAAAAAAAAGTTCCTAAATGACCTGATGAGTCCCGAGGAATTCTTCTGCCGTAGAATGCCTGACGGCGATACCAGTTATGTATCACCAGTTACCGTGTAACCGGTGATCCCTTGATGACTTGAGGACGAATATCTACAGCAAAATCAGATGATCATCCTAACTGAGATTTGAGATTAGACCTTTCACCGGTTACCGTGTGACCAATTCCCCCAGCAGAGTTGCCGTGCAACTGTCATGCTCAGTTTTGGAAGATGTTCCTACCAATCAGAGTATCATTTACCTGTGCGGTTGGCAAATCGCCAGTTACCGTGTAAGTGGTGATCCCTTGATGATTTGGGGACGCAATGATATCAGATAAATCATAGAATCATCCTGACGGAGATTCAGATAAGTATTTCTCCAGCTAGTTGCCACGCAGCTATTATTTCAGTTTCCGAAGATTCGTACCCATCAGAGTACTGTGTACTTGTGCAGTTGGAAAATTTCCGGGTTTATTGGTATTCAACCGCCTTTTACCTTGATTTTATGAGAGTCGTTCGCTTCTCACCCAGTCAGGTCCAAGCCGTTTGAATAGGGGCAGCTGTTGTACCCCAAAATTTGCCTAACATTTCTTCACCTAGCTTGTGTTTCATTTCATTCACCTTAGCATTATCATTTGCATTTCATTGACATGTGTGCAGGAGATCAAGAGGTATGATTACCAATTAAGAGCTACACAAGACTATGAAGCTAAGCTAAGAAGGTTATTCAGGTGTTCAAGGGTTCATATCCTTACCAGAGAAGTTAAAAGATCCTCAGAGAGTGATTGAAGCCAAGTGTGTAGGTCTCCTAACTTGAGAGTTGTGGAAAGTCATCAGATGATTCTAAAGCCATGAAGTTAAACTTGAGGTCTTGAGAGAGCTCATGAGAAGATTTAAAGATCACTTTGAGGCCTAGACATGTCACTGTGCAAGAATAAGAAGCCTCAGCCATGATTGGTGCAACTAGGGTTTGACTGGGTCAACCCTAAGTCAACTGATGATTTGAAGAAGGTTGAGACCTAATTCAAGAGCCATGTGATCATGGATTGATACATTAAGATGTTATAAGGATGATTCCAAGGTTAACTCATCATGATTGAAGAGTTTGAGAAGTTTCAGGCTAGGGTTTCTAAGACTTGACAGTGTAAAATCCCCTAGTTTGACCCCTGTCTTCAAGGCCATTTAACTCAAGATATGATTGTCATCTCATATTGACCCCAACATGATTGTTGTAGGGAATGGTATTAGCTTTAATTTGAGTGCTAGAAGTCCTTGATAGGATTTGTAGAACTCAAGTTATGGCTTTGACAAGTTACAAGTCATCTGAGTTATGTGAATTTGGGGCTTGAAAGTTACCCAATTTGCATGACACTTTTGCCCTAGAAGGATGATTCCTATGAACTTTTCGTCAACATGAATGTTGTTACTTATCCTTTTAGCATTCCATAGAGTACTAGAAGTCCTTGATAGGATTTGTAGAACTCAAGTTATGACTTTGACAAGTCAAGGGTATTTTGGGAATTTGGGATTATAGGTCATTTATGATCATAGGTCATTTTCACAAACTTAGACACCTCAAATGAAATTTTGTTCAACTTGAAAGTTTCTCAAAATGGGGTTTTAACCTTGACCATGCATCAAAAAGACATTTAAATGGCTCAAGGAAGGATGTGGTTCAAGGAATTTTGAAAAAAGAAGAATTAAAGGCATTTAATGACCAAAAATTGAAATAATTCATTTTGTGTCCAAACAAGTCAAAATTATAGGTCATTTTGAATGGAAAAATCATTTTAGAAACTTTGGCAATGCTAGAATTTTGGTTTGAGGTCAAATTCATGCCATTTCATTTCATTTCTTCATGATGAAGCAACATAACCAACATGAGCCATTGGATTGCAAACAAGGAAGAGAACATAACAAACTCATTCAATATCTCATGAGATGAATTTTCCAAGAATTTTCATGCCCAAAGAGAGCCAGAATCGTGACTGGTGTGGATGACATTTTGAAGAGAAATTGAAATTGCAAAATCTCATTTGGGTGGTTACAGAACTTTCTAGATGATTCTAATGAGTTCTATATAAGATTTGGAGTGTGTTCAACCATTTTTTTGGAAGCATTTGAAGCTGGTAGCAGAGATAGCAAGTGAAAACTCAGAGCTGCAACTCAAGATCGTGTTTGGAGATTGAAGTGGAATCAAGCCAAATTGAGGTGTGCATTGGCTTAAGAGGAAGATTTGGAGTGAATATGGATCATTGTGGAGGAGGAATCGAGCAAGAGTTGCACCTGTTCTTCATCTGAAACTAAGTTTGTACAAATCGAAATTGTGCTTAATCTATAGGGAGATAGCTATAGATCTTTATGTGGTTAGATTCTTATCATGACATAAATGGATTTTGGTACAAGAATTTGATGGATAGAGACACTCTAGGGTATGGACCATTTTCTATTGAGCCTGATTTCTCAAGATTCTTGATGATACATTCATGATTGGTAGTGGAAATTGATCTGTGAAGAGTGTAGATTACATTAGGATCATTATCTTTGAGAATTGTGATGATCAAGATTTGGTGGATTTCTGAAAATTCTATCGTGTTTAGAGTTAGAGAAGGAATTAGTGAATTTGGATGATGGATTCGTGATCAGGATGAAAAATTGAGTAGGATTGGGTATTGGTTTGACATTTTTGATGACCTGAGACGAGCACCTCACCGGAGAAGACGGTGGCGCTGCAGCTCAGGCCACCGTCTAGTTATTTCCCTCCATCTGATTCAAATTGGGGACGAAGCACACTGGCCACTGGATGAAGGGTGAACCTTTGACTCAGGCAAGGGATACACGACCACGATTTGATTTTAAATTCTGAAGCGAGACTCTGAATGAAACGCACCGTTTCATTAATTAGTTTGGTTTGGGCTTAGTGCACAGATTGATATCCACACCCCCGTTTGGCCCAAATTCCTGAAATGAACTGATGTGAATTGCTATTTGATACGCCAGTTTTATTATTTTCTTCTTATTTTCTTATTTTTCATCATTTTATATAGTTTAGAAAATAATTCATAATAAATAGGAAAATAACTCAAATTGATCCAAGTTTTTTTCCCTAACTCATGAATGAGTCTAAAATTTTAGGAAATTAAAAGATTAGGAATTCATGCATTTTTTATTTTAATTGCATTTTTTGTATTTTAATTGACATTAATTTCATTATGGTTGATACCTTGTCTTGTGAAATTTTGTATGATCATTTGATGATGATTCTTGAGCTTATTTTTTGTGCATAGTTAGTTTAGACATGTATGCTCCTCTAGTAATTTTCTCACATTTTTGTGAGGAAGTTTAGGGCTTTTTTCAAGTTGAAACTTTAGGTGCTCTAGTTTTAGGGTTTAACCTTAGTACCTTATAGTTTAGATTTTATTTCTAGGACTTTTTGGATGATTTAACCTCTGGATTTTGCATGGTAGAGTCATGATTGACTTAGGTTCCCATAGTTATTTTTGTAGGATTTTACAATTGGTATTAGTATTTTAGTTAAGATTAACTTTAGTACTAGGTTTTAGGTGATCCTAACTTGCTAATTCAACTAGAATGATTTCTTTAGTTCCCTTAGATTAGGGTTTTGCCTCTCTTGCTCTTGGATGATGTTGAAGACTTGTGTGGGATGCTATGGAATGCATGATGGAGCTTGGACTTGAAGTTTGCTCTTCCTTTGGAGTAGTTTTGTTTAGGTGTTAAGATTAGGGTTTGTAAGTAGAGCTTCTAGATAGATTCTCTTCTTTCATAAACATGGAAGGTGTTGATCACTTCCATTCTTCCCTATGATGTAAGGTCCCCTTGTGAAGGCCTCATCCCTCCTTTGGTAGGATGTGTGGCTCTTCCCAAGTTGGTAGAACCTTTGAGGGTTCCTTTCTTTGATGGTGAGGTGTTTAGTGGTGACCTTTGGTCTTCACTTTGCTTTCCACTATCCAAATCTTGCTCTTGTTAGATGAATCTTTCTCCCTTGCTAGAGGATGGAGTTCCTTGTTAGAAGATTGAAGATGCTAGAAGTTGCTACTTCTCTGTATTTGAAGACTGCCATTGGAGCTGAAGCTTGAAGACCAAGAAGAACAAGTTGACACTTGTGAAGAAGATCCAGCTGAGATCAAATGAAGAGCTGAAGCTTGAAGTTGGAGAACAAGTTGATACTTGTGTTTGATGCATTGAAAGCTTGAAGAAGCAAGTTGACACTTGCTATTGAAGATGATAGCCTTGAAGAGCAGTTGAAGACTGAGGACTGAATTGCTGTCAGAGGAGAGCTTTGCTGTGAAGCTGTGGGGGCTGTTGATCTGCTTTCTTTCCTGTCTGTTTGCTTTCTGTGCAACTGTATTGATGTGACTTGTTTGATATGCTTGATGCATTAGAATAAGTTCATGTTTATATTCTTTTAAGCTAGGAGCATGATTGCATTAGAGGTTGAGTTGCTCCCTCTGCTTGTATTTTTACTGTGTGGCTTTGCTTGTTGGTATTCGGTAGAGCTCTGCTCCCTTGCCTGTGTGGTTTGTGATTTGCGTGATGGCATTTTATTTTCCTTTATGATTACAGTTATTCTTATCTGGCTTGAGGTCGAGACGAGCTTGTGGAGGCTGATGCCCCACACATATTTCCTCCCTCACTTGCATTGCATGCATTTTACTGTATATCTGTTTATTGTTTAAGCTGATGCTTTATCTGTTTCTGTTTATCGTTGACATGATCCCCTAGGAATCTCACTTCCTTTGATAAGGAAGTGATGATTAGAACTTCAGGTTGAAACCTATGCATGATAACTTCTAGGAGTTCCCTATTTCAAACCCTAACCATAGGATGAATCCTTGGCATGACAACATTAGGACTTGATAGTCTCCCCTTAGTTGAACCTGTTCGTTCTCTCTTTTCATCTCAAAACAAATTAAACTACAGTAATAAAGGTTAACTGATGCCGTACGTTACGAGCCTTAAGCCATCTGAGAAAGGGTTGTCGGAGAGTTTCTTTTCGACAGCTTAGATGTTTAGTATGGCACCCTTTGGGTGACATGCGATGCATTCACTCTCAGGTCATAGTCTCTAGTGCGATATTGGTTGCAAACATCCATAAAAAATAGTTCTTCCGTAAAAGACAGAAAACAAACTTCAAACTTTTTTGCCCCGTGGGTCCATAATTCAAAGGAAGCTTTTCTGAAGAAAAGAGTGTCGTTAACGCCCAGTTCTACCGCAAACGGTAACGCCTAAGTCTCCAAAGGTCGAGCTGCGTACACCAGACTGCTGGAACTGTTTGTTAACCCTACTCGAAAAACAGATGAATCTGAATTCCCGTAATCCATATTATCCCGAACTACGTAAGCTCTGATCTCTCATACCTGTTGAGAGTATGTAGGCACAATACTGATGTATTGGCGAGCCACCTTTCCCGTAACCCATAGTTAGCCGAACTACGTTGACTCTGATTTCTCATTCTCTGATGAGAATACGTAGGCATAAAGTGCGACGCTTTGCCGAGTCATTTTATTTTCTTTTTTAAGCCAGCCTTGATAGGTAGATAGATAAAACAAACCCGTCAGATAAACACAACAAGCGTGGATCCCATCGAGTACGATGGACGTGAGGGGTGCTAATACCTTCCCCCTGCGTAACCGACTCCCGAACCCAGACAATGGTTGCAATGACCTTGTATTATACCTTTTCGTCGGGATTTTCCGATCGTTTCCTTTCCCGTTCTGAGGGATAAATAACGAAAGGTGGCGACTCTT
This sequence comes from Lathyrus sativus, assembly GCA_963859935.3. NCBI lineage: Eukaryota > Viridiplantae > Streptophyta > Magnoliopsida > Fabales > Fabaceae > Lathyrus > Lathyrus sativus. Next base: position 288,621,143 of record OZ012740.1, read on the forward strand.
CTATTTTGTCGGCACCTTATTTTCGCGGTAGCGACAAAGGGCAGTCTTCAAACAAAGGGGAAGTGCAATCTCTAGCATCTTCAATCTTCTAGCAAGGAACTCCATCCTCTAGCAAGGGAGAAAGATTCATCTAACAAGAGCAAGGTGGGGATAGGGAGAAGCAAAGTGAAGACCAAAGGTCACCTCTAAGCACTGCACCATCAAGGAAAGGAACCCTCAAAGGTTCTACCAATTTGTGAGGAGCCACTCATCCTACCAAAGGAGGGATGGGGCCTTCATAATGGGACCTTACATCATAGGGAGGAATGGAAGTGATCAACACCTTCCATGTTTCATGAAGGAAGAAAATCTATTCTAAAGGATCTCCCTAAAAACCCTAATCCTTAACCCTAAACAAACTACACCAAAGGGAGAGCAATCTTCAAGTCCAAGCTCCACCATGCATTCCACAGCAGCCCATACAAGTCTTCATCATCATCCAAGAGCAAGAGAAGCAACACCCTAGTCTAAGGGAACTAATGAAATCATTCTAGTTGAGTTAGCAAGTTAGGATCACCTAAAACCTAGTACTAAAGTTAATTCTAACTAAAATACTAAAACCAATTATAAAATCCTACAAAAATCACTATGGGAACCTATGTCAATCATGACTCTACCATGTTAATTCCAGAGATCAAATCCTCACATAATACCTAGAAATAAATTCTACACTGCAAGGTACTAAGCTTAAACCCTAAAAAGAAGCACCTAAAGTTTCAATCTAAAAACCACACCTAATTTCATCACAAAAATGTGAGAAAAATAATATGGGAGCATACATGTCTAAGCTAATCACACAAAAAAATCAAGCCAAAAATCATCACCAAGTGATCACACTAAAATCATCAAACAGAGGTATCAACCATGACAATTTTATTATCAAATAAAATGTAAAAAATGCACAAAAATTGAAAATGCATGATTTCCTAATATTTTTATTCAATAAAATTCTAGATTCAATCATGAATAAGGGGGAAAAACCTGGAATTAATTGACCTATTTTCCTATTTTTCATGAATTATTTTCAAACTAACATGAAATGAAGAAATTAAAGAAAAAACAAAAGAAATTAATAAACTTGCGCTGCAAATAGCAAAGAACATCAGTTCAATATGTGGATTGGGCCAGATGGGGGGTGTGGATATCAACCCAGTCATTAAGCCCAGTCGCTTCAATTAAATGAAACAGTGCGTATTGATGAAGGAGTCCAAGGCTGACTTTCAAACTCAATCGTGGCCATTCATTCCATGGACTTGGTCAAGCTTCAGTAATGATCCAACGCTCACAGCTCATCTTCTTCATTCAAATGCTCAGGTGGAGGGAAATTACAGACGGTGGCCTGAGCAGTGGCGCCACCGTCTTCTCCGGTGAGGTCAAACACACAGTTCATCAAAAATAGCAAAATGATACATCATCTTGTCCAGTTTTTCATGCTGATCATGAATCCATCCTTAGAATCATCTAAATCTCCATGGATTTTCAAACCCGATAGCCATTCCAAAATACACCTCAATCTTGAATCTCCTCAGAACTTCAATTAAATGCACAGAAATGATCCTTATCTCATGGTGATCAATTTCCCCTATCTAATCTTGATTATGAATCCAAGAATTGCAAGAATTCAGCTTCAACAGAAAATGATCCACATCCTAACTTGTCTCTAATGCTCAAATTGATCAGCTCAAATCCATCTATACATCATCAGGATCCTAACCACCTATACATTTCTATCTATCTCCTCCTAGATTATGCACAAAAACGAAATGTACCAACCTGTGTTCAGAGGTGTAACAGAAGGTGTTCTTGATCACTTCAGCCTCCAAGATGATGCATATTCACTCCAAAACTTCTTCCAAAGCTAATGCAATCTTCAATTTCTCTTGAATTGGCCTTGAACTCAGAATACGATTTCAACTTGCAGCTATGAAATTTCAACCTCACTCTCTGCTTCAGGCTTCAATCTCTTCCAAAAAAATGGCTGAACACACACAACCACTTATATAGAACTTATTAGAATCATCTAGAACTCTCTCAAAGCTTCAGAATGAGATTTTCAATTTTCAAATTCTCTCCAAAATCTCACTTACACCAGTCACGATTCCCACTATGTTTTGGCCTTAGCAAGCTTGCTTTCAACTTCTCATGAGATTTTGAACATGAATGGTGATGTTTCCCTCCTTGTTTTCATCCAATGGCTTGTGTATGGCATGTTGCTTCATCATGAAGAAACAAAGAAAAGGGCATGATATGAGACTCAAACAAAAATTCTAACATTGCCAAAGTTTCTAAAATTCTTTTTCCATTCAAAAAATGATGTTACTTTGCTTCATTTGCACACAAAATGATTTATTTGAATTTTTGGTCATTTAATCCATTTTAATCCTTCCTTTTTCACCACTTCTTGAACCAAGTCTTTCCTTGAGCCATTTCAATGTCTCCCTGATACATGGTCAAGGTTAAAACCCCATTTTGAGAAACTTTCAAGTTGAACAAAATTTCATTTGAGGTGTCTAAGTTGGTGAAAATGACCTATAACCAAAAATGACCTATAATCATAACTTCCCAAAATACCCTTGACTTGTCAAAGCCATAACTTGAGTTCTACAAATTCTATCAAGGACTTCTAGTACTCTCTAGAAAGCTAAGAGAATAAGGAACAACGTTCATGCTTACCAAAAGTTCATAGGAATCATCCTTCTAGGGAAAAAGTGTCATGCAAGTTGGGTAACTTTCAAGCTCCAAATTCACATACCTCAGATGACTTGTAACTTGTCTGGCTCATAACTTGAGTTCTATAAACCCTATCAAGTACTTCTAGTACTCAAATTGAAGCTAAGATCTTGCTCTACAACAATCATGTTGGGGTCAATATGGGATTACAATCATATCTTGGGCTAAATTGCCTTGAAGATAGGGGTCAAACTAGGGGATTTTACACTGTCAAGTCTTAGAAACCCTAGCCTGAAACTTCTCAAACGCTTCAATCATGATGAGTTAACCTTGGAATCATCCTTATAACATCTCAATGTATCAATCCATGATCACATGGCTCTTGGATTAGGTCTCAACCTCCTTCAAATCCTCAGTTGACTTAGGGTTGACCCAGTCAAACCCTAGCTGCACCAATCATGGCTGAGGCTTCTTATTCTTGCACCATGACCTGTCTAGGCCTCAAAGTGATCTTAAACACTTCTCATGAGCTCTCTCAAGACCTTAAGTCTAACTTCATGGCTTCAGAATCATCTGATGACTTCCCACAACTCTCAAGTTAGGAGACCTACACACTTGGCTTCAATCACTCTCTATGAGGATCTTTTAACTTCTCTGACAAAGATATCAACCCTTGAACACTTGGATAAGTCTCCCAGCTAGCTTCAAAGTCTTTTGTAGCCCTTTATTGGTAATCATACCTCTTGATCTCCTGCATACATGTCAATGAAATGCAAATGATAATGCTAATGTGAATGAAATGAAACACAAGCTAGGTGAAGAAATGTTGGGCAAATTTTGGGGTGCAACACCTACATATTCTTGTCTGGTATGAGAAATCAGAGCAGATGTAGTTCAACCAACTACAGCAAACGGGGAAAAGGGAAAAAGGTAGCTCGCTAGGATATCACATCCTATGCCTATGTACTCTCGTCTGGTACGAGAGGTCAGAGCAAACGTAGTTCGGCGGGAAAACGAGTCTCGATTGCACGGGGGCAAGAGAAGGGGTCTCAATCGCCTGAACATGAGAGAAAAGGGTTTCGATCGCACGGGGGCGAGAACAAAGAGGAAGCATGCTTATGCCTAAACGGGAAGGAACTCGGGACACACATGCAAGAACCTAATACGTAGGAGCAAATGCGTCGCATGTCACCCAAAGGGTTCCATACTAGACATCCTAGACGATTGAGAGGAAACCCCTCAACTGTCATTTCCTACGTATTTAACGATACAACTTACAACACTCGACGGTTGCCTGAAGACTTGAATAAGATGAAAGATGATAACGAACGAAGCGGCTCCGTTGGCTCTCGACATGTGCGCAAGCTCCATTCCAATCTTCTCCTCTCTGGATCCTTGATGAGGACGCTCGAATCAGGAACAATGTAACGCTTAGACTGTCATGGTTCGACTTATACGAGAAATCGAACTCTCAGAGGTAGCGTATTGATATCCGTGTCAAAGACAAGATAGAGAAATGATACCGAAAATCATTCTCCAATTGAATCATGTCACACAGCCAGCCCAGAATAAAATCGAAGATAAAATCGGATAGAAAAGAAATGAGGGGAGAAAATAGGAGAGAAATCCAATACAAATGGAAATAATATGCTACTCCTAAAATACGGCAATTAATTTCTACTAGAAATATTCTAAAGAAATATTAAAAGGAAATTGCGTAATAGAAAATAGCATATGAAATCTATCTAACTCTAATAATATCCTATAAGAAAATAGAGTGAAATTCTATATTATGCAATATTCTATAATATTCTAAAAACAATAGAATATAAATTCTATATTAAAAATCTATAGTAAAAATATGCATAATATGCTAAACTATAAAAATAATCCCTAAAAGAAAAATAGAAAAATAAAATCTACAATTATTACAATCACACATCCAATACAAGAGCAATTGAAAAAATAAAGGGAAGGGGGATACAGCCTGCAAAAGAGTGTAAATGCAGTAAAAAAAACCACCACTGGGCTTTAAGCCCACAATACAAAAATTCAGAAAAATAATAAACACAAAGGGGGGGGGGGGGGTACACGCAGGGAAGTGGAGGTGTACAGCCTAAAATTCCTTGTTGGGGCCCAGCCCAATACCATAACAACAACAAAAACAACAAAAATGGGGGGAAGAGGGAAATTGGGTGTACAATGCAGCAACTCGTTGGGCCCAACCCAACAAAACAACTCCAACAAGGGGCTTCAGCAGGGGGTGCATCTGGAAAACGTATGGTATGGATCAGAAATTGAAACAATTGGGCCCAAGGCCCAATCACCCAGTCCAAACAATCGTTCACTCCTTCCTCTTTCCCATTCCAACAGAAACCCTAGTTCTTTTCTTCCCAGCCTCCGCCGCCGTCTGAAACTCAAACCCTCCGTCTCAAATTCTCCATCTCCGATCAAAGCAAAACTCCACCAAACAAAACTCCCTTCTTCCGCTCCTTCAATCGTTCTCTCCCTCAGATCTCCTTCTCTTCCGTCGACATCAGTGAGCAAAAACTCCCTTCTTCCCCAACTCAGCTTCACCTCAAAACGAAATCGAAAACAAATGCTTCACCAAACAACTCTTCCATTCCGGCTCACCTCAATCCTCTAAATTGTTTGACGTTATTAGAGAACTGGAAACGGATCTGGGATGAAGATCTGTGAGGTTTTGTTGATGTGGAGAGAAGTTTGTTCGTGGTGGTTTGTGAAGGAGTTAGATTCGAGTGGATAAGCTTGTTTGTCAAAAAAAAGTGAAGATGAAGAATCTTGGAAGAATCTGGAGTTTGATATGAAGTTGCGATGAACTTTGAAGACGTTGATCCATGGAGTTCGTAAGGCTTGTTGGTGATTTCGACGGGTGGAAATCAGAGGTGAGTGATGATGGTGCTCATGGCGATTTGGTGGTGAATCTTCAGATCCAGGTCGATCCATGAAGATCTTTAAGTCTCGGTTGAAGGTTTATGAGTTCTTGAAGAACGGATGAACACTGATGAACATTGTTGATGATGCGTTTCTGGAAGGATTGATGAAGGTTTGTGAAGATTTGGACGAGGATCTTGAAGGAGGTTGAAGAAAATGGGGAGAGGATTGATGAGGAAGATAAATGTTCATGATTCTGGAGGTTTCTTGATGAAGATTCTGGCGAAGAAATGCAGTTTCCGGCGAGAACAAACGGTTATCGGCTAGCCTCCGGCGAAGCCTTTCGGCGCATGCATGCCGGCCGGTGAGGGAGATGGTGGAGGACACGTGGCGGGACGCATGGCTGGTGAGAGTGTGAGGCGGACACGTGTCCTTGCAGGCAGAGAGGTGGCAAGAGCCAGAGTGATGTGTTGGCGTGTGTAGAGTGAGGTGGAACTTAGAGAATGGAATGCGTGGAGGCCCTTTATACTGCCAAGTGGCGAGATCTGGACTTGTGGGCCTCCAGAATTAGACACATGGCCCACAAGACTTGATTAAACTCTGAATTAAAAGCCTAATAAACTGCAATTAATGGATTAATCGATGGATTAAAATCTGGTTAGTACTCAATTAAAGACTTAAACGAAAGTTAATCCTAACTAGTTAAAACTACTAATTAAAATGATTTGATTAATGCTAATTAACATCTAATTAATCCTAAAAAGGAAATTAAAATCCAATTAACTCTTAATCTATTAAATTCTAAACTCAATTAAAAATAGAAAAACTATTAAACCTATTTAAATCTATTTAAAAACTATTTAAAATTCATTAAAAAGAAAATCTATTTAATATCTAGAGAAAGAATTATCTATTAAAATCTATAAAAAAAAACTATTTAATATCTATTTAAAATTTTAGAAACCATTTAAAATTTATTTAAAAATTCTAGAAATTAAGAGAAAAAATTCTAAAAATGCAAGGAAGGTCAATTAAATTGATTAAAAAAAAGATGCGCGAACACAGTGAAATAAGCGGTAAAAACCGGACACCGAAATGTCCTCAAAAATAACAGCGAGAGCTGAAAACACCGGGACGGGTACAAATTCTCAAAACAAATCCTTGTATTCAAACTGGCCTGAAACGCCAGGAGAAGGCTGTAATCTCGATAAAGTCAATCTGACTGAAAAAAATGCACTGTATGCGGTATGTAAATGCAGAATGCAAAATAAGTCAAAACATAAGCAAACAGCGATAATTGGTTGGTCAAATTTTGGGGTGCAACACTATGCGTTTAGGAGGATGCTATGCACAATGCAAAGGAACCACCTCAGCAAAATAAATGCTGAAGAGACGAAAGAAAACCCGCCGGGGAAAGATAGGACATGCCAATTACGATTAGACTTATGCTGTGAACAACAATCCCTGGATGGCCTCCAGGAGAAGTACTCTCCTGGGTAATACTGCTCTGACGAGAAAAAAAATTCACTCCATTGGGAATAAACTCAAATTCTATTGAGGAAAGCGCCCTGAATGGCCTACCAGAATACAACTCTTCTAGGGAACAATAAACTCGACTGGGAAAAAGGCAGCCAACTGCTAAGATCACTTCAACTCTACTGGGGAAATCAGCCCTGGATGGCCTCCTAGAACACTGAAATTGTTCTAGGGTATGAAGTAAACTGCTAGGGAATACCTCTACTCTGCTGTAGGTTCCACCCTGTTGGAGATTAAATCCAAACCGCTAGGGGTAAGATTTACTGGGAATCCGTCCCAAACTCTCTATGCTGAGGATGAGAAACAACCCACTCCAGCAAATCCTCTGGGGATTACTCAATAAGGGAATCAACATCGACCTCTGCTTGGGGAATGAGTCAACGATCTAGACTCTAAGGGGAAGGGAGTCAAAGACTTGGACTCTGTGGGGAACCGGAACTCTGAATCCGCTCCACTACTGAGGATAATCCCAGATTTGCCAGGTGAAGAGAATTTCAATCTCGACCTACTAGGGGATAAGCGTATACATTCGATCTGCTGGGGATAGGTGTACATGCTCAACTTGCAAATTAACAAAGAAACAAGATATCCTGCACGATGGAAACTATCTCGGTGATGTCATTCAAGCACATCTAAGTTTTAATGATTATCCGCGAAGCCCACAAGTTTATGTATGCAAAGTTTTATCAAAAACATCCGGCGTTTTTTTGCAAACAAAATAATAAAAGGTAAGGTAAAAACAACAATTTACTAAATAGTATATACTTCGTTGATAAGTGGCCTGTAAATAAGCAGATTTTACATCAGATTCAACTCCTGAAAAGAGAAAGCTTCGCAAAAATTTACAAAAATGCACAAAGATATACAAAATGTCGGCAATGTGGTACAGATAACCACCATGTGTCGATTCATCTACAACTCGCATGACTTCGATGCTTTTCCGATGCTTTGTCCTCTGAAGAGACTGATTTGAATGGATGGCCATCGGGTCCTCCCCTAATCCACTATGCTCTGAAGATCAACACGCAAACCGCAGTCATTTGCTTTTCAAATCCCTAACTTTTTCCTGAATCTCCCTCTCGGGTTTTCGATTCACCGGGATACCCATTTTTGCCAAAGTCGCCTTTTCAGGTTTTTAACTTTGCGGGTTTACATCTTTTATTTATTTATCCCTAACTTTTGCCCGAACCCATTCTTTTTATGGTTCGCCGGGATACCCTATTTTTTCCTGGATATTCTTTTTCTTTCCAGCGGGTCTCTTTAAGCAAAGATTTTTTTAACTGCGTCTGCGTTCACAGGGGATGTGAAATTTTCACCATCCATGGTTGACAGTATTAAGGCTCCTCCAGAGAAGACTTTCATTACGACATATGGACCTTCATAGTTGGGATTCCATTTGCCCCTGTGATCCGTCTGTGGAGGGAGAATCTTCTTCAACACTACATCACCTGCCTGAAAGCTCCGAGGACGCACCTTTTTATGAAAAGCTTTCTTCATCCTGCTTTGATACAAACGACCATATGCAATGGACGCTAATCTTTTCTCATCCATCAAGTTGAGCTGATTCAATCTGTTTCTCACCCATTCTGCCTCATCATGTTTGACGTCAACCAGAAATCTCAAAGAAGGAATCTCGACTTCCAATGGTAGGATAGCTTCCATACCATACACTAGCGAGAAAGGGGTTTCCCCAGTTGAAGTACGTACCGAGGTACGATATCCGTGCAATGCAAAGGGCAACATCTCGTGCCAATCTTTGTAGGTCACAATCATCTTCTGCACAATCTTCTTTATATTCTTATTGGCCGCTTCAACAGCGCCATTCATCTTCGGACGATAGGGAGAAGAATTTTGATGCTCAATCTTGAAACTCTGGCACAGTTCCTTCATCATCTTGTTATTCAAATTTGAACCATTATCAATAATGATTCTCTCGGGCACTCCGTAATGACAGATGATGTTCTTCTTGATAAACCGGGCTACGACTTGTTTGGTGACATTCGCATAGGAAGATGCTTCAACCCACTTAGTGAAATAATCAATTGCCACCAAGATGAAGCGATGTCCATTGGAAGCGGTCGACTCAATCTTTCCAATCATATCAATGCCCCACATGGAAAAGGGCCAAGGAGACGCCATGAAATTCAAAGGACTTGGCGACACATGAATCTTATCAGCATAAATCTGGAATTTATGGCATATCTTCGCATACTTGAAGCAATCAGACTCCATAGTCAACCAATAATAACCTGCCATCAACAGCTTTCGAGAAATGGCATGCCCGCTTACATGTGTTCCAAAAGCACCCTCGTGGACCTCTTCCATAAGCAAACCTGCTTCTTTTTCGTCCATGTATCTCAACAGAACTAAGTCAAAATTTCTTCAGTAGAGTACACCATCTTCGTTCAGATAGAAATTTCCAAGAAACCTCCTCAAGGTCTTCTTATCCCGAACCGAAGCCCCAGCCGGATATTCTTGGTTCTTGAGAAAATTCTGGATATCATAATACCATGGCTTCCCATCTGAAGCTTCCTCTATTGCAAATATGAACACTGGCATATCAAGGCGAGAGATTACAATTCTTGGAGCGTCGTTCCAATAGTTAACTTTATACATTGAGGATAACATAGCCAAGGCATCTGCCATCTGATTCTCTGCTCTTGGCACATGATGAAACTCTACCTTGTCGAAGAAAGGTAACAACCTCCTTGCATATTTCATATAAGGAATCAGATTAGGCTTCCTAGTCTCCCACTCTCCTTTGAACTGATTGACCACCAAAGCTGAATCACCATAAATATCAAGGTTTTTTATTCTCAAATCAATTGCTTCTTCAATGCCCATGATACATGCTTCATACTTAGCTTCGTTATTGGTGCAAGGAAAAGTTAACCTGGCAATAAATGGTATGTGAGAACCATGGGGAGTCGTGATGATTGCCCCAATTCCACTACCGTATGAGTTAACGGCACCATCAAAAATCATTTTCCATTAGGAGCCCGGCTTCGGACCTTCATCAGGTAACGGCTCATCGCAATCCTTAATCTTCAAGAACATGATATCCTCATCAGGAAATTCAAACTTCATTGGTTGATAATCGTCAATCGGCTGCTCTGCGAGATATTCAGAAAGAACACTCCTCTTAATATCCTTTTGGGAGACGTATTGAATGTCGTATTCTATCAAAACCATCTGCCATCTGGAAATCCATCTCGACAGTGCTTGCTTTTGAAACACGTACTTAATCGGATCCATCTTCGAAATTAGCATGGTTGTATGGTTTAGCATGTATTGCCTTAGGCGTTTGGCATCCCAAGCAAGTGTGCAACACATCTTTTCCAACATTAACTACCTGGACTCACAATCTGTGAACTTTTTACTCAAGTAATAAATGGCATGCTCTTTTCTACTCGTCTCGTCGTGTTGACCGAGAACAGAACCCATGGAATTATCAAGAATTGTTAAATACATTATTAATGGTCTTCCAGCCACTAGAGGCATCAGTATCGGAGGTTCCTGCAAATACTCTTTTATTCTTTCGAATGCCCTTTGGAAATTTTCATTCCAGACCACCGCTTGATCTGTCTTTAACAATTTGAACATTGGTTCACATGTGGCTGTGAGGTGAGATATGAACCTTGCAATGTTGTTCAATCTACCCAAGAAACCATGAACCTCTTTCTCAGTCTTCGGTGCTGGCATTTCTTGTATAGCTTTTATTTTTGCAGGATCGACCTCGATTCCTTTTTCACTGACTATGAACCCCAGTAACTTTCCTGACCATACACCAAAAGCGCACTTGTTCGGATTCAACCTCAATCAGAATTTCCTTAGCCTCTCAAACAGCTTCAAAAGATTCACCAGATGCTCCTCCTCCGTTTGTGACTTCACGATCATGTCATCAACATAGACCTCAATCTCATGATGAATTATATCATGAAACAAAGTCACCATCGCCCACTGATAGGTTGCCCCTGCATTCTTCAATCCAAAGGGCATTACCTTGTAGCAAAAAGTCCCCCACGGCGTGATAAAAGTCGTTTTCTCCATGTCCTTCGGGGCCATCTTGATCTGGTTAAAGCCGGAGAAACTGTCCATGAAGGAAAATATTGAATACTGAGCAGTATTATCAACTAGCACATCAATGTGGGGGAGCGGGAAATCGTCTTTCGAGCTCGCTCTGTTTAGATCACGGTAATCTACACACATCCTTACCTTACCATACTTCTTAGGTACATGTACGATGTTAGCGACCCAAGGAGGGTAATTCGTCACGGCGAGAAATCCTGCGTCCAACTGCTTCTGGACCTCTTCTTTGATTTTTACCGCCATGTCCGATCTGGTTCGTCTCAGCTTCTGTTTCACAGGTGGACACTCTTCAAGAAGAGGTTAGCGATGAACCACAATATCTGTATCAAGACCGGGCATATCTTCGTATGACCAAGCAAAGACATCCTTATACTCTCGGAGCATTTCAACCAGTCTTTGTTTGACGTCACACTACAATGCAGCCCCTATCCTAACTTCCTTTCTGGCTTCCTCGGTGCCCAAGTTGATGACCTCAATTTCCTCCTGATGAGGCAGAATAACTTTCTCATCTTGTTTCAGTAACTTGACGAGCTCTTCAGGCAGGTCTTTGTCTTCCTCAATCTCTTCTTCAGCTTGAAAGATCGGATTATCAAAGTCATACAGAGTCATAGACGAGTATGATTCGGTGGCATCTGCAATGTGAAACCTGCAATGATGATGATTTAATGCTTAAAATGATATGCAAACAAGCACAAACCACATTGCCATTTTATTGTTAAAATATAACAAGAAAAACAGAGATCACAATATTTGAATGCCATAAAAAATGCCCTTTGATTAATGATAAAATAAATGCTCAAACATAAAAGATAAGGCCCTTCAGACACAGACCGCTATGCTCCAGGTAGAACATAGGGCTACACATAGTCAAGAAAACACGACAATTACTCTTCACGAGTCACTTGGATAACTTCCTTGATGGTCCAGTTGTTCAAGCTCTGACCAGGAATACATGGCCGGATCCATGCATCCATGTTGCAATCACTATCCTCTTCTTCATCGGACACGACGTTGATCTGATCAAAAGTCACCCCACCACTAGTGAATTGGACTGGTCCCCTATAGCGCGGAGCGCTCTGTGAAGAGGAAGAAGATGGGTTGTACCCCAGTCCAAACTTGTCATATTTATTGGGGATGCTCAAAACTTGCCTCCAACCCTGATATGCTCTAGACTTCACCACTGCTTGCGCCTCCTTGAAAGACGACATAGCAACCTTAGGCACACTGACTACAATTGGCGCCTTTTCCTTAATCTGCACGGTTTTGAAAGCTTGACACAGCGTTTCGTGAATCTCACCGTCAACCTCTACATATTTGAATGAAGACAAGTGGCTTATCATAATATCCTCTTCACCGCAAATAGTAACAATGCTACCTCCCACCATATATTTCAGTTTCTGGTAGAGTGTTGACATTACAGCTCCCGCCGAATGGATCCAAGGTCATCCCAACAAGCAGCTATACGCCGGATGAATATCCATAATGTAAAACACAACATCAAAAACTTCTGGTCCACCTGGATTGGAAGAGTCACTTCTCCGAAAACGGACCTTCTTGTCCCATCAAATGCTCGCATAGCCAAATCACTTGGGGTGCACATTACTCCCCGAGTGTCCAGCTTCATCAAAGCTTTCTTGGGTAGCACATTAAGTGATGACCCAGCGTCCACCAGCACATGCGACAGTATAGCCCCTCTACATTCAATGGAGATATGCAACGCGTGATTATGGTCTCTTCCTTTGGGCGTCAAATCAAAACCTGTAAATCCTAGCCCATTCCCGGCGTTGACGTGTGCCAACACTCCTTCTAGTTGATTCACAGAAATTTCCTGTGGCACGTACACGGTATTCAAAATCCTTAACAAGGCATTCCGATGTGCCTCAGAGCACAGAAGTAGAGATAAGATTGAAATCTTCGACAGAGTTTGTTGCAAGTGGTCTACAATCTTATAATCACTTTTCCTGATCAAACGCATAAACTCTTCCGCATCTTTCAACGAAGTTTCTTTCTCACCACTATGAGAACTCTCTTCAACCACATCTTTTCCTTTTCCCTTATCGAACCTTTCAGCATTCGCTTTCGGAGGTGAAAATACTCTTCCGCTCCTGGTTATTCCACCGGTTCCTACCAAATTATCAATAGAATCCAATTGCGAACTCTTTAGCTCCTGCTTCTGACCATTGCCATAGACTCAGCCCCATAATTCCATGGGATTGCCTTGGTGCTTTCGTAGGGCACAAGCCCTGGTTTAGTGATTATAATGGTGGGCGGCCTTGGCGGCGCAAAAATAATGATTGTTTTGTAAGGACTGGAAATTGTAGCCACTTCATCTTTCTCTTCAGCAATTACTTTTTCTTTTTTTCTCTTCTAAAACTCTGTCAAATTGCAGAACATCGTCATCCATCAACCTTTGAACATGACTCTTCAATTTCTCACATCCCTAAGGATGGGCTAAACAACTTGTGCAGTCTCTGTCACAACCGAGAAATACTCCTCCGCTCAATAACTTATCCTTCACAAAACTCAACAGAGTTTTCAGTTCTTCAACATCGGTCACCAGATTCAAACCTTCCTCCTCAACAATGGTGTTTACCCCAGCCGCCCCATGATTAGGCATGGGATTTTGCACAACGTTAGGCGCGTCATGTGAAAAATTGATAGCTTTACTGTCGATAAGGTCTTGCACCTTATGCTTGAAGGCTTTACAATTATCAATGTTATGGCCGGGAGCACTGGAGTGAAAATTGCACCTGGCATTGGCATCATACCCTAGAGGTGGTGCGTCAGTTAAAAGAGCCAAAGTCCTTTTATGGATCAATTGTAATTGCATCAAATGTTGCAGTAACTGTGAGTAAGGCATCGACGGTGCATCAAATTGTTTGTTCACTGCTCTTCCCCGATCTTGGAATCGTCGCAGTGCGTAATTTTGTTGTTGTTGTTGTTGTGGTGGTGGTACAACTGGAATTGTAATGCTTGCAACCTGAGGTTGCTGCTGACGATATTGCTGATTTCTGTTCTTATTTCTGCTTCGAAAACCTGATACTACATTTGTTTTCCCCTCTCTCTTCTTATTGCCAAAACTTTTCCTACCTCCTCAAGCTGAGGATCCTTCTTCGGCCTGTATCTTCCCCAATTTGATTCCATTTTCAACCCGCTCACCTGTAATGATCAATTCTGAAAAACTACCTGACATATTGCCTATCAATTTCTCATAATACACTCCCGACAGTGTAGCAACAAACATGTCAATCAGATCCCTCTCCACCATAGGAGGTTGGACTCTCGCTGCCAGCTTGCGCCATCTATAGGCGTATTCCTTGAAACCTTCATTACTTATATGTGACAGGTTCTGCAACTGTACCATGTTTGGTGCCAAATCACTGTTATACTGATAATTCCTGACAAAAGCTTCAGCCAAATCTCTCCAACTTCTGATGTTGACCGGTTCTAGACCCATATACCATTCCAGGGATGGACCAGAAAGACTATCCTGGAAGAAATGCATGAGCAGCTTCTAATCGTCGGAGTAGGCAAACATCTTTCGGTAATAAGAACAGACATGCACCCTAGGACAAGTTTTCCCCTTATACTTATCGAAGTCTGGAACCTTAAACTTCGGAGGAATCTTCAGGTCTGGGATCAGCCCCAGATTTGACATATCTAGACCCAGCGAGTTTTGATTTTAAAAATTCTTCATATTTTCCTCTATCAGCTTAAATCTTCTGTCTGCGTCAGACTGCAGACCAGCACCAAGTTCTCTCGTAGAGAAAACATCATCTTGGTCATCCTCATCCCACTGAGGGCCAATATTTCCATGTACAGCACATGTCGCTCCTGGAATGTGAACTCCAGTCTGATTTCCTCCGCCCGGAGGGATAACACCCGTTGGAATGGCTGTGGCATGAGGGGTGACGTTGTCAGCTGTAGGAGGTAAACAACAGTTCCGCCATGAAGAACCCCACTCCCATCAACCCTTGCAATCAGAGGTTGCACCAGTGCTCTTAGCTGTCCCTGACCATTGGCGACCCCTTGCATCATATCCATAAACTGGGCCATACGGTCACGGAACTCTTGCAACTCGAGTTGGATTTGGTTCATAACTCTGCGTTGATTTCCCTTGGTAGAGTAGTGATGAATTGCTTGATTTTCAATCCTGAAACAAGATGAACAAACCACAGAAAGGAGATAAGGTTAACATAACCTGGAACACCTGCGATGCAAAATGAGAAATGATACAGTATGCAGACATGCAAGTATGCTTTAGGGACATTTTCCCCTTGATTCTAGTTTCACAGGAACAACAGGACAATGGAGAACCAACATATAAGGTTACACAATCTTCTCATAAATAAAATGAGAACCAGAGTCAATACACAACACATCACTGAGGAAGTACAACGAAATCAAACACGACCCCATCCAACAATCCTGGTGATGGTCGAGATACAACATAACAACAAATACAATAGAGAGGAAAAACAATCAAGTACGAAAACTAGCCTGGAACTCTTCCAATAACTCTTTCGTATCAGGATGGTCTGGCCTAGCAATCAATCCTTGGATGAGCAACTCCCTCCGACCAATGGTAGCCTGCAAGCCCTGAGCGTATATCTTTCTCATCTTTTACTTGGAGCTGAGCTTTCAACCTGACAATTTGTTACCGCAACCCATATTCCTGTTTTTTGTTGTTAGTCAGAATAGCGTTCCATTGAGCATTGAATTTAGATATCTCTACATGTGCTCTTTCTAGCTCATTCTTCTTATCTTTGAAGATGTCACTAGCACTTTTTAAGTCTCGGCCCACTCGCTCTCGGGCGCGAGTCTCCTCTGTTAGCTCTCTGCCTATCTTGTTCACCAGCTCTGTCTTCTTCTTGGATGAGTAGGTAGCTAGATTCTTTTCACTCCTGAGCTGCATAATTTCCTTTTCCAACTCCTCGTTTACCTTGCGTAATTCCTCCTTATCGGCCCACAGTTGATGGTATTTCTGAATATCAACTGTTGCTAGCTCTTCAATCATCAAAGGATACAAAGGTTCTCGAGTTGGAAATGGTAACAACAATCTCTCAATTCTCTCTTGAATCCAAACCACATAAGGCTCGTATGTTATGCTATTGCTCTTTCCCAAAGAAGATTTCCCCCTGCGGTGAATTTTACTCCAAGCCTTTTCCAATCTGATCAGGGTCTCTGTCAATCAAGCCGGTGAAATATAGAGATTCCTATATTTCTTCTTCCTTCGGAGGTTCCCTTAGAGCATAACCAAATTGCCTCACTGCAAGAGCTGGATTGTAGTTAATACCACCCTTTCTCCCAATCAAAGGGACATTAGGGAAATTACCACAGCTAGAGATTATCTCCATACCTAAGAAGTCTCGGTTAAACCATACAATGTCTTCAGAAGTTAACCCCATAAGTCTCTCTGACCAATCAGCGGTGTCTGAGATGTCTACAAATGGACCAGACTTAGGAAGATGACTCATAAAACATCTATACAAGAGAGGTACACAGTAGGAGACATTCTTCCCCCTCCTATTCTCATTCTTATAATGCACAGAGTGATACATATATCCCAAGAGCGTAGGCACAAGATTCTTCGAGACAAATATATGGAAAGCATCCAAGTCCACAAAGTCTAGAATGTTTGGGAACATAATTATGCCGTATATGCAAAGAGCCAAGATAGCATTAAAGACAATCCAGCAACCTTCTTTTGCAAAATGTTGAGCTCTACCAACCAAGAAAGGCAATGGGAAACCAGACATTCCATTCATCCTAACCATCTTCCCTTCCAACTCAGAAGCATCTCAATGAAGTGAATTTGCAAGCATAGTTACGTTAGGCTCTACTTCAGAATGATAGAAAGGCATCTGATCCAGAATAGGAACTCCTAACAACATGGAAAACTCCTCCAGAGTAGGCATCAATACATAACCAGGGAAAGTGAAACATCACAATTTAGGGTCATAGAACTGAAGCAAGGTGTGAAGACCTCCTAACTCAAACACTGAAGCTTTACAGACACAACCCAAAAGCTTTTCATACTCTTGAAATCTTCCATCACATTGTGATTTGTAGAAGAAATCAATCTGAGTAAAGACCCTATATCTGGAGTTGGAAACTTATACACAACTGTCTTCTTCAAACAACTCTCCATGTCAGCAGGGAATTGGTTTACTAGAATCCAGAGGAGAATATGCACCTGAAACATAAATACATGTCAATATTAAAATGCAAATGAATATGCAAATGCAACAGAGGATCAAGATTGATGTGCTGCTGGCTGAGATGAACCAGCTCTTCGCGCTGGCGAGAACCCAACACTGACATAAGGAACCCATTATATCAAGGATCAAAAGTTCACACTGACGAGAAAACCAGGTAGGTTGAAGGTCAAGGTTTCCTGCATAACCCTACCCACTCACAGGTATGAACCTATCTCTGATAAGGTCTGGCATCCTATGCGTTCATCAGCATCATAAATTTTCGAGAAACGATGATACGTTCACCATTTTTGGTTTGGCATCATAATCTAATGAAACAACCTCACTTAGCTGACTTCAAAATGATCGGTCCCCAGAGTCGACAATCCTCAGATCCAACATCCTCTCAACTATTTGAAACAGACTAGAAAGGTAGTCATCAAAGAGAATCTCGTCTGAGCGTGAATTTCGTGAGAACTAGTGCATGCCAAACATACAGGTTCATCACTACTTTCCACTTCTAATGCTATGGTTATTCTCAAGCCTGGGTTCTGGCTTATCACAAAGTGGAACATTCCCACCCCAGAAATGGTTGGTCAAATTTTTGGGTACAACACTTGGTACAAGAAATGAAGAATATCATTGTTTAATGCAAGTTGCAAGAATGTATATTGAAGAAAGAGAAAAATGGCAACTTTCCTTCTTCAAACCACCAACTATGATGTAACCAGTCACTTCCTATCCCCTTAAGTATGATGAAAATAACCTTTAGGGCATGAAGAAGCTCTTGTTAGGGTGGCTTGAGATTAGAAATGCAAGATTGCATTGGTTGGCACAAAGATTTCCAAAATGACAAGGCCAAAATTGGCATTTGGTTCCAATCTGCCCATGCCTCTTCTTCAAGACCTCTTACTATAAATAGAGCTTCATTCTCACATCAAAAGGACACCAGTTCATTGTTATGAACCAGATAGAACTCTCTCCCCCACTCAATTACAAAGTTTCTACAAGTTACCACCAAGTTTCAAACCACCTTCAAAATCTGCCTTGCATTTTCCCTTCCAAAACCATTTCCAAACATTCTCAAAATCAAAAAAAACTCCAAACACTTCACGAATGATGTGTTAGAGTTGTCCAAGACCTCACTTTAGCCAGAAAACCATCCAAGCCAAAAGTCAACCTCCAAAACCTCATTTGTTTACTTTTCTGCATTTTAAATGGCAGCCTTCAAACCATTGCATTTCCTTGAGTTCCAAGACCACTCACACTTTACATTTGACATATACAAATTGTCCATAATCAACTCACACTTCTGTAACAAGAATTGAGCAAGTTGGCTTTGGAAATCTTTGGATTTGTTTGTGTTTCCTCCACTATCAAGACATTCTTCCTACTAGCTTGCTTGGAGTTTACTTGGAGCATCTTCTTATCATCCTTAAAGAATTTATAGACCATCAAAGACCTTGAGGGATCTCTGGTTTTCTTGCTTCCCAAGTTTGCAACACAAGACTACAAGAGGTAAGTTTTCAACTTGCATTTTTCATGCCATCTTGAGTTCTAGCCATGATTTTGTATTGAACATTATTTAGACGTGTTTTGTGTATGTTATGTGTCATGTATGAACCATTTCTCGTAGCAAAATATATAGATTTTGAATTGTCAAAATTCAGGTCACAAACTAGGTCCAAACTTGCCCCATTTTACATTTTGATTCCAATCTGCCAAACCACATGTGCATTTCTTGTTTTATTTTATGTTAACCTCTATATATGATGTATATGTGATGTTTGTACACTTTTTTCACAAAGCAAACCACTACACAATGTTGTTCACATGTTCTTGCTTTTAGTTGTCTCCAAACTTGCCCTACCAATGATGCTATCGGGTTTCCTTGTGGGATCATGGTATGGAAAAAAAATTATACCATTGAATTCCTTGTTTAAAAATACACAATTTTCACTTTTGTTTCACCTTATTTGGTTATGTTTTGACTGAGTTTCAATCCTTCATGAAAATGACCTTAAGTTGCCTTACCTTGCCTTGACCTAGTTTTTCCCTCTTGGTGCACCAACTTTCCATGATCATAACTTGCTTATTTCTTATGCTATTGATGGAATTATTTTTTTAAACTACTCCTTGACATGTCTATTTTCATTAAGTGAAGAAATAATTCAAGGATTGTTATCTTAGAAATACTTTGGTCCACTTGAATAGCATGTGTTTTTTTAGGGTTTTTACCTTAGTGTTCTTGAACTTTTTCAACTTATAACTTGGTTTTTCTTGTGAGATTTGTCTTGTATGATTCATATATGTTTGTTGACTTGTTTAAATATTCAAATTTTTTTGATTCATTGCCTTGCTATGTTCATGCTTGCTTTTGTGAATGTATACATGTGAAAATGGCCTGTTGAACTTATCTGTGACCCATAACATGATTCTTCATGTTGTAACCTCTTGAATGTGTTTACCATGTCTGACTATACTTGTTTATTTGTCTTTTTAGAACCATAACATGTTTAGGGTTTGTTTCTTTCCTTTGTGAATGCTTGAATGTGAATGGTATACCTTGAACTTCTTTGTGATTCATGACATGATTCTTGATATTCCAACCTCTTGAGTATATTTTTCATGTCTCTTTCTACTTATTTATGTGTCTTGTTAGAACCATAACATGCTAGGATTTGATTGTTGACTTGGTTTTACCATAAAACTTTCTTACTTTTCCCCATGAATCCATAAACAAATACTTGAAATGTTGTAACATTTCTTGTGTTTTTGTTATCTATACATGTTTAAATGGTCTTATGTTGTTACATTTTATCCTTATGACATGCTTGCTTCAAGCTATAACTTGTTTGCATCAATCTTGTTTTAGTGTTATAGATGAACTTGTTGTTGCTACACATGTTCTGTACTTGTTGTTCATGTTGTTACATGTTCTTGCTTACTTATTTGATTTTGTTAAGTCTTACCAAGTGATGGAACTTGTTAGTTCTCATCCAAGTTGCCTCATCTTTCTACTATTCCAAAGGAAATTTTCTCTGTTAACCCCCATGGTCATAGATAGCTCATCACCCTCCCTTTCATTTTGTTAAGTCATCTTGAACCCTAACTTAGTTAAGTTAGAACCTACTAGCCATTAGACTTTGCTTAAGTCTAAAAGACCCACCTTTACTAGGAGTGTTATTCAACTAGAACCCTAGGTTAGAGTTTGTCAACTCTATGTAAGGATCATTTTCATGATTACTTACTCCCCTCTTGGATTTTTTCAAAGTCAATCCCCTTGAGTTTACAACTTAGAATAGAGAGTTTTGTTAAACTCTATACACACATTGTTATGTTTTTTCTCCTTTGAACCTTGATCATAATCAAGTGTTCAACCACCCTCAGTGAGGTGAACTACGGTTGCTCTGATTCTATCCTAGTAAGGATGCGTAGGCAAAAGATATGATATCTTTGCAAGCAAACTTAGAAACATCAACCCTAAGTCTTTACCTAGAACTTTACCCTAACCTTGATCCCAAACCATAGCAAGTATTATATCATACAAATATACAAAAGGTTCTTGTAGAGTACTACAAATGTTTAGGATGTGAGATACCTACCCTAAGCATAACCAACCCCGATCCCCAAATCTCTTAGCGTTGTTGTTACATCGCGCAAAAGGTCTTTCTTTCTTTAACCTTTCCTTTGGATAAATCAAAGTCCGGTTGTGAATTTAATGAATTAAGATTCAAGTTAATTAGTAACTTGATATCCGATTCTCACGGCAACGATATACTTTTATTGTATTTAAGTGTGATGAAATATTTGATTTGCTGGTTAAAGACGATCAAATTATTATTCCCCCTGGGGCAAAAGATCCCCCGATGGAAGAAAAGAAAAAAAAGGGGATTCTGTAAATTTCATAGTTTCCTTAGTCATAAGACATCTCAATGTGTTCTTTTCAGGGATGTGGTGCAGAAAGCTTTGAAGGAAGGTCAGGTTCAATTCGGCGAAAGGCCCAAAATGCAAGTGGACACAGACCCTCTGAAAGTCGAAGAGGCGTTGTATTCTGAGCTATACAACGGCATGATGGTGAAGGCTACTGAAGGTTTCAATGAGCACCAAACAACTGAAACAATTGAGTGCATGATGTTCGAGGATACTGATGGTCCCGACAAGAAGACTGAAGAGAAGCTCGAGGCAGTTTTCCCCTATGCTAGCGAGACTCTGACTGATTTCTAAAAGAAATGCAGGATGAGCGGGTAGAAGGCTGTGTTATGCCCAAAGTGAAACGTCGTGTTCGACGAAAAGGCCGCTAAGAGGTATGAAGCAACGAAAGTGGCACGGCCAGAGAGCAAGCCACAGGTCTCCAGGTTCGTGTTCGACAAGGACGGCGCACCCCAACAAAGCGAAGAGTACCAGAAGTTGTTTCAACCGGCACACCCCAAAACGTTTGTGCCACCCTCAAATACCCCACAAGACAAGTGGATGGCGCCAGTAAGCTAACAAGGGAGAAAACGTCAGAAGTGGAAGGCTTTGGATTTGGAGAAGGGGGAAAAATCCTAGACAAGGATGTTAAGCCTAGAGGTTGTAGGATTTCTCCCAACTACAAAGGAAAAAACCCCATGACAAGGACCTAGTGGAGGCAATATCAATGAAATGAGAAGGCAGTAAAAGAAGCTTCAGCTTCGACTCGGAAACCCATGGGACCCGTTGGCCTGAAGCGGCAGCACCCACAGACGAAGTGGGTCGAGAAAGAAAAAATTTTGACAAACCAGACAACGGTCGTGACGGTCGAGTCTTCAAGAGAAAAGGGGGTGGTGCCAACACAGAGTTCAAAGTATGCATCTGAGGGCAAAAACAAGAAAGAGTCGGAGTACTCTCCATAGTTAGATTAAGAAGAACCGGAGTACACTCCTCAGTCGGAGGAGGAATATGAGAATTCACCAAAAGACGACTTCGACGAAGATATGTATGAAGACAACAATGATGATACTTATGGAGAAGATTTCATTGTGAACTGCATCATCATTTCGATATTGTCGACAGAATATGATAAGGTGTCGGAAGTCTCTGAAATGGAAGAGGATTTCCTGGCGGAAGAGGCTACTGCGGACAAGCCTTTATGCTACTACATGATGAACAACGGGGTAGTGGAAGATCGTACTGCTACGTTCAAAAGGCCCGGTCCTGGGATGATGTACCATTTGAAACCATTATTCATAAAAGCAAAGATCGACGGGATAGCCATCAACAAGGTGTTTGTAGACGGGGGGGGGGGGGGGGGGGGGGACCGTCAATCTAATGCCTCACTCGTTCACAAAGATTGGGAAGAGAATGGATCCATGGGATAGGAGCGGTACCTTCGACACTCCACCAAAGAGTGAGCATATGGCGAAAGGACGGAGTCGTTGAAAACATCGAAGCTGACCAAAGTTATTACAGGGTGGATGAAACAAAGGGTATCAAGAAATCCTTTGACTAACACCTAGAAAATGTGGCACCTTGTGATGATGGGTCGGGATCTTACACTTCTGTCGACACGGGTTGCGTCTTGAACTTGGATCCCGACTACAGATTCGTTTGGGATGCTGCTGTTGCACCCTAAAATTTGCTCAACCTTATTCACTTGGTTTATGTTTCAATATCATTAGCATTTGCATATAGAGTTATGTACATAGGTTACTCATCTGCATAGCATAAGCATAACAAGTCATTCAACAGGGAACCAATCATTATCCTCATCTCTGGAAGCCTATCAAGAGGTTATTATCCTAATTCAATCTCATTCAAGTCATCAAGAAAGAACTTGAAAGCAGGGAGTTCAGTGGATCAAGCACTGAGTATATCTCCTAACTGAGGGTGTCTGAGGATCAACAAGGGAATTATGAGTTGTGAATTGAGAGTATGGGGAGTATCTAGACATCTTGGAGGACTTAGAAAGTCATTTGGAGAAGGAGACAAGTCATTGGTGAAGTCACAAGAATTGCAGTTGAAGACAGTCAACTAGGGTTTCATCTGGGTCAACCCTAGGTCAACCCTAGGTCAATTGATTGATTTAAAGGCATTAAGGGCTATTGGAGATATGTGAGGTTCATCATTTGACATGAAGAATGAGGATATGTTGTCATGCTAAGAATAAATCAAGAGAAATCAAGGAGAAGAGGAGTTTCTAAATTAGGGTTTCTATGTAAAATCCCCTAGTTTAGGTCAAATTTCCAAGCAAGATAAGTTAAAATGAAAGCTTCAAATGGCTTTATGACCAACATGGAACTTGTAGAGGATCTCAAGACCTTTAATTTGAGTGGTGGAAGACATCAAGGATATTTATAGAACTCAAGTTATGGTCCTTGCAAGTTACAGGTCATCTGAGGTATCTGAAATTTTGTCTGTGAAAGTGACTTGACTTCCAAGCAACTTTTACCCCTCAAGGAGATTTCAAATGAATTTCTGGTCAACATAAGAATTGTTCCTCATTGTCTTAGCTTTCTAGAATGGTATAGTATGCCTTCATATGATGTGTGGAACTCAACTTATGGTCTTGGCAAGCAAAGGGTATTTTGGTCATTTGTGAATTACAGGTCATTTTAACCTATGTCCAAAACTCATACAAGGATGCCTCAAATGGAAAAACTCACAACATCAAACTTGCTCCAAATGACATTTTGAGTCTAGAAAAGTGACCATGAGAGATTGGAAATGTCCATAGCACAAGGTTTCAAAATTGGTGAATTTAATGAAGAAAAATGGCTTAAAAAATGAGATTTTTCATATCTTGGCCAAATGATGCAAAATTATAGGTCATTTTGAATGGAAAAGGCATTTTAAAGACATTGGCTAAAGTGAAATTTTGAGTTTAGTTCATAATTTGAGAGTTATTCATGGTTGCTTGAATTGAAAGTTACATAAACCAAATTGAAAGGGAAAAGTGCAAGGGAAACTTCTCCAAGTTTCTAGGAGGTTCTAATGCAACCTATATATTCATACAAGTTGGTTCATGCAAGGGTTGGTGCTCCCATTTGTTCAAAACCTCCATTTTCATTCATTTTCCCATTCTTGCATAAGCTACTCAAACTCTCACAAATCTCTCAAAACTCTCACATCTTTGGATTGAATCTTCATCATCATCATTCAAACACTAGGATTCACATCAAGAAGTGGTTGAATTGATCAAGAATTGTACCAATTATCTTCTTCACTCCAAGTTGCATTTTCATCAAAAATCCATTAAAACTTCCTCCATCATTCTGATTTCTGTTATCATCATCATCCACCATCATCATGGAGTAATTAGCACAAGAACTTGGATAGAATTCGTGGCTGTTTAAAGAGATTCAAGTTGAAACTCCAATTTGCATGAAGAATGGAATAGAGTAATTCACAAGGATTAAGCACGAATCACTGCAAACAGAAGCACACACATTCATTAGAGATCATTTTCAGCAAGTGTCAAAGGTTGAATTGGAGTCTAACCACCATTGCCATCACCAATTGCAAGGTATGTAAACTTCTTCGAATCTCACTACTCAGGCTGTTATAGATCATGTGGTTAGGATAGGAGTGTTTAGAGACCCTAGGGGAATGATTCTTGAAGTTTAGGGATAGTTTTGTGGAGATCCATGACAGGTTGCCATTTCTGTTAGCTTCAAGAATAAGCTGTGTACTGGACTATAATCAATGTAATGAGGCATAGAATAATGAGTAAAGTATGTAGATTATCTGTGGATCATCAGGTTTGAATTCTGGCAAAGTTGACATCAGGCAAGCATGGTATACCCTGAGTTTCGTGCCCCCTGTTTGGAGTCTACAAAGAGAATTAGAGAAAACTAGGACTAGACATGGATTCCTTGGGTTTTATAGATTATTTTAGGGCTTAGAATTGTTCATTTTCATCAAGAGAGCATGGAGAAAGATTGGATGGAATTTTCGTGCATGGAGCTCATGGCTGAAACCCTAGACGGATGGAGGAAGAAGACAACTCGTACGCCCTTAGATCTGGGGAGGAGGTTTGACTTGACCACGAATCGGACGGTCCACATTTAACCTGAGTTTTGGTGGGAAGTTTCAAAAGTTAAAACGCACCGTTTCACTTATTGGGGGGATTGGGCTCAGACAGCTATTCGCGCCCCCCAATTTAGTAGGCCCAATGCGCTGAACGTGTTTTCCTTGCTATTCTCACCCCCTTCAACTATTTCTTTATATTTTTTTTTTATTTTTTTTTCATTTTTCATTCATTTTTAAAAATTCATAATAAATAGAAAAATCATTATTTTTAATTCATTCTTTTTGCATATTTTTCTTTAGGATGTCTAGAAAATTATAAAAAATAAAAATTGCATTTTATTTTTTATTTGATATTTTTCTCATATTTTCTAAATAAATAACATTTTAAATGGTTTCATTTCATACATGATTTTGTTATTTTTTGTTCTATTAATTGCTTCAATATTTTTCATCCATTCTTTTTAGGTTGTTTAGGTTAGACATTGAACTTGTAGATACAATTTAGTTCCCATTTTTAGAAATTAATTTTAGGTGCTTAATGTAGGTGTGAACAACATGAATAAAGCTAGGGTTTTAAGTGATGACTTAGGAGATTTGATTCTTTTCCCTTAGGACTTAGGGCTTGACTAGTTTAGTTATGGGACTATAGGGGCTATGGGTAGTTATTAGATCCCTTAGAAAAAGTCAGGGTTCCCCTACTGCTATTAATATACTGTATATCTGATTGACTGGTGTGGTGTGCCCTCTGGGGATTATTGCTTGCTTGTGTGGGTATTGGGATTGTCTGGGGACTTGGGGGAGCTGAAGACTTGAGGAGATGAAAGCCATTGAAGATCCAGAGATTGAAGATCAATTGCCAGAGTTGAAGAGGAGATTCTTTCTAGCAGATGCTGAGGAGACTAGGGTTTAGGAGCTAGGCAGAGCTCTAGATTAGAAAGTTTGTTTTTCAAACATGGATTGCCTTGTCTGCATCCATTCTTCTCTGTGATTCAGAGTCTCTCTAAGACACTCACCCCCTTCCTTTGGAAGGCTTGGTGATAGTGTCTGAGAGATAGAACTCTTGAGAGAAAATGTCTTTTGTGTTAGAAGCAGTTGGTTTACCACCATTGGTAGTCAACTAATTGTTTAACGCCCAATCCACTCTTGTGACTGATCCCTCATCCTGGAGGTTTGAGCTTGAAGAAAAGCCCTTGCAGATAGAAGACTGATGATCAAAAGCCCTTGCCTGAAGATCATGAAGATGGAGATTAATGCCTGTTGAAGCCTGTAACTGATTGGAGATTACTTGAAGCCAGAGGCTGATTCAGAGCTATTGATGTTGTTGCTTTTGCTGTTGTATTTCATTTCTGATGTATTATCTGGATTTCCTAGTTGTATTGTTTGCTGTTTACCCTGTTGGGTTGAAAGTGAAGCCTGTTCACTTTCGCCTATTGTTTTCTAGGTTCGAGGTTGAGTGGGACTCCCTTGCCTCGCTTGTATTGCTGCATTCATGCATTTTACTGTATTACTGTATATATCTGATATTGCTTCTGTTTCCGTCTATTCCCTTAGGATCTCTGTTTCTCTCTGTGCAAGAGAGGAGCATGATAGACACTAGGTCTTAACCCATGCATGATAACATTAGGTTAGTTTGATTCCCTTTTCAACCGTGGGTTAGAGTTCTGTCTCTTCTTTCTCAAAACAAACAGAAAAACACAATAAGATTTCAAACGCAATAAAAGACACTTCTTTCGTAAAAGAAGGTGAACTCATCAAAGCGTCATTTTTGGCCGCCGGGACCGCTAATCAGAAAACCTTTTTCAGAAGGAATAAAATCAACCAAGGCAAGCTTGTGTCGTACGTGGCCCGAACTATGTTTGCTCTGATCTTCCATGCAGTGTGGAAGTACGTAGGCATAGGATGCGATGTCCTAGCGAGCAACCTTTCCCTCCTTTCCCGTAGGTAGGCGAACTACGTTGACTCTGATTTCTCGTTCCAGACGGGAATACGTAGGCATAAAGTGCGATACTTTGCCGAGTCATTTTTATTCTCATTTTATTTTCAACCCTTGACCTTAGTTTAGATAGAAATAACAATCCATACCCGAAAACAAGCGTGGATCCCGTCGAGTACGACGGACGTGAGGGGTGCTAATACCTTCCCCTTGCGTAACCGACTCCCGAATCCAGGTTTTGGTTGCGATGACCATACCTTTCCCGTGATGTGCGAGGTTTACTCTGAGCGTTTCCTTTCCCTCCCGTGGGATAAATAACGCACGGTGGCGACTCTTCTGTTCAGCCGGCGCCGATTTTCGCAGTAGCGACAGCTGGCGACTCTGCTGGGGATCCAACGTCCCCTGGCTGCTAAGGACTGCAATAGTTCTTATGCATTTGGGATCCAACGTCCCTTAAGAGAGTCAATCCTAACGCTTGTTTTCCCGTCGAGGATTTTGTATGGAGTTATTTTATATTTCTAACCTTGTATTTTCAGCATTATATATATTGACTATTGTTGCTGTATCTGGGGTGTGACGGGTGTTCTGATATTGAGTGAGAAGTCGGACCTGGGCTTGAGTGCACCTTAGACTTAGAGTAGAGATTAGTGGGCGCGCACGTGCTTTGCATGTCCTAGTGTCCCGCGAAATCTACACTCAGACGAGGTTCTTCTGGTTGGCCTCCTGTCCTGCCCTTTGGGTGGCTTGGGTTGCTGGTTAGTTGGATTGTCGACTCTGGGGACCGATCATTTGGAAGTTGGCTAAGTGAGGCCTCTTCAGGAATTGATGATGCCACTCCTTCTGGGAATCGTATCGTTAACCCTGAAAGTCTGTGACGCCGACGACCGCATAGGATGCCGTACCTTGTGCCAGTTATAGGGCCACCCACCTGTGAGGGGATTCAGGGTTATGCAGGTAACTAGACCTTCAGACCACTGGTTTGTTTCTTGATCAGGGTCCTGGATATTTATGGAGGGTTCTAAGGTCTGGCAGAGACCAGTTGGTGTGTTCCGAGGTCTGTCAGAGACTATTTGGAGATGTGTTCTGAGGTCTGTCAGAGACCAAGGGGATATATGATTTGAGGTCTGCCAGAGACCATTCAGGTTGTGATTATGGGGTCTATCAGAGGCCAGTATTGGAGCTTTGTTTTAGGTCTATCTGGGACCAGGGTTTGAGGACTTCTAAAGAGTCTATCTGAGACTTTGTGATATGGTTCAGGCCGTTCAGCTATGGCAGTTGGTCCCTGTTGCATGTTATTTGCATTGCATTGTTTGCATACTCATTATCATTGCATCCCACTAACGTGTGTCTGTGCTGCAGGTGCATTTGCATTCCCCCGGTTCTAGTGTCTGGACCCCCGAGTATTTGATCATGGCTGGTTTGAGGATGACCATTGCGTATAAGCTACCTGTCCCCGATATTACGCCACTCCTGGGTCTGATTTCTCTTGCAAATGAGGATGTCCGTAGAAGTTTCAGGCAGAGTTACGGACGGTTGTTGGGTTTGCGTAGGTCTACTGAGGATGAATTGAATGGGCTGTACACATTAATGCAATTCTATGACCCGGCTTTGAGATGCTTCACGTTTGCGGACTTTATCTTGGGGCCCACCATGGAGGAGTATGTAGAGTTTACTGAGCTGCCAGTTCAGAATGCAGTTCCTTTTATTCACTCAGCCGCTGGGCCCAATTTGGAGGATTTAGCCAAGGCCCTGCATATGAATGCTTCTGACTTGTTGATGACTGCGCGGCGAGGGGTTCCGGGTTTTTCTCTTCAGTTTCTGGTTGGTAAGGCTCAAGAGTATGCCAAGAATGGGTGTTGGGTGGTCTTTAACGCTATTTTGGCCCTCTGCATTTATGGGATAGTGTTGTTCCCTAACTTCCCAAACTTCGTGGACATGGATGCATTTCATCTATTTGCTGCCAGTAACCCAGTACCAACACTGATCGGGGACTTTTACCATTCGATGCACTACAGGAATGAAAACAGGAGAGGCAAGAATGTCTCCTGTTGCGTACCTTTGCTGTATATGTGGTTCAAGAGCCATTTTCCATCGAGGGGACCTTTCATGGATAACGCAATTACGCCCGACTGGCCAGAGCATATGATGAGGTTAACTTCCGAAGACGTTGATTGGTTTGACAGAGATCTGCTGGGATCCGAGCTTATCTTCAGTTGTTCTGGTTACCCTAATGTTCCGCTGATAGGAAGAAAAGGGTGTATCAATTACAACCCTTCTCTGTTCATTCGCCAATTCAGATATGCGTTGAAGAACCCACCAAAGGAGGAAGAAGTACAGGAATCTCTGTACTTCACCGGTGACGTGAAGGGGGAGTTACTAGCCAAGCTGCAGCATGCCTGGACGCGTATTATCCGAAGAGGGAAGCCGTTGTTAGGAAAGAATGACTGTCAGGCCTATGCACCTTATAGAGTTTGGATTCAGGAGAGAGCCAGTCAGTTGGGGATGCCATTTCCAGATGCACCAATTCTTGTTCCTATTCCGGTAGCAGAGCCCAATACTGTTTCTAGGGAAGCCTACGAGCAGGTTGTGAGAGAAAAAGAAGCCTTGTTGAAGATCAACGAAGGGTTAGAGCAGGAGCTAGCCCAGATACGCAGTGAGAAAAACAAGGCCGTTCATGCTTTCCAACAGCAGATTGAGATGTTAAACAAGTTAGGGGCTGAGTTGACTAAGGAGAGGAAAAAGCGCGAACGTCTGGGGCAAGAGTTCAGAAGCTCCCATGACATGCTGGAATCCAAAAAGAAGGCGCTCGACGCAGCACACCGAGAAATCTCCTCTTGCAATAAGACTTGGAATGCTACACTCACCAACAATAAGAGGAGGGAAGATAAGCTGAAGCAGCAAATCTCCGACCTCGAAGAGAAGTTGAAGTCTAGCATCAAGAAGTGTGAGGAAGAAGTGATGACCCGGTATAGTGTCCAGAATGCACTGAACAAGGCAATCAAATGCAGAGATGAAGCTGTGTCTCAAAAGCGAAAGCTAGAAGATTGCTTCGGGGAAGCGACATGGGAAGAAACTGCGGGAGACGTGCGTCGTGTTCTTAAGAGAAGGAATCAGTTGGTAGAAGGACTGCTCACCCGACCAGGTCACCCAGAGACCAAGAAGTTGATAGAAGAATACCAGACTTTTGGGAGGATTTGATCATTTCATGTAGTAATTTGTATGCTTTATTCGCATAGTGCTGACCATCACCAGGATTGTTGGTTGAGGTCATGCCTTTTTATTGTACTCTCAGTGATATTGTACTCTGGGCTTATTGATTTTCCCTGCAATATATGAGGCTTTCTGTGATTCAGCTCCGATATTCCTATTGTCAACACTGTCACTGCACTGGCACCTTCACACTAGAATCGGGGAGTGAATATTCCCCAATGCACAGACACACATTGCATTGCATTCATATTCATATTGCATTACATGTAACCTTTGGATGGTGTCTTATTTCCTGCTCTGTACCAGGTACTTTTCAGGATTGCAGATCAGCACCCGCACCGCTATTCTACTCGCACCAACTGTCGAAGAATCATGGATCAAATGCAGAACGAGATGCAGGATGTGCGCGAGAAGCTCGCTCTCTTTATGCAGACCATGGAAGCTATTGCAAAGGGTCAGGAGAATTTGCAGGCCATGGTCCAGCCTCTGTTGGCCCGAAATGCTGGTCACGGTAATGAGGATCATCAGTCCGTACGGGTCGATACTGTTCATGGAGACGGCACTCCCACGCCAGTGGCTCCACCTGTAGTCAATATACCTGCTGCTAATGTCAACAACGCTACCGCTGCTGTGAATGGTAACGTCGGAGTTGGGAATGAGATTGCTGTCCATAACGTTGGGCTGGGTGATGTCAATTTGGGAGATAATATGGGAGGCAACGGCTTTGTCAATACTGGATTCGGGTTCAACGATCAGGGATTCGATAACACTGGGAAGTATGGCTTTAATGCTCAAGGCTTTGGGCAGGATGGCTATGGTGCGACCAATCAGGGTTACGGAGGTTTCGGGAATGGAAACGGCGCAGGGTTTATGGCTTTTGGCCCTGCTGGAGGTGTTCAAGGGTACGGCAACAGAGGCCGAGGTCCGGGGATGAATCAGATCAGAGCTGGACGTAATAATGGATATGATGGGTATGGGGCTGGAAATGGTATGTGGCAAGAAGATCAGCAGGAGGACGCTTTCTCCGGAGGAGGTTTCGAAGGGCTGATGGATGACTCCCAGAAGATCAGAATGCTGGAAGAGTAGATGAGGGGAGTCCTAAACCAAAGTGCTGTGGGTTTGGACATGGCAACAATGGGTTTGGTACCTGGTTTGAGGGTGCCAATCAAATTCAAAGCTCCTGCGTTTGATAAGTATAAAGGGGACACATGTCCAAAAGTGCATGTACGAGCTTATTACAGAAAGATGTCTGCATACTCAACTGATGAAAGAATGCTAATGCATTTCTTTCAAGATAGTCTGTCGGGTCCTTCCCTAGAATGGTACATGGGGTTGGAGCCAACTGATATCAAGACATGGAAGCAATTAGCAGAGGCATTTGTAGCTCACTACAAGTATAACAGCGACTTGGCACCCAATCGGGTCCAGTTGGCTGGACTGTCGCAGAAGAAGGGGGAGAGCTTTAAAGAGTACGCGCAAAGGTGGCGCGATATGGCTGCCAGGGTCCGTCCTCCTGTAGAAGATAAGGAAATGAATGACATGTTTGTCGGCACATTCACAGGTCTGTTTCATGATATGCTGTTTCACACGTCTCTGGCCAGTTTTTCAGACTTGATTCTGATGGGAGAAAAGATTGAACGTAACATTAAGCAAGGAAAATTCCAGGTTGAGGAATCGACTGCAGCTGGCAGTAATAGGAAGACTTTTGGTGGGCGCCGTCAGGGCGAGGCAAGCGCAGTATTTGGAGGCCGAGGCAGGGGACGAGGTCAATATCGTCATCCGCAGTAGGTGGCGAGTGTTACTATCCCGTATCAACAGCAACCACTCCAGCAACAACAACCGGTTCATCAACAGCCAATGCAACAGCAGCAGCAGCCTCAGCAGGGGGCACAGCAGGCTCAGCGAAGATTCCAGGGTAGTAAACCAAGAAGAGTGTTTGAGAAGCCTCCCTCAACCTATGCAGATTTGTTGCAGACATTGTTGGGATTGAACTTGGTAGAGAAAAGAACTCTGGCACCGATAACGGGAGCTCCCCCGTTTGGTTACGATGCAAGCAGGCACTGTGAGTTTCATTCTGGGGCTCCGGGTCACGATATAGAAGGTTGCCATGCTTTTAAGCACGTGGTGCAGGATCTTTTGGACAATAAGACTATCAATTTCGGAACGGCAGGTCCGAATATAGTGCAGAAACCCATGCCTAATCACGGGGCTAACGCCATTCTGACTGAGGAAGGGTTAAATCTGATTATGAATGTCGATGATTTAAAGACGCCGCTGAGCGAGATAAAGAGCCGACTGTTACAAGGGGGTGTTTACCCGGGATGTGACGAGTATTGCTTAGACTGTTGGACCCTAGCTGGGGGTGTGATGATTTGAAGAAGGGCATTCAGGCTTTAATTGATGAAGGCATATTGCAGTTTGACCAAGCAGCAACTGAAGAGCCCGCAGGGGCAGTAGCAGATGATCAGAATGATGTGGCCACTGTAACGATTCCTCGGAAGACAATCACTATCGCAGCACCAGCTCAGCGACCACCGATCACCATAACTAAGGTCGGGCCGATTCCGTACGAGAACACGAAGGCAGTCCCATGGTCATATGGGTTGGAGGTGTATTGTGACGGGATAAAGATTGATGTTAACAAGCAGCCAGCTGAGACTGTGGATAATGTTGCTGGTTCAGGAGGTATGACAAGGAGTGGTAGGATCTTTATATCCCCTGAAGTGGAGGCCGAAAGACTAGCGAAAGGAAAAGGGAAAGCGGTTGAGAATGTCCCGGTGCAAGCAAGTGACAAAGAATCGACGTCGAAAGATGTAGAAGAGTTCATGCGCTTGATTCGGAAAAGTGATTATAAGATTGTGGAGCATCTACAGCAGACGCCGTCCAAAATATCTATCCTGTCATTGCTGTTGTGTTCGGAAGCTCACAGAAATGCGTTGCTGAAAGTCCTGGATACTTCTTTTGTACCCCAGGACGTCTCCGTGAATCAACTGGAAGGAGTGTTGGCACATGTGAACGCAGGCCACAGCTTGGGCTTTACTGACTTTGACTTGACCCCGAAAGGAAGAGATCATAATATGGCGCTACACGTATCTGTCGAGTGTAGAGGATCAGTAATGTCACACGTATTGGTTGACACCGGATCGTCTTTGAATGTGCTGCCCAAGAAGGCGATGATGAAGCTGGATGTTAGAGGAATTTTGTGTACGCCCAGTGATTTGGTAGTCAGAGCGTTTGACGGCACGCGGAGAACAGTCTTTGGATCGATCACATTGCCTCTGCAGGTGGGGCCGGAGGTGTTTGCAACTGAGTTTTATATCATGGATATACAGCCTGCGTACAGCTGCTTGCTTGGAAGACCTTGGATTCATGGGGCGGGGGCAGTCACGTCTACCCTACATCAGAAGTTAAAATATATGGTCGGAGACAGCGTAGTCACCGTATGCGGAGAAGAGGACATCCTGGTTAGCCATTTGTCGTCGTTTAAATATGTGGAAGTCGACGGAGAAATCCACGAAACGCCCTGCCAGGCATTTGAAGGTTTGCACATCAAGGACAAAGGTCCCGGGCCGAGCAAAGTGCCAGAAATAGCCGTCTCATCGTATAAAGAAGCTCAAGCTCTGGTAGAAGCAGGAGAAGCGAAGGGCTGGGGCAAAGTGCTGGACATTCCCGTGAAGATGGACCGGTTCGGGCTGGGATACCAACCGTCGTCGTCAACTCCTGCCGTGGGAGCGCCCCGTTTCAGAGGGCCAATCACCATCTCTGCCAGTGGAGTGTGTCATGAAACCGTCAATGCTGCTTCGGAGTCTGACGAAGGAGACAGCGACTGTGATATGGATGCCTGGATTCAGCCAAGCGCGCCAGGACAAGGACTGTGCAACTGGTCTATTCAGGAGCTTGTTCCTGTGACTTTTAAACAGTAATGCTTTGCTTTATTAATTGTTGAATAATCTGATGTCTTGCCCGGGGCATCAGGATTTGCTTAGGGCTGTGTTGTTATGAACATTGCGTGTCAATCATTAAATAAATGGCGTTTTTTCATGTGCAAATACTGTAATCCCTGTCTTTCTTGTTTTATATTTTTCAATAAAATGGCAACGTGGTTGTTCGCTTTATACGCATTTTGAAGCGCTTAACCGTTCCTTTTGCAGGATAACATTCTTAGATGACATCCTTGAACCACCTATGACTCGTCCCGACTTTGAGCACCCGGTATTTCAGGCCGAAGAAGAGGTTGTCGAAGATAGCGACGTTCCTGAAGAACTGTCTTGGTTAGTGAAGCAAGAGGAAAGAGCCATTCTGCCTCACGACGAGGTCATAGAAATTATCAACTTGGGGTCGGAAGGGGTTGAGAAGAATATTCGTATCGGAGCCGCACTGCATAGTGGTATCAAGCGAAGACTGGTTGAAATGCTCCGAGAGTATAGTGATGTATTCGCTTGGTCGTATGAAGATATGCCAGGGCTCGATACAGATATGGTTGTGCATCGCCTGCCACTGAAAGAAGATTGCCCGCCAGTCAAGCAAAAGCTTCGTAGAACTCGACCAGATATGGCAATGAAGATCAAAGAGGAAGTTCAAAAACAGTGGGACGCTGGTTTCCTGGCTGTGACAGAATATCCCTCATGGGTTGCTAACATCGTACCAGTGCCAAAGAAAGATGGCAAGGTTCGAATGTGCGTGGACTATAGAGATTTGAATAAAGCAAGCCCAAAATACGACTTTCCACTTCCTCACATTGACGTGTTAGTTGATAATACTGCTCAATACTCCGTATTCTCCTTCATGGATGGCTTTTCGGGCTATAACCAAATTAAAATGGCGCCGGAGGATATGGAGAAGACTACTTTCATAACGCCTTGGGGAACATTTTGCTACAAAGTGATGCCCTTTGGTTTGAAAAATGCTGGGGCAACATATCAGCGTGCGATGACGACTCTTTTCCATGACATGATGCATAAAGAGATCGAAGTATATGTTGACGATATGATTGCCAAATCCCAGACGGAGGAAGAGCATCTGGTAAATCTGCTGAAGTTGTTTAAAAGGCTTAGGAAGTTCAGGCTGAGGCTGAACCCTAATAAATGCACCTTCGGGGTGAGATCGGGTAAGCTGCTGGGGTTTATCGTAAGCGAAAGAGGAATAGAGGTCGATCCTGCTAAAATAAAAGCAATTCAAGAAATGCCGACGCCTAAAACAGAGAAAGAGGTGCGCGGGTTTTTAGGGAGGTTGAACTACATTGCTCGGTTCATATCTCACCTAACGGCCACGTGTGAACCATTATTCAAGCTGTTGAAGAAAGATCAAGCAGTAACGTGGAACGAAAATTGTCAAAAGGCGTTCGACAAAATAAAGCAGTATTTGCAGGAGCCTCCTATTTTGATACCCCCGGTGGCCGGGAGACCCTTGATAATGTACTTGACGGTTCTTGAGGGAAGCATGGGTTGTGTTCTCGGTCAACATGACGAGACAGGAAGAAAAGAGCATGCAATCTATTACTTGAGTAAGAAATTTACAGATTGTGAATCTCGATATTCAATGCTGGAAAAAACTTGTTGTGCGCTAGCCTGGGCCGCCAAGCGTTTGAGGCAGTACATGCTGAATCATACAACCATGCTCATCTCGAAGATGGATCCTATCAAATATGTATTTGAAAAGCAGGCGTTGTCAGGAAGAATTGCCCGTTGGCAGATGGTCTTGACTGAATATGATATTCAATACGTCTCGCAAAAGGCTATAAAAGGGAGTGTGTTGTCTGAGTATCTGGCGGAGCAGCCTATTGAAGAGTACCAACCGATGAGGTTTGATTTTCCTGACGAGGATATCATGTACCTAAAGATGAAAGACTGTGAAGAGCCGTTGCCAGACGAGGGACCAGAGTTGGGTTCCAAATGGAAGATGATATTTGACGGAGCTGTGAACGCTTACGGTAGCGGAATAGGGGCAATCATCACTACGCCACACGGGTCGCACATCCCGTTTACTGCCCGATTGACCTTTGCTGTTACCAACAATGAGGCCGAATACGAAGCTTGTATAATGGGGCTTGAAGAAGCCATTGATTTGCGAATCAAGAACTTAGACGTATATGGAGACTCAGCTCTGGTGGTGAATCAGATCAAAGGGGAATGGGAGACACGGCAGCCCAATTTGATACATTACATGAATTATGCAAGGAGATTGTTGCCTTTCTTCGACAAGGTTGAATTGCATCATGTACCGCGGGCAGAGAATCAAATGGCTGACGCCCTGGCCACTTTGTCTTCCATGTACAAGGTCAACTTCTGGAACGAAGCTCCCCGAATCATTATCTCTCGGCTTGACAGGCCAGCTTATGTATTTGCTATTGATGCAACATCTGATGACAAACCATGGTATTTCGATATCCTTAATTTCCTGAAGAATAAAGAGTACCCGGCTGGGGCATCCAGTCAGGATCAGAAGACTCTCAGGAGATTAGCGGGTAATTTCTATTTGAATCCGGACGGTGTCTTGTACAGAAGAAACCATGATTTGGTGCTGTTGCGTTGTGTAGACGAGAAAGAGGCAAAGCTGCTCATGGAGGAAATTCACGAAGGTACCTTTGGTACGCATGCTGGTGGGCATGCTATGACGAGAAAGCTGCTGAGGGCAGGTTACTTTTGGCTGACGATGGAAACTGATTGTTTCAAGTTTGCGAGGAAGTGCCACAAGTGCCAAATCTATGCTGACAAGATACATGTGCCTCCGAGTCCTCTAAATGTGATGTCATCTCCATGGCCATTCTCGATGTGGGGAATCGATATGATTGGAAAGATCGAGCCGACAGCTTCTAACGGGCATCGGTTCATCCTAGTAGCAATCGATTATTTCACCAAGTGGGTGGAAGCGGCGTCTTATGCAAATGTAACGAAGCAAGTGGTGGCCAGATTCATCAAAAGAGATATCATTTGCCGATATGGGATTCCCGAGCGGATAATCACGGATAATGGTTCAAACCTGAACAACAAAATGATGAAGGAGCTCTGTCAGAATTTCAAGATCGAACATCACAACTCCTCACCTTACCGACCCAAGATGAATGGCGCTGTAGAGGCGGCCAATAAGAATATCAAGAAGATTGTTCAGAAAATGGTCGTGACCTATAAGGATTGGCATGAGATGCTACCTTTTGCTCTGCACGGTTATCGTACGACGGTACGCACATCAACCGGGGCAACTCCGTTCTCGTTGGTATACGGAATGGAAGCGGTGCTACCATTAGAAGTCGAGATCCCTTCTCTGAGGGTATTGCGAGACGTTCAGCTGGACGAGGCAGAATGGGTGAAAGACAGGTTGAATCAACTGAGTTTGATGGATGAGAAGAGGCTAGCTTCTCTAGCATACGGTCGTTTGTACCAGAGCCGAATGAAGAAAGCGTACGACAAGAAGATACATCCGCGAAGCTTTCAGACGGGCGACCTTGTGCTGAAAAGGATTCTCCCGCCGCAAGCAGATCACAGGGGCAAGTGGACCCCCAACTACGAAGGGCCATACGTTGTCAGGAAAGTATTTTCAGGAGGAGCGTTGTTGTTGTCCACTATGGACGGTGAAGACTTCACGTCGCCTGTGAATTCGGACGCAGTTAAAAAATACTTTGCTTAAAATAGACCCGCTGGACAGAAAAAAGAGAGTCCAGGCAAAAATGGGGCATCCTGGCGAACCAAAAAACAGAATGAAAGGTTCGGGCAAAAATTAGGGATAAAATTGAAAAATGTGCACCCGCGAAGTTGAAAACCTACACTGGGCGACTTCGGCAAAAAGGGGTATCCCGGTGAACTGAAAACCTGTAAAGGGCGGTTCACGCAAAAGTTAGGGATTTGAAAAGCAAATGACTGCGGTCCGAATTTGACATTGCACTGAGCATCAATGCGGGAGAATATACCTGAGGGGTCGACTATCGGATACAATCTCTTCGGAAGTATGGATACCGGGAAAGCAGTAGAGTCGGACGAGTCATAGGAGGATCAGTTCGTGGTGTTCGTCTGCATCCCGTTGCCAACATGTGTACAAATTTAAGTTGTCAATATTTATGCTTCTTGTGCATACTTGTATACTTGTATACTTGCTTTGTGTAGCTTCCTCTTTTCAGGAGTTACATCCCGTGTACAAAAATTCCGCCCATTCAGGGGCCCAATCAATAAAATACGTTATTCAGTACTTGACACTGTTCTTTACTGTTTTGTGCACGATTAACGCCTATGTTTGATGAAACTAGCATGTGTATAACGGCACTGGCCCTTACCAACAGTTGCTAAAGCTTTGAATTAACTGAAAATAACGTCACTAACCTGAATTGATTTGGTTGCATAGGCTTGTCTTGTCTTGTTTGTGTTGTTGCAGGTCTCATAGCCGTACGAGGAAGATGATCAAGAGACTGCAGTAATAAAAGACTCGATCTCCGCGCAGGTCATGCATGTTCCTTACCGAAGAAGGATCGAATTCCCCGGCTAGGCGTAGCCTATCCAAAAGGACATGTTCCTGCAGGGTCATTTACCCTCTCCCGGCGGAGTCAGTTGGTTTTTCCCAAGAGAATCATCCCATCCCCGGCAGAGTCCTCTCTTTTCAGCAAGTGTTCTTTCCTCCCAGTGGAACTCGAAGATCAAGACTCTCCCTAGCAGAGTTGGTGGTGGGTCCTGTCATTTATTTTGTCAAGGATACCGTGTAATATCAGTTCACTCTCCAGCAGAAAGTCCGATCATACTGTGCACATCTGCTATTCCCCAGCAGGGGGGTTACCTCAACAGGGTGCTTGGCTTGAGTTCCCAATTTCCCAGCAGGGTTGACTTCGCCCTTCCAGCATTTATTTTGCTGGAATAATTCTGTAGCACCTGGCTATCCCCAGCGGAGTTGGCATTATCTTCAGCATTTATTTTGCTGAAGCAGTTCCTGTACCCAGCAGTTCAAGTCTGCGGTTGCATTGGCCTATAGGGTCGTACTTGCATCCACCAAGTAAAGTGTAGTATTTCCATGTCGAATGGAACATTGCATCGCCGTCAAACATGCACATTTTTTTTTGAAACATAAACCAGGTATTGTTTCTCATGCAGGTAGAGAGAGCCCTTGCTCAAGTGAATTATCAAGCAGTCAAGATCTCGACATAAGACATCCCACGAGGTGTCAGCCTTGACACTACTCCCCACAGAGTTGACAAGATGAAGTTTCTCTGTGTCTCCGAACAAAGTTATTTATGAATTTCTTGTGTTGTCCCCGCCAGAGTCAGCAGAATAAGTTTCTCCTTACCCCCAAGCGGGGTTGTTCGTCATCAAAGGATTCATGAATCAGAACTTCAGAGGCTACCGCCGGTTATCAGAACAGGCGTCCAGAAGTTTGGTTTCCA
Source organism: Lathyrus sativus (assembly GCA_963859935.3). Classification (NCBI taxonomy): domain Eukaryota; kingdom Viridiplantae; phylum Streptophyta; class Magnoliopsida; order Fabales; family Fabaceae; genus Lathyrus; species Lathyrus sativus. Next base: position 288,661,059 of record OZ012740.1, read on the forward strand.
AATGTCCCCAGTAGAGCCAGCCTCAAAGTTGCTGTAACGTCAGTGATAAGAAATTGGTGGAAGGAGGAGTCCTAACGTGGACAATTTTATTGACAGGTTTTCTTTGTGCTAAAGAAGATTGTGGGAATGTGGAGTCCTAACGTGGACATTTTCTCAAATTGACGATGTGTGTTAGTCCTAACGTGGACCGGTTCGGGTTATCGGTATTAATTGAGTGTGGGGTCCTGACGTGGACAAGTCTTATTTCACAAGCAAGTTGAAGACGCACAAGTCCGGACACGGACAAGATGTATTTTCTCAGCAGAAAAGATGTAGTCCTTACGTGGACAAATCAAGACGAAACATGGGTCCTGACGTGGACGAATCTATTCCTTACGTGGAAAAAGAGGTTTCAGTTCCTTACGTGGAAGAGCAAGTTCATTCCTTACGTGGAAAGATGAGATTCCTTACGTGGAAAAGAACGGGTTTCCTTACGTGGAAAGATTGAGTCCTTACGCGGACAGATCAAAGAAGTTATTCCTAACGCGGAAGAAGAAGATAGATTCCTTACGTGGAAAAATTTAGTCCTGACGTGGACGGATTCAGAAGAAGAAGTATGCCTAACGTGGAAAGAAGGCGTGTTCCTTACGTGGAAGAGAAAGAGAAACTTCAGGTCCTTACGTGGAAAGAGGGGAGTCCTTACGTGGACAAGTCAGAAAAATGGTTCCTTACGGGGAAAGGAGATCGTGTTCCTTACGTGGAAAAGATTGAGTCCTTACGCGGACACATAGGAGGAGGATTCCTTACGGGGAAAGAGCGGAGTCCTTACGTGGACAGATTAAGATGGCATTCCTTACGTGGAAAAATGTAGTCATGACGCGGACAAATCGGAAAGAGTTGGTTTCCTTACGTGGAGGGATTGGGGTCCTTACGTGGACGGATTCAAGAAAAGTTGATTCCTGACATGGAAGAATGATGTACTCCTTACGTGGAAAGGTGAGTCCTAACGTGGACAGGTTCAGAACCAAAGTTGTATTCCTTACGCGGAAAGATTGGAGTCCTGACGCAGACATATCGAGTTGTACTGGAGTCCTTACGTGGACAGATTGATACGGTTCTCCTTACGTGGAAAAAGAAGATTGCATCTTGACGTGGAAAGATGGAAAGTTTAGTCCTGACGTGGACAGATGCAGAAGAGATGATTCCTTACGTGGATGGTGTTATTCCTAACATGGAAGAGTCTATTCCTAACGTGGACGATTTATTGGAATATCCCCCAGCGGAGTTGCCGAGATTTTTCTGGGTTAACAGCAAGTGGAGTCCTAACGTGGACAGGTTCTAGTTGAGATTTCTTCGTATTGATGACAGACAGAGTCCTAATGTGGACAAGCAAGCAATCTGTTATCCCCAGCGTGGTCGTTACGAGATCAGTGAGCGGATGCAAACAGTCAGATCCAGGCAGTGGATGTCGTTACCCAAACAGGGGTGCAGTTTATTTCTGCGGTTGGCAAATTTCCGGGTTTCTTAGTATTCAACCGTCTCGTACCTCGAATGTTTGAAGGCCATTCGCTCTTCACCCAATCGGGTACAAGTCGCTTGAATAGGGGCAGCTGTTGCACCCTAAAATTTGCTCAACCTTATTCACTTGGTTTATGTTTCAATATCATTAGCATTTGCATATAGAGTTATGTACATAGGTTACTCATCTGCATAGCATACGCATAACAAGTCATTCAACAGGGAACCAATCATTATCCTCATCTCTGGAAGCCTATCAAGAGGTTATTATCCTAATTCAATCTCATTCAAGTCATCAAGAAAGAACTTGAAAGCAAGGAGTTCAGTGGATCAAGCACTGAGTATATCTCCTAACTGAGGGTGTCTGAGGATCAACAAGGGAATTATGAGTTGTGAATTGAGAGTATGGGGAGTATCTAGACATCTTGGAGGACTTAGAAAGTCATTTGGAGAAGGAGACAAGTCATTGGTGAAGTCACAAGAATTGCAGTTGAAGACAGTCAACTAGGGTTTCATCTGGGTCAACCCTAGGTCAATTGATTGATTTAAAGGCATTAAGGGCTATTGGAGAGATGTGGGGTTCATCATTTGACATGAAGAATGAGGATATGTTGTCATGCTAAGAAGAAATCAAGAGAAATCAAGGAGAAGAGGAGTTTCTAAATTAGGGTTTCTATGTAAAATCCCCTAGTTTAGGTCAAATTTCCAAGCAAGATAAGTTAAAATGCAAGCTTAAAATGGCTTCTTGGCCAACATGGAACTTGTAGAGGATCTCAAGAACTTTAATTTGAGTGGTGGAAGACATCAAGGAGATTTATAGAACTCAAGTTATGGTCCTTGCAAGTTACAGGTCATCTGAGGTATCTGAAATTTTGTCTGTGAAAGTGACTTGACTTCCAAGCAACTTTTACCCCTCAAGGAGATTTCAAATGAATTTCTGGTAAACATAAGAGTTGTTCCTCATTGTCTTAGCTTTCTAGAATGGTATAGTATGCCTTCATATGATGTGTTGAACTCAACTTATGGTCTTGGCAAGCAAAGGGTATTTTGGTCATTTGTGAATTACAGGTCATTTTAACCTATGTCCAAAACTCATACAAGGAGGCCTCAAATGGAAAAACTCACAACATAAAACTTGCTCCAAATGACATTTTGAGTCTAGAAAAGTGACCATGAGAGATTGTAAATGTCCATATCACAAGGTTTCAAAATTGGTGAATTTAATGAAGAAAAATGGCTTAAAAAATGAGATTTTTCATATCTTGGCCAAATGATGCAAAATTATAGGTCATTTTGAATGGAAAAGGCATTTTAAAGACATTGGCTAAAGTGAAATTTTGAGTTTAGTTCATAATTTGAGAGTTATTCATGGTTGCTTGAATTGAAAGTTACATAAACCAAATTGAAAGGGAAAAGTGCAAGGGAAACTTCTCCAAGTTTCTAGGAGGTTCTAATGCAACCTATATATTCATACAAGTTGGTTCATGCAAGGGTTGGTGCTCCAATTTGTTCAAAACCTCCATTTTCATTCATTTTCCCATTCTTGCATAAGCTACTCAAACTCTCACAAATCTCTCAAAACTCTCACATCTTTGGATTGAATCTTCATCATCATCATTCAAACACTAGGATTCACATCAAGAAGTGGTTGAATTGATCAAGAATTGTACCAATTATCTTCTTCACTCCAAGTTTCATTTTCATCAAAAATCCATTAAAACTTCCTCCATCATTCTGATTTCTGTTATCATCATCATCCACCATCATCATGGAGTAATTAGCACAAGAACTTGGATAGAATTCGTGGCTGTTTAAAGAGATTCAAGTTGAAACTCCAATTTGCATGAAGAATGGAATAGAGTAATTCACAAGGATTAAGCACGAATCACTGCAAACAGAAGCACACACATTCATTAGAGATCATTTTCAGCAAGTGTCAAAGGTTGAATTGGAGTCTAACCACCATTGCCATCACCAATTGCAAGGTATGTAAACTTCTTCGAATCTCACTACTCAGGCTGTTATAGATCATGTGGTTAGGATAGGAGTGTTTAGAGACCCTAGGGGAATGATTCTTGAAGTTTAGGGATAGTTTTGTGGAGATCCATGACAGGTTGCCATTTCTGTTAGCTTCAAGAATAAGTTGTGTATTGGACTATAATCAATGTAATGAGGCATAGAATAATGAGGAAAGTATGTAGATTATCTGTGGATCATCAGGTTTGAATTCTGGCAAAGTTGACATCAGGCAAGCATGGTATACCCTGAGTTTCGTGCCCCCTGTTTGGAGTCTACAAAGAGAATTAGAGAAAACTAGGACTAGACATGGATTCCTTGGGTTTTATAGATTATTTTAGGGCTTAGAATTGTTCATTTTCATCAAGAGAGCATGGAGAAAGATTGGATGGAATTTTTGTGCATGGAGCTCATGGCTGAAACCCTAGACGGATGGAGGAAGAAGACAACTCGTACGCCCTTAGATCTGGGGAGGAGGTTTGACTTGACCACGAATCGGACGGTCCACATTTAACCTGAGTTTTGGTGGGAAGTTTCAAAAGTTAAAACGCACCGTTTCACTTATTGGGGGGATTGGGCTCAGACAGCTATTCGCGCCCCCCAATTTAGTAGGCCCAATGCGCTGAACGTGTTTTCCTTGCTATTCTCACCCCCTTCAACTATTTCTTTATATTTTTTTTTATTTTTTTTTTTCATTTTTCATTCATTTTTAAAAATTCATAATAAATAGAAAAATCATTATTTTTAATTCATTCTTTTTGCATATTTTTCTTTAGGATGTCTAGAAAATTATAAAAAATAAAAATTGCATTTTATTTTTTATTTGATATTTTTCTCATATTTTCTAAATAAATAACATTTTAAATGGTTTCATTTCATACATGATTTTGTTATTTTTTGTTCTATTAATTGCTTCAATATTTTTCATCCATTCTTTTTAGGTTGTTTAGGGTAGACATTGAACTCGTAGATACAATTTAGTTCCCATTTTTAGAAATTAATTTTAGGTGCTTAATGTAGGTGTGAACAACATGAATAAAGCTAGGGTTTTAAGTGATGACTTAGGAGATTTGATTCTTTTCCCTTAGGACTTAGGGCTTGACTAGTTTAGTTATGGGACTATAGGGGCTATGGGTAGTTATTAGATCCCTTAGAAAAAGTCAGGGTTCCCCTACTGCTATTAATATACTGTATATCTGATTGACTGGTGTGGTGTGTCCTCTGGGGATTATTGCTTGCTTGTGTGGGTATTGGGATTGTCTGGGGACTTGGGGGAGCTGAAGACTTGAGGAGATGAAAGCCATTGAAGATCCAGAGATTGAAGATCAATTGCCAGAGTTGAAGAGGAGATTCTTGCTAGCAGATGCTGAGGAGACTAGGGTTTAGGAGCTAGGCAGAGCTCTAGATTAGAAAGTTTGTTTTTCAAACATGGATTGCCTTGTCTGCATCCATTCTTCTCTGTGATTCAGAGTCTCTCTAAGACACTCACCCCCTTCCTTTGGAAGGCTTGGTGATAGTGTCTGAGAGATAGAACTCTTGAGAGAAAATGTCTTTTGTGTTAGAAGCAGTTGGTTTACCACCATTGGTAGTCAACTAATTGTTTAACGCCCAATCCACTCTTGTGACTGATCCCTCATCCTGGAGGTTTGAGCTTGAAGAAAAGCCCTTGCATATAGAAGACTGATGATCAAAAGCCCTTGCCTGAAGATCATGAAGATGGAGATTAATGCTTGTTGAAGCCTGTAACTGATTGGAGATTACTTGAAGCCAGAGGCTGATTCAGAGCTATTGATGTTGTTGCTTTTGCTGTTGTATTTCATTTCTGATGTATTGTCTGGATTTCCTAGTTGTATTGTTTGCTGTTTACCCTGTTGGGTTGAAAGTGAAGCCTGTTCACTTTCGCCTATTGTTTTCTAGGTTCGAGGTTGAGTGGGACTCCCTTGCCTCGCTTGTATTGCTGCATTCATGCATTTTACTGTATTACTGTATATATCTGATATTGCTTCTGTTTCCGTCTATTCCCTTAGGATCTCTGTTTCTCTCTGTGCAAGAGAGGAGCATGATAGACACTAGGTCTTAACCCATGCATGATAACATTAGGTTAGTTTGATTCCCTTTTCAACCGTGGGTTAGAGTTCTGTCTCTTCTTTCTCAAAACAAACAGAAAAACACAATAAGATTTCAAACGCAATAAAAGACACTTCTTTTGTAAAAGAAGGTGAACTCATCAAAGCGTCATTTTTGGCCGCCGGGACCGCTAATCAGAAAACCTTTTTCAGAAGGAATAAAATCAACCAAGGCAAGCTTGTGTCGTACGTGGCCCGAACTACGTTTGCTCTGATCTTCCATGCAGTGTGGAAGTACGTAGGCATAGGATGCGATGTTCTAGCGAGCAACCTTTCCCTCCTTTCCCGTAGGTAGGCGAACTACGTTGACTCTGATTTCTCGTTCCAGACGGGAATACGTAGGCATAAAGTGCGATACTTTGCCGAGTCATTTTTATTCTCATTTTATTTTCAACCCTTGACCTTAGTTTAGATAGAAATAACAATCCATACCCGAAAACAAGCGTGGATCCCGTCGAGTACGACGGACGTGAGGGGTGCTAATACCTTCCCCTTGCGTAACCGACTCCCGAATCCAGGTTTTGGTTGCGATGACCATACCTTTCCCGTGATGTGCGAGGTTTACTCTGAGCGTTTCCTTTCCCTCCCGTGGGATAAATAACGCACGGTGGCGACTCTTCTGTTCAGTCGGCGCCGATTTTCACAGTAGCGACAGCTGCCGATGCTACAATGACACCCCTAGAAGAACTTCCATCCATAGGGTGGACCACAACTGATGAAAATGACTAATGAGTCAGAGAGTTTGACTCAAATTTCAGTTTATTTGGCTGAAAACAAACAAAAGTCGACACTAGAAGCCAAGAAGAAACATAACGTGTATGGAACTGCCGACAATAATACGCAAATGATTGGCCGATAAGGCCAAACAGCAGCTTCAAAAAGTCGTAGGCTAGATTGCATTTATGACAACGAGCCTTTGGTGTTTTAGAAAAGCCCATCCATCGAGCTGCAAAGAATGCAGGTCGAAGACCCACTCGAAGAAGTCAACTTGGGGGACGGGGTGACAAATAGGCCCACGTACGTAAGCACTAAAGTTGGGTCGGAAATAAAGTTCAAATTGGTTGAGGTATTGAAGGAATACAAAGATTACTTCGCATGGGATTACGACGAGATGCCTGGACTAAATCGGAGTGTTGTGGAACACCGACTTCCAATCCAACTAGGCAAAAGACCAGTAAAGCAGCAGCCACGATGTTTCGCTCCAGAAATCACTTTAAAAATCAAGCAGGAAATTGAGAGACTGCTCAAGAGCCGTTTCATAAGGACGACAATATACGTCGAATGGTTGGCAAACATAGTCTCAGTTATTAAGAAAAATGAGACTCTGAGGGTCTGTGTAGACTTTAGGGATCTAAATAACGCTACTCCTAAGGACGGATACTCTATGCCAGTAGCATAAATATTAGTCGATTTGGCAGTAGGTTTTAAGTACTTGAGTATGCTTTATGGGTACTCTGGTTACAACCAAATCCTCATAGCCGAAGATGATGTGCCCAAAACAGTGTTCTGATGCCCCGAGGCCTTAGGAACGTATGAGTGGGTGGTGATGCCATTCGGTTTAAGAAACGCTGAAGCAACTTATCAAAGATCTATGAATGCTATATTTCATGTCTTTATTGAAAATTTTATGCAATTATACATCGACGACATTATTATAAAGTCCTCATCAGAAGATGGTCATTTGAACCATATTCGACGCTCATTCAAAAGAATGAGGAAATATGGATTAAAAATGAATCCACTAAAATGTTATCGCCATTTCTCAAAGGTCATGAAAGAAAGTGAATTTCAATGGGGGCAGGAGCAACAAGAGGCCTTTCATACCATCAAAGGATACCTCATAAAGCCACTTATTTTATTGCCACCCAGCATGAACAAAAGCATGAGGTTGTACATTGCTGCCTCAAACGCAACCATAGGTAGCATGTTAGCGCAAAAGGATGATTATAGCATTGAAACACCCATTTATTACCTTAGTCGAATATTAATTGATGCTGAAACTAGGTACACCATGATCGAAAAGTTGTGCCTATGCTTGTACTTCTCTTGTATGAAATTAAAACAATATATAAAGCCAGTTGAAGTTTATGTATCTTCGCATTTTGATATTATTAAACATATGTTGTCTAAACCTATTTCGCATAGTCGAATTGGGAAGTGGGCACTTGCATTTTGATCACTGGTCTTCTTGAGTGCCAGGGCATTTTCGACATGAGTTATCCCTTGGGATACTTCTTGATCGATTGCCTCCTGAGCCGGCAGAGATTTGTCGGAGTCCAAAGAAGCTTTCTGCTTCTCAACCTCAACAATCTTCCTCTCTAGTTCCGCCATTTAGGCTCTATAGTCAGATATTTGCTGATCGAGGGCATGCCGTTTGTCAGAACGTTCTTTTTTTGTGGCTTCAAAATCTTTGAGTTTCTTCTTGCAAATAGAGCTAAGATACCACACGCGTTTCAGCTGGTTGATTTTCCCTCTGATTTGGGTGTCGGTCTGCTTACACATCGACAGGTCTTTCGTCAGCTGAGTGAAGAAGGCCTCAAACTCAATACAATATTTGGCCATAGTGGGAGGCACGTTATAGAGGAAAGCTCGTCCAAAATTTTAAAAACATCACAAGCCACAGCCGACTCTTATGTCACCGCTTCTAGGAATTCATCCTCAAACATATACGTTCTCAATTGTTGAAGTTTCAGTTTAAACGAATCATCCATTTTTGGGTTGAGGGTGGCCGTCGAATCGGCAGGGGTATCGTCCACAGTCGACTGACGAAGTTTGAGAAACGCCTTCAAGGCTTCTACTGGATTGGAGTTCTTCATGGCCCGGATTTCTGCTGGGGTAGGTATTTTTTCAACAGAAGGGCCACCTTCATTTGGACCTCGAGGGAGCTGGGAACCTTCAACAAAGGCTGGAATGATCACTGGATTGTCCTTTTCACCAGTGGCCACATTTCCTTTGTCAATCTCGGCTACGTGATTAGCAGGGGTAGGTTGCACAGTTGGATTCTCCTCTGTCAAAGCCCCCTGGAATTCGTCAACCTTTTAAGGACTAAACAAAGGCGTCGAATCAGTAGGATGGTCATCAGTTGTTGTGGCCTGATCAGCAACTGCATTAACAGTTTTGTCGACCGCATGATCCTACATAGTACAACATAAATGATACGCCTAAGTGGAAAATGGAAATGCATAATGTTGAAAGGGACAACAAAAATACCTCAGCAGCGTCTTGGGCTGAAGAAGGTTTAGTGGCTATGGTAGGAAAAACTTCAGTCAAATTTTTAGGAACAACGGGTTTCACCGTTGAGGTAACTGTTCTCGAAGGGGTCCTCTTCACAAAAGCTCTTTTCTTTTTTACTAGAGGGGTGGCAGGCGGAGAGTTTGACGAATCAGATCAAAAGACCCGGGATTAGGCACTCTCTTCAGAGACACCGCCTTCAGTGGCTGGTGGTTTTTCAGTAACCTAGATGAACAACAGTAAGTAAACAAGAATGGACAATCAGACAAGTCACTAAGAAAGCAAGTAATACCTGAGGACCGAGAGATTTCTGTTTCTTCGCCACTCTGGTAGAGGTTGACTTTATAGGAGGCTCTCCCTTCCGACCCTTGAAAAGGGGCAGACAGAGTAAGTTGGTGACATGTTAAATTACAGAAGAAGAGTAAAGAAGGTACGTTTTTGGGATCCTCAAGGGCACCAGTTTTTGCAGGGTGTTCAACAGGAATGAAGATTGATTTTCTAGGGGCTTCGTCTTCTAGAGCGGTGAAAGCATAGACTATGTTCTCCAGAAAGAGGTCGCAATCAAAATTTTGGTCTTGGTATTCAGACCACAAAACATTGAATCAGTAGTATAGAAGGACAGCTGATAAGAAAAAACAGGCAGCTCAAGGTGTTGGGTCAACCTGGAAAATTTAAGGCAGCTCTTGTAACCTGCCAAGTTCAACCGTCGACCAACCCACACGATATCAGATGTATGTTTTACCAGAGACTTTGGCAACATCTGGCTTAAACCAAATTGGCGTGCCACCAGTTTGGGCTGATAGTTCATAAAGCCAAAACCATTATTCCCTGTTTCAATTCGAAACGACAACATGGTAGGAGTCAGGAAAAGGGTTTCTAAACCACGACGGACCAAACCGTCAGTACACAAAGGGGGCCATACCAAGAACAAAAACATTTGCTTTAGCAAACATAGTGAGGTATTTTATAATGAGGGGTTTGTTGGGAGTTTCCTGTGTCGTCATCAGAGAAAGTCGAACGCCTTCGACTGGACGATCCGTGTCGAGACACTGTATAGTGGCAGACATAGGATATCCCATCTGGTGCTCAAAAGTGGCATTTAGCCAGTGTTGCAACAACCACATGGGTCCTGATACGTTTAGAGATTTGACAGTATCATGAAGAAGTTTTATCCTCAAGGCCGACAGGCCAAGAAAGTGGTAGAGAGAGGTCAACAACAATTTACCCAGAGAGACTTGTCGATTCTCGTGTATCTGAATGGCCAAGTTAATGTAGCTTTAGGTTATTTGTAGTGAGCCTGGGTAGAAGAGGTAATACGACAGCCAAAGAGTCAGGAATGCAGTGTGTTCTTCGTCTGATACCTCAGAGGAACCCTTGTTATGGTGATCCTCTATGTAATTCTGGAAGCCAGCCCTATCGAAATTGAAAGTGGCATCCGTCTCCAAAGTTCGGTCGAACGTCTCACCCAGAGGGGAGAGACCTGTAATGGCCACCACGTAAAAAAGAGTTAGCGTCAGCATGCCACAAGGAAATTGGAAAGTATTAGTCGAACCTTCCCAAAAGAACGTTGCAGCTAGCAGGAGACATGGGTTGACCCGATGGGAATTTTGAGACAACTGGATGGTGTCGAAGATGCAAGCTTTCTTCCACTGTTTTTGACGTTTGTTTTGAACTTTGTTCATTCATGAAAGGTAATCCTTATTACCTGGGGTGGGAATCGACCAAAAGACACGAGCTTTTGGGGCCATGAACTTTAAATCGAGGGTTCCTCCTTTCTGAAAGGTTGGGGGAATGGTAGGCAGAAAATAAGGGGAAAATGCTTGTAATTCCTCGTGACTAGGTTTACTTGCAGGATATGGCCATGAAAGGCGTGTAGTTTTCTAGAGACGGCGAATGGGATGACCATCTGACGCTTCCATGTTGCCACCAGCTTTTCGGTAATCGACGTGAGATTAGGGAGAGGTTTGAGGGAGTCAGCCTCAGAAAGGAAAAAAGCTATGGGGTTATTTCCAGTAGTATGTGTTTTTGAGATGGTAGAGGAAGCCATTGAAGCAAAGAGAACTTTAGAAGAGTGAATATGAGATAGTTTCCTTTAGAAAATATAAGCGTAATTATAGTGGAGTAAGAGAAATGAAGTGAAGAGAGTGCAATACTTATAAGCAACGCTGCATGCAAATAAAGAGGCAAAACTGTTGTAATTCTGAAAGTTAGTAGGGGTGGTTCAAGGACCCTGACATTGGGATATGACCACCATGATTATCCGTGTCTCGAGAAGTGTGGCGCAGAAAGGCGCCATCATTATTTCAGACTAGCAACGAAGCGTGGAAAAATTAATAGAAAGTAATGATAATTCTATTGCATCACACACAAACACGATTGAAATTCCATAAGAGTTAAAACACTCAGTTTCTTGATTGATAGAGTATCCCGTCGAAACTGGGTTTTGGGGGGTATCTTATTGACCAGAAGTTTGACTAGAAAAAGTGGTAACACAGTAGTTGGTCGATGGGCTCAATAGCATATCCAGGAGGTAGGTCGACATTGACAGGAAGAAGATGGTGGGGTTGACTCCTGGTGGCGTCAGTCGACCAAGACGGCCACAGGCCATGCAAAAGGACGTATGTTTGAGCGGGAAAAGGATTTGAAATCCAGAGACATGGGAAGTTATAGAAGTAGTGGGTAAACATGTGGCAGCATCAGATTCAACGTGATAGTTATTTATTTTCTCTATTTAAAGTAATGTGTGCTTTGGGAATAAGGGCGATTTTTGTAAGATTGTAAGGAAAACACTATGAGTACCAAAACGTTACGAGAAAAGAGTTTTTCACTCCTACAAGATGTACGAACGGGTCATTTTTTCCTCTTTATAAGTAATTTATGTTGTTAATTCCAAGTATATTTTTGTCTTATTGTTTTACTTTCAATCTTGTTACATAAGTTATTGCTCATTCCTATGCACACTTTTCTAAGTCTTCAGTCTCCCTTACAACTAATTACCAATCTATTTCAAATACACCCCATACCACCATTCTTTCCATACACTCCAAACCAAAGGTTCTGTGACTCTTTGACCGGTCCCGCAAGTAAACCTGCGTTAGGAGTTCAGAGGTTGTTCGCGCGAAAACTGCATGTGAACACCCCCAAATCCTCAAGATCTTGGAGGAAAAACCCTAAAGGTTTTATTCAAGAAAAACTCACTGAATTCTCAACCCAAACTACGATATACAAATCCTAAGTTTAAACGACATCACCTCGACAAAACAATGATCAACAAAGATGATTATGTGTGATTATTGAACAATGCAAATGTGAGAATGAAGAGGATGAGCAATTCTATGTATATGTTTACTTTTCTTGTTGGTTCTTGTACAAAAAATGACTATGAAACATAACAGAAAATAACAACTTTTTGAAACACCAAGATGTAGAAAAATATGCTTAAATGAGCGAGAGGTCGACCTCAACATTCTATAAGTTGACCTGAACACTCCAGAAAGCAATTATGCGCACAAAATCAAACTATGCGTCGACTTGAACCAAGCCATTCTTTGATGCAAGTGCACCCGAGAAAAGAAAATTGTTTTTCCATCAGTATGCGTCGATCTCCAGACATCTTTGAGTCGACGCAAGGGTGCCAGTATGCCAGAAACACATATTTCTCAATCTTTGAGTCGACCTAAGCCCTGTATGGGTCGACCTAAAACATCTACAATGATTTAATGCACAAATGTCACATAGGGGATGATCTTATATGCCTAGATTCATGTATGTGGGTCATTATTGACATATTAAAGAGATGAATGCAAGCTAAGAAGAGGTGATACCATCCAAAGCACATAAGTACGAAATATTCCTAGTTTTGACATCATTAAAACAAAGCACTAAGGAACCTTGCCCTCACATGTTTTTCATGATTTTCTTGTTACTTTCCCATGCTTACCTATATTGATGCCAATGCTATTGTTTTAGGTTAGTACCTACTTTCAATAATGTTTTCTTAATTAATTGCATGATTTTACTTGATTATCTTATAATTTTGCCACATGCTCGGAGTACTTTTTGCATATTTTTGCTTATGTGTTAACATGAAAATGCTTAGAAACGCATGCTAGCTTGTCTTTGTTAATATTTTGCAATTCAACTTGATGCATTAGATTTGTCCTTTCTTGAGCAAATTTAATCTTGTCTAACATTATTTTCCACACATGTTTTGATAATCTTTTAGCTTCCTTGAAAGATTATTGGCATTTTTTCCCTTTGATTAGTTGATCAAAACCTTGTTTTGATTGATTAATTGCCCCCTATCCTTTCTTTAAGATCTCTTTAGAGCCTCTTCTTTCTTTATCATGTTTTGAGCTGGACAAATGAGCAACAAGTTGGAGCATTGTACATGTTGCATCGTCAGTCTTATCAATCTCAATTTCTGCACTAAACTTAGGGAGCTAGAAAAGGAATGAGAATGGAGAATTCCTACACTCATTCTGACTATTCTTGTAAGGGGACAAATGACCTTCAGCTCAGAATAGTCATCTCTATCACTAGACTATGGTGTTTCTTGAGTCGATCCTTGGTAGTCACTCATCCCTGCCTCAGTCTTTTCTCTCCTTTTGGGTTAGCAGCCTCCTTTTGGTTCAAATACCATTTTCGTTGGTTAATCACTACCTGTTAGTTAAAACACCATGCTCACCCCTTCCTTCGTTTAACCACTTCCCGTTAGTTAAAATACTGAATCTCCAGCGAAGTAAGCAACCTTATCTTGGTTCCAACTTCTTCTTTTTCTTCGGTTAACCACTACCCGTCAGTTAAAATACCGAGTCTCTTCCATTATTGGGTTAGCAACCTTCTCTTGGTTCGATATCCCTTTTGTTGGTTAACCACTGCCTATCAGTTAAAAGACCAATTTTCTTCTTCCCCAGCAAAGTCGCCCTCTTCTTGGTTAACCACTAATTGTTAGTTAAAAGACCAATTTCCCATTTTCTTTCGGTTAACCATAGTTTATCAATTATAATACCGAATCCCCAATGGGTCAAACACCTCTTTTAGTTCAAAAACTCATTTCCTTGATTAACCACTGCTTGTCAGTTAAAAGACCAATTTCCTTCTCCCTAGTGGAGTCATTACCCCTTTTCTTTTGGTTAACCATTTCCCGTCAGTTAACATACAGAGTCCCATTTGGGCTAACACATTCTCTTGGTTAAATACCTTTTTCTTGGTTAACCAATGCATGTTAGTTAAATAGACAAATTTGTTTCCCCTAATAGAGACCTACTTCGCTCTTCCTTGAGTAATTACCGAGTCTCGGTCAAAACATCGTTGCTCTTATCTCTTATTCCTTTTCTTAGTTTTGACACCACTTTCTTACTCTTCTTCCTTAGCTCTAAACTACAAAGACTCTGAATTTTCCACTACACTATGAGGATACGTAGGCACAAGATTGTGAAATCTTGACGGGCCACCTTCTCTTTGTTTCCCCCTGGTTCCACGAATTAAGGAGCTATAAATCCCTCATTGCACTATGAGGATACGTAGGCACGAGGGCCTCAATCCTCCGCGAGCACTTTATTTTTCCCTTTTCCTTCCCTCTTTTGCGAGCAACTTTTAGATAGAACACCCATCTGAGCCTAGAAGCATTCAGAATGGTTCCCGTCGAGTACAACAAATGCATGGGGTGCTAATACCTTTCCCTTGGTTTTATCAATATTTTTTCTTTCCTTTGGGAATAAATAAAGTTCGGTGGCGACTCTGTTGTACCACCGAGCGTGCGATGCGCTCAGGTATATTTCTACTAGCTTCAACTGGCTACTCTGTTGGGGAGTCCTTGCTTTTGCAAGCTGGAGTCTCGCCTAGTTTTTTTTACTGCTTTAAATATTCATATTCTGGGTATCTGCTATATTTTCTATTGTTATTGGGATGAACTGATGTTACTTGAGAGAAGCTCTATACCTGGCTTGAGTATACTAATATGATAGATTCTTAGATAGTCGTGTCGCATGCGTTTGCGTGTTGAGTTGTCACGAAAGCAACACCTAGACTAGTTTCACTTGAGAATGCTTTTGTCCTGCGAGAATTCACTACGACAGAGTATTTTCATTTGATTCCATGACTCTAAGAAACCTTCTAGCGACCACCTTTGGAAGACTTGAACACACTTGTGAGGGGATATTGGGTTTCTTATGCATGAAACCAAGACTCTTCATACCTTTTGTTCTCTTATACACGTCAGACCTTTACACCTGTGCATAATTATATATGCAGATTATCCAGATTATTCAGATTATGATGAATTCTTGATTCATGTTTTGCATATCATTTCATCATATCAGTTAATTTTTGCATGTGCGTTTCAAGGGTATTCGAGAGCTTAATCTTTGTTGACGTAATGAAAAGAAGATGAGTACTGGTTGCAGAGTTATATGTAGCTACAAGTTGTGGAACATAAGAAGATGACCTACAAGTTATGAGTACTAAGGGTGGTACTCGAGGGTTTATTCTGAATTTTTTAGTAGACAAAGCCGCTTGTTACGGTGAGAATCAGATATTAATCTATTAATTAACTCGAATCACAAATCATGAAGTTCACCACCAAGCTTTGATTTATCCAAAGGAATGGGTGAAGATTGAAGAAAACTCTGAGTGCGCTATGTAACAACTCATCTAAAGATCTAAGGTTCGGAGGTTGGTTATATCTAGGGAAGGTGTTAGCATCCTAAGTATCTGTAGTACTCTACAGGAATCTCTTGTTAGTATTTGTGTTATGCTAAAGATTGCTTGCTAAGGAAAATGCTAAGGTAAAGACCTAGGGTATATATAAGTATGCTCGCCAAGACATCACATCTTGTGCCTACGTATCCTAACTAGGATGGAATAAGAGAATTCGTAGTTCACCTAACTAGGGTTGAGGAACTCTTGATAACGATCAAGGTTCTAAGGGGAGAGTAAGTGTTCATAACAATGACACTCACATGGAGTGCGACGACTCCAATCTTAAGGCTAAGACAAAAGGAGAAAGTAAGTGCTCATCACCATGACACTTACATGGAGTGCGGCGACTCCAATCTTAAGGCTAGGATAAAGGGTAAGGTAAATTAGTCTCAATCACGCGGTGGCTTGAGATAAAGGAAGTTAGTTGTTATCTGTTAGTGGGTTAGAGGGCTCGACAAGATATCGTATCTTGTGCCTATGTATCCTGACTAGGAATGAGGAATCAGAGCATCCGTAGTTCGCTTAACTAAGGGTGATGAACTCTTGATAATGATCAAGGTTCCAGGGGGAAGTAAGTATTCATAACCAAGACACTTACATGGAGTGCGGCGACTCCAAACCTAAAGCTAGAATGAAAGCTAGAGACTCTAACAAGGTCTCAAGGGAACGGTGGACAAGGCTATCCTAAATATGATGTGGCAGTCAACGAGAGTGATCTTTTCCTTTGGAATGTATTAAAGGGAAAATGCTAGCCTAATGATGTCATGCAAAGATTAATAGCCTAAATCTATCCTACCTCGAGCTTAATAAAAAATTATGTCGAGCTAGGAGATTCTGAGGGAACATGCGAATTCACAGACGAGTAAATAAACAACATGATATGTAGCAGAGTCAAAATAAACCAAATAGAGAAAATATACTCAAGTCAGTTAAACTACCAGACACAAATTTAGGCGAAGAGAAATAAAATACTAAGTGTTATCATTTTAAAAACCTAGAAAAATAAATAAAAATATTAAAACCAAATAAGAAAATAAAATTAAAAAAAAAACATAAAAAGAAAATGAGGGGGTGTTGAAAAGGAAATGGTAGTGGTGAAGACCTTGTTAAAACAAAAATCCGACATAAGAATAAAATAAAAAAATAAAAAGATGGCACAGTTTACTTAAAAACAATGTTAGGTTTTTTTTCTTTCAATTGAAACAAGTGTTTAGCTTTCCCTTTTAAACAAACAACAACACATGTATAGAAAACACAATAAGAACATAAATAAGGAAGAAACAAAGAAACAAAAAGAAAACGATGCCCACGTCGAAATCACAACAACAACAAAAACAACAACCTCCCGACGACAAAGAAATTCTCTCCAAATCTCTTCTTCCCCTTGATTTCAGGCGTTGACTTGTTCAAGTTTGAACGAATTTGCTTCAGATTTAGATTCATTCTAGCTTGCAATCCTTCATTCAGGTTTTTTTTGTTCGATTCTGTGATTTTGTTTCAGATTTGTTCTATTCTGGATTTGAAGGTAAAATGATGAAGGTTGGGTTATTAATGGATTATTGTGATGTTGTGCAAAGGGCATAGAGGTTGCGTTGATTAAAGGTGAAGGTTTTTTGGTGTTCTTGGGATCTTCTAAGTTTTTGTAGCAGGTGTTTTGGAGGTTGTAGGATATGTTGGCATCGATTGGAAGAGGAAAAGTAATTTTTTGACTCGGTGATGCCCAGGTAAGAAGATTGAAACCACATTTTGTATTCTTTCATGCCGAGTCTTGTTTTTCTTTTCTCCCTCTTTTTTATGTTCTGAATCCTTTCTTGTTCTCCATTTTGTCTATTGTCGTTGTGTTGTTATAACCTGTGTTGATGAATTGCTTTCGTTTGTAGGTTATAGCAGATGCGTAAGCTGTGGTTCTAATGAAGAACTTTTGTTGTCTTGTGCAATAGTATGTTTAAGGGTACATTGTGTAGAAGGTTTCTGCTTTGGAGCAACAATGTATCTTCAGCGCATAGTGGTCTTGTTGTGCAGGGTCTGTTTTGCCTTTCTCTTGAATATTGTAGGAGGTCTCTTTTTTTGTAGCATTAGTTCTCAGTGTCTCATTTCGTGATGCATATTTGGTGTGTATTGTGGTACTTTGGAAGCAAAGACTTGTTGTTGTCAAGGCTGCAGTATGATTTTGGCTTGGAGCATGGCGGGGTAATGGTAGGAGGGTATTGGTAGCATGCAGGTGCATAGCTTTTGGAGTCACATGGATGATTTTTTTTACTCTTTTTTTTATAATAGAAAGAAGAAGGAAATAGGCTTTGTGGTGATTGGGCTTATGATATGTTTTTTGTAATGAATCAATAACCTTAGTTTTGCAATTGTGAAGTAGATGGGCTTATATATTTGTTAATTATGAATAATTTATTAAAATAATTAGAAAGGGAGATGTATTAAAATTAAAATAAAAATGGATGAATCGGTTAAAGAAATTTGGATAATCAATATGGATAAAGAAATATATAATGGATATTTAGAAAATGGGTTAAGATGATTGTGGAATGGAATTGGATAATAGATGAATGAATAACAAAAAATAATGGTTTTTTATAAGTGTACATGGATGTGGTTTAATTGAGAGAAAGTTGATAGCTATAGATAGAAAAATGACAGAAATGAATAAGAAATAAAAAGTCATGGTTTTGAAATGAATATTTGAACATAGAATATGAATTGAAATTGGAAAGAAAAATGAAATTGGATTGGATTAAAAATGGTTTTGAATTAACTAGATATTAACAAAGGAAATGGTTATTGTAATACCCTAAATTTTTACCCTTAAGATCTCACATATACTTTGCATTTCATAGCACAAACAAGATCGCAAGATTTGGTTCTCTTGCCTTCTTCAGTGTGTTTATTCTTGAGAGATCATCGGATACCCTTGTTTTTTGTTTCTTTGATGTTTGTTTATGTTTATGTTTGCTAACCATTATTTAAAATCCAAAAAAATGTTTGTTCTTCCTTTACTAACTTTCATCTAAAAAAAGTCAAAGTTGATCTATAAAATTCAAAATCATCTGATCAAGAGTTTCCCAAGATTTGATTAACTATTATTCAAGAGACTCCAAGGTTCATGTGTTTATTTCCATGCCTTCTTTGACAAGTCATAAAAATCGAGCCAGAGCCAAGATAACATATTAAAAGGCAAACTTTCACAATTTTCACCATGTTAATCGATTAACACATTTGCACATGCAAATGGTTAATCGAGTAACCGGTGCGTTTTTTGTGAAAATGTAGTAAATTCAACTGTCTCATCATGAGAATATTAAATATCACTTTAATTTTTATTCCTCTACATCATCATAATTGATTCCTACCATACACCTTCACTAATAAGCATTTGATCTTGATTTTGCCTCCAAATTCAAATTTCAAGCCTAATTTTGGTTACAAACCAAGTTTCAAACCACCAAAATTTCCAAGCCTAAATTCTATAAATATAGGTCTCATTTCATTCATTTTACAAGCTTTTGATAGCCAAATTCACCTTATCAAATTTCTTCTTGACTCTTTTTTTTTCTAACTACCAAATTCGCCAAAGCTCTCTCTTCCTTTGAAAGATAGTAAGATCATCATTAGAACTTACTAATCTTTGAGCTAAACCTTCATCCAATCACTTTTTCATCATAAATTTCACTAGACCAAGGCTTTGGAGTGTGGTTTTTAGAGTTGATTTGAAGAATTTTAGATTTGAAGTGGTAAACCCTCATTCCACCATTGTTGTTCTTGATCCATCCTTCACAATGTGATCTATTGTTGATTTGTGTTGCTTGATCTTGCAAATTGAGTTTATTGGAGATATTTGTTTTTGTTTTACTTGAAATTTTGTGCGCAATTGCATCCTTGATCATGAGGTGTTTGAAGAAATGATTGATAAAGGATTTTGAAACTTTCAAATTGATTTTTTGCTGTTTTTACAATGTTAATCGATATACAAAAAACAAGCACAAACTGGTTAATCGATTAACAGTTGGTTTCTGCACCCAGAATTACAATTTTAAACTAGTTAATTGATTAACCAGTTTTGCACTACAAAGGTTAATTTTTTAACCAGTGTTCAGAATGTGATTTTTTCTTGTATTTGGGACTATTTTGGTTCTTTCCTCTTCTTCTTCCTTTCTCTTTTTATTTCTGCCTTGGAATACACTTTTAAAGATCCTTTTCCTCTTTAAATTCATTGGACTTAGGGTGTAGACGAAGTTGAATAAACATTCATTAATTCAAATCTATCTTTAAAGTGGATTGTTCAATTCATTTTAGGTGCTTTGAGTTATTGATATGTTTAGTGCTTTAATCCATCAAGATGAGTAGATGAACTTAAAGATAGAATGATGTTGAACTTATAATTCAATATGGCTTTCCCTTTCCTCTTCTCTTTTTTCATTTTCATGCGGTATTGCTTTCGGAGAGTCATTTACATATCACTTCTCTAGCATGCATTAACACTAATATTTTTATTGATCAGCCTCAGATAGTCGTGGTTTCTACATAAACCCGATTACGATTGCTTAACATAGTGCTAAATTGTCCCATAATCGAAAAATGACCATTCGTGGCTCAAATTCATGTTTGAAAGTCCAAGTATGGTTGATTATTTGTCTTAGGTCCATTACCTATGAAACTTGTTGCTAGGAGGATTTGATTTTATTAATCCTCTAATGAGTTTTCATTAACTTTTGCTTAAGTGCATGAGTTAACCATCGTTGATCATTTGTTCTAACAACTAATCACTAACTTACTAAAAATATCATTGTGCTAATTTTATTTATGCTTATTTCTTTCTCCTTATCTCTCTTTTATTTTTATGCTCCATTATTATCATCTCATATCATATTATTGTTTATGCTTCTACCAGTTTTACTTTGTCCACTTGGACCTTTTGTTTATGTTTATGTTCTTTTTATTTTATCTGTTTGGACCAAAAACATTAATTAAGGCTTAAACCCCTAAAAAAATTGTACTCTTAATGGTGGAGTATGGTTACTATCCTTTGCATTTGACTTAGACCTCAGACCTCTTGGATTATTCTTGGACCCTTGGACTTGGAATTAGGTCTTTTTCCCTATGCTTGGAGTATTATGGATCTTTGCCTTTATTTGGCTTGCTTATTTGCTTATGCTTCAAGATGGTTGAAATTATTATTTCTCTTGCTATGAAGTGTGCTACAATTAGGTTAGATCCTTCTTGTCTCTAGCTTCTATTTTTCTTTCTAGGGTAGTCACTTCATCTCTGCCCCTTCTTAAAATTTCAAAATCTTCTCCCTTTTTCAAAAACCTTCTTGTTTTCAAACTTAAAACCGCTTTCATAAAAAACCTTGACTTTTTTCAAGTGATTTTCAAAATTTATTTTCTTTAATAAATGTCAATCAATTTTAATCATATTTTGACCAATGCAAAAAGACTTAAACAATAAAAAAAAACTCATTCAAATCTTTTTATGCCTTTGTGCACTTTTTCATTTTAATATTTTTCATAAAGTTTAGACATGAGTCATTTCCATAGTTGAGATATAATTCTCCTATTTCCCATAGTGTTTAAGATGTTGACATTTTCCACTTAGATGTTAAGTGTTAGACTTGTTGATTTTAATCCAAGAAAAAATCCTCCATCTTTAGGTGATGCAAGTGTTGTCTTATACTTGTGGGCGACTAGTCGTAGTTTTCTTGTTAAAATGATGATTTTTCTTAACATTTAAGAATCAATCGAAACAAAACAATTTTTTGATATTTTTACCACGAACTACGGAGTTTTGATTCTAAATTTCAATTTGTGGGTACGTAGGCATGAGGCGATAAGTCTCTCCAAACAAAAAAATCTAAAAAATAATTTTCTTCTCATCTCCCCAAACTCATTTCAAGCAAACCATTTTCAAACCAAAAAGCGTAGATATCAAAGGGCTCTTATAGAGTACTATAGACGTTTTGGGTGCTAACACCTTCCTTTTACGTAACCAACCTCCTTACCCATTTTCTGTCTATTCTTTTTTTAGAACTCTTAGGTTTTATTCACTTTTTTCCTTTCCTTTTGGATAAAATAAAAGTGTGGTGGCGATTCTTGCATTTTTGAGTTAGGTTAATCAATAACTTACACTCACAAATTTCCCCGCTAAAAAAAAGTGGCGATTCTGATGGGGAATCTCTGGTTCCTAATGGGTTTAGCCTACTTTGATTCATTTATTGCTTTTTGTTTGATTTATTTGTTATTTCTTGTTCTGTTTGGGTTCCTGGTGATCTGTGTGGTGAAATAAGTCCTATACCCGGACTTGAGTGCACTTATGATAGGAGTGTGGTATAGTCTTGTTCGCTTACCTAGAGTAGTCCTTACTAAGATGACATGAGATCGCCGCTCAGTGAAGGTCCCTTTGGGATTATTGATGTCATACGAGTAGTTGTATTTGACATTACTTTTTCTGACCTGGGTGCCTGAGAAGCTGAGGACCCTAGAACCCTTTAGCTCATCTTGACCTTATTAGGACGTGGTGTGGGGGCTATTCAGGTGTAGACTTGAATTAGTTGTTGTCGCTTGTGCGAAAATAAGGTGTCGGCATGACAGAAGAGTCGCCACCTTTCGTTATTTATCCCTCAGAGCGGGAAAGGAAACGATCGGAAAAACCTGACGAAAAAAGGGTAAGACAAGGTCGTCGCAACCATTGTCTGGATTCGGGAGTCGGTTACGCAAGGGGAAGGTATTAGCATCCCTCACGTCCGTCGTACTCGACGGGATCCTCGCTTGTTGTGTTTACTTGGACGGGTTGGTTTTATTCTATCTACCTATCAAGGCTGGCTGAAAAAGAAAAGAAAAATGACTCGGCAAAGCGTCGCGCTTTATGCGTACGTATTCTCATCAGAGAATGAGAAATCAGAGTCAACGTAGTTCAGCCTACGAAGGATTATGGGGGAAGGTAGCTCGCCAAGACATCGCCATCTTGTGCCTACGTACTCTCAACAGGCATGAGAGATCAGAGCTCACGTAGTTCGGGAAACTACGGTTTATTTCCTGTCTTTTACGAAAGAAGTGTTTTTTATTGTGTTTGCGATTTCAATCGCACTAGAGACTATGACCTGAGAGTGAATGCGTCGCATGTCACCCAAAGGGGGCCATACTAAACATCCAGACTGTGGAAAAGAAACTCTCCCACAATCCTTTCTCAGATAGCTTAAGGCTCGTAACGTACGAAAGAAATCATTCATGATTACTGTATCTTAAACTGTCTTGAGATGAGAAGAGAACAGGCCCAACTAGGAGGGAGACTATCAAGTCCTACTGTTGTCATGCCATGGATTCATCCTATGGTTGAGGTTTGAACAGGGAACTCCTAGAAGTTGTCATGCATAGGTTTCAACCTAAAATTCTATCATCAAATCCTTATCAAAGGAAATGAGAGTCCTAAGGGATCATGTCAATGATACACCAAAACAGACAAAGCATCAGCTTAACAGTAAAATGCATGCAATGCAAGTGAGGGAGGAAATGTGTGTGGGGCTTCAGCCTCCACAAGCTCATCTCAACCTCAAGCCATAATTGAATAACAGTAATCATACTGAAATATAAACAACATGCTATCAAGCAATAACAGTGAACTGCAATCATACAGATAAAATGAAATAAAATGCCATCAGACAAACAAACCACATGGGCAAGGGAGCTGGGCTCTACCGAATACCCGCAAGCAAAGCCACACAGTAACAATACAAGCAGAGGGAGCAACTCAACCTCTAGTGCAATCATGCTCCTATATTCTACTTATTCTAGATATGAACTTATTCTAATGCATCAAACAAGTCAAACAAAACACAGCAATACAAAAAAGAAAAAGAAGACAGATCAACTCCTCTCAACTTCAAGCTTCAGCTCTTCCAACAGCAACCCAGTCTTCAGACTTCAATCACTTTTGACAAATATCAATTTGCTCTTCCAGGTTTCAACCCTATAACATGAGTTTCAACTCATCTTCTCCCTTAAGCTTCAGCTTCTTGATCAGCTCCACCTTCAGGCTTCACCTAATCTTCAGGGGTCTTCAAGTATCAACTTGCTTTTGTTGCTCTTCAAGCTTCAGCTGGAATGGCAATACTCAAGGATTCATCCTCTTCAATACTCTTCAATGAAGTCTTCATCTTCAAGCTCAAGTTCAACATCTCTCAAGACAATCAAACCAGAGAAAATCACTTACTGGATAAGCTGGGGGATATTGAACTGCTTATTGACCACCAAAGGTGACCTATAAGGGTTCAACATCAAAGGAATGGTTCCCTCAAAAGTTCTACTCCCTAGGTACATCACTTATCCCTCCAAAGGAGAGAGGTGTATACCATGGAAGGACTTTGAATCATAGGGAGGAATGGAGGTGACAGATACCATCCATGTTTAAGAAATAAGTCATCTAAGTCTAAACTCTTCCTAATTCATAACCCTAAAACAACAAAAAAAGAAAAGATCAAGCTCTCAAGATCCTCAATCCATCTTCAAGTCTTCTACTATGCTCCTCAATGCTCCTTAGAACAAGGTCAAGCTCTCCAAGCCCACAAAGCAAAGCAAACAAAAACAAAAATGCCCTAAAGGCAACACAAACAATCAACCAATACAAAAATAAACTAAAAATAATATACTATTATATTAAATCCTAATATAATTTCTAAGGGATCCTACATACCTACCCTTAATACCCATATATGTCCCATAGTCTAATTTGTCCTAAAAACCCAAAGATCTAAAGTTATGGTGCACCTATGATGAAGTTTGACCTAATTCTACACAACCTAAAATCAACTAATCAAAACTATCCTAAAAATCATCACAAAATTATGGAATAAATCCAGGGGGAAGCTAAAACTTATATCTAACTACTCTAAAAAGAATGACCTAAAAATATTAAGGGAACTACCTAAAAAAAATTATACAAAATCATTGATCAATATAAAAGAAATAAAAAGCAATTAAAGAAGAAAATATGCAAAAAATACTAAAATGCATTAAATGAAAAATGTTTTTATTTTATATTTTTCTAGACAAAAATATGAAATGGGAGCAAAAATTCCTCTTTAAAAATCTTTATTTTTCAATTTGATATGAATTTTCTAAGATGGAAATAAAATGGAGGAGAAATAAAATGAATTATGAACCAGGGGTGCAACAAGTAAACAAATCCAGTTAAAATCACGCTTGGGCCCAGACTGGGGGGTTTGGATAGCATGCGCGCTGGGCCCAATATCTAATCAGAAAACAATTGAAAAACATAAAAGAAATTGAGAAAGTCATGGTGCAAATATCAAAGAATTTCAGTTATAAAACTTGGATTGGGCTTTAAAGGGGGGTGTGGATAGAAATCATTCTCTTAAGCCCAGAAACCTTGTTTAATGAAACACGGCGTTTCGCTGTTTCTGAATTCCCTCCAAACGCGAGATTGAATGGCGTCCGTTGGATCATGGAAAAGTCAAAAAGTCAAGCAATCATCCAAAGGCTGTGAGTCATCTTCTTCCTTGCGCAACTAGGGTTTGCAGAAACACCATGGAAACTCAGCTCAAGAACACTCATCCTCCTCAACTCGAACTCCTTCAATTCCTCATCAATTCCTGAAATTTAAAACCCTAACATGCCTAGAATTCCATGCTGAACATGATTACAACCTTAAAATTAACTGAAACCTCCTAAATCAAGGAACCCGATCCAAGATCCAAAACATACTCAGAAATCAATCTTAACAATTCTCCAAATTAATGGTCCTAAACTCATCCTCATTCTTCCCTGAGCATTTCTTGATGTTAAACTAAGCTCATCACTCAATATCCAAAGAGATACAAGGCCAAACAGAAATCTTGTTCATAACAAAACCATCACCAATTGCCTTCAAACTTTCCAAAATCGAACACCTATTGGTCTCTAACCATTCTACACTAATAATTCAACCTAACCATGCCTAAATTAAGGTGTAGGAAAGAAATTGCAAACCTGGTAAAATGGAGTGAACAGAGGTAGTAATCCACCAATTCAGGCCTTGAATCTTTCCAAATTCCTTCACTGATCAATCTTCTAGCTTCTGTATGCAAAAAGAATGGCTGAAATTGCTTGATTCTTGAAATTCGATTTTGAGATGCAACCTTGAAACTTGGATCACAAACTCTTCAATTCTCCATGGAAATGCTCTTGATTCAATCTGCACAGCTTCTATGTGATGTATGGAATGTGTTTGTGTAAAAAAAAAACGAAAGGAAATGAAGAAGAATGAAGAAAGTGATCTTGACTTGCAATGGAAGAAATTGGATCTCACTCTCTCTTCTCTACACCAATTCATACCAACCTTGCATCTGAGCAAGTTGCACTTGTTATATAGAGAGGTTTAGAATCATCTAGAACCCTCTAGGATCATCCAATGAGAAATTGATCTTTTCATGTCATGGTATTTTGATTTCTCATTCTCCTTACATTCTATCTCATGCCAATCATATCATAACCTTCAATTATGACTTGAATTTATCCCCACATGAGATTTAGGGTGAGTTACAATGCATAACCACCTTGCTTGTTGAGTTCTTGCCTTGTTTTGTTTTGGTACCTTAATATGCAAGTAAGCCCATTACAAAGCATCCCTATTATCCAATATCCAAATCAAAATTGTGGCTGAACCATTGTTCTTAGAATGTCATTTGGAGTCAAAATGACCTATTACATGACATGGTTTGGACTTATAGCTTGTGATTTATGATTTTCAACTTCACTTTAATTAACTTATGCCTCATTTTTAGGCCATTTTTATCACTTTTTGATATGAGCCTTTTCAACATCTCATGACCTCCCTACTAGCCTTAAAACATCATTCTAAGCAAGTTTGATGTTGAAGATTTTTCCATTTGAAGCTTGGAACTAGGAGATATGGCCTTATGCTTGAAATGACCTATAACCTCCAAATGACCAAAATGCCCTTGACTTGTCAAAGCCATAAGTTGAGTTCTACAAATCCTATCAAGGACTTATAGTACTCTATAGAAAGCTAAGAAGATGCCCTTAAACATTCATGTTGACCAAGAATCCATAGGAATCATCCTACTAGGGCAAAAGTTGGATGCAAGTTGGGTGACTTTCAAGGACCCAGATTCACATACCTCAGATGACCTGTAATTTGTCAAAGTCATAACTTGAGCTCTACAAATCCTATCAAGGACTTCTACCACTCTAATTAAAGCTAAGAACAAGCTCTACAACATTAATGTTATGGGGAAGATGAGATGACAATCACATCTTGAGCTAAACTGCCTTGCAGATAGGGATCAAACTAGGGGATTTTACACTGTCAAGCCTTAGAAACCCTAGCTTAAAACTTCTCAAACTCCTCAATCATGATGAGTTGGTCTAGGAATCATCCTTATAGCATCTAAATGCATCATTCCATGATCACATGGCTCTTGGATTAGGTCTCAACCCTCTCCAAATCATCAGTTGACCTAGGGTTGACCCAGTCAAACCCTAATTCTACCATTCATGGTTGAATCTTCTGAATTCTTGTACAATGACTTCTCTAGGCTTCATGATGGCTTTCAAGACATCTCATAAACTTTCTAAAAGCTTCAAGTCTATCCTCATAGTCTCAGAATCATCTGAGGAGCTCCCACAACTCTCAAGTTATGAGGCACACAACCTTGGTTTCAACCAATCTCTCTAAGGATCTCTTGAGTTCTCTGACAAAGGTATCAACCTTTGAACACTAGAATAACCTTCTTGGCTAGCTTCCAAGTCTCATACAACTCTTGATGGATAAATAAATGTTGGTCAAATTTTGGGGTGCAACAGCTGCTCCTATTCAAACGGCTTGAACCCGACTGGGTGAGGAGCGAACAACTCTCAGCCAATCAAGGTGCGAGACGGTTGAATACCGATAAACCCGGAAATTTGCCAACTGCACAAGCACACGGTACTCAGGCAGGAACAAATCTTCGAAAACTGAAACATTAGCTGCACGACAGCTAGCTGGAGACATACTGATCTGACATCGCCGTCGGACAATCAAAACACCCAACATCGCCGCTGGAAAACTAAAGAATCTGACATCACCGTCATAAACAAACATCCAACATCGCCGCTGGAAAACTAAATCTGACATTGCTGTCGGAAACAAAATACCCAACATCGCCGCTGGAAAACTGAATCTGACATCGCCGTCGGAAACAAAACACCCAACATCGCCGCTGGAAGACTAAATCACTTGACATACCCAACATCGCCGCTGGAAAGATAAACCACCTGACATCGCCGCCAGAAACAACAAAGCATCTGACATCACCGTCAAAAACAAACATCCAACATCGCCGCTGGAGAACTAGCTCACCTGACATCGCCGTCAGAAACAAACATCCAACATCGCCGCTGGGGAACTAGAGAACCTCACATCGCCGTCGGGCCCAAACATCCAACATCACCGCTGGAGAACTAACTTATCTGACATCGCCGTCAACACTCAAACATCCTCTGACTTCATCATCAAAGCAAACATCCAACATCGTTGCTGGAGAGCTACAAACTCTGAGAAACCAATATCCAACATCGCCGCTGGAGCCACAAAGGGTCTGACATCGCCGCCAAACAAACATAACTCTGAGCAACGCCTGACATCTTCGTCATAAACAAACATCCAACATCGCCGCTGGAGAAGTAGAGAATCTGACATCGCCGTCAACTCTCAACATCGTCTGACCTCGCCGTCAGGGTGAAGAAACTTCATTGGGGAATTGGTCACACGGTAACCGGTAATACATAGTCGATCATGCCATCAGGCATTCAAAGAACACTGTCGGGCATCATCCGGACTTCAACTATCAGGTTGATCATGCCATCAGGCATTCCGCATTACTGTCGGGCATCAGCCGGACTTCATCAGCAAGTCGGGGATAGAATTCTTGGTTAATCATGAGCCAACTGGGAATATCTAAACCACTGCCATCAGGCACTCTGCATCAGCTGAGAGAACTGCTTCATTAACACGGTCAGACTTCAATCATGGAGTCTTCAAAGGAGGTTTCAACTTCGCCGTTTAGAAACCTGCTGGGGAGGACGCTTCGCCGCTGGGGAATCTGGAGAACTATCAAGTAACTCCGCTCCGGGGGTCCAGAAATCATTCTGGAGGAATCAACTCTGCTGAGGACTTCAAGAATCATCTTGGACAAATGACTCCGCCGGGGACTTCAAGAATCATCTTGAATCGATAACCATTCTGGAGCTTACACTCTGTTGGGGATTCCAGGAGTCATCCTGTGCAACTCTTGCTGGGGACAAACCACTCATGGCTTGAGCAGCTTCCAAGGATTCGGCTCTCTTGGGGCTTCAGGAATCATCCTGGGCAACCTCTACTGGGGAGCTTAAGAATCATCTTAAGCCAATGGCCCTGCTGAGGAATTCAAGAATCATCTTGAACTAAAGACTTCACTGGGGATCTCAAGAATCATCTTGAGCAACCGACTTCGTTGGGGAGAATGTCAGGAATCATCCTGATCAATCAATCCTGTGGCAGAACACCTGCAAAACAAGAACGGTAGCAACCTAGATCATGTTTATTATGCATATGCTTCAGCAATGGCACAATGCTCCACGCGGTGGAAATGCTATGCGTTTATGATAAATGCTATGCAATCATGCACAATGATGCGATCCCGTCAGCAAAATAAATCCTAAAGGGAGAATCCTCCTGTCAAGGAGAGAGAACTACTCAGATAGAGGAATCATCCTGCTGAGGAGAACCTGGTTATGCCAATCTCAATTGGACTCCGCAGGGGGCACAACTTCAGTTGACTGCTGCGGGGGAAACAACTTCAGTTGACTACTTCAGGGGGACGAAGCTCTACGAGAACCTGGACCTGCTGAGGGAGAACGATGTCAACCGCATGAGTAAACTGTGTGGCCGTCTTGGCTACTATTCTGGGGATAAGAGCTATGTGGGGAAACGACTTCAACTGCTCAACACTCTACTGGGGAAAAACCAATCATGGTCTGAGTAGCTTCCAAGGATTCGGCTCTCTTGGTTCTGCACACTCGGCTGAGGAAGGAGAAATCATTCTGCTTCGCTAGAGAGAGTATGACTCTGGTGGGAATACAGCATCAGTTGTTCAACGCTCTACTGGGGAAAATCACTCATGGTCCCAACGGCTTCACCGGAGAGGGTACGTCTCTGCGGGGGAATCTCAATTCCGCTGGGGAAGAAGGAATCATCCGACTTCGGGGGAGAGTACAACTCTGGTGGGGAATCTCAATTCCGCTGGAGACTTCAGTCTGGCACCATCAGTTGCTGCATACTTCGGCGTATGAATAGTTTCCTGCGAAACCTGCACTTGTGACCCGGTGCTGGGGGATGAACACGAGCTTCGGCGCCTGATCATTTCTATGAAACCTGCACTTGTGACCCGGTGCTGGGGGAGTGAATACGAGCTTCGGCGCCTGAACATTTCTATGAAACCTGCACTTGTGACCCGGTGCTGGGGGGCATTCACGCTTCGGCGCCTGATTCAGCTGAGGGGATGACGTTCCTTCAGGACGCATCTGGTTGGGGAAGAGAATCATCTCTGCCTCGGGAGATATATCAATGCTCACGATCTTGCGTTCAGACTCTACGGGGAGAGGCTACTGAACTCTGCTGGAGAAGGAGGAATCATCCTGCTTCGGGGATGCGCACGGCGCA
This sequence comes from Lathyrus sativus, assembly GCA_963859935.3. Classification (NCBI taxonomy): domain Eukaryota; kingdom Viridiplantae; phylum Streptophyta; class Magnoliopsida; order Fabales; family Fabaceae; genus Lathyrus; species Lathyrus sativus. The sequence goes on from OZ012740.1 coordinate 288,691,328, forward strand.
CTGTCTGGAACATGCTACACCTGCAACAACACAAACAAATAGACAAGATACCCTTTTCAAAGGGACCTATCAAGGTTATTATCTCGTGACAATATTCAAGTAATTGATTGTTTCAATAATCAGTGGCCTAGGCCAGTAAGTTTATGTATGTGCATTTTATCAAAAACATCGGCGTTCTTTTTCGCAAACAAAACAGGTAAATGCTAAACAGGCAAACAGAATTGCTGAATAGTATGCATTTTATTGATAACGAACCCCTGAATGGGTAAAAATGTTTTACAACAGATGCAAGCTCCTGGAATGAGGAAGTCGCGCAAAAATAAAACATAAATATACATCAGTATATACAAATGTCGGCAACGAGGCGTAGACGAACACCATGAGTTGATCCCTCTAAGACCCACTCGACTTCGATACTTCTCCGACGCTTCAGCTTCGGAAGAGATTGATTCAGATAAACGGCCCTCAGGTCCTCCAAACAACTAAACAATGAAAGTCCACACGCGGAACGCAGTCATTTGCTTTTTCAAATCCCTAACTTTTGTGTGAACCGCCCTTTGCGAGTTTTCGGTTCACCGGGATACCCTTTTTTGCCGAAGCCGCCCAGTGTAGGTTTTCGACTTCGCGGGTGTACATCTTTTCAATTTATATCCCTAATTTTTGCCCGAACCTTTTATTCTATTTTTGGTTCGCCGGGATGCCCCTTTTTTGCCTAGACTCTCTTTTTTTTGTCCAGCGGGTCGCTTTCAAGCAAAGTATTTTTTAACTGCATCCGCGTTCACCGGGGATGCAAAATCTTCACCATCTATCGTGGATAACAACAAAGCTCCTCCCGAGAAGACCTTGCTGACGACGTACGGACCTTCGTAATTCGGAGTCCACTTGCCCCGGTGATCGGAGTGTGGAGGAAGAATCTTCTTCAGGACGAGATCACCCGTCTGAAAGCTTCTAGGACGCACCTTCTTATCATAAGCTTTCTTCATTCGGCTTTGGTACAGACGACCAAATGCAATCGATGCTAACCTCTTCTCGTCCATCAGGCTGAGTTGGTTCAAACGATTCGTAATCCATTCTGCCTCGTCGAGTTTCACATCAACCAAAACTCGCAAAGAAGGGATCTCCACTTCTAACGGTAGGACAACTTCCATACCATACACCAAGGAGAAAGGAGTTGCCCCGGTTGACGTACGTACCGTCGTACGATAACCGTGCAGTGCAAACAGCAGCATCTCGTGCCAATCTTTGTATGTCACAACCATCTTCTGAACAATCTTCTTTATGTTCTTGTTGGCTGCTTCAACGGCGCCATTCATCTTCGGCCGATAAGGAGATGAGTTGTGGTGTTCAATCTTGAAACTCTGGCACAGCTCCTTCATCATCTTGTTATTCAGATTTGAACCATTATCAGTAATGATCCGCTCGGGAATTCCGTAACGACAGATGATGTCCCTCTTTATGAATTTAGCCACCACCTGCTTGGTCACATTAGCATACGAGGCTGCCTCCACCCACTTGGTGAAGTAGTCGATAGCTACCAGAATGAAGCGATGACCGTTAGATGCAGTGGGCTCGATCTTGCCTATCATGTCGATGCCCCACATGGAGAATGTCCACGGGGAGGACATGACATTCAACAGGCACGGCGGCACATGAACTTTATCAGCATAAATCTGGCATTTATGACATCTCTTCGCGAATCTGAAGCAATCCGACTCCATCGTCAGCCAGTAATATCCTGCTTTCAGGATCTTTCTCGTCATAGCATGCCCGCCGGCGTGCGTACCAAATGTGCCTTCATGGACTTCTTCCATGAGCATACTCGCCTCTTTCTCATCTACACATCTGAGTAGCACGAGATCGTGGTTTCTCTTATACAACACTCCATCAGGATTGAGGTAAAAGTTTCCAGACAGCCTCCTCAGAGTCTTCTTATCCTGGGTTGACGCACCCGCAGGATACTCCTTAGTCATAAGGAAAGTCTGGATGTCATGGAACCATGGCTTGCCATCGGCGGCTTCCTCGATTGCAAAGACAAATGCCGGTCTATCAAGACGGGAAAGTACAATTCTTGAAGCCTCGTTCCAAAAATTGACTTTATACATTGAAGCCAACGTGGCTAAGGCATCAGCCATCTGATTTTCCGCTCTGGGCACATGATGGAGTTCCACTCGATCAAAGAACGGAAGTAGCCTTCTGGCATAATTCATGTACGACACCAAATTCGACTGAAGAGTCTCCCACTCCCCTTTAATTTGGTTGATCACAAGCGCTGAGTCACCATATACGTCTAGATTCTTGATTCTCAAATCAATTGCCTCTTCTAGACCCATAATGCATGCTTCGTACTCTGCCTCATTATTGGTGACTGGAAACGTCAGTCTCGTAGTAAACGGGATGTGGGATCCGTGGGGAGTCGTGATGATAGCCCCGATGCCACTTCCATAGGAATTAACCGCCCCATCGAATATCAACTTCCACTGGGATTTCCTATCTGGCCCCTCGTCGGGCAACGGCTCATCGCAATCCTTCGCTTTGAGAAACATAATATCCTCGTCAGGGAATTCGAACTTCATCGGCTGGTAGTCCTCGATCGGCTGCTCGGCAAGGTAATCAGACAATACGCTTCCCTTGATGGCCTTCTGGGAGACGTACTGAATATCATATTCTATTAACACCATTTGCCATCTGGCAATCCTGCCCGAAAGAGCCTGCTTCTCGAAGACGTACTTGATCGGATCCATCTTCGAAATTAGCATAGTGGTGTGGTTGAGCATGTACTGTCGTAGACGTTTGGAAGCCCAAGCTAGTGCACAACACGTCTTCTCCAGCATCGAGTATCGAGATTCACAGTCAGTGAACTTTTTACTCAAGTAGTAAATGGCATGCTCCTTTCTGCCCGTCTCGTCGTGCTGACCGAGAACACACCCCATACTATTCTCAAGAACTGTCAAGTACATGATTAATGGCCGTCCAGCCACTGGGGGCATCAAGATTGGAGGTTCTTGAAGATACTGCTTTATCTTGTCAAATTCCTTCTGGAAATCCTCATTCCAAGTAATCGCGTGATCTTTCTTTAAAATCTTGAACATCGGTTCACAAGTGGCCGTGAGCTGAGAGATAAACCTTGCAATGTAGTTTATTCTGCCCAAGAAACCAAGAACTTCTTTTTCTGTTTTAGGCGCTGGCATTTCTTGAATGGCTTTTATTTTCGCAGGATCAACCTCTATACCTCGTTCGCTAACGATAAACCCCAGCAACTTCCCAGATCGCACTCCGAAAGTGCATTTGTTAGGATTCAGCCTCAACCTTAACTTCCTAAGCCTCTCAAAAAGCTTCAATAAGTTGACCAGATGCTCTTCCTCCGTTTGGGACTTCGCAATCATGTCATCAACATAGACCTCGATCTCATGATGAATCATATCATGAAACAAAGTTACCATTGCTCGTTGGTAAGTGGCCCCTGCGTTCTTCAGACCGAAGGGCATTACCTTATAGCAAAACGTTCCCTAGGGGGTGATAAACGTCATTTTCTCCATGTCCTCCGGCGCCATCTTGATCTGGTTGTAACCGGAGAAGCCATCCATGAACGAAAACACGGAGAACTGGGCTGTGTTGTCGACCAACACATCAATATGAGGCAACGGGAAATCATCTTTAGGGCTCGCCCTATTCAAATCCCGATAATCGACGCACATGCGTACCTTACCGTCCTTCTTCGGTACAGGCACTATGTTGGCGACCCACGGAGGGTAAGTGGTGACCGCTAAGAAGCCAGCATCGAGCTGTTTCTGCACTTCTTCTTTGATCTTAACGGCCATATCTGGTCTTGTCCTCCTAAGCTTCTGCTTGACGGGAGGGCAGTCTTCTCGCAGCGGCAAGTGGTGGACCACGATGTCCGTGTCAAGTCCGGGCATATCTTCGTATGACCAAGCAAAGACGTCACTATACTATCGAAGCATCTTGACCAGTCTCTGCTTGACATCACTCTGCAGCGTAGCCCCTATCCTGACGTTTCTGACGAGCTCTTTAGAACCCAGATTTATGATCTCGATTTCCTCCTCGTGAGGCAGAATAACCTTTTCCTCTTGTTTCAACAAGCGGGCCAACTCTTCAAGAAGGTCTTCGTCTTCATCAATCTCTTCCTCGGCTTGATAGATCGGGCAATCGAAGTCGAAGTGAGTCGTAGAAGGTCCAGAGTCGATGTCATCTGTTATGTGGATCCTGCAATAACAAGGGTTAAGTTTAAAACAAGAATATGCAGGTTAGCACAAACTCCATTGCCATTTTGCTGTTTTTCAAAACAAATATAAAACAGGAATAACAGAGATCACAATATTTGAATACGAAGAAAACGCCTTTGATTTATTAACAAAATGCATGTACATAATCCAACAAGGCCCTGACAATAAAACCGCTATGCCCCGGGTAGGGCATAGGGTTGTACAATGATTGAAAAAAGTAAATCATTACTCTTCACTTGTCATCGGGATGATTTCCTTGATGGTCCAATTGTTGAGGCCCTTGCCCGGCTTGCTTGGCTGAATCCAAGAGTCGAGATCACAATCGCTATCCCCGCTGTCTTCAGACGCGGCGTTGATGCTTTCGAAGATCACTCCGCCACTAGTAAATAGGATCGGCCCCTTACCCCGTGACGCACTGCTAGACGAAGAAGAAGAAGCTTCAGCTTCAGGAGAATACCCCAACCCAAACTTATCCTACTTGATTGGTATCTCCAAAATATGCCTCCAGCCTGGGGTAGATCCGGCTTGGACGACGACCTGAGCTTCTTTGAATGAGGAGAGATTCATCTCTGGCTTCTCTGCGACTACAGGAGATACCTCTTTCACTTTGACGGCTTCAAATGCTTGGCAGAGAGTTTCATGGATTTCGCCATCCATTTCCACATACTTAAAGGATGACAAATGGCTCACCATTATGTCCTCCTCGCGGCACACAGTTACTATGCTTCCTCCGACAGCATATTTGAGCTTTTGGTGCAACGTGGAGGTCACGACACCAGCGGCATGGATCCATGGCCGGCCCAAGAGGCAACTGTAGGCAGGCATGATGTCCATGATATAAAAGACTGTGTCGAACGTTTCCGGACCAACTTGAATCGGCAGGGTCACCTCCCCGAAAACGTGGCGCTTAGTTCCGTCAAATGCTTTCACCACCAGATCACTGGGCGTGCAAAGCAATCCGCGAGTGTCCAACTTCATTAAGGCCTTCTTCGGAATCACATTAAGCGACGAACCCGTGTCCACTAGGACATGCGACATGATAGTGCCCCTACACTCTATCGAGATGTGCAGGGCGCTGTTGTGATTCCTTCCTTTTGGCGTCAGCTCCAAATCTGTGAAACCTAGCCCATTGCCAGCATTAACGTGGGCTACCACCTCTTCTAGATGATTCACCGAGATCTCTTGCGGTACGTAGGCAGCGTTCAATACCTTCAGCAACGCATTGCGGTGTGCTTCAGAACACAGCAACAAGTTGAGAATAGAAATCTTCGACGGCGTCTGATGGAGATGGTCTACAATCTTGTAGTCACTCTTTTTGATCAGTCGCATAAACTCCTCGGCATCTTTGACAAGCAAATCTTTCTCTACCCCGCACAGGGCCTCTCCGACGACTTTGCTTTTACCCTTATCAGCCGCATCAGCTCTGACCGCTTTATCTGCCACGACCTCTGGCGGTGCAAATACTCTACCACTGCGAGTAATACCACTGATTCCTGCGAGATTCTCTACAGTCTATCCATACGGCTCCAGCTCTAACTTTTGACCGTTGCAATAGACTTCAGCCCCATAATGCCACGGCACGACATTAGTGCTCTCGAATGGTATCGGCCCAACTTTGGTGATAGTGATTGTAGGCGGTCTGAGCGCATAAATGGTTATTGGCCGGCGAGGGATGGTGATGGTGGCGACTTCACCGGCCTGCTTCAACACTACCTCTCCTGATACACTTTCAGCCCTCCGGCTAAACTGCAGAATCCCTTCAGCCATCAGACTTTGAATTCCTTCAACCAACTGCTCACATCCATCAGAATGTGTAGCACAGTCCATGCATAACTCTCCGCATCCTGGAAAGAACCCTCTTTTGAACAACTTAGCTTTGACGAAGCTAAGCGGCGTCTTTAGGTCTCTGACATCAGTCAAAAGATCTGCACTCCTTCGATAATGGCGTTCACTCCGCCTCCCCTATGATTAGGCATAGGATTCTTTGTGACATTGGGCACATTATCGGAGAAGTTAATGATCTTGGCATCAACCAGGTCCTGCACCTTGTGCTTAAAGGCTTTGCAGTTCTCGATTGTGTGGCCTGGTGCCCCTGTATGGAAATCGCAAGTGGCATTTGCGTCGTACCCTGGTGGAGGTGCCCCTGTCAAGGGAGCCATCGTCCTCTTCTGAACCAACTGAAGCTGAAGCAAAGTCTGCAAGAGTTGCGCGTACGACATAGGCGGTGCTTCGAAGTGACGGTTTGTCAAAGAAGCCCGATTCTGGTACTTTCTATATCCCTGCTGATTCGGTTGTTGCTGCTGCTGCGGAGCTGCTGGGATATTTATACTGGCTACCTGCTGCTGAGGGCTCTTGCCCTTTCTTCGAGCGTTGGTCACAGTGCTCGCTTCTCCTTCTCGTCGTTTACCAGCATAAGGTTTCTTTCCGCCTCCTCCAGCTGAGGATGATTCACCTTGGATTTTCCCGATCTTGATTCCATTCTCGACATGCTCGCCCATGATGATGAGAGCTGAGAACGTCCCAGACATACCGCTGACTAGCTTTTCATAGTAGACCCCTGGGAGGGTAGCAATAAACATCTGCACGAGCTCGCGTTCAACCATCGGCGGCTGAACCCGGGCTGCCAATTCACGCCACCGCTGGGCGTACTCCTTAAATCCTTCATTATTCCTCTGCGAAAGGTTCTGGAGCTGAACTCGGTTCGGGGCCAAGTCGCTATTGTATTGATAATGGTGGACAAACGCTTCAGCGAGATCCTTCCATGTGCGCACGCTAGTGGGCTCCAGGCCCATGTACCACTCGAGGGATGGCCCAGAAAGGCTGTCTTGGAAGAAGTGCATCAACAGCTTTTCATCCTTTGAATAGGAAGACATCTTCCTGTAGTACGATCTGAGGTGGACACGAGGGCAGGTGGTGCCCTTATACTTCTCAAAGTCAGGCACCCTGAACTTAGGAGGTACCTTGAAACCAACAATTAATCCCAGCTTGGACATATCAATGCCCAAAGTATTCTGATTCTCAATATCTCTCATTTTGTCTTCAAGTGCCTTGAACCTGAGCCGCGCTTTAGCATTCAACTCCCCTTCTGCACCTCTTTGAGAGAACACATCATCCTGATGATCCTCAAGCCACGGTTAAGGCACCAACAGATTCCCGACGCCAGCGTTGCCGTTGACCGGCCCGATGTTGACATTAGCTCCCAGACTCCCATTACCAACGCCCGTCGTATTGAGTCCGATATTGGCCATCACATTGCCATTAGCACTGTCGTTGCCCCCGGCCACGGGGACGCCATTCTGCGGAGTATCAACTGGTGGAGGAGTAGGCACCGCCCCGCCATGGAGTATGCCGTTGCTATCAACCCTGGAGATCAAAGGCTGAACCAAAGTCCTGAGCTGGTCCTGACCATTGGCGACCACCTGCATAAGTTCCATAAAGCGATCCATCCTCTCGCTGAACTCCTGATCATCTGTCTGCACTTGGTCCATGAAGCTGGTCTGATTAGCTCGAGTTGGATAACGGTGAATTAGTCTCTGATCAATCCTGGAACCACCGGAAACAGCCTGGGACTTGTGAACCTGAAAAACCTGTAAACACTAAAGGTTAGGAAAAACAACAAAATGTACGATATGCAGATGCTTCATGCAAATGCATGCGTGTGTCTGTGTGTTTGGGAGATTTCCCCCGATCGTAGTGCCTGAGTGCCAGTGCTGATAATAATAAGAAGAAGAAGTCTGAGCCCAATCATGGAAACATCAATCTCATATATAAAGAAAAGCCTATCAAGGCAGTACATAGCATCAGCGAGTACAAGATGAATCAACAGCGTGACCTCAGCCAACAAGCCTGGTGATGGTCAGCATACAACAATGATCAAAACAAAAGGAACACAAATAGTCAAGTACGGCCACGGGCGCGATACTCTTCTAACAACTCCTTCGTCTCTGGATGATCTGACAGAGTGAGCAACCCCTCGACGAGTAATTCCCTCTGCACAATGGTATACTGAAGTCCCTGAACTGAACTTTCCCATGCTCCTTCGCCGAAGCAATCTTCCAGTTTCCGCTTTTTGGACTCAAACATCAGCTTGCGCTCCTTCAGGTTAGCGAGAGCTTTGTTGAGCTGGCCTTCAGCGGCGTATCTGCGGGCGGTTTCTTCATCAAACCTCTGTTCACTGTCCTTCACCTCGGCTTCCAGCTTGGAGATCTGCAGCATCAGCTTATCCTCCCGCTCTTTCCTGGTGGCCAGGGAAGCCTTCCAGTGCTGGTTGAACTTGGATATCCTCCTATATGCCTCGTCCAAATGCTACTTCTTCGTAGCCAGTACGTCGTTGACATCTTTGAAGTCTCGACCCATGCGTTCACGCTCAACAATCTGCTTAGTCAGGTCTGTACCTAGCTGGTTCACCAACTCTGTCTGCCTTTTGAAAGAATGAACGGCTTCGTTCCTCTCGCTGTGGAGCTGAGCTAATTCCTTCTCCAGTTCTTCGTTCGCCCGCTTCAATTCATCCCGCTCAGCTAATACCTGGTTATGCTGATGAATGGGCATAGTAGTAGGCTCTTCGACCATTGGAGGGCTTTCTGGCTTGGCCTGAGGAAACGGCATCCCTATAGCATTGGCTCTGGCTCTGATCCAAGTCAAATACGGAGGGTAGGCTTGATTGTTGCTTTTTCCCAACAAAGGCTTTCCTCGCTTACTGATACTTGTTGCGGTGAAATTTGGATGTCAAGCTATTGATTAACTTGAATCTTAATTCATTTACAACCGGTCTTTGATTTATCCGAAGGAAAGGTTAAAGAAAGGAAAAACCTAAAAGGGAGAGATCTAAGGTTCGGGGGTTGGTTAAATTTAGGGAAGGTATTAGCACCCTAAACTTCCGTAGTACTCTACGAGAACCTTTTGTTTATTTATTTTTATTTATTTCATTAATTATTTTGCTTTAGGGTATATACAAAGGATTGAAAATTAAAAAAGACCTAGGGGTTAATTCTAAGTTTACTCGGCAAGACATCGCATCTTGTGCCTACATATCCTTACGGGAATGGAATCAGAGTAACTGTAGTTCCCCTCAAAAGGGAGGTTAGAAACGTCTTGACTGTGGCCAAGGTTTGTTCAGAGACTCCAATCTCTATGTTAAAAAATGTTAATTAAAATTAAAATAGGGTTAAATTAGGGATTCCACGGCGGAAAAACTTAAAACAGAGTACGGCGACTCTTTTGGCCTAACACTAGGATAAAAGCAATTTTTGCCCACGGCGGGACACCTAGGCTAAACAGGGTTTGATCCATTAAAGGGGTAAGGCTATTGACTCGGCGACCAAAAGGCTGGACCTAATCCTTCGGAAGGATAAAACTGTAAAAAAATGTGAAAATATGACAAATCATTATATGGAGGAATAATTAAGGTACAGAAATAAGAAAAGTAATAAAGGCAGAGGGTATAAAGAAACAAAGAAACATTTCTGAAAACATGAAGAATATGAAAATATGTAATGACACTTAGAATGAAGTGAGGGAGGAAAATAGTGTGGGGCTGTGGCCACCACAAGCACATCTCAACCTCGAGCATGCACATGAAATGCCCAAAGAAAGAAAAGTAATAAAAGGTACATAAAATGACACGACAAACATCAAACATCAGGAGTTCCTTACGAAAAGGTTTTAATTTTTTAATATTTTAATTATAAAAAAAAGGTTTTAATTTTTTAATAAAAAATATTTAATTATAAAAAAAAGGTTTTAATTTTTTAATAAAAAATATTTAAGTTAAAATTTTATAAAAAAAAGGTTTTAATTTTTTAATAAAAAATATTTAAGTTAAAATTATAAAAAAAATTAAGTTTAAATTATAAAAAAAAAATTTTGGGGGAAAAGTCTTTTCAGTTTTTTTTAGAACAAAAAAGGCTTTTCATCCCAAAAAAAGGCTTTTCAGTTTTTTTTGGGAAAAGGTTTTTGGGAACAAAAAGGTTTTTTTTTCTTCGGAACAAAAAGGTTTTTCAGTTTTTAAAAAAGGTCTTACTAAAAAAAAGGTTTTAATAATAAATAAAAAAAAGGATTTTGATTTTAAAAAAAGGTTTTGATAAAAAAGGGTTTTGATATTAAAATCTAGGGACCTAAACACACATGGAGATTAACATGGCAAAATATGCACATAAACATGAAAAAGCAAAAGGTTTAGTAATTTAACGGACCTAAACACATTAACATGACAAAATATGCACATAAACATGAAAAAGCAAAAGGTTTAGTAATTTAACCTACGAAGCGGAGGTTTGCTTCGGTAAATGTGAAAAAGGTTTGAATAAGGGAACATTAGAGAGCTCCAATCCTTCTGACGAGTTGTGGGAACGACCGTCTTTCTTCTCTGGGGATCTCCTTTGTTTCTCCCTTTCTCTCTCCTCTTTTCTGAAGAAAACCTTCTGACCCCTTTTTCAACAAGGCAACACATGTATATATAGGGAACAAATTAGGGTTAACACCAAATCGTCAATAATGTCCCTAAAGCCCATTTTAAAGCCCAAACTAAATAATTAGTTAAGAAAAAATAAAATTTAAATAATTTAAAATAATTAAAATAAACTTAAAATAAAAACTAATAATCCTATTGATTCCTAAAATCAAAAATATTATAAAAAGAACAAAATTTTTTCTAATATTTTTTATTTTATGATTTTTTCGATATTTTTTATGAATAATTTAGAAAAAAGTGAAAAAAATAATATTTTAAAAAATGATTTAATTAAAATACGAAAATAATAATTAAATAATAATAAAAAACTATTTTTGTTATTTTTTAATGAAAGATAGAAAAATTTAGAGTAAAAATAATAAAAAACCAAAAAGTGACAAAGGTGAGATTCGAACTCTCAACCTCTCACACTCACAACTCCTTACACATGTCCTCTTGCCAATTGTGCCATTTTTACTTTTTAGAAAAAAAAATGCATGCCATATGATATTTACCTGCAAAAAGTCAAACGACTACACAAATTTGTTAGTAATTGATTAAATGCAATAAAAATGCAATGAAATGCGACGACAAATCTTAGGGCAAAATTTGGGGTATTACAGTTGCCCCTATTTAAATAACTTCACCGGGTGATTTGAGCAACGGAGACTCGAGAAATCATGGTGGAAGGATTTAAATACAGATAACCGAAAATTTTGCCTTTAGACGCAGTGCTATGCAATGATATGGACAAAACAAAACGAACTATAATGCTAAATATGATATGAATCTGATATGATGCGTATGATGAAAATGACAAATGCACGGATACAGACGAAACAACGTCACAGGGGACGACCCATCGAGGAATTGCACTAGGGAAGAAGACATGTCATATCTGGAAGAACGTCGGATAGACACGACACAGAATTGTTGATAGGTGCCAAGTAAATTAGAAATTGTCTGCAAGGTAAGACGCGGGTAAAACACGAGCTCAGGAGAAAAACGCAAATGGGGATAAAACACCCATGATGCCAAGTAAATAAATTTTGCCCACAAGGTAAGACGCGAGTAAAACACGACCTCAGGGAAAAAAAAGTAAATGGGGGTAAAACACCATGATGTTAGGTAAACCCAGGAATATCTGGTAAACGGGGAATAAAACCCCCGGGATAAAGGTACATGGGGGATAAAACACCCAAGGATAGAAGGTAAGTGGGGAGTAAAGCACCCAAGATAGACATGTAAATGGGGAGTAAAGCACCCAGGATAGAAATGTAAATGAGGAGTAAAGCACCCAAGATAGAAATGTAAATGGGGAGTAAAGCACCCAAGATAGAAATGTAAATGGGGAGTAAAGCACCCAAGATAGAGAGGTAAATGGGGAGTAAAGCACCCAAGATAGAGAGGTAAATGGGGAGTAAAGCACCCAAGATAGAGAGGTAAATGGGGAATAAAGCACCCAAGATAGAAATGTAAATGGGGAGTAAAGCACCCAAGATAGAAATGTAAATGGGGAGTAAAGCACCCAAGATAGAAATGTAAATGGGGAATAAAGCACCCAAGCTAGAAATGTAAATGGGGAATAAAGCACCCAAGATAGAAATGTAAATGGGGAGTAAAGCACCCAAGCTAGAAATGTAAATGGGGAGTAAAGCACCCAAGATAGAGATGTAAATGGGGAATAAAGCACCCAAGATAGAAATGTAAATGGGGAGTAAAGCACCCAAGATAGAAATGTAAATGCAGACGTCGACGACAAGACTCGACTCTTTCTGTGAGATGACAAAACTGGAGGACTGATTCCTCACACGGAGATCACTGTCGTTCTGTTAAACTGTATCAAGTTGATAGTCACTGTAGGAACGATGAATAACTGCTTGGGGATTATGCAAGTAAACTGCCCCAGGTCAAATGAATTGATAATTGCTTCAGCTGTCTGATTCGTGGAATCGACTGTTTTGCTGTATCCTCGGAGGGCTTGCCCCAGTCTGAGTCTTGAACAATTCTCTGGATAAACCAAATCTGAGAAGATATTGCCTTGAACAAATCTTGAACTGATTCTTTGACAGGATGTAAAAGGAACTTGCCCCTGATAAAATCACTTGACCAAGTTTCTCATTGTTTGAAAATTCCTTAGAGGAAAGCCAGTTTGCAAACAAAAATATTCATACAAACATGGTAATGCAAAGTTCATGCGATTTTTGAAAAATTATTTTTGAAAGATGGAAAATACATGAGTCGTTAGTCAGAACAAGGCGGTTCAAGACACTCAAAGTTTAAAATAAAAGTGTATTGCCAAAATAAATGATTCGCAAGGATCTTTTGGAGTCAGGTTACGCAACCTTGTTGTAGTATACTTTCTAAATAACCCTGTTTCAGTTAGGTCTTTTGAGGGTTGTAACGTGGCCTGGTTCACGGTTTATGAAACAAAAGATAAAGGCTCAAAATTTATTTGTACCCACCCAATCTACGTGATGATCTTCAGTCCTATGCTCAGTTAACTCATACTATGCATTCAGGTTCCCATAAGTTAGGGATTTCATTGATCGTAGCAATGATGACTCAGAAGTCAAAGGGACCTATGAAAAGGCAGCCACTACTCCCCTATAACATTTGATTGTTTTGACATTGAGGATTTTCAAGATAAGGATTTAAAAATCTCTTTGTATTATCCCTAAATTTTGCCTGAACTGTTTATTTTAGAGTTTACAGTCAGCGGGATGCCCCAGTTTTGCCTAAGTCTCCTTCATAGGTTTTGACTTAGCGGGCTTCTTTTGATTTTTTTTATATTATTTTTTGTGTGAAGGAAAGTGACTGTTTGATTTTAATGATTACGGTGAACCATCATCGACCTTTTGATTAGAAAACATCTTCGACACTTATTTGACGTGTGCGAAGGAAAATTTGTTAATGAAAGGTGTATCGTATGAACACACAACCAAGTTAACTGAGAACTACCAATCCCAAGGTTAAAATTGTGGGTTTGTTGTAACGAAAGAAACTCCAACTTCTAGGCCCGAAGGGGGTAACGAGGGATTAACTTCCTTATTTCTCCAGTGTTTGGGAATTGAAACAATGCCTTACATCGTCAACAAGGTTTGATTGAAAGCATACTGACAACAATTATGGGTATAACGTTTTCATCATCCTCCCTCCAATCTTAGCATATCAAAATTTTGGACAAGAAGTAAACATTTGAAAAATAAAGCATAAAGATGCAAATAAATGGACGGAAATGAATTGAATCAAAAGTCACAATGCTTATTTCATTAATGAAAGTACAAACATAATTGAAAGCAAACAACTTAAACAAAATAAGGAAAGTGCAAACAACGAGAAACAAAAGGCCTAGTGACAAAACTTCATTTCTGATGTACTGGCAAGGGATTTTTCTAAACATCCGGATGACTGTCTGTAAAATCAAGTATTCCAGTTCTAACCAATTCACATACTCTAGCCTTCAATGCAAAACAATGCTCCAAGCCATGGCCTGGGGCACCCTCATGGGAAGCACAATGGAGATCAGCCCTAAATCCAGCCGGAGGATTAAGAGGAGGTGGTAAAGCCTTTGTAGTAATCAGTCCTTGCCGGACTAAGTCAGGATATAGCTCTGTGTAAGTCATGAGAATAGGATCAAAGTGACTCCTGTTCCGTTTCTGGTCTGATATCTGTGTCGAGGAATCAGCTTGACGACTCAAAGGTACACTGGAAGACGAGAGAACCGAGAATGAGAAACTGGGGGACAAATGCAATGCAAAAATGTGATGCTGATGCCATGCAATGGTTTCAAGAATTTCAACGGTCGATTGCGAATATTGATTTTTAAGAAAGTTGAAAAAAATTTAGACTTTAAAATGTAAGGCTTTTCGAATTTGCAAAGGACTGCTGAATTCCTTGAAACTAGAAATGATATGATGCTTTATGGATGCGAAGCACAAATCCACATAAGCAAACAAAAGGTCCTAAGTTAGAGGAACAATGAATGGAGTCAAAGTCTACCCTTCCCAAAGTGGTGTGTACTATAGATTAATTGTACCTGCAGAACAAGGGTTCTAAAAAAGTGCCCAAAGTTATCAGCCCATCTTTCGGATATTATCAACTTCACGACTGACTCAAGGGTCGATAATATTCTCAAGAGAACCTCGTTCGAGCGTAGTATCGCGTAGCAACCATTGTAGGACTACTCCCACATAGTTCCCGCACTACGTCCTAGATAAGGCCAAGATGGTGTAAAGGTACTACGGTTCCCAGTATCACAGACTCCAATCGATAACGGTAAAAGTTTTCACGACTACACTCGATCAACCGAACCATTTTCGAAAGTGTCTCAACTGAGCGGTGATTCTCGATTTAGCTTAGTCGGGACTCACTCCCTATAAGCCTCGTCGAATATATCAGCCATCCTATCATAAGGTCGCTCAAGTCCGGGTGTAGGACTTATCTCACAACACAGTAACTCCAAGTAAGGTACCCCAATATATACATACAAGTGAGCAAAATATATAATAAAACAAATATATAAATAAAAATAGACAAAATAGGGATAACCCTCAATAGTTAGGACTCCCCAGTGAAGTCGCCATTTTCTGTTGCGGTGAAATTTGAATGTCAAGCTATTGATTAACTTGAATCTTAATTCATTTACAACCGGTCTTTGATTTATCCGAAGGAAAGGTTAAAGAAAGGAAAAACCTAAAAGGGAGAGATCTAAGGTTCGGGGGTTGGTTAAATTTAGGGAAGGTATTAGCACCCTAAACTTCCGTAGTACTCTACGGGAACCTTTTGTTTATTTATTTTTATTTATTTCATTAATTATTTTGCTTTAGGGTATATACAAAGGATTGAAAATTAAAAAAGACCTAGGGGTTAATTCTAAGTTTACTCGGCAAGACATCGCATCTTGTGCCTACATATCCTTACGGGAATGGAATCAGAGTAACTGTAGTTCCCCTCAAAAGGGAGGTTAGAAACGTCTTGACTGTGGCCAAGGTTTGTTCAGAGACTCCAATCTCTATGTTAAAAAATGTTAATTAAAATTAAAATAGGGTTAAATTAGGGATTCCACGGCGGAAAAACTTAAAACAGAGTACGGCGACTCTTTTGGCCTAACACTAGGATAAAAGCAATTTTTGCCCACGGCGGGACACCTAGGCTAAACAGGGTTTGATCCATTAAAGGGGTAAGGCTATTGACTCGGCGACCAAAAGGCTGGACCTAATCCTTCGGAAGGATAAAACTGTAAAAAAATGTGAAAATATGACAAATCATTATATGGAGGAATAATTAAGGTACAAAAATAAGAAAAGTAATAAAGGCAGAGGGTATAAAGAAACAAAGAAACATTTCTGAAAACATGAAGAATATGAAAATATGTAATGACACTTAGAATGAAGTGAGGGAGGAAAATAGTGTGGGGCTGTGGCCACCACAAGCACATCTCAACCTCGAGCATGCACATGAAATGCCCAAAGAAAGAAAAGTAATAAAAGGTACATAAAATGACACGACAAACATCAAACATCAGGAGTTCCTTACGAAAAGGTTTTAATTTTTTAATATTTTAATTATAAAAAAAAGGTTTTAATTTTTTAATAAAAAATATTTAATTATAAAAAAAAGGTTTTAATTTTTTAATAAAAAATATTTAAGTTAAAATTATAAAAAAAAGGTTTTAATTTTTTAATAAAAAATATTTAAGTTAAAATTATAAAAAAAATTAAGTTTAAATTATAAAAAAAAAAATTTTGGGGGAAAAGTCTTTTCAGTTTTTTTTAGAACAAAAAAGGCTTTTCATCCCAAAAAAAGGCTTTTCAGTTTTTTTTGGGAAAAGGTTTTTGGGAACAAAAAGGTTTTTTTTCTTCGGAACAAAAAGGCTTTTCAGTTTTTAAAAAAGGTCTTACTAAAAAAAAGGTTTTAATAATAAATAAAAAAAAAAGGATTTTGATTTTAAAAAAGGGTTTTGATAAAAAAGGGTTTTGATATTAAAATTTAGGGACCTAAACACACATGGAGATTAACATGGCAAAATATGCACATAAACATGAAAAAGCAAAAGGTTTAGTAATTTAACGGACCTAAACACATTAACATGACAAAATATGCACATAAACATGAAAAAGCAAAAGGTTTAGTAATTTAACCTACGAAGCGGAGGTTTGCTTCGGTAAATGTGAAAAAGGTTTGAATAAGGGAACATTAGAGAGCTCCAATCCTTCTGACGAGTTGTGGGAACGACCGTCTTTCTTCTCTGGGGATCTCCTTTGTTTCTCCCTTTCTCTCTCCTCTTTTCTGAAGAAAACCTTCTGACCCCTTTTTCAACAAGGCAACACATGTATATATAGGGAACAAATTAGGGTTAACACCAAATCGTCAATAATGTCCCTAAAGCCCATTTTAAAGCCCAAACTAAATAATTAGTTAAGAAAAAATAAAATTTAAATAATTTAAAATAATTAAAATAAACTTAAAATAAAAACTAATAATCCTATTGATTCCTAAAATCAAAAATATTATAAAAAGAACAAAATTTTTTCTAATATTTTTTATTTTATGATTTTTTCGATATTTTTTATGAATAATTTAGAAAAAAGTGAAAAAAATAATATTTTAAAAAATGATTTAATTAAAATACGAAAATAATAATTAAATAATAATAAAAAACTATTTTTGTTATTTTTTAATGAAAGATAGAAAAATTTAGAGTAAAAATAATAAAAAACCAAAAAGTGACAAAGGTGAGATTCGAACTCTCAACCTCTCACACTCACAACTCCTTACACATGTCCTCTTGCCAATTGTGCCATTTTTACTTTTTAGAAGAAAAAAATGCATGCCATATGATATTTACCTGCAAAAAGTCAAACGACTACACAAATTTGTTAGTAATTGATTAAATGCAATAAAAATGCAATGAAATGCGACGACAAATCTTAGGGCAAAATTTGGGGTATTACAATACTATTCCAGGCGCGCTGAAGCTTGGACAACAGATCCCCTTCTAGAGTACCAGTGAGGTATAGAGATTCCTGTACCTCCTCATCCTTCGGCGGATTCCTCAAAGCATACGCGAACTGTCGAACCAGCAACGACGGATTGTAGTTTATACAGCCCTTCCTACCTATCAAATGTACATTTGGAAACCCGCTGCAACTGAAGATCACCTCAGTACCCAACCTATCTCTGTC
Organism: Lathyrus sativus; assembly: GCA_963859935.3. Taxonomy (NCBI): domain Eukaryota; kingdom Viridiplantae; phylum Streptophyta; class Magnoliopsida; order Fabales; family Fabaceae; genus Lathyrus; species Lathyrus sativus. The sequence goes on from OZ012740.1 coordinate 288,709,204, forward strand.
GAACCAGTCAATATCCTCTGCAGACAAACTCATCAGACGCTCAGGCAACTCAGCTGTGGCAGCAGACAAGACAAAAGGACCCCTCTTGGGCAGATGACTTTCAAGCCATTTATACAGCAAGGGTACGCAGCACGAGACATTCTTCCCCCTCCTGTTCTCATTCTTGTAGTGGACTGAGTGATAGACATCTCCTATCAGGGTAGGGACTGGATTCCCTGAAGCAAAGATGTGAAACGCATCAAAGTCTACAAAATCGGGCATGTTGGGGAACAGAATAATGTCGTATATGCATAAAGCGAGGATGGCATTGAACACAACCCAACATCCGTCCTTGGCACACTGCTGAGCTTTACCTACCAGAAACTGCAAGGAGAACCCAGGAACCTTGTTCCAACTAGTCAACACTAACTCGGAGGCGTCCAAATAAAGTGAAGGAGCTAAACCAGCCAGATCAGGCTCAGCATCCATGTGAACAAAAGGCATCTTCCTCTTGATAGGCACACCTAGCAAATCAGCATACTCTTCCAGCGTCGGCGCGAGAACAAAGTCTTGAAAAGTGAAACATCTCAGCGGAGGGTCGTAGAACTGCAACAGAGCGTGCAACCCATTCAATTCGAGCACAGAAGGCTTGCAAACCAAACTGAGCAACCGGCCATAAGATTTCCTGAACTCATCCTTCACAGAATCATCTGCTAGAGCTATCAAACCAGTCAGCTTAACCACATAAGGAGTAGGGAACTTGTAAGCCACAGTCTTCCTCAGAGAGCCCATAACAATACAATAGGAGGCAAGAAATCCTGGATCAGGGAAAACGGTACCTGCAACACAGACACACGTTAATGAAATGCAAATGAACATGCAAACTAATGCAAAATGCAATCATGCAATAATATATCCAGGTAGCTGGTGCTGTGGAGATTCTGTATCAACAACCACTGATAAGAAGAAAACCCCGGTGTAAGACCACAAATCTGATCTGCCAAGACCAACCATCTGATAGGACCATATACATAGGATCATAATTCTGCTCTGTCAAGAACAAATGTCTGATAATAAGGACCTCTGATGTATGATCAAGAAATATCTGCTGATGATGAGGTCTTCAGACCCCAAATCAAAAATCTGCTCTATTAAGAACAAACAACATCTGCTGATGAGATCTTCAGACCCCAAAAATCTGCTCTATCAAGAACAAACAACATCTGCTGATGAGATCTTCAGACCCCAAAAATCTGCTCTATCAAGAACAAACAACTGATGACAATACTCTGCTCTATCAAGAACAGCCATACACCTGATGATAAGATCCTCTGATCAAAACCTGCTCTATCAAGAATAGGCATACACCTGATGATAAGATCCTCTGATCAAAACCTGCTCTATCAAGAACAGACATATCTGCAACTGAGGAACCCTGGTACCAACAAAACTGATTCACTGTCAAGAAAACCAGGTAGTCTGAAGGTCAAAGTTTCCTGCAATGAACCCAATCCCACTCACATGTATGGACCTAAACTGACTCAAGGTACGACATCCTATGCGTTCATCAGCGTCACAGACTTTCAAGAGGGGTGATACGATACCCAGAAGGTGTGGCATCACCAGCTCATGAAGCGGCCTCACTTAGCTGAATCACAAATGATCGGTCCCCAGAGTCGACAATCCACCAAACCAGCAACTGTCTCAACCCAAAGGGTTGAAAGGGAAGCCAACCGGATGAACCTCGTCTGAGCGTGGATTTCATGAGACACTAGTGCCTGCAAAGCAAGCACGCGCCCACTAATTTCCACTCTAAGTCTATAGTGCACTCAAGCCTGGGTCTGGCTTCTCACTCATCAGAACTCCCATCCCAAAACATCACAGATAATCATATCAAACTGGAAGTAAAATGCGGGAAATAAAGTGCGAGAAGTAAAATGCGATAAATAAATGCAACCCAACAAGTAAACATACAAGCGTTAGGATTGACTCTCAGGGAACCGTTGAAGTCCCCAGCAGAGTCGCCAGCTGTCGCTTGCGCGAAAATAAGGTGCCGGCATGACAGAAGAGTCGCCACCTTTCGTTATTTATCCCTCAGAGCGGGAAAGGAAACGATCAGAAAAACCTGACGAAAAAAGGGTAAGACAAGGTCGTCGCAACCATTCTCTGGATTCGGGAGTCGGTTACGCAAGGGGAAGGTATTAGCACCCCTCACGTCCGTCGTACTCGACGGGATCCTCGCTTGTTGTGTTTACTTCGACGGGTTGGTTTTATTCTATCTACCTATCAAGGCTGGCTGAAAAAGAAAAGAAAAATGACTCGGCAAAGCGTCGCGCTTTATGCCTACGTATTCTCATCAGAGAATGAGAAATCAGAGTCAACGTAGTTCGGCCTACGAAGGATTATGGGGGAAGGTAGCTCGCCAAGACATCGCCATCTTGTGCCTACGTACTCTCAACAGGCATGAGAGATCAGAGCTCACGTAGTTCGGGAAACTACGGTTTATTTCCTGTCTTTTACGAAAGAAGTGTTTTTTATTGTGTTTGCGATTTCAATCGCACTAGAGACTATGACCTGAGAGTGAATGCGTCGCATGTCACCCAAAGGGTGCCATACTAAACATCCAGACTGTGGAAAAGAAACTCTCCCACAATCCTTTCTCAGATAGCTTAAGGCTCGTAACGTAAGAAAGAAATCATTCATGATTACTGTATCTTAAACTGTCTTGAGATGAGAAGAGAACAGGCCCAACTAGGAAGGAGACTATCAAGTCCTACTGTTGTCATGCCATGGATTCATCCTATGGTTGAGGTTTGAACAGGGAACTCCTAGAAGTTGTCATGCATAGGTTTCAACCTAAAATTCTATCATCAAATCCTTATCAAAGGAAATGAGAGTCCTAAGGGATCATGTCAATGATACACCAAAACAGACAAAGCATCAGCTTAACAGTAAAATGCATGCAATGCAAGTGAGGGAGAAAATGTGTGTGGGGCTTCAGCCTCCACAAGCTCATCTCAACCTCAAGCCAGAATGGAATAACAGTAATTATACTGAAATATAAACAGCATGCTATCAAGCAATAACAGTGAACTGCAATCATACAGATAAAATGAAATAAAATGCCATCAGACAAACAAACCACATGGGCAAGGGAGATGGGCTCTACCGAATACCCGCAAGCAAAGCCACACAGTAACAATACAAGCAGAGGGAGCAACTCAACCTCTAGTGCAATCATGCTCCTAGATTCTACTTATTCTAGATATGAACTTATTCTAATGCATCAAACAAGTCAATCAAAACACAGCAATACAGAAAAGAAAAAGAAGACAGATCAACTCCTCTCAACTTCAAGCTTCAGCTCTTCCAACAGCAACCCAGTCTTCAGACTTCAATCACTCTTGACAAATATCAATTTGCTCTTCCAGGTTTCAACCCTACAACATGAGTTTCAACTCATCTTCTCCCTTAAGCTTCAGCTTCTTGATCAGCTCCACCTTCAGGCTTCACCTAATCTTCATGGGTCTTCAAGTATCAACTTGCTTTTGTTGCTCTTCAAGCTTCAGCTGGAATGGCAATACTCAAGGATTCATCCTCTTCAATACTCTTCAATGAAGTCTTCATCTTCAAGCTCAAGTTCAACATCTCTCAAGACAATCAAACCAGAGAAAATCACTTACTGGATAAGCTGGGGGATATTGAACTGCTTATTGACCACCAAAGGTGACCTATAAGGGTTCAACATCAAAGGAATGGTTCCCTCAAAAGTTCTACTCCCTAGGTACATCACTTATCCCTCCAAAGGAGAGAGGTGTATACCATGGAAGGACTTTGAATCATAGGGAGGAATGGAGGTGACAGATACCCTCCATGTTTAAGAAAGAAGTCATCTAAGTCTAAACTCTTCCTAATTCCTAACCCTAAAACAACTAAAAAAGAAAAGATCAAGCTCGCAAGCTCCTCAATCCATGTTCAAGTCTTCTACTATGCGCCTCAATGATCCTTAGAACAAGGTCAAGCTCTCCAAGCCCACAAAGCAAAGCAAACAAAAACAAAAATGCCCTAAAGGCAACACAGATAATCAACCAATACAAAAATCAACTAAAAATAGTATACTATTATATTAAATCCTAATATAATTTCTAAGGGATCCTACATACCTACCCTTAATACCCATATATGTCCCATAGTCTAATTTGTCCTAAAAACCCAAAGATCTAAAGTTATGGTGCACCTATGATGAAGTTTGACCTAATTCTACACAACCTAAAATCAACTAATCAAAACTATCCTAAAAATCATCACAAAATTATGGAATAAATCCAGGGGGAAGCTAAAACTTATGTCTAACTACTCTAAAAAGAATGACCTAAAATTATTAAGGGAACTACCTAAACAAAATTCTACAAAATCATTGATAAATATAAAAGAAATAAAAAGCAATTAAAGAAGAAAATATGCAAAAAATACTAAAATGCATGAAATGAAAAATGTTTTTATTTTATATTTTTCTAGACAAAAATATGAAATGGGAGCAAAAATTCCTATTTAAAAATCTTTATTTTTCAATTTGATATGAATTTTCTAAGATGGAAATAAAATGGAGGAGAAATAAAATGAATTATGAACCAGGGGTGCAACAAGTAAACAAATCCAGTTAAAATCACGCTTGGGCCCAGACTGGGGGGTTTGGATAGCATGCGCGCTGGGCCCAATATCTAATCAGAAAACAATTGAAAAACATAAAAGAAATTGAGAAAGTCACGGTGCAAATATCAAAGAATTTCAGTTATAAAACTTGGATTGGGCTTTAAAGGGGGGTGGGGATAGAAATCATTCTCTTAAGCCCAGAAACCTTGTTTAATGAAACGCGGCGTTTCGCTGTTTCTGAATTCCCTCCAAACGCGAGATTGAATGGCGTCCGTTGGATCATGGAAAAGTCAAAAAGTCAAGCAATCATCCAAAGGCTGTGAGTCATCTTCTTCCTTGCGCAGCTAGGGTTTGCAGAAACACCATGGAAACTCAGCTCAAGAACACTCATCCTCCTCAACTCGAACTCCTTCAATTCCTCATCAATTCTTGAAATTTAAAACCCTAACATGCCTAGAATTCCATGCTGAACATGATTACAACCTTAAAATTAACTGAAACCTCCTAAATCAAGGAACCCGATCCAAGATCCAAAACATACTCAGAAATCAATCTTGACAATTCTCCAAATTAATGGTCCTAAACTCATCCTCATTCTTCCCTGAGCATTCCTTGATGTTAAACTAAGCTCACCACTCAATATCCAAAGAGATACAAGGTCAAACAGAAATCTTGGTCATAACAAAACCATCACCAATTGCCTTCAAACTTTCCAAAATCCAACACCTATTGGTCTCTAACCATTCTACACTAATAATTCAACCTAACCATGCCTAAATTAAGGTGTAGGAAAGAAATTGAAAACCTGGTAAAATGGAGTGAACAGAGGTAGTAATCCACCAATTCAGGCCTTGAATCTTTCCAAATTCCTTCACTGATCAATCTTCTAGCTTCTGTATGCAAAAAGAATGGCTGAAATTGCTTGATTCTTGAAATTCGATTTTGAGATGCAACCTTGAAACTTGGATCACCAACTCTTCAATTCTCCATGGAAATGCTCTTGATTCAATCTGCACAGCTTCTATGTGATGTATGGAATGTGTTTGTGTGAAAAAAACGAAAGGAAATGAAGAAGAATGAAGAAAGTGATCTTCACTTGCAATGGAAGAAATTGGATATCACTCTCTCTTCTCTACACCAATTCACACCAACCTTGCATCTGAGCAAGTTGCACTTGTTATATACAGAGGTTTAGAATCATCTAGAACCCTCTAGGATCATCCAATGAGAAATTGATCTTTTCATGTCATGGTATTTTGATTTCTCATTCTCCTTACATGCTATCTCATGCCAAGCATCTCATAACCTTCAATTCTGACTTGAATTTATCCCCATATGAGATTTAGGGTGAGTTACAATGCATAACCACCTTGCTTGTTGAGTTCTTGCCTTGTTTTGCTTTGGTACCTTAATATGCAAGTAAGCCTATTACAAAGCAGCCCTATGATCCAAGCTCCAAATCAAAATTGTGGATGAACCATTGTTCTTAGAATGTCATTTGGAGTCAAAATGACCTATTACATGACATGGTTTGGACTTATAGCTTGTGATTTATGATTTTCAACTTCACTTTAATTAACTTATGCCTCATTTTTAGGCCATTTTTATCACTTTTTGATATGAGCCTTTTCAACATCTCGTGACCTCCCTACTAGCCTTAAAACATCATTCTAAGCAAGTTTGATGTTGAAGATTTTTCCATTTGAAGCTTGGAACTAGGAGATATGGCCTTATGCTTGAAATGACCTATAACCTCCAAATGACCAAAATGCCCTTGACTTGTCAAAGCCATAAGTTGAGTTCTGCAAATCCTATCAAGGACTTTTAGTACTCTCTAGAAATATAAGAAGATGCCCTTCAATATTCATGTTGACCAAGAATCCATAGGAATCATCCTACTAGGGCAAAAGTTGGATGCAAGTTGGGTGACTTTCAAGGACCCAGATTCACATACCTCAGATGACCTGTAATTTGTCAAAGTCATAACTTGAGCTCTACAAATCCTATCAAGGACTTCTACCACTCAAATTAAAGCTAAGAACAATCTCTACAACATTCATGTTGTGGGGAAGATGAGATGACAATCACATCTTGAGCTAAACTGCCTTGCAGATAGGGATCAAACTAGGGGATTTTACACTGTCAAGCCTTAGAAACCCTAGCTTAAAACTTCTCAAACTCCTCAATCATGATGAGTTGGTCTAGGAATCATCCTTATAGCATCTCAATGCATCATTCAATGATCACATGGCTCTTGGATTAGGTCTCAACCCTCTCCAAATCATCAGTTGACCTAGGGTTGACCCAGTCAAACCCTAATTCTACCATTCATGGTTGAATCTTCTGAATTCTTGTACAATGACCTCTCTAGGCTTCATGATGGCTTTCAAGACATCTCATAAACTTTCTCAAATCTTCAAGTCTATCCTAATAGTCTCAGAATCATCTGAGGAGCTCCCACAACTCTCAAGTTATGAGGCACACAACCTTGGTTTCAACCAATCTCTCTGAGGATCTCTTGAGTTCTCTGACAAAGGTATCAACCTTTGAACACTAGAATAACCTTCTTGGCTAGCTTCCAAGTCTCATACAACTCTTGATGGATAAATAAATGTTGGTCAAATTTTGGGGTGCAACAGTTGTTACGCGATATGACGCTCAAACGAGTTTCTCTTGAGAATATTGTTGGCCGATGAGTAGTCGTTTAAGCCGATAATATCCAAAAGATGGAGTTATGACTATGGGAACTCTTTAGAACCATGTTCTAAAGGTGATGATATAAACTTAGTAAATACCATTGTGGGTTGATTCTTACCTTTGCCACCATGCTCGTGACTCAGAACCTTGAACCCGTGTTCTTTATGTGATCTTGTTTGTGGTTGTTGCATACATGTTTTTAGGCATTCATGGGCATTTTTCCTCAAATTTCAAGGAACTCAGAGATTTCTTTTTGCAAATATCGCAAATTTTTAAGAATCATGGATATTGAAAGAAGTAACACTAAGAAGTACTCTTTCACAAGTCTTAACTTACAAGAGTTGAGAAAGCTTGGATCTTTGGTATCTAGTCCTATGGATTTCAAAGGCTGTTTGGGAAACTCTTGTTTATTTTGAAGACTGATGTTGAAGAAGGGATTCTTAATACCTTGGACCAGTTCTTCGATTTGTTGCATCGTTGCTTTACTTTCCCAGATTATCATCTATTGTCAACCTTAGAGAAGTACACCTATCTTATGGGTGTGCCATTCTTTGTCAAGATTCTTGAGCGACGTGTCATGAAGAGATCAAAGGGGCCAAAGGATTTATTTTCTTCTAGAACTTCATCATCTACTTATCTTCCTACTTCCGGTTCATGGAAGGGTATTGAGATCGACTCGTGAAAGAGAAAGAAACCATGAAAATCAGCTATGTAAGAGGATCTAACTGGCTTTGCAAGAGATATCAGCTCAGAGTTGAGTTGTCTTCAGACACGATTCCTTAGAACTAGCTTTTATTTTCTCTTGTGTTGTGAGATTGATGAAATTTTACTTCAAAGCTGTAATTCTTTCAATATTAATGAAATGAGATTTTTGGTATATCTATTTTGTTATCTAAATGTAATGTTTACAATCTGTTTATAGTACCTTGAAAACTTGCATTTGCATTTGCACATCAAGCATCATTCTGCATTGGATCTCGCCTTTCCCTGGTGTCTTATTTGCTTCCTTTTCTTGGTCTTTGTTCAGACAAGTTGTGTCACTGGTATAATACTCGGGCTAATTAGAGAAAGAAGATAAATTAGCTGATTTTCTGGCATTCATACTGAATTCGAAGTAGTTATTGAAGGACAATGGAGAGAACAGAGAATATGATGACCAACCCGATGTACGACTTTCCTCTGGACGACAATGCTCCACAAGTGGATGTTCCTACTCAATCTCAACCTGTGCAAAATAACCTGACTGTTCAAGTTCATGAAATAGATTCCCGATTTCTGAGGTATATGCCAAATCCTCAGAATGTCTACCCTGTGACAAAGATGAATGATCCTAGAGTTGTGGAAAACAAGGAAGGATTTTGTGATATCAAGGAACAATTGAAGATGATGAAAGGATGCAATGCATCTAGTCTTAAAGCTCATGACTTGTGTTTGGTTCTGGGCGTGGTTATTCCCCCGAAGTTCAAAATTCTTGTCTTCAAAATAAACAAGAGTGTTAGCTATCCAAGGCACTATTTGACGATGTTCTGTCGAAAGATGATCGCTCATGTCGACAATGATAAGCTGATGATTCACTACTTTCAAGAAAGTTTATGTGGGGGATCCTTGATGTGGTATATGAATCTAGAAAGGAACCATATTCAGTCTTGGGAAGACCTAGCTGACGCTTTTGTGAAACAATACAATTACAATTTGGAAATGGCTCTAGACAGCGATCAATTGATGACTATAAGTCACAAAGACAATGAATCCTTCAGAGAGTATGCACAACGGTGGAAAGAATTGGCAGCCCAAGTTCATCCACCACTCTCAAAGAAGGAACTGGCCAAAATGTTTCTAAGAACGCTGTTAGACTCTTAGTATGTCAGGATGGTAGGCTTTGTGCCTCTAGAGTTCTCCAAAATTATGGAAGTCAAAGTAAACATCGAGAATGCATTCAAAAGTGGGAGAATCCAAGATGGTATGAATGACCAAGCTAGTGAAGAAAAGTCTATTAGTGATTCCCAAGTAGAAGAAAATGTTGAAGTTGATGCAATTCAGGATTCTCCTAAGATTCTACAAAATCCAGTTCTAGTGCCTTATTACCAATATCAAAATCAGTGCCACAATCAACATAAAACTCTGAATAATCTAAAAGGAGAGACTCGTCACCAGTTTGATCCAATTCCGATGACTTACAGTCAATTGCGGTCTTATTTTGCCCGAAACTTGGTAATGACACCTAGAAAGACCAGAGTCACGAAATTTCGTCCTCACTGGTATAATCCAAATACCAGTTGTGAGTTTCATGACGGGGTAATGGGGCATCCGATTGAGGAGTGCAAGGTTTTCCAAGAAAAGGTTCAAGAGATGATCGACTATGAGATGTTTAACTTCAAGGAAAAAATCCCCTTCGTGAATGAGGCACCTTTATGCTGATAAATATAAAAACTTGAGGAAATTCATATTGTTGATGTTAGTAGAGTGACCCATAGCAGTCGTGAATTTGCTTTTGTGTCTCCAAAGAAATTTGAGGATGTTCTTTAATGCTCAGATTGAGGTAGTCTCCTTAGATCATTAGTTTATTACTACCATTTTATTTGTAATCTTTTATGTTTCTTAATGCTCTGTTTGCTTATAGAAACTTGTTTGATTTTGAATATTAATCATAATGCAATGAGTATGTTTTTCTTGAAGAAATTCATTCGCATTCGCTCCTAAAAATATTTTTCTGCATTGTGATACCAACTTCTTAATTAAACTCTTGGAGGGAGGATGATGAAGTACAAATGCGAATTTTCTAGTTGTATGCTTTTGAATAAGACCCTGCTGATGATGTAATGCATTGTTTCAAATTACCAAACACCAGAGATATAAGGAAGATAATCCCTTGTTAACCCTTTTGAGCCTTGAAGTAGGAGTTTATTTTCTAAATGAAAAACCCTCACATTTTAACCTGGGGCAGGGTAGTCTTCAGCTAATTTGACCAAGCGTTCAAATTTCTAAAAGGAGTGTGTATCTAAGGACCAACCACGATGGTTATCCCTCATTCCAAAGGAAAGAGACAGTCACAACCCTTTCAAGCAAGTCAGATAAGCCAATATCACATGATTTGTTCAACAAAAAAAATAAATCAAAAGAAAAATAGAAAGCCCGCTGTCGCTACTGCGAAAATCGGCGTCGGCTGAACAGAAGAGTTGCCACCGTGCGTTATTTATCCCAACGGAGGGAAAGGAAACGCTCGAGGTAAACCTACCGCAAAACGGGGAAAGGAGTGGTCATCGCAACCAAATCCTGGATTCGGGAGTCGGTTACGCAAAGGGAAGGTATTAGCACCCCTCACGTCCGTCGTACTCGACGGGATCCACGCTTGTTTTCGGGTATGGATTGTTATTCTATCTACTCTAAGGGTTAAGGGTTAAAAGAAAAGAAAATGACTCGGCAAAGTATCGCACTTTATGCCTACGTATTCCCGTCTGGAACGAGAAATCAGAGTCAACGTAGTTCGCCTACCTACTGGAAAGGAGGGGAAGGTTGCTCTCTAGGATATCGCATCCTATGCCTACGTACTTTCATACGGCATGAAAGATCAGAGCAAACGTAGTTCGGGCCACGTACGACACAAGTTTGTCTTGATTGTTTTTATTCCTTCTGAAAAAGGGTTTTTTTTTATTAACAGTCCAAGCGGACAAAAATGACGTTTTGATGAGTTCACATTCTTTTACAGAAGAAATGTCTTTTATTGTGTTTGAAATCTTATTGTGTTTTTCTGTTTGTTTTGAGAAAGAAGAGACAGAACTCTAACCTACGGTTGTGGAGGGAATCAAACTAACCTAATGTTATCATGCATGGGTTAAGACCTAGTGTCTATCATGCTCCTCTCTAGCGCGGAGAGAAACAGAGATCCTAAGGGAATAGACGGAAACAGAAACAATAACATATATACAATAAAGCAGTAAAATGCATGGATGCAACAATACAAGCGAGGCAAGGGAGTCCCACTCAACCTCGAACCTAGAAAACAACAGGCAAAAGTGAACAGAATTCACTTTCAACCTAACAGGTTAAACAGCAAACAATACAGTCAGGGAAAACCAAACAATACATCAGAAATAAACAGCAAAAATAAACAGCCACAGCAGCTCTACATCAACATCTGTCTTCAAGTCACCTCCAAACAGCTACAAGCTTCAGGCATGCCTCAGTCTTCATCTTCAAACTCTTCAAGCAAGGTCTTTGTCATCAGGCTTCTATCTGCAATGGCTTTTCTTCAAGTCTCAATCCCCAAGAGGAATATCAGTCAACAGGATGAAATGAATGTTAAACAGTCAACTGCCTACCAAGGGTGGCTCATTAACTGTTAACATTATACAGACAGGTTTCTCTCAAAAGTTCTATCTTTCAAATACATTCACTGATCCTTCCAAAGGAAGGAGGTGGATATTCGAAAGAGACTTTGAATCATAGAGAAGGAATGGAGGCAGACAAGGCCTTCCATGTTTGTGAATCAAGTTTTCTACTCTAGAGCTCTGCCTAGCTCTTAAACCCTACACTCTTCAACAGCTGCCAGCAAAGGGTGCTCCTCATCAACTCTGGAAGTTGGACTCCAATCTCTTGATCTCCAATGGCTTCATCATCACAAGTCTTCAGCTCTCCCAATCCCCAAACAAACCCAATACCCCACACAGACAAATGAAATAACCCTAGAGAGGGCACACCACACAGTCAAACCAATACAAGCAGTATACTAATAGCAGTAGGGGAATCCTAATATTTTCTAAGGGATCTATTATCTACCCATAATCCCTATAGTCCCATACCCCAAAGATTCAATCTACAACTCCTAAGGGGAATGATCTAATTCTCCTATGTTATCTCCTAAACCCTAGTTTTGATCATGTTATTCACACCTAAACAAATCACCTAAGATTAATTTCTAAAATTATGAATTAAATTGCATGTACAAGATAAAGGTCTAAGCTAATCAACCTAAAAAGAATGGATCAAAAATATTAAAGCATCTAATCAAACCAAAATTAACAAATTCATGTATCAAACAAAACCATTATTTACACCTATTTAAAAGAAAAATATGCCAAAAATATTAAAATAAAATGAAATACCAAATTTTTTTTATGTGATATTTTTCTTGACAAAAATATGAATAATATGCAAAAAGAACCAATTAAAATCATGCATTTTTCTATTTTTTTTATGATTTTTCCAAGAATTAAAGAAAATGAGAGAAATTAAAAATGAACCAAATGAGAATGGGGTGCAGAAAATAATAAAATGCAGTTAAAATAAAGGATGGGCCCAGACTGGGGGCGCGCATAGCAAGCGCGTCTGGGCCCAATGACTCAGAAAGCTTAACAAAAATTAAAAAAACAAGACACGGTGCAGTTAGCAAGGAATTCAGTTCAAAATCATTGGGCCTGCGTTTGGGAGGGTGGCATTAGCAATGAATCCAAAGCCCAGTCAGAAAACATTAATGAAACGGTGCGTAGCACCTTTGGAAGTTCCCTCTGTTTTCAGCTTTAAACGTGAGCCATACGATCAAGGTCTGAGTCAATGAGAAAGACCTCATCCAACGGATATCATGCGTCTTCTCCAAATGGTTAGGGTTTCTGCCATGGAAGCTCCATGCACGAGCTTGCAGACCAGATCTTCCACCTTCCCTTATGCCCTCAATTCTCCATGAATTCACACGATTCAAAGACCAAAAGTGATCCACTTCTTCCCCTCTACACAACCATAACAATAGCATCCTCTAAAACTCAACCAAGAAACGAACCCGGTAGGTGCAAAGCACTGATTCCACCATCTTCACCTGTCATCAACCATTCCAAACCTTGCCAATCTTTACCCTAGCCTAATCTACCTTTCACACTGATCATTCTAAGCTACAAACCTAAGATTATCGTGCAATATTCTATGAGTTACAAGCTCCAACAGTTTTGGTACACCTTTGATAACCTCCATGAAACTTCTCCAAACTTTGTGAAATCCATCATCTAACCTATCTTAACCATTCTAACCCTACAATTTCCTAACATGCTAACTAATTCAATCAATTCGAATGAAGATACCAACCTGGTGTGATGATGAAAACAGCTATGGAATTCTCTTGATCCAATACTTGCAATGATGGGAAACTGATCAGTGAACTTGCTCTTGAGTTATGTATGCAAAAATTATGGCTCAAACCTCTTGAATCTTGTAATTGAAACTTTCTTGCTTCTTGGATGATTAACTTGTATGGCACGAGTTCTCTCCAATTCAACCAAATTCTTGTGTGAATTGTGATCTATGAATGATGGTGATGATGATCAGATCAAACAAAATGGAAATTGATCAAAGTTTGATGAAGTTTGAGAGGTTTTGCAAAAATGGAAGAATTGTGTATAAATTGTGTTTTGATCACAATGATTCACCAACCATGGCATGGAGTTACTTCATTCAATATATAGATGAGAATAGAAAGCCCTAGAAGTTTGTAGAACCTTCCCATGCACACTTTCCCTTGGATTTGGATTATGTAACTTCATTTGTAAGTAACCATGTATAACTTTCAAATCTTGAACCAAACTCAAAATTATAATTTTTCCAATGTTCTTAAAACATTTTTTCCAATCAAAATGACCTATAATTTCATCCCATTTGGCCAAATTATGAAAAATCTCAAATTTAGGTCATTTTTTATTCATTAAATTCACCAATTTTGAAACCTTGTGCTATGAGCCTTTTCAATCTTTCATGGTCACTTTTATAGACTCAAAATGTCATTTGGAGCAAGTTTGATGTTGTGAAGTTTTCCATTTGAAGCTTCCTTGTATGAGTTTTGGGCATAGGCTTGAAATGACCTGTAATTCTCAGATGACCAAAATACCCTTTGCTTTCCAAGACCATAAGTAGAGTTCCACAAATCATATGAAGGCATACCATACCATTCTAGAAAGATAAGACAATGAGGAACAACTCTTATGTTGACCAGAAATTCATTTGAAATCTCCTTGAGGGGTAAACGTTGCTTGGAAGACAAGTAACTTTCACAGACAAAATTTCAGATACCTCAGATGACCTGTAACTTGCAAGGACCATAACTTGAGTTCTACAAATCTTCTTGATGTCTTCCACCACTAAACTTAAAGGTCTTGAGATCCTCTACAAGTTTCATGTTGGCCAAGGATCCATTTGAAGCTTGCATTTTGACTTATCTTGCTTGGAAATTTGACCTAAATTAGGGGATTTTACATAGAAACCCTAATTTAGAAACTCCTCTTCTCCTTGATTTCTCTTGATTTCTTCTTGGCATATCACCACATCCTTATCCACATGCCAAATGATGAACCCCACATCTCTCTAATAGACCTTGATACCTTTCAATCAGTCAATTGACGTAGGATTGACCTAGAGTTGACCCCAGATGAAACCCTAGTTGACTGTCTTCAACTGCCACTCTTGTGATCATATCAATGACTTGTTTCCTTCTCCAAATGACTTTCTAAGTCTCCCATGATGGCTAGATACCCTCCATGCTCAATTCACAACTCACAACTTCTTTGATGATCCTCAGATACCCTCAGATATGAGATAGATGCACTGCTTGATCCATTGACTTCTTTAGCTTTCCAATTCTTTCTGATGACTTGAATGAGATTGAATTAGAATAATAACCTCTTGATAGGCTCATAGAGATGAGAATAATGCTTGGTCCCTTGTTGGATGATTTGCTCTGCTATGCTATGCAGATGATTAGACTATGTATATGGCTCTATATGCAAATGCTAATGCAATTGAAACATAAACCAAGTTAAATAGGTTGAGCAAATTTTAGGGTGCAACAGCTGCCCCTATTCAAGCGACTTGGACCCGATTGGGTGAAGAGCGAACGACCTTCAAACATTCGAGGTACGAGACGATTGAATACTAAGAACCCAGAAATTTGCCAACCGCAGAAATAAACTGCGCCACTGCTTGGGGAACGACATTCACCAACTGAATCTGACTATTTACAGCAACCCACTGATCCATTAGCGACGTGCTGGGGATTATTTTCATCAGCCTGAAAAAGGATTCTATCATAACAGAGATAGAATTTTGTCCATGTTAGGACGCCTGTTTCGTCAACACAAAGAAATCTCAACTAAACTTGTCCACGTTAGGACTCCATCTGTTGTCAACTCGGAAAAACCTCGGCAACTTCACTGGGGATAATTCGTCTGCATTTCATCAGAAATAAATCGTCCACGTTAGGAATAAACTCTTTCCACGTAAGGAATAAATCTTCTTTCCACGTAAGGAATACAATCTTTCCACGTAAGGAACCCAATTTTTCCACGTAAGGAATAAACTCTCTTTCCACGTAAGGAATCAACTTCTTTCCACGTAAGGAAACCAACTTCTTCTTTCCATCTTGCGAATAACATCTTTCCACGTAAGGAATCAATCTTCTTTCCACGTAAGGAAACCATCCTCTTTCCACGTAAGGAAACCATCTTCTTTCCACGTAAGGAAACCAACTTGATCTGTCCACGTAAGGCCTCTCATCTTTCCACGTAAGGAATACTATCTTTCCACGTAAGGAATAATCTCTTCCCACGTAAGGAACTAACTTGTCCACGTAAGGACTACATCTTCCACGTTAGGACCCACCTTTCCACGTTAGGAATAACTCTCTTCTTAATTTGTCCACGTAAGGACTCCCCTCTTGACCTGCTGAGGAAATAAAACTCGTCCACGCCAGAACTTGCGCGTCTTCGACTTGCTGGGGAAATAAAACTCGTCCACGTCAGGACACACACTTTGCCACCAACACGAAGAAGGATAAATTTGTCCACGTCAGGACTCACGTATCTTGTCATCACGAAGAACTATAAACTTTGTCCACGTCAGGACGCACATCTCACCATTACGAAGAAAGATATCTGCTGGAAATAAATGGTCCACGTCAGGGCACCAACACACAAAGAGTAATCAATCTTGTCCACGTCAGGACTTCACATTCAATCAATACCAAGAAACCGAATCTGTCCACGTTAGGACTAACACATCTCATCAACTCGAGGAAATAAATCTGTCCACATCAGGACTTCCACTTCCCTAACACGGAGAAAACCCGTCAATAAATTTGTCCACGTTAGGACTCATTTCTCCATTTATCCCAAACCACCAACTTCTTAGCACTAAAGTGACAGCAACTTTGAAGCGGACTCTACTGGGGATATTTGGAAACCAAGCTACCGGACGCCTGTTCTGATAACCGGCGGTAGCCTCTAAAATTCTGATTCATGAAACCCTTTGATGACAAATAACTCTGCTTGGGGACAAGGAGCTATTCATCATGGTAACTCTGGCGGGGAAAACAAGAGAAATTTACACAAGTAACTCTGCTCGGAGACAAAGAGAACTTCATCATGATAACTCTGTGGGGGAATAATGCCAAAGCTGATACTTTCGTTAAATGTCTCACGTCGAGATCTTGAATGTTTGATAATTCATTCGAGCAAGAGCTCCTTCCACCTGCAAGATAACAATACTTGAAACAAACGGTTAGCCAACCTGGTTTATGTTTCAAAATGCATATGTTTGACAATGACGCAATGCTCCATTCGACATGGAAATGCTGCGCGTTTTTATTCGGTGGATGCAAATATGACACTATATGCCGATGCAAATGCAGACTCAAACTGCTGGAATACAGAGACCGCTTCAGCAAAATAAATGTTGAAGACAACGCCAACTCCGCTGGGGATAGCCAGGTGCTACAGAATTATTCCAGCCAAATAAATGCTGGAAGAGTGACGTCGACTCAGCTGGGAAATTAGGAGCTTAAACCAAGCACCTAATTGAAGCAACACCCTGCTGGGGAATATAACTCTGCTGAGGAATAGCAGATGAACCCGATATGATTGGACTTCTGCTGGAGAGTGAACGGATATCACACGGTATCCTGATAAAATAAATGCCAGGGCACACAACCAACTCTGCCGGGGAGAGTCTTACTCTTCGATTTCCACTGGGAGGAATGAACACTTGCTGGAAAGAGAACTCCGCTGAGGACGGAATGATTCTCTTGGGGAAAATCAAACTGGCTCCACTGGAGGAGAGTAAATGACCCTGCGGGGAAAGGTAAACCGCCTGAATACAGCTCACCAATATTAATCTTCTGTGGCTAAACCACTCTGCTTGAGATGCACTGTCTGAATACAGCCTACAATCTTGGAATCGCCAATTCTGCTGAGGATGGACGACTTTGCTGGAAAATGCCCTTTGGAATGAGCTACGACTAGCTGGGGAATTTGATCCTTCTTAATGAGGGAACATTGCTATCTTGGAAGCACGACCTGCATGGGGATAAAGTCTTTCGTTACGAGCTTCTGATCCATACTGCAATGCTATGAACCCTGCAACACCACAAACAAGACAAGACAAGTCTATGCAACCAAATCTATTCAGGTTAGCGTTAGTGACATTATTTTCAGTTAATTCAAAGTTTTAGCAATTGTTGGCAAGGGCCGGTGACGTTATACACATGCTAGTTTCATCAAACTTAGGCGTTTTATCATGCACAAAACAGTAAAGAAACAACATCAGGTACTGAATAACATATTTTATTGATTGGGCCCCTGAATGGGCGGAGTTTTGTACACGGGATGTAACTCCTGAAAAGAGGAAGCTACGCACAACAAATACACAAGTATGCACAAGAAGCATAAATATATTGACAAATTAAATTTGTACACATGTCGGCAACGGGATGCAGACGAACATCACGAACTGATCCTCCTATGACTCGCCCGACTCTAATGCTTTCCCAGTATCCACACTTCCGAAGAGATTGCGTCTGATAATCGACCCCTCAGGTATGTTTTCTCGCACCAAAGCTCAATGCAGTATCAAATTCGGACCGCAGTCATTCGCTTTTCAAATCCCTAACTTTTGCATGAACCGCCCTTTTCGGGTTTTCAGTTCACCGGGATACCCTTTTTTGCCGAAGCCGCCCAGTGTAGGTTTTCAACTTCGCGGGTGTACATTTTTCGATTTTATCCTTAACTTTTGCCCGAACCTTTCATTCTGTTTTTGGTTCGCCAGGATGCCCCATTTTTGCCTGGACTCTCTTTTTCTGTCCAGCGGGTCAAATTTAAGCAAAGTATTTTTTAACTGCGTCTAAATTCACAGGCGACGTAAAGTCTTCACCGTCCATGGTGGACAACAATAACGCTCCTCCTGAAAAGACTTTTCTGACAACGTATGGCCCTTCGTAGTTGGGGGTCCACTTGCCCCTGTGATCTGCCTGCGGCGGGAGAATCCTTTTCAGCACAAGGTCGCCCATCTGAAAGCTCCGCGGATGTATCTTCTTATCATATGCTTTCTTCATTTGGCTCTGGTACAAACGACCGTATGCTAGAGAAGCTAGCCTCTTCTCATCCATTAAACTCAATTGGTTCAACCTGTCTTTCACCCATTCTGCTTCATCTAGT
The DNA here is from genome assembly GCA_963859935.3 of Lathyrus sativus. Lineage (NCBI taxonomy): Eukaryota > Viridiplantae > Streptophyta > Magnoliopsida > Fabales > Fabaceae > Lathyrus > Lathyrus sativus. The sequence goes on from OZ012740.1 coordinate 288,727,995, forward strand.
TGAACGTCTCGCAATACCCTCAAAGAAGGAATCTCGACTTCCAATGGTAGCACTGCTTCCATTCCGTATACCAGCGAGAACGGGGTTGCCCCGGTTGATGTGCGTACCGTCGTACGATAACCGTGCAAAGTGAAAGGTAGCATCTCATGCCAATCCTTATAGGTCACCACCATCTTTTGAACGATCTTCTTTATATTCTTATTGGCCGCTTCGACAGTGCCATTCATCTTGGGTCGGTAAGGGGAGGAGTTGTGATGTTCGATCTTGAAATTCTGACAGAGCTCCTTCATCATTTTGTTATTCAGGTTTGAACCATTGTCAGTGATTATTCGCTCGGGGATTCCATATCGGCAAATGATATCTCTCTTGATGAATCTGGCTACCACCTGCTTAGTTACATTTGCGTAAGACGCAGCTTCCACCCACTTGGTGAAATAATCGATTGCTACTAGAATGAACCGGTGCCCGTTAGAAGCTGTCGGCTCGATCTTTCCAATCATATCGATTCCCCACATCGAGAATGGCCATGGCGACGACATCAAATTCATAGGACTCAGAGGAACATGAATCTTATCAGCATAGATTTGGCACTTGTGGCACTTCCTCGCGAACTTGAAACAATCAGTTTCCATAGTCATCCAAAAATAACCTGCCCCCAGCAGCTTCCTCGTCATAGCATGCCCACCGGCATGCGTACCAAAGGTACCCTCATGTATTTCCTCCATGAGCAGCTTTGCCTCTTTCTCATCTACGCAACGCAACAGCACCAAGTCGTGATTTCTCCTGTACAAGACACCATCCGGATTCAAATAGAAATTACCCGCTAATCTCCTGAGAGTCTTCTGATCTTGACTGGATGCCCCAGCCGGATACTCTTTATTCTTCAGGAAATTAAGGATATCAAAATACCACGGTTTATCATCGGAGGCTTCATCAATAGCAAACACGAAGGCTGGTCTGTCAAGTCGAGAGATAATAATTCTGGGAGCCTCGTTCCAGAAGTTGACTTTGTACATGGAAGACAAAGTGGCCAGGGCGTCAGCCATCTGATTCTCCGCTCGCGGTACATGACGCAACTCCACCTTGTCAAAGAAAGGCAACAATCTCCTTGCGTAATTCATGTACGGTATCAAATTGGGCTGACGTGTCTCCCATTCCCCTTTTATTTGATTCACCACCAGAGCTGAGTCTCCGTATACGTCCAGGTTCTTGATTCGCAAATCAATGGCTTCTTCAAGCCCCATAATACAAGCTTCGTATTCGGCTTCATTATTGGTAACTGCAAAGGTCAATCGAGCAGTAAACGGGATGTGCGACCCGTGTGGAGTGGTGATGATTGCCCCTATTCTGCTACCGTAAGCGTTTACAGCTCCGTCAAATATCATCTTCCATTTGGAACCCAATTCTGGTCCTTCGTCTGGCAACGGCTCTTTGCAATCTTTCATCTTTAGGTACATGATATCCTCGTCAGGAAAATCAAACCTCATCGATTGGTAATCTTCAATAGGCTGCTCTGCCAGGTACTCAGACAGTACACTCCCCTTTATAGCCTTTTGCGAGACATACTGGATATCGTATTCAGTCAAGACCATCTGCCAACGGGCAATTCTCCCTGACAATGCCTGCTTTTCGAATACATATTTGATAGGATCCATCTTCGAGATGAGCATGGTTGTATGATTCAGCATGTATTGCCTCAAACGCTTGGCGGCCCAGGCTAGCGCGCAACAAGTCTTTTCAAGCATTGAATATCGAGATTCACAATCTGTAAATTTCTTACTCAAGTAATAGATCGCATGCTCTTTTCTTCCTGTCTCGTCGTGTTGACCGAGAACACAACCCATGCTTCCCTCAAGAACTGTCAAATACATAATCAAGGGTCTCCCTGCCACTGGGGGTATCAAAATAGGAGGCTCCTGCAAATACTGCTTTATTTTATCGAACGCCTTTTGACAATTTTCGTTCCACGTTACAGCTTGATCTTTTTTCAACAATTTGAATAATGGTTCACACGTAGCAGTTAGGTGAGATATGAACCGAGCGATGTAGTTCAACCTCCCTAAAAACCCGCGCACCTCTTTCTCTGTTTTAGGCGTCGGCATCTCTTGTATTGCTTTTATTTTTGCAGGGTCGACCTCTATTCCTCTTTCACTTACGATAAACCCCAGCAGTTTACCCGATCTCACCCCGAAGGTGCATTTATTAGGTTTCAGTCTCAGCCTGAACTTCCCAAGCCTTTTGAATAACTTCAGCAGATTCACCAGATGCTCTTCCTCCGTCTGGGATTTGGCAATCATATCGTCAACATAAACTTCGATCTCTTTATGCATCATATCATGGAAAAGAGTCGTCATTGCACGCTGATACGTTGCCCCAGCATTCTTTAATCTGAAGGGCATCACTTTATAACAAAATGTTCCCCAAGGCGTTATGAAAGTAGTCTTCTCCATGTCCTCTGGCGCCATTTTGATCTGGTTATAGCCTGAGAAGCCATCCATGAAGGAGAATACGGAGTATTGAGCAGTGTTGTCAACTAACACATCGATATGAGGAAGTGGAAAATCATCCTTCGGGCTCGCTTTATTTAAATCACGGTAATCTACACACATTCTCACTTTACCGTCTTTCTTTGGCACTGGTACAATGTTAGCGACCCATGAGGGATATTTCGTAACAGCCAGGAAACCAGCATCCCATTGTTTTTGAACCTCTTCTTTAATCTTCACTGCCATATCTGGTCTAGTTCTACGAAGCTTCTGCTTGACCGGCGGGCATTCTTCCTTCAGCGGCAGACGGTGCACAACCATATCTGTATCGAGCCCCGGCATATCTTCATACGACCAAGCGAACACATCACTATACTCTCTGAGCATTTCAACCAGTCTTCGCTTGATGTCGCTCTGCAGCGCGGCTCCTATACGAATATTCTTTTCAACCCCTTCCGACCCCAGGTTAATAATTTCGATGACCTCCTCGTGAGGCAGAATGACTATTTCCTCTTGCTTCACCAACCAAGACAATTCTTCGGGAACGTCACCATCTTCAACAATCTCTTCTTCGGCCTGAAATACCGGGTGCTCGAAGTCGGGACGAGTCATAGGTGGTTCAATGATGTCATCTGGAAATGTTATCCTGCAAAAGGAATGGTTAAATGCTTCAAAATGCGTATAAAGCGAGTAACCACGTTGCCATTTTATTGTAAAATACAAAACAGGAAAAACAGAGATCGCAATATTTGCACATGAAAAAACGCCTTTTATTTAATGATAAACACACAATGTTCATAACAGCACGACCCAAATCATGATGCCCCGGGCAAGACACCAGATTGTTCAACAATTAAAAAAACAAAGCATTACTGTTTAAGAGTCACAGGAACAATCTCCTGAATAGACCAGTTGCACAATCCCTGTCCTGGCACGCTCGGCTGAATCCAGGCGTCCATATCGCAGTCGCTGTCTCCTTCGTCAGACTCTGAAGCAGCGTTGACGGCCTCATGACATACTCCACTGGCAGTGATGGTTATTGGTCCTCTGAAACGGGGTGCCCCCACAACGGGTGTTGATGACGACGGTTGATATCCCAGCCCAAATCGGTCCATCTTCACAGGAATATCTAGCACTTTGCCCCAGCCCTTTGTCTCACCGGTCTCTACCAGAGCTTGAGCTTCCTTATACGACGAGACGGCTACCTCCGACACTTTGCTCGGCCCGGGACCTTTATCTTTGATGCGCAACCCTTCAAATGCCTGGCAGGGTGTTTCGTGAATCTCTCCATCGACCTCCACATACTTAAATGACGACAGATGGATGACCAGGATGTCTTCTTCTCCGCATACAGTGACCACGCTGTCCCCCACCATATATTTCAACTTTTGATGCAAGGTAAACGTGACTGCCCCTGCACCGTGAATCCAGGGTCTTCCGAGGAGGCAGCTATATGCAGGCTGGATGTCCATGATATAAAATTCAGTCGCGAAAACCTCTGGCCCCACCTGCAGAGACAATGTTATCGATCTAAAAACTGTTCTCCGCGTGCCATCAAATGCCCTGACTACCAAGTCACTGGGCGTGCACAGGATTCCTCTGACATCTAGCTTCATCATCGCTTTCTTGGGCAGCACATTTAAGGACGATCCGGTATCTACCAGTACATGCGACATGACTGATCCTCTACACTCCACAGATACGTGCAGCGCCATATTATGATCTCTCCCCTTAGGGGTCAAGTCGAAGTCTGTAAAGCCCAAGCTATGACCTGCATTCACATGTGCTAACACTCCCTCCAGTTGGTTCACGGAAACATCTTGGGGTACGAAGGAAGTATCCAGGACTTTCAACAGTGCATTTCTGTGAGCTTCAGAACACAGGAGCAACGACAGTATAGATATCTTTGACGGCGTCTGTTGCAGATGCTCCACAATCTTATAATCGCTTTTTCGAATCAAACGCATGAACTCTTCCACATCCTTCGATGCCGCTTCTTTTTCATTCCCCTGTACTGGGACGTTCTCAATCATTTTCCCCTTCCCTTTTGCCAGTCTTTCGGCCTCTACCTCAGGCGATATGAAGATCCCCCCACTTCTTGTCATACCTCCGGTACCAACAACGTTGTCTATAGTCTCGGCTGGCTGCTTATTAACATCAATCTTTATCCCATCACAATACACTTCCAACCCATAGGACCATGGGACTGCCTTCGTGCTCTCGTATGGGATCGGTCCTGCTTTAGTTATGGTGATCGGCGGTCGCTGGGCCGGTGCCGTTATGGTGATCGTCTTTCGAGGAATCGTCACAGTGGCCACATCGCTCTGCTCGTCTGCTACTGCCCCTGCAGGTTCTTCAATTGCTGCTCGGTCAAACTGCAATGTGTCGCTATCTATTAAAGCCTGGATACCCTCCTTTAAGTCCTCACACCCCCCAGTGAGGGTCCAGCACTCTAAGCAATACTCGTCGCATCCTGGATAGACACCCCCTTGCAATAGTCGGCTCTTTATTTTGCTCAACGGCGTCTTTAAATCGTCGACATTCATAATCAAATTTAAACCCTCCTTAGTTAAAATGGCGTTTGCCCCATGATTAGGCATGGGTTTCTGCACTATATTCGGACCCGCCGTTCCAAAATTAATAGCCTTATTGTCCAATAGATCCTGCACAACATGCTTAAATGCGTGGCAACCCTCTACATCATGGCCCGGAGCCCCAGAGTGGAATTCGCAGTGCCTGCTCGCATCATAACCATACGGAGGAGTACCTGTTATTGGTGCCAGAGTTCTCTTCTCTACCAAGTTCAAACCCAATAGTGTCTGTAACAGATCAGCATACGTTGAAGGAGGCTTTTCAAACACTCTTCTTGGTTTACCCCCCTAGAATCTGCGCTGAGCAGGCTGTGCCCCCTGCTGTGGCTGCTGCTGCTGCTGCTGCATTGGTTGTTGTTGTTGAAATGGAATAGTAACACTCGCCACCTGCTGCGGCTGATTATACTGGTTTCGACCTCTGCCCCGGCCTCTGCCTCGGCCTCCAAACACTGCGCTTGCATCGCCCTGACGGTGTCCACCAAAATCCTTTCTGTTACTGCCAGATGCAGTAGATTCCTCAGCTTGGAATCTTCCTTGCTTAATGTTACTTTCAATCTTTTCTCCCATCAGAATTAAGTCTGAGAAACTGCCCAAAGATGTGTGAAACAACTTGTCATAAAACATGCCGGTGAATGTTCCTATGAACATGTCATTCATTTCCTTGTCTTCTAGAGGAGGATGGACCCTGGCAGCCATGTCGTGCCATCTTTGCGCATACTCTTTAAAGCTCTCACCCTTCTTCTGAGATAACCCTTGCAATTGGACCCGATTGGGTGCCAAGTCGCTGTTATATTTATAGTGAGCTACAAATGCCTCTGCCAGTTGCTTCCATGTCTTTATATGCGTTGGTTCCAATCCCATATACCACTCTAGGGACGGACCAGACAGGCTATCTTGAAAGAAATGCATCAGCATCCTCTCATCAGTTGAATACGCAGACATTCTTCTGTAATAAGACCGCACGTGCACTTTCGGACAGGTGTCCCCTTTATACTTATCAAATGTAGGAGCTTTGAATTTGATGGGCACCCTAAAGCCAGGCACCAGACCCATTGTTGACATGTCTAAGCCCACAACACTTTGGTTCACGACCCCCCTCATCTGCTCTTCTAGCATTCTGATCCTCTGGGAGTCATCCATCGGCCCTTCGAAACCTCCACCGGAGAAAGCGTCCTCTTGCTGATCTTCCTTCCAGTTACCATTCCCAGCTCCATACCCATCGTATCCGTTGTTACGGCCAGCTCTAATCTGATTCATTATCGGGCCTCGCCCTCTGTTGCCGTACCCCGGAGCAACTCCAGCAGGTCCAAAAGCCATTAACCCAGCGCCATTTCCATTTCCAAGTCCTCCATAACCCTGATTAGTCATGCCATATCCGTCCTGCCCAAAGCCTTGAGTATTGAAACCATACTTCCCAGCGTTATCGAATCCCTGGTCATTAAAACCGAATCCAGCATTACCGAAGCCGTTGCCTCCCATAGTATCACCCCAGTTAACATCACCAAGCCCAACGTTATGGACAGCAGTCTCGTTCCCAATTCCAACGTTACCGTTCCCAGCAGCGGTACCGTTGTTGACATTGACAGCAGGTATATTGACTACAGGTGGAGCCACTGGTGTGGGAGTACCATCCCCATGAACAGTATCGACTCGCACAGACTGATGATCCTCATTTCCATGCCCAACATTCCTTGCCAACAGAGGCTGCACCATAGCTTGCAAATTCTCCTGACCTTTTGCAATAGTCTCCATGGTCTGCATGAAGAGCGCTAGCTTCTCGCGCATATCTTGCATCTCGTTCTGCATTTGATCCATGATTCTTCGACAGTTGGTGCGAGTGGAGTAGCGGTGTGGGCGCTGATCTTCAATCCTGAAAAGACCTGGTACAGTGCAAACAATGAGATATAGTTCGATGATTACCTGTAATGCAATATGAATGTGAATGCAATGCAGTGTGTGTCCGTGCATTAGGGAATGGCATTCCCCGATTCTAGTGCGAAGGTGCCAGTGCAGTGACAGTGCTAGTAATATGAAGATCGGAGCTGAATCATAGAAAACGCCTCATATATTGCAGAGAAAACCATTAGGCCAAGAATACAATATCACTGAGTACAATAAGAAGGCATGACCTCAACCAACAATCCTGGTGATGGTCAGCACTATGCAAATAAAGCATACAAGTTAATACATGAAATGATCAAGTACTCCCATAAGCCCGGTACTCTTCTATTAACTTCTTGGTCTCTGGATGACCTGGTCGGGTAAGCAGACCCTCGACAAGTTGATTTCTTCTCTTGAGAACATGTCGCACGTCACCGGCGGTTTCCTCCCATGCCCCTTCTCCAAAGCGATCTTCTAGCTTCCGCTTCTGAGACACGGCTTCGTTCCTTCCCTCGACGACGTTGTTCAATGCATTCTGGAGACTATACCGGGTCATCACTTCTTCTTCATACTTCTTGATGCTAGACTTCAACTGCTCTTCGAGGTCGGAAATTTGCTGCTTCAACTTATCTTCCCTCTTTTTGTTGTTGGTCAGCGTAGCATTCCAAGTCTTGTTACAAGAAGAGATCTCTCGGTGTGCCGCGTCGAGTGCTTTCTTTTTGGATTCCAACATGTCATGGGAGCTTCTGAACTCTTGCCCCAGACGTTCGCGCTTCTTTTTCTCCTCAGTCAACTCAGCCCCTAGTATGTTTACTAGTTCGATCTGCTGTTGGAAAGCATGCACGACCTTGTTTTTCTCACTGCGTATATGGGCCAGCTCTTGCTCTAGCTCTTCATTGATCTTCATCAAGGCTTCTTTTTCTTTCACCACTTGCTCGTAGGCCTCCCTAGTAACAGTAGTTGGCTCTTCTACAGGAGTATGAACAGGGACTGGTGCAGCTGGAAATGGCATCAGCAACTGCCTTGCCCTCTCCTGGATCCAAACTCTGTATGGTGCATAAGCCTGGCAATCGTTCTTCCCTAACAGTGGCTTCCCTCTTCTGTTAATACGCGTCCAGGCATGCTGCAGCTTGGCTAGTAACTCTCCCTTCAAATCACCGGTGAAGTACAGAGATTCCTGTACTTCTTCCCCCTTTGGTGGGTTCTTCAACGCATATCCGAACTGGCGAACGAACAGAGAAGGGTTGTAATTGATACACCCTTTTCTTCCTATCAGCGGAACATTAGGATACCCAGAACAACTGAAGATAAGCTCAGACCCCAGCAAGTCTCGATCAAACCACTCAATATCTTCAGAAGATAGCCTCATCAAACGCTCTGGCCAGCTAGCTGTAGTTGCACTATCCACAAAGGGTCCCTTTAGGGGAAGATGACTCTTAAACCACATGTTCAACAGCGGCGCACAACAGTAAACAACCTTTCCTCTTCTATTTTCATTCTTGTAGTGTAGTGAATGATAGAAGTCTCCGATCAACGTGGGCACCGGATTGCCAGCAGCAAACAGATGGAAAGCGTCCAAGTCCACAAAGTTGGGCAAGTTGGGAAACAACACTATTCCGTAAATGCATAGAGCCAAGATAGCATTCAAGACCACCCAACATCCGTTCTTGGCGTACTCTTGAGCTTTGCCGACCAGAAAATCAAGGGAGAAACCTGGAACCCCAAGCCAAGAAGTCACTAATAGTTCAACAGCGTTCATGTGCAAGGCCTTAGCTAAATCCTCCAACTTGGGCTCGGCGGCAGAGTGAATAAAGGGAACCTTGTTCTGCACTGGTAGCTCAGTAAACTCCACATACTCTTCAATAGTAGGCCCCAAAATAAAGTCAGCAAACGTGAAACATCTCAATGCCGGGTCATAGAACTGCATCAAGGTGTACAGCCCATTCATCTCATCAGCAGTTGGCTTGCAGACTAATCTCAGCAATCTTCCATGACTCATTCTGAAACTCCTCCTAACCTCCTCATCAGCAAGAGACATCAGGCCAAGCAAAGGAGTAATATCAGGTGTAGGCAGCTTATACGCAACTGTCTTCCTCAAACCAGCCATGATCAATACTCAGAAGTCCGGGCACTAGAACCAGGGAATATGCAAATGCACCTGCAACACAGACACACGTTAATGGGATGCAATGATAATAGGTATGCAAATAATGCAATGCAAGTAACATGCAACAGGGACCAAATGCCATGGCTGAGAAGCTTGAACCATATCAAGAAGTCTCAGATAGACTCTCCAGAAGTCCTCAAACCCTGGTCTCAGATAGACCCAAAACAAATCTCCAACTGGCCTCTGATAGACCCCACAACATAACTCTGAACGGTCTCTGGTAGACCTCATATCATATCTCCAACTGGTCTCTGACAGACCTCAGAACTCTCCAACTGGTCTCTGGCAGACCTCTGAACTCTCCATAAATACCCAGGATCTCTGATCAAGAAATAACCGGTATCTGAAGGTCTAGTTACCTGCATAACCCCAAACCCTCTCACAGGTGGATGTCCTAGTAACTGACACAAGGTATGGCATCCTATGCGGTCGTCGGCGTCACAGACTTTCAGGGTTGATGATACGATTCCCAGAAGGAGTGGCATCATCAATTCCTGAAGAGGCCTCACTTAGCCAACTTCTAAATGATCGGTTCCCGGAGTCGACAATTCAGCTGACCAACAACCCCTTCGACCCAAAGGGTAGAAAAAGAAGCCAACCAGAAGAACCTCGTCCGAGTGTAGATTTCATGAGACACTAATGCAAGCAAAGCCGGCACGGGCCCACTACTTTCTACTCTAATTCTAGGTGCACTCAAGCCCAGGTCCGGCTTATCTCTCAATCATAGAACACCCGTCACACCCCACAATACAACAATGATAATCAATATATATACTGCTGAAAATAAAGGTCAGAAATATAAATCCATACAAAATCCTCGACGGGAAAACAAGCGCTAGGATTGTCTCTCTTAAGGGACGTTGGATCCCAAATGCATAAGGACTATCGCAGTCCTTAGTAGCCAGGGGACGTTGGATCCCCAGCAGAGTCGCCAGCTGTCGCTACTGTGAAAATCGGCGCCGGCTGAACAGAAGAGTCGCCACCGTGCGTTATTTATCCCAACAGAGGGAAAGGAAACGCTCGAGGTAAACCTACCGCAAAACGGGGAAAGGAATGGTCATCGCAACCAAATCCTGGATTCGGGAGTCGGTTACGCAAGGGGAAGGTATTAGAACCCCTCACGTCCGTCGTACTCGACGGGATCCACGCTTGTTTTCGGGTATGGATTGTTATTCTATCTACTCTAAGGGTTAAGGGTTAAAAGAAAAGAAAATGACTCGACAAAGTATCGCACTTTATGCCTACGTATTCCCGTCTGGAACGAGAAATCAGAGTCAACGTAGTTCGCCTACCTACTGGAAAGGAGGGGAAGGTTGCTCGCTAGGATATCGCATCCTATGCCTACGTACTTCCATACGGCATGAAAGATCAGAGCAAACGTAGTTCAGGCCACGTACGACACAAGTCTGTCTTGATTGTTTTTATTCCTTCTGAAAAAGGGTTTTTTTGATTAACAATCCAAGCGGACAAAAATGACGTTTTGATGAGTTCACATTCTTTTACGGAAGAAATGTCTTTTATTGTGTTTGAAATCTTATTGTGTTTTTCTGTTTGTTTTGAGAAAGAAGAGACAGAACTCTAACCTACGGTTGCAAAGGGAATCAAACTAACCTAATGTTATCATGCATGGGTTAAGACCTAGTGTCTATCATGCTCCTCTCTTGCGCGGAGAGAAACAGAGATCCTAAGGGAATAGACGGAAACAGAAATAATAGCATATATACAATAAAGCAGTAAAATGCATGGATGCAGCAATACAAGCGAGGCAAGGGAGTCCCACTCAACCTCGAACTTAGAAAATAACAGGCAAAAGTGAACAGAATTCACTTTCAACCTAACAGGTTAAACAACAAACAATACAGTCAGGGAAAACCAAACAATACATCAGAAATAAACAGCAAAAATAAACAGCCACAGCAGCTCTACATTAACATCTGTCTTCAAGTCACCTCCAAACAGCTACAAGCTTCAGGCATGCCTCAGTCTTCATCTTCAAACTCCTCAAGCAAGGTCTTTGTCATCAGTCTTCTATCTGCAATGGTTTTTCTTCAAGTCTCAATCCCTAAGAGGAATATCAGTCAACAGGATGAAATGAATGTTAAACAGTCAACTGCCTACCAAGGGTGGCTCATTAACTGTTAACATTATACAGACAGGTTTCTCTCAAAAGTTCTATCTTTCAAATACATTCACTGATCCTTCCAAAGGAAGGAGGTGGATATTCGAAAGAGACTTTGAATCATAGAGAAGGAATGGAGGCAGACAAGGCCTTCCATGTTTGTGAATCAAGTTTTCTACTCTAGAGCTCTGCCTAGCTCTTAAACCCTACACTCTTCAACAGCTGCCAGCAAAGGGTGCTCCTCATCAACTCTGGAAGTTGGACTCCAATCTCTTGATCTCCAATGGCTTCATCATCACAAGTCTTCAGCTCTCCCAATCCCCAAACAAACCCAATACCCCACACAGACAAATGAAATAACCCTAGAGAGGGCACACCACACAGTCAAACCAATACAAGCAGTATACTAATAGCAGTAGGGGAATCCTAATATTTTCTAAGGGATCTATTATCTACCCATAATCCCTATAGTCCCATACCCCAAAGATTCAATCTACAACTCCTAAGGGGAATGATCTAATTCTCCTATGTTATCTCCTAAACCCTAGTTTTGATCATGTTATTCACACCTAAACAAATCACCTAAGATTAATTTCTAAAATTATGAATTAAATTGCATGTACAAGATAAAGGTCTAAGCTAATCAACCTAAAAAGAATGGATCAAAAATATTAAAGCATCTAATCAAACCAAAATTAACAAATTCATGTATCAAACAAAACCATTATTTACACCTATTTAAAAGAAAAATATGCCAAAAATATTAAAATAAAATGAAATACCAAATTTTTTTATGTGATATTTTTCTTGACAGAAATATGAATAATATGCAAAAAGAACCAATTAAAATCATGCATTTTTCTATTTTTTATGATTTTTCCAAGAATTAAAGAAAATGAGAGAAATTAAAAATGAACCAAATGAGAATGGGGTGCAGAAAATAATAAAATGCAGTTAAAATAAAGGATGGGCCCAGACTGGGGGCGCGCATAGCAAGCGCGTCTGGGCCCAATGACTCAGAAAGCTTAACAAAAATTAAAAAAACAAGACACAGTGCAGTTAGCAAGGAATTCAGTTCAAAATCATTGGGCCTGCGTTTGGGAGGGTGGCATTAGCAATGAATCCAAAGCCCAGTCAGAAAACATTAATGAAACGGTGCGTAGCACCTTTGGAAGTTCCCTCCGTTTTCAGCTTTAAACGTGAGCCATACGATCAAGGTCTGAGTCAATGAAAAAGACCTCATCCAACGGATATCATGCGTCTTCTCCAAATGGTTAGGGTTTTTGCCATGGAAGCTCCATGCACGAGCTTGCAGACCAGATCTTCCACCTTCCCTTATGCCCTCAATTCTCCATGAATTCACACGATTCAAAGACCAAAAGTGATCCACTTCTTCCCCTCTACACAACCATAACAATAGCATCCTCTAAAACTCAACCAAGAAACGAACCCGGTAGGTGCAAAGCACTGATTCCACCATCTTCACCTGTCATCAACCATTCCAAACCTTGCCAATCTTTACCCTAGCCTAATCTACCTTTCACACTGATCATTCTAAGCTACAAACCTAAGATTATCGTGCAATATTCTATGAGTTACAAGCTCCAACAGTTTTGGTACACCTTTGATAACCTCCATGAAACTTCTCCAAACTTTGTGAAATCCATCATCTAACCTATCTTAACCATTCTAACCCTACAATTTCCTAACATGCTAACTAATTCAATCAATTAGAATGAAGATACCAACCTGGTGTGATGATGAAAACAGCTATGGAATTCTCTTGATCCAATACTTGCAATGATGGGAAACTGATCAGTGAACTTGCTCTTGAGTTCTGTATGCAAAAATTCTGGCTCAAACCTCTTGAATCTTGTAATTGAAACTTTCTTTCTTCTTGGATGATTAACTTGTATGGCACGAGTTCTCTCCAATTCAACCAAATGCTTGTGTGAATTGTGATCTATGAATGATGGTGATGATGATCAGATCAAACAAAATGGAAATTGATCAAAGTTTGATGAAGTTTGAGAGGTTTTGCAAAAATGGAAGAATTGTGTATAACTTGTGTTTTGATCACAATGATTCACCAACCATGGCATGGAGTTACTTCATTCAATATATAGATGAGAATAGAAAGCCCTAGAAGTTTGTAGAACCTTCCCATGCACACTTTCCCTTGGATTTGGATTATGTAACTTCATTTGTAAGTAACCATGCATAACTTTAAAATCTTGAAGCAAACTCAAAATTCTAATTTTGCCAATGTTCTTAAAACATTTTTTCCAATCAAAATGACCTATAATTTCATCCCATTTGGCCAAATTATGAAAAATCTCAAATTTAGGTCATTTTTTATTCATTAAATTCACCAATTTTGAAACCTTGTGCTATGAGCCTTTCCAATCTTTCATGGTCACTTTTCTAGACTCAAAATGTCATTTGGAGCAAGTTTGATGTTGTGAAGTTTTCCATTTGAAGCTTCCTTGTATGAGTTTTGGGCATAGGCTTGAAATGACCTTTAATTCTCAGATGACCAAAATACCCTTTGCTTGCCAAGACCATAAGTAGAGTTCCACAAATCTAATGAAGGCATACCATACCATTCTAGAAAGCTAAGACAATGAGGAACAACTCTTATGTTGACCATAATTTCATTTGAAATCTCCTTGAGGGGTAAAAGTTGCTTGGAAGACAAGTAACTTTCACAGACAAAATTTCAGATACCTCAGATGACCTGTAACTTGCAAGGACCATAACTTGAGTTCTACAAATCTTCTTGATGTCTTCCACCACTAAAATTAAAGGTCTTGAGATGCTATACAAGTTTCATGTTGGCCGAGGATCCATTTGAAGCTTGCATTTTGACTTATCTTGCTTGGAAATTTGACCTAAATTAGGGGATTTTACACAGAAACCCTAATTTAGAAACTCCTCTTCTCCTTGATTTCTCTTGATTTCTTCTTGGCATATCACCACATCCTTATCCACATGACAAATGATGAACCCCACATCTCTCCAATAGACCTTGATACCTTTCAATCAGTCAATTGACCTAGGATTGACCTAAAGTTGACCCCAGATGAAACCCTAGTTGACTGTCTTCAACTGCCACTCTTGTGATCATATCAATGACTTGTTTCCTTCTCCAAATGACTTTCTAAGTCTCCCATGATGGCTAGATACCCTCCATTCTCAATTCACAACTCACAACTTCTTTGATGATCCTCAGATACCCTCAGATAGGAGATAGATGCACTGCTTGATCCATTGACTTCTTTAGCTTTCCAATTCTTTCTGATGACTTGAATGAGATTGAATTAGAATAATAACCTCTTGATAGGCTCATAGAGATGAGAATAATTCTTGGTCCCTTGTTGTATGATTTGCTATGCTATGCTATGCAGATGATTAGACTATGTATATGGCTCTATATGCAAATGCTAATGCAATTGAAACATAAACCAAGTGAAATAGGTTGAGCAAATTTTAGGGTGCAACACCCGCTAATTCGTAAAATTAAAAACAAGTGACTTAGGCAAAAATTAGGGCATCCCACTGGACATCAAAAACTCAAATGAATCGGTCTAGGAAAAAATTAGGGAAAAATAAAATAATGAAAAACGAAAAATAAAAAGATAGGATTACAAAGAAAAATCCTAAACAAATTTGTGTGACTACAGATACAAAAGACAAAAGGGTGACTATTATTCCCCCAAAAACCGTGAACCATACCATGTTTCAACCCTCAAAAGACCTAATTGAAGCAGGGTTTATTTTCAAAGCATACTTTAACGAGATAGCATTCCTGACTCTCATGAGTGATGCTAAAAGATCTTTGTTGGTATTGCATGTATATTAAAAAAAATCAATGTCACGTCTTAACTAGTGATTCGTTCACAAGGTTTTACGATATCCTTTTAGTAAAAAACTTCAAGATTAACATGTGTAATTGAATTAGAATTATTATTCTCAAAATTAACATTTTCTGCTTGCATACATTTGTTTGACACCATGGAAGCTTACGTGAGCATTAGACGAGCTTAATCTTTTGAAGTCTAAAACTCTTATGAATAATTGGCCAATCATTTCAAATAATGACCATATCTAGGGGATTGTTGCCTAAAGACTTTGTTGAGCATGAGCAAGTTTGTTTTCCCAATTGATGCTTTCACAGGGTAAAAGCTTGAATACTCAATTGATCAAAGAATATGTCGAGTACAATCAATATGAGGCCGTTACACAGAGATTCGATGAATCTCTCAGAGTTTGAAGACATTAGGGCAGATTATTTAAAGTCTGTTTGGTACAAAGTTTCCTCTTGATGTAAGATCCTTTGTAGTCCAATCAATCTGGGTCAGTTACGTCAAGATTCAACGAATCTCTCAGAGAGTTTGAAGAAATTGGGGAAGATTATCTTATGTTCTTATGATACAAAGTTTCTCGAAGAAAATTTCTTGTAGACCATGCACTTTAGGGAGAAATTCAATTATTATATGGTTGATCTAACACAGTAAAACTCGACATTCTTCCAATTTGAGTTTGTCATTGTTGATGTTCTCCACTAGTAGAGTTTGTTGATATTTTCTCAGCAGAGTTTTGTTCCTATGGATAACTAGATGGATGTTGTTCGATTTACCCCAGATAAGTCTTGATTCAAATCTTCTCTAGATGAGTATGTTTCCTTCATCCAGTCAGGTTTTGGTTAGGCAATTGAGTAGTTTTGAGGGTCACCTCTCCTTGATGTTAATGTCCATGCAGAGATTTGTCCTTGCTGGTTCCTAGTGAAGGTTATGCATATTTATTTCAGATGTTTCCCAAGAAAATAACAATGTTGCTTTCTTCTAAGAAGTTTTGATATAGCAGTCATCTGTCGGGTTTTATCTCACCTGTGTTGGGTATTGATTTAAAATCCCCCATAGTTTGACTTTTTGCTATGATGTTAACTTCTTATTTTCCTCGGCAAGTCCAGGATGCTTTTGTCAAACTTAACTATTCCTCGGAGTCCTTTCTTGTATCCCTAGAAGATATGTATTATTCCAGTGGAGTTTTTGTAACTGTTTACATGATTACAATCCCCAGCGGATCCATTATTTTCCATAGCAGATCTTTTCATCCCTTTGAAGCAGATTTCATATAGATTTTCCTTATACCCAGGAAGAGTTAACAAGATTTGGGTTGTTATTGTTTCCCCAACATTTCATCTTCCATCCTCGAAGCAGAGTTCATGTTGTTATCCCCTTTGTGGATTATTGATATTAGAAGATTGATATTTGGGTTTCTCCCCAAAGAGTATCTTCCTTTCTCTAGCAAGATTTGAGCCTTGTAGTAGGATTCATTTTCCTTTGATGGGTTTTTTTTTTTAATTTTTTGCAGGGTTTCTTCAGCTAAATCCTTGATGGAGTTTCTAATGATATCTCCATTTTATTGAGATTAGTCGAGTATTCAACGGTGTTGTGATGTTTTTTTCACTCTTTGTTTATCCTTTTGTCTATTTTGTCAGCATATTGATACTCATATGCATTGCATGTAAATTCAATTGTTGAGCATATCATGTTTTTGTTGCATTATGCCTCCTGCATTTTTGTAGGTGCTTCCTAGCTCTCTGGTGTTGTCGTCCCCGTAGAGTGTGTGTGTCCTCTTTCCATTAGAATGTCGACCCTAAGCAGAAAACTCCCATCCTTTCTAATTCCCCACTAAGTTTATACCTCGTGGAAGACGTTTGTTTTAGCTTTCCTCCCCAATTGATTACCTGGATGGAATTAATCCCCAACTAAGGCATTTACTCCTTGAGATGAGTTTTATTTGACCGTTTCTCTCCAGTTTCTTCCTGAATTGAACTTTGGTCTCTGTCAATGACTACTTTAAAACTCTCTAGGCTATACAACCTAGATGATTTAGAGTGCATTTATTTTTCACCCTTGGGGATTTTGTATTCCTCGGTAGATGATTTTTTTATAATTACCATCAGAAGATGAAGATTTTGTTTCCCCAGCAGTGTTGTTGCAACACTCTCTTGGAATCTATTGCATGACTTCAAGTAACATATTTTCATTTGAGAAGCATGTTGCAACTCCGTCAATTTATCCCATCAAATGGTTTTTATCTCCAGCAAACCTTGTCAATAGGTGGCTATATTTCACATTCTTTGGTTAATCTCGGCATTAGATTCTATGGTAAATTTTGAAATAGATTTTTCAACAAACCTCGGCAGAAGGTATTTTCTTTCCAAGAATCTCGACAACAGATTTCTCAGATAATTTCAAAAAAAGGGATTACATCAAACTTCGGCAGAAGGTGTTTCCTTTCATTTCCTAATAAATCTCGGCAGTAGATTTCTTGGATAATTTCCAAAAATTTCCAGTTGACCTCGGAATAAGGTATTTTCTTTTTAGGATCTCGACAGTAGATTCCTTGGCTAATCTTGATAGTATATTTCTTGGATAATTTCAAAAAAATTCTAGTTGACCTCGGAAGAAGGTATTTTCTTTTAGGATCTCGGTAGTAGATTCCATGGCTAATCTCGCTAGCAGATTCCCTAGTAAATTTTGATGGTTGACATATTTCTCAATAAAAATTTGGCAAAAGGTATTCCTAAATGAGGTCTTAAGTCTCGGCAGTAGACTCCTCCAGTTGATATCTTCTGAAATCCCCACAGTGGACCTCGACAGTCGGTTCTCTAAATGGAATTTGTTAGAACATTTCATTCAAATATTTCCTTTTGAGTCCATTGCCTTCATTCTTCTACCTAGTGACGGGTAGTCGGTGATGTTTCTTCACCTTTTGAATATATTGCCTTTATTTTCTATCCAATGACAGGTAGTAGGTTATATCCTTCATCACTTTTGATTAGTTACCGTCATTTTTTCTACCCAGTGACAGGTAGTCGGTAATCTTTCCTTGTGAGTTCATTGCCTTTATTTTCTACCTAGTGATGGGTAGCCAGTAATGTTTCTTCACCTTTTTAGTATATTTCCTTTGCTTTACCCAGTGACAGGTAGCAAGTAATATTTCTCACCCCTTTTGGTTGGTTATTCTTTGTTTTTACCTAGTGCCCACTAAAAGGTAATCCTTCCTCCCGAGCTGGTTGCCTTTATTTTTCTCCCCAGTGACAGGTAGTAGGTAGAATTTGTCCCCCCCCCCCTTTTTTTGGTTAGTTACCATTATTTTTTGCCCAATGATAGGTAGTCGGAAATTTTTCCTTTGGTTTATTGCCTTTGTTTTCTACCCAGTGACAAGTAAAAGGTATTTTTTCCCTCTTCTCCTGTAGTTGGGTATCTTCTCTATTTTCCTAGTGACCGGTAGTTGATAGCTCTTCCCCTGTTCAAACATAAGCAATTAGGCCCTGAAGACAAATACCGCTATGCTCCGGGTAGAACATAGGGTTATACAATAATCAGAAAAACAAGTCATTACTCTTCTGTCGTCACTTGGATGATTTCTTCGACAAACCAGTTGTTCAAGCTTTGTCCTGGAGTGCATGGCCGAATCCAAGCATCCATGTCGCAGTCGTTGTCACCGCCTTCATCAGATATGGCATTAATATGCTCAAAGATTACACCCCCGCTGGTAAACTTGACAGGCCCCTTATAGCGCGGTGCGCTTTGGGAAGAAGAAGATGTGTTGTATCCCAAGCTAAATTTGTCTTGCTTATTGGGGATATTCAGCACTTGACCCCAACCTTGCGATGCCCCAGCCTTCACCACTGCTTGGGCTTCCTTGAAGGATGACATGGCTACTTCAAGCACTTTACTCATAACAAGTGCTTTATCCTTGATTTGCACAGTTTCAAAGGCCTGGAACAGAGTTTCATGGATTTCGCCATCAACCTCGACATACATGAATGAAGATAAATGACTAATCATTATATCTTCTTCTTCGCAAACAGTGACGACACTGCCACCCACCATGTACTTTAACTTTTGGTGCAGCGTAGAGGTTACGGTGCCTGCCGAATGTATCCAGGGATGTCCCAGCAAACAGTTGTAAGCTGGCTGAATATCCATAATGTAGAATGCTGCATCAAACACCTAAGGACCAACTTGAATAGGCAAAGTCAACTCCTCGAATACGGACCTCTGAGTCCCATCAAAAGCTCGTACTACCAACTCACTTGGCGTACATAATATGCCACGTGTATCTAACTTCATCAACGCCTCCTTCGGAAGTACATTCAAGGATGACCCTGTATCAACGAGCACGTGTGACAGAACGGCTCCTCAGAATTCAATAGATATGTGCAGCGCACAATTATGGTTCCTCCCCTTCGGCGTCAAGTCCAAATCCGTGAATCCCAGCTCATTGCCTGCATTTACATGCGCTACAACCCCTTCGAGTTGGTTCACAGAAATCTCCTGGGGTACATAAGCTGTATTCAGGATTCTCAACAAAGCGTTCCGGTGCACTTTCGAACACAACAACAGAGACAAAATAGATATCTTGGAGGGAGTCTGTTGCAAGTGATCGACAATCTTATAATCATTCTTTCTTATCAAGCGCATGAACTCCTCTGCTTCCTTCTCCAAAGAATTCTTCTCACCAACTTGAGAAGTTTCTTCCAGCACTACTTTCTTCCCCTTATCAGCTCTTTCAGCAGTCACTTCAGGTGACGAAAACACTCTTCCGCTTCGAGTAATTCCACCAGCTCAAACTAGACTATCCACAGAATCCACCGATGAATTCTTCAACTCCTGTTTCTGTCCGTTGCAGTATACCTCGGCTCCGTAGTTCCACATAATCGCCCTGGGACTTTCATATGGCACAAGACCATCTTTGGTAATGATGATGGTTGGCGGCCTTGGAGGCACAGAAATAGTAATAGTTTTGTACAGAATCGATATTGTAGCAATCTCATTCCTCTCTTCCCCCATTAATTCCTCAGTTTTCTTCTCAGCAACCCTATCAAATTGCAAGGCACCATCATTCATCAACTTCTGAATTTGATTTCTCAGCTTCTCACATCCCTCGGGATGGCTCAAACATTCAGCACAGGTTTCATCACAACCTGGGAATACTCCTCCCTTCAACAACTTGTTGTTTACAAAACCCAGCGGTGTCTTCAACTCATCGACATCCGACACCAAATTCAGACTCTCATCTTTAAGGATAGCACTGACCCCAACTGCCCCATGGTTAGACATGGGGTTCTACACGACATTGGGTGCATCGTGAGAAAAGTTTATAGCCTTACTGTCTATGAGATCCTGAACTTTGTACATAAACGCCTTACAATTGTCAATATTGTGCCCCGGAGCACCAGAATGAAACTCACATCGAGCATTAGCGTCGTAACCTGGTGGTGGCGCACCTGTCAATGGAGCCAAAGTTCTCTTCTGTATTAACTGCAACTGTAGAAAGTGTTTGAGTAATTGAGAGTATAGCATCGGAGGCGCGTCAAATTTTCTATTTATCGCCCTGCCCCGATCCTAAAAATGACAAGGAGCATAGTTCTGCTGATTATGTTGTGGTTGTTGTTGTTGTCGCTGCTATTGTGGTGTCGCAAGTATTGTGATACTTGCAACTTGTTGCTGCTGACGTTGATTTCTATTCCTTCCCTTGGAACTAGACATTGTGTTGGTTTCTCCTTCACGCTTCTTATTACCAAAAACCTTTCTATTTCCACCTCCTGCCGAGGACCCTTCGCCAGCTTGAATCTTCCCTAGCTTAATTCCGTTCTCGACCCTCTCCCAAGTAATGATTAAATCAGAAAAGATTCCAGACATATTACCGATCAGCTTCTCAAGTATACGCCTGGTAGCATGGCAACAAACATATCAATTAACTCCCTCTCTACCATGGGAGGTTGCACCCTGGCTGCCAGCTCACGCCACCTCTAGGCGTATTCCTTGAAGCATTCACCATTTTTCTGAGATAGATTCTACAATTGGACCCTGTCAGGCGTAATGTCGCTATTATACTGATAGTGCTTAACGATGGCCTCATCCAAATCCCTCCAGCATTGGATATTGACTGGCTCTAAGCTCATGTACCATTCAAGAGAGCGCCCGGAAAGGCTGTCTTGGAAAAAATGCATTAGCAATTTTTCATCATCCGGGTAAGCAGACATCTTACGATAGTACAAGCGCAGATGAACCCGAAGACAAGTAGTGCCTTTGTAGATGTTATGACATCCAGTGTAACATGTACTACTGCACTTTTTAATAAGATGTAAATGGAAAGCAATAAATAACACAAGTAATTGTTCACCCAGTTCAGTGTCAACCACACTTACATCTGGGGGCTACCAAGCCATGGAGGAAATTCACTATCGGTAGAATTAATTCAGAGTCAAACAATCCCAGTTTGCACTCCTCACTTAAGATCTACCCAATGACACTTCAGCCTAGAGACCACTAGACTTGAGTATACCCACTCACTCCCTGTCAATCACCTCAGTGATATCAATACAAAATTACAAAACCAATATGAAGATAAACTACAAACACACCATGATCTTGCTTCACAGCTTTGATAAAGGGACACACACTCTTGCTTGACAGCTTTGAGTGTCTTAATGAACACACCTGTTCATACATAATAACCACAACAATTCTACAACATACAATTGCTTGGCACACAAGGAATCCTAAGACTTCTAGACTCACGTGAAGAACAAAGTTCTTCACTCACAAACACACTCTATGATCTCTCACTAGATGCTCTCTCCTCTGTGTGTCTGCCCATTAGGAATGCTCCTTCTGCTATTTATAATAGGAGACCTGCTTTGGGCCTTGGTAGAGAATTTAGGTTTACCCAAGGTAAACCTTTCTTCATGAAGCTGCACACTTATCATTAGGTCAGGAACCTTCTATGTTATCCTCAGCAATGCTTGTTATGTTGCCTAAAATAACTATGCTTCTTGGTTTATTTGCTGAAGTATAGCCTGAGCTAATAACAGAAAAACAAACTTTGCGTGCCCTGATGTCATACGATCAATGTCATAACATTCAGTCATGACATTCAGCTTCACTTACTCATAGCTTTCCTTGCATAACACTCTTCATGTATGTCCTAACATCAGTTATGACATTTACTCATACATTAAGGTTTTGCCATAAAATGCAGCCAATCAAAAGCACTTACAAACTCCCCCTTTGGCTAATTTTTGGCTAAAACACCCTGTTAACATATCAAAATTTACAAGCAGCAGAAGTCTTAACCTACCATGCAAGAAAGCTACTAGCTACACACTATCAGTGTTGTCTACACACACTCACACTGTTACCTCTCAGGATTAACTTGTTCACTATATCATCTATTAGTCAGCACTACAGATGTCACAATTTATTGAGTAACATATCAGGATTTACTCCCCCTCAACTGATGCATATCACACCAGCTGTACAAAACCTGCAGACACCCTGCAGTCACACATATTCATCCAGTCTGCTCTGGATGTTATGACATTCATGATGACATCCTAAAGCACACCTGCTATGGACCAACCTTTGCTACTCCCCCTGAAGAGATGCACAACATTATGCAATCATCCTGCATATACACACAGCACTAGCAGCTACAAAGCTACTAGATTCCATCAACGAACACACATAAATCTAACATACATTCGTATACATATTAGGAACTCACATATCACTAACAGCATCAACTATTATCACACAAATCAGCAGCAACACACCCTTGCTCTAGCAGCACAAACAAGTCTTCAACCTGCAACACTCTCTCCCCCTTATTAGCCACAAATTAAGATCAAGACTATCGAATAGCATAGATCATTACATATGTCTAGGGTTATTACACAATACACCGGCTCATTAAGAGCATCACAAATTCTTAAAAAAATCAAACCAAAAAGAAACTCAAACCAAAGAAAACTTTAAAACAGCATCACATCTTCCTCATCAGCTCAGCAACCTTCTACCTCAGCCACACTACAGTCTATCATCCCACATTATTCCTCTTCCTCAGAGGAACTAGAATCACTGTCATCTGAATTTCTCAATAAGATGTCCTTATTGATGTCTTCAGGGTCGTCCTCAGGCATATCAGAATTGTGAGAAGGATCCATGCGAGCCAAAGGAATGGTGATGCCTCGAAAAGGCAGTCCTTTCTTGAGGATATCATTGAAAATTTCCCCAATGGATTTGTCTACATATGCCGAGCCTTCCCTGTTTTTGATTCGTCTAAGTTCTTCAGCAGTGGGAGGAGGATACTTGCGCTTGGGTTCTTCAGCAGTAGGAGGGGCATCTTTTGAGGATTTGGGAGGGGTCTTGGATGAAGAGGCATCATGATAGGAAGACATCTTATTGCGGAGTGAAGATTGAGAATTCTGTAGAGTGGAGGAGTTGGAGAAAATTGTATATGCGGTGATATAACACGTTTGCATGGAGTGGAGAGTTTTTGTGGTCAAGGCCGTGGACTGCATTGAAGTTTTAAAACTCTCACGTGCCATTAATTGCTATGAGTCCTCATACATGCAAATACCCAATTTTCCTCTTAGATTCTTAAATTGAACAGCATCTAGAGCCTTTGTAAAGATGTCAGCTAGTTGTAGTTCAGTGGGCACATGTTCCAAGAAAATCACTTTGTCTTTCATAAGGTCTCTTATGAAGTGATGTCTTTTATCTATGTGCTTAGTTCTGCTATGCTGGATTGGGTTATTGGAAATATTGGTAGCACTAAGATTGTCACAGTACAATGTCATGACATCCTGAGTGACATTGTATTCAGTTAACATTTGTTTCATCCAGACCAGCTGAGAACAACTACTACCAACTGCTACGTATTCAGCTTCAGTAGTGGCTAATGAGACACAATTTTTCTTTTTGCTGAACCAAGATATGAGGTTGTTCCCTAAGAAGAAGCATCCACCAGAGGTGTTTTTTCTGTCATCAGCACTTCCAGCCCAGTCAGCATCACAATATCCAGACAATGTAGGATCCCACCCATGAGAGTAAAGTATACCATAATCACAAGTTTGATTCACATATTTGAGAATCCTTTTGACTTGATTTATGTGACTTACCTTAGGGTTTGCTTGATATCTGGCACATACACCGACTGCAAATGCAATATCAGGTCTGCTGGCTGTTAGATACAACAAGCTTCCACTCATGCTTCTGTACAGGCTTTGATCCATACTAGTACCACTTTCATCGTTTGATAACTTCAGATGAGTAGGTGCAGGTGTTCTTTTGTGACCAACATTATCCAAGCCAAACTTTTTGACTATGCTTTTGGTATACTTACTTTGGGAGAGAAATATAGACTCCTCCATTTACTTGACTTGCAGCCCAAGAAAGTAAGTTAGTTCTCCACACAAACTCATCTCAAACTCAGATTGCATCTGATTGACAAATTGTTTAACCAATTTCTCATATATTCCACCAAAGACTATGTCATCCACAAAGACTTGAGCAATCATGAGTTTTCCATCCTCATTTTTCACAAAGAGGGTCTTGTCTATTCCTCCTTTCCTGTATCCATGGGTAGTAAGGAACTCAGTCAGTCTTTCATACCAAGCCCTAGGAGCTTGCTTCAATCCATAAAGTTCCTTCCTCAACTTGTATACATGGTTTGTCAAGTTAGGATCCTCAAATCCCTTTGCTTGTGCCACATATACTTCCTCATTCAAATATCCATTCAGAAAAGCACTCTTCACATCCATTTGGAATAATTTAAATTTCAGGATGCATCCAATTCCTAACAACGGCCTGATTGACTCAAGTCTTGCAACAGGTGCAAAAGTTTCATCAAAATCAATTCCTTCAACTTGAGTATAACCCTGTGCCACTAATCTAGCCTTGTTTCTGGTTACAACTCCTTGTTCATCAGACTTGTTCTTGTAAATCCACTTGGTTCCAATGATGTTTGTTCCTTCAGGCCTTGGAACCAATTCCCACACTTTATTCCTTTCAAACTGTTCCAACTCATCTTGCATAGCCTTGATCCAATATTCATCAGTTAAGGACTCCTTTACATTTTTGGGTTCAATTTTGGATACAAAGCATGAATTTGAGATGATTTCTCTAGCTCGGGTCCTTACACCACTAGTGGGGTCTCCAATGATAAGCTCTTTGGGATGATCTTTCAGAATCCTGATAGAGGGATATTTGTTGGGAGATTCTGATTAAGAGTCTGGCTGTCCATTTTGAACCTCTTCAGTATTAACCATGTCCTCAGCAGATGTCTCAAGGAATGTTTCCACATCCTCAATGACATTGGTTTCTTCATGCTGATCATCAATGATAACATTAATGGATTCCATTAGGACTTTTGTTCTGGTGTAGTATATTCTACAAGCTCTGCTTTTGATAGAGTATCCCAGGAAAATGCCTTCATCACTTTCGGGATCCATTTTTCTCCTTTGTTCTCGATCTGTCAAGATGTAACACTTGCTCCCAAAAACATGAAAGTACTTTACTGTTGGATTCCTTCCTTTCCACATTTCATACATGGTGGAAGAAGTTCCTTTTCTCAAGGTCACTCTGTTGTGAACATAGCAGGCTGTGTTCATAGCCTCAACCCAAAAATGTATAGGTAATTTCTTTGCATGAATCATGGCCCTAGAAGATTCTTGGATAGTTCTGTTTTTCCTTTCCACTACTCCATTTTGCTGAGGGGTAATAGGGGAGGAGAACTCATGACTGATCCCTTCAGATGAGCAAAATTCAGCAAATTTGGAGTTTTCAAACTCCTTACCATGATCACTTCTGATCCTGACCACACCACATTCCTTTTCTCTTTGAAGTCTGATACACAACTCTTTAAAGACTTTAAATACATCCGGCTTTTCTCTGATGAAGCTTATCCAGGTGTATCTGGAGTAGTCATCAATAACTACATAGGCATACCTTTTTCCACCAAGACTTTCTACTTACATTGGCCCTATCAAGTCCATGAGCAATAGTTCCAAAACTCTAGAGGTAGTCAGGTGTCCAACCCTTGGATGAGATGTCTTGGTTTGCTTTCCTACTTGACATTCACCACATACCTTTCCTTCACCAATAGTTAGTTTTGGAATTCCTCTCACAGCCTCCTTGGAGATGATCTTCTTCATTCCTCTTAGATGAAGGTGCCCAAGTTTTTGATGCCACAACTTTACCTCATTTTCTTCTCTGGCCATAGAGCATGTTGTGGATCTACTAGAGTCCTTAAGCTCCCATAAGTAATTGTTGTCTTTAGATCTAGACCCCTTCATTACTTCTTCATTATCACCAATTGTGACCACACATTCTTCTTCAGTGAATATCACACTTAGTCCTTGATCACAGAGCTGACTAATGGTGATCAAGTTGGCAGTTAATCCTTTCACTAGCGATACATTGTCCAGGTTAGGTACTCCAGGGCAGTCCAGTTTCCCAACACCTTTGATCTCTCCTTTTGCTCCATCGCCAAAGGTCACATAACTAGTGGAATGAGGTTTGATGTCTACCAACAGATTCTTTATTCCAGTCATGTGCTTAGAACAACCACTATCAAAGTACTAGTCTTCTTTAGCTGACACTCTTAGAGAGGTGTGAGTTATCAGAATATCCTCCTTTGCCACCCATTGTTGCTTCTTGGCAGGAGCACTTTGATGAGTGTGGCTAGGATATCCATGCATTTTGAAGCAAAAAGGTTTTAGGTGACCGAATTTTCCTCAGTAATGACACCTCCACCTTTGAAACTTTCTTCTTGTCTGCTTCATGTTCTTGTTCCTCTGATGTTGTGACATTGGTCGTGACATCTGGTTTGACCTCTGATTTTCAGCCTCTGGTCTCTTGAACCCCAATATGGGTTTTTGTTCACCAACAAACCCTGGTCCAGACATGTCTCTTGCTATCTAACCACTCTGTAGTACTTTTTAAAGAGTGTTGGTTTAAGGGTTTAGCATCCTGATTGATCTTGACATCTGCTCAAGTTTACAGTTCAACAAGCTGACCTCACTGTTGAGTGAGTCTATTGTTGCCAGATGTTCCTTCTTCTTAGCCTCCAACTTCTTAATGATCCCTTTTTGATTTTCTCCTTGTTGGCATACCTCTGCACTTCTGAAACACAGTTGTTTGTATGAAGCTGCAAGCTCATCAAAAGTCAGCTCATCTTCACTTGAGTTATCATCAGATGTACATACATTATTTAGAACAGTGACATGCCTGGCATACTCCTTTTCTGATCCACTTTCAGAGTCTTCATTAGAGCAGGTCACATTTAGGCCTCTCTTCTGTTTCTTTAGGTAGGTGGGGCACTCAGTTTTAATGTGACCATAGCCCTCACATTCATAACACTGAACTTGGTCGTGACATCTGGTTTGACCTCTGATTTTCAGCCTCTGGTCTCTTGAACCCCAATATGGGTTTTTGTTCACCAACAAACCCTGGTCCAGACATGTCTCTTGCTATCTAACCACTCTGTAGTACTTTTTAAAGAGTGTTGGTTTAAGGGTTTAGCATCCTGATTGATCTTGACATCTGCTCAAGTTTACAGTTCAACAAGCTGACCTCACTGTTGAGTGAGTCTATTGTTGCCAGATGTTCCTTCTTCTTAGCCTCCAACTTCTTAATGATCCCTTTTTGATTTTCTCCTTGTTGGCATACCTCTGCACTTCTGAAACACAGTTGTTTGTATGAAGCTGCAAGCTCATCAAAAGTCAGCTCATCTTCACTTGAGTTATCATCAGATGTACATACATTATTTAGAACAGTGACATGCCTGGCATACTCCTTTTCTGATCCACTTTCAGAGTCTTCATTAGAGCAGGTCACATTTAGGCCTCTCTTCTGTTTCTTTAGGTAGGTGGGGCACTCAGTTTTAATGTGACCATAGCCCTCACATTCATAACACTGAACTCCTTTGCCTTGACTAGATTTATCTTCAGATTTATCCCTTCAGTTCTTGGCATAAGATTTAGACTTATGGTCTACTCTCTTGATCAGTTTATGAAATTGTTTTCCAAGCAATGTTATAGCCTCTGACAGATTCTCCTCTTTTTCACATTTGTCTTCTTCTGAGTCATCTGCAGTGTTTGAAACAAGAGCTATGCTTTTGTTCTTTTTCTCCATAGCCTGATCACACATGCCCATCTCAAATGTTTGCAGAGAACCTATGAGTTCATCAACCTTCATGTTGCATATGTCTTGAGCTTCTTCAATGGTTGTTGTAACGCCCCATATTGCTTTTTAGGATTACCGACTGACCCCACAAACCAACACGGGTCTTTTCAGCATGCTTTGTCCTCAATCACACGCTTTCCGGGAAACTTCCCAGAAGGTCACCCATCCCAGAATTGCTCCAAGTCAAGCACGCTTAACTGTGGAGTTTCTTATGAACGGGCTACCGAAAAGAAGATGCATCTTGTTGGTATAGGTAGTACCAATTAATCCTTATAAGACTTCATTCAACCATGCAGTCCCATACCTGCATAGCCTCAGGATCCCTCTCATTCGGACGTGAATTCGGTTTTCCCCTAGAAGCTGCTAGGAGTGTCTCATTGTCATGCCTCATGACACCGACAACCACTCCCTCGCCTACGGGTGTTACATGTAACCACCGTCCTCTTTCACCTCAGGTGTTACATGCCCACCAACTTCCGCTTGGTTCGTCCCCGAACCACATCGTACTGGGAGAACCAGGCTCTGATACCATTTGTAACGCCCCATATTGCTTTCAGGATTACCGACTGACCCCACAAACCAACACGAGTCTTTTCAGCATGCTTTTTCCTCACTCACACGCTTTCCGGGAAACTTCCCAGAAGGTCACCCATCCCAGAATTGCTCCAAGTTAAGCACGCTTAACTGTGGAGTTCTTATGAACGGGCTACCGAAAAGAAGATGCATCTTGTTGATATAGGTAGTACCAATTAATCCTTATAAGCCTTCATTCAACCATGCAGTCCCATACCTGCATAGCCTCAGGATCCCTCTCATTCGGATGTGAATTCGGTTTTCCCCTAGAAGCTGCTAGGAGTGTCCCATTGTCATGCCTCATGACACCGACAACCACTCCCTCGCCCACGGGTGTTACATGTAACCACCGTCCTCTTTCACCTCAGGTGTTACATGCCCACCAACTTCCGCTTGGTTCGTCCCCGAACCACATCGTACTGGGAGAGGTCTGGCTCTGATACCATTTGTAACGCCCCATATTGCTTTTTAGGATTACCGACTGACCCCACAAACCCACACGGGTCTTTTCAGCATGCTTTGTCCTCAATCACACGCTTTCCGGGAAACTTCCCAGAAGGTCACCCATCCCAGAATTGCTCCAAGTCAAGCACGCTTAACTGTGGAGTTTCTTATGAACGGGCTACCGAAAAGAAGATGCATCTTGTTGGTATAGGTAGTACCAATTAATCCTTATAAGACTTCATTCAACCATGCAGTCCCATACCTGCATAGCCTCAGGATCCCTCTCATTCGGATGTGAATTCGGTTTTCCCCTAGAAGTTGCTAGGAGTGTCTCATTGTCATGCCTCATGACACCGACAACCACTCCCTCGCCTACGGGTGTTACATGTAACCACCGTCCTCTTTCAACTCAGGTGTTACAGTTGTGACCTTCATGGCAAACCTTTTAGGCAATGATCTTAAGATCTTTCTCACTAGCTTTTCTTTAGACATTTTTTCTCCCATAGCTCCTGAGGTGTTTGCAATTTCTAGAATATTCATGTCGAACTCATGAATAGTCTCATCCTCCTTCATTCTCAGACTTTCAAACTTGGTGGTCAACATTTGAAGTCTTGACATCTTGACTTTAGAGGTTCCCTCATGAGTTGTTTTGAGAGTATCCCACACCTCTTTAGCCAGCTCACAATGATGCACCAGTCTGAAGATGTTCTTGTCTATACCATTGAATAACTCATTCAATGCTTTAGAATTCCCAAGAGCTAAGGCGTCTTGCTCTTTGCTCCATTCTTCTTCAGGTATAAGCACAGACAATCCATCTTTATCAGTCTTCACTGGATGTTCCCAGCTAGAGTTTGCAGCTCTCCATGCCTTGCTGTCTAAAGACTTCAAGAAGGCAATCATCTTAGGTTTTCAATAGTCATAATGAGATCCATAATTGGTGGTCTATTTGTGAATCCTATGTTTTTATCCATAGTACCAGAATTTATCTTCCCTAGATTTCACCCAAAAATTAATAAGCAGGGTTCCCGCTCTAATGCCAATTGAAATTCTGGTTAGCACACGATGGATGTTATTGTAGATGTTATGACATCCACTGTAACATGTACTACTGCACTTACTAATAAGCTGTAAATGAAAAGCAGTAAATAACACAAGTATTTGTTCACCCAGTTCAGTCTCAACCATACTTATATTTGGGGACTACCAAGCCAGGGAGGAAATTCACTATCAGTATAATTAATTCAGAGTCAAACAATCCCAGTTTGCACTCCTCACTTAAGACCTACCCAATGACACTTCATCCAAGAGACCACTAGACCTTAGTATACCCACTCACTCCCTCTCAATCACCTCAGTGATATCAATACACAATTACAAAACCAATATGAAGATAAACTTCAAACGCCCCTTGATCTTGCTTCACAGCTTTGATCAAGGGACACACACTCTTGCTTAACAGCTTTGAGTGACTCAATGAACACATCTGTTCATACACAATAACCACAACAATTCTACAACATACAATTGCTTGGCACACAAGGAATCCTAAGACTCCTAGACTCACGTGAAAAACAAAGTTCTTCACTCACAAACACACTCTATGATCTCTCACTACATGCTCTCTCCTCTGTGTGTCTGCCCATTTGGAATGCTCCTTCTGCTATTTATAATAGCAGACCTGCTTTGGGCCTTGGTAGAGAATTTAGGTTTACCCAAGATAAACCTTTCTTCATGAAGCTGCGCACTTATCATTAGGTCAGGAGCCTTCTATGTTATCCTCAGCAATGCCTGTTATGTTGCCTAAAATAACTATGCTTCCTGGTTTGTTTCCTGAAGTATAGCCTGAGCTAATAAAAGAAAAAAAAACTCTGGGCGCCCTGATGTCATACAATCAAAGTCATAACATTCAGTCATGACATTCAGATTCACTTACTCATAGCTTTCCTTGCATAACACTCTTCATGTATGTCCTAACATCAGTTATGACATTTACTCATACATTGATGTTTTGCCATAAAATGTAGCCAATCAAAAGCACTTACAAGTCCCATGGAGTTCTAATTTTCAAAAGGCTTCATCTTCTCGCCAATCAGCTTAAACCTCTTATCAGCCTCTGACGGCAACCCTGCACCAATATCTTGCATAGAGAAAGCATCTTCCTACTATTCTTCATCCCACTGAGGGATATTGTTACCGTGAGCAGCATACACCATTTCAGGCATAGGGATTCCACCTACATTACCTCCGCCCGAAGGGATCACAACTGGAGGAATAACATTAGCATGTGGCGTGCCACCATCATTACGAGGAGGATTAGCAGCAGTTCCTCCGTGAAGTACGCCATTACCGTCGACTCTTGAAATAAGTGGTTGCACCAGAGTCCTCAGTTGTGTTGCGGTGAGAATCGTGATACCAAGCTATTGATTAACTTGAATCTTAATTCTTAAATTCACAACCGGACTTTAATTTATCCAAAGGAAAGGTCTAAATAAAGAAAGAACCTTTTTCACGATGTAACAACAAGACTAAGAGATTCGGGGATCGGGGGTTGGTTATGCATAGAGTAGGTATTTCACATCCTAAACATCTGTAGTACTCTACAGGAACCTTTTGTTTGTTTGCATGCTAAGTTTGGTAAATGTTTGCTAAGGTTGGGATTGGGTAAAGGGTGAAGGTTAAAACCTAAGGATAGTTTCTAAGTTTGCTCACAAAGACATCGCGTCCTCTGCCTACGTATCCTAACTAGGATAGAATCAGAGCAATCATAGTTCACCTCACTAGGGATGAAGAACACTTGATTATGATCAAGGTTCAAAGGGGAACAAACATATCCATGCTTGTGTAGAGTTTTACGAAACTCTCTAGATCTATGTTGAACTCTCAAGAAAGGGAAGTAAGTAATCATATCCATGATTCTTACATAAAGTTAACCAAACTCTATCCTAAAGTTCTACGTTGTAAGACCAATTGGTTCTATCCAGACCAAAAGGTGGGAGAAGGGGGAAGGTTGCTCGTCAAGATATCGCATCTTGTGCCTACGTATTCTCATTGTCCAATGAGAAATCAGAGCGGTCGTAGTTCGGGCACGAACTACAAAATAAGGATCTATTGGTTCTTTCCAGACCAAAAGAGGGGGAAGGATCTATCCAGACCTATGAGTTATCCTATTGGTTCTATCCAGACGAAAAAGGGGTGTTGCACCCTAAAATTTGACCAACCGGGTCCCGTGTCTGACTCGATGTTTCGACGCATTTCGCATTCGCATTTACATACTGCATATAGTGCATTTCCTCAATCATGGTGATTTTATCGGGATTACAGCCTTGTTGTCGCTTTTCGGGTATTTCAGACCGGTGCGGATAATCGGAGGTTATTTTGAGAAGTCACGCGCTTCCTGGGTGTTTTCAGCTTATGCAGTGATTTTTGAGTTTTTTGGGGTCCGGGTTACCGTTTGCTTCGATCTGGTCTCGCGCTCTCTTTTATATTGGTTATTTGCCTTTGTCTGCATTTTTTAAAATTTAATAGCTTCTTGTAGATTTTAAATAGGCTTTATAGATTTTTTAGAATTTAAATAGATTTTCTTTATATTTTTAATAGCTTTAAATCATTTTTAGAATTTTATAGAGTTTTATTTAGATATTTTTAATAGTTTTTAAATGTTTTTAGAATAATATAGAATAATAATGGGTTTTTCTTTTATTAGTTTTAAATAGATTTTTCTTTTATTAGTTTTAAATAGATTTTAATATAGAAAGAATATAGATTTTTCTTTTATTAATAATAGATTTTCTTTTAAATAAATAATATAGATTTTATTAGAGATTTAATAGAAATTTAATAGATTTTTTAAATAGAAATTCTTAGAGTTTTATTTTAGAGATTAGTGGAATTGTTAGAGAATTATTAGAGTTTTTTATTATCATTAGTCTAGTGATTAGCATAGATTTAATAGTTAATTTTTCCTTTTAGAGTTTAACCAGATTTTAATCATGTTAGATTTAATTAGGATTTAATTAGTTAATTAGGTTTAGTCTTAATTAGTTTTTAATTGGGTTAATCCATTTTAAGTCAGATTTTGGGGTTTATTGTCTCATTTTCGTGGGCCCAATTGGTATGTGGAGGCCCAGTTTATCTCTCAGTCCATTTTGTCCATTTTCAGTCCAGAATTCCATGCCATGTGTCAGTATATAACTGCTGCCACGCGTGTGAATTCTAGCTGGCCACTCCATTACTCTTCTGATGCATGAGTGCCATTTGGCACTTTCTCTCTCTCTCTCCCCCTCAACACGTGGCTTCACGCATGGCTCCCCTCAGCACTCACTCGCCACTTGTCCCTCGTCGGAGCCTCACCGGTTGCATGGCCGGCGGCCATGCAACCACCGCAACTACCCACTGTCGGCAGCCCTAACAACCTCCCAACTTCCTCCGGCCGCTGTAACAGTCACCGGAAAATCCCAATTCGCCGGAAAACTGGAAAAAACTCAAGAAGTTCATCTGCTTCTCCGATCAACCTTCAACATCATCAATCTTCATCTATCTTCATCAACTTTGCCAGATTTTCTCGGAAGCTTCATCCATTCATCATGAGTTTTCCAGAGATTCATCATCGTCTTCGTAGATCCACCAACATTCCACCGGAAATTTTCCATATCTTCAAACGTCCATCAAGATCACCATGAATTTTCCAGTTTGTTCATACATCCAATGTCTTCCTTCAAGCGTCGTTTTCCAGACCTTCGAGAATGATATAATGTTCTTCATGAGCATTCTAGATTCGTGAAGATCTTCGTCCAAATCTTCATACTTTCTCCAGGAGATCCAAAAACACTTTCGTCCAAACGCTCATCAGATCTTCAACAACCAATTTGTTCGTGAAGGTTTTCTTCAAGATCTCCAAAGATCTTCGAAGATCTTCATCGTCTTCACCTCGTTCTCCAGAAATGATCTACAGATCTCGCCAGAATCTTCACCATAAATCTTCAACCTCCGTCCAGATCTCCAAAGCTCCATCATGAACATTCATCTTCCTCAAAGATTTCTAACGATCTTCACCAAACTCCATTAGCAAATTCCAAGGTCTTCATCCGTTTTTTCAGATGCTTAACGATCTTCAAATGAGCTTCATCAACACCTGCAAGAAAGTTCTGTTAATCTTCGTCTATTAGTTCTGGAAGCTTCATCCTGAAGAACACCTCCAATCTGTTACAGCGGCCGGAGGAAGTAGTTCATCAAGAAATCTCCATGATCATCTTCATACGAGATCCAAGAACTCCACCGTTTCCAGATTTACAGATCCTCAAGGACGTTCATTCATCAGTTCCTCCACAAAGATCCTCCTCAGAAATCTCCAGAAACGCCATAAGATTCATCAATCTTCCCCCTTCATCATCATGTTCTTCACACTCTTTTCCAGATTGAACTTCATTCACGCATGAACGAACTCCACAAGAATCAACTCTTCACTAACAGATCTACGATCCACACGAGTTTCTGGAGGTAACCGGTATTTTGATTTCGGTTAGTTTGATTTCAAGATGAACAGATTGTGTGGTGTTTAACTTAGTTGAAGGAGTTGAACTGGATTGATGAGGTTTGGTTAAGGTCGGAGGAAAAGGAGACGGGACGGAGGAGGTGTTGAGACGAGTGAGAGAAGGTGAGGTAACGGCGGCGGCGGTGAGTGTGAGGGAAGGGACTAGGGTTTCAGAATGGAGTTTGGACGAAGGAGAGGAGAAGTCTTGTGGGCTTGAGACGTTGGGCCTTGGGCCCAATTGTTTCGGTGTGTTTGTTGGACTCACACCCTCTGTTTCGCTCGTGCCACCCCCCTTGTTTCTGCTTTGTTTCTGATGATGGGCTGAAGTAATAGGCCCAGCGAATTTCAGGCTGCACACCCTGTGTTCCATGCGTGCACCCCCATTCCCCCCTTGTTTTTTTTCTCTTTATTTGTTTAGGTTTTTTTTATATGAAAAAATATTGAAAAGAAAAATGAAGGGAAAGAATATGAAAAAATATTGAAAAGAAAAATGAAGGAAAAGAATATGAAAAAATATTGAAAAGAAAAATGAAGGAAAAGAATACGGAAAAAATGTGAAAAAAGGAATATAGAAAAAAGAAAATATTGAAAATAAAAGAATATTAATAGAAAATATTGGAAAAAAGAATAAAAAAAATGGTTGAAAAGAAGCGAAAAGAATAAAAGAAAAAAAGTGAAAAAGAGTATAAAAATATTAGTTTGTCGATTTAATATTTTTCTTTTAGGACAATTTTTCATAGGAGTTTATTTCACCTTTTTAGAGGTAGTCTTAAAAGTCCACTTGTTAGGGGACTATTTTCCATTTGATTTTTTCCAGGATAGGATAGGATAGTATTTCATAGGAGATTATTTTCCAGTATTCAATCATTGTAACCATTTTTCAGAATGTTAATAAAATGAGATTTGAGTTGTGGTCCCGAAAGTAGCCGAACTACAGCTGCTCTGATTTCTCGTACCAGACGAGAATATGTAGGCATAGGATGCGATATCCTAGCGAGCACACTAACAACTAACCCCTTTGTTCTCTCGCTGCTGTGCGATCGAGACTTTCCCGCTGACGACTGATTGTTATCCTTTTCTCTTTCCCGAGTGCATTTGAGACCAGACCGTAGTTTTTCCCATAGGTTCCCGTACCTTTAAAACCAGATTAATTTCTCACTGCTGTGTGAGAACACCCTGTTTAGCCGTAGTTAGCCCGAACTACGTAAGCTCTGATCTTCCATGCAGTGTGGAAGTACGTAGGCACAAGACGCGAGGTCTTGGCGAGCCAATTTCCCCGTAGTCCAGAACTACGTTGACTTTGACTTTCTCTCTTGAGAATACGTAGGCATAGAGTGCGACGCTCTATCGAGTCCCTTCCCTTCCGTTTAGATTTAGCAGTCGTAGATAGATTGTTTTGCATCCTTTAGACAAACCAAGCAAGCGTGGATCCCTTCGAGTACGACGGACGTGAGGGGTGCTAATACCTTCCCCTTGCGTAACCGACTCCCGAATCCAGGTTTTGGTTGCGATGACCATACCTTTCCCGTTTTTTGTGAGGTTTACTTCGAGCGTTTCCTTTCCCTCCTTTGGGATAAATAACGCACGGTGGCGACTCTTCTGTCAGCCGGCGCCGATTTTCGCATTAGCGACAGCTGGCGACTCTGCTGGGGAAAAATTTCCATCATCCGTCCCCTGGCTGCTAAGGACTGCGATAGTTCCTTATGCATTTGGGATCCAACGTCCCCTAAAAGAGTCAATCCTAGCGCTTGTTTGCTTGTCTATTGGTGTTTATTTATTGATATTATCTGTTGCTATTGTGCTATTGGGGTGTGACGGGTGTTCTATGATTGAGAGATAAGCCGGACCTTGGCTTGAGTGCACCTTAGACTTAGAGTAGAAATTAGTGGGCGCGTACCGGCTTTGCTTGTATTAGTGTCCCGCGAAATCTACACTCAGACGAGGTTCTTCTGGTTGGCCTCTTGTCCCACCCTTTGGGTGGCTCGGGTTGCTGGTTAGTTGGATTGTCGACTCTGGGAACCGATCATTTGGAAGTTAGCTAAGTGAGGCCTCTTCAAGACTCGATGATGCCACTCCTTCTGGGAATCGTATCGTCAGTTTTGAAAGTCTGTGACGCTGACGACCGCATAGGATGCCGTACCTTGACAGATATAGGTCCACACCTGTGAGTGGGGTTTTTTTTTGCAGGAACCTTGACTTCCAACCTACCCGTTATTTTGGTCTTCTCTTCAGAGCGAACGTACTCCGTCAGCAGCGCAGCAGTATTCAGATTTGTGTGGGGGCTGTGGTCCCGTTGTTTGCTGCATCTTGCATATCATGTGCATAACAGTGTGGCATCATATTGCATATCATCCTCCAGTTAGCCAGAGTTCTGATCCAGCCTTTGTTTCCTGAAGGTGATTACCCGGAGTTTGGACTGAGCAGCTATTGATTGTCAGAAGATGACCTAGGGGTTGAGTAGATTCGAGCAGAATCGAGCATTGAAGTCAGCTGAAGACTATTGGTAGCTATGTCTGAAGGCAATTTCCAGTCTCCTAACACCTTGACGGGGTTCACTATGACGTCCAACCCTCTGTATGATTCTATGGAAGACTTCCCGCAAGTGAACAACGTTACTGCAGACCAAGTTGTGCAACCTTCTGTTGAGAACCGAGGTCGACATGAGCAGTTTGTTGCCCGGAATGAACGTCCTCCTCCTGTTAACAATCAAGGTGTTGTTTTCCCTGGGATGAATTACCGAAGAGATATTCCAATAGCCAGGACCGTAGATCCAAGAGCTCTTGAGACGGATAGAAAACTCCGAGCGTTGGAAGAGGGAATGAAAGCTTTGAAAGTGAAAGATGCTGTTAACCTGAATGCTGTACACATGTGTTTGGTTCCTGACCTGGTGCTGCCTTATAAGTTCAAAGTGCCGAAATTTGAGAAGTACACGGGAGATAGTTGTTCGAAGCAACATTTGATGATGTTCTGTCGAAGAATGACTTCGTTTGTGCGAGACGACAAATTGATGATCCATTGCTTTCAAGATAGTCTGACTGGGGCATCTTTGAGGTGGTATATGCAGTTAGAGAAAAATCAGATTCAATCATGGATGGATTTAGCCAGAGCCTTTCTGAAGCAGTACGATTATAACCTAGACATAGCTCCCCATCGCATGCAGTTGCAAGAATTGTCTCAAGAGAACAATGAACCTATCAGGAAGTATGCTCAGAGATGGAGAGAATTTGCTGCTAGGGTGCACCCACCGCTGTTAGACCGAGAGCTGACGAGCATGTTTGTAGATTCCCTACAAGATCCGTACTTCGAAAGATTGCTTGGACTTCCGTTAAGTTTCTCTGACGTGGTAACATTAGGAGAACGCCTTGAGTATGCCATAAGAATCGGGAAAATTCAGATTACTTCAAACGATCAAGTTGGTGAAACTGAATACCCTTGTGACTATCAGAATGAAGAAGGAGTTGTAATCAATGCAGTCATGCCAAAGGTTGAATATCCTCGAAGCGAATCAGTGAATTTTGTTGGTTCTCCATCTTATCAGAGATCAGTACCTCCTGTGGCTTGTTATGCTGGACAGACAGCCGTGCCTAGGGCACCATATCAGGAATCTTATGTCGCTTCCATTGCAAAGCAGCGAACTCGTGGTCGAGGTTATCAGAATCAGCGTCAGAATCCGAACAGGCCTCGTAACAACTTGGAACGAAGGAAAGCTCCTTCTCACCCAGTGCCTATGTCGTATAGCCAGCTGCTACCATCTTTGATCCAGACTTCTTTGGTGGAACCTAAAGCTCTTAAGCCAGTTCCAGAACCTTACCCTCCTGGGTACAATCCCCACGTTCAGTGTGGTTACCATGGTGGCTCTCCCGGGAATTCGACGGAAGATTGTAAAGCATTTCAGGAAAAAGTACAACAGTTGATCGATCAAGATTGCATTTCCTTTCGAGAAGGATTTCTGTTTGTTCATACCAACCGCTCAGCTGTCTGAACTCGTAGATTCAGAAGGTTGTTCTCAAAGAAGCCAGTGATTCAGATAGGCGGGCGCCTCGACATTGGCAGTCCTCAAACTTTTATATCATTTGCATTTGTAGTTTCTTTTCTGTCAGTTACTACTTGCTGTAAACATTGTTTGTTTCGAATGGTAATAATAATAAAGTGACTATGCATTTTTCTGAATTAATCATGTCGCTGTCGCTCATTTACTGCATTGCACCGACACTTGCATTTTATTCACTCCACTTTGTCACATGACTAGCAAAGATTGGAGGGAGGATGACGAAATAAACTCATAACCAATGATGGTATGCTTTCAGATAAGACCTTACCGATGACGTACAAGGCATTGTTTCAAATCCCCCAAACACTGGAGATATAAGGAGTTAGTCCCTTGTTAACCACTTCGAGCCAGGAAGTAGAAGTTTTTTCGGACTTTTAAACCCTCACGTCTTAACCAGGGGCAGGGTAGTTGTCAGTTAGCTTGACCGAGCATTCAAGTCTTACAGAGGAGTGTTGTCTTTCGAGGACCAATCAGTTTATACCTTTCAAGAGGTCATACCTCACCAATCAGGGGTGAGACAGTTACAATCCTTTCGGAGCAATCAAGACAACCAGTGTCACATGACTTTGTTCCAAAAGAAAGAAGAAAGAAAGCCCGCTAAGTAAAAAGAAAGAAAAAGCTGGGAAAGCTAATACTTAGGCAAAAATATGGGCATCCCGCTGGACTTCAAAAGAAAACGAAAAAACGAAAAGAACTCAAAAGGAGTCAGTCCAGGCAAAAATTAGGGAATCAAAAAGAATGAAAAAGAAAGGATATCAATAGAAATTTTTTCCCCAGTAGAGTCACAAAGTCGTGTACACAGACACCGAAATCGAAAAAGGAGTAACTGTCACTCCGAAAAAACCTTGTGAATTCCTTAGTTATGGTTCTTACCATTCAACATACCTCTCGAAGAGGCGAGCGCTTGTGCCAGGTTAACTGAACCTTTAGGATCGGAGATCATCACATAGAAGGGGTGGGTACAAATCAAAATTTGAGCCAAATATCCTTTGTTTCACGAACCGTGAACCCGACCACGATACAACCCTTAAAAGACCTAATTGAGGTAGGGTTTATTCTGGAAGCGCATTACGATAAGGTTGAGTAACCTGACTCCTTCATGACTTGCTAGTCACATCCTTGTTGTATTTTTCACTGACCACGTAAGCACTACGTTTGAACTTTGGTTCATTCGTCACTCACAATCATGACACGTAAATGAGTGACAGCACAAATTTTTTCAAAATCTGCATGAACACTGCATTAAGATTACCATTCGTGAACAGACGATTTTTAATTGCAGGTTAGTAGTTGACATGAAAGAAATTCCAACAGGGAATAATCGAGCAGGACCGAGTAATTCAGTAGTCTGAACCAGAATGGTGTATGTTGTGAAGCCCTGTGAATCCGGGGAATTGACTTCCAGTGAGTTCGGAATCAGTTGGTCTGAGGACAAGTCCCGAAGCATCAGTTGATTATGGGGCAGTTTGTTTGAGAATCAGTTGATCAGAAGTGAATCTTCTCGAGAGCCAATCAGGGGCAATTATGCAGAATGTCGAGATTTGAAAACAGATACTTCAGGTGGATAATCAGATCAGGTTAAGTCGCTTACACGCTCATTCAGGGGCAAAGTCACTTCAGAGATAGTGAAGACCAACTGGGTTGACAATTGTTTGATTGAGGTTGAATCCTTTTGTGGTACAGATACCGGGGCAAATATTCTCGAAGTCTTCTCGTGGCAAGCTGTTCAGAGCAAATATTCCCAAAAAGTCGGATTGGGACAAGTTGAATTGTACTGGGGCAAGTTGTACAAGCAAGTTGTTTATCCCCAGCCAGAGTGGAGTATCAGGGAATCGTGTCAATACCCTTATCAAAAACTTGAGAAAGAGCCGTGTTGTCGGTGGATTGTTATCCAACAGTTTAAATCTGTTACGTGTCAGAACTTCGTAACCAAGTCGTTTCCAAAGCCCAAGTCTCGCCTGGCAAACCAGTAACCAGTTCTCGTCTGGCCCATGCTTCCGTAAATACAAGTTCTCGCCTGGTACCTGTTTTCGTTTAACCCAGTTATCGTATTGTCGATCTTTTTCCATAAATACCAGTTCTCGCCTGGTACTGCCTTTCTTTTAACCAGTTATCGTATTGTCGATTTGCCTCCCGTAAACATCAGTTCTCGCCTGATGCATGTCAACTTCCAACCAGTTCTCGTCTGGTTGTTTTCTTTTCTTTAACCTATTGTTGTATCAGTTCTCGTCTGGTACATGTCAGCTTTCAGCCAGTTCTCGCCTGGTTGTCTTTTCTTAGCCTATATCCAGTCAGCCCCGTTTGACGTTCAAAACATAAAAACCAATTTTCGCTCAATTTTCCTAATCTATTTTGATATCAGTTCTCGCCTGGTTGTCTATTTTTGAATGCTAGTTCTTGTCTAGTACTTTCCATCTTGTTAATAACCCGCTTTTTATCTAGAAAAACCAAAAAAATGTGTAAATACCCGATACAGTAATATTGTCACGTTCCCCGATATGAAGCTTAATGGATACCAGTTCCCCGATTAATGTTGAATACCGTATGGACGTTGTTAAATCAGAATTACTCCTCTTCAGCAGTCGAAAGTTGTGTACTGTTCCCGGAAGATTTGAGATTGTATTTTACCCCGCATCAGAGTAGGATCAGGAGTATCCCCAGCCGATTAAGATTGATATCATTGATAGTAAGGGCATTTCCAGCAACATGCTGCGCGCAATCAACCCCAGTTTGGGTCAATCCCCACGGAGCACAATCAGTTGCCAATGGTTTGAAGAGAGCATCCCCGAGCAGAGTCGTTTTTTCTTTCTCCCCAAGCAGGGTTGCTTTTCCATTTCTCCAGCAGGATGGTTATCCCCAGCGGATTTGGTTTCCCTTTTCCAGCATTTATTTTGCTGAGATGATTATGTGATAATCGATTACTTTCAGTGGAGTTGTCTTTGCCTCCGGCATTTATTTTGCCAGACGGTTTGTAGACCTGGTGTTCTCTGGCAGCTAGAGCTTACATTAACATTTGCATATATCGTCAGATTTGCATCTATCAAAACGCATAGCATATTCATGTCGTACGGGTATTGCAGTCACAAACGCATAACATTTACATGTCATATAGGGCATTGCATCATTTCAGACATCCGCATGTCGAAACATAGATCGGGGTGGTTACCTATTGGCCTTCGAATTTGTTCACCTGCAGAGTTGTTTGGTTAAGCTTCTCTTCTCCCCCAGCGGAGTGATTCTTCACATTTGATTGTTACGTCAGCACTGAAAAAAGGAAAGATTGACACATACCGAACTTCTGAAGCTGCCGCCTTCGTCGAAATAGGTGCCAGGCAGTTCAATTCAGAATTCCCCAGGAGAGTTTCCTCAGGTTCTCCAGGAACCATGAGTCGACAGAAAAGATCCCATAATAGATGGGAAGGTGTTTGCTTTTCTGAAGCATTATTCTGAAGAATCAGTATCTGTGGCGTCACACAGGTGATTGATGTTGGAAAAAAAAACAGCAGAAAATTTATCAGATAATTGCCAGTTGTTGCCGTGACAATCAGACTTCAGTTTATTAGATGCTATTTCTCAAGCAGCTTTGCAATTATTTTACGGTTGGCAAATTCCAGGGTTCCATTTATATTCAACCATCTTCTACCTTTGAATAATTAAAGGTTGGGCGCTCTTCAACCATTCAGGTCCAAGCTGCTTGAATAGGGGCAGCTGTTGCACCCTAAAATTTGACCAACCGGGTCCCGTGTCTGACTCGATGTTTCGACGCATTTCGCATTCGCATTTACATACTGCATATAGTGCATTTCCTCAATCATGGTGATTTTATCGAGATTACAGCCTTGTTGTCGCTTTTCGGGTATTTCAGACCGGTGCGGATAATCAGAGGTTATTTTGAGAAGTCACGCGCTTCCTGGGTGTTTTCAGCTTATGCAGTGATTTTTGAGTTTTTTGGGGTCCGGGTTACCGTTTGCTTCGATCTGGTCTCGCGCTCTCTTTTATATTGGTTATTTGCCTTTGTCTGCATTTTTTAAAATTTAATAGCTTCTTGTAGATTTTAAATAGGCTTTATAGATTTTTTAGAATTTAAATAGATTTTCTTTATATTTTTAATAGCTTTAAATCATTTTTAGAATTTTATAGAGTTTTATTTAGATATTTTTAATAGTTTTTAAATGTTTTTAGAATAATATAGAATAATAATGGGTTTTTCTTTTATTAGTTTTAAATAGATTTTTCTTTTATTAGTTTTAAATAGATTTTAATATAGAAAGAATATAGATTTTTCTTTTATTAATAATAGATTTTCTTTTAAATAAATAATATAGATTTTATTAGAGATTTAATAGAAATTTAATAGATTTTTTAAATAGAAATTCTTAGAGTTTT
The DNA here is from genome assembly GCA_963859935.3 of Lathyrus sativus. Taxonomy (NCBI): domain Eukaryota; kingdom Viridiplantae; phylum Streptophyta; class Magnoliopsida; order Fabales; family Fabaceae; genus Lathyrus; species Lathyrus sativus. The sequence continues at coordinate 288,771,274 of OZ012740.1, forward strand.
ATTTTAGAGATTAGTGGAATTGTTAGAGAATTATTAGAGTTTTTTATTATCATTAGTCTAGTGATTAGCATAGATTTAATAGTTAATTTTTCCTTTTAGAGTTTAACTAGATTTTAATCATGTTAGATTTAATTAGGATTTAATTAGTTAATTAGGTTTAGTCTTAATTAGTTTTTAATTGGGTTAATCCATTTTAAGTCAGATTTTGGGGTTTATTGTCTCATTTTCGTGGGCCCAATTGGTATGTGGAGGCCCAGTTTATCTCTCAGTCCATTTTGTCCATTTTCAGTCCAGAATTCCATGCCATGTGTCAGTATATAACTGCTGCCACGCGTGTGAATTCTAGCTGGCCACTCCATTACTCTTCTGATGCATGAGTGCCATTTGGCACTTTCTCTCTCTCTCCCCCTCAACACGTGGCTTCACGCATGGCTCCCCTCAGCACTCACTCGCCACTTGTCCCTCGTCGGAGCCTCACCGGTTGCATGGCCGGCGGCCATGCAACCACCGCAACTACCCACCGCCGGCAGCCCTAACAACCTCCCAACTTCCTCCGGCCGCTGTAACAGTCACCGAAAAATCCCAATTCGCCGGAAAACTGGAAATAACTCCAGAAGTTCATCTTCTTCTCCGATCAACCTTCAACATCATCAATCTTCATCTATCTTCATCAACTTTGCCAGATTTTCTCGGAAGCTTCATCCATTCATCATGAGTTTTCCAGAGATTCATCATTGTCTTCGTAGATCCACCAACATTCCACCAGAAATTTTCCATATCTTCAAACGTCCATCAAGATCACCATGAATTTTCCAGTTTGTTCATACATCCAATGTCTTCCTTCAAGCGTCGTTTTCCAGACCTTCGAGAATGATATGATGTTCTTCATGAGCATTCCAGATTCGTGAAGATCTTCGTCCAGATCTTCATACTTTCTCGAGGAGATCCAAAAACACTTTCGCCCAAACGCTCATCAGATCTTCAACAACCAATTTGTTCGTGAAGGTTTTCTTCAAGATCTCCAAAGATCTTCGAAGATCTTCATCGTCTTCACCTCGTTCTCTAGAAATGATCTACAGATCTCGCCAGAATCTTCACCATAAATCTTCAACCTCCGTCCAGATCTCCAAAGCTCCATCATGAACATTCATCTTCCTCAAAGATTTCTAACGATCTTCACCAAACTCCATTAGCAAATTCCAAGATCTTCATCCGTTTTTTCAGATGCTTAACGATCTTCAAATGAGCTTCATCAACACCTGCAAGAAAGTTCTGTTAATCTTCGTCTATTAGTTCTGGAAGCTTCATCTTGAAGAACACCTCCAATCTGTTACAGCGGCCGGAGGAAGTAGTTCATCAAGAAATCTCCATGATCATCTTCATACGAGATCCAAGAACTCCACCGTTTCCAGATTTACAGATCCTCAAGGATGTTCATTCATCAGTTCCTCCACAAAGATCCTCCTCAGAAATCTCCAGAAACGCCATAAGATTCATCAATCTTTCCCCTTCATCATCATGTTCTTCACACTCTTTTCCAGATTGAACTTCATTCACGCATGAACGAACTCCACAAGAATCAACTCTTCACTAACAGATCTACGATCCACACGAGTTTCTGGAGGTAACCGGTATTTTGATTTCGGTTAGTTTGATTTCAAGATGAACAGATTGTGTGGTGTTTAACTTAGTTGAAGGAGTTGAACTAGATTGATGAGGTTTGGTTAAGGTCGGAGGAAAAGGAGACGGGACGGAGGAGGTGTTGAGACGAGTGAGAGAAGGTGAGGTAACGGCGGCGGCGGTGAGTGTGAGGGAAGGGACTAGGGTTTCAGAATGGAGTTTGGACGAAGGAGAGGAGAAGTCTTGTGGGCTTGAGACGTTGGGCCTTGGGCCCAATTGTTTCGGTGTGTTTGTTGGACTCACACCCTCTGTTTCGCTCGTGCCACCCCCCTTGTTTCTGCTTTGTTTCTGATGATGGGCTGAAGTAATAGGCCCAGCGAATTTCAGGCTGCACACCCTGTATTCCATGCGTGCACCCCCCTTCCCCCCTTGTTTTTTTTCTCTTTATTTGTTTAGGTTTTTTTTTATATGAAAAAATATTGAAAAGAAAAATGAAAGAAAAGAATATGAAAAAATATTGAAAAGAAAAATGAAGGAAAAGAATATGAAAAAATATTGAAAAGAAAAATGAAGGAAAAGAATACGGAAAAAATGTGAAAAAAGGAATATAGAAAAAAGAAAATATTGAAAATAAAAGAATATTAATAGAAAATATTGGAAAAAAGAAGAAAAAAATGGTTGAAAAGAAGCGAAAAGAATAAAAGAAAAAAAGTGAAAAAGAGTATAAAAATATTAGTTTGTCGATTTAATATTTTTCTTTTAGGACAATTTTTCATAGGAGTTTATTTCACCTTTTTAGAGGTAGCCTTAAAAGTCCACTTGTTAGGGGACTATTTTCCATTTGATTTTTTCCAGGATAGGATAGGATAGTATTTCATAGGAGATTATTTTCCAGTATTCAATCATTGTAACCATTTTTCAGAATGTTAATAAAATGAATTTTGAGCCGTGGTCCCGAAAGTAGCCGAACTACAGCTGCTCTGATTTCTCGTACCAGACGAGAATATGTAGGCATAGGATGCGATATCCTAGAGAGCACACAAACAACTAACCCCTTTGTTCTCTCGCTGCTGTGCGATCGAGACTTTCCCGCTGACGACTGATTGTTATCCTTTTCTCTTGCCCGAGTGCATTTGAGACCACACCGTAGTTTTTCCCATAGGTTCCTGTACCTTTAAAACCAGATTAATTTCTCACTGCTGTGTGAGAACACCCTGTTTAGCCGTAGTTAGCCCGAACTACGTAAGCTCTGATCTTCCATGCAGTGTGGAAGTACGTAGGCACAAGACGCGAGGTCTTGGCGAGCCAATTTCCCCGTAGTCCCGAACTACGTTGACTCTGACTTTCTCTCTTGAGAATACGTAGGCATATAGTGCGACGCTCTATCGAGTCCCTTCCCTTCCGTTTAGATTTAGCAGTCATAGATAGATTGTTTTGCATCCTTTAGACAAACCAAGCAAGCGTGGATCCCGTCGAGTACGACGGACGTGAGGGGTGCTAATACCTTCCCCTTGCGTAACCGACTCCCAAATCTAGGTTTTGGTTGCGATGACCATACCTTTCCCGTTTTTTGCGAGGTTTACTTCGAGCGTTTCCTTTCCCTCCTTTGGGATAAATAACGCACGGTGGCGACTCTTCTGTCATCCGGCGCCGATTTTCGCAGTAGCGACAAGGGGGAAGGTTCTATCCAGAGCTATGACTGTAAATCCTATTGGTTCTATCCAGACCAAAAAGGGGGAGAAGGTTCTATTCAGACCTATGATTGTATGAGCTATCTATGACCCAAGGGTCAATAGAGAGACTTTCCTTTGGAAGGAGAGAGAGAAGGCAACCTGGATGAGAACTAAAAAGTTCCATCACTTGGGGAAGAAATACTTAACAAAGGAATAAACAATTAAGCAGGATGAATAAGGTTACGACCAAGTACACATGCATATCACAATAGGCAAGGATCAAATAATACAAATGGTTATAACCGAGAATCAAATATCTTAACAAAGATGGAAACAATAATCATACAAATAAGTCACAAGTTTAAGATGATCATGTTATAAATTCAAAGTATATCAAATGTAACGACATTTAGGCATTGATGACAATCAAGTACGCAAGGAATGTTCACAACGGTTAAATTTAAGATTTTAGGAAGAGAACAACAGTTCATGGTAACAACCAACAAGAAATGAAATCTCAACATGTTAACAAACATAAAGAAATCCAATATCAACAAATCTCATAAGATAAAATAAGCATAGTATGAAAGAAATGCGATCAAGATGTGAGGTAACGGCCTAAGAACGAACCGACTAACAAGTAGGCAAAAAGCAATGTAAAAACAAGCAATTTGAAATTTCAATCAATTAAATGAAACTAGACATCATAATGAGCAAGTTAGGTATTTCACATCCTAAACATCTGTAGTACTCTACAGGAACCTTTTGTTTGTTTGCATGCTAAGTTTGGTAAATGTTTGCTAAGGTTGGGATTGGGTAAAGGGTGAAGGTTAAAACCTAAGGATAGTTTCTAAGTTTGCTCACAAAGACATCGCGTCCTCTGCCTACGTATCCTAACTAGGATAGAATCAGAGCAATCATAGTTCACCTCACTAGGGATGAAGAACACTTGATTATGTTCAAGGTTCAAAGGGGAACAAACATATCCATGCTTGTGTAGAGTTTTACGAAACTCTCTAGATCTATGTTGAACTCTCAAGAAAGGGAAGTAAGTAATCATATCCATGATTCTTACATAAAGTTAACCAAACTCTATCCTAAAGTTCTACGTTGTAAGACCAATTGGTTCTATCCAGACCAAAAGGTGGGAGAAGGGGGAAGGTTGCTCGTCAAGATATCGCATCTTGTGCCTACGTATTCTCATTGTCCAATGAGAAATCAGAGCGGTCGTAGTTCGGGCACGAACTACAAAATAAGGATCTATTGGTTCTTTCCAGACCAAAAGAGGGGGAAGGTTCTATCCAGACCTATGAGTTATCCTATTGGTTCTATCCAGACGAAAAAGGGGGAATGTTCTATCCAGAGCTATGATTGTAAATCCTATTGGTTCTATCAAGACCAAAAAGGGGGAGAAGGTTCTATTCAGACCTATGATTGTATGAGCTATCTATGACCCAAGGGTCAATAGAGAGACTTTCCTTTGGAAGGAGAGAGAGAAGGCAACCTGGATGAGAACTAAAAAGTTCCATCACTTGGGGAAGAAATACTTAACAAAGCAATAAACAATTAAGCAGGATGAATAAGGTTACGACCAAGTACACATGCATATCACAATAGGCAAGGATCAAATAATACAAATGGTTATAACCGAGAATCAAATATCTTAACAAAGATGGAAACAATAATCATACAAATAAGTCACAAGTTTAAGATGATCATGTTATAAATTCAAAGTATATCAAATGTAACGACATTTAGGCATTGATGACAATCAAGTACGCAAGGAATGTTCACAACGGTTAAATTTAAGATTTTAGGAAGAGAACAACAGTTCATGGTAACAACCAACAAGAAATGAAATCTCAACATGTTAACAAACATAAAGAAATCCAATATCAACAAATCTCAGAAGATAAAATAAGCATAGTATGAAAGAAATGCGATCAAGATGTGAGGTAACGGCCTAAGAACGAACCGACTAACAAGTAGGCAAAAAGCAATGTAAAAACAAGCAATTTGAAATTTCAATCAATTAAATGAAACTAGACATCATAATGAGCAAGTTAGGTATTTCACATCCTAAACATCTGTAGTACTCTACAGGAACCTTTTGTTTGTTTGCATGCTATGTTTGGTAAATGTTTGCTAAGGTTGGGATTGGGTAAAGGGTGAAGGTTAAAACCTAAGGATAGTTTCTAAGTTTGCTCACAAAGACATCGCGTCCTCTGCCTACGTATCCTAACTAGGATAGAATCAGAGCAATCATAGTTCACCTCACTAGGGATGAAGAACACTTGATTATGATCAAGGTTCAAAGGGGAACAAACATATCCATGCTTGTGTAGAGTTTTACGAAACTCTCTAGATCTATGTTGAACTCTCAAGAAAGGGAAGTAAGTAATCATATCCATGATTCTTACATAAAGTTAACCAAACTCTATCCTAAAGTTCTACGTTGTAAGACCAATTGGTTCTATCCAGACCAAAAGGTGGGAGAAGGGGGAAGGTTGCTCGTCAAGATATCGCATCTTGTGCCTACGTATTCTCATTGTCCAATGAGAAATCAGAGCGGTCGTAGTTCGGGCACGAACTACAGAATGAGGATCTATTGGTTCTTTCCAGACCAAAAGAGGGGGAAGGTTCTATCCAGACCTATGAGTTATCCTATTGGTTCTATCCAGACGAAAAAGGGGGAAGGTTCTATCCAGACCTATGATTGTAAATCCTATTGGTTCTATCCAGACCAAAAAGGGGGAGAAGGTTCTATCCAGACCTATGATTGTATGAGCTATCTATGACCCAATGGTCAATAGAGAGACTTTCCTTTGGAAGGAGAGAGAGAAGGCAACCTGGATGAGAACTAAAAAGTTCCATCACTTGGGGAAGAAATACTTAACAAAGCAATAAACAATTAAGCAGGATGAATAAGGTTACGACCAAGTACACATGCATATCACAATAGGCAAGGATCAAATAATACAAATGGTTATAACCGAGAATCAAATATCTTAACAAAGATGGAAACAATAATCATACAAATAAGTCACAAGTTTAAGATGATCATGTTATAAATTCAAAGTATATCAAATGTAACGACATTTAGGCATTGATGACAATCAAGTACGCAAGGAATGTTCACAACGGTTAAATTTAAGATTTTAGGAAGAGAACAACAGTTCATGGTAACAACCAACAAGAAATGAAATCTCAACATGTTAACAAACATAAAGAAATCCAATATCAACAAATCTCATAAGATAAAATAAGCATAGTATGAAAGAAATGCGATCAAGATGTGAGGTAACGGCCTAAGAACGAACCGACTAACAAGTAGGCAAAAAGCAATGTAAAAACAAGCAATTAGAAATTTCAATCAATTAAATGAAACTAGACATCATAATGAGCAAGTTAGGTATTTCACGTCCTAAACATCTGTAGTACTCTACAGGAACCTTTTGTTTGTTTGCATGCTATGTTTGGTAAATGTTTGCTAAGGTTGGGATTGGGTAAAGGGTGAAGGTTAAAACCTAAGGATAGTTTCTAAGTTTGCTCACAAAGACATCGCGTCCTCTGCCTACGTATCCTAACTAGGATAGAATCAGAGCAATCATAGTTCACCTCACTAGGGATGAAGAACACTTGATTATGATCAAGGTTCAAAGGGGAACAAACATATCCATGCTTGTGTAGAGTTTTACGAAACTCTCTAGATCTATGTTGAACTCTCAAGAAAGGGAAGTAAGTAATCATATCCATGATTCTTACATAAAGTTAACCAAACTCTATCCTAAAGTTCTACGTTGTAAGACCAATTGGTTCTATCCAGACCAAAAGGTGGGATAAGGGGGAAGGTTGCTCGTCAAGATATCGCATCTTGTGCCTACGTATTCTCATTGTCCAATGAGAAATCAGAGCGGTCGTAGTTCGGGCACGAACTACAGAATGAGGATCTATTGGTTCTTTCCAGACCAAAAGAGGGGGAAGGTTCTATCCAGACCTATGAGTTATCCTATTGGTTCTATCCAGACGAAAAAGGGGGAAGGTTCTATCCAGACCTATGATTGTAAATCCTATTGGTTCTATCCAGACCAAAAAGGGGGAGAAGGTTCTATCCAGACCTATGATTGTATGAGCTATCTATGACCCAATGGTCAATAGAGAGACTTTCCTTTGGAAGGAGAGAGAGAAGGCAACCTGGATGAGAACTAAAAAGTTCCATCACTTGGGGAAGAAATACTTAACAAAGCAATAAACAATTAAGCAGGATGAATAAGGTTACGACCAAGTACACATGCATATCACAATAGGCAAGGATCAAATAATACAAATGGTTATAACCGAGAATCAAATATCTTAACAAAGATGGAAACAATAATCATACAAATAAGTCACAAGTTTAAGATGATCATGTTATAAATTCAAAGTATATCAAATGTAACGACATTTAGGCATTGATGACAATCAAGTACGCAAGGAATGTTCACAACGGTTAAATTTAAGATTTTAGGAAGAGAACAACAGTTCATGGTAACAACCAACAAGAAATGAAATCTCAACATGTTAACAAACATAAAGAAATCCAATATCAACAAATCTCATAAGATAAAATAAGCATAGTATGAAAGAAATGCGATCAAGATGTGAGGTAACGGCCTAAGAACGAACCGACTAACAAGTAGGCAAAAAGCAATGTAAAAACAAGCAATTAGAAATTTCAATCAATTAAATGAAACTAGACATCATAATGAGCAAGTTAGGTATTTCACATCCTAAACATCTGTAGTACTCTACAGGAACCTTTTGTTTGTTTGCATGCTATGTTTGGTAAATGTTTGCTAAGGTTGGGATTGGGTAAAGGGTGAAGGTTAAAACCTAAGGATAGTTTCTAAGTTTGCTCACAAAGACATCGCGTCCTCTGCCTACGTATCCTAACTAGGATAGAATCAGAGCAATCATAGTTCACCTCACTAGGGATGAAGAACACTTGATTATGATCAAGGTTCAAAGGGGAACAAACATATCCATGCTTGTGTAGAGTTTTACGAAACTCTCTAGATCTATGTTGAACTCTCAAGAAAGGGAAGTAAGTAATCATATCCATGATTCTTACATAAAGTTAACCAAACTCTATCCTAAAGTTCTACGTTGTAAGACCAATTGGTTCTATCCAGACCAAAAGGTGGGAGAAGGGGGAAGGTTGCTCGTCAAGATATCGCATCTTGTGCCTACGTATTCTCATTGTCCAATGAGAAATCAGAGCGGTCGTAGTTCGGGCACGAACTACAGAATGAGGATCTATTGGTTCTTTCCAGACCAAAAGAGGGGGAAGGTTCTATCCAGACCTATGAGTTATCCTATTGGTTCTATCCAGACGAAAAAGGGGGAAGGTTCTATCCAGACCTATGATTGTAAATCCTATTGGTTCTATCCAGACCAAAAAGGGGGAGAAGGTTCTATCCAGACCTATGATTGTATGAGCTATCTATGACCCAATGGTCAATAGAGAGACTTTCCTTTGGAAGGAGAGAGAGAAGGCAACCTGGATGAGAACTAAAAAGTTCCATCACTTGGGGAAGAAATACTTAACAAAGCAATAAACAATTAAGCAGGATGAATAAGGTTACGACCAAGTACACATGCATATCACAATAGGCAAGGATCAAATAATACAAATGGTTATAACCGAGAATCAAATATCTTAACAAAGATGGAAACAATAATCATACAAATAAGTCACAAGTTTAAGATGATCATGTTATAAATTCAAAGTATATCAAATGTAACGACATTTAGGCATTGATGACAATCAAGTACGCAAGGAATGTTCACAACGGTTAAATTTAAGATTTTAGGAAGAGAACAACAGTTCGTGGTAACAACCAACAAGAAATGAAATCTCAACATGTTAACAAACATAAAGAAATCCAATATCAACAAATCTCATAAGATAAAATAAGCATAGTATGAAAGAAATGCGATCAAGATGTGAGGTAACGGCCTAAGAACGAACCGACTAACAAGTAGGCAAAAAGCAATGTAAAAACAAGCAATTAGAAATTTCAATCAATTAAATGAAACTAGACATCATAATGAGCAAGTTAGGTATTTCACATCCTAAACATCTGTAGTACTCTACAGGAACCTTTTGTTTGTTTGCATTCTATGTTTGGTAAATGTTTGCTAAGGTTGGGATTGGGTAAAGGGTGAAGGTTAAAACCTAAGGATAGTTTCTAAGTTTGCTCACAAAGACATCGCGTCCTCTGCCTACGTATCCTAACTAGGATAGAATCAGAGCAATCATAGTTCACCTCACTAGGGATGAAGAACACTTGATTATGATCAAGGTTCAAAGGGGAACAAACATATCCATGCTTGTGTAGAGTTTTACGAAACTCTCTAGATCTATGTTGAACTCTCAAGAAAGGGAAGTAAGTAATCATATCCATGATTCTTACATAAAGTTAACCAAACTCTATCCTAAAGTTCTACGTTGTAAGACCAATTGGTTCTATCCAGACCAAAAGGTGGGAGAAGGGGGAAGGTTGCTCGTCAAGATATCGCATCTTGTGCCTACGTATTCTCATTGTCCAATGAGAAATCAGAGCGGTCGTAGTTCGGGCACGAACTACAGAATGAGGATCTATTGGTTCTTTCCAGACCAAAAGAGGGGGAAGGTTCTATCCAGACCTATGAGTTATCCTATTGGTTCTATCCAGACGAAAAAGGGGGAAGGTTCTATCCAGACCTATGATTGTAAATCCTATTGGTTCTATCCAGACCAAAAAGGGGGAGAAGGTTCTATCCAGACCTATGATTGTATGAGCTATCTATGACCCAATGGTCAATAGAGAGACTTTCCTTTGGAAGGAGAGAGAGAAGGCAACCTGGATGAGAACTAAAAAGTTCCATCACTTGGGGAAGAAATACTTAACAAAGCAATAAACAATTAAGCAGGATGAATAAGGTTACGACCAAGTACACATGCATATCACAATAGGCAAGGATCAAATAATACAAATGGTTATAACCGAGAATCAAATATCTTAACAAAGATGGAAACAATAATCATACAAATAAGTCACAAGTTTAAGATGATCATGTTATAAATTCAAAGTATATCAAATGTAACGACATTTAGGCATTGATGACAATCAAGTACGCAAGGAATGTTCACAACGGTTAAATTTAAGATTTTAGGAAGAGAACAACAGTTCGTGGTAACAACCAACAAGAAATGAAATCTCAACATGTTAACAAACATAAAGAAATCCAATATCAACAAATCTCATAAGATAAAATAAGCATAGTATGAAAGAAATGCGATCAAGATGTGAGGTAACGGCCTAAGAACGAACCGACTAACAAGTAGGCAAAAAGCAATGTAAAAACAAGCAATTAGAAATTTCAATCAATTAAATGAAACTAGACATCATAATGAGCAAGTTAGGTATTTCACATCCTAAACATCTGTAGTACTCTACAGGAACCTTTTGTTTGTTTGCATGCTATGTTTGGTAAATGTTTGCTAAGGTTGGGATTGGGTAAAGGGTGAAGGTTAAAACCTAAGGATAGTTTCTAAGTTTGCTCACAAAGACATCGCGTCCTCTGCCTACGTATCCTAACTAGGATAGAATCAGAGCAATCATAGTTCACCTCACTAGGGATGAAGAACACTTGATTATGATCAAGGTTCAAAGGGGAACAAACATATCCATGCTTGTGTAGAGTTTTACGAAACTCTCTAGATCTATGTTGAACTCTCAAGAAAGGGAAGTAAGTAATCATATCCATGATTCTTACATAAAGTTAACCAAACTCTATCCTAAAGTTCTACGTTGTAAGACCAATTGGTTCTATCCAGACCAAAAGGTGGGAGAAGGGGGAAGGTTGCTCGTCAAGATATCGCATCTTGTGCCTATGTATTCTCATTGTCCAATGAGAAATCAGAGCGGTCGTAGTTCGGGCACGAACTAAAAAATAAGGATCTATTGGTTCTTTCCAGACCAAAAGAGGGGGAAGGTTCTATCCAGACCTATGAGTTATCCTATTGGTTCTATCCAGACGAAAAAGGGGGAATGTTCTATCCAGAGCTATGATTGTAAATCCTATTGGTTCTATCCATACCAAAAAGGGGGAGAAGGTTCTATTCAGACCTATGATTGTATGAGCTATCTATGACCCAAGGGTCAATAGAGAGACTTTCCTTTGGAAGGAGAGAGAGAAGGCAACCTGGATGAGAACTAAAAAGTTCCATCACTTGGGGAAGAAATACTTAACAAAGCAATAAACAATTAAGCAGGATGAATAAGGTTACGACCAAGTACACATGCATATCACAATAGGCAAGGATCAAATAATACAAATGGTTATAACCGAGAATCAAATATCTTAACAAAGATGGAAACAATAATCATACAAATAAGTAACAAGTTTAAGATGATCATGTTATAAATTCAAAGTATATCAAATGTAACGACATTTAGGCATTGATGACAATCAAGTACGCAAGGAATGTTCACAACGGTTAAATTTAAGATTTTAGGAAGAGAACAACAGATCATGGTAACAACCAACAAGAAATGAAATCTCAACATGTTAACAAACATAAAGAAATCCAATATCAACAAATCTCATAAGATAAAATAAGCATAGTATAAAAGAAATGCGATCAAGATGTGAGGTAACGGCCTAAGAACGAACCGACTAACAAGTAGGCAAAAAGCAATGTAAAAACAAGCAATTTGAAATTTCAATCAATTAAATGAAACTAGACATCATAATGAGCAAGTTAGGTATTTCACATTCTAAACATCTGTAGTACTCTACAGGAACCTTTTGTTTGTTTGCATGCTATGTTTGGTAAATGTTTGCTAAGGTTGGGATTGGGTAAAGGGTGAAGGTTAAAACCTAAGGATAGTTTCTAAGTTTGCTCACAAAGACATCGCGTCCTCTGCCTACGTATCCTAACTAGGATAGAATCAGAGCAATCATAGTTCACCTCACTAGGGATGAAGAAAACTTGATTATGATCAAGGTTCAAAGGGGAACAAACATATCCATGCTTGTGTAGAGTTTTACGAAACTCTCTAGATCTATGTTGAACTCTCAAGAAAGGGAAGTAAGTAATCATATCCATGATTCTTACATAAAGTTAACCAAAATCTATCCTAAAGTTCTATGTTGTAAGACCAATTGGTTCTATCCAGACCAAAAGGTGGGAGAAGGGGGAAGGTTGCTCGTCAAGATATCGCATCTTGTGCCTACGTATTCTCATTGTCCAATGAGAAATCAGAGCGGTCGTAGTTCGGGCACGAACTACAGAATGAGGATCTATTGGTTCTTTCCAGACCAAAAGAGGGGGAAGGTTCTATCCAGACCTATGAGTTATCCTATTGGTTCTATCCAGACGAAAAAGGGGGAAGGTTCTATCCAGACCCATGATTGTAAATCCTATTGGTTCTATCCAGACCAAAAAGGGGGAGAAGGTTCTATCCAGACCTATGATTGTATGAGCTATCTATGACCCAAGGGTCAATAGAGAGACTTTCCTTTGGAAGGAGAGAGAGAAGGCAACCTGGATGAGAACTAAAAATTTCCATCACTTGGGGAAGAAATACTTAACAAAGCAATAAACAATTAAGCAGGATGAATAAGGTTACGACCAAGTACACATGCATATCACAATAGGCAAGGATCAAATAATACAAATGGTTATAACCGAGAATCAAATATCTTAACAAAGATGGAAACAATAATCATACAAATAAGTCACAAGTTTAAGATGATCATGTTATAAATTCAAAGTATATCAAATGTAACGACATTTAGGCATTGATGACAATCAAGTACGCAAGGAATGTTCACAACGGTTAAATTTAAGATTTTAGGAAGAGAACAACAGTTCATGGTAACAACCAACAAGAAATGAAATCTCAACATGTTAACAAACATAAAGAAATCCAATATCAACAAATCTCATAAGATAAAATAAGCATAGTATGAAAGAAATGCGATCAAGATGTGAGGTAACGGCCTAAGAACGAACCGACTAACAAGTAGGCAAAAAGCAATGTAAAAACAAGCAATTTGAAATTTCAATCCATTAAATGAAACTAGACATCATCATGAGCAAGTTGCAAAAAGAATGGGTTAAAAATGATAAACAATGAATAAGTTATGAATTATTGTAGTTTCATTGATTTTATGACAATAAAATAAACAAGTGAAACAAGCACCTAAAAAAATGGCATGGGTAAGGATTGAACCCATGCCCTTGTGTTCACCAACATAACTCTGTAACCAATAAGCCACTAAACGCGCGCTGGTAAGGAAAATGGAAGAAAAGAAGAAAATCATTAAACAATGGTAAAAGAAATAAAATGCCAAAAAAGTGTCCTCATTGAGGATCGAACCAAGGACCATGGGCATGACAAGTGACTTAAGGCGCATGCTTCTACCACTGGGGTGGCTATACATCCGTGTATTTAGCCACCCCAGAAAAAGATAAGGCTTCCATGCACGCAATTCTGGGCCCAAAACCAAGGCAAACAAGGCAGATGCGGATTGGATCATAACTTCAACAAATCAAAACCAAATTCAGCAAGATTAAAGTCTAACTTGATTATTTTTCCACAAGGATGATGATGGTGCAGTTGATTTTTTAAAATAACATCCACAAATAAAAACGCGATTGAACTTGCAAATTGGCTTTTGAGATGCATTTTGGTATTCCATGACCACAACAGATGCAAATAGATCAAATTGCAACTGCATACAAACTCCAAATATGCAAAAGATCAAGTCTTTAAAAAGAAATGAATCAAAAGACAAAGTGAAAGGATCTTGGCACATAAGCTGCCATGACTTGCACAAGATAAATAGAATACCAAGCCAAACCAATACTTAATCATGCTAGGGGTTACAACCAAATCCTAACAAACTAAAAGACCAACTGTCAACCTGAAAAAATTGACAGAGAGTACTGCTAAGCCAAAGTCATAGTCCACAACATGACTGCCAAGTTTGTAAAACAGTGAAATGATGTTAAAGGAAACAAAAAGCAGTCATGATGCACATCAAATGAGAGGTCCACAAATGTTAATTTCAAAACTGGTTTAGAGGTTTGTCCATGTTTCAAACATATTGTGAGGTGAGTTCCAACAGGGGTTCTTGCTTAAAGCACAAGAAAAATAACTTTTTGAGTTGGTGCTAATTTGCAAGCAAAACCCATGACACCAAAACTGTAACAACTGATATGCTTAGTTATGAAAGAAACAAAACTGGCAGACAATGAGTATGAACTCAACAGCAATAAATCATGAATTAATAGACTTTACAAAAAAAAATAAAGGCAGCATGGATATTGCAAGAATGATCAAATATTGAACTGTTTGACAGTCACCAAAACAGTTCAACATTAGGAGTAAAACACTAAGCTGAACAGCCCCGAATTCATGACAGCCGAATTGGTCATTCCCTTGTTCCCAAACAAACACTCATCACAACCTAAACCAACTTCCTAGCATGATAAACCACTCCTGGTAACAACCTTTCCACAGGTGAATACTAGCAGCAAAACCAACTAAAGAGACTATTCTCAACCCCTAACTAGCACCTACTTATCAAAATATAACCAAACTTGCCAATGGACTAAGGCTAACAAGCCAACAGCTGACCTGACCAGCTCTTGACACAAATGTACCCTAGCATGATAATGCCCTAAATCCAACATCAATCCAAATCATTTCAAAAGCAGGTTTACAAACCCGAGACAGTAGGCAAAGCAAAAGTGCACAAGGTCTTATCTATTGAAAACATCCTACCTTTATCAACATAATGGATATGGAAGCAACAACCCTATCATAACAGCAGATAAGCTCACAAGCAAGATAAATCAGTCTATTCCAGCAAAGACACCATTTAGCTGGTAGGTTGCAGCAAATCCACACAAACTAAACCTAAACTTAGTTAGTGAGCTAGAACAAGCCTAATCCAAAGTTCTACACCAAAACTGAGGTTCACAATGACATAATGCTCTTCTTAGCAGCCATCCAAGACCAACCTGCCTCACAAGGGTTCAAATGAAATTGAGGCCTATGACAGTTCCTAAAAAGAAACTCATGGCAGTAATCCTGTCACAATCCTATCTTAAATGAAAATCCAAGACACACTACCCTCAATCCAAAGATAAACAACTTGCATAGATCAAGCACTAACTTCCCCTCATCAAATCCAAGTAAAAGAGCCTAAGCACAATGTTATCCATATTTTAGGCTTGTCACACATGACAACAAACTTGGTATGTCAATCATTGATAAATTCTAAAATGAAATGTGCCCTTGCAGAAAATTATGGAAATCAGAGTAAGAACTCAAATTGAGTAGGAAAACTTGGTCTGAAGACAGTTGCAGCAAAAACAAATATAAAGCCAAACCATCCCTGTCAACGCAGTCACCAATACAGGCACCTATAGGTTGAGCAGCTAGATTCCAACATCAAAGACAAAGGCATCTCTTGATTCAAATTGTAACAGGCTACTAAGGGTTTTTGCTAACAGAAACAACATCACACACACTAACTACCTCTTAATTCCAAACAGAACTCTTAGAAGTCACAACATAGACCAATTTCCATTATGAGAAAACTAGCTTGGCAAAACTAGGTGGGATTTGGTATGGTCTAGGCAGCTTGGTTTGAAAATGCAGTTTGGAAGTGACAAGTTATTATTGAGAAACCAAGGACAGTTTGGACATACACATACCACATACAACCTCAAAACAAGTTAGATGATATTTTCACAACTCAAAAACCACACAGGCTGCACAAAATGAAAACTGGTGTGCTAGTTCAAATATTTTTGACAGCAAAACACATAAAATCTCACAGCAAGCCTTAATGAACAAATCTCATGCTGTCAATATTTTAACAAACTCAACTAGGCAAACAAGATCACATAATCACAAAACAATAGTTTGGAACACTTAGAACACAACATGGCAAGCACAAGCCTCTTAACACCAAACTCATGGTAATGATAAAGCAACATGGCACAAAATAACATAAGTGTGAAAACAAGAGCCACATTAGATTCAAACATGATCTAGGGCAGGGGGGTCTCATGAAACAAGATACAAGTTATGCAAATATCACCAATGACTTAAGATTAACAAATCTAGGGCAAGCATACCAACATTTCAATGTTTGGATCCTTAAAACTACCATGTAGACAAAAATCTTCAAAACAAGGTATACATAATATCAAAGCTCAATATGGTAACATAACAACAACACATAATTTATGAATGAAATACCTTAACAAAAGTAAATATCATAGCCATACAACATGAGTTCTTGACAAAGAACCAAAATGGGGCAACAAGACTACATTTTCACAATAAGCAACAAAAAATGGTAAGACATGGCAATGTGTGAAAAATAAAGAGTTTGAACATTACATACCTCTTGCAGACAAATCTTGAGCAAGCTAAAAAGCTAAGAAACCCAGAGACCTTCTTCTTTGGCAAGGATTTAGAGCTTTCTTCCTCTTGAAGCAACAAGCTATCTTTCAAGACAATTTGAGTTGTGTACTTCCTAGCTGGTTTTTGGGACTTTGGACAGTTGAGATATGATATATATGAAGTTTTGGGAGTGTTGGAATGGTAGGATATGCCTCAAGTGAAGATTTGGCTTCCAAAGTGCATAAAAGTCAACATATCAAGGTATGAAGTTTGACTTTTAGGAAAATGGTGTTTTGGGTGGTTTGAGTGTATGGACACCTTCTAAACAATGTTTATGGATTGTGTAAATAGTTTTGAGTGGCTTGGAAATGATGGAACTGAGTTTGAGCAGAGTTTTACTCAAGACAGATTTTTCGTGCAAACTTGAAGTTTTTTGAAAAATGAAGTTTTTAAGAAAATGATGGAGAGTTGAGAGCTATTGTTTCTCTTGGTTTTTTGAGAGTGCTCTGGTGTGTCTAATATCATAGAGAGTGCCTCTATTTATAGTGAAAATGAACATGAGGGCAGATTTGGATTTTGCCACTTTTGGAGGGAGATTATGAAGTTTTTGAAGTGAATCTTGCCAAGATCTCTACATATCAGTTCCATGGCTCAAGGAAGGTCAGAAAATCAAGTGGAATGATGCATGAAGTGACCGCATAGGGCTTAGAGTGATGAGTCTTGCAGCTGCTACAGTTTTCTTAGGAGAAAAGTTTCTCTTTCCTCTTACACATTTGATTATTTTATTACAAGTTGCTTGCAACTTGCCTCTCTCTTCACATCTCTCATTTTTCTGTATTTTCCCTCATCCACACCTCTAATTATCATATTGAATCATAATCCAAGGGTCAAGGATAGCTCAAGTTGTGGAAATCTGAATTTTGAAAAGTGTTGGATTGGTAATCTCAAGTGTGGCAGCCATAACTTTCTGCTCACACATGCTATTGAGGAGTTCTACCACAATTTAGAAAGCCCTTAAGTAGCTCTATAACTTTCATGTTTTTGAGATTTCCAAATTCTAGATGGAACTAGGTTGAAAATCCCTTCCAATTTGCTGAAAAAAATCACTTAAAAAGCCAAATAACTTAGAATTTTTCTAAGTTATTTCCCTTCTTGAAATGAATTTTGTCATAACTCCAAATCTATGCATTTTTTAATCATGGACCACTTTGAGGCTTTTGTAGGACTTGCCAAGAGCTTTCCAATGAGCTTTGAAACACTTCAATTGGATGTATGGTTGAGAAGTTATGGTCTTGCCCCTTTCAAAATCCTAATTCCCGACTTTTGCAATTACTTCCTAACCCTTGATCCAATGGTCATGAAATTTTATAGGAAGGTGTAATATGACATAAGGAACATTTTTTATCACATCTTGAATTCAAATTCCTTATTGTTGAAGAGTTGACTTTTCTGTCAACCGTTCGATCAATCGGTGACTACCGAGTCGACTGTTGAGGCTCTGGACTTTTTGAGGACTTGAAACTCTTTGGATGGACTTTACTAATCCATAGGAACTTAATGGACCAAGATTCCACCATTGAAACACTTTTTAAATCAAAAGTCAAACTACAGTTGACTTTTCCTGATCGAAAACCCTAATTGGGTATCTTGAACTGCACTGTTCTCAATTCTTGGGTGACCACCTCAAATTGAATTCATACTTGACCCAATGTAGTATTCTTGATATTGCTTGTAGTTGAATCAATCCCATACATTGATTTATCAAACCACTGAAGCCTCAATTTTTGACGGTACGGAACCCTGGTTCATCTGCACCTTGACAAAGATAAACTTGAAGTGGGTTAAGGTTAGTTAATCAAATGAATATGATCCTACAATGATGATGAGGATCTAAAGGGTCAAAATTTGGGGTGCAACAAGTTGCACTTGACCATTTTCCGCACCCTGCATCAAATCCATAAATTGGGCCATCCTGTCCCGAAGTTCCTGCATCTCAGCTTGGATTTTCTCCATGACCTTGCGTTGATTCCCTCTAGTGGTGTACCAGTGATTAGTCTGATGTTCAATCCTGAAACAAACTAATGAACCACCGAAATAAGGTTAACGGTCCTGGTGCACCTGCGATTCAAAAATGCAGAATGATGCAGAAATGCAGACATGTATCTATGCATTAGGGATATTTCCTCCTCGATTCTAGTTCTGAGATAACAGCACAACACTGGAGAACCCACATACAAGCAACAATCACTCCTTTCATAAATAAAATGAGAGCCAAAAGTCAGATATAGAGCACAACACTACAGCAATGCAATGAAATCAGAAGGACCTCGGCCAACAGGTCTGGCGATGGTCAATACAACAGCATAACAACAGACTGAAAAGAAAATACAATCAAGTACGACAACTAGACTGGAAATCCTCTCACAGCTCCTTCGTCTCTGGATGGTCAGGCCTGATAAGCAACCCTCAGATAAGCAGCTCTCTCCGGCTAATAGTGGTCTGCAGATCCTTAGTATAGTCCTCCCAGGCGCCTTCACCAAAAACCTCCTCAAGCTTACACCTCTTTGTATCATCTCTGGACTTGTAGTCATCCAAAGTTGCAAGCGCTTCGTTCAGTCTACAATCACTGTCACGTTGAAGTGAGGCTTCAGCTGCAATCTTCTCATCTTTCACTTGGAGTTGAGCTCTCAGCTTGACAATCTGTTGTTTGAGTACATCTTCCCGCTCCTTGTTATTAGTGAGGGTAGCATTCCACTGATCGTTAAACCTGGAAATCTCTAGGTAAGCTCTATCCAACTCCTTCTTCTTAGAAGTAAATACATCACTGATAGCCTTCAGATCTAAACCTGAAGGTTCTTAAGCATGAATCGCTTTGATCAAATATGTACCCAACTTATTTACCAACTCAGTTTGCCGCTTCCAGGAGTGAGTAGCTTCAATCTTTTCGCTTCGGAGCTAAATAATCTCTTTCTCCAACTCTTCATTAGCCTTGCGCAACTCTTCTTTCTCAGACCACGACTGATTGTACCTCTGGATGTCGACAGTAGTAGGCTCCTCAATCATCAGAGGATATAGAGGCTCACGAGATGGAAAAGACATCAATGCTCTCTCTGCTCTCTCCTGGATCCAAGTGATATAAGGGTCATAGGCTCGACTATTACTCTTCCCATAATAAGCTTTCCTCTTCCGGTGAATGTTGTTCCAAGATCTCTCAACTCTAGCCAAGGTATCAACCTCCAGCAAACAAGTGAGATACAAAGATTTTTGTATCTCCTCTTCCTTAGGAGGATCTCTCAAAGCGTACCCAAACTGTCTGACTACCAAGGATGGGTTATATTTAATGCATCCTTTCCTTCCGACCAATGGGACGTTAGGAAAACCGCCACAACTGGGTATAATCTCCGTACCCAGCATGTCTCTATCAAACCAGATAATGTTCTCAGACATCAATCCCATCAACCTCTCAGACCACTCTAGGGTACCTGCAATATCAATGAAAGGACCGGTCTTGGGAAGATGACTCACAAACCACCTGTACAACAAAGGTACACAACAAGATACGTTATTCCCCCTCTGGTTCTCATTCTTGTAGTGCACAGAATGATAGACGTCGCCTAGAAGCGTAGGTACAGGATTCCCTGAGGCAAATATATGGAATGCATCCAAGTCTACAAAATTGGAAGGTTAGGAAACAACATGATACCATAAATTCACAATGCTAAGATAGCATTAAACACAACTCAACAACCATCTTTGGCAAAATGCTGAGCTTTGTCAACCAGAAAAGGCAATGGAAATCCAGGCATCCCACTCCTCTTAACCACCTTCCCTTAAATCTCAGAAACATCAAGATGGAGGGCAACAACAAGCTTAGCTAGATCAGGCTCAACATCAGTGTGATAAAATGGCATATGATCTAAGATATGGACCCCTAACAACATGGAAAACTCCTCTAAAGTAGGTGCCAGAACATAATCCAGAAAGATGAAACACCTCAGCTGTGAATCATAAAACTGCAACAGAGTATAGAGGCCACTTAGCTCATATTCTGATGGCTTGCAGACAACATTCAGGAGCTTCCTATAAGACTGCTTTAAATCATCCATCACCTTCCTGTCAGCCACAGAAATCAAACTCAACAAAGATCCAATGCCTGGAGTAGGAAACTTGTATGCCATTGTCTTCTTTAGGATGGATTCCATATCAGAGAAGAGTAAGATCACTAGAATCGAGAGAAAAATGTACACCTGCAGCATAAATACATGTCAGTGAAAATGCAAAATGCAAATGCAACAGGGGATCAATATTGTTGTCGTGTTGATCGAGAAAAACCAGCGCTTCACTTCAGCAAGAACATAGCACCATCATAAGGACCCACTATATCAAGAACACAGGTTCATTCTGGCATGAAAACCGGGTGGGTTGAAGGTCAAAGTTACCTGCATAACCCTCCCACTCACATGTATGAACCTATCACTGATAAGGTCTGGCATCCTATGAGGTCATCAACGTCATAAACTTTCGAGAAACAATGATATGTTCACCATTTCTGGTTTGGCATCATAGTCTAACGAAGCGGCCTCACTTAGCTGACTTCCAAATGATCGGTCCCAAGAGTCGACAATCCTTAGATCTAAAATCCTCTCAACGGTCCTATGGACTGGAAAGGAAATCATCAAAGAGAATCTCGTCTGAGCGTGAATTTCATGGGAATTAGTGCATGCTAAGCATACAGGTCCACCACTACTTTCCACTTCTAATGTTAGGGCTGTACTCAAGCCTGTGTTTGGCTTCTCACTCAATGGAACATTCCCACCCAATAGCACAGCAAAACTGATATATACAATGCTGAAAGTAAAATGAAAATAAAGATAAAGTACAACACATATATACACACCCAAAGATAAACAAACAAGCGCTAGGATTGACTCGCATAGGGGATATTCCTGTCCCCAGCAGAGTCACCAGTTGTCGCATCACTGCGAAGAGGGGACGACAAAGATAGAAGAGTCTCCACCGTTCGTTATTTATCCCAAATGAGGGAAAGGAAACAATCAGAGAAAACCTAACGAAAAGGGAAAAGACAGGTCATCGCAACCAAATCTTGGGTTCGGGAGTCGGTTACGCAAGGGGAAGGTATTAGCACCCCTCACATCCGTCGTACTCGACAGGATCCATGGGGACAAAAGAAAAGAAAAGTGACTCGATAGAGCATCTCCGCTATATGCCTACGTACTCCCTTGTGCAATGGGAAAGTTAGAGTCAACGTAGTTTGGAAAACTACGGGTGAAGGTGGGGAAGGTTGCTCGCCAAGACATCACCGTCTTGTGCCTACGTATCCTCGTCTGGTACGAGAAATCAGAGCAAACGTAGTTCAATCTAACAAGACCACAGGTTGGTTCAAATGTTTTACCTGAGTAGGGTTAAAACTTAGTTCTAGCAGTTAGGCATATGCTTCTCGACCATTGGAGACTTAGGCGTTGCCTGTTTGTGGTAGAACTAAGAGTTAACAAAACTCTCTTTATGAAAAAGTTTTCCAAATTAATCCTGAAGGATAAAAAGATTTGACGTTTGTTTTAGAGTCTTTTAAGAAAGAAATGAATTGAACTTTGTTTGTAACTCATGTTGCACTAAAGGCTATGACTTAGGAGCGAATGCGTCGCATATCGTCCAAAGATCATACGCTAAACACTCTAGACAATTGAGAGGATGCCCCCTAATCATCATTTCCCAAATGCTTAAGGCTCATAGCGTACAATATTCATTATCCATTATTAAGTGTTTGGAGGGAGTTTGAAGATGAGAAGAGAGAGACACAACTCTAAAGGGAGACTAAAATTCAACCTAATGTTCCCATACAAAGTTCACATATGATGAGGATGAAAAGGGGATACTACCTAATGTTATCATGCATGGTTTCAATCCTAATGTCTATCATAATCCATTTTGAACAAGAAGGATTAGAGGTTCTAAGGGATCATGGAAAAGGAAGACAATAGAAGAAGAAGAAGAAAGCATAAGATAAAAAAGAATGCAAACATGTAATGCACAAACAAAGGTGAAGAAAAGAGGGAGGAACAAAGTCTGGGGCAGTAGCCACTGTAATAGCCCAATTTTAATTATTTAATTATTCATATTAATTAATCGATTTATTTGGATGATTTTAATTATTGGAATTATTCGTAGATATTTGAGAGAGGAAATATAATGGAAGGAAATAGAATATAAAGACATATAAGGAAAGGTGGAAAGAAGAGGAAAGAATAAAAACACAAGAGAAAGAGAAGAGAAAGAAAGAGGAAGAGGATGTGAAGGCAAACCACCATACACCACACAAGTTTGCATACATCACTTGATATAGGTTTCGATGATGACGAATTACAACCATGGATGAATTGGCAACTGTAAATTCCATCTCAACCAAACAAATGCAACATATCACCCACCGTATCCTTTTACATGTATCTAAAAACTGTTATAGTTAATACAATATGTGTGGATAAAATGTGGTCGTGACAAAACGCATGAAAAACCACAAGAATCTCAGTTTTTGCAGGTTTGCAGGGTATGAGTCGACCATAGGGTCGACGCATACATCAGTGTGTTTTTCCACTGGTCAGCGCATGAAGGCTTGAGTCGACCACAGGGTCAGTGCACGCCGACTGTATGGTCGACGCATACTGATACATTTTACAGATTTCCAAAAGTGTAGGCTATGCGTCGACGCACAGACCTGCTGTGGTCGACCGTTCGCGCGAAAATGCTGTTTTTAAATGATTCCCACTATTATTTGAAAAGTTGTTATGTCTTTGGTTGGTCTGGTACTATATATAAAAGTTCAAGCACTTATGTCAAGTAACATTTGATAAAAACTGATTCATGTGTTCAAGAGTAAGAAAGAGTGAAATAGGTGTCCAAGATTCATCATCTTCATCTTCAACATCTCACAACACATCAATTACACAGAGCCATTTTTGAAGTGCATTGTGAGTGATTAAAGGTGATAAGGTCCGAAGCTTAGATTGGGTAATCTAGTTCAGGTTGAAGCTTGTGACAGGTTCTTTCTTGAATAAAACCGTTAGGGTTTTATCCTCCAAGATTGGTTTGATTTTTGGGGGGTTTTTAGACGAGATTCTTCATCAAGGGTCAGCTGAGCGAAGGTGATTGTGAAGAGGTGTTCTTCAACAGTCTAGTAGCGGATTCAGTGATATTGAGGGGAAGATCTCGGGTTCGATTCGTTGTAGTTGAGATCAGCCGGGCCGAAGGTTTGAAGAAATGAGGGTTATTCAATAAGGTGGCTGGAATCGGAGGTCTATCAACAACGATCGGAGGACTTGATTCATCTTGAATCAAGGGGCAAGGAGTGGAAGCAACATTCAACGTCTTGAAAATTCTGTTGTATATTTGCTGTTCAGTCCTTGTATAAACTGTTACATTCAACAGGTGATATCTATTAAATCTATCTCAATTCTAGTTTTAGAATTGAGGGCAGACGTACCCCGAAGCGAGGACGATGGGGGAACTGTCTCACCAAATACTTGTCTTCTCTATTTTTTCAGCATTTTCGTTTTAGCTTTAAAATAAGTGATTTTCGTATAAGCACTATTGTCAAACTGTGATATCAATTGAGTAAGAGGTTGAAACTCTGTTTTTGAATCCAAAGTGCAATAAGACATTGTACTAGGCTAGTTGGAATCACTTACTCAACATAAATAACACTTGGAGTGTTTTTGCACGCCAAGTGTTCGACAAATTGCTTAAACCAAAATTATCTTATTTGTGTATCTAGTTTTGGTTTGCTCTTTAAATCATTGGAACTAGGAATCCTAACAAGTGAATTAGATCATTGATAAGTGTGATTAGTGTTGTGATTCTCTTTTCCATATTGTCATTAATCCAAAGGCTTAGCGCATATCCAGTTTTCCAATAACCGTTTGTTTTAGACTATATTTTCCTCGGCCGCTTCCGCACTTAAAACAAATTTTCAAAACCAATTTTTTAATTGGTAGCGCCGACTTAAATTTTTAATTGGGATCTATTCAACCCCCCCTTCTAGATCCGTGCCATAGTCTAACAAGTGGTATCCAGAGCTCCGGTTACTCGGTGCTTCAAATACAACGTTGATTAAAAATGGCTAACGAACCAAAAGGGGCGTACAATAGAGCTCCCGTTTTCAACGGTGAAAATTATAGTTATTGGAAAGACTGTATGCGGGTGCACATAAACTCCATAGATAGAAATTTATGGAACGTTATTCTCAATGGTCCAATAGAAATTACTATGACCAATGCGGATAATGTGGTTGTGCCAAAGCCCGAAGCACAATAGACCGATGACGATGAGAAAAAATACAATTATGATTGGAAAGCCAAAAATATCTTAATCTCCTCATTAGGTGTAGATGAATACTATCGTGTATCCCATTGTCCTACTGCTAAGGCCATGTGGGATTCACTACAAATCGCCCATGAGGGGACGAACGATGTAAAGTTGGCTAGAATCAACACATTAACACAAGAGTTTGATCTCTTTTTCATGGAGCAAGGGGAAACCATTGCTGACATGCAAAAGAGATTTACTCATCTCATCAATCGTTTACATTCATTAGGTAGGCCTGTTTCTAATGATGTTGCTACTAATAAGATCTTGAGATGTCTTAACAGGGAATGGCAGCCGAAAGTGACCGCCATCAAAGAAGCACATGATCTTACCTTATTAGACTTGACAACATTGTTTGGCAAACTACAAGAGCATGAACAGGTACTCTTGAGCCAAGACCAACGCGAAAAGAAGGACAAAACGAAGGTGAGTGAAAAGAAATCGATAGCTCTTAAGACTTCCTCCTCGAAGTCTCAAGAAAAAGAGCAAAGTGATTATTCCTCAAGCGACAAAGAAGAAGAGGACAAGAGCGAAGATATGGGGTTGTTCGTTAAACGGTACAACCGTTACGTGAGAAAGAACGACATCCAACATTTCGAGAAGAACTTGGTAAACTTCCGAAAACAATCGAGGTACTCCAAAGATGATGACTCAAAAGGTAAAAATACTAGAGGGACGTGCTACAAGTGTGGGAAGCCCGATCACTACAAACCGGACTGTCCGATGAACAAAAAGGCAAAGGAAAAGGAATCATCAAAGTCATACAAGACTTCATCAAAGCCAAGGAGAGTGTACATAGCTTGGGAAAGCGATAACGACTCTTCCTCCTCTGATGAAAGCTCTAGTGATGAAGAAGAATTCGTGAATCTACGCCTTTCCACACATCAGAAAAATAAGAAAAAACAGGTACGTCACTCTAAATATGAGAAGTCCTCAAATATGTCGCATTCAGAATTACAAACCGCATTTAATGCTTTACACAATGAAGCAACTGAAGCCTTTAAGAGACTTGCCTCTAATAAAATAATTTTTACTTACTTAGAGCACAAAGTTAAAGAGTCTGAAAAGAAACTAGAAGACCTTAAGGCTTCCATTGTGGAAAGTAATAAATCGGATTGTGAGGACCATAGAAATCCTTTCGACTTTGGATGTGATACTTGTCATATTTGGCAAGGTGAAGTTAGAAACCTTAAGGCTAAATTAAACAAGGCACTTGAGCCTAAAATTACATTTTCTATTGATAGAAAGGATTTTAGAAAAAGTATGGTGAACCCATATCAAAAATATGCATATGTAATTAGGGATCAAGCAAGTAAAAGTGATTCTAAAGTCGATTTTGCATGCTTATATTGTTGCAAGAAAGGCCATTCCATTGCTAAATGCCGATTTAGGAGATTTTTGGTTCCTAAAGGCATCTATAAATGGTTGCCCAAATGCAACCATCTTGTCGCTAACATATTAGGACCCAATATGCCATTGGGTACCTCCTTTTGCTAATTATGTTTTGATAGGTGAAATGTGTCGAGCCCACCGAGAGAAGATGGGTTCTCGACAGTGGATGCTCAAGACACATGTCTGGATACATATCCTTATTCATAGACTTCGTGGCTAAGAAGAAAGGGTATGTAACTTATGGTGATAACAACCGTGGAGCAATACTAGGTAAAGGTAGTATAGGTAACCCCTCTTCTACTACGATTTCCGACGTGTTGCTTGTCGAGGGCCTTAAACATAATCTGCTTAGCATTAGCCAATTATGCGACAAAGGATACAATGTATCATTTTCAAAAGAGTGTTGCAAAATTGTGCATGATAATGACAAGAAGAATATGTTTAATGGTTTTAGAGTAAACAACGTATATATGCTTGACTTAAATGAAGTATCGTTAACAAGCGACAAATGCCTCATAACAATGAGTGAAGACTCATGGCTATGGCATAGGCGTTTAGCGCATGTTAACTTTGACTTACTAAATAAAGTAGTCTCAAAAGACTTAGTCTTAGGACTTCCCAAAATAAAGTTCACCAAGGATCACCTTTGTGATGCTTGTCAAAAAGGGAAGCAAACGAGGATCTCATTTAAATCCAAAAAGATCGTTTCAACAACGAGACCTCTCGAACTTCTTCATATGGACTAGTTTGGGTCGTCTAGGATTAAAAGTCTAGGAGGAAACTATTACGGGTTAGTAATAGTGGACGATTTTCCTAGGTTTTGTTGGACTATCTTTTTAGTAAGTAAGAGCGATACATTCGTCGCTTTTGAAAGGTTTGCTAAGCTTTCCCAAAATAAGTTAAATACAAACATTGTGTCAATTAGAAGCGACCATGGAGGTGAGTTTGAAAATCACTTATTTGAAGAATATTGCGGTAACCATGGTATAGATCATAACTTCTCCGCTCCATGCACCCCTCAATAAAATGGGGTTATGGAGCGTAAAAACCGAATTTTAGAAGAATTGGGAAGAACAATGATTAACGAAAGTGGTTTACTGAAATATTTTTGGGTCGACGCCATTAGTACGGCGTGTTATGTTTTGAATAGGGTGCTTATTCTCCCCATTCTAAATAAAACACCGTATGAGCTTTTAAAAGGGCGAAAGCCAAATGTTTCTCACTTGCATGTTTTTGGTTGCAAATGTTTTGTATTAAACAATGGAAAGGAAAACTTGGGCAAATTTGATTCCAAGGCCGACGAAGGTATCTTCCTCGGATACTCTCAATCGAGTAAAGCATATAGAATATATAATAAACGATTACTTGCTGTAGAAGAGTCTGTGCATGTTACTTTTGATGAGTCCTATCCGAGAAATGTCGGAAAGGATAGTGTTGTTCATGGTGCAGGTACATCTACGGAAGACATACTCAAAGGGGGCAAGACGGGGATTGATCAACCTGACGAAGCCAAAGTTGAGGAGGATAAAGATGTACACCATGAGGTAACCGAGGAAGCTCATCCGCCTCAAACGATGATCTCCCTCAAGCTTGGAAGTCTCCGAAAGACCATCCAATTGACAACATTCTCAGAGACATCACAAAGGGTGTAACAACTCGATCGAAGCTAAGTAATTTTTGTTATCACTTCGCGTTCGTTTCACAATTGGAGCCTAAAAACCCTAAGGAAGCCCTACTCGATGAACACTGGTTTTTGTCAATGCAGGAGGAACTAAATCAGTTCACTAGAAATGAGGTTTGGGACCTTGTCTCTCCTCCGTGAGGTCATTGAGTAATCGGCACCCGATGGGTGTTTAGAAATAAATTGGACGAAAACGGAGTAATAACTCGCAACAAGGCGTGTTTAGTCGCGCAAGGGTATAACCAAGAGGAAGGCATCGATTATGAGGAAACTTATGTGTCGGTTGCCCGACTCGAGGCTATACGTCTTTTGCTTGCTTTCGCCTGTGCGAAGGATTTTAAGTTATTTCAAATGGACGTTAAGAGTGTGTTCCTTAACGGGTACATAAATGAAGAAGTCTAATGTTGCGCAACCTCCTAGTTTTGAGTCTCATGAGTATCCTGATCATGTCTACAAACTGAAAAGGGCTTTATATGGTCTC